>OY725321.1:80974402-82252453 GCA_963242795.1 Inga leiocalycina
AGAAGGACCTGCTAAGATGAATTGCAAAGTGTTATGCAAGAGGATTTGGATTTTTTTAAGCCAAATACGTGTTTGGGTAATTTGTCACCTAGCCAATAGGCGATTGGGAACAAGTAGGTTCTCAAATCTGTTGGGGGCATGTAGAACCTAAAACACTTAGTGGCTAGGGGGTAATACAATGGAAGGTTGTCCGTTGTGCGTCTTAACTCTGAACTTTGGCTATGACAACAAGCTTAGTCTTGAAATTGCATCAAGATGATGTAAAGACCACCTTCCAATTTAGAATTTTTGGAAATTGGATGATGAACTCTACATGAAGCAGCTTAAGGGCTTCATAGAAACAATCACCCAAATAGTAGTATATGAGGTTTTCACAAGGTGAAAGCCTCACCAACTTGAATGATGATTCTTTGTGAAGTCATCCTTTGTCAAATGACATATGAAACAAGTATCAAGGGAGTCAAAGGAATAAAGGATCAAAGAATCCTTAAATTCTGAGTTAAGAAAGTCATGGGTTGAACAAATATCTTGAATGACAAGATAAACGGAGATTGCACAAGAAAGATACAGTCTTTTCCACCTAAGACATGTACAAGTATACTCCTTAGACATCTTAGGATGTCAAACTACAAACCCATGGACACCCTTGAAGTCAAGGACATAAACCTAAAGACGTTACATGTCCTATGAGGAATCCAATATAAGAAAGGTGGATAGAGTCCCATGTGAGACTATTGTTGGTAATATGAATGTACACATTGGTGTACATAAGATTGAATGTTTTTTGTCAGCTTGAAGTTGTTTTTTGGTCCTGTTGTGAAATGGGTTATGAGAATAACCATGGATTAAGTTGTCAAGACAACAACTTTCTCTTTGAAAGGATACTCCAATACAAGACCTAGGCAAATGGTGATGGAGTAAGGAAATATACAAAGAATTTTTTCCTGGTATCCATGGAAATAGAACACAGGGCATGTTCTGCCATCATTCAAAGTACCATGAGAGATTGGGAATGAATGGTGGATAGAAGGATCCAAGCGATAACATCTTATGATGAGGATCCTAAGTATCATAGCAAGGTGAAACATACTTTTTGATATATCTCTATGAGAGATATGCTTTCAAAGAGGGAAAGCGACAGTTCAATGACCTTCTACTGACAGAATGTTGGTAGATCCCCTTAATGAGCCCATAGCTAGATTTTCATTGAGTTAGTGAAAATCTTGAGGCGCAAATAAAATGTAAGGTCGTGAACTTCTTTTCTATGAAGATAAAAGAAATAGTATGTATGTTATGAGTAAATACATATAAGGTATACAAGTTTGTATGTCATACAAGTCAAAAAAGGTTGTTTCACTCACACGAACAACCATCTTCCTATGTTTTACGGGGGCATGGGAGGGTAAGACGAGCAAATGATCACCATGAGATGGTTAAGAAGAATCTTTGCGTTTGAGTTGCCTCGGTTAGACTGAGATGAGATCTACATGTGTGCATATACATAGAAAATGGATCGAAGCATGAATATAGACCTGTAGCCAGGCAAAGAACTCTTTTTCACAAATGAGATTGTAAAAGAGATATTGTGAAAAAGAAAGTTCTAGGTTCGAATGTTGAGTACATTTTGGAACTAATGTCTGTACGGTGAAAGATAAAGAAATCGACGTACACATCACCGTAGCATGCAATTCATACTGCATGTGCTTAAGAGTTAAACTGCAACACGAGATGTAAGTAAAAGATCCCTAGTTCACTACAGTGTGAGTCCCAGGAAGGAAAAATCCTTCTGTGATGCCCTTAAGATTTAGATGGCATCATGAAAGCTTGTTTTGGTGACAGCTACTTTAGCTGAAGCTCTATGATCACACTCAATTCGGTCAGATGAGTGAAAACTAGGAAAGCAATATGGACTGATGTTTAGTCAAAAAGGAAGATTTACTCCTAGATACATAAGATGTGCTAGTATCTGTGGTCGACCCCTTACTAGCTCTCTGTGTAGCTAGTAAGTACGGATTCTATATGCGTGGAAGGCAATCTGAGTTAATCAACATATTAACTCGAGAGGGATTAGATATGCCATGAGTAATATGTATGGGAGAATCTAGGGCATATGAGGCAATGAATATATAGCTTACGGTTATATATAAAGGGTGTCCTTAGATGCTGATCCAATATGAGGGATTTCTAGTATCACAAACACCAAATCTTAAAGACGTTTTTGCCCACGCAGTCACGGCAGACCCCAAGTATGAAACAAGAAAGAGTAACGCACGCACGATAGGAGGCCCATCAAGTGCGAGTGGGAGATGTTGGACTTTGGGTCCAAGTCTGCCCTTGATGGGCCGGACTATTTGATTAGGATATAAGTAGCCTAATCAAATAAGAATAAAATCAGCATTAATTGCAGATTAGGGAATAATTCAGCAATAATTATGGATTTGTTAAATGAGGAACAAATCACCATAATTAGGGAATTAATTGAGAGTCAATTAATTGCTGTCTTGGAGGGCAAAAAGGAGTGCACACATTTCCTAATTAGTGGTCTTCATAAACCACATAAATAGGGTGTGCCTTTTCAATTGCAATTTACCCCGCCATTGAGTTTTCTGGCAATTCTCTTCTCTCCTACCATCTTTCTGGTTCTGGTGATCTGCTGTGCAAGTCACAATTAGGCTCTAGTAGTCTAATAATTGTGTGGGCACAAGTATGGAGCATTGGAGTTTCGACCTGGATCCGAACATGGATTCGCCCCGGTATGCCAAATCTCCTTTTCAGTTATATTTTTCTTACAGATTTTATTGTAATATAGCTAATAGGACATGAGTTAGGTATCTTATTTGTGGTTGATCTGAGCATATATTTTTCTACATGAATGTCAAAGTTGGCTTCATTGGCCTTACTACTAGACAATGGTTGAAACTTCACAAAATTCTTTCTTAAATAAAATACCAAATAAATATATAAACCCATTCAAAAATAGAAACAAATTATTTCAGACTCTTAACAAAGTAAAAAAACCAGGGTTAATGCTGGAAAACAGGTCCATGATTCCTTGGCAAATACCTTATTAAAGTGGACTACAACTTGGACGGATTCTGGTATGCTCATATACATACAAAATATTTGATAAAATGGCAATATGCCCATCTTATTATTTGCTGCATTTATTACCTTATGATGTTGAGGAGATCCTATATATGAAGGAACCAAGAATATTGCGTTAAAATGGCCAAAAACAAGGAAAACAAATCCAGAGAGGCCCAATATAGAATTAACTCATAGAAGTACAAACAACAATTTCTATCTATTGACATAGAACAATATAAAGGGCAATCCCATGACACACTAACATATCCATGGCCATTTAGAATGAAAGTATAATTATTTAAGCTTTTAAAACAAGAATAATAAATGAACTCTCAAACACACACCAAGGAAACAGTTCAAAGCACCCAACACACCAGTATAGCAGTTTTATGGCGAATTTGAGAAAATAAAGTAACATCTCTTGTTGAATCCCCAGACGCAGGGAATAATCAGGCCTTCAATTCCCAACCAGGTCATTCTGAGGGGGGCAATAATATAAGAATTTGTTAGATGTGTCATTACAACTTTCTGGCTTAAAGGTAAAAACCTATTTAGCTATATGTTGAACTTTGACAGCTTCAATACAGGTATTAACATTTGTTATCATAACTCCAAGATCAAGCAATTATACAAAATTCTCCTAACTTCCTCGAAGTACATGGTTTAGTTTGTGGGTTTGCATTATACACTTTCTTAGTATAACGCTTACAAGTTGCAACAAAGTCAATTTGCTGTAAGTTATGATCTACTATATTATTTAAGACAGGAATTGCTTGTGAGTTTGTTTTTTTGTTTTTTAAATTAAAGTCATAAGTTTAAGAAGGTTACTAATAAATTTGAAAGATATGATACTATTACTAATAAAAATGAGAATCCATATGTCATGTCAACTTTCAAGATGAAAAGAAATTAACAGTGTGAGCTCTTAAAAATTCAGAAGGTTATCAAAACTTAGTGATTTATTTAAAGAAATGATGTGAGGAATATAAAACTAAATATAATTTTATGGCCAAGATATTAAAATATATTCCTGCTATATATGAGAGCTTGAGCTGAGGAGGAATCTTGTGATCAATAGAAATAAATTTTAGTGGCAAAGAGAAGGAATAGAATGTCACCTGAATCACTTTATTCACTGGAAAATTCCAGCTCTCCTATAAACGAGTCAAGATATCAAACTCTTAGTCAATTGGAGAACAATTAACAATAGCGATGGAAGGAAAGGAAACTATAGTACTGAAGAGAGGGAATAAACTGTCACCTGAGTCATTTTTTTTATTGAAAGATGTCATCAACTCATATATAGTCAACTGAGTAAAGATGTCAAGGTCCTCATCAATTGGAGAAAAGATATTATTGAATTGATGGGGTGGATCTTCTTTCCCCCCCCCTCTGCTTCACTCTATTTAAGATTTTCCACCATTCTGTTTCTCCTCTTATCACCTTTAGCTGTTCGCTGGACAATTCTGTAGTGGAAAGAATTTGGAGTTTCGGATAATAATAAAGTCCCATCTGCTCTAAATTTCTTCCAATACGCACTCCATTTGAGATACTAGCTAGTTCAGGTACAAAGAGAAGTGACAACTTTCTCAATCTTGGGAGGAAAAAGTCTGTTGTTGGTTCGGAAGATGGACAACTATGATGCAACTTACTTTGAGACAATCTTCCACTATAAGCTCTGCTAAGCTAATAAGATTGCGCAGGGAATTCATGGTGAATATGGTGGTTAACTCAAGGCAAGTGTGCAATGCTAACAACTTCACGAAAAATGGGGCAGCCATGAATATGCTTGTTAATGATGCTTCTCAGGTTTTTCAAGTAGAGTATGGTCAAGAACTGTATTTCATTACATTATGCCAGAATGCATAATTGTAGCTACTTCAGATTCTTCAACCCAAATAGTTGAGATTGTTGATCTTCATATGACGGTCCAAGAAAAATGCCTAAGCTTATGAGAGAATAGTCTTCACTTCAACAGGAAAATCTTTACCATTTACAAATTTTGAGCTACGAATACTTTCTTTAAACATCACCTCAATAGCAGGCAGTACATGTGATATCATTCTTGGCTTGTGATGACCGATAATGAATCTGAAATTAGAAAGACGCTTTTCAATGGGATTCGAGAAACTAACTCTTGGGATATACATATCCAACGCTTGCAACATCTTTAATCTATTGATTTCTATGAGAATGTCATCAACGTGTTTGGACCACCATTTATTATCTGAGATAACATCAATCCTCAAAACTTTCAATTTGGTGAGTTTGGATAAAACACCAAGAGGAATCACTGCACAGTGGGAATCATCATTATAAAAAGAGAGAGATAAACTTTCCAAATTGGCCAACTCTTCTATCTCCTTTGGTAAATGTGTTATCAAAGTGCCATCTAGAACAAGTGTTGTGAGATTACTGAGTCGTCTAATGGCAGGTGTAAGATCCGCAATAAGTTCACAATCTTTTAGATAAAATTAACTAAGCTTGTCGAGATTGAAAATTGAGCTTGGGAGTTCATGTATGATAGTGCATGTCAAGTTGAAGATGTTGAGCAGAGGCACATGATTGAAAAAAGAGGATGGAATTTTATCAAATTAAGGTTGCTTCCCAACAATAAACTTCTTAGTTTGCAAAGGTTTAAGAACTATAGGGATATGTAATTTGAGTGCTAGAAAGATCGCATACTGATATATCTCAATTTTATCATAATATTTAATATCTTAATTAGAGATTTTATCATTAATTTTGGGCTAAATAATATTTATTATGATTAAATTGGATTAAAGATGATTATATGAAAATAAATATTAAAAGGATATATTTGTTATAATCTTGTTATTGTTCTTTAAAATTTAAATAAGATTCTACATGTGGCTCCAAGGGAATTCTGACAGTAATAAGGGTATTTTTCTATAATCTTAGCTGTTACTTTTAAAGGGAAAAGACCAGAGAAAATTACAAACCGGGACCCCAAATTTACAAAATTCCAGTTGGTCCCAAAATTCGAAGATCACCATGGAGCTGATTCATTTGGCCATCAGAAAGAAATTACAGAATAGTACCCCGAATTCTGAAAATTCCATTTAGGTTCCAATATCCGAAATTCAGAGTCCTTCACCTTTGAAACTGATTTTTTTTTTCACGCCTTCTATACAGAATCTAGGGAAATCTGATTGGGATATATCTTGGAAGATTTTGCCACAATTTTGAGGGATTTGACCTAGATTTCAAATCACAAAGAAAATAAAAGGACCTCCAGGCAGCGGATCTGAGGGAACAAACACCTTCAGCAGAGACGAGACTCGAAGAATCAGAGGCAGCTACGGACGAGGGAGAGAGGAGGGGATCCATCAGAACCTTCACGCAGCTGAGAGGAGACTCAGAGGAGCAGTGGCAGACGTGAGAGAGGGAGAGAAGAGACAACCATCACCAAGTTTTACCAACACCTCATTCAACCACCATCACTTTTATCTTCTTCTTCTTTCATTATCTCATCTCTCATGGGTTTTCATGAGGTCTAATAGAGTTGCAGCTGTGATAAATTTCATGATAAGAGGCCAAATCCTTTTGTGCTTCTTGGAGATGGAAGATTGGTTTGAGCTCCAGAGATACATTCACGGGAGTTATTTGTTTTAATCTTTTAATTTAACTATATAACGGATTTTCTGAGTTAGGATTTTATGTTATGTGGTTAATTTACTAAGATTGCGAGTTGTTTATCTTAGTTTGGATTGAACAATTGTGATTTAGATTGGATTATGTGGTTTGAGATTTAAATTGCTATATTTCCTTTTTGGTGTAATGTGGTTGTGCTATTCTTTCATAGTTTGAATGAGTATTATGACTGCTTTAATCTTATTTGAATATCTCAGTTGAGTTTTCATTGCATAGAGGAACAAGTTGCATAAATCCATTCCTAAATTGCACACTAAGTGGTATTTAATAGTGTATTAAGAGGTAATTATCTAACTAGAGTTCTAGGGGTAATCATTAATTAATATCACTAGACTTAGCGAGTTGCTAAGGTTTAATTTTTGACTTAGTGAGTGATTTAACTCTCAATTCAATTTGAGCAAGGAAAACCTATATTCCATTTTTCCAAGAAGCATTCATCATCAATTTGTTTAAATCACAATTTCATTAATTATCTCAACAATTTCTCAAAAAAATAAAAAAAATAGTAGTCTAAGTTATTTTTCATTATTAAAAAGAAAAAAAATCAATTTAAAACTCATCTTAATGTTTTTATCACTTAGTTTAGATTAGGAATTAAATAAAATGCTTCTCAAGAGAACACGACCCGAGTTGTGTCCTTCACTGCATAATTTGATTTATTTTGATTTAACCTGAGGCGACTAAAGGTTTTAAATCAATGGCGTCGTTGCCGAGGAGTCAATTTATTTGACTCCTTGTTTAACTAAGTGTCAATTTTTAAAAAAAAATTATTAACTGGGTTAATCTTTTGTGTGCCTTTTAGTTAGCTAGTTATAATTTCTTGCAATCATTCATCATATAGGTATTAGTTTGCATTTGCATCACATATCATACATTTTGCACATTGTGATTGAGTGTTGTATGCATGCCCCGAGGTAAAAAAATTGTACGTAGTGATTTTGATCTTGACATAACATTAAAATAGCTTAGGGAACAACTGAAAAAGAGTAAAACAAAAGGAACAGGGGGTACTAGTAAAATTCCCTTAGGACATCACATATCTGCTAAACCTAGTGCCTTTAGGGAACTTCATTCTGACATAGGTGATCAATATAATTGAACTTTAGATATGGACACTACTACAGAATATAGATACCGCTACCCTAAAAGACGTCCTTTTTTAAAATAGGGACGTCTAAAATATAGGCGGTGGCATTTTTGTAATTATGTGTGGGAACTTGGTAGCTTTAGACGTCCCAAATTCAATTTGGGACGTCTAAAGTTAAAAAAAAAATTTAATATTTTTTTTTTACTTTAGACATCACTTTAGACGTCCCAAATTGAATTTGGGACGTCTAAAGTCCCACTTTAGGGAATTTGGGACGTCTAAAGTAAAAGAAATTTTTTTTTTTTTTTTTTTTACACTTTAGATGTCCCAAATTCCATTTGGGATGTCTAAAGTGGTACTTTAGACATCCCAAATTCAATTTGGGACCTCTAAAGTGATGTCTAAAATAAAAAAAAAATTTACACTTTAGATGTCCCAAATTCCATTTGGGACATCTAAAGTGTAAAAAAAAAAAAAAATTATTTTTTTTAACTTTAGACGTCCCAAATTGAATTTGGGACATCTAAAGTAAAAAAAAAAATAAAATTTTGACTTTAGGCGTCCCAAATCCCATTTGGGAGGCCTAAAGTCTCTACTTTAGACGTCCCAAATGGGATTTGGGACGCCTAAAGTCACACTTTAGGCGTCCCAAATCCCATTTGGGACGTCTAAAGTAGAGACTTTAGGCCTCCCAAATGGGATTTGGGACTCCTAAAGTCATGTCAGAAATTCTGACATGTGTGAGACTTTTTTTCCCTTTTCTTCATTCCCATGTCAGAAACCCATACTTCTTTTTCCATCTTTCCCATCCCCATGACTTCTCTTCCCTTTTTTCTGCATTTCCTTTTTTCTTTCATTCCCGTGACTTCGTCTTCCTCTCTTTCTTTTCTTCATTCCCTTTTCCTCCACCTCCTTCCATTCTTATAACACTTTCTTTGCTCTCACCCTCCGGCGTACACCTCCTCCACCTTTTTTGCCCCCTCCACCCTCCGGTGTACACCTTCCACTCTCTTTGTTGCTTTCAGCCTCCGGCGTACATCTCCTCTCCACTGTGTATACACAACTCCTCCAACGTCTTCTCTCCACCTTGGAAGCACATAGACATTGTTGGCTGCCCTCTCCCCTGGTTTCATCAGGTTTGTTTATTTTAAATATAAATTTACATGAAGAATTAAGTTAAACTTGCAATATGAAATTATTATAATGCTTTCAATTTATTTACATGATTCTAGTTATTGGAGTGTTTTTCCCTTGATTGTTTTTTTTTTCCAGAATCATAAACTAGTTGTTAGTAGTTATGCTATACTAATAATGTTTTTGTTTTATACGTTTGGAGCTTGGAAATCGAGGAAAATACATATGTATATTTATTTTGATGAAATGAATAACAATTAGTTTGTAGTTGTGTGGTGACAAATATTTTGACACTTTCTAGTTGTTGTTATACATATATGATATTAGGTTGTATGAGTTGTTGTTGTTATTATATATATATATATATAGTAAAAAGATTGCAGTGCTAGAAGTCCTTACCATTTCGTAAGGGACATTTTTTTGTTTATGAATCCATCTTCAATTCTGTTTCTGCAATTTTAATTTGCTGGGTAATGAAGAATATAAATAATTATTTTTAAAATAATAAAACTTTTTAACCTCCTAAATTAAGAATTTGGGAGGTCTAAAGTCCCCCAGTGGAGGACTTTAGACGTCCCAAATTGAGATTTGGGACGTCTAAAGTCCTCCACGGGGGACTTTAGACGTCCCAAATCTCAATTTGGGACGTCTAAAGTCCTGACTTTAGACATCCCAACTTTTTTGGGACGTCTTTTCTTAAAATATACTACGCCCCCTACATAGACGTCCCTTAGTTTTTGAACGTTAAAATTGCTAAAATAGGGACTTTAAAACCCCTTTTTGTAGTAGTGGGAATACCATAATGAGGATGAAGGGGAAAATAATGGTATTCCACATAGAAGAACAATTAGGGAAGTCACTACTTTTGGTATTGATTTAAATCATCTTTCTAATGCTGGACCTAACATAAATGGTGATTTTGAGATTAAAGGTTTATTGATCAATTCACTACCTAAGTTTCATGGTTTGTCTGCAGAAGATACATATCTACATCTAAGGGAGCTCTACTTGAAGTGTTCGAGTATGAAGCCAGTTGGAGTTTCTGTAGAGGACATCATGTGGAAAGTCTTTCACCATTCATTGGAAGGCAAGGCAAAAGAATCGTACATGAGCTTACCAAGACATGTAGCTGATGCATATCAAAGTTGGCAAAACTTGCAGAAAGCTTTTATTGAGAAGTACTTTCCTGTATCTCGAACTTTTGCTATAAGAAAGGAGATCAATTCAATTCTCCAAGATCCAAATGAGACTTTGTATGAGTATTGGAACCGTTTTTAAGATCTCTTGGCTCGGTGCCCATATCACCAGATTCCTGATGAGCAGCTGGCTCAAACTTTCTATGACGGTTTAAAGGAGAAAGATCAAGACAAGATTGACGCAGCCGCTGGTGGTGCTATCATTGATTTCACTGCTCCTAAAGCTTGGGAATTGATCAAAAAGATGGCCCTAGCTAAGCAAACCTATGGGGAATCAAGAAGAAATGCTAGAGGAGTTTATCATGTTAACTCTTCATCTCTACACATTCCTCAGCTTGACACCTTTACCGCTCAAATTTCTACTTTGATAATAAAGTTAGACCGGATTGCTTCTAAAGCATCCCTTCAAGAATAAGTCAACTCGATTGGTAAGGAATTAACAGCCTTAAGTTGTGATCTTTGTGGCTCATCTATACACATCTCTTGCAATTGTCCATCTCGTTATGAATAGGTCTCTGCCATGTATCAAGGCCGCCCTAACAATCCCAAGTGGGATCCCTACTCAAATACATATAATGAAGGGTGGAGGCAAAATCCTAAATTTAGTTGGAGAGATAATGATAATAGAAGACAAAATATTTTTCAACAAGGGAATATTGGAGCTGGTGCCTCTTCTAGTCAGTTTCAAGACTCTTCAAAGATGGTCATTCCACTCCAAGATAACTCAATTTCCCAACCTAAGAGTGATGAGACCAACCAACTGTTGAAGAGTATGGCTGCTCAACTTACTAATATGGACAATCGGATGAAGGAAGATAAAGCTTTAAATGATAGTCAATTCTCCTCTATTACCATAATCCTACAGCAAATGCAAGGTGATAGAGCAAGCAACAATAACCAAATGACAAATATTTGCAAGAAGTTGGAAGAGTTAGAAATGAAGAATAACACGGTGCAATCTCACTTAACTCAAGTTTCCAATACTCTTAATGACTTACAAGCTAAGAATGGGGGTGGTCTACCTTCTACCACTATGATCAACCCCAAATCTGTCAACGCCATTGAGTTAAGAAGTTGCAAGATAGTGCATTTCCCAGGAGATAATGAAGACCATGTGGATGAAGAGATAGAAACTGAAAGTCCACCCTTAAGCCCTATGAAATTGGGTAATTCTGAAAGTACAAAAAAGAAAGAGATCTTAGAGAAGAAGAATGGCAAGGAAGTTAAGCAACCTCAAGTGGAGGAGCAACCACTTCTGGAAGAGGTCAATGATAAAGCTCCATCCACACATGAGAAGGGCAAATCAAGCATGTAAGGAGCCTTAATGCAAAATAGTAGGGAGGTAAAAATTTATGATATCCCTTTCCCTAAAGCTTACCTTAGAAGTAAGAAATTGCATGATGATAAAACTGAAAAAGAAATGTTTGAGTTCTTTAGTAAGTTAGAAGTAAATAAGCCTTTTCTCAAGATGATTAAAAGTATGCCTGCATATTGTAAGTTTCTTAAAGATCTTTGCATAAATAAGAGAAAATTCAAGCCTAATGAAAGAGTCCAATTGAGTTCTAATGTGTCAGCCATCTTTAAGCCCCAACTTCCCAGTAAATGCCAAGACCCCGATGCCTATACCATTCCTTGTACCATAGGACCTGTTAACATAACTGCTGCTTTGCTAGATTTAGGGGCTGCAATTAATGTAATGCCTAAGTCTGTTTACATTGCTCTAGGAATCAAAGCTATTAAGCCCACCAGTTTTGTGTTATAATTAGCTGATAGGTCAATTACGCATCCAGATGGTATCTTAGAGGACTCCTTAATCAGAGAGAAAGATCTTATGTTCCCCATTAACTTTTATGTCCTAGATGTGTCTAGTGAATTAGCTCGTGATTCGACCCTCATTCTAGGTAGACCCTTCTTTAGAATGGCAAATACCATCATAGATATGAAGGAAGGTGCTATAACTATGGAGGTTGGGGATCATAAAATTAGTTTTAATATGTATGAGGCCATGAAAACACCCTTATAGGGATTATTCCTTATTAGGTGTTAATGCTATTGATTTGGTTATTGAGGATGCTAGAGATGATTATAAATTGAGCTTGCATGATAATTACTATTTCCATATGCATGCTAAACATGATTCTTTTGAGCTTGATGATGACATAGCTGCTTATGATGCATATTTTTCATCTCTCCCTTCTATACATTCTCTCTCTGATGCTTGTGTTAGTGACATGACTTACCCAGATTTCGATATCAGTTGCACTCTTTCTGCTTCACAAGTTTACACTTTTTCTTCTGATGATGCTAACCCCACTTTTGGAAGTGATTATGTTTTCTGAAAAAGGTTTGCTTCTTGAGTGTGCAGATACTTATATTAAGGTAGAAGCTGAGAATATAGCTGGAAGTGACTGCAATAGCTCTCTTGACCAGGAAGATGAAGAGAGTTTCCTTCTAGTTGTTCCACCCTCTCATACATTTGAACCGCAATAGAAGCAACCTTTGTCTAAGAATAATGGGCTTAAAGAGACTTATTCTCTTGCCACTGCTCCTAAATCTATAATTTCTCCTCATACCTTAAAATATTTACAGGATATTCTCTCTAACTGTGATGCAGGTATGAAAGATGATAAACCCAAGTCTGTTGCTGCTATTAGTCAACCTCAAGTTGACTCAACACTTGGGAAGCTCAAGGAGCAAGATATGAATGCAAAGAAGCCTAATGCATACCAACCACCTGAGGTTACAAAGGGAAGTTCTCTTTACTCTCTTCAACCCCTTGAACTAATCCCTTCTACTGTTCAACCCCCTATCCTTGAATTGAAACCTTTGCCTCATAATCTTAAGTATGCATTCCTTGAGCATGATGATAAACTACCTGTAATTATTTCTACTGCTTTATCTTATGATGAAGAGGCTAGATTGCTCTATATGCTTAGAAATAATAAGGAAGCCATTGGTTGGACATCAGGTGATATCCCAGGGATTAGTCGATCTATATGTACTCATAGGATTTTACTGAATGAGGGTTCTAAGCCTGTTAGACAACCACAAAGGAGACTTAATCCATTTATCTTAGATGTTGTAAAGAAAGAGGTTACTAAGTTACTTAGTACCGGGGTTATATATCCTATTTTTGATAGTGAGCGGGTTAGTCCTATTCATATGGTTCCAAAGAAGAGTGGGCATACTGTTGTTAAGAATGAGCAAAATGAATTGATTCCCACTAGTGTCACGCCCTTATCTAAATTTCAACCTTTTTCAGAGTATTTGCTGAAAGCGATATGTGGTTCTGTGGGCAACACAAGAATAGCATAAATATACTGATAATATGTGCATGATTACATAAATTCCCCATAGGGGTTTGTATATGATACTTACGATTAAGGTAACCACACAAGGCTACTGGGTGTCTAAACTCATCCTAGTGAAACGGAGACTTCTTCCTATCTACGTTCCACCACTGTAATCCCCTCATACGATACTCTACATTGTTGTTTGCATAACTTTTGTCGTCTCCTGTCTAAATTGTTGGTAGGGGAGGGTGAGATTTGAGAGAATCTTAGTAGGAAACAGATACCATAATGCATGCATGATTGATGCTATGTGTATGACATGTTAGCTTTATCTAGATATATGCCCTATAATGACATTTCTTCATGCTTAATGTTTCATACAAAAACATTATGGCCATAAGGAAAATAGAAACAGAGCTTCTTTTATTCAAATATGCTCTACACAATCAAGTAAAGCAATCACATACATCATTACACAAGCAAAGATATCAAATACATACAAGTAAGGTAAGTCCCCTACCTCCAATCTTTCTCCTCGATTTGCGTGCCAACAACTTGGGGCTCCATATTCGATCCTACAACGTTAAATGTACGATTTAGATACTTCCATAGTATTTCTGGTGGTTATATGAGTCTATCTTGAAAAATTACCAAAATACCCCCGGGGACCCGACCCCATAGTACCCGGTCCGGTTGTACTTTTCTCAAAATTCTAACATGGGCTATCTTGACATATTTTTGCCCAAGAAATCCATTTCTGGACTCGGAATTACCAAATTCACTGCCAAAAGACAAAATTGCCCTTGGCAGCCCCTATTTCAGTGTTTTAGGGGCATTTTCGTAATTATACTTTCTCGGCCTTTTCCGAAAAAGTGCTCAACTGTAACCCCATCTAATTTTCCCTCCTGAACTCAATGGAATCATCAAATCATTGGAAATCCAACTCTAAGGCCCTCAAACATCCCTGGCCGAAATTATGATGTTCTCCGGGAAAAATCGTGGTTTTGCGATTTTGGCTCCGCAAACGCGTTCCTTTCTACTCCTAACCACTTTATTGACTATTCCATTAGGGTACAACTACCATTTAGTACCAATTTTGGCAGCATAACAGCCCCACAAACCCATTTTCCATTTTTAGAACCAAAGACAATCCGGCGAAATTTCACTGATTAAATTGTCTACAGCAGCTAGAATAGTCAATATACGAAGGTTGGGAAGTTACCTCAAGCTCCCACTATCGTTTCCTCTTCTTGGCTGAAAACCCTAAGCTTTCAAGAGTGAAGTTTGAGCTTCAAGACCTTATTCCACATAGAAGAATAGCTTAGGAGCGGAATTATACACGTTAGGTAGAGATTTACCAAAGAAATCAACCTACCGTAGAAGTTTCTCTTATCCTTCTCTCTCTACAAAATTCTACACTTCCTCTCTCTTGTTGCAGCAAAACTGACGAAAATGAGTGGAGGAAGATGATAAAATATCATTTTATAAGATAATATAATTATCCAATAATTATTTTTCCATTTTCGGATTTTTACAAAATTCTGGCAGATTTCTGCCTAAAGTTTGAAAAATCATAACTAATTCTAGAAAAATCGAATTGGAGTGATTCCAAAGCCTATAGAACCCTTATTGAGTCTAGTTTCAAGGAAAAATATAGAATTTTTCTGGATGGAATCACAAAATTCCCAGAATTTCAATCTTTGCATGTTGTCCAAGAAAATTTCCAGTTTTTCTGGGCTAACTTCAAAAATTCATATCTTTTTGTATATAGCTCTAATTGATTCATATGACCTATCAAATTAAAGCTTAGGATGTTTACGTTCATCTTGTAAAATATCATAATTTTTGCTCACCATTTGGTCATTAAAAATCACATGACAAGCTCACTACCTCAGGCCATTTTACCATAAGCATAATCACTTTCTTCAAAATTAACCATTTTATTTTCTTTAATGCCCTAAGGATATAAAGAACATTAGAGAATAGATTTGGGACATATACTAAATCGGGACTTAGTAGTCCACTTAATTTAGGCTTATTCCCAAGCCTCCAATCCCAAATTTAGGGTATTACAACTAGAATACAAAATGCCTTGGAGGGTGTGTATTGATTTTAGAAAACTTAATGATGCCACTAGAAAGGACCATTTTCATCTACCCTTTATTGACTAAATGCTAGAGAGATTAGTGGGAAAGAGTCATTACTGCTTCTTAGTTCTGGGTACTTTTTGTTAGATATGATTAGTTTTGATGATGTCAAATATAGATGTGAAATGATAAGAGCAAAAAGTTTATATAATGTATTTCTTTTACTAACTACTATATTTAATGTTACATATTTTGTAGATTAGTCAAGCAAAGAATGAAGAAGATTGAATTAATGAAAATGAACAAGAGGAAGAACAAGAAAAGAAATTGAAGATAGTCAAGAAGATGCTTCATTATATATAATATATTAGCCAAGCAAAGAATGAAGAAGATTGAATTAATGAAAATGAACAAGAGGAAGAAGAAGAAAAGAAATTGAAGATAGTCAAGAAGATGCTTACTCAGATTATGAAGAATGATTATCAAGAGGAAAATCAAAAAGAAAAATATTGAAGAATAAAGAACTTGGAAGATCTATCAAGAAGATCAAGATTCAAGTTGTTAGAAGTGATACTGGAGGTTTCTATGATGATACCGGAGGTTTCTATGATCAAATGATGGTTGGAATAGGTTAATACGAAACTAAGATGACTTATATGTGAGTTATGGCACTTCTAGGGGAGTTTTACTCGAGCACGGATCAAATACTCGAGCACAGGATGAACTCACTCGAGCATGGGGTGAACACTCTGTTCTACTCTGTTTTACGTTCAGCCTGACAGAGGTTCGGTATTTTGGCCATATCTCTCAAACCGTAAGTAGATTGACCCGAAACAGGTGGCATATGAACGAAGACTCCCAACACGTAAAACGTGCACCAAGATCACATTGAAATAAGCTCAAATGAAGGAGACATGATCTGTAGAAGAAGACAGTGAAATCACCGTCACTTTTCAACACAGGTTCCGTATTTTGAGTATTACTCACAAACCACACATCGGATTGAGACGAGACCAGTGCCAAATGAAACTAGACTCAAAGAGCTTTCCATGGATAGGTAGTTTTCCTAATGTGAACGTATATTCTAGGAGCTATGCCTTCTGGAAGTTGACGCTTGTACAATCTAGCGGAATAGACACTCTTTCTATCATAACTTGCAGAATACAAGGAGTTTGGAGCTGATTCTTTTTGCATTGGAATGCATATGGCAAGAGCTGTCTTATGATACATCATTAGAATCAAATAAATAAATTTTTTCTAAAGTGGCCCCACATCACCCGCGAGTGCAAAAATGCACTCTTGAAAAATGTTGTGCTAGTGATGTCCAGAAGCAGCTGAATAGTGAAGAAACTTACAACACTTGAGCACTAGGATCCATACTCGAGCATTAGACTATTTATCACTTGAGCACATGCAAGTTTTGGCATGAGAGTGTTAACCCGAGAAGAAGCTTGTACATGAAAACAAGAAACGCACTCGAGCATGACTGGTTGTGCTCGAGTGATGTCTAGAATTCACTCGAGCAGATGAGAGTGAAGAGCAGTGAGCGTTTGCCCGAGAGGAAGCTAAAACGTGAAAATATCAAATGCACTCGAGTGAGAACTTGGCAAATTCCAGAAACGAAACAGATCCTCATAGCCATCAATCCAAATGTGGTTAAATGTTATACAGTGATTATGTTTTCACTTGTTATTGTTCCTAAACATTAACTAACATATATTTTAAGTGTAAAACAGGATATTAAATATATGGATTGCATCTTCAAAAATGGAGGTCACGTATGGCAAATATCATCACTCAACGAACAATCCGAATATGGTTACATGTTATTGAATCATTGTGTTCTCACTTGTTATTGTTTCTGAATGTTAGGTAACATATATTTCAAGTGTGAAACAGGATATTAAACATTCGGATTGCAGATTCAAATAAAAGTCAATTACGGTGAACTTCATCATTACACACCGAATGGCGGCTACCTACCACGACAAGCAACTAACCCACCATGAGAGATTGTCTGGAAACTCAAATGTATTCATCCCACTCCACAATGTGATGTACAGCTCAAAATGAATCTTCTTGCTGTTCAACGAGACACTCTGCTTTACAACAGAAATCTCATGGTAGCTTGTTTTTCAAATATGCTCAACGGTCAAAATGACTCCAATGGACGAATGCTTATAACGGTCATCATCCTCATCAACTATAAATGAAAGAGCATTCAACGTCGATGGGAGATAGAGAAAACAGAGCAACGATACCAACATGCAAATAACATGAATCCTCTGCTTCTACCCAAACACTCTCTGTTTTCCAGTTTCTATATTACTTATCGTTGAGAGAGTGATTATTTGTATTGTACTTCAGTGAGCATATATATCCACTCTGTGGGAGAGTCTGTAAACAATTTCAACTATATTTCTGAGTTGATCTCAAGGTAGAGGGACCTTGAGAGGTTTGATTTCCTTACGGGAGAAGCTGTAGAGAGAATTGCTAGTAAGACATTCTACTCATAAGACTTACATGGTGCAAGCAGTAGAGAACGTTGCTGCTCATAAGACTTACAGGGGTGTAAGCAGGAGAGAACATTGCTGCTCGTAAGACTTGCATGAGTAAGCAGGAGAGGAAGATCTTCAGGATTGCTCTGCTCGTAAGACTTGCCGTAAGGGGAAGTATTTCAGTGAGAGATTTGTAATAGGTTTCACAAGTACCCGGTTAAACTTGTGGAATTGTAAAGGCTTTTCTTGTGCCTGGATTAAACAAGAAGATAGTAGATTTGAAAATCTCAGGAGGAGCCTGGGGACTGGACGTAGGCCATCACAGATTGGACCGAACCAGGATAAATCACAGTTTGCATATTCTCTTCCATAAGCTCTTATATTTCCAGCATATATTATTTAATCTAACTGTTGATTTATAAACCTTCATACTTACCACTTTCATTAAGATACGAAAAGATTTCTAAAGTTCTTAAGTTTTTATTATACACCCAATTCACCCCCCTCTTGGGTGATAGTCGGTTCTAACATTTGGTATCAGAGCTTGGGCTCTTGTTTAAAGGACTTAACCGTCTTAAGAGTTACAATGGCTGATTTTGGGTGTTTTATACTTTCAGGAGGTTTTGATTATACAATCCCACCTCTTTTGAAAGATATTGATTTTTGGTTTTGGAAAGCTAGAATGACTAGTTTTATAAAGGCTTATGATTTTGATATGTGGAATGTTTTTACAAATGCTTTTGATTTCAAACCAAGAAAGGATTGGACAGAAAGTGAAAAGAAAATGTTTTCATTGAACATTAGAGCAATGAAAATTCTGTATAGTGCTTTAACCGAAAATGATTTTGAAAAAATTAGATTTTGTTCTAATGCTAAACATATCTGGGACACTCTTGATTCTATTTATGCTTCTAACAATTGTGTTGAAGTTGAAAGTGTTGACAGTTCATGCGAAACTACATGCTACACATCTACTAAGCATGAACAATTGGAAGTTGATGATGAAGATGGAAAAATCATAGAACACTTCCATACAGTCAACATGGATAAACAAGAAGAAGAGGATTCCCAAAAAGAGCTCAGTATGGATGAACATGAAAAATCACTCTCCGGAGCTCAAGATGAACTTAAGGTAAAAAGTTCCAATTCTTTGTGTGATTTTCATAAAACTGATTTTCAGAGTCTACAAAAGTTTGTTTCTCAACCAATTGTTGATTCTATTGAGAGAAGCAAAAATGTTTTCAAATATGCTGGAAAGTTTGTTCGGAAGAAAGAACGTTCAAATCAAATCCATTCGAATTTCTACTCTCATGATCGACATAATATTTGCATGATATCCCATAATGTATATCTTGATACAATTTGCAATTATTGTGGCAAATCCGGTCATATTTCTCACACATGCTATATTAGAAGAAATTCCCATGTGAGAAATAAGTATATTTGGGTACCGAAGAAACATGTAAGGTTTAATACTAACAATCAAGGACCCAAGTATATGTGGGTACCAAAATGTCCATCTAGTACTTCATGTGTGCAGATTGATTATCAGAAGAATGGACATAAGGGTAAGGAGAAGATGAAAAAGAAGCCAAGAGTTTCTCATGCACCTAAATGGAGATTTATATCAATTAGGAGAACTCTCGGATCACCCATTACTGGAGCTACAGAGTATAACCAGAGAAAGAAGCAATGAATAAAAGGAGTACGTTCCACCTCAAAAATGAACTATCATAATGTACCATTCAACTATCTTGAGAAGAACAAGAAAAGGAGGATCTCTAAAGCATCAAATAAAAGACTCCTGGAGTCTATATATTTTAAGAGAAGGTTGCCAGCACCCAAAGCAAGATATTCAAAGTATCAACATCATAGAAAGATGCAATGGGTAGCAAAAGCAATCCTCCTATCTAACGCAAAGGTATACATTGATAAAACCTCCTATGCTATTGTCTGTAATATTTATTAAGGTTTTATATTTTGGAATCTTAGGAATGGGCATTGCAAATGATTTTGAAATTATGTTTTTGCATCCCTTAAAAATCCATTTAACAGATTTATTTATAAAGGGATTGTAATGCTCAACAGGTTAATCCTTTATGCATGTATAATGATTTGAAAAGAAAATATTTCTCTTATGCATAAAGACATATTTAATTCACTATGCTTAATTGTTTCAAATTAATTATATTCTTAGAGCATGTGAATTATGATTCCTACAAGGTAACCATGAGTGGATCCAAGTAAAATTGGATACCAAAGGAAGAAAAATATCTATAAGGTTTTGTAGGAAGAAGAAAGGAAGAGCTTCATCTCAAGATTATGACTACATAAGATTTCACTCAAATCTTGGTGAAGTTGGACCTTGAGGCTACATCTTAAATGTGTAAACAAAAGGAAGCATTACTTGAGGCAACACTGTAAGTGCCGAGCTAGCAATGAAGGAAGAAAAGGTGCACAGTGAAGCGTCACTCAAGTAACCAATCAAGTGATCATCATCACTGTGTGACAACTAGGAGTAAATGTTCAAGTGATAACACCAACTGGAAGATTGGAAGGTAAAAGTCAAGGAATTATGCATAAATGAACTCCAAAGGATAATTTCTCAAGTAATTATGAGATTACTTGAGCACGGTACTGTTTTCTTTATTCTTACCTGATATTATGCTTATATAAATTATTTATTTGGGTAATGAATAACTTGCTCATTATTGCATACCATTAGCAATCAATCATTTATGGGTTTTAAATTGTTTTTAGATTGCTAAATGGACTGAAAATGAAATTGTGCATAATCTTTCTATGTATTTGAGTTTTGAAATGCATATCTTAAAAATGTACCTAAATTCCAAATTCATCTTGTTTATAAAAATGTATACACATTATTTGAAAATTTGTCATATTTTATTTGCATTCAAATCGGTTTCAAAATTGGAAGTTAATATTTTTTTTGTAAACTGAAAGTAAAAAATGCTTCAAATTCATTTTCCCATCATTGACACATTGATCTTAAATGTGCTATCCAATACTTGAACTCTCTTTAGTCTTCATTCTCTAACATGCTAGACCTTACGTCTAACAAGTTAACTATCTATATGAGTTCCAAGTGTATTTTCTTAAAAAAAAAAGAATTCATTTTGTGAAAGCCTTATGCCTGATGTATAAATCTCTGGATGATTATGTTATTCCAAGTGTTATAAATATTTATTATTGCATTAAATGTTGATGCATTAACCATTATTGTGGAATAACATACTAATATTCTTAAACTCTAGTCATTTGGACTAATGAGTATGTGCTTCATCATCCATAGATCAATGTACTCATTTTGTTGCTCAAATACATTAATATTTGTCGTTATCAATTTTTTTTGAGTAACTAGAATCTTGTACTTTAAGTCTTGCTGCCTTGAATATTTATCCATTTTAAGATGCAACTATAAAAGGCAAGGTTATCTCTTGATCAATACTAAAGTCATCATGCTTATATATGTCAAGATAAGCCATTATGGCTAATTCATTTTTCATATGACTTTTGTTCTTGAGAAAATTCTCCAACATGTTAACTCTTATAATTAACATGTTATCTTAGTTGAATTCCTTAGTGAAGCTTTCTGATATATATTTTATAACTGTTGACTTCCATTGTTTTTGGCATAAGCATTGGTATTTAACAAGCTTCATAAAGTTTTCATGCATTCAAAATCTTAATGTCATAATGCATATTTATGATTTGAAAGAACATTTGAGATTTTGAAACAATTTGCATATCTCATTATCATTCTTGAAAATTTGGTTTCATTCATGATTTATCATTTCATAAAAGTTGGTCATTATGGATAGATTCTCTACTCTCTTTGATCCAACTTACATGAATTGCACGAAAATCTTATCAATGACATATCTTTTAAAATGTATTTACAAATTGTCATTGATCTTTGAAATCATCATTCTTGGTATTATTTGTTCATTACTCTTTATTATTCAATTGCTTGAATTTATTTAATTGGGTAAAGAATTATATTTTGATCTTTGTTGGTTTATGATACTCTTTACTGAAATTTCATATGATTAATTGCATAAGAGCATAAGAGTTTCTATGTCTAATATTGTACGGACCCAAAAGAAGATGGGTACTAGAGAGCATATGTTTATTCTTTTATAGGAGTTGATCAAGATGCTTTCATTTTGGATACAAAGGTCAGAGACTAATAGAAAAGGCATGACCGATAGTGTTGCAGTGTGAGTTGAAGCAGAATATGTGATATTTCTCACATGACATCCCACCACTAGCAAATAACTAGCTAGTGATACAATCAGAGAAAGAGAAAGAGAAGGAAGATCTCTTAGTAGACCCAGCGGAGATTATTTCAAAGCAGCACAGAGCCAAGAATAAGTTTATCCAATATGATTCTTTGTTGCCTACCCACCTTCCTTATCGTTTCAAGGAGATCAGACATTTTCACTATGATATAGAGCCAACAGAGATGTTCAGAGGAAGATGCTGAGATGCACAGAATCATCAAGCTTGATGAGCCTATGAGGATTCTCAACTACTATCCTAGCTCTATGTCTAATCTTCACTGGATTATCTGCTATACCTACACTAGAGCTATGGTGAACAAGGCCAATAATTTTACTTACTTCATTGAGAAGAATTACCACATAATGGCCTATATTATAAGCAAGGAGGAGAGAAATACTGGAAAGATCATGTCTATCAGAGAACAAGAGGTCTATATATATTTCTACAAGACCTACTTCAAGTTAACACAAGCGGCATAGAGGATGAGAGCTGAGACTTCAAGAATAAATGAGAGACAACACTTTGCTAGAGTTGGTCTCCCTGATCCTTCATTCTTTGGTCCATTTGACTAAGGCTTTCTGAGATAGGAGCTTCAACAATCACACAGAGTTTGCTACAAACATGCTGAGTTCATCACTTCTGTGAATGGCAAGATTAGACAACTCTGTGACTTGATCAACTAGAATCCCAATGCCTTATTCTGAGCTCATCTTGGTATCCTAAAGTGCTCACAGAAGACTACACTTCAGAATCCCTCAGTACTAGTCACATCATCCAATATTGACTAGGACATGATGCATCAATGGACTACAGAGGATTATAACTCGAGTGATTATGATATTACTCGAGTGAGGTATTGTATTCTTGCTTAATTCAAAATCCTTGAGTTGTATCACTTGAGTATACAATCGAGTAATGATTGAGTAGAATCACTCAAGTAACCACTCAGGTGATATTAGGTTGTATCTCTTAAAACCTCTAATTAGCATTGCCATTTAGTTTCTCTCTAAATCTTCATACTTTCAAAATCATTTTCTCTATAAAGTTTCCAATGGTTTCTCAAATCCAGGAGAGTTATTAACTGTTTTTCTAAAATTTTTAAAACCATGCATCAATTAAGGGGGAGCTTCACATTCACATGTGTTTTATATATTGAAAACTCATCTCCTATTGGAAAGAAAATCCTTTTAACATACTCATCTGTATTCACCATGTCTTGATTAGTTTTGGTGATGAGTTATTCTTATATTGTTCTTTTTATGATCTTAATTTTAATATATCATATGGAAAGGAACAGTTTGTTACTTGATTGAACTAACAATTCTCTTTGCAAAGAAAGATTTAAATTTATGACAGGAGAATTTGTTTTGTGCAATAACATTCCTCAACATACTACAAGAAGACTCTATCAACCTTGAGGATGTTTTTAACGCTCAGTCAAGGAATATATATTGGCTACAACATTCATATGCCAATATAACTAAGCATTGAACATGCTAAATAGAAGCTCAACTAAGTTGGAGAATCCTGGCAACAACATGAATATATATCTAAGTTGCATAACTAAAGTTTGGTGTACATCATCATGAACTAGCATTGCCAAAGGATAAAGCAACGGACTTCATGGAGCACTTCATCATTTTTCTAAATCTACATGAGCATTTCTAAACCTTCTCTCTTTACATTTCAAGAATACGTTTCATATATTTCATTTATCTTGATTATAAAAGTCTTCTTGAAAAACTCTCCAAATTTTTTTTTTTGTTTCCTCTCATTAAAAATGAAAGTACTTTCACATAGGGGGAGTGTAAATTGTTTTCTTGGTTCATTCATTTGGATTAAAGTAGTTTATACTTCTTCACAAGCCTTACTTCTTTATATATTTCAAACTTTTTGCTGATGTCAAATAGGGGGAGAAAAATGTAAGAAAAATATGTATGTTGCCCTTTGTACAATATATATGTATGTTGCACTTCATTTAAACATATTTTTCTTAACAGATTTGTCATCATCAAAAAGGGGGAGAATGTTAGATATGATTAGTTTTGATGATGTCAAATATAGATGTCAAATGATAAGAGCAAAAAGTTTATATAATGTATTTCTTTGACTAACTACTATATTTAATGTTACATATTTTGTAGATTAGTCAAGCAAAGAATGAAGAAGATTGAATTAATGAAAATGAACAAGAGGAAGAAGAAGGAAAAAAATTGAAGATAGTCAAGAAGATGCTTCATTATATATAATATATTAGTCAAGCAAAGAATGAAGAAGATTGAATTAATGAAAATGAACAAGAGGAAGAAGAAGAAAAAAAATTGAAGATAGTCAAGAAGATGCTTACTCGGATTATGAAGAATGATTATCAAGAGGAAAATCAAAAAGAAAAATATTGAAGAATAAAGAACTTGGAAGATCTATCAAGAAGATCAAGATTCAAGTTGTTAGAAGTTATACTGGAGGTTTCTATGATGATACCGGAGGTTTCTATGATCAAATGATGGTTGGAATAGGTTAATACGAAGCTAAGATGACTTATATGTGAGTTATGGCACTTCTAAGGGAGTTTTACTCGAGCACGGATCAAATACTCGAGCACAGGATGAACTCACTCGATCACGGGGTGAACACTCTGTTCTACTCTGTTTTACGTTCAGCCTGACAGAGGTTCGGTATTTTGGCTATATCTCTCAAACCGCAAGTCGGATTGACCCGAAACGGGTGGCATATGAACGAAGACTCCCAACACGTAAAACTTGCACCAAGATCACATTCAAAGAAGCTCAAATGAAGGAGATATGATCTGTAGAAGAAGACAATGAAATCACCGTCACTTTTCAACACAGGTTCGGTATTTTGAGTATTACTCACAAACCACACATCGGATTGAGACGAGACCAGTGCCAAATAAAACTAGACTCAAAGAGCTTTCTATGGATATGTAATTTGCCTAATTTGAACGTATAGTCTAGGAGATATGCCTTCTGGAAGTTGACGCTTGTGCAGTCTAGCGGAATAGACACTCTTTCGATCATAACTTGCAGAATACAACAAGTTTGGAGCTGATTCTTTTTGCATTGGAATGCATATGGCAAGAGCTTTCTTATGATACATCATTAGAATCAAATAAATAAATTTTTTTTAAAGTGGCCCCACATCACCCACGAGTGCAAAAACGCACTCTTGAAAATATTGTGCGAGTGATGTCCAGAAGCAGCTGAATCGTGAAGAAACTTACAACACTCGAGCACTAGGATCCATACTCGAGCATTAGACTATTTATCACTCGAGCACATGCAAGTTTTGACATGAGAGTGTTAACCCGAGAAGAAGCTTGTACGTGAAAACAAGAAACGCACTCGAGCATGACTGGTTGTGCTCGAGTGATGTCTAGAATTCACTCGAGCAGATGCGAGTGAAGTGCAACGAGTGTTTGCCCGAGAGAAAGCTAGAACATGAAAATATCAAATGCACTCGAGTGAGCCATACTGCACTCGAGTGAGAACTTGGCAAATTCCAGAAACGAAATAGAGCCTCATAGCCATCAATCCAAATGTGGAAAAATGTTATACAGTGATTATGTTTTCACTTGTTATTGTTCCTAAACATTAAATAACATATATTTCAAGTGTAAAACAGGATATTAAATATTTGGATTGCATCTTCAAAAATGGAGGTCACGTATGGCAAATATCATCACTCAACGAACAATCCGAATATGGTTACATGGTATTGAATCATTGTGTTCTCACTTGTTATTGTTTCTGAATGTTAGGTAATATATATTTCAAGTGTGAAATAGGATATTAAACGTTCGGATTGCATATTCAAATAAAAGCCAATTACGGTGAAATTCATCATTACACACCGAATGGCGGCTACCTACCACGACAAGCAGCTGACCCACCATGAGAGATTGTCTGGAAACTCAAACGTATTCATCCCGCTCCACAACGTGATGTACAGCTCAAAATGAATCTTCTTGCTGTTCAACGAGACGCTCTGCTTTGCAACAGAAATCTCATGGTAGCTTGTTTTTCAAATATGCTCAACGGTCAAAATGACTCCAATGGACGAATGCTTACAACGGTCATCATCCTCATCAACTATGAAAGAGCATTCAACATCGATGGGAGACAGAGAAAACAGAGTAACGACACCAACATGCGAATAACATGAATCCTCTGCTTCTACCCAAACACTCTCTGTTTTCCAGTTTCTATATTACTTATCGTTGAGAGAGTGATTATTTGTGTTGTACTTCAGTGAGCATATATATCCACTCTGTGGGAGAGTCTGTAAACAATTTCAACTATATTTCTGAGTTGATCTCAAGGTAGAGGGACCTTGAGAGGTTTGATTTCCTTATGGGAGAAGCTGTAGAGAGAGTTGCCAGTAAGACATTCTGCTCGTAAGACTTACAAGGTGCAAGCATTAGAGAACGTTGCTACTCATAAGACTTACAGGGGTGTAAGCAGGAGAGAACGTTGCTGCTCGTAAGACTTGCATGAGTAAGCAAGAGAGGAAGATCTTCGGGATTGCTCTGCTCGTAAGACTTGCCGTAATGGGAAGTATTTCAGTGAGAGATTTGTAATAGGTTTCACAAGTACCCAGTTAAACTTGTGGAATTTGCTTGTAGAGCTTAATTAATCGATTTTTTGTTTTTTATACTATGAGATAGCTCATCTTTAAATTGTATTGATGTTCATCTTGGATGGATTTGAATTGATAATCTTTGTCCAGGAGTATAAAAGTCCAAGTGTGGGGGAATTTGATATATCCCAATTTTATCATAATATTTAATATCTTAATTAGGGAGTTTATTATTAATTTTGGGCTAAATAGCATTTATTATGATTAAATTGGATTAAAGATGATTATATGAAAATAAATCTTAAAATGATATATTTCTTATAATCTTGTTATTATTCTTTAAAATTTAAATTTTGAATGAAGATATTATAAGATATTAATTTGAATTGTAGGAAAAGTAGGAGCTAAGGGACCAAAAAGTACTCGAGCCTGGTTTGATAGATTATGTGCAGTAGTCAAGAAGTTTGAGTTAAGTCAAAGCAAGTGTGATCACTCTGTGTTCTACCAACAATCTGATGCAGGTATGATTCTTCTAGTAGTATATGTTGATGATATTGTGATTACAAGGAGTAACATTTCTGGAATTTTGAAACTTAAAATCTTCCTGAACTCTCACTTCCAGGAAAAAGATTTAGGATCATTAAGGTACTTCCTTGGTATTGAGGTTTTGAGAAGCAAGAAAGGCATTCTTTTAAATCAGAGGAAGTATGTTCTCAATCTCTTTAAGGAGACTGGAAAGCTTGGAGCTGCACCAAGCAGTATCCCCATGATTCCAAATCCCTTCTTGGATCTTGATGCTAGTATGTTTGATGAGCTTCCTGATAACTTGAAGAAAAAGATTGATCCAGAGAAACTGAAGCAATTTGCATTCCCTGAAAGATATAGAAGACTCATTGGGAAACTGAATTATTTAACAGTAACTCGTCCTGATATAACATTCTCAGTCAGTAGGCTCAGCCAATTCATGGCATCACCAACGGTGGCACAATGGGAAGCTTTAGAACATATCTTGCATTATTTGAAAGGTTCTCCAGGTCTTGGTATTCTTTATACAGATTATGGGCACACTAAAGTCGAGTGTTTCGGTGATGCGGATCATGCAGGATCTAAAGCCATAAGATGATCCACTATAGGTTATTGTGTGTTTGTTGGTGGAAATTTGATATCTTGGAGAAGTAAGAAGCAAGGAGTTGTGTCAAAATCAAGTACAGAAGTGGAATACAGAACCATATCACAGTCAGTACAAGAAATTGTGTGGGTATTTCAACTCTTGAAGGAAATTGGTATCACCACAACATTGCCTGCAAAGATATGGTGTGATAATAAAGCAGAACTTCATATAGCATCAAACTCTGTATTCCATGAACGTACCAAACATATTGAAATTGATTGTCATTTTATTCGTGATAAGATTAAAGAAAATGTTGTATTTACAGGGCATGTGCAATCAAATGACCAACTGGCAGATCTTCTGACGAAAGCCTTACATGGGACACGGGTTGAGTATCTTTGTAACAAGTTGGGCATGATAAATATATATGCTCCAACTTGAGGGGGAGTATCAAAGGAAATCCACCGTCCAAATCCCCCACAGTCAGGAAACGTCCACAGTCAAGAAAAGAGGCAGATCTTCTATTGACTATTCCTTCAAGCTCTCCTTGAATTGGTTCCATTAGTCACGCTCACTCTATCTCTATTTTGTGTATATATAACCGTGTAATCCTCTTGTTTAAAAATATCAATGTAAACACAGATTTACGGACCCTTTTACTTACATCAGCAAAGAAAATTATACTTTAGAATTTTAAAATCAAAGGGAAAATGATAGAAAAATACAGTCAAAATATGTAAAAGACAAATAACGATGGTGAATTTCAATAATTTCAAATTGACTAATTTGGAATTTTGAAATAACTGTGTGAAATTACATAAGTACCCTTACTTTTTATTTTTTTTAAAATACCCCTTGATGACTGCTGGCGACCTCCGATGAAGGCTCGTCACCAGAGCTCCGATGGCCTAATATAGTTTTTTTGGATTTTTCAAGTAAAAGTTGTCAATATAGATACTCGAGTTGTTAATAGAGATACTAAAGTTGTAAATTGGCCTGATATTTTTTTTTTTTGAATTTTTTAGGAAAAAGTTGTCAATATACATGAGTTGTTAATAGAGATACTAAAGTTGACAACTTTTGCTTGAGAAATTAAAAATATATATATATTAGACCACCAAAGCTCTGATGAAAGTTATTAGGAAATATTCAACAAATACCTTATTTACAACTTTAGTATTGTTATTAACAACTCAAGTATCAATAGTGAAAACTTTTGCTTGAGAAATGCAAAAAAAAAAATATTAGACTGCTGGAACTTCGGTGAAAGTTATTAGAAAATGTTCGAGAAATACCCCGTTTATAACTTTAGTATCACTACTAACAACTCAAATATATATATATTGACAACTTTTGCTTTAGAAATAAAAAAAAATGATATAAGGCCACCGGAGCCGACAAGACACTGGAGCTCCTATGATGGGCCAACGCCAAAGCTCTGTCTGGCTGCAAGGGGTTTTAGGAATCTTAAAAAAATAAAAAGTAGGAGCACTTATGTAATTTCAAACATTTGTTAACATTTTAAAATTTCAAATCAGTCAATTTGGAATTATTGAAATTCATCACCCTTATTTATCTTTTATTTATTTTGACAGTATATTTATTTCATTTTCCTAAAATCAAATCCACATATCAAAAAATCTTTATCATTTTCACTGCCATATATTTATATCTGTTTTCTCCCACTTGTACATTACCACATAGTTATCATTACCAGTATCTTTATCAATATTTAATATATATATATATATATAAGTAAAAAAAATTAAAAATAAAAATAATAACATAAAATTAAATTGATTCTTCTTAGTTGATAAAATTACAAAATTTTAAAAAATTAGTATAAAAACAAAGCGTATATAATTTATTAAGATAAAAAATAATTATCGTAGGTTTTTCCATGTTGATTTTTTCCCACACGCTAAATTCAACTTTTTTTTTTGGTAGTGTACTTACAGAAAAAATCAAAATTAAGTTAATACAAAAGACCTAAATAAGCTAAGAAGAAATAAGCAATCCTTAAACATCCCATCAGCCCCAACTGCCAAGCTAATATCCCCACTAAAACCAACTGAAGTTGGCGCAGATGGGTAGGCATCTACGCCACACCAATCCGTTCCTGGGTTCGATCCCAGGAAACGGAAGGTGTAGAGAATTTCCATTGGGAGCTCTCTCCCCTGGGGCGCCTCAAAGAGGTGAATTCCTGTCGGGCCTATTAAATTGGGGGCGCCAGGACTAGTCGGTTGTCGGGGGCCCATGTCGGTAAATCCGGCGTTGGCCTTCAGGTTAACGCCGGATACCTGGAAGGTGGGTGCACCGAAGGCCAAAAATGGTCCATTGCATAAACCATCAAAAAAAAAAAATCCCCACTAAAGAACCTGGAGAGATCCACACCAGAGGCCCACAAGCTAATCCCATGCGAAAGTGGATTAAGTATCACCTGTTGATCCTTAACGACCAGCAACACTTGACGAAGATGGAGAAACAAAAAGTTCCACTTTCCAACATGATATCGATCAACAAAGCCAAATCTTCTAACATGATCATAAGAATGAAAATAAACATGAAACCATAGCACAGCATCTCGACCTCCTTTTCTTGAACCATGTTGAACATTAACAAGCAAACCATCCCTGTCATTAACACCAGTAGTATAACATACCCCAGCTCCCACAAATTTCCAAGTTGTTGGTATTGAGCAATCCCACAGTAAATTATGTTGGCCTGAAAAAAAATAAATAAACAAAAAATATGGTTAAACTTTATAGCTTCGATAGACTCATCATTTAAAAAAAAAAACCTACAGAAAAGACTTTTATTAATTACAAGATAATGAAAAATAAATTAAATAGTTTTGATTATTAATTTAATTTAATTTCTTTATATTAGTTTATGACTTTAAAATATAAATTAGTTAAAATTGATATAAATAAATCTCTATTAATTTGTCCGTATCAAATGTAACAAGAAGGTATGAAATCTGTACTCCCTCTCCCTCTCATCCATAATACCATTCTAATTCTATTTATAAGTCCTTTTTTAGGAAAAATTTTGGTCTTTATTATAAGTCGACTTTCAGAGTAATAAATGCAATTTTTACAATTTTGTCCTCATTGATTGCAATAAACAAAAAGAATGTACTCATGCTGACTTTTGGAATCATTCATAATTGAGGGAAAAATTAGAAATTTAGCTCATAAATAATAAGCTAACTAACTCTCCTTTATAGGTGGGAGTTAGTTAATTAAGACTTATTAATAAGACCAGAATAGTATAAGGCACTTTAACTAATTCATCATGAAAAACAAAAAGTGATAGTTAATCCATTAAATATGTCCTATATTGATTTTTTTTCACGTTTATCCTTTTTGAAAAATATGTTTGAAAATTTAATGAGTTGACAAATTAGAAATAAGCATGAATTACAGGGACAAAAACTGAAAAATGAGTATTAAATATCTTATAAATGACTTATATTTTGGACCAAGCGTTAATAATCTAGCTAGTGAGTGGTATCACTTATTACTGACGAGTAAACAAATCTTACCCCACTTTCTTATGGGAGAGTGATGTTTCTATTAATTTTTCTTCCTATTTCATCTCCATTTACTTTCCCAATCATTGGATTAGCTTCCAATAGTTGGAATTTAATATTTTATAATAATATATTATAATATTAAATAACAAAAATATGCAAATAAATTTAAACTATTAAAATTAACCTGTAAATTTTAGAATTGCCAAAAATAAAAAGTTAACAAATTATAAAACATTTTAACAAATGCCTACACAATTGAAGTATAATGTTTTAAAAGCCGGACCGGAAGTCGAGCCGGAATGGTCAACGGGTCATGGTTCAACCGGTTGGAACGGTCGAGCCGTTCGGTCGAACCGGTGATGTAATAATAAAATTTAAAAATAATATATATTATATATTACAATTAATCTTCAGTCCAATTTCATATGAAGTTAATAAAGTAACAAAATACCATTTAAGGAAGACCATTAAATCAACCATCAACCTAACAAAATGTATTAACAATAATGATTTCATAACTTGTCAAATATTGGTGACTCTTGATTAATTCAAGCATGAGTTTCTTGAAAGATATTAGACCATACCACTATAGTCCTATTTATAAGTTTTTTTTTTACAAAAAAAAAATGGTCCTATTTATCAGTCTAGTTTCAGTGTAATAAATGAGATTGTGATAATTTTACCCCTATTTATTGTATAAATGAAGAAATAATTTAAAGATAGATAGCGAAGAAAGAGTTGAAAAGTACCCATTCATAAATGAGGGCATAGTTATAAATTTACCTCATAATCATTGAGTTAACTACCTCTTTTTGGTATGTGAAATTTAGTTGAAATGAATTTATAAATACGATTAGAGTGGTAAATGTCATCAACATCTTGAAGAAATGACCTAAAATTAAGACCTTCAATTCAATCTCAATGCTTCTAATTTCATCCTTAGCTTGAGGATAAACCTCATTGCCTTTTTCTTCAAAAGCATTTTTATAAAATAGTTTGCAACAAACCAAATTATTAAAATCAGTAACATATAATATACTTGGCAAAAAAATAGTGACATATAATATTAAAAAAATAAAATAACATGTCCAAAATTTATATGCCAGTTTTTAAATTTTTTTCAGCATCAAATATAAAAAAAATTGTGGAAAAAGAATTTTCCTGCTTTTTTATTGGACCGGACGGTTTTTGAAAAACCTATCCGGTTTCCGGCTCAATAACGGTTGACGGCTTAAAACCGGCTAAACGACGGTCCAAAACGGCTCCTTAAGAAAAACGGCTCAATGCATAAATCCGGCCCGCTTCAATGATCGGCCGACGGTCCAACCGGTCCGACTGCCAGATCTGGTCCGATTCTCTAAACAGTGGTATTTAGATATAATTTTCATAGTTTAAATTTTTTTATATGTATTTTTGCATTTAATATTATAGTAATATTATTATAAAATGTTAAATCCCAACTTTTACATCCAATGGTTTCAAAAGTAAATAGAGGGGAAGATCAATAGAGAACACCCTCCCCTACTTATATTAAAAGAACTCACTTGCATATTAATTAAATTCTGACTTTGGCTCTTAAGAGTTAAGATTGAGGTTATTCTATATATGCTAAATCCCTCCCCGGTACATAGGAGTTTATCTGTAAGGTTTTATCTACCATCATTTTTTCACCTTTTTGTGTGTCTGCTTCTATTTAACTAGCATGAACTCCCCCGCGTGTTGTGCGGGGAGCATTTGTTCATGCAAATAATTGCATTACAGCTGCTCATGCACGCACAACACTCATTGGGAAAATTGAAATTAGCACACTCATAAAGCTAACACGTTTAATTGCATTGGCTTATTAGCATTGAAAAAACATTATGGGATGTGAAATAAGAGTCAAGAAAATGACAAGCATGTATATTTTAACCAGCGTAATGTTCAATTTATGAAGGTCATTCACGTGTAATAATATGTTTTAAAAACTATTGCAAAGGACTTGAAGGTATTTTGGTGGCCTTTATTCAACTTTTGTGAAATAAGAGTCAAGAAAATGACAAGCAGCAACACATAAATATAAACAGAAAACTAACGAAGGTATTGCCTTTTCAATTGCAGGGCTTTGCTTTTCAAGTTTGCCTATAAAGTAAGATTCAATGCTGCACAAGCCCACCAACTTACCTTCTTTCATGGCATGACATGAACCATGACTTAATCACATTGTTTATTTTGGTGGCTTTGATTGAACTTATGTAATTGAAGATATCATATAGACATTGTTGTTTAATAGATGTTAAACATCTAAATCCAAGCATTTGACAATTTCTTCACAGGCCATAGTATTCATTAATAACTTTGCAGTGAACATGGAAAGCTGTAAATGTTGCAGACTTTGTACAAATGAACTACAACATAGAGGCAATTCTAATTTTGTATTTGATGGAACTTAATTTTATAGAATGGTATCCATAAAAGCTGCATAATATAAAGGAATAGTTTAAATATTCCTAACAAAAATAAGGAAGGGTTGTCATGTATATTGTAGACTACAATGTTCAATTTATGAAGGCCATTCACGTGTAATATGTAAAAAAATCTGAATCAAATAACTTGAGGGTATTTTGGTGTCCTTGATTGAGCTTCGGTAATTGAAGATATCAATAGTCTTGTATTGTTTAATAGATGTTGAACTTCTAAATTATTTAATTTGACAATTTCTTCACAGGCCCTAGTGATCACCATGAAGTTGTAGTAAGCATGAAAATATTTAAATATTTCAGACTTTGGAACTGGAAATAAGACTGCAATTAGAAATTAAATAAGTAGTACACAAGCCAACATGAAGGAAACAACTAATCTATTAAACAATGGATGGTAAGAAAACAACTTTAAGAGTTCCACCAATGGAACAAAAAATGTAAATGGAAGAGGAACTTAGCCACACAAAAAAAGGAAGAGGAAGTTAAAAGTCAAAACTTGTTTTGACTTAAGTGACAACACTGCAAAACATTAAAACACAAGACTTAAAGACTACAACCTCTTACAACATGTTTAACTGTTAACAAAGAACAGCCTCACTCTTCCTATGGTACTATAACAATGTAGACTACACTTGGTATTTGTTGCCTATACTGTCACCTTGCAAGCTACATTGATCTCCAAATCTCCATACACGATCTGACATAACACCAACCAAGACTTTTGTTTTCTCAGAAAGAGTGTTCTGAGAAAGCATAAAAGCAATGTAAGTGACCGAACTTACTCGAGTGGAGACCAAATAAACAACATAAGTTCAAAATATTAAATCACCCTATAATATTGAATGTTTATTAATTTACTGCCTTAGCGTCCAGAAAGAAAAATTCCATGCAAACCATCTCCTGTCCAGCAACAAATGAACTGCAAAACTCATGCAAAATTATACGGTCAAGCTTGAGTATGATGCTACTTTTGAGTACTCCACAGTGGAGATCATCCATGGAAGGTCCAATATCCACAACACTACGAATGAACCAATAGCTGTTGCATCGCCCTCCACGACCTATAAGTAACCAATACACGCAATTAGTATAGCGTTGACATAATCTGGAGTACAGAACAATAAGCTAAAAAGTCTGGAGTGCAGAGTATGGTAAGCTAAAGATTCCTGAAACTATAAACTTTATATTGCTTCATATAACTAACCGTGCATGCGAATGTCCGTCAATGTACCAAATATTTCAGGCCTTCCACCAAACACAATATGACATCGTCCAGATCGGAGCCATACCATCGCATCAAGGTACAATTGAAGCAAATTCCTCATTATGTCTGCACCAACACCTTGCAGGGGAAAGAGATAAACAGAGAAGACGATGGGTGGAGATTTAACAATGGTCAGCCGACGGAAGGATTTATAGAAGGACTCTTGAAGGGTTGATGGAACAGTATAAAAAGACAGTAACATGGCGGGAAGTTTTGAAATGTAGGATCCTGTTTTCAAATGCTCACTAAGCCGACCTCCCTTACTCCAAGCTGACAGCTCGGCATGGAGCCAGAGGACTTTTTTGTTTGTTTGCAAGCCGATTCCACCTTGTGAACAGTGTTTTGAGTGAGGAGCCACACTGAGCCTTGTAAGAGCAATCGGCTTGGGTGGAATAGTATTAGTAGATATGTTGATATCATAATTTATTAAATGAGATTGATAAAAAATATGAAGACAGTATTGAAGTTAAAATGAAAAAAAAAAGAAAAGAAATAGAATTGAAGAGATCGAGAGAACTTTCCTCGGACTTCATTCTGCTCCCGCCTACTCCATTTGTTTTTCACTTCACGTTATACCTTTCTTTCTGATGCGGTTTGAAATTTGAAATAAAAACTGCAATAGAGGGCATAGCAGAAGGAGAAAGAAGGAACTGGCTTTCTTGCCGTGCACTCTTCTACCTTGGCTCTTTCGTGTTAAGTCCTAGCGTTTGCAATTTGAATAGAAACACGAAAATAGAATTCACTTGTCCATCTATTAATGCCTTTGGAAATGCTTAGTAGATTGAAATTTGGAACTAGTTTTATTACCGTTTCAATTGTTCATATTTAAAATTTTCAATTAATAGTTTTTAAATAAACAAATCATTTTTTTTAAAATAGTAGTTAAAAGATTATAATGATTTTAGATTAAAGTGCATATTAAAATAATTTTCTAAAAAATATAAAAAGTAAACCAAATTGGATTTGGACCAACAAAATTAAATTTGGATGACCCAGCTGATCAAAAAGGAATTTGGATGATCCAGAATTCAGCGCTCATCAAAGAAGTTGAGTGCAACTGAATTTTAGAAATTTCCTAAGTTGAAATATTTAAAGAGAATTAAAAAGATGTCCTGAAGAAGGAATGTAATCCTTTAAATCTCAATGACAAGTGGGCAGCGTGATCCTGTTGTCATTTCCTTAATTGGAATTTGTTATTACATGCAATTGATGTGAGACCAGAATCTCTCTTGACATGTTAAAAAAGGAAAATGGAACTCTTCGAATAGTTTTAGATACACCCGTAATAAAAGCATTACACAGATTAATGGGGTGCGCGCGCATAACTCGTATGTTTGTGAGACAAAACCAAAATGTAATCCTTTATCAAGTGAGACAAAACCAAAAAATAAAAAATAAAAGAAAGAAAGCATAACTCATACCAACTTCACTTTGCAAAAATAAATTGAAATAAAAGTCAGTTTTACCAATATTAACCTAAACCAGAATAATTTTCCCTAACACATGTGAGTTTTTTAAAAAGTAATTTAGTTAATATTTCAATTTTTAATTTTTTAATTCTTTAATATAAATTAGTAATATTAATTTTTTTTTTAACAAGCGGTGCGTAAATTTTCGTATGCTTCTATGGATATTTTAGAAAAAAAGATGTAAAATGCACTTAAATTTTCATAAAACGGTTTACATCAATATAAAAAATTCCAAACAAACATATATGTGTGTGTGTGAAAAATATAGTAAAATTTATACTTAATTAATATATTGACTAAAATATATCTTTTTTATAGTGACATATATTATAAGTCTTCTGCAAAAAAAAATGTTCATGTTAATAAAATAAACTCTTTGTTCAAAAAATTGTAGGTTTTTGTTCTTTTGATGATAGTTAAAATATTTGAACTATAGATGAATCATATTTTGTTGTATTAAAATTAATTTGGATACATACACATATAGGGAAACATAAAGTAGGGAGTAATAAAACTCTTTAATGAGGGGAGAGGAGGAGTATTAAAGTTATTTTACCCATATTTTAAAATCCTAAATTGGATTAATGGCTCAATTAGAGATTTATTGAATTTACCAACCTGACTTAGAATTTTTCTATTTTAAATAGCTTTATATGAGCTTTTCCCTAAAACCAATAACCTCGTATGTTTGTGGTTTGTTTTTCTATTTGTAATTTATAATCTCAATTTATAAGTTTTTGATTACATTTTTTACCATGGGGTCTATCTCATATATTAATTGATCCAGTCTTCAAATCCCCCCTCAAAGTTAAGGGATCGAGTCTACTCCACATATTTCTTATCGAAATTATATATGTTGGCCCCAGTTTGAAAATTCAAAGATGGGGCTCAACTTCACATGATAAAAGTTTTTTTTTTGCTGGAAAATAATTAAAGTAAAACATGCATCAATTTATATATTACACTTGTTCAAAATCAATAATGTCATATCATCTGTTTGTTTTTAATTTTTGATGGGTAATGGTGCAAAAATGCCCATGATCATTTCCAAAAGGAGCATCTGGCACCATGTAAAATTTTTTGGTTCAAAAATACCCATGTATATTACAGATAGAACCTAAAATGCCACAGCCGTTTGGGTCCCTTAACGTCCGTTATTTATTCATTGACGTGGATAAAATTTGATGAGTAAGAGGAGGTCGACATGTGGTGTTAGTGAGGAATTAAAAAGCGATATACCTGTTCTGCCTTTCCATTATTGAATCAGATCCCAGCTCTGTTGTTCTATTTTTTTTTGAGGTCGAGGGAGTGGTCTTCGATTGAAGCTTCTAATTCCTCCATTAAAAGGTAGCCTGACGCTTTTGTTTTTCCTGTCGAGGTTGTCATTCTGTTCTGACTGATTATCTTCTTCCATTAAAGCTTATCCTTCCTCATAGGCAGTGTACTGACGACGAAAGCAAATAATAAGTGATAGGAGAAGGGGGGTTAACCGGATGGCAAAGACGCAATCCTCTTCTTGTTCATCTTCTGGAAGAAGCAGAAGGAGGGTGGCTTTGATGAGGAAATCCAGCCACGAGGAAGATTACAAAGGCCCGACACTGTACTGCCATCACATATTGGTGGCTCCCCGGTGGACGGCATGGACAAATGGGAACCCAGGAAGAAGGTTTTATGGCTACCAAAACTACTACCGGGTAAGAACGTTAATGATCTGAAGATATTTATGTTTGAAGGTTTATTGATCAGTGGTGATGAATTTTGGTAGGATGGTGGTTGTGGCTTCTTTGCGTGGCATGATTGTGACTTCGGTGAGAGGGTCAACATAGTGATAAAGCAACTACTTGATGACATTGAGAAGTTGTATAATGAGAATACAAGGCTCCGAGGAGGTAATGTTGTCGTGGGGTTATGTGAAGAGCTTGATTCAATGTATAATGAGGTTAGGCGGTTGAAATACAAATATGAGATAAGGAAAAGTGAAGGGAGAAATTAGGAAAGGAAGTTCAAAATGACAATGGCCCTACTGATCATGACATGGATGTGGTTGTCTTTTTTGTATTTAGTAGGTTAGTATGTGATGGTGATGGAAGGGAAAAAGGATATCTACATATGTAAGATATGGAAGAAAACTGGGGGGAATTTTATTTTGTATGCGTATCAGTAAATGAGAAACAGTGCTGTTGGTTTTGGAGATCAATGAAATCTGACCACTTTTCTCTTTTTGCGTTAATTTAGATCCAAGCTTCTTATATAATTTGACTTTACAAATTCATTAGGAGTTCCATCATGTCCCTTATACAAGCGTCTAGCATCAGCTCTGCTAAAGTGTGGTTCTGTTAGATCCATGCTGAAAAAATGGAAATGTAACATACATCAAAACAATGGGAATGTATCATCCATAATATTACTCACAAGAATTCAACGCTACCAAATCCATTGATCTCGTCTATTTGCAGATGGCCCAGAAACAATTGAAGTAAGGTGTGCTAATGATAAATGCAGAAGGTTTAAAATGAATTATGACATTAGATTTGTATATGTTTAAAGAAGAATATGCAAGTTGGGAATGACCTCCTTATACTATATCATACATAAAAATACACGCAAGAAGTGTGGCTTGGCAAGATAGCCATGTTCCTTACAATAGGATAGCATCCATGTGACTTACAATAGGCAGCGTATTTATCACAATAATGTGACTTACAGAATGAAACCAACAACAAGGAGCTAACCAACAAAAAATAGAAGTGGCCACATTGCCATGCTCCTTACAAAAGGGCAGTACATATTGATCACATATAATGTGACTTACAAAAAATAAGCAACAACAAAAAGTAAGTTGTGAAGTTAACAACAAATTAACAACAACCATGGCTATATATCATATTGGTTTGAAGTGGACTTGATCTTAGCAACCAAATTTTGTCTCTGTGCGAGAAGTTGTGAAGTTGTAATGCTTGGGTTGCCTCTCCACTGCAAACCTGGGAGGTTAATTGGAAGTGGACTTGGTTGAGGCACTTGGGATGTGAATTGGATCCTCCGTGATCCCTCAGGAACACTTGAACTTGAACCCCTTGACTTACGCATTTCTTTCTCATTAGGGATTGGGAACTTTATTTATGGGTCAGAATAATGTTGCAAATATTGTTGTGCAGTTCCTTCCACAATAACAACCTCTGACCTCAATCCAGGCTATAGAAAATGAAAACACAGTTTAGTGACAGTGCAAACAAACACATGAAATTAAAATTAGCGACGCAACTCACATTAAACATAGTTCTCCCACTCTCTTCATCAACCCGCATACCCATGCCATGGTCAAAATTTTTGCTTGGTTCCCCTTTGTTTTAGGAAGAACTGGCTATGGGTATGGTCTGGAAGCATTAGGTGGTTGGGCGACAGTAAAGGGTTGGGTTGAATTACATGGAATGGGTTGCTGAGATGGTTGGGAAGGTTAGGATATTTGTGGTAGTTGTTGGCTGCTTGAAGATAGTGCATCAAGATGTTTAGCTCTATTATTTCTTGGAGGGTTGCTTAAAGGTGGAGCCTACAAAATTTCTGGATTAGTAAACCATATTATTATATAAGTCATAAAATATGCAAATAAGTCATAAAGTAAACCATATTCAAACCTCTTTCTATGTGGACTTATAGTGTCTGTCCTTTCTACAGTAGGAACACCTCTATATGCGACCTCTCTTACTTAATTTGTCATGTTGATGCAGCTGCTATTGTGATTATACAACATTATCACTTGCTTCATTAATCTGCACAAACACTCTCCTTTTCTTCCTTCTTTCATATTCTTCAGTCCTTTTTCTCTTCTTTGGTGTTCTCCCAGGTAAGGTAAGGGCAGGGGGAGGTTGCATTGGAAGACACTTGACTGTGTCCCAAAACCACCTTCCTCTTACTGGTTCGAGCTTTGTCTTATAGCTACCTAAGTAGGTGTCTCTATGGTAGTAGTGAGAGATATGGATAGTGGGATCTATTTGTGCATCATACATCACACATATTGCATGTTGGCATGGGATACTAGTTAAATCCCATGCCCTACATGTGCACCTCGTCCCCCTAATATCTACAATGTGCCTATTCTGTCCCTCACTTACTTCATAACCCATATCTCCATTAAAAATCACTCTACAAGTAACTACCAAGTATGAATTTGCTTGAAACAGCTCCATGCATTTTGGGTTGAAGTCACTAATCCAGTTAGTTATATTATTAGCACTATCAGTCCATTTTGTCATCATCTTCATCTTAATAACATCAATCATCTTAATGACCGGCAAGTATCTATACTCATCAATCCAAGAATTTAAACTCTCACTAATGTTTTTATCTACTATCTATGACTTACATCTTGGAGTGAAGTATGCTCTTACCCATGCTGAGCGATTGTAAGTCATAGCCGTTGCAGCTGCTTGTTTATTGATTGCCTCAAGAGCCTTTAGGTTGTCATTAAACTCTTCCTCGAATGAACTCCAAGCACATGCAAAAAAAATTTTCTTCAGTTCATTTCCCCTCTATTTTTTGCTCTAGTTTGCATATATATATGCCTTGCATAAAGTCTATGCTCGGCTTAAGGGAACACCTCTTTCACGACATTGGTTAATCCCTAATAACAATATGGAATCATTATTATAGTAATATTTGAAGTGAACATGGCAGCAGGTTATTTACAAGCAATGTTCTTTTATACAACTTTAAACTACTAGCATCAGATCATCATTTACTTTATGCAGATCTGACATGAAAGTGATAGTAGCGCCATTATGTAGGTCCAAAGAAATCTACAACCATTCAAGAAACCAACCCCAATGAAGACCATTTTCTTTGGACACCAATGCAAATGCCAATGGAAACAAGGAATCGTTGGCATCCACACTCACAGCAGTAAGCAAAATGCCCTTTGTCTTGCCTTTGAGAAATGTTCCATTAACTCTAATCAATGATCGGCATCCTTCTTTCCAACCAACCTGGTAAACAAAATTTGATATTAATCTTACATTACTTTCAAAGCTGCCCTGTTTATAATTGGAATATAGAATATGGAATATATAATATATAAACCCCGAGTAACTTACAAAAAAAAAGTTAACAGTTTAAATAGATCAGCCCCATCACTTACTTAATCAAATTTGACAGCACCAACATGTAGATACAACAATCCATGATCTATTAACAGTAGGCAGCCACAAAAACCATAAATTTGTACAAATTTATAACAATCAATGGAATAAAAGTCAAATCTTAACATACCTTACAAGCATTAAAGCAAATGTACATCCTTCTAAAGACTCTTATGCTGTGCTCCAGCGCCTCATGACTTATCTTCACGCTCAGATCTGATCCAGGATTTGAGATACGTAATTCATTGCAATACGCCTCCAACTTTGCAATCATCTTTGTAGCTCCCTTCCATATCTTACATTATCCTCTTCTTTGCCCTCTTACACTTATATATGCTCATATTAACTTTCAATTCATGTTGCACCTCTTCTTTCATCTCTTTTACCTTATATTGAGGCTTTTCTTGAATCTTCTCCTTAAAATATTCAGCCAGCCACCTTACCAACGCCCTAGGGTTCTTGTACACTCTTGCACATCTATGCTTTAAATACAAGGTCTTTATCATAAAGCCCACTTGTTGCTCATCCCTTGAAGCATACAACACAAAGGGATAACCCTTTTGGCAAACTACTTTAATCAATCATTTATCACTCTTTGCTATTTTGAGTTTAACTCCCTTACTAATGGCATACTTATCTAAGGCCCTTTTAAGTTCTTGTTTGTCCACAAAAGTCATGCCCACAATAAAGAAGGACTTCCTACCCGTGTCCTCCAACTCACCTTCCCCTCTTACTTATACTAAAGGCCTAACATAATATTGTGGGCCCAAATCCTCCTCATCCTCTTCACTCCCCCCACTGCCTTGCACTTAAAATTCTGAATTAAAACTTTCCTCAATGTCAGAGTCAGCACTATCAACCAGGTAACTCTCATCCTCACTATTAGATATCTCTAAACCAAACTCCCTATCATCTACTGTGTTTTCTGGGTTTGCAACGTCATCAACACAATCAACAAAGGGGTTTTCATTTTCGGTAGCAACTTCATCATTTATATCAATGTCATCCAACCCATCTAGAACTTCTATCTCATCTATTACAACTTGTTCCTCTCCTAACACATTTGGTTCATTTCGTATAAAATAAATCTCAGATTCACTTTTTTCATTTTTCCCCCTCTCTCCCAAAGCTATAGAGTAGTCACCTTTTGGCAAACAAGTCTTCACATATTTCCAACTCTCATTTGCACGTAAACAAGTTTCATTTACCTTAGATATTTCCCTCACTTTCTTCTGTCCAGCCATTTCCTCTTCTCAGTATAAATTCCCGTCCCCATTAAACGACATGAATTCTGCCACAAAATATAAAATAAATCAACCAAGGGCTTCTACGCCATTTCACTGTCCAAACTAAACGACAAGAGACTTTGGGACCCATTCGATGCTTACATGTGATTTCTTATTAAAGCAATTTCGGCTTTTCCCTTCTTCTGTTGTCGATACGTTGTAGCTCTTCCAACTCATTTGAAATTGCCAACCTTCTAATTGATTCTCTACCTCCAACATCCATGATTTTGAGCTCGATTTCCCTGCAATCCCATACTTGAGCAATTGGTTCTGTTTCTTCGACTTGGCTTCTGCCCTAACTCTCCCTCATTTTTCCTTATATTGTTCGACCACTTTGTTCTTTTGCCCAGAGTCTTGCGCCACATTTTTTCCTTATTCCCCCAATTGTTGTTTATTGTCCACCTCAGCATCCATGTGTATCCATCAATTTTCCCATCTCACATTCCACGTCATCCCATTTGGTCAATATTTCAAAAAATACGGTCAACGTAAGGGACCTAAACGGCTGTGCCATTTTAGGTTCTATTTGTAATGTACATGGGTATTTTTGAACCAAAAAATTTTACATGGTGCCAGATGCTCCTTTTGGAAATGATCATGGGCATTTTTACACCATTACCCATTTTTAATTCATAACTTCAATTTATAATTATTTTATTTACTTTGTTTTCCCAGTCTTAATCATGGAAAGAAAAATTGGATCGGACAGACCAGTCGGACCGGAAAACCGGCCGACCGGTCCCAGGCCCGGTCCGATTAGCTATATCTGAGGGGAGGGGGGTCAACTCGGTCAAAACCGAGTTGACCTAGCCGGTTCGCATGTGACCTGGAAAAATCATCGAGTCAGGCGATTTGACTGGGTCACCAAAAACAATGAGATTTTGTCCCAAAACGATGACGCTTTGGGACAATAAAAAAAATTTCAGAGATCAGAACCGAAGCAGAGTGCGAGAGTGAGGCGGTTTCATTCTTTCCAGAATCAGATCCCCTTCCTTCCCTCTCGAGTCCCAACCCTGTGCCCTAGCTCCAATCGGCGGTAGCTGCTTGAACGACGGCAAAGATAGCGAGCGGTGAGGAGCAAGCGGGGACGGTGAGCTACGGCGATGGCGAGCGACGAAGATCGAAGGTATTTTACTATTTTGACTATTTTCGTTTTTAGATTTTCTAATTACTTGACATTTGGCTATTTGGTTTATGTTTGTTACTTGATTTACTGCTTAGCTTTCTGAAATGGCTTGATTATCACTTTTGTTGCATTACCTCTCGGTGAATCATCCAAGTTGGGGGTCGTGATTACTGATTAGGGACATTGATGTAAGGCCATTTCTTCTTTCATTATCCTTGTAGTGGAAAAGGGTTTCAATTTTCAATTCCTTTTTAGTAGTTGCCTTTCTGATTGAGATATTAAATACAGGTTTGATAGTTTATTGCCACTGTCATATTTCTAAAGGGAGTTGGAGGTGTTCTCTGTGTTTGGAAGTTCAATTGGGTCTTTCCTTCTGGTAAGGGTCTGATCTTCATTCTTTTGATTCTCAGTAACTGAAAGAATCAACTTTTCGAACAAAAAATCAGAGAATGTTCGCATGATAGTTTCTCGAATGAAATATAAAATTATTTATTTTAATTTGCAATCTTAGGTGACTTTTTCAAATCTTAAGATTTAAGAATCATTCTCTTAGATATTGTGAGTGAAATGTGAAAGTTTTCTCCAATGAAGTCTGTTTCTTGTATCTTAGAGAACGTGTTCCATCTTAATTATTGTAATCATGATTCAATGAAGTCTTTAATTTTGAAAAACAGAGTATGCAACCTAGGCAATTGTTAAGCAACATTGTTTTGTTTGTCAAATTTCAAATCTAAAAATGTTTAAAACCAATGTTTATAACTAATAAATTCGTTTCTCTGCTTATAACCAATGTTGTTAATATCTACTCATGAATTCCATGAATAATAGATGGATATATCAAGTTCAGAAAATGAGAATGTCACTCCTACTCCTAATACCGAGCCTCACACTTCTAATTTGAACATGAATCCTACTCCTAATCCCAATACCATAATTCGTGGTTGTTAGTTCAAGCGTTTCACCCAAGAAGGGGGGTGAATTGGGTGATACCAGAAATTTTGTTGCGTATAAGAAAATTGACAGAATATTTAAAGTGGTTGAGAGCAAAGAGAAATATCACCGAAGTGTACACCGGGAGTTATACTGGTTTGGCCACAACCACTTTGACCTACGTCCAATCCTCAGAGCGTCTTTGAGAGTTTCACTATATTCTCCAAGATTCAGTGGGTTCTTGGCACCTCAGTACACAGCAAGTTCCTTCACTCGGACACTCGCTCCCCCTTACACGTTGTAATCAAATCCCAACTCAAGGTTCCACAACCTTAAGTTATCTCAATAACAAATATTGAATTGATAATGAAAAACTCTCTCACAGAGCAAATATATAATCACTGAAGTATAATGAATGAGTATAAGAAAATAAGGCACTAAGAGTGTGTTGATCAGTGTATGTTCGTGCATTCTCAGTTATTGTTTTCTGCTCTTTGAATGCTCCATATATTTAGATGATTTGTAGTATCCATTGGATGTATTTCAAACATGTCCGTTAGAGTCGTGCAGCAATGGTTGACTATTCTTCGAATTTGAAAACTATCCGTTTGCGGTAGGTAGGGGTAGGTGAACATTTGGACTTTTATTGGACTTTTTACTTCCGGCATGATCTCTTCATTGTTTCTCTGTAAATGTACTTAAAATACTAATACAATGAATGGTTAATCATATAGAAAACAATTCAATAAACATTGGATCAAAGAAATGTTTTCTGGACTTCATTATTTGAGTGGCTACTCGAGTGATCATGCCCATTACTCGAGTAATCCCTCGAGTAAACCTATCAAAAATATGGCAGTGAATAATTCAACATTTTTCATAGTATATTACTCGGGTAAGACATGGAGTGAGATACATCACAAACCTTGAAATATCTGATTACTCGAGTGGCTACTCGAGTGGCCATGTCTTTACTTTAAAAGTTACTCAGGTGCTGCCTCTAGTAAGTCTGTTACTCGAGCGGTTACTTGAGTAACCATGGTTTTTCTTCACATGTTACTCGGGTGAGCCCTCGAGTAAATTTCAAATAACTCTGCTGATTACTTGATTACTCACTCGAGTAATTGCATCAAATTTTTGGCCGAGAGTACCTATTCTTTCTTTATCTGATTACTCGAGTGGCTACTCGAGTAATGTTTCAAATAACTCGGGAGATTACTGGAGTGCTTCCTCGAGTAATGTCTTTTTCTCACATAGTTACTCAAGTGGCTACTTGAGTAAATTATTGCATTTCTTGGCCGAGAGCTATTGAAAGATTTTTGACTTGGTTACTCGAGTGGCTACTCGAGTGATGCCTCATATAACTTTACAGATTACTCGAGTGGCTACTCGAGTAACTTCTCCCAAATTTTGGTAATGCCTTTGAAAACTTTTTCTTTCAACATTACTCGAGTGCATACTCGAGTAACTTTGTTCCTTACTCGAGTGACCACTCGAGTAAACATATACAACTGCCAGTGATGGTCTTAGTGATGGTCTTCCTTTGCTCTTCTTCTCAGATCTTCTTCATTACTCCAATTCTTACTTCAAGTAATGCTTTGTCTGCCATTTATTTACTTTATTCAAATTCATTTGTTATCATATCCTCTTATATCATTGGTCCAATCTTTGTTATCATCAAAACATATGGGATCTAATAGTGGTAAAACTGATCCAGCATGGGCACATGTTGCCTTCAAAAAAGAGGTGACACAGAATATATACACATGTCCCTTTTGTGGTAATAGCTATAGAGGAGGAGGCATAAACAGGATGAAGCAACATCTTGCTTGTGTGTCTGGACAAATTGCTTCTTGCAAAAAGGTTACTTCTGATGTTTGTTATAGGATTGCAGAGTCTTTGAAAGAAACTTCCAAGAAAAAGTCAATTGAAGTTGAAGATATAAGAGAAGAGGAAGTTGAAGTAGAGGAGGTTGATAGTGGAGCTAAGAAGAGGAAAGCTGGGACAATGGATAAATATTTCCCTCCTAGGACAACTCCTGGAGCTCAGCCAACCATCAAGAGTGCCTTAGCATTAAAAGAAGCACAACACAGTGTGAAAATGCTTCTTGCTGAATGGGCTATTGTCAACTGTATTCCATTTAAAGCATTAGAGTGCCCTTTATTTCAAAGAGTTGTGGATAGAATGTGCTCTATAGGGCCTGGGTTTAAAGCCCCTAGTGCTTATGATTTTAAAACCAACTTGTTGAGAGAATGGAAAAAGGAATGCCGGTTACTCATTGACGGTCATAGGGCTAAATGGAAGAATAACGGCTGCAGACTTATGGCAGATGGATGGACTGATGTGAGACAATGGACTTTGATAAACTTCTTAGTTTATTCTACCTACGGAATGGTGTTTGTTAAGTCTATTGATGCATCAGACTTAGTTAAAGATGTTAAAACTCTGTCTCGCTGTTTTCTGAAGTGATTGAGTGGGTTGGTTTGAAGAATATTGTCCATGTGGTGACGACAATGCTGCCAACTATGTGGCATGTGGAAGATTGATCAAGGAGAAATATAAAAATATCTATTGGACTCCTTGTGCTGCTTATTGTTTAAATCTTGTATTGAAATACATTGCAAACATGCCTCATGTGTCGAACATTGCAGCAAAGGCATCAAAGATAACGGTATTTGCTTACAATCACATGATATTCTTGTCTTGGTTGAGGAAGAGGATGAGTTGGAAAGAAATTGTACGTCCTGGTGCTACAAGGTTTGCCACTACCTTCATTACATTGCACAGCATTTACATGCACAAACATGACTTGCAAGCCCTTGTTGTCGATAAACACTTTGTGGACCATAGGCTATCTAAGACTACTCTGGGAAAAATTTTTAGTGCGATCATATTAGATAGCCGATTTTGGAATGAGTGCTACCAAATTGTGAAGATTGTAACTCCTCTGATAAAATTGTTGAGAATTGTTGACTTGGATAAGAAGCCCTCACTTCCATATGTTTATGAAGGCATGCAAAGGGCAAAAAGTGGAATTAAGGAGATGTTCAAGAGGAATAAAGATCACTACAAGCCCTACACAAGTATCATTCAAGCAAGATGGGATAAACATTTGAAGACCAATCTCCATGCAGCTACCTATTTATTGAACCTGACATTCGTATATGGTCCAAACTTTGTTCACAAAGGAGGGTTAATGCAAGCTTTGATTAACGTGGTGGAGGCTAACTCAGATGAAAATGTTGATTGCTATAAGGTAATGAAGCAAGTGACCTTATATCTTGATGGCAACGAATCTTTCAGCAGAGAGACATGCAAAAAAGGGGCTGAAAAACTAGATCCTTGTAAGTAACTAAGTATTCATCTTTATTGTTTAATATTTAATTTACAACATATTAATTGATTGCAACTAATATTATGTATATGTTTTATTTTGTAGATGAATGGTGGATGTACTATGACTATTCAGTTCCAGAATTGCAACGTGTTGCAACACGTATTCTTAGGCAAACATTTGCTTCTTTTGGTTGCGAGAGAAACTGGAGCTTATTTGAGCGCATCCATACAAAAAGGAGAAATAGATCGCAGCATCAAAGGCTGAATGATTTGATTTACACTAACTATAACTTGCGATTAAAGCATAGGTAATTTTAGATATTATGAAAAATGCTTTTAATTAATATGGATTAAGTTTTAAATTTTAACTGAAATCATTTGTCATTGGAAAATTGAAGGAGTGTATTGAATAAAAAGAAGCCAAATTATGATCCCATTGACTATGAGTCCATTGATAAGGTGGATTTTTGGGTGACGGAAGAAGATCCCATCCCAGAATTTAATGATGAAGATGCAGAAAATCTTGAAAGTGTTCTTAATAATGAAGGCGTTGCACTTTCATCAACTCTGGATAGGATTAATGAAGGTTTAAATAATTATATGTCCTATTAATATCCTGTTACTAATTTATTATCCATCCATATAATTATTTGTTATATATAATCATTGATATTAATTATTGTTGTGCATTTGGATAGGTGACGAAGACAGGGACATTCCCGATCCCCCGGCTTTGAATGATGATGTCACTACTACTTACCCTTTCCCAAATCCAACACCTATTGACTCATTTCCAATAGATCAGCTTGATGAGTTGTAGAGTTTGTTGAGTGATGGTTTACTCATTTGGCTATGGTTGATGGATGATGTTATTGGCTATTTTTGTGACTATTTTGTTGCTATTGGCTTGTTTGATGAATGATGATTGATATTGTTTTGTTTTGACTATATTTTGATGTTAGTTATGGGTTCACTTTGAAGAACTAACTAGGTGTTTTAACTATTTTGATGTTGGTGATGACTTATGAGTTATGAATGTTGATTATTTGTTATTGTCAATTAAATTATAATATTTTAATATGGCTGGTTCGACCACCGGTCTGACCCCGGTTGACCCATTAACTCTTGAGCCTGTGCCTTGACCGGTTCACTGACCGGTCCGGTTTTTCGTTCCTTGGTTTTAATTACGAATTCAGAGTCTACAAGGTTTGATGAAACATAGGACAAATTTGTTGTGGGATCAAGTCTATTTTTTGTTGTTGTAGGACCAAGTCGTCAAACGTCGTATTTCCTGACAAAAATAAGGGGTCTACTTCACATGTTTCTTTATGAAGTACTTGGGGCCGGTTTGAAAAATCAAAGTAGGGGAGTATAATTCACATAATTAAAAATATCCCTATTCGATTTATAAAATCAAATTAATTATGAAATCAAAGACGTTAAAGTTGGGTGCAAATAAAAATTGTTAATAACAACTGCAGTGTAGCATAAAAGAGAGGCAAAACAATTACTTTCATGTTTGAAATTAATAACACCCAAGTCTTTTGAAACTTCGCTACAATTTGATAATTTTTTTTGAATACATAAGACAAGAGACAACTCTTGAGTTTGGTCAAAGAGACCTTACATAATCCCAAAAAAGAGTAGTCTAATCAATGTAAGCCTAAATCGGCTAACATTTGGTCCAAACAACAAGCCGGCGGGTGTTGAAGAAACAATAGCACATTATTCGCCTGCTGGGCCTCTTGGCCAACAAATCAGCACACACAAGTGCTTCCCTGTGACAGTGAATTAATTCCACCTCCCAATCATCAAAAAGCAAACCCCTACTTTTGTAGATCTCCTGCGCCCAAGGGCGAGTAGATCCAAAACCAGAAAACAATAACTGAATTGCTTCTAAAGAATCCGAATATAGGTTGATTTTTCTTAGCCCCAAACTCTTGCAAATCTGCAAACCCACCTTAATAGCATGTAGCTTAGCTAGTGTGGGGAATCCATAGCCAATTCAGAGTCGCGAATAATGCCTCCGCATGCTGCTTGGTTACACTCGTCAACTGACCCATCTACGTCTACTCTGAAAACTCCCACCGGTGGAAGGCGCCACCTATCTGCACTCCTATCGGTACCTGGTAGATCTGATGTTTAAATCTACCCTGCTCGACTCCCTCCCGCAGATGATGCTGAACTCGTTGGAGTATACGCACATGCTACTCTGCTATTAAGTCTGTTAATTAGGACCTGATTGCAATTTTCTCATAATATTTTTATTTTAAATTTATTTTATAATAATAATATTTTTATTTATCATAATATCTTTAATCATGGATATTATTGAAACATTACATAAAATATAAGGTTAAAATTGTCCAAAATTGTACTCCCTTTCAAAACCCCTTGTTGGGGGGGAACCAAAATGGGGCATAAGAGAGGAGGGGATGGAATGTTTGGGGTTCCCTTACCTCCAAAATTTTAACAAAATGAGAGGAAGAGAGCATCTACCCTCCTCTTCCATCCCTTTCCCTCAAACTAATCACATAATTTGGGGCAAAGCAAAAATTTTAGATCATTTTACCATTATAATTTTTTATATAATAAATAAAAATATTATTATTATTAAAATATTTTGTTATAAAATAAAAATATAATATTATAAAAATTATTATAATTTACACATACTATTAAAAAATATTTTTATTAAATTAATTTATGAAAAAATATTTTTTTATAATTAAAAATTGTTATTATGAATAAGAATATTAACTATAAAATTCATTAAAAATAAAAATATATATTTCATAAAAAACAAAATTATTATAATTATTAAATAAGTTAATATAATTTTAAATAAAAAATATTTTATAATAAATAAAAATATTATTTTAGTTTATTGATATAACTAATAATATATTATTTTTATTAATTTTCAATAAAAATAATTTTGTAATTAAAATATATTATTACGAAATTAATTTTAAAAAATTGTATTATTACCAACAAAAATATAATTCCACGTTTAAAATATATTATTATATTAATTAGATAAGATATAGATTAATTTTATATAACATATAAATAAAAAATACAATCAAATATATTATGGTAGAATGATAAATTGCTATGATTCTTTTCTTCTCTTTTTCTCTAAAACTAAACCAGAGATCATTAAAAATATTTTACCTCCTTTTCTTATTGACAAAATTAAATAAGGTAATGCATACCCTTTCCTTTACTCCCCTTCCGTCCATTCCCTCCCTTCAGACCAAACAGTCCAATGATGAGTGGAGAAAAAAATCTGGGGAGAAGGTGGGAATACCGCATTCGCTCACACGTTTTATCTCTCCCCAAACTCCAATGGACAATGGAGTGAAGGACTCTCAATTACTCCAACGCGTAAACAGATAAATCATGACAGATGCAGTACAAAGAAACAGGAGAACATTAATTTGTGCCGTGATGTGTTAAGCCTTTTTTATTTGGAATGAAAACTGAAATCATATGAATGAAACGTAAAAGAGTAAGTCAGTATTTGATATCACTTATTATTGGATAATAAATCCTTATTATATAAGTCGAGATAAAACTCCTCTCATATACTAAGTGCTTATTTGAGATAGTTTATTTTTGGGCAATAAGTGCTTATAAATCGTGATTCACGATATACGAGATCAGTATGTGAGAGGAATTTTGTCTCAACTTATGTAATAAGTGTTTATTTCTCAGAAATAAGCTATTCTAAACACTCACTAAGTATAAATACAAACAGAAAACAAACCCCAACTTATTACCTTTCAACTAACACTACTTTCTAATATAAAAGTGGTGAGTGGTCAAGGATACAAAAATTCTCTTTGATATTATGGGCAGACTTAGCAAAATCACATTATGTGTTAGAGCCTTTGATGCTTGATAATCTACCAAAAATTAATTTAGTCTTGACTAGTCTATTTTAGTTCAATATACATCAAAGACTTTCTTTTCCCACACTTTTATAAGAAGTCTTCTAACATATATTTTTAGTCATTTTTCCAAAACGTTTTGATAGCTTTAACTAGCATCAAATATTTTTCCCAAAAAACTAATCTGGAGGTGTTGTTTTGAACCTAGTCCTTAAATTTTTTTTTACTATTTATCGGGTCTTTAACTTTCTGCGGTTAAAGCAGTTAATCCTCGTTGTTAAATATATGCAAACGGTGTTAAAACTGTCCGCTAAGAGCAGTGATGTGGACAACTTAGATCTGACCAGTAATTAAAGCCCCATCATATGAAGGTGGTAGGGGATGGGAGTTTTCATTGGGTTTGCGTCTATGACCACAGAGGCCGAGGGGCGAAGCTGTGAGCTTTCTGTCAACGCCTCCATTCCTTTCTTATAATTGAGCATTGTTTCGAATTATTGTATAGGTGATATTATTTTCCGTATAGACCATTTTTTCCCTCTTGGAATCTTTCTGGACCCCATTACTTCTTTTGCCACTTTCATCTCGTCGTGGTGTGGGGTAATGGGTGGATGATCTTAAAAAAGATGTTTAGTGATAAATAATCAGTTCCTGGTAAAAGAAAAAGGAAAATCGCATTGTTAAAGCATGTTTTAAATTGAAGTACTTTAAAAAAATAAGAAGGAAAATCGCAGAGGAATTTAAGAAAAAACCAAAAAGAGCAAGGAAAATCACAGATAATTATTATTATATGGTCCAGTGGGTGTTTTCAATCTCGTCGATGACTTGATCGCCTTCATCTCACCGCTTCACTCAGCTCGCTGCTTCGCCCCTGCTCCTGCATAATCCACGAGCGCACCACATCACTGCTCTTAACGGATAGTTTTAACACTGGTTGCATATATTTAACAATAGGGACTAACTAATTTAAGCATTTAAGTACAGAAAGTTAAAGGACTCAATAAAAAAAGACTAAGGATATGATTTAAAATAGAAGCAAATTATAAAAACCTCCAGATTAGTTTCCCTTATTTTTCTTATATGTGCCCATATTTAGTAAAGTTAATGGGAGAGAGTAGAGGTTAATATAAAGTGCAATTAATAAGGATAATATTAAAATTTAAATTTGGGAGAATTCCAGAAAAGGAAGTTGGAAAATGGGAAAGGATAAATCAGCGTTTTGAAATTACAAAATCACATGTCAGTACTGTGTCAGTATAGAGGAGGAACTTGAGATATTGAAATCTCGGCAAAAAGATAAAACTGCCCTTCACTTGTCCCTTTCTCTCAGCTCGGAATAACAACACCGCATTCTACATTAACAACTCCGCTTTCCTCTTTCATAATAACAGCATCAGTCTCTTTATTAATAGCACCGCATTCTGCATTAACAACTTCGCTTTATTCTTTCACATCTTCGTATCTCAAATATGGTATTGTTAATGTAAAGTATGGTGTTGTTAATAAAGAGAGAGATGTTGTTATTGGCCCTGAAACTTAAATTATGAAGTTGTGGAACAAAAAAGTGGAATTGTTAATTAATATAGAATACAGTGTAGTTAATATAGAGACCGGTCTTGTTATTGTGAAATAAGAAAGTTGAGTTATTAATGTAGAATCCGGTGTTGTTAATAAAGAGTCCGATGCTATTATTGTAAAAGAGAAAAACGGAGTTGTTAATGTAGAATATGGTATTGTTAATAAAGAGGCCGATATTATTATTCCGAGCTGAGAGAGAGGGACAGTTGAAGGGCAGTTTCATTTTTTCGCCGAGATTTCAAAATTTTAGATTCCTCCTTTGTACTGATACAACACTGACTTGGGATTTTAGAATTTCGGAGCACTGATTTATCCTTTCCTATTTTTCAAAATCTTTTTTTTTAATTTTTCTCTTTAAATTTTATGGAAAATTTAATATCCTAACTATTTTTATTGATACATATAAATTGTTAAAAACATTTTATAAAATAAGCCGGAGGGAGTATTTTTTAGGCCTAGAAATGCCGTTTCATTCAAATTTTAAAGATCAACAACAGTATTTTGATTTTTCAAACTGGGCCCATGAAATATAATTTCGATCAGAAGCATGTGAAGTAGATCCCGCATTTTTGTCACGTAATGCAACATTTGATTCGTAATCCTACGCCCATGTGCAAATCAAGCACTTTCCATGTTTACTTTCACTTCCTTCCAGATAACTTTAGGGTCTGTTTGGCAAGAGGGAAATGGAAGTAAAAGGATGGAAGAAAAAATTTCTCTGAGTTAGATTTTAAAAGAAGGAAAAATTATCCATAGACCTATTTAATAAATTAATTATTAACTGGACCTTATGTTTAAACAATATTTCCAGTATGTAAAGTATCTTTTTTTATATTCAAATAATTTTCTCTATATGTAAAAAATTTTCTCTTGTATTCACAGGCAATTTTCCCTTTAAAAAATTGAATAAGTAAAGTTATAAAATTTTAATAAAGATAAGATATAAAATAAAAAAATAAGAAAAATTAACTAAAAACTTTTAATCCCATTTTTTCAATTTTTTTAAAATCAAAGTGAAAGAAATTTTCTTTTGCCTCCCTTTTACTCCAAATCCCCCATACCAAACCAAGCAGCCCCTTAATGAATCAATCCTTCAAAATAACTTTCACGCATCAACGGGGCATTAATCTTCCAAGGAGACTGTCTCCTCTGAAGCTTCTTCACTGAGACCCTTCACCAAAAATTGAAATCTTTCATCGGAATCAACACTCAGAACACCTCCAGGAAAAAAGCTAGCTCCTCTCCTCATGTTCGTTCTGGGTACGCACAAGTCATCACTGCATCTTCTGATTTTTAATTAATTAATTTCTCTTCTTAATTGTGGTAATTAACTAATTGTTTGATGAAAAAGGTGCAATGAACAAGACTGACCAAGAAAAAGAGTAGCATTTAAGTTTGGGATTTTACTCTTCTATGACATTACAGCATTTACTTATTTATTTGAACAATTGATGTTTATATTTCTGCACAGCTTCATTTTATATTACCTAAACATGTAGGGATCCTCTTTTGGCCATGTTCTGGGTAAGCATGAGCCATCACCTCTTTTTCCATAAGTTCTCTTGTGCGTTTGTTGTAATACTCGATACTGAAGCAGCTTTAGGACTCGTGTGTATGTATTTATTATATATATGGATCTGAATCTTGCAATCAAAGCACTGGGTGATTCTAAAAATGTCAAGTTCATGACTTTAGCTCTGGAGATTCTAAGTACCTGAAGCTGCTTAATTCGTAACTAACGGAGAAAAAGAGAAGACTAAAATAATGGAAATGCTTGATTACTGGTAATTGATTTTTGCGTCTTAATATTTACAGCTGGTAGAAAATGAGCTAATTATTTCATTATTCTGAGTCAAAAGTACTTATATACATTATTTACTCTCTTCTGATTTGAGTAGATTGTCTCCTTTGAAGTATAGATCTACACTAAGAGCTTTCATCGGAATCAAGACTCGAACCTTTTTCAATAACTTGTCTCAGTATGTTTAGGCCATAACTTCTTTTCAATTAATTTGTCTTGTGAGTTGTGTGATAAATTTGATGTTGGAAGAGTTTTATATATTATAGTTGATGCTATCTTGATACTGGGTTTTGCAGGAAAAAGAAAATGTCAAGTTGATGATCTTACCCATCAGTAGGGGTGTTCAAATCCAGACTCCCGGTCCCGGTTTTTGGCTGGGATGCAAATTGCATCCCGGTCCCGGTAATCCCGGGCGGGATCAGGATCAAACCGGGAATTCCCGGTTTTTTTATAAAAAATTAAATTTAAAAAATATTATTATTTTAGTTAAATTTTCTATAATCTAGTATTTAAAGTAATTATTTAACATCTAATAAGGCCATAACAATCACACAAATTGATCTAAAATTGAAGAATAATATTTTATTATTATTATTAAGATCACCTTCATCATTTTTGTTATTATTTTTATACATTATATAGTAGGATTAGTATCACGATATATATAGTTTAACTCCAACTAAATATGTGATACACATTTTATCAAATGATAACTTAAATTATGGGATAAAAAATACAAAAATAAAATAATAACTTAATTTTTAAGAAAAAAGTTTTAAAAAAAGTAAAAAAACCGGGACCGGGATCACAAGATGTGTGACCGGTCCCGGTCCCGGCCGGGACGGGAAATTCCCGGGATCAAAATGTCCGGCACCGGGACCGGACAACCGGGACCGGGACACTTTGAACACCCCTACCCATCAGGAGACTATTACTTGAAGCTAGCTGCTTAGCACTCATCCGTACATTGCAGAACCAAACAATCCAAAAGGCTTGATAACTAGTAAGTGACTTATTATTTTACTTAAGTCAACATTTCATTCTCCCTTATCTCATTTTATTTGTCTTAATTGGATGTGCTGCATTTCATTGGGTATGCATGTATTCATGAAAAATAAATAACCATAAATTAAACTGCAATTATTTGCTCGCAAATAAAAGTACACCTTAAAAAAAGTTTTGAGTAACTTTTTAAATTGGGTGAAAATGTTATCCATGAAGTTTTTTGGATAAATGCATGTGCGTATATATGGTGTAAATAATTGGGAAAATCCCTATAAAATACCTTTGAAATAGGAAAATCCCTAATCAGTACTCTCAAATCAAAAAATCCGGATCAGTCCTGCATCAGTATGGATGAACAGTGCGGGCAGCACCAAAAGACGATTTTGCCCTTCAGCCCTCATTCTCACCACTTCAAAAATAACAACACACGGTTCTTAATTAACAACTTCGGATTCTTGATTAACAACTCCGTATTCTTGATGAACAACTCCAGTTTCATCTTTTACTTTCACAATAACAACACCGGTCTTGTTATTAGCAACTCTGGATTCTTGATTAACAATTCCGCTTTATTTTTCCACATATTCGCATCTCAAAAATATAGTGTTGTTAATGTAAAATACGGTGTTGTTAATAAAGAATGAGGTGTTATTATTGGCTCTGAAACTTAAATTACAAAGTTGTGAAACAAGAAATGGGAGTTGTTAATGTAGAATATGGTATTGTTAATAACAACACCGATGTTGTTATTGTGAAAGTAAAAAGATGAAATGGAGTTGTTAATCAAGAATCCAAAATTGTTAATTAAGAGGGCGTGTTGTTAATAAAAAGAGATGTTGTTATTGGCCTTGAAACTTAAATGAGGAAGTTGTAAAACAAGAATACGGAGTTGTTAATCAAGAACCGTGTGTTGTTATTTTTGAAGTGGCGAGAATGAGGGCTGAAGGGCAAAATCGTCTTTTGGTGCCGCCCGCACTGTTCATCCGTACTAACGCAGGACTGATTCGGATTTTTTGATTTCAGAGTACTGATTAGGGATTTTCCTATTTCAAAGGTATTTTATAGGAATTTTCCCTAAATAATTTGGCAAAAAAAAAAGATGTAAATAAAATTAATATTTAGCCATTGAATAAAGTACACTATATTTATATTATATTTATAATATATCCAAATGAACTGATTTGGAGATTAAATGAAATTATGAATAGCCCCATTCTTACCCATTTAATATTCAAACTTTTTACAAGCAAGCAAGCTGTTGGTTGAGTAAGTAAGTGACTTTAAACAACAAATTATAATATAAATGTTCTTAGTTTATTCACATTTGTAATTATTTCATACTATCATTTTTTTAATTAACTCTACTACAGAAAAAGCCTTTTATGATGGTTATTATCTGCCATATATAACGGTTTGAAACTGTCATATATGTGGGTGTTATATATGCTTTGCGTGGATAAATTATGGTTCTGAATCATTATTTACTTTAGCCCTATTACAATGGTTATAATATAACGTCCGTTATGTATTGAGGCTTGGTGCAGCCATGATATGCGCATTGCTGTGATAGTAATTAACGGGCACATGTAAACAACCATCATAATATATGTTAATACTTGTATAATACATAACGGTTTCACTTTAACAACCATTATATATGTATAACATATGAAATGGTTCTTTCAAAACAACCGTTATATGTTAATAGTAATATTAATGGATTTATTTAAACAACCGTTATATATAGTTGGCATAAATAACGGTTGTTAGGTAACAACCGTGATCTGTCGAAGCTAATTTTTCTTTCAAAAATGGGGGGTGTTCTGTTTTTGGTATCCCCTTGCATATACATTTGTATAGAATGAATTAGAGTATATATTTATATTCATTCATATATAGAACAATACAACAAATCAGAATATATTTACAGTCATTTATGTACATATTTAAAACCAAAATTTTAAGACAAACAAATCAGTATCTAGAAATTTATAGTCATTCAAAGGTTTCACTCTCCCACTGATGTTGCAGAGATGTCGTCAACTCTTCAGCCACTTCTTCCATTTGTGATTTGCTAAACATCATGTAGGAGACATTAAAATACTGTGCACAAAAGAAAACAATAGATGGAAGTTAGATATTGCAATATATAGCTGATCGAATGTATATATGAATGGACTGGGCATATCATATACCTTATTTGGATAAATATTTTCAAGACTATGATTATGTCCTTCATGTATTGCATCACGCAGTATCCTCAATCATTGCTCTTATCCGGTTGCTTTGGGAACTACAATGAAATGAGAAGGAAAATTTGTCAGTCAGTCACATATATATAAACCATATGTGTGCTTTAATTTAATATTATGGTCATTAATGAATAATATATATACCTTCGGATGCAACCATTAGAAGGTGCATTTGTAAGGGCTATTAGTGAGGTTATTTTTGTGGTGCAGTCGAGACCATTTTGTCTGTGGTAATTGTACAACGCTCTGAGAAGATTATATATATATATATAGAGAGACATACAAGATGAATTGAATTATAAGAGATGATGAATGGATAACGTATTGGTTGAATGTCTCCTACATTTATGGTCTCATCTCTGGAACCCCACTCATAGATTCATAGTACCAAATCTTTTTGTATAATGATTTACCACTATGAGCATCTAGTAGTTCCTAAGTACAATAATATATCACATCATCAGGACAATTACAAAATAAATAAAAAAATTTAAGCAGAGTTAATGATATACCCATACTTGAATGTAAAGCATAAAGAAGTAAGTGTCCCTTATGTTTGACACTCTCTTAATGAGTTCATCCCCCAGAAGCCTCGCGTGATATTGCTTGACATCTTCCTTCATGCCCTCACCTTGGTTATGGGTGGATGAACTTGATCTTATCCTGGAGGTTGCGGGGGAGGATTTAAGTATGGTACAGGTGCGTGAAATGTCGAAACCGACATATCAAAATGCAATCAAAGTTCTAAGCAGCCAACTATTTAATCATAATTGAAGAAATACCTCATAAAGAAGTTGTTAGAGCTTGTATTTGCCATCTCCCTATTCAGGACCTGAAAAACAAGCTCTTGGCTTACAACTTCTTGTTGTTCTAGTAGGTCAAAGACCTTTTTCTAAAAGTTGATAATTGGAAATGAGTTTGAAGAGAAGAACTTGTCAGCGAACTCTATAGGGACTTCTGGGCATATTGACCAACGGACTTATTATGTGAGAAAGATTTATTCCCAGATTGATCATTGAGGGTAGGATGCATCCTCTTCTTGGATTGAATGGGGGTCTTGGACTGAGTGGGGGCCTTAGACTGAGTTGGGGGGCTTAAATCAAAACGATTTCCATGATGTTAACTCATACTGCACGGCAACGTGAACGGACCACAACTGAAAAACAAGAAGGCAAGGGCTTCATGAGGTAGCAGATCAAGAAAGCTTTCAAACGTCGTTGTTGTCTAATGAACAAAAGAACTGGCCTGCAATTGGAAAACAAGAACCACTGGACTTCATTATTTTTGTCCCAAAAGATGACTTGCTCATGATACCATATTAACAAACCCAAAATTTGGAGAAATATACTAATCTCTTGGGAATTACAAGCTGCAATGGCATTACAACAAATCTTTCTTGGGTGATTCTACTATTAACCCTAAACTCTAGAATTAATGAGAGATGATGACCTAAGTTAACCTCCCTCATTTAGGGTGAGGATCCTATCATCCTTCACATTTTAATCCATACAATTAGAGTTCTATGTATAGGGTCTTATAATGATTAACTATCTCATTAAGGTCTTAACTAACTAATGAGGATCCCAACTAACTAATGATTTTATATATCTCCACCATATTTCATGTAATATTCAAACTTCTATTTGTATGTACTAGTATTTGCCGATTACTAGTATTTATCAGAGTTAGTTCGGGTATGCATGCTTCGTCTGCTGTATATGTCACTACTTAATTGCTTTTGATTGAATTTAAAAGTTTTCTTAATAAATCAGATTGGTACATATATGGATGAGTTCTGGTCCATCGACGTTTTAATTTTCTTCTTCTTCCTTGTAATAAAGAAAAAAAATTACATTTTACCCTTTTTAATATAGATAGGACCCATTTAGGAGTAAGATCAACTCCTTAAATAGGCCATACATTAACTAGGGAGGGAGCAATTTACAATATATTCAAATGAGTTAATTTGGATGGTAAAATTGAATTAGAAAACACCTCAAGTCTGACCCAGCCTATTTAATATTAGAACAAGTTTTCTATCCTGAGTTCAAATTGTGTGTTACTTATGTCTGAAGCATATTGACCGGGTCTAGCTTGTGATTCATTTGGAGAGGCCAGATCTTGAGTCTTCGGAGATTAAGCTGTGCTCAAGCATATACCAGGTTAGACTGCACAGTCCTTCTATGCCATGATAAGTCTAATTATTCGAAGCAACAAATTATAATATAAATTTATTATTTTATTTGATATAATAATTTTGATTAATTATTTCATACCATCATTTTCTTTGCGAAGCAAATATTAATCGAAAGCTTTTAGTAATGTTGTTTTACTAGAAGAATGTAGCAAGGTGAATTCAACGAGGCAACTTCGTTCAAAGAAAAAAACAAGACAAAAAAGTTCTGCTTATTGTCTGAAGTGCATGAATCACTTTTAAGAAAACAAAATAGTAATAACACCTACTAGTTAAGATTTTTTTTTTAATAAATAAAAGGGAAAAGAACAAATTTTGATAAGATAAAATATGCAGAAGGTGATAATTCAAGGAGTCTCCTAAAAAAACATGCATGATTCTGGTAAGATCATTATGTGGTAACATTTCTTGAACCATTTTTCCAGGCTTTAAGTATTCAATGGCTGATCCGGTAACGATAGCCGGCATTGTTATTCCCGCGGTTGCAACTCTTGCCCAACCTGTTGTGCAAGTTCTGACTCAAAAATTAGCGTGCAAAGGTGGAATATCGCTTGCTGACACGCATGAAGTGCTGAACTACGGATTAAAGCGGCTACTTGCATTACAAAGGGACAAAGACAACGAAGTTTCGAGCCATATTACACAAAAAGATCCGGCTGAGGTTTGCAAGCATTGGAAGGAGAGCGTGTCAAATATTGAGAAAGAGGTGGCTTCCTTGCATAAACAATATGATGAAGCAGTGAGACAAAAAATGTAATTTTACAGAAGACCACATATTGTAAAGGAGATCAAGAGGGCACTGAGTAATGTAATCAAACTTGTTGAAGAATGTCCACTGGAGATTCTAGTTGATAAGCTGCTAGAGCGGGTCATAAAGGAGAATGGTGTTCCATCAATTGAGAAGTATCGAACTCTTCAGAAAGTCTTTCAAGACATTCAGGATTTGATATACAAAGTAAAGATGGAGTAAAATGCGTGGCACTTCATGGACAAAAAGGGGTGCGGGAAACAACAATAATGCAACACTTAAATAACCACTTCCTTGATGGAGCTAACTTTGATATGGTGATTTTCATCAAAGTGGCGGCTGATGAGCAGACCAACGACCTTCACATTCTGCAGAAAATTGCAGAGCGAATAAATGTGGATGGAGAAGGTAACGAACTTGAAGTTTCTGGAAGAATACAGAGGGTGCTCAAGGATAAAAGATATTTGCTGATTTTAGATGGCGTAAGGCACACAATCGATGGGATTTGGAAAAATCTGGATATTTCAAAAGATGAAAAAGATAGTAAGGTGGTAATGGCCACTCATCATCCTCTTGCTTGGAAGTCGGCTTGTGTTCAACGAGACGTCAAACTCAACAAGTTATCCCCTGGTGAAGCATGGCAGATGTTTCGAGACATTGTTGGTGACAATCTTTTACCAGACATACCAAACGCTCGACTTGTATGTAAGAGGTTCTGCTGTTGTCTTCCTGTTGTGAACACAGATTATTCAGTGGCATGAGATATTTGAAGAAGCAAGTCGGTGGTGCATTTTGTTGACTATTCCTCAACTACTCTTTGATTTGTTCCCACTAATCACTCTTGCTTTGTCTATATTTTTTTCCTATAAATACCATGTAAATCCTCTCAGTTTAATACAATCAATTCAGTCTTCATATTTCTCTTCATGGTATCAGAGAGTAGAGAAGAGAATAATTGAAACTAAATAAAACACTCTAACCGTTGTGTTTAGTTTCCCTGTGGCGTTAATCTCAGAACCAGCATCGGCGACTTTCGAGGTTCTCTGTTCCTGTCAGAACCAAAAATCGGCGCCCTCTGAGTTCTTCTTCGTCGATTGGAAGATTTGTTGTTTGAAATCTTGAAGTTGTCGGTGTTGGTTTGTCCCAACATCCCTATCTCCGGCGCACCCAGTCTCCGCTGTGTCTCATCGACCAACACTCTCCAGCCTCTGCCTTACCTCTGAACAGAGAAGGAGAGCGAGGGGACCACACCGTGAGAGAAAGCTCCAACCAAAGATTGTATCGGTGTCTCCTTCTCACCTTGCCGCCGACCTAAACAGCACCTTCCACCAATCTGCATCAGACCCGAGATCGGAGAAAGGAGATCTGAAAGCTGAGATCCTCAGTTAGGAGCTTCGGGATTCAAAACATTATGGCTGTGAAAAATCCTTCTTGATCTTGGGAGCTGCAGCGAAATTAGGATCTGAGCAACGGTTCTCATCCATGCGTCGCCGATCATAATCCAAAGACCAGCCGTTGCTCTTCATTGTCGCGAATCGCAACGCAAGTCTGAAGGCCATCGAGCTGAGGAGAGCATGGATAGAGAAATCAGAAGCGAGTTTGACCAGTTCTCATCCGTGTGTCAAATTATTTAATTGAGTCGAAGACCAATTTGTCATTTTTCAAATTTGGAGGATCAAACTGTCATTTTTCAAATTCGGAGGATCAAACTGTCATTTTCCAAATTCGGAGGACCAAACTGGTATTTCTGAAATTTGAAAAACCACTTTGTCATTATGTCTACAGTTTCAGATGCCTCTTCCTCTGTGCCTAGATCTAGTTCTAATGACCTATCCACGGTCCTCCTTGTCTCTGAGAAACTTACTAGCGATAACTATCGGGAGTGGTCTCAATCTATGACTCTTGCCCTCGATGGACGTGACAAACTTGAGTATATAACTGGTGAAGCAAAAAAGCCACCAACATCAGAAACCAAGGAGTTCCGGAAATGGAAGTCTGAAAATGCATTGGTATCCTCTTGGTTAATCAATACAATGACATCCTCAATTAAGAAGAGTTTTATGTATCTTTCCTCGGCTCAAGAAATTTAGGAAGCTCTTCGTGAGACCTACAGTCCTGTGGGAAATAGGTCCCGTATATTTGATGTCAAGAAAAAGATATGGTAGCTAAAATAGGACCACATACAACTCGGTGATTATTATCTAGAAAAATCCTCACTTTGGCAAGAGCTTGATGTCCTGTAGAATCAAACTTATCATTGTGGGGCAGATGCTCAAGAAGATTGCATAGCAAAAGAAGCAGAGAGAGTATATGAGTTGCTTGCTGGTCTTAATGTGATCTATGATGATGTTCGGGCTAGAATTCTTAGTCAAGAACCCTTACCATTTGTGCGTGAAGTCTATACTTTCTTACGAAATGAAGAGGATAGACGAAAATCAATGCTTCAAAATTTGAATAATTCTGCTGCTACTTCTGAGGCATCAGCACTTGTTGTTCGATCCATAGAACCAAAAGGTTTCAAAGGTCGCCTATTCTGTGATCATTGTAAGAAACAGGGGCATACAAAGGACACTTGCTGGAACCTCCATGGTAAACCCGCTGACTGGAAGCCCAAGAAAGGGAAAGGAAGAGGTTACGTGGCTGAAACTTCCAAGGAATCATCCCAAAGTGATATTCTACACAAAATCATGGAAATGCTAGCCACACTACAGACTACGACAAAGCCTACTGCCACAGTGGTTACGAGAGGTAATTTCTTTAAAGCTTTGGCTGTGATAAAAGAACAATGTACAGGGAATTGTTGGATTGTTGACTCAGGTGCCTCAGATCATATGACTGATAATAAGGCTTTCTTCTCATCCTATACTCCTATCACCAAGGGTGTAACTGTACGAATTGCTGATGATTCTGAACTTGTTACTGGAATTGGTTCCATCAAAATCTCAGCTGCACTTACTCTTCACTCCGTATTACATGTTCCAAAGTTGAAGTGTAATTTACTATCTGTAAGCAAATTGGCTAGTGATGAACAGTGTCAAGTTAACTTCTTTGCTACCTACTGTATTTTTCAGGATCTGCTGACGGGGACGACGATTGGGAGTGCTAAAGAGCTTGATGGTCTTTATTACCTTAATGAAAGTGATCGTTCTCAAACTAAATCTTGTAATAAAGTGTCTCTCCCTAGCACTAGTAACTTGGAGTTATGGCACAAACGTTTAGGTCATCCTAATTTAAAATACATATCTCAAATGTTTCCATCCCTTGTTTCTAATAAAAGCACCTCTGATTTTCATTGTGATTCATGTGAAAAGGCTAAGCATCATCGTACTTCATTCCCAAAAATCCCATACCAAGCCTCAAAACCTTTTTCCACAATTCACAGTGACTTATGGGGACCATCCCGCACACCAAACCGATCACAAACAAAATGGTTCATCACATTCATTGATGACCATACATGTGTCAGTTAGGTCTACTTGTTGAAAGATAAAACAGAGGTGTATCAAACGTTCCTTAACTTCCACTACATGATCCAAACTCAATTCCAAACCCAAATCCAGATCCTGCACACCGATAATGGGACTGAATATTTCAATCAGGCCTTCTCTGCCTTCCTGGCTGAAAATGGCATTGTTCACAAAAGTACTTGTCCCAATACACCTCAGCAGAATGGTATTGCTGAACGAAAGAATCGCCATATTCTTGAGACTGCCAGAGCCATTATGTTTAGTAGTACTGTTCCTAAATATCATTGGGATGATGCTGTCCTAACTGCCACATTTCTCATTAACCGAATGCCAAGCCAACCACTGTCTTACAAAACACCACTTCAACTTCTCCACCAATACTATAACCTCCCATACCTTGAAAACACTTTGCCACTATGGGTGTTTGGCTGTACATCATACGTTCATCTCCATCACACCAACAAACTTGACCCTAGAGCCCTTAGGTGTGTCTTCCTTGGCTATTCTCATTCTCAAAAAGGATACAAGTGTTATGATCCAGTCTCCAAACGTTTATTTGTCACCTGTGATGTCACCTTCCTTGAAAATACACCTTTTTATGCCTTGTCTACAATTCAGGGGGAGAGAACTAGTGAATTTCAGACAAATGAAACACCAAAGGTTGACCAGACATTCACAATTTATATACCTACCCACACAGAACCTACTCCTGATACCTCTGATACACCTGATAACAACTTTGAGATTCCTGATAACCTTGATACCTTTGATAATGTGCCAATTCCAGGGGGAGACACAAATATGTGGGGTAATACCTACATGCGACGACACAAAAGAGGTAATGAACCACAGTCTATTAGCACTTACCAAGAGTCAGTACCAGAGGTAGATCCAAGAGAAATAGAAGGTTCTGATCTTGATCTTCCCATTGCAATGCGAAAACAACCTAGACAACCCAGATCAAGCACCATATATCCTATAGAGAAATTTGTCTCTTATAAGGCGCTTTCATCTACGTACAGTACATTTGTCTCCCATCTTGATAGAATCAGGATACCAGACACGATTGATGAGGCTATGGCTATACCTGAGTGGAGACAAGCTGTTTTAGAAGAGATGGAGGCTCTCAAGCGAAATAAGACATGGGATGTAGTAAATCTACCTCAAGGAAAAAAGGCCGTTGGATGCAAATGGGTATTCACTCCTAAGTATAGAGCAGATAGAACACTCGAGAAATATAAAGCTAGACTGGTTGCACAAGGTTTTACACAAAAATATGGGGAAGATTACACTGAACTTTTGCCCCAGTAGCCAAGCTGAATACCATCAGGATTCTATTATCTATTGTAGTGAATTTAGATTGGAATCTACACCAACTCGATGTAAAAAATGCCTTCCTCAATGGAGAACTCAAGGAAGAAGTGTACATGAAGTTACCTCCAGGGTTCACAGAAAAAAAGGGTGACCAAGTCTGTAAGTTAAAGAGGTCGTTATATGGGTTAAAGCAATCTCCACGTGCTTGGTTTGACAGATTTACCCGGGTTCTGAAGAGACATGGGTATACTCAAGCGCAAAGTGACCATACTTTGTTTGTCAAACATCATAAGGGTAAGATGGCTGTTCTGGCTGTATATGTTGATGATATAATTCTTACAGGAGATGACGAGGTGGAAATCAATCAAATCAAGACAGCCCTGGCACGAGAATTCCAGATTAAAAATCTTGGAGAAATGAAGTACTTTCTTGGAATAGAAGTTGCCCGATCTAAGAAAGGCATTTATATCTCCCAAAGGAAGTATGTGCTCGACCTTCTAAAGGAAACAGGGATGATAGGTTGCAGGCCAAGTAACACACCTATACGGGTAGATAAAATAGATGAAGATGCAGATCTCGGTAAGGCAGTGGACTTAGGGAATTATCAACGGATGGTAGGCAAACTAATATACCTGTCTCATACTAGACTAGACATTGCATTTGCTGTAAGTGTGGTCAGCCAGCATTCTCATGATCCTAAACAGAAACATTTGAATGAAGTCTACAGGATCCTTCGTTACTTGAAGGGATCTCCAGGACATGGCTTGTTATTTAAAAAAACTGACAAACGGATTATAGAGTTATTTACAGATGCTGATTGGGCAGGTGATCAAGATGACAGGAAATCTACATCTGGATATTGTACGTATGTGTGGGGTAACCTAGTCACATGGAGAAGTAAAAAGCAATGTGTAGTTGCAAGAAGCAGTGCTGAAGCTGAATACAGGGCCGTAGCACTGGGAATCTGTGAAGGCATATGGATAAAGCGTGTTCTTGAAGACTTGAGGAAGTCTATAAATCTACCAATCAAGGTCTATTGCAATAACATGGCTGCAATCAACATTGCTCATAATCCAGTTCAACATGACAGAACTAAACATGTCGAGATAGACAGACATTTTATAAGGGAAAAAGTTGATGAGGGAATTGTTGATCTAAGGTATATTCCTTCTAGAGAACAGACCACAGACATCCTCACTAAAGGACTGCCCAAGGACAGGTTTGATTATCTGATTGGCAAGTTGAACTTGATTGATATCTACAGTCCAACTTAAGGGGGAGTGTTGTGAACACAGATTATTCAGTGGCATGAGATAGTTGAAGAAGCAAGTCGGTGGTGCATTTTGTTGACTATTCATCAACTACTCTTTGATTTGTTCCCACTAATCACTCTTACTTTGTCTATATTTTTTTCCTATTAATACCATGTAAATCCTCTCAGTTTAATACAATCAATTCAGTCTTCATATTTTTCTTCACTTCCCCTCCTTATAGATCCTATTGCAAGGTCTTTTAAAAATGAGGCTCCCACTGATTGGGGGACGCCTTGTCTTCAAGATGGAGTTGATGGTTTAAAAGAAATATACTCAATCTTGGAAATTTGTTATGAACGGTTGAGTGATGAAAGTAAACAAAAATGCTTCCTTTATGCTTCACTATATCCTGCAAACAGCAACATATGCACACATTACTTAGTGGAGTGTTATATAGTTCAGGGCTTTCTTGGTGATGTTGCTGCAGATACTAAATACAGTGAAATGCGCAGCAGAGCTAAAAATGTAATATTGAGGCACCTGGTCAATGTCGCATTATTGGAGGAAGGGGAACAAATGAGTTATGTTAAAATGACTGATCTCTATAGGCAACTTGCTTTATATATATCATCCAAAGATCCAAATTCAGAATGCAAAATTTATATTGATAATGAAGAACATAAGGAAGCCTTTAGATCAACATCATGGAAAGATGGTAAATGGATTTCTAGGGTTGACAGTAGAAGGGATAGTCTACCAACAAGCCAAAATTATGGGAGTCTTCAGATACTATTGCTACAAAAGAATATGAAGTTGGTTGAAATCCCAACAACCTATTTTAATAGCATCGGTAATCTTCTTGTGCTAAACGTAAATGGTACCAAAATAAGGAGGTTACCATCTTTGTTAAGGTTAACTAGTCTTAAGGCGTTCTATCTGATTGATTGTTCAGATTTGGACATATCTCAATCTGATATCCAACCACTACAACATCTTGATGTATTAGACATTCGAGGTACTCGAGTAGATTTTGTGCCTTACTTGGAACATTTGAAGTGCCTAAGATTCTCATATACTGCAAGCATTAGTCACTGCTATCATAAAATTTCAACCCTTCCCAAATTAAAAGAATTGAACATTGAGGTTGAAAGGCAATTCCAACAGCAATGGAGTAATGATGTTAAAGATCATATTGAAGAAATCACTGCTCAAAGAAAGCTATCTTTTGGTATAGAAACCAAACTCAAATGTATTTATTCAAAACTCAGATGCATTACAATGAAAAACTCACACCTATTTATACTAAAACCACAACCTTATAATTTCTTAAAATAATGCAATAGTCAGCCTTGGCAACCATTCACAACGTTAGTGTATACATCATATGCAATATTCTCATGTCAACGTTGGCTGCTCTGTTCACATTCTCTGTTCACATTCTCTCTGTTCTGTTTCATTCCCCCGGGGTTGGACAGAACTCATCCTCGAGTCAAAATCAACATCATCAATATACGAAGTTAGATCCGCAACATTGAAAGTGGCGGAAACACCGTAAGCACTAGGCAATTCCACTTTGTAAGCATTATTGTTAATTTTCTGTACTATCTTGAATGGTCCATCGGCTCGCGGAGATAACTTGGCGTTTGGTTGTTTAGAAAAATGTTCCTTCCTCAAATGTATCCAGACCAAATCCCCCACATTAAAGACTTGATGTTTTCGATGCTTGTCTTGTTGTGCCTTGAGTTTCAAATTCTGCTTCTGAATCTTATTACAGGCCTGCTCATGTAATTTCTTAATTTCCTTGGCCCGCTGGTCCGCATTGACACTATATTGTTGCTTATCAGAAGATGGTGTCAAATCAAGTGGGCTGAGAAGACGGGTGCCATAAACAACTTCAAATGGACACTTTCCAGTTGCTTGATTAACTGAGTTGTTGTAAGAAAATTCAACTTGAGCAAGAATAAGATCCCACTGCTTCAAGTTCTTTCCAACAAAACTTCGTAAAATATTTCCAAGAATTCTGTTAACAGCTTCTGTTTGTCCATCAGTTTGTGGATGGCTAGCACTGCTAAACTGAAGTTTTGTTCCCATCTTTTTCCATAAAGTCCTCCAGAAGTGGCTTACAAACTTGATGTCTCTATCAGAGGTGACGGTTTTTGGAATTCCATGGAGACGAACAATCTCCTTGAAATACAAATATGCAACTTGAACCGCATCATTAGTCTTCTGGCAACGAATGAAGTGAGCCATTTTTGAAAAACGGTCAACAACCACCATTATAGAGTCCTTTTGTCTCTGGGTCCGAGGTAACCCGAGGACAAAATCCATACTCACATCCTCCCAAGGTGCTTTGGGTACTGGCAATGGCATGTATAACCCAGTATTTTGGCTTTTGGATTTAGCCAAGTGGCATGTTCTGCACCTTTGGATATGCTTGTTGATATCCCGTTCAAGTCTTGGCCAATAGAAGTTCTCCTTTACTAAGGCTACAGTTTTATCTCTACCAAAATGACCAGCTAGTCCACCATTATGTGCTTCCCAAATTATAGCTTCTCGTAGTGAGCAACGAGGAATGTAAAGAGTTTTTCCTTTGAATAAAAGTCCTTCTTCCCTGCAATACTGCTGAAATGGTTGAGATTCAGTGGCACTCCAGGCACCCTGGAAATCTGGATAATCTTGATACAACTCTTTTATAGTTTCAAAGCCCACTACTTTGGTTTGCATAGTTGTTGACAAAGCATGGCGATGACTAAGCGCATCAGCTACTGAATTTAGGATTCCAGCCTTATGTTTGAGTAAAAATGGATAGGTCTGCAACATTTCACTCCAAGCGGCATGCCTTCGATTGATCTTCTGTTGAGAATTCAAATGCTTGAGTGATTCGTGATCAGAATAGAGAATAAACTCTTTATGCAATAGGTAGTGGCTTCAATGTTGCAAAGCTCGAACAACAGCATAGAATTCTTTATCATAGGTAGAATATTTGAGCTTAGCATCATTAAGTTTCTCGCTGAAGAAAGCAATTGGGTGGCCTTCTTGACTCAGAACAGCACCAATCCCAGAGTTAGAGGCATCGCAACTAACCTCAACCACTTGGTCAAAATTAGGAAGAGCTAGCACAGGAGTTTCTGTCAAGCGTTTCTTCAGTTCTTCAAAACTTAATTGAGCCTTTTCTATCCATTGGAACTTGTCTCCCTTGATGCAATCTGTAAGGGGTGCAGCAACGGAACTAAAATTTCGAATGAACCTCCTATAGAAGGAAGCTAATCCATGGAAGCTCCGAACTTCTTTGATAGATTGCGGAGTTGGCCAACTATTAATAGCTTCGATTTTCCTTGGATCCACTCGTACACCTTCTGCAGTGATAATGTAACCCAGAAAAATGACTTCATTTGTCAAGAAAGTGCATTTCTTCAAGTTGGCATAAAGTTTTTATTCACGAAGAGCTTGCAATACTTGACGTAAGTGCTCTAAGTGATCTGCTATACTCTTACTATAGATAAGAATGTCATCAAAATAGACAACAACAAACTTGCTAATGAAAGGACGAAGGACCTGGTTCATCAGGAACATAAACGTGCTAGGAGCATTTGTCAACCCAAATGGCATCACATTCCATTCGTACAAAACATCTCTGGTTTTGAAAGCGGTCTTCCATTCATCTCTGGGATGAATTTGGATTTGATGATATCCACTATGAAGGTCAATCTTAGAGAAGATGGTAGAGCCATATAACTGGTCGAGCATGTCATCAAGCCTGGGTATCAGAAACCGATACTTAATTGTGATCTTGTTGACTGCACGGCAATCTATGCACATTCTCCAGCTTCCATCTTTCTTGGGAACTAGGAGTACAGGTACGGCACAAGGGCTGACACTTTCACGGATCAATCCTTTTTTAAGCAATTCTTCAATTTGGCTTTGAACTTCAGCATGTTCTTGAGGACTCATTCTGTAAGCTGGCCTGTTAGGAATTACTGCTCCTGGAATAAAATCCATAGCATGTTGAATGTCTCGCATGGGTGGTGATCATCCTGACGGAATTTCATCTGGAATCACATCAGGAAACTCTTCTAACAACGGCTGCACTTTAGGTGGAATGACAGTTCCGTTATTTGTCTCGAGCAATAGAAGAAAACCCATTACTTGGCTTTCTGTTTTGGTCACCTTCTCGACTAAAGACACTAATGGTTTGAATTCATTTTTGCCTTTATTGTGTTTATCAGGTGGCAAAGGAGCAAGTTGAATTTTCACGCCATCCTTCTGGAAGGAATACGTGTTTGCGTGACCGTCATATAGAACATGTCGATCATATTGCCAAGGTCTCCCCAAAAGAAGATGACAAGCATCCATTAGAACAACATCACACCAAACTTCATCATGATACCTTTTACCGATAGAAAAAGTAATAAGGCATCGTTTCGAAACTTTTACCTCGCTGTCCTGGTTAAGCCATTGAAGCTTGTAAGGGCTCGAATGGTTGTGAGTCGGTAATTGCAATTTTCCTACCATGTAGTTGGAGACTACATTTTCACAGCTTCCGTTGTCAATAATGACGTCACAGACTTTACCCTGAGTTGTGCAGCGGGTATGAAAAATGTTGCGACGTAGCCAAGGTTCTTCTTTCACAGTGGCTGTGTGCAGACTTCTCCTAATAACAAGTGATTCACCGTGATCTGCAGGAGTAATTTCCTCATCAAATATTAGCTCCGTTTCTGGCATAGGCTCCCTTTCTTCGTCAAATACTGTAGAAGCTTCTCCTTCCATAATAGTGACAACTCTACGGTTAGGACAGTTAGAAGCGATGTGACCGAATCCTTGACATTTGAAGCACTTAGGTGCTTTGGAGTTGAATGCCGTAGTAGCCTTTGGTGGAGGCGCATTTGAAGAGCTAGGATGATGTATTTGTGACTTATTCCCTTCAAAAGAAATTCTGGTTGAGGAAGACGGTTGGTATGGAGGCCTCCTGGGCATTTGCTTCTCAATACGGATGGCTAAACGGATGACGTCATCCAGAGTCCAGTATTGCTGGAGTTGTACTGGATGGGCGATGTTTGTATTTAACCCTCCGAGATAACGAGCTATTGTTTGCTCCTCCCTTTCTTGTATATCACATTTCATCATAAGTTTCTCGAATTCCCTGGTATATTCCTCTACAGACATAGCCTTTTGGCGGAGATTATGTAACTGAAGGAAATTATCTTGATAATAATTTTCTGGAAGAAACTTACGTGAGAGCTCACGTCGCATCTTGTCCCACATTCGTATCTTGCTTTTTCCCTCTCTTTCACGCCTTCTTTTGAGATTCTCCCACCATATGGAGGCATGTTTCTTTAATTTGATGGCAACAATTTTAACTTTCTGCTCATCTGGAATCTCTTTGTACTCAAAGACTAGTTCAACTGTTTGTAACCAGTCAATAAATTCGTCCAGTTGGAGTCTTCCTTCGAATTCAGGAATGTCTACCTTAATGTCATTGAAGCGAAATGGTTGTTGGTGAGGACGATGATGGTAGTCAGAGGATGACGAACTGTGGCTGTTCAATTCATCTTCTGAGTGGTCTCTATGAGTTTCGAGCAAGGCTTGCTGTTCTGCTATAGTGGCCTCTAGTTCTTGAATCTGGTGTCTCATTTCCTCCATCTCAATTTCATGTCTATTTCTGCGTCTTGGAGGCATTTTACAGTTTGTCTCACAAGTTATGACTTTGAGTACGCAGTTATTAGGTACAAGGTAGAAGGGTAGGGGAAGGATTTGTGTCTATGGAAAAGTTAGGGGTAAAATAGGAAATTTGGGTAATTAAGGGGTTAAAAATGCAATTTCAGAAAGTTTGGGGGTCTGAAATGTAATTTTGGCAGAATCTGGGGGTCAAAATGTAATTTCAGAAAGTTTGGGGGTCTGAAATGTAATTTTGGTAGAATCTGGGGGTCAAAATGTAATTTCAGAAAGTTTGGGGGTCTGAAATGTAACTTTGGCAGAATCTGTGGGTCAAAATGTAATTTCAGAAAGTTTGGGGGTCTGAAATGTAATTTTGGCAAATTCTAGGGGTCAAAATGAAATTTCAGAAAGTTAAGGGGTGTAAATGTAAATATCACAGAATTTAGGGCACAAAATGGTAATTTTAACAAAATTCTAGCTGACCGTTATGCTGACGTGGTCAGAGTGACACATGGCAGTCCGTGATTGGTCCACGTTGCGTTGACCGATGACGTGGATGCTGATTGGACTGGGTGACGTGGCAATGCTGACTTTGATGCTAGCGTGGCGATATTGACACGTGGCGCAATCTGATTGGATAGCGTGGCGCTGACTGGTCAACAGTGATGACGTGGCAGCTGACTGGGTCGTCTTCAACCTCTGAACTCTGGCGGCCGTCTGAAATTCCTAGGTTTTTTGGCCTTCTGAACACGATGGTGAGGTCGGTTTCTTCAAAAAATGCTCCGAGAGTGAAAATCCGACACCCCCTTTTTCTCACGTTTTTTGTTTCTCACCCACTCCACACTCTTTCGCTCTCTGGCTCTCTAGAACTCAGCTCTAGTACCAAAATGGTATAGAAACCAAACTCAAATGTATTTATTCAAAACTCAGATGCATTACAATGAAAAATTCACACCTATTTATACTAAAACCACAACCTTATAGTTTCTTAAAATAATGCAATAGTCAGCCTTGGCAACCATTCACAACGTCAGTGCATACATCATATGCAATATTCTCATGTCAACGTTGGATGCTCTGTTCTGTTTCATCTTTTATATGTGATTTGAAGTAATTTGAGATGGACACATCATGAGGTTCATGAGGGATTTGAATTCCTTGAAGCTTCTGATACTCATACTGATCAATGTTGGTGTTAAAAGTAAAAGACTTGTTTGTTCAAGTGTGATGTTTGATTCAAATGTTTTTTGCTCATGAAAACCTATACTGAAAAGTACAAGACTTGTATGTTATGTTATGCTTTCTAGTTTGTTGCAAAATCTCAAAAATTATTATCATCCTTGATATTCGTTTTAACGTTTACTAGAAGTTACTTTGGGAAATCTTTTGCCTTTTCATTTTAGGGAAATGAACTTGGTTTGAACTAAGCCTTATTTCCAGGATGGCACATGTACTGTTAAAAATTAAGAGAAACCTCCAAATAGTCCCAGATTCATCGTGTATTAACTATTAACGCTTAATATTACAAGTTCGTGGTATAGATGCAAAAGGCTCAACAATTCAAAGTGAATCTGAAATAATAGTTTTATTATTTCTCAACTATCAAAAATGGAAAGGAAGAAAATATTTTAATTTACCGGACAAAGATCAAGGTCTTTTTATTATGATGAAGCTACAATTATCCCTACTATAGAATCTCTCTCTCTTTGGTAATACAAATTACAGAGCCAAAACATGCCAACCTACACTTGATTTTGTATCAGAGTCTTCAGCAAGTTTATGCATGTGTTGTCCATAACAGAGAATCAAGAATCCTCTGCATTTGTTAGATTGATTTAGATAGGTACCAAGAATTTCAAGTTTTCTCATGGATGCTCAAGCTAGGAGCATCAGATTTCAATTATGAGAATAAAAAGAAATTATATATATATCCCGTTAGAAAGAGGATAAAGTCACAATAGAAAAAGCTTTCAATAACCATGAGAATGGTGGGAAGATGGAAATTGAACCACCTGGTTGTTGGCAAAACAAGTCTGTATTTTGTTTATTTTTTAATCACTTTTTGTCTATGTGAATCATTGCGATTGCAATTATGTATTTGATTGAATACTTTGATTTCCATTAGATTAGGACATGCTCTGTCTAAGTTAAAACAATCTTTTTTGCCTTATTACACTCTTCCTAAGTCTCATTACATGTACAAAAGGTCTAATGGTAGCAATCAAGTTCAGTTGATTTGAATTTGTGGAATTTTGACTTGTTAATATCAGTCCAAACTATTCTGCTTTTGGCGTTTGGGTGGTCTAAGAAGTAAGAACATTATTCTAGTTTAACTTATCTTCCTTTGGCTTTCTAAAGGATCCGTTTCTTGGCGATGATTGATCATTATTGGGCGACTTTCTATGAATCACCTACTGGAAGTCCATTTTCTGTGAGTCCAAATGTTCAATTTTCGTGCTAAATGATATACTCCATTTTGTTCTTAATATAAGATATATTGATCTAATTTGATTAAATTAGAGAAAGTAGTTGAGTTAGTTAATATGAAATGAATTTTCTAAAACACCCTAATTATCTTCTTTAATTCCTCCATTCCCTCTCCTTCTTAATAATTGTAGGGGGTGTCAATAGGGATAAATTAGAAAAATATTGATAAATATGAAAATTAGGTCTTATATTCGGGACGAAAATCAACTCCCTAAATATATCTTATATTAAGAACTAGAGGAGTATATTAAAAATATTTTCCTACTTTTTATACAGAGTCTTATGTTAAAAGAATATGAAAAGTTCTAAGCAATGATCTTATAATAGAGAAACAAGAGAGCATTTAATTAGATGCTTTATTCCCAACCAAACAAGATGAGAATGAATTAGAAAATGTAAATATAAAATATAAATGCAGATTAGACACACGAAATGAATCAGATGAGATAATTGTAGAGCTGCTAGTACTAATATCAACAACTATTTACAATTAAAGCATTGTCCTGAACCACACCATCAGAATCTTCCCTACCATAACATAGGCCTCCAAACTGAATCATTGTCAAAGAAAAGTGTTTGTTTTTATTTAATTTTTTGTCTGAATTATTTGCGCATAGTGTGTTTCACCCACTCTGCAGTCTGCGGTGAAGTGTGCTCTGCCACGTTGAGATAAGTTATATATGTTTCTGACCAACTAAATATAAAGCAATTCTGAAGTAACTAACAAATTCTATGATAAAAAGGCAATAAGCCCGTCTACTTATTTGCTAATGTTGCACTAATAAATGGCCAAAACTACAATCAAGAGAGAGGCACAATATAGTATGAAGTCACAGAAGTACAAATAACAATTTATGTCTGATAACGAAGAGCAATACAAAGAACAATCCCATGTCGCACACTAAAATTTCCAGTCCATTTAGACAAAAAGCATATCCTGATCCAAGCTTCTAAAACATGAACAATAAATCAACTCTCAAACACAAACACCAAAGGAAACAGTTCGAAGCACACAAAACAGCAATGCGACAGTCTTATGGCGAATTTGAGATAGTGAACATCTTTTGTTGTATCCCCAGACACGGCAAGAATCAGGCCTCCAATTCCCCACCAGGTAATTCTGAGAAAAAAATATAGTACAAGAATTTGTCAGCTGTGTCATTACAATAACTTTCTCGCTTGAAGGTAAAAACCCTTTTAGCCATATATTGAACTTTGACAGCATCAATATAGGCCCTACAAACATTTGTTATATTATGGCGGGAAAAATTAAAATTGATTTTTTATACATGTAACTCCTCCAAATGCAGGGTTAGGCTTGTGGGTTGCATTACACACTTTCTTGATATGATACTTGCAACAAAGTCAATTAGTTTTAAGTTATGATCTGCTGTATTATTTACTACAGAAACTGTCCTTGTGAATTGTTTTTTCTAAATTTTTTTGGCCCAAAAATTGTTTTTTCTAAATAAAGTCATAAGTTTAAGAAGGCTACTAATAAAGACGAAAGAATGATATTATTACTAATAAAAGTGAGAATCAATATGTTATGTTAACTTTTTAGATGAAAAAACTAACAATGCGAGCTCTTAAAATGTATTCAAAAGGTTATCAAAACTAAATGATTTAATAAAAAAAAAAGTGTTGTGAGGAATATAAAGCTAACTACATTTTCATGGCCAAGATCTATTGTAGAGCAGATACAAATATATTCCTACAATATGTGAGCGTGAGTTCAGGAGGAATTTTGTAATCAATAGAAATAAATTGTATTGCCAAAGAGAAGGAATAGAATGTCACCTGAATCATTATCTCTAATGAATGATGTCAGCTCATATGTACTCAATTGAGTCAAAATGTCAAGGTCCTCATCTATTGGAGAAAAGATCTGATTGAATTTATGAGGCGGATCTTCTTGTCCCCACTTTGCTTTACTCCATTTAAGTGCTTTCCACCATTCCCATTCTCCTCTTATCACAATTCTGCAGTAGAAAGATATTGGAGTTTTAGAGAGTAGTAAAATCCATCTGCTCTAAATTTCTCCCAGTACACACTCCATTTGAAATGCTAGATAGTTCAGGTTCAAAGAGAAGTGACAACTTTCTCAATCTTGGGAGGAAAAAGTCTGTTATTCGTTCAGAGGATGAACTACTTATGATGCTACTTACTTTGGGATTGTTTTCTACTATATGCTCTTCTAAGTTGACGAGACTACGCAAGGAATCCATGGTGAATACGGTGGTTAACAAAAGCCCTAATACAGATTAATGGGATATATGCAAAAGGATTTATGTTCATAACAATTTGATCCGAGTATATATTTTTCTACTCCCTCCAGTCCTAATTATAAGACAAAGTTGACTTTTTTGGAGAAATTAAGGAAACTAATTAAATTACTTTAGAGTATTTATATTTTTATTTTTTTCTCCAAACTAATTAATTTGACTAATAAATTAATATATAATCTAAAGATACTAAAAATATAAACACTCTAAAGTAATTTAATTGGCTTCCTTAATTTCTCCAAAAAATTCAACTTCGTCTTATAATTAGGACCGGAGGGAGTACATTAATATGTCCAAGTTGGCTTCTTTGGCATTACTAGTAGGCAATTGTTTTAACTTCACCAAATTCTTTCTTAAATAAAAGGGTTAAGGTGTAAAAATACACATGTGTTTATCTCCAAAGTGCACCCAACACCAAATACTTTTTGGAGGGGCAAAAGTCACCTTGAACTTGTAAAAGGGGTGTAAAAATCACATATATCCGTTATGGGCAAAACGTTGACTGTGAGTAGGAATTTTTGCCATGTCATATATATATATATATATATATCTTCTTAATCCTTATCAAACAACACCTTGCCACGTGCTTCGAGCTGTTTGAAGTTCACCCACTTCCCCTGAAGTTTGAAACTCAGCTTGGTCAAACCATTAGTGCAAGCATTTGCATCTATCTCACCCATTTTGTTCTTAATTAACTTCAACAAATAATGAGTCCCTACTGAATTTTCGCAAGGCTTGGGCGAAGACCCAGTAACTAGAAGCACCTTGGGCTTGTTCATCTAGATCTGAAATCCTAGGGAATGTGAAGAGCCAAAGTTCTCAGGGGATCATTATTATTTAATTTTTTCCAAGATCCACTAAGACTCTCGTTACTTCAGAAAAATAGGAACCATAACTACAACAGTGAGTATCTAACAGAGAAAAACAACAAAGACGAAGCAAGATCTGACTTAGAAAAACAAACTCAATGAGCCAAAATTCTTCGCCAAGTTCAGATTAAGGAAACCATTTGTTACAGAGAAGCAAAGGGGGTGAGGACAAATCTATACATACCTCTCTCTCTACACTAATTGGTTTCCTTAATAGGTTCAGTTTTTCTTGGTGGGTTGGAGGTTTCTTTTTAGATGCAAGGAATTTTTCTTCTCTCTTATATAGTAGTAGGATTGGTGAAGAATTTTTCATCATCCGTTGGAGCGCCCCCTGTTTCCGATGTTGAAGCTATTGTTGATTAAAACCAATATCATTGGCGACACCGAGCAAGACAATCTGTTGCTGATTAAAACCAAGAACAGATATGAGAGAGTGAGAGTAGAGAGAGAAAGTGTAGGCGTTTGCAGAAGCTATTTGAATCCACACAGTAGCTCCAAAACCCACCTATGACGGTCGACTACATACTTTCAATTTCACCATTCAAGCTCATGTTTATCTTACCATCAATCAAGATTTGAAGCCAAAGAGATCAATTTTATGTGTGTGTATGTGTGTGATTGTCTATTCGAGCTTCCTCTCGATTTCACCTTCTCCCTGCTCTTCGTCTGAATCATTACCAATGGAGATTTGATATTAAATATGTGGTTCAGGAATAGGTGGCAGGTTTCATGGAGGTCCGAACTGCCATGTTCTCATCAATTTCAAGGGAAGAATAACACATGGACACCAGCTGGAAATATTTTTGAAAAGTAACGGAAGTTATCTAACAATAACAGATATATATGACTTTTGCACCCCTTTTATAAGTTCAAGGTGACTTTTGCCTCTCCAAAAAGTATTTAGTGTTGGGTGCATTTTTGAGATAAACACATGTGTATTTTTGCACCTTAACCCTAAATAAAATTGCGAAATAAATGTATACACCCCTTGAAAGACAGAAACAAATTGTTTGAGAGTTTTCACAAAATAAAAATAATCAGGGATAATTTTGAAAACAAGTCTATGATTCCTAGGCTAACAATACCTGTGTGCTCACATGGATACAAAATCTATGATAAAAAGGCAATATGCCCATCTAATTATTTGCTGCATTTGCCACCTTATGATGTTGAGGAAATCCTATATGTGAAAGAATTCAGGATGTTACGTTAAATAGCCCAAAGAAAAAACAATCATGAGAGGCCGAATATATAGTATAAACTAAAAACTATAAACTCACACAAGTACAACCAGCAATATCTATATGTTAACGTAGAACAATATAAAGGACAATCTCATCACACACTGACATTTAGAAACAAAGTATATAAAATGATTCAAACTTTTAAATTAGGAACCATAAATCAACTCTCAAACATATAAAGATCAAAGGAAACAGTGCAAAACACACAACACAACAATACATCAGTTATATGGCGAATCTGAGAAAGTGAAGTAACATCTTTTGTTAAATCCCCATATAAAGGCAAAAATATTCAGGACTTCAATTTCCAACCAGGGCATTCTAAGGAAAAAAAAATAATGTAAGAATTTGTTAGACTTGTCATCACAATAACTTTCTCGCTTCAAGCTAAATACCTTTTTAACTATACATTGAACTTTGACTACGAACATTTGTTATATATGTAACTCCAAGATTAGTTAATTCTGCAAAATTCTCCTAACTTTCTCAAAACGCAGGGTTTGGTTCGTGGGCTGCGTTAGACACTTCCTTGGTATGATACTTGCAACAAAGTCAATTTGTTGCAAGTTATGATTTGTTATATACTCTCTCTGTTTCTTTTTATAGGAAACGTTTAACTGAATCTTATAATTCAAAACGTCGGTTAAGAACAATAAATGTGTTAAAATTGAAACCCTTTTTTGTTAAAATACCATTATTTATGAGGACATAGGGAATAAGAGAGAATAAAAAAATTATTATAATAAAGAAGATTGTGTAAGAGAGAGAATATAAAAAATAAATATGGTAAAAGTAATATGCCTTTGGGTCTATGAAAATTTATTATATTGACATTAAATAGGATAATTAAATAAGGATAAAATGGAAAAGTAATAAATAAAAAATAAGATATTCTCTGAATGTTTCTTATAAAAAGGAACAGAGTATGTATGGTAGTTGTTTATTATAAAAAGGAACGAGGGAGTATTACTTAAAAACAATAATTGGTCTAGTCAGTTCTTTTTTCTACATAAAGTCATAAGTTTAAGAAGTTTACTAATAAAAGTGAGAGTCAATATGTCATATTAACTTTTAAGTTGAAAAAATAACAATGTGAGCTTAAAATGTATTCAAAAGCTACCAAAGCTTAATGATTTATTTAAGAAAAATGCTGTGAGGAATATAAAAGAAAATATATTTTTATGGCCAAGATATTTTATAGATCTAATAAAAATATTTTCCTACAATAATACATAACCGTGAGTTTAGGAGGAATTTTGTAATCAATAGAAATATATTTTTGGGCTAAAGGGAAGAAATAGAATGTCACCTGAATCAGTTTCTTTATTGAAAGATGTTATCAGCTCATATGTAGTCAACTGAGTCAAGATGCCACGGTCTTTAATTGCTCTAAAGATTTTATTGAATTCATCAGGCGGATCTTGTTGTCCCCATCCTCCTTCACTCCACTGGAGTTTTTCCCACCATTCCTTTTCTCCCCTTATCACCTTCAGCTGTTTACTAGACAATTCTGCAGTGGAAAGACTTTGGAGTTTTGGACAGTAATAAAGTCCCATCTGCTCTAAATTTCTACCAATACGCACTCCATTTGAAATGCTAGATAGTTCAGGTACATAGAGAAGTGATAACTTTCTCAATCTTGGGAGATAAAAGTCCGTTGTTCGTTCGGAAGACGAACAACTTATGATGCTACTTACTTTGGGACAGTCTTCCACTATAAGCTCTTGTAAGTTGACAAGACAGTGCAAGGAATGCATGGTGAATATGGTGGTTAACTTAGGGCAAGTGTGCAATGCTAACAACTTTAGTTCACAAAAAATGGTATTGCCACGAATTGGTCTGTTAATGATGCTTCTCAGGCTTTTCATGTAAAATATGGTCAAGAACTGCACGCACAAAGATTTTTCATCCCCTTCTACAATGCTCCGCATTTCATTACATTCTGCCAGAATGCATAATTGTAGCTTCTTCAGATTGTTCAACCCAAATTGGGTGAGATTGTTGATCTTCATGTGGCGATCCAAGAAAAATGCCCGAGCTTCTGAGAGAATTGTCTTCACTTCATCGGGAAAATCTTCACCATATACAAATTTCAAGCTACGACCACTTTCTTTAAAAATCACCTCAATAGCAGGCAGTACACGTGATATCATTCTTGGCTTGTGATGACCGATAATGAATCTGAAATTAGAAAGGCACTTTTCTATGGGATTCGAGAAATTAACTGTTGGGATATACATATCCAATTCTCTCAACAGCCTTAATTTTGAGATATCTGCAAGAATGCCTTTGACGTTGTTGAACCACCATTCATTATCTGAGTTAACACCAATCCTCAAAACTTTCAAATGAGTGAGTTTGGATAGAACATCATCAGGAATCAATACTAAGCTGGAATCATTATAAAAAGAGAGAGATAAGCTTTCCAAATTGGTCAACTCTTCTATCTCCTTTGGCAAATGTGTGATCAAAGTGCCATCAAGATCAAGTGTTGTGAGATTATTGAGTCTACTGATGTCAGAGGTAAGTTCCACAAAAAGCTCACAATCTTTTAGATAAAGTTCTCTAAGCTCATGGAGATTGAAAATTGAGCTTGGGAGTTCATGTATGCTAGTGCATGTCAGGTTGAGGATGTTGAGCAAAGGCACATGATTAAAAAAAGAGGATGGAATTTTCATCAAATTAATGTTGTTTCCCAACAATAAACTTGTTAGTTTGGGAAGATTATTGGATAACTCTGGGAGATTTGTAATTTGAGTGCCAGAAAGATCACACACCTCAAGATTCGGGGGTTCCCAAATTTCTTGTGGCAGTGTCTCCAATCGCTTACACCCCACCAACCTCAACTCTTTAAGATTCTCAAGTTTAGCGATCTGTGGTGACAGTTTCAACAGTTGCGAACAGCGTTCTAAAGACAAAGTTTCAAGCTTCTGGAGTTTAAATATTGCTTCTGGCAGTGTTTCCAGCTTACAGCCTTCCAGATTCAATTCTTTACGTTGAGGCAGGGTATTTACATCATATAAATTCTGCATGTGAGTGTGGGATAAGCTTAAAACTTGGAGGTTTGAAACTGTTGATACCAATGCTCCTTCACTCAAGTTCTCAGGAATTTCCTCCCCTAATGCGTGCAAGATAATTTTAATATCCTCAGGCAATTGGATATTACGCCAACCCAGAGTGTCTTCAAATTTCAGCAAGACAGAACATTCCATGAAATTTTGTAAGGTACGTTTTGCCGCATCTTTCGTGTCTATCAATTGTTCAGAAAACCAGCGATCAAACAATTCATCATCACTCGTGATCTGCCAATCTAGGAATTTGAAGATTATTAAACACCTTAGAAGACGAACCTTTTCCCTTTCAGGAGTTATATTTGGCCAGATGACGTTGAAGAATGCATTCACTATTGCTTCACGATCACGATCATGCAGCTTTTCCAATGCAGATTCCCAGTGTTGAATATCTGTCACATGTTTCAATGACTTGGCCATGAGAATAATGGCAAGAAGATGACCCCCACATTTCTCCACGATTTGCACTGCAATTTCTTGGATGGCAATAGATGAATGTACAAGCTCACTGCCAACAATGTTGCAGAAGACCTCCCAAGGCAACAAATGATCCTCTGTCTTGATTGTCAGATCCACATTTTTGAAGAAAGAATCATGTGATGATAGTGTTGTTATAAACACCACGACATCTTCAGAATCATTAATTGGTAAACTCACGCTGAGGGAGTCTACTTTTTTGTCACCATCCCCATCCACCACAACCACTAAATGTCTGCCTCTCCTGTAATTCTTTGCAACAGCATAATCATCTTTTGTCCGCGACTCTGCACTCGTAATCTGCTCCAGTCTTGTTTCAAAATTTAAGACCTCTAGCTCTCTTTCTGTCTCATCATCGATCTGATTTAGATCAATAATTCGGAGATCATCAAATGCGGCACCAATTTGTGAATTAGCTTGTATGTTTGTCACAACAGTTTGTTTTTCTGCATCATTTCTGGTTGAAAACCAAATGTTTTGAATCTTCTCTGAAGTTAAAGTGTGAGTGAATTGGTGGAGGGCAAGATGAGTAGCTAAGAGGAGAATAGGTTGGGGCACTTGTTTGAGAGTTGTCTCCTTGCTGACGCTACCACCATCTATGATCTCTTTTGGTATAAGGACTTGTACATATCTCAGTGGGCTTTCAGAGAGAAGATGTTCAAAATCTAGATCATCGTCTGCAAAACTAAGCTGACGAACATCGTTGATCCACTGCTCCAGAAAGTGTTCATACCCAATTCTCATGGGGTAGCTCAACATGAGGTGTATAAGGTCCCGTATCCTCATTAACCTTAACAAATCTTGCCCCGTATGCTGTTAAAAAAAAAAAACAGGAGTCTTTAAGCAAGATATCAACAGCAACAACAATATTTTTACTAAGTGTCTCAGATTGACGCCTATCATTATAGTAAAAGAAAATCTTATCCTAGGGTCAATACAACCATGATAAGAAGACATGAGATATCAACAGCAGCAAGGGAGAATAGACGTCTAGTCTAGGCTCATAAGCAACCAACAAAGTTCAAAATGTACATGATGTGAGCAAACAGTGGGGCTTAAGAAGCTCATATCATATGTATGCCAAAAAAAAGAAGCTCATGTCATGTCCTTTCTCTTGTCTTTAATATAAAATCTACTAAGCTATGTTTGGAATAGCTTTTTTTTTTGGAAAAAAAGTGTTTATTATGTAAGTCGAGATAAAACTCCTCTCACATACTTACCTCGTATACCGTAAATCACAATTTATAAACACTTATAAGTAAAAAAAATAAGCTATCCCAAACGAGCACTTAATTAATTTGTGTAGATTGAGAAAATTAGTTACTTGTAAAAAATGTGGGTTGATTTTCCTAAATTACCCTCTTAAATCATTTGCATTCAAACTACTCCTTGATATTTAGAACTAAATCTAACCCCCAACTAATAACTTTTATATTAGTGACCCTAGGAAATATATTATATTATATTGGGTAATATATGTGTCATTCCCAATACTCATTGTCACGGCCTAAGCCTATATAATATATCCTCATCAAACTTACAATTCTCTCGTTCCAGGAATGCCATGCTGCTTTCAAAATCCAAAGAATAATGCGTTACTAAAGATATATAAATTAAAAGAATCTACTCTTTTCAGTCCTTAATATAGAACATATTTACCTAATTTGATTAGATCAAGAAAGTTAGTTGAAAGAGCATCAATAGGGATAAATAAAGAAAAAATTGACAAATATAAAAAATATTTATTATATTTAGGATAAATATCAACTCCCTAAATAAGTTATATATTAAGAATTGGGGGGAGTATATGTTAAAAATGAACAATCAAACTTCTTATTAGATTGACACAGCCTAATAGATAAATTAAAAATTTCATCCTACAATACAAAAGAGTTTATGTTACAAATCCCAGAGAGATTTCCAAATTCGAGGATATCTTTAGAGGAAAATCCTTACTATCGCCTGGATTTTGGGTCATGACAATAACACTCCAAATATATCAAAATTCAGTTAGTAAAAAGTCTATTTGGGCCTCCTAGCTACCTGGTACCCAAACAAACGCATACACAATCACCTACACACACAACGTCTGTTTATCTATATATATTTATTTTTTGCTTTTCCAACCTCTTTTCACAACATATTAATCATGTGGTTCTGGAATTCAATATTTCAATTCACTTCCATATAGCTTTTAACCTCAAGAGAGCTAGATAATGCCTATCATAATTATTTGTAGAGTAAAATGTTGGGCTCTTTTATTTTGAAAATATACATTTTAGTTAAATTTTTTATCACGGTTAAAAATATTTACAGTGTGATCCATATAACCCATCCTATTTTATGAGATAAAACTTGTTGATGTTGTTATAATCTAGTATTAATAAAATTAAAAATATTCTAAAATATTGCTCTTAATGAAAAAATTATATTAAAATAAATTTAATTTATTAATTTACCCTCACTGTACTAGATATCTAATTTACTTGAATCAGGTGTTGATGTTACAATTCCTGGCAAAAAATAGCAACAAAATTATGAAAATAATCAACTTTATAATATGATCAAAATTCATTTTTAGATTATAATAAAATGGTAAACATGTTTGTATCAACATTATATTCCATTGATAATTAAAGTCTTTAGATGTACCTCATTTATGTCACATAGCGATATTTTAACCTAATAAAAAGTGTAATAGTTAATAGCAATTAACTAATTAATGATTAGGTGGATGGAAGTGAAAATTTTCAAATAAATATGAGCTCTCTATAATTTAACTTTAAATTATAGAGAACCAATAAGCCTTGACCCCGGTAGGAGAGGCTATATCTATTGAAGTATGATGAGGTTTCCAACAGTCCTAGATATCATATGGTTATAATTTTTTTAATTTTGGAAAATATCTATATAGAAGAGGGAATTGAAGGCCTCATAATTAAGATAAAATAGAAAGAAATTTAATGTATTTTACTCTTCTTCTTGTTTTTTTTTTTTTTGATACAAGATTTCACTCTTCTTCTTATTAGTAGTGCACATTAAATATCTTCAGACTAAAAGCAACTTTAAGGTAAATTAGGAGAAATTTCTATTTTGCATATGCATATTGTTTCGAGAGAAACATTATATAATACTCACCAGTTTGCCAATGACGTCGGTGGACTTTGATGAACTCTCCTCTGCTCGTGGCCAGGCCTTCAAAAATCAAAGCATAATGCATTAACAAGATATCAGATATGTAGCAACTTAATTGATTGACGCCTATGATCATGTAAATTTGAAATCCCATCATACAATTCAAAAAGAATATTTTAAAAAATGGAAAAGAGAAAAGTAGCACTTTACTTGGAGCACTTTCATTCATTCATTCATTCAAGGCCCTCTCTCGCTTAGTGGGACTCTTGATATTTAATAAAAATTACAATAGAATCTATAAGGAGCAAAAGGCAAGAGCATACATACTTGTGTGATTCTATTCTCTGTTTTTTGTTCTTAGGAACAGTTTTATAGAACAGGTTTTGGAAACAAGTTTTTAAAATAAAAAACAAAAAAAAATTGTTTGGATAGATTATTTTGAAATATTTGTTTTTGAAATGACATGGCAGTGCAGTCGCCAATGGTGATGTGGCAGTAGTCATCATTGGTAGTATAGTGTCAATAGTGAATAAATGGAGACCTTAAAACATAACAAATATGAAAACAAAAACAAGAAAACAACTAAAAAATGTTTTTGTTTTTTAGTTTTTAAAAACAACTTTTTGTTTTTTTTTTGTTTTTAAAAACAATTTTTTGAAAACAGTTTACCAAACATGTTTTATTGTTTTAAAAAGGAAAAAACAGTTTTTAAAAACAAAATCAAGTAGCCCCTCAGACTAATTAACGATTAGTGAATGGAAATGAAATTTTGAAAATATATTCGGGCTTGTTTGATTCTGTTCTTTGTTTTTTATTTTCACAAACAGTTTTATAAAATAGTTTTTAGAAACAAATTTAAAAAATAAGAAAACCAAAAAAAAATCTGTTTGGATAGATTGTTTTGAAAAATCTGTTTTTGAAATGACGTGGTGGTATGGTTTCTGGTGGTGACGTGGCGATGGTCGTCATTGGTAGTGTAGTGTTGATATTGGATAAATGACGGCCTTAAAAAACAAAAAATAGGAAAACAAAAATAAGAAAACAACTAAAAACTATTTTTGTTTTTTGGTTTTTAAAAACAACTTTTTATTTTTTTGTTTTTAAAAATATTTTATTGAAAACAGTTTACCAAACAGATTTTATTGTTCTATTCTTTTTAAAAACAAAAAACAGTTTTTAAAAACCAAATCAAACAGCCAAATATCTATAATTTAACTTTAAATTATAGAGAACCAATAGGTCTTGATCCTAGCTAGCAGAAGAGGCTATAAAGCTATTGAGGTGTGAGGTTTAGAGCGGCACTAGATATCGTATGGTTATACACACACACACACAGAGACATATATTTTATTTTAGAAAATATCTATATAAGAGGGAAGGCCTCATAATTAAGATAGTTAAAATAGAAAGAAATTTAATGTATTTTACTCTTCTTTTTACTAGTAGTACACATTAAATATCTTCAAACTAAAAGCAACTTTAAGGCAAATTACGAGAAATTTCTATTTTACTTATGCATATTGTTTCGAGAGAAACATTATATAATACTCACCAGTTTGCCAATGACGTCGGTGGACTTTGATGAACTCTCCTCTGCTCGTGGCGAGGCCTTCAAAAATCAAAGCATAATGCATTAAGAAGATATCAGATATGTAGCAACTAAAGCGATTGACGCCAATGATCATATAAATTTGAAATGCCATCATACAATTCAGAAAGAATAATTTAAAAAATCGAAGAGAGAAAAGTATCACATTACTTGGAGCACTTTCATTCATTCGTTCGTTCGTTCAAAGACCTCTCTCGCTTAGTGGGACTCTTGATATTTAATAGACATTACAATAGAATCTATAAGGAGAAGAAGGCAAGAGCATATATAACCTCTTATGATTGACTAATTAACTATTAGGTGCATGGAAATGAAATTCTGAAAATAGATATGAGGTCGCTATAATTAAACTTTAAACTATAGAGAACCAGTAGGTCTTGATCCTAGCTAGCAGAAGAGGTTATAAAGCTATTGAGGGATAAGGTTTAGAGCAGCATTAGATATCTTATGGTTATATATATATATATATATATATTTAATTCTCAAACCTCCCCTCTTATATAGATATTTTCTAAAATAAAATTTATGTCTATGTCTCTATATATATATATAATAAGCAGAAATTCAATGTATTTTACTCTTCATTTTATAAATGCACATTATACATCTTCAAAGTAAAAGTAAAGTTATATTAGCGATAAAATGTATCTTTTACATTTACACAATAGTATGCAATGCATGTGAATAATATGTGTGTCATCAGAGTTGAGCGAAAAATTCAAAATTTATATTTTTAAATAATAAATTATTCAAATAAAGTAAAACTTATTCAACTTTTGATGAGTACTGACAAATTTACTAGTAAAATTTGGAAAAGGCTTGTGAAAAATGCATGGGATGAGTTGTGAAGTTCACAATTTGACTTATATTTTAAAGGAAGACTTGCAAATCATCATGAAATGAAATATAAAGTTTTAATGTTATAAAAAAAATACATGAAGTTTTAGAACCTATGAGAAAATACCACCTACTAAATTGTACATTTCATAGTTTGATTTACAAATTTGAGAGCCGGACTTATAAAACACGGCAGAATGATAAAAGTTTTGCAAATCATTTTTTAGGTAAAAATTCGGAGAAAAAGTTGTGAAATCAAAAAAATTGTAAAATTTGTAGGAAATTTTTAAATAGACATATAAAATTTATGCATAAAAACCACACACGTTGGGTTGTAAATCTCGAGCGTGGGTCTATATGCATCTTTTTTTTTTTTTTTGATAAACTATATGCATATTGTTTCAAGAGAACATTATATAATAGTATTTAAAATATTCAGGGCCTCTTTGATTTCCTATTTTGAGAAAAAAAATTATTCTGAAAATAAAAGAAGGAAAGATCGTTTAAAAAAATGTTTTTGGTTACATGTATAAATAACAAAAAAAATTATAAAAGTTATTATAGAAAATAAAAAAAATAAGAAAAACTTTTCTATATATGTTTTGTAATTTTTATTCTACAAAATTATAGAAGAGGCAAAATTGATATTACTACTCCACAAAATCATAACAACATATTTTCATTAATGTCAATCATAAGCATACTATTCTTATAGACCATTTTCTTCACCATTCCATCTATATATATATATATATATATATTAAAATAATGATTCAAATATATTTTTTTATTTCATGTTTTCAATAAGTGGTTTTAAAAAATTACTTCACAGAATTGTTGTAAAACACATAAAAATAGAGAATGAAATTAAACAAGCCTGGAATAACTAACGACCATGGTGATTCAGTCCGGGTCAATAAGAACAAAGGTGGATATTTGGACCATTTTCCATATATTAGAAATGATAGTCAAGAAATTAAATGTCTTGAGATTAAAATGAATAACAAGAGTGATGACCGCTTTAAGTTCCATCTTATATCAATGTATGGAAAAACCAAACCGAACCGACCGGTTTAGACCAGAAACCGGTGAACCAGTCACTCGTCTGGTCCAGTTGAGGGAAAAAACAGGTGAACCAGGTCTGACCCGGTGTGAACCGGCCTGACCTGGACTAGTCAAGGTTTGGCCTTTTTTTTTTTTTTTTTACTTTTTTACACCCCAAATGAAGTCGTTTTGGCTTTCTTCTTTTTTTTAAAAAAAAAAAATATTTTCCTAACAATTTTTTATTTATAAGGAGCTTTAAAAAGATTGTGGAATACTTTTGGCATTGGTTGGGAAAAAATCCTTATATACTTAATGATATTTTTGTAGGTATTAGATTCAGGAGGTTATATTGGACTATTAGTTGAAAAATAACTCATAGTTTTTTAAATGGTATGTATGAACATTTAAATTTTTTTTTTTTTTAATTGACCCCAAGTTGACATCGGTCTAAACCACCGACCCTTAACACAGTGCCTCGGCCGGTTCAATGTTCGATCCGGTTTTCAGTACCTTGTCTTATGTATAATATATATAACCCAAACAAGAAGATACTAGACGTCAACAACAAGAAAGCGTTTTTCCCCCCGAATAATTACTCACCGGCTCGCCAATGACGTTGGTGGACTTTGACGAACTCTCCCCTTCTCGTGGCGAGGCCTTCAAAAATCAAAGCATAATACATTAAAAAGATATCAGACATGTAGCTACTTAATAAATTGACGCCTATGATCAAATATGTACATATACGTGTGTGAAGTTGAAATCGGCCCATCATACAATACAAAAAGAATGTTTCAAAAATCAAAAAGAGAAAAGTATCACATTTCTTGGAGCACTTCCATTCATTCAAAGCCTTCTCCCAATTAGTGGGAGACTCTTGATTTTTTTTGCCAACCGGTGACTCTTGATATTTAAGAGTTTAAAAGACCTTGCAATAGGATCTATAAGGAGGGGAACACAAGAGCATATATGACTTCTTATGTACATACCGGTTGAGCAGTTTCTGAAGAAGGAAAGCTGCATATGAAAGCTATATTTCTTTGAGCAGCGATTTGTTCAATATGATCTTTAGCATCGTTACTCCATTGCTGTTGGAATTGCCTTTCAACTTGAATGTTCAATTCTTCTAAATTGAGAAGCATTGAAATTCTAATATAGCAGTCACTAATACTTGCAGTATATGAGAATCTTAGGCACCTCAAATGTTTCAAGTAAGGCACAAAATCGACTCGAGTACCTCGACTATCAAATACCTCAAGATGTTCAAGCGGTTGGATATCAGATAGAGATATTACCAAGTCTGAACAATCATTTAGATAGAACGCCTTAAGACTAGTTAACCCCCACAAAGATGGTAGCCTCCTTATTTTAGTACCATTTAAGTTTAGCACAAGAAGATTGCTCATGCTATCAAAATAGGTTTTTGGGATTTCAACCAACTTCATATTCTTTTGTAACAATAGTGTCTGAAGACTCCCATAATTTTGGCTTGTTGGTAGACTGTCCCTTTTACTGTCAACCATAGAAACCCATCTGGCATGCTGCCATGATTTTGATCTAAAGTCTTCCTTATGTTCTTCATTATCAACATAAATTCTGCATTCTGAATTTGGATCTTTGGATGATATATATAAAGCAAGTTGCCTATGGAGACCATTCATTTTAACATATCTCATTTGATCCCCTTCCTCCAAGAATGAGACATTAACAAGGTGCCTCAATATTACACCTTTAGCTCTCCTGCGCATTTCACTGTACTTGGTATTTGCACCAACATCACCAAGCAGGCCCAGAGCTATACAGCACTCCACAAAATAATCTGTGTATATCTTGCTGTTTGCAGGATATAGTGAAGCATAAAGGAAGCATTTTTGTTTACTTTGATCATCCAACATTTCAAAACAAATTTCCAACTTTGAGTGTAAATCACTTAAACCATCATCTCCAACTTGAGGCCCAGACGTCCCTTCATTCAAATGAGTAACTTGAGGCCAAGACGTGCATTCAATCACAGCCCTCTGCCAATCAATGGGAGCCTCTTGATACTTAAAAGACGCTGCAATAGGATGTATTAGGAGGGGAAGACGACAGCAGAACTTCTTACATACCAGTTCAGCAATTCCTTTGTCTGGTAAATGATTGTCACCAGCAATATTTCGAAACATACCCAATGCTTCATCAGGGGATAACGGTTTGAGCTCAACAATCCTGTTAACATGATTGGAACTCCAAGCAAGAGGATAATGAGTGGTTATTACCACCTTACTATCTTCTTTGTCTTTTGAAATATCCAACTTCCCCCAAATCCCATCGAGTGTGGATGCATACCTTACGCCATCTAAAATCAGCAAATATCTTTTGTTCTTGAGCCCTTCCTGTATTGTTTCAGCAACTTCATCAGGTTCCTTGCCTTTTGTATCCACCCACATTCGCTCTGCAATTTTCCGCAGAATGTGAAGGCATTCAGTACCCCCATCAGTCTGCACAGCAGCCGCCACTTTGATGAAAATCACCATATCAAACTCCATATTGTCAGAGCTATCATTGAAGTGGTGGTTATTTAAGTGTTGCATTATTGCTGTTTTCCCCACCCCTTTTTGTCCATAAAGTGCCACGCATTTTAGTCCTTCTCTTTGTATCAGATCCTGAATGTCTTGAAAGGCTTTCTGAAGAGTCGGATACTCCGCAATTGGTGGGACATCATACTCGTTTTTGACCCGCTCTGGCAGCTTATCAGCTAGAACATTCATATCTTTGCATTTTCCAAGAAGAACGATTACTTCATTCAGTGCCCTTTTGATCTCTTTCTTAACATGCCTTCGTCTATGACTCAATTTCTTTTCCTTTACTTGTTTATATTCTTTATCCAAGGAAGTCACCTTTTTCTCAATATCTGATACGCCCGTCTTCCAGATCTTGTAAAGCTCAGACGGATCTTTCTGTTCTTTATTTCTCCAAACTTCTCCGTCCTTTTCACTTTCTAAAGCAAGTAGCTCCTTTAATCCCTTCTCTAGCAATTCATGCAAGTCAGCAAGTGATTTTTTTCGCTCGCCTATTTGTTGTTTAACAAGTGCCACAAGTGAAGATGCCACAGCAGCTGCAGCAGCGGAAAGAACCATCCCATCGATCGTTGTCTCCCCCCAAGACATTGAAACCTCCAAGCCTGGGAAACGGTTAAGAAATGTTAATTACCAGAGAATTTTGACCTTGTTCAAATTTTATCTCACTAGTTTCTTCTTTTCGATTTTATTCAAGTCAATCATATTAATAAAGCAAACTATTTTTCTTACCTTTCACTCCACCATTTTAGATATGTTTTTAAAAATAATGAAACAATTTCTTTAAAAAAAAAGACTTCTTGTTTTCAAAACTTATTCCAAAAAGTTACTCTACAAAAATATTCTAAAAGCGTAAAAATTATCACACAGCAACCCCTTAGCTTACTCTTAAAACTAAGCTGTTAAGAGATCAATCATGCGTGTTTTGTAGGTGACTGCTTGAATTATCCCCTTGCTAAAATAATTAATAGAATCACACATTAATCCCTTAGTTTTCCCTTAAAACTAAGTTGTTAATAGATCATTCATGCATGTTTTATTAGCTGACTGCTTGAATTATCACCTTAATTGCTAGTTCATTCAATATTTCTTCTAGCAAAACAACATCATTAAAAGGTTTCTGTTAATTTTTTCATTTAAAAATATTTTTATGAAATAATTAGATAATAATTATAATATATCGAATAAAATAATAACATTCATATTATGATTTGTTGTTTGGAATTGTTAGACTCAATCATGGCATAAAAAGTCTCGTCTCGTCTAACCTGATCGATATGCTTGACCACAAGTTGTCTCAAGTCTCAAGAATTGGCCTTAATTCCCAAACGAATCACATGCCGCAACCGAAATGCTCTTCACAAGTAACACAAATTTGGAGTCATGTTAAAAAACTTGAAATGGGTCAAGCTTTTCCTGTTGCAACGTTAATCTCGAAATTAACTCATTTAATATATTGCATATTAGAAAAATTTAGGTCAAGTTGATTATATATGTTAAGTTCTACCCCATATAGCCATGTGTCTTATTTATTTAATGTGCATTTATAGTTAAATAGTAATATCTAAAAAATAGAACACATGGTTACATGTGATTTTGGATAATTACTAGACATTAATTTTATTTACATCATATATATATATATATAGCATACTCCTTGAAATAATCAATTACATTTTATTAATTTTATAACAAATAACTTATGGCAAAAAAACATATTTAACAAGTATCAAATAGTGGTCAAATCAAACTGTTCTTTCTCCTTGAAATGTTTTCTCTATTCGGTCTTATAAAAAAACAAAGAAAGAAACTATTCTTTCTCCCAAAGAAACTCCCCGACAATGAAATATTCTATTCCATTCACTGTATTCACTTCCATCTTTTAATTGGAATTCTGCCATAGGACAGGAAAAGAAACAAAAGAACAAAACAAGTGACAAGAGTGTAGAGAGGATGAGCGACAGAGGAGGCGGCAAGATAGTGACAGCGGAAGAGGCGATGCTATGGTTCATATTTGGAAAAAGATCTGAATGGGTCCGAATGTGGTGGCTAATGGCAGACCAGTGGTTCCAAGGGAGGAGGATTGGATGGTGGAAGGAGATGCTTTGTCTTCAGGGGTAGGGGAGCAGGAGGCTACCAGGGACGAAGGGAGGAGGAAGACATATAAGCAGGATTGCCCCAACAAGAATGCGACTGAGGATCTTGGCGGAAGGGAGGATGAGGATTGGTGGAGTAATGAGGGATGGAGATCCCGTAGCAAGGTTGAGCACTCTGCGAAGGGTCCAAGTATTATAATGCTTCCTGAATTCAGAAACTATATTGCAAAATACTGGCGAACGACTTTGATTGTTAGTGTTTTAAGAAAGAGGATATGAGAAGATATTCTTGAACCCACCAGGAAAACTATTGATATTGCTCGGGTTTTTACGCGGTCACTTGTGGGACTCAGGGAGTCTATGATCTGGCGTTAACAGGAGGTCCCTGGCTCATGCATGATCATTACATAAGCATGCAACCGTGGATGGCAGATTTTGATATGGATGAGGAAGTTACATCTGTATCGGCGTGGGTTAAAATTGCCATGCTTCCTTTGAATTACTATGATAAGGGTATCTTATACGTTGTGGGCAACCAAGTAGGTCGTGTGTTGAAAATTGACATGAATACGATGCGTCGGTCAAATGGTCGCTTCGCCAGGGTTTGTGTCCAATTGGACCTAAAGAAACCTCTCCAACCTTGCATTATGTTTAACAAAAAAGAGAAGAAAGTAGAATATGAGGGTCTTCACTGGATTTGCTTTCACTGTGGTAAGTATGGGCATGATGTTGATCATTGCCCAGAAGTGAGGAAGAATAAGGAGGAGGCAGTGAAAGGGATGGAGAAGGGGGCACGAAGTGAGGTAGCTGAACAAAATATTTTCGGTGAACCCACCTACAGCGGTTGCATGGTGGTTGAGAGGCCATGGCAGAGTAAGCGGGTGGTCGAACAAGAGAACACAAGCCTATATATATCACTACACTATCTTAGGCTTATAAAAAGACCTAAAAGAGTTGTGGGCTCCCACATTGATTGGGAGTAAGAGAACACAAGCCTATATATATCACTACACTATCTTGGGCTTATAAAAAGGCCTAAAAGAGTTGTGGGCTCGCGCGCACAACAACAAGCCACCGAAAGACAAACATAGTTGAAATCTGGCGATTTCCCCTGCAAGCGAGTTAAACATAGTACTGGCACTAATTGTGAAAAAAAATTTTGGACGTCTGCCAATGGTCAAACACTTGGCCAAGAGACTCATTCTGGTCGGTGTGTCTTATTTATTTTGAGACTTACCGAAAAACCCCTGTTTCGGAAAAATTGCCAACAGTCAAACGCTTGGCCAAGAGACTCGTTTTGGTCGGTGTGTGTTTTTATTTATTTTGAGACTAACCAGAAAACCCCTGTTTTTGAAAAATTGCCAACGGTCAAATGCTTGGAAAAGAGGCTCGTTCTGGTCGGTGTGTCTTATTAATTGAGACTTACTGGAAAACCCCTGTTTCCGAAAAATTGCCAACGGTCAAACGCTTGGCCAAGAGACTCGTTCTAGTCTATGTGTCTCCTCGATCTCTAAGGGATAGACTCGTTCTGGTCAGTGTGTCTCCTAGGTCTCCAAGGTATGTGTTTTCCGAAGTGTGTGTGCCTCTACGCTCTTTGATTCTCGACTATAAATAGGCCAGGGATGGAGCAATCAGAACGTACGAAATTACCTTCCTTTTGCTCCATCTTTCTTTTATGTGCTATTGTTACCAATACCTTTTGGCAATTCTGTTGCCTTGATACAAATCAAGAGAGGTCTATTTAATCCTGGGGAGTGCCACTTCCTCTCTACCGGTGGTTGCGGAATAACTCTACAGGACAATGTCCTTGGACGCGACTCAGATCATCCATTCCAGTTCTTGCAGATTGCTCGTACTTTCACCGTTCGTCCAGTTGCTCGTGATAGTCTACATTGAAGGATGATCGCTTTTGGGTACATGATAACCATTTATCTAATATGGGTAATGCGCTAGAAACAATGGCTCATGACAAGAGCCACCATGTGCAAGTAGAGAAGATCTGTTCATTTTTTATATATGGTTTTTTAAATGATTAATATGATGATATGGAATTCCCGAGGTTCAGGAAAATAAGGTCTTGCGCAATTTTTAATTGAACTTTGTCGAGAGCATATGTTGCAGTTTATAACTATTCTAGAACCCAGGCAGAAGGGAATCAAGGCTAGACAGCTAGCACATTGTATTGGTTTTGATGAAGTTGCAGTTGCTGAGTGCAAAGGATTCAACGAGGGTATATGGTGTTTATGGAAGCATGGAGTGAATTTTTCGGTTAAAGCATCTTATGATCAGGTTCTTCATGGGGTAATAAATGAAGGGTCTTGTGATGAGTGTAGTTTATCAATTCTGTATGGAAGCCCGACAATAAACAAGAGACGCCATTTATGGTCGCATCTCTCGAATTTGGCTCTTAATGGGCCAAGGAGATGGTGTTTATGCAATGATTTTAATGTCACTCTTCTGCATGGTGAGAGAATTTCGATTTCCGATAGAAATCAAGTGCTGAATAAGGATTTTCATACCTTCCTCATTACAGTTTGGACCATGGTCCTCTTCTTATTCGTTTGGGGGGATCAAAGCAAACAAAAAGAGATGTTAAGCCATTCAGGTTTTTCACGCCATGGGTTTCTCATGAATCTTGCTCAGATTGTGTTCAAAACTCGTGGCTAAGGACACGTGGATGGCAGAAGAACGTATGAGTGTTTGCATTGAATGTTTCTAAGTAGAATAGGGATATCTTTGGTGATATTAATAAGAGAAAGAGTGAGTTTTTGAGAAGGATGGAAATTTTGAATGAGAAATGTAGCGAGGCTTGTAGCCAAAATGATTGAACAAAAATAAAGTTTATGGATAAAGCCTTAGGTCTTAATGCAAGAGGAAAATATGTGGTTCAAGAGGGTTTGATGTAATTGGTATTTAGATGGGGATAGGAACCCAATATTTTTTCATGCCATGACCAATAGTAGGCATCGGAAGAATCGTATTGAAGCCCTATGGAAGGATGATGGGGAGTAGACGTACAAGATTTTTCTTAAAGGCTTGACCATGAAGGAGGAATCAAGTAACATGAACATTAATTTTGGTGGTACTTTTCCTCATATTGACGATGACATGTTATTTAGGATTGGCAGAAATATTAGTGGAACAGAAGTTAAACAAGCGCTTTTTGCCATGAGTTGAATTCTTTATTTTTCCAAAGTCAATGGGAAATTGTTGGTACTATAGTAACTGAGATGGTTGGTAACATGCTCTCATTTCCTGCGGAGATCCAAAGGGTAAATGCCTAAACGACGCAAATATTACCCTTATTCCTAAGGTGGATCATCCAGAGACTGTTCGTGATTTTCGGCCAATAACCTTATGCAACATTATCTATAAAATTTTAATGAAGACCATAACGACGAGGTTTCAGAGTTTATTGCCTAAAATTATTTCTCCGAACCAATATAGCTTTGTTCCCAATAGACAAGGTGTACATACTATTTTGTTGGCCCAGGAAATATTCCATTCGATGAAGACTACGAAAGGGTGTAAAGGTTTCATGGCACTTAAAATCAATCTGGAGAAAGCTTTTGATCGGGTTTGATAGTCATTTGTTTATAAATGTTTGAAAGAAATTGTTATGCTTGACCATGTGATAGAAGTCATGGAGAGATGTATGAGCTATGCATACTTCAAGCTGTCATGGAATGGGACTGAAGGGCCTTGTTTTACACCATCTAGAGGTCTTAGATAAGGTGATCCTTTATCAGCATACTTGTTTGTTATGGTCATGGAAAATCTTGCGCATCTCATTCAAGCTGAAGTGAAAAATGATATCTGGTTGTCGTTCTGTCTCCGTAGGAATGGTATGTTAGTGTCTTATTTGTTTTTTGCTGATGATATTATATTATTTGTGGAAGCATCTCTAGATCAGGCTGCGGTGCTTAATGCCTATTTGGATGATTTATGTGCTGCATCCGAAGAAAAGGTGAATGACCATCCATAAGCTGAGATTTTTCTTTTCTAAAATGTGAATCACAATTAGTCCAAAGAAATTAGTGAATTTCTGGATTTCACTCCTATAGCATCTTGGTAAATATTTGGGTGTTCCTATCCATCAGAAAAGAGTGGTGAAGTCAACTTATAATTACATTCTTGAGAAGATGGATACACAAGTCTAATAATATAATAGACTCTCATGCAATGGAATATTTCATCCATTCCACTATATTCACTTCCATGACATCCCATTTCATTCTAAACCCTCAAATATAAGTTTAATTTACTTTCCGGTATAGTGTTTTTTAAATTATTTGAATTTCAATAAAAGTAAATTATTTTTAAGTAATAATTACATGACAGACAACAAATGAAAGGTAAAGGTGCACGGCCAGTTGGCCATTTTATTTTTATATTAATATACTAATTGAAAACAGAAAATTTTTTTGGAGAGAATTGCTAAAAAAGACCTCATTGACAACCTATTTGTCAAATGAGACCTGGGAAGATATTTGCACACGGAGGGAAGATATTTGCACACGGAGGGAAGATTTTTGCACAAGTAGAGAAGATTTCGGTGTACGTAGGGAAGAATTTTGCACACAGGGAAGATCATTTGCACACCAGGGAAGATATTCTGCACACGCGGAAAATAATCTGCACGCGTAGGTCCCAATTGTCAAATAATTTGCCAATGAGGGATTTTTTCACAATTTTCCCAGTTTTTTGTTTCCTTTTTCACCTTTAATTAATTAATTTCCTACTTTGAATATAATAAATAATAGCATCCATATTATCAATTGATGCTTGGAATTATTAGACTTGATGCAGATATGGAAAGTAGGGTTGATCATGGACCAGACCGGGTTTGGCCTCAACCCGAGGTCTGGTCTAGAAAACACCTCGGGCTGAACAAGGCAGCCTAAGGTCCGGTCTAGTCCAACACCAGCCCGAGCTCAGGCTGGACCAGACCAGATCCACCGGACTGCCTGGACCAGTCCAAGACCCATTTGGTATTTTTTTTAAAAAAAATTGTAGATCTCTGGCATATAACAACATACATATTTTTTGTTTTCAATGGGAAGCAATTACATTTAGGCAATGAGATACCAAAGCGCTATTCTTTTTCTTTCTCTGAACATATCAACAAGCTAAACTCCAATTACAGTGAGTTTCTTACCTTTAAGGCGCCGGACGGACTGAGACTGAGATGTCGAGATGGGGACAGACAGGGGACGCCAAGACTCAAGAGGGAGATGGGACAGGGGATGTCGAGATTTGAGAGGGAGATGGGAACCGGAGCCGAGAGGGAGACGGGGACAGAGGACGTCGAGATTCGAGAGGGAGACAAGAACTAGATCCGAGAGGGAGACAGGAACCAGATCCGAGAGGGGGACGAAGTGGAGACGGGAACTGGAGCTGAGACCGAGAGGGAGACGATGAAGTCGAAACTCGAAACTCAAATCTCTAACCTAGGCTTCCATTTCCACCGAGTGAAGCGAATTGCGAACTCTGAAATGAATGTGAACTGTGAAGATAAGTGAACAGTGAACTCCTCAGATAAGTGAACTTCTCGGTCCAAAAAAAAAAGCATGTGAAGACTAAGGACGTGGGTGCGTCAGGCGTGCGTGGTGAACTGTTTTAATTGGGCCATTGGGGATATGGCGCCTTGGGGGTAATGGGGGATTAAAAAAAACCATAAGTATACAACTCGGGCCAGACCAGACCAGACTATGGGGTTGGAGTCCTTGGACCGAAGTCCAGTCCAACCTGAGAACACCAGTCCGGTCTAGTTTGTGAGAAGCTGCCGTGGACCAAATTTTTTTTATCAAACCGGGTTGGGTCAGACTACATGGACCACCAGGTTTTTTTGCTCATCCCTAATGGAAAGTATGTCTGATCTAACCAGATATACTAGCTAGAGGACAGGTTGTCTCCAAGTCTCAAGATTTTACCTCTTCAAATGAATCACAAGCTGGAGAGTCAAAATTTGAACTCATGTTATAAAAGTTGAGAATCAAATTAGTCAGCTTATTTGAACTTTTTCTAAATTCACTCATTTGGATATGGTATAAATTATAATATAAATATATTTTGGATAATTATTATATATTAATTTACATAATATATGCATCACATTTATCCAAAACTTTCATAATCATAGATAACATCTTCATGTTAATTCCTCGAGCCAGATTGATACTATGCTTGAGTGTATGAATCTGTTTTGTAAGGCTTCTGGGCAGAAGATGAATCGGGCAAAAACCAAGATCTGGTTTTCAAAGAATGTTCATTTTTCTAGATCTTTGGCGATGAATCATCAAATGGGAGTATGCATAATAGGAGATCTCGGTAAATATCTTGTGATCACTCTCTTACATAAGAGGGCCTCTTATGCGACTTTTGCTCCTATTATTGCGAAGACCAAAGGTCGATTAGCAGGATGGAAGAAAAAGAACCTCAGTTTAGCTGGGCATACTACTCTGATTAAGTCTGTGTTATCGGCCCTTCCCACATATTATATACAAACCATTCTTCTCCCAAAGGGACTTCTGGACAATCTGGAAAAACAAAGTAGAAGCTTTCTTTGAGGAGAAGAAGAACTAGGAAGGAAACTTCACTTGGTTTCTTGGGACCAGAAAACAAGACACAAGGTAGATGGGGGCCTGGGAATCAGAAACTTAGCCAAACAAAATGAAGCCTTTATCTTAAAGCTGTGTTGGAACCTTACTTGCAATAATGAAGCATTATGGGTCAGAGTGCTTCGAGGGACATACAAATGTGGAAACATTGCTATTCCAAAAGTGGCAAAGAGACAGGATGCTTCTCGAACCTGGAGGGGCATATGTAAAATGTGGCCTCTGTTTAGGGATGGTCTTGGAAAGAAGATTGGGAATGGACTCTCAACAGAATTCTGGTTTGAAAATTGGTCGGAAATGAATACTCCTCTGATTGATTTCATACCAGAGGGACAGGATCGAGTTAATAGAGATTAAAAGGTGTCAGATTTTGTGGACAGTTTTGGTGAATGGGACCGCAATAAGATGTCTCTCTGGTTACCTAGACACATTGTTGATAAGATAACTTGTACACACCCACCCCAAGAGGGGAGAGGAGAGGATAAATTCTATTGGAAGCCTTCTAATGTGGGGACTTTTTCTATTAATAGTGCATATCATTTTCTTTGTGCAGGTACACACCGCAGGGGAGGGAAAGTTCCTGAGAAGATCAAATCATTGATTGGGCTGTTTTCTCATGGTTGAGCACATACTGCCCAACTTAGACAGAGGAGGGGCATATCCATGACTGCGCATTATCCATTTGGCTGTGAAGCGGAGGAAGACTTGATGCATCTCCTGAGAGATTGCAATCAGGCAATGGAACGGTGGAAGTCTGTAGTATCCCAAACAAAGTGGAGTACTTTTACGACTTTACAGGGAGCTGATTGGATCAAATGGAATCTCATTCATGAAGCGGGCATGGCGCATACCAAGAAAATCCCTTAGGCAACCCTGTTTGGATACATCTGTTGGGACATCTGGGTATCAAGATGTAATAGATTATTTGGGGGGGGAACTAGAGCGGCGTTCCTTGTAATGCTAACAATAGTTTTTTCCGTGCTTGTTTAGACCCAGATTTGCTACAACATTGTAATTTTTACATATCAGGTTTGGGTGCGTCGGTCGAGGAGCAGAATCTAAGGGCTGATTATGTGAGACTTGAAGTGGATGGCTCAATCATGCTGGATGGCCGAAGCGGGAGTGGAGGCGTCATTCGACACCAGGAGGGAAACTAGATCTATGGATTTCGTAGCAAGCTGACTTCTGTACCAGTAGCTGTGGCTGAGCTTATAGGGATAATACATGGACTCTACTTATGTTGGGCCAGGGATTATAGGAAAATTTGCCTATTTTCTAATTGTGTGGAGGCTGTTAATCTGGCTACTCGAGGTTGTGATAACAACCATCCTTTTAAAGATATTGTCAATGAAATTAGATTACTCTTTTGCAAAGATTGGCATATTGTATACAGCCATCTCTATAGGGAAAACAATGGTTTAGCTGATTATCTTGCTAGGATGTCTCAGTCTGATAGGGAATTTTTGCATCTTTGATCAACAACTTCTACTCAGGAGGTAGTCGTTGATGAAGGATCCTAGCTTTTTTATTGCTACGTTGTATGCTCTGTTATTGAGCCAATGGACTCCGTATTATTCAAAAAAAAAAATACATATTGCAAGCACGTAAGTATATAAATATATAATAATCATACAATTTCAAGTTAAAAAATCATTTCAGAGTGGCGAGGGAATGTTTGAATTGTGTAATGGAAAGGTTGTAAAAAGAATTGTGCAATGTAAATATTAAAAAACAAACCGCCGTGATTCAGTCTGAGCTTCATGCAACGCAGCTGAAGGAAGAAAGAAAAAAGTCCAATGGATAAAATTGGAATATTGAAAAAACGATAGAGGTCGTTTACGTTTAGTCATAATGTGACAAATTATTTCTCTCCCTTCCAAAAAAAACCACATCGTTTTTGGGATTACTAGACTGGAAAACCTACTTATATACAAACTAAAAACAAGGTAGCAAAAACAACACAAAAAACAAAACAAGAAAGTCTAGGATCCTTCATCAGCTACCTCCATATGAAGGTCGGGAGGTAGTTGGAAAAACCCCACTTTTTGAGACTACATTGTTAAGAGATCAATCCTACACGTTTTATAATCTAATGGCTTAAAGTATCACCTTGTTCATATTTTATCTTATATATTTGTTCGAGTCTTAACTAGTAGCTGGTAGGGGTTGTTATTATTGTTATCTTTGAGAGTGATTTACCACACAATAATCATACTTTCTACTTGTCTAATTTTACGAGAAAGTTGCCTGGTTGAATTCACCTAGCCAGTGCAGTTAATATTTCTTTTAACAAAACAATATTACCAAAAAGTTTTGATTATTATTTTTTTAATTAAAAAAATATTTGTCTAAAATAATTATATTATATCAAATAAAATAATAACATTAGTAATTTTGTCTATGATTGTTTTGCTTGGAATTATTAGACTTGATTATAACATAGAAAGTCTGTTTAATCTAAACTGATATGCTTGGGAGTCAGCTTGTCTCAAAGTCTCAAAATTTGGCCTCTCCAAATCAATCACAAACTGGAGAACCAATATGTTTTAATTTTATAAATAACACAAAATTTGAACTCATGTTAGAAAACTTGAATAATAAATGGGTGCTTTTCCTAATTCGAAATTAAATTATTTGCATATAGTGTAAACAACAATATAACTATATTTAAGATAATTACAAGATATTAATTTTATTTACTTGATATACACGTCACATTATCCACATATTTCATAGATAACATTTTCAGATTTTCACCCAATTTAAAAAGTTATTCAAAACTATGTTTGAATAAAGCGGGCTATTAGTAAAATCCTCTACAATAGCTGAGCCTATCTAGCTAGTGAAGCGGATCTCTTCGCTTGACATAGGAGTTGGGTGTTTTAGTCATTGATAAATTTGTTCATTTTCTTTCCTTTCTACCTTCTCTTGTCTATCCAACACAAGCGGGATAATGATATTTTTCTCTCCAGTTTTTTATTCTATCAAATTTCTCTCTTCCTATTTTTTTTCCTCCTTTTCTTCCCATCCGAACAAAAGATTATGGTGATATTCATATCTTACAACTAAAAGGAGTTATTTTTCATATTATTTTTGGTCAATACAGGCATGACACTGAAATGCAACACATTCAATTAAGGTAAATAAGACGAGATGAGGGATTTTCTCAAAACGAAATGAAATAAGAAGGGAGGATAAAATGTTGAATTAAATAAAATTAGATTCACTTACTAGTTATAAAGCGTGTGAATTGTTCAACTTTCCTGGTTCTCCCCTTATGGACAATAAGCACCAGGCAGCTAGCATCAAGTAATAATATCCTGATGAGTAAGAATATCAACTTGACATTTTTTTTTCTTGCAAAAAACAGTATCAGGCAATATATATAAAGCTCTTCCAACTCAAATTTATCACAACTCACAAGAGAGAAATTGATTAAAAAAGGAGTGACGGCTTACGCATAGTGAAACAAGTTATTGGCAACTATATATACAAATAGATGTTAGAATGTTATTTTATATATATATATATATATTCTATAATGATTATTATTATAACTCTGATAAAAATGGATAAATAATATAACTTTGAACTTTTATTTTTTTTAAAACTCAACTAGCCCTTTTAGGAAGTGTTTGTGAGTTTTTCAGAGATAGGATAATAATGAAGTGATATGGCTGAAAGGATGCCATTGTTTGGCAAAGTTTCTTAAAAAGGATAATAGAATGCCTTGAAACAAATAATAATAATATTGCATAAGATTACTCATATCATTCTCCCACCCCCTCCCACACCTCCTCTTCCTTCTAAAGTTAAAAAAACAAAACTAAAATTCAGCAGAAGCATCAAAGTGAAGATCTACTGAGTTAAGTCATGAACTTGACATTTTTCTGCAAAAACCATTGCTTGACTGTAAGAATATATCAGAATTCAAAGCTGCTTCATAACATCAAATAATTACCACAGCTCAGAAGAGAATTAATTAAAAATCAGAAGATGCAGTGACGACTTGTGCTTACCCATAACATGAGCAGAAGAGAAGCTAGCTAGCTTTGCTCTGGAGGTGATGAGTGTTGATTCCAACGAAAGATTTCAATGTTTGGTGAAGGTCTCAGTGAAGGAGCTTCAGAGAGGAGACAGTCTCCTAAATTAGAAGATGAAGAGTATTTATTACAGAATGAGAGAGGTCAAAATTTTCAATATAATAATGGCGTCGGTGGTCTAATGCATTCCAACAAATGAGAATTCTGCCCCAACATGTATTTGATGCTGAAAGGAAATTGTGAAATTGGTGGAAAGGCAATCAAATAGCTAGGACTCATGCATGAATGGTATTTCATATGAAAAAGATTTGGGCAATCAGAGAGGGAAAAAATGAAAATACGACTGAAACATAATTTAAGTGCTTGGGTTACTAAACAAGTATTAGCCATATATATCACATAACTGGAGAATAGATCAGGTCTCAAATTGTATGGATGAAAGGATGGATTGATGAAGAAACAGCAGCTAAAACTAAAAATTGATCCCAAAAACTTTCACTTGGGAAAACTCTCGATCGGAACCATCAAACACTCAAGATATATAAAAATGAGAAAAACCGTGGGAAAAAGCTAGATTTTTCTTTATTGAAGGAAGACAGAAGAAAAACCTGGATGGTCCAGATCCCAGTGACACACACAGCGATCCGATTTGTTTAGAAAACTTTTAAATTCACTCAGGTCCAAGCATTATTTACAGATGAAAAACAATTAAATATTGATATTGGAGGGGCAGTATGCATATACATACACCCGTAGCGATCTAATTCGTCCAAACATTTTGACGAAAGGCAAGAATAGCTTAGAAAGATAACTAAGCAGCTTCAAACCGAACACGAAAAACAAGTAGATAGCATGGTAGAGAAGGGATGCTTAATTACCTGGAAGGCAGAGAGTTATGAAGGAATATATATAAAAGAGAGTTGAGAAGTAATTAAGCACTCTTGTTTCTTCCTGTCAGCCCATCATGTTGGATCAGGTTTTAAAACAATTGGAGAATAGAGAATGAGGAGATATACAAGTGAGCGAGAGTCTAGCACTTTACCGGCGAGGCCGTGACTTCCTTAACAAATGATGATGAGCATCAAGCGAGAGCGTTAGCTGCGGTGGATTTCAACTGAGAATATTATGGTATGTTATGCGTGTTTGGATTAGGACCCGGCTCCCGTCTTTTTTTTCGTCAGGTAAAAATAATATTTTAATAATATATTAAATCTCGACCGTTGAAATCTTAACCTGACGGTCCCGATAAAGAAAATGATTATCCTTTTCTTTTAAAGAAAAAGATAGTAGCCAATCCACTATGGGACTGCTATTGGGAAGGCCAAAATTTTTTCACTATTAAATTGGCTTCAAATAATTGAAATTTATTATATAAAAATATTATTATCATTTCATATTTATGATTACAATAATATTTTTAATATAGCATAAAATTTTATTTATTAAAAGTCAATCTAATAGTAGAGAAATTAAGTGGAGGGAATGATTAGTAGAGACACTCTTTTCCAACTCAATTCCTTTTATCAAACATACTTTTTCGCATGTATAATATAGAGCACTTTAACTACTTCATTTAAATAAAAAAAGTGACAGCTAACTCATTTAAACAAGGGATTATTAAAAATATCTCGCCTTCTCTCCTCATCAACCAAATAAAATAAGGAATACCAACCCCCCTCCCCTCCCCTCCATCCCTTTCCTTCAAACCAAACAGCCCCTTGATGTGGGGAGAAAAAAATTTGGGGAGAAAGTGGGATATGACCCCACCTCATTTTCTTACTAGCTTTCCTGTGCTCATGCGTTTTCTCTCTACCCAAATAATGAAAAACTTCCCTCCTCTCCCTTCAAACCAAACAGCCCCTTAGAGTGAGCTGCAAAAAATCTGGAGAAAAGGGGGGATTGATTCCCACTTCATGCTCTTACCAGCTTTTCTTTTCTCACACGTTCTCTCTCTCCCCAAACACAAATGGACAATAGTGGGAAGGACTCTCAATTATTGCAATGCGTAAACAGACAAATCATGATAGATGTAGGACGAAAACACAGGAGACCGCTTAATATGTGCCGTGATGCTTGCGTCGAAACCGCTGCAAGTCTGCAGCCTTTACAATTTATCCATCTCTTTTTACGGAGAATTTCACTCAGCCTCTAACGTAACTTAATTTCCCTCATCCCGAAAATTTGGGAAACTTTATTTTGTGACTTGAGCTAAATGAAATTTAAGTTTTTCTTTTTGGCCGGAAAATAATAATATTTTTTTATTTGTCTTATAAATTATCTTATTCTTTTATAAATACTTATTTTTATTTTATAAATAACTAAAATATTTTCAATTTCCTAAGTTCTTTTAACTCTTCTTATTTTTTTTGTAAATGTTTTTATTTGTCTTGTGAATTTTCTTATTTTTTTTAATTCCTAGATTCTTTTGAAGTTATTTATTTATCTTATAAATGTTCATATTTATCTTATGAATTTTCATATTTGTCTTGAACATTGCCATTTTTATTGGTAGGCCTAGGGCATCTACCACCGGTAGCAATAATTAATCTTCTTGCATCGCAGACTTCCCAAAGGAACTTTAGTGCTGGCCACGAGACCCTTTCCAGACACACCTCCAGAGATTGAACCCCTTATTATATGCTTAATGTAACCTGCCTTATAACAATAATTATGATTCGAGAGCACGGAGTTAAAATGGATTAGAAACCAACGGATAATTAAAAATTCATTTTCAATCCCTTCCTTACGGTAGGGTTTTCACAAACTCTTTCAGCATTTCCTCAAATTACCAATGAGCTTCTTCTTTGGTAACTGACTAATTGGTCGGTAACTTTTCTTTTACCACTTTCTCCATGATTATGGCAATTCCACTTGAATCAACACTAAGCACATTTATTTCATTTATATCACCATTCATGCGCCCTCCCATACCATTAGGGTTCATTTTAAGCTTTATCACACAATTAAGCTTAAATGCAGGGTTTAGGCACTTATCAGAACGCATCCGGATCGTAATTCACATCATATTCTTCAAAAGTGTTTATTGACAATAATTACATCCACTTTCGAAGTCATTAGCCCTGAACCCCAAGTTGGGGCATTACAATTCTCCCCCCAAAAAATAAATTTCGTCTTCGAAATTTGGCACACAACTTGAGCCATAAACTCCGGATAACGTCTTCGCATATCTGTTGCTTCCCTTTGTGTCATTCCCTTCCAGATCACCTTCACATACGGAATGCTTCGATGTCTAAGTCGTCGTTCTTCTCTATCAATGATCTGCTCTGCTCGACCGCATAGGTGAAGTTGTCTTGCAACTTGACTTCTTCATACTCAACAACGTGAGATGGATCTGGTTGGTACTTCTTCAGTTGGGAAGCGTGAAACATATCTTGGAGTCTGTTCAAGTTTTGGGGTAGGGCTACCCGATAAGAAACAGGCCCAATTCTAGCAAGAATCTCAAAATGACCTATATATCTCGGGCTCAGCTTTTTTCTCTTAATAGCTCTCCCGATACCTGTGATTGGAGATAGTCGTAAAAATACATGGTCACCCTAATCCTTGCTTACTCGCATCACTATACACAGTATAAGTCAAGCTGGGATCAAGTATAATCAACACAGGTGTCGTAGTCAACATCTCCTTCAGCTGCACAAAGCAATTTTCATAGCGTTCGTCCACACAAACGGCTGATCCTTCCTCATGAGCTTGGTCATCTGCAAGGTAATACGAAAAAAATTCTGGATGACTCTACAAGTAACCAGCAAGACCTAGAAAACTGTGTACCTTAATAACAGTTTCTGGCCTCTTCCAGTCCAGTATTGCTTCTACCTTACTGGGATCCACAGAGACCCCTTCTTGCTAGATAACATGGCCTAAGAATTTTACTTCTGGCAGCCAAAACTTGCATTTACTCAATTTGGCATAGAGCTGCTTCTCTCACAAAATGTTCAACATAATCCTCAAATGATGCTCATGCTCCTCCCTACTCTTAAAGTATATCAAAATATCATCAATAAACACAACAACGAACTGATCCAGATATTATTGAAAGACACGGTTCATGTAATCCATGAATACCACAGGTGCATTGGTTAGCCCAAATAGCATCACCAGAAACTCATAATTCTCATATCTCATTCTGAAAGCAGTTTTCGAAACATCTTCTGCTTTCACACGTAGTTGATGACAACTTGACCTTAGATCAATATTCAAAAACACACATGAACTAGATAGTTGATCTAGAAGGTCATCGATTTTTAGGAAAGGGTACTTATTCTTGACGGTAATCTTATTCAACTCTCTATAGTCGACACACAATCGTAGACTCCCGTCTTTCTTTTTGACGAATAGCAATGGAGCTCCCCAAGACGATACACTGGGTCTAATGAACCCTTTCTCAAGTAAGTCTTCAATCTGCTTCTTTAACTCCACCATTTCATTTGAGGCCATACGGTATGGGGCTTTTGATATAGAACCAGCTCTAGGTACAATCTCGATTGGGAATTGAACTTCCTTTTCTGGAGGCAATCAGCTAAGGTCATCAGGAAATAACTCAGAGAATTCATTTACCATGAGTATACTACTCAAAGTTTCTCCAGTCTCTCCTTGGATAGAAAAGAACATCATATACCCCTGGAAACATTTCTCTAGATATTTCTCAGCTTTGGCCGTCGAGAGGAAATTCAGACTGCCATTCACACCCTCAACACTTTGAGAAGCAGGATACACTATCCTCTTATTGCCACAATTTAATAGCACGTTATTTACCGTCAACCAATCAAAACCCAAAATGACTTCTAATTGATAGAGCGGCAGACAAATCAAATTAACAATGGATTGGTACCCCTCCACAATTATGACATAGTTTAAACAAACTTCAATGGTCAAAGCCTTGACACCCATTGGCGTCGACACAACTAGATCAAATGGCAACTTATGTACATGCATACCCATATGCTTCACGCAATCATAAGTAATGAAAGAGTGACTCGCACCCTAATCAAACAACGCTTCCAACACATTACCGTCAAGGAGAATTTTACCTTGGATGAGATTAGGGGACTTCCGGGCTTCCTCGTGAGTCATGGAAAATACTCGGCCCTGAGTCCTCAACCTCTGCTCTGCCTGCGGTCGCCGACAATCTCTAGCAAAATACCCCAGTTGCTTACAATTGAAACAAATTACTTGTCCCTCACAATTTATGCCATAATGCGGTTTATTACATCGGGGACATACAAACTCTGACATAAACCTTTGGGGCTCACGATCTCTAGGCTGGTAGGGCTTTTTACGACTACCCTTAGTCAAAGAGGATTCTTGACCCTTCCGATTTTGGGAAGCATTACCCTTACTGGGTTCACTATGACCACTAGGACCCTTGGCCGGATACAAATCTCTCATATTGTTCTCGGTGATTCTGTATTCCTCGACCGCCTTGTTGAATACGGTGAATTGATGGGTGGCTAATCTTTTCCTCAATTCTCACCTCAACCCACGTATCAACGTATCTGAACTCCATTCCTCATCATCCATTTTCTACTGATAAGAGGAATATCTACATAGCCAGATGAAACGAGACAGATAATCATCAAAAGACTCCGAGTCACCCTGCTTGATAGGGAGGAATTCAGTCTCCTTCTTAAGCTGTACTGACTTAGGAAAATACTTTTCATTGAATTGCTGTTGGAACAACTTCCAGGTCAATGGCACATTTATGCTTCGCAATGTGAGGGCAATATTCCGCCACCAACGATTTACATCTCCCTCAAGCTTATAAATTTCCAAGCGTGCCTTCACTTCAGTCGAGCACTTAAGGACTTCGAAGATTTTCTCTAGCCTATTCAACCATTGTTCGGCTGCTTGGGGATCGAATCTCCCTCTAAACACCGGAGGCAAGTGTTTACAGAACTTTGAGACCCAGTATTACAAATCTCTTTCTTCTCTAACTGGAACCCCATGTGATTCTTGGTTTGATCCAGCATGAGGAGGTGACTCAGGTGGCCGTGCCGACCCTTCTACAGTTTCTTCCCTATAAGTCCCCTCCTGGGTCTCATTTTGTGTGGACTGACCCCGGCCCTCATTTTGTTTAGCTTTATCTTCTCTGAGCTCTTCTCTCAACTCAGTAATCATATCCCTTTTATTTTTAATCAAACCCAGCAGTTCCTGCATAGGGTCCGGTGCATTGTCATTGACCATCTCCACCTTAGGGTCTACCTGCTGTACTCTGGGGTGACCTTTTGTTTTCTTCATTCTACAAATAACTCACCCCATCAATATCACACATAGGTATAAACATATGTTCACAAATCTCATATATATCCACATTAACAAAACATACATGTGTATACACAACAACCATTCACCAATCATCTTCTATCACTAAGGCCAAACTAAGGGAGCTATCCTAGCAAATTCTACTCTTGCCAGGAATTACAGCTCTGATACAAAAAATGCAATCCTCTGTCTTATAATAGTAATTATGATTCAAGAGCTCAGAGTTAAAATGGATTAGAGACTAACGGATAATTAAAAATTCATTTCCAATCCCTTTCTTACGGTTGGGTTTTCACAAATTCTTTCAACATTTCCTCTTCTCCTGGTCTCAGATTCAAGTTTCGAACATAATTATCCTACACAGTTAAATCACATTCATACATATCAGAGTGTACAACAAAAATCCCCTCAACCCCCGAGTTCATATATATATTCCAAGAGTTTACAATTTCCCATTTAGGAGATTACACAACCGTATCCAAAATAATATGCACAAAATATACAGTGATCCCCAATCCAAAATAGATAACCAACAACCACAATAAAAAATCTTCCTAAAGAGTCCTATCCGCCCTTGGTCGTCTCCTTCCTCTTGGAGCCGCTTGCCCTGTCTGAAGGTTAGTCAATGGAAAGAATGAGATTCAAATAATCCCAATACTAGCAAATCACTCATACAACATGTAAACCAGCACGAAACACAGTATACAAGCTGTCATAGGTACACATAATCACATAGTCTCATCCCCCGTATTCCACCGCCCCGAAGGCACGGTCCTCCCACCGTCAACACCGATGGGCTGCGGGTGAAGAATTCACAAATAGCCTTTCAACTTTCACATATAGCCTCACGGCTTTAACATAATCTCATCCCCCATGTTCCACCGCCCCGAAGGTATGGTCCTCCACAAAAATAAGAAAATTCACAAGACAAATAAAAACATTTACAAAAAAAATAAGAAGAGTTAAAAGAACTTAGGAAATTGAAAATATTTTAGTTATTTATAAGATAAATATAAGTATTTATAAAAGAATAAGATAATTTATAAGACAAATAAAAAAAATATTATTATTTTCCGGCCAAAAAGAAAAACTTAAATTTCATTTGACTCAAGTCACAAAATAAAGTTTCCCGAATTTTCGGGATGAGGGAAATTAAGTTACGTTAGAGGCTGAGTGAAATTCTCCATAAAAAGAGATGGATAAATTGTAAAGGCTGCAGACTTGCAGCGGTTTCGACGCAAGCATCACGACACATATTAAGCGGTCTCCTGTGTTTTCATCCTACATCTGTCATGATTTTGTCTGTTTACGCATTACAATAATTGAGAGTCCTTCCCGCTATTGTCCATTTGTGTTTGGGGAGAGAGAGAACGTGTGAGAAAAGAAAAGCTAGTAAGAGCATGAAGTGGGAATCAATCCCCCTTTTTCTCCAGATTTTTTGCAGCTCACTCTAAGGGGCTGTTTGGTTTGAAGGGAGAGGATGGAAGTTTTTCATTATTTTCATAGTACAAAAAACCGGACCGGACCGGCCAGTTCGACCTATTGAACCGGGAACCGGTCCCTGGTCCGGTCCGGTTTGATCAATAACCGGTCAGAACCGGTTGGACCGGTCAGAACCGGTTAAAACCGGTGGTCCAACCGGTTGACCCGGTTTCTTTCTTCTTCTTTTTTTTTTAAATTTTTCAAATTTTTATTTTGTGTTTTTTGAGGGCAAAATGGAAAGTTGAAGACTAAAATGAAGAGAAAAATAGATAAAGAAAGAACAAATCTAAAAAAATGAAGAAAATAATGAAAAAAATTATTTAAAAAGATATAATAATTATAGGAAATGAGATATCTTTGCATAAGTATAGGTATTATAACTAATACTAATAGATTTTAAACATTTTTTTTTTCTAAAAATCTTTATTTTTATCTATAGAAGTTTAAAAATATATTAATATATATTATCATTAATAAATTATAATATTTTAATATGACCGGTTATGACTGGTTCAACTACCGGTTAGATCCCGGTTGACCCATTAACCCTTGAACCTGTGCTATGACCGGTTCATTATCCGGTCCGATTTTTCGTTCCTTGATTATTTGGGTAGAGAGAAAACGCGTGAGCACAGAAGAGGCAGTAAGAAAATGAGGTGGGGTCATATCCCACTTTCTCCCCAAATTTTTTTCTCCCCACATCAAGGGGCTGTTTGGTTTGAATGAAAGGGATGAAGGGGAGGGGAGGGGAGGGGAGCAAAGTTGGGATTCCTTATTTAATTTGGTTGATGAGGAGAGAAGGTGAGATATTTTTAATAATCCCTTGTTTAAATGAGTCAGCTGACACTTTTTAATTTAAATGAAGTAGTTAAAGAAACCTGTATTATAATTGCGAAAAAGTATGTTTGATATAAGGAATTGAGGTGGGAAAGACTGTCTATACTAACCATTTCCTCCACTTAATTTCTCTACTACTAGATTAACTTGTAATAAATAAAATTTTATGATATATTAAAACTATTATTGTAATCATAAATATGAAATGATAATAATATTTTTATAGAATAAATCTCAACTATTTGAAGCCAATCTAATAGTGCAAAAATTTTGGCCTTCCCAGTAGCAGTCCCAAACGGAATCGGTTACCATCCTTTTCTTTTGAAGAAAATGATGGTCCTTTTCTTGATCAGACCGTTGGATTAAGATCTCAACGGTTCAGATTTAATATATTATTTAAATATTATTTTTATAAAAAAGGATGGTGCCGGGGATAATGATACATGCATCTTTTGATCGATGGACACCGAATTATTGCAAATCGTACACAAATTGATCAAATCATGACAGATTTATTACAAATAAATGTGGAAACATTAATGTGTGTTCGGGTTAGTTTTTAGAGAATAACTTTTATAATTTATAAGATAAGTATGTGAGAGAATTTTTATCTCGATTTACAAAAAAATATTTCTAAAATGATGGTTTTGGGATAGACGAACACACACACTTAAATGCTGCTCAGCTTTCCTTGTAGCTTAATGGTACATTAAATGGAAACTCATACGAGAAACTTGTTAGGCCCCTCTTGCGAAGAAAAAGGCTTTCCTTGTGGGAGGGATTATTACTCCCCCTTGTTCCGGTTTCGTGTTAAATATGAATCTCATTTGATGATTTTAGATAGATTAAAAAAATTAAATGAGTAATTTAATTTTTTATTTTGACAACATAAATGAGTAATTTAATAATATAATATATTATATATTATTAGATTATATATTAATTTATAAGTCAGCTAAATTAATTTTAAAAAATAAATGCAAATACTTTTAAATAATTTAATTAATTTTTTTAATCTCTCCAAAAAAATTAAGTGTATCCTATATTTTGAACTTGAGGTAGTATTTATTAATACTCGCTTCGGTCCTAAATATAAGATGTAGTTGATTTTTTGGAAAAGATTAAGGAAGTTAATTAAATTACTTTAGAGTATTTGTATTTTTATATTTTTTTTCCAAACTAATAAATTTGATTAATAAATTGATATATAATATAATGATACATAATATATAATATAATTAAGTAACTTATTTAGTTTTCTTAATCTCTCCAGAAAAAAAATAATTCTGTCCTATATTTAGGACATGAGGGAGTATTATATAATTATTTTTGAAGTTCCATGTTATAGTCGTATGGCCAAACAAAGGGCAAATCACATCACACCACGTGGGCCTTGCTGGTATTGCAGCTTTTCCGAGTCCCAAGGTTGTCTGCTGTAATACAAAAAAAAAATAGAATGTTTGATTTGCACATGGGCGTCGGATCCCCAATCCTTTTTATTTTGACCTGGAGGATCCCCAATCAAATGTTGCATTACGTGACAAAATTGCGGGGTCTACTTCACATGCTTTCAATCAGAAATTCTCTCTCTCTCTCTCTCTCTCTCTCTCATTTCTTTCAATATAAAATATAAATACATATGCAAGGAAAAAGTTTTTTTTTTTTTGGCTTCAAGCATTGGAGAGTGACCCACCCATGACAGGTGTAGTGAAAAAAACATGGAAACATTAAATAGTGTTCAGCTTTCCTTGTAGTTTAGTGGTACATTATTAGTTGGAGATCGTGATTTGATTCCACCTATAATTATTGTTAGTAGTTGTCCCTAGCCTTTCTTATAGGAGGGATTATTATTCTTTTTTGTTTTACATATAGCAGTCAGTTGATTTATTTAAAGAGATTAAAAAAATTAAATAAGTTACTTAATTATATTATATGTTGTATATAATTAATACATATTAGTTTATATGTCAGATAAATTAATTTAAAAAATAATAAATATAAATATTTTAAAATAATTTAATTAAATTCTTTAATCTTTCTAAAAAAAAATTAACTAAATTTTATATTTTGGAGCAAAGCTAATACTCCCCCGTCCTATTTATAAGCAACTTTCTCCTTGATTACTCAAAACGAACTGGTAGTTAAAAGAAATAAATGTGTCAAAAATGCCATATTTTTTTTCATATATGCCCCTATTTATGAAAAGAGCATATCAGAGAGAATAGATAAAAAGTATGAGAGATAATGAGTATAAGATATGAGAGAGAATGAGTATCTAACAAGGGTAAAATAGGAGAAAAAAAGCTTACATTTTCAAACAAAAAGTGAAAATTGCTTATAAGAGGGATCAGTCTTAAGAGAGAGAAAGTTATTTATAAATACCATGGGATAAAGTATTTATTAGTATTACATGATTATTTTTGAAGCTGCACGTCATTGTCGTATGGCCAAAAAAATGGCAAGTCACATCACACCGCGTAAGTCCTGCCAGTATTTCAGTTTTTCCGATTCCAAGGTTGTCTGCTGTAACATATCTTCTCTCTAATAATAAGTGGGTCTCAATCCCGCCTTAGGATAATTTCTTACGAAAATTTCATTGCAGTCCGCTTTGGAGAATCAATATCCAACGCCCAAAAATTTTCTGAAACCTTAAATCTAAATAAAATTTAAATTTATAATTGAGAAGACAATTATGCCCTCAATTTTAATTTTTAAAAAAGAAGGCTCTACGATTAGAGCCGGGAATTCGGGCCGAGCCCGTCAAGGGCCGGGCCTATGATTTGGAGGCTGAAAATGGAAGCGGGTTTAAAAAGGCTGGCCCTTTTAGGCCGGTTTAACTTTTTTTTTTTTTTTAAATGGGCACAAGACAATGGCCAGTAAGCATTGGTCAGAAGTAGAGTTAACCTAACCTAACCCTCATATAAAAAATGCTCTCACATTGATTCAGACATCATTTGAAGCTTCTCTTCTTTGATTTTCTTTTTTTTTTTTTTGCATGTATACGCCAAAATCTAAATAAGGTGTTATATTATTACTAACATTTGAAGCTTGTAGGCTTGTTTAATTGTGGCTGTGAACTTATTTAATTGGTTATGAACATTAATTATGGTTTGGACTTAAGTTTTAGTGTTTGTGTTCTATTAAACTTGGATAATATTTATGTTTTAAATTAGTGTTGATGATATTTATGTTTTAAATTAGGTATTTTAGTCTATATGAGAATAAGAAAAAAAAAAAAGGAATGGCAAAAAAAAAAAAGTAAACGGGCCAAAAGCCCGCGGGCCTAACTTAAACGGGCCGGGTCGCCCTAAAAGGGTACGGATTTGGACTCTAGCCTGAACAGGCCGGCCTGTTTAGGCCCGAGCCCATCACGGGCCGGCCCGTTTTCCCAGCACTATCTACGATCACTGGAGTTCTGGGGGCTCACTCTAGTTGGCCATTTTGCCACTCAGGGCTTCAAAGTGGAGACGGCAAAGACTGGAGCTCTAGCATCAATCGTGGGAAAATTTAGTTGTAAATCACTTTATTTGAGTTGTAAATTTTCATATTCCGGTTGTTAATTCATAAAGATACTTTCATTTATCATAAGGTAAATATGTGAGAGAACTTTTATCTCGATTTACGAAAAAGTATTTTTAAAATGATGGTTTTCGGATAGACGAACACACACTTAAATGCTGCTCAGCTTTCCTTGTAGCTTAATGGTACATTAAATGGAAACTCATACTAGAAACTTGTTAGGCCCCTCTTGCGAAGAAAAAGGCTTTCCTCGTGGGAGGGATTATTACTCCCCCTTGTTCCGGTTTCGTGTTAAATATGAATCTCCTTTGATGATTTTAGATAGATTAAAAAAATTAAATGAGTAATTTAATTTTTTATTTTGACAACATAAATGAGTAATTTAATAATATAATATATTATGTATTATTAGATTATATATTAATTTATAAGTCAGCTAAATTAATTTTAAAAAATAAATGCAAATACTTTTAAATAATTTAATTAATTTTTTTAATCTCTTCAAAAAAATTAAGTGTATCCTATATTTTGAACTTGAGGTAGTATTTATTAATACTCGCTTCGGTCCTAAATATAAGATGTAGTTGATTTTTTTGAAAAGATTAAAGAAGTTAATTAAATTACTTTAGAGTATTTATATTTTTATATTTTTTTCCAAACTAATAAATTTGATTAATAAATTTATATTTAATATAAGGATACATAACATATAATATAATTAAGTAACTTATTTAGTTTCCTCAATCTCTCCAGAAAAAAAATAATTCTGTCCTATATTTAGGACATGAGAGAGTATTATATAATTATTTTTGAAGTTCCATGTTATAATCGTATGGCCAAACAAAGGGCAAATCACATCACACCACGTGGGCCTTGCTGGTATTTCAGCTTTTCCGAGTCCCAAGGTTGTCTGCTGTAATACAAAAAAAAATAGAATGTTTGATTTGCACATGGGCGTCGGATCCCCAATCCTTTTTATTTTGACCTGGAGGATCCCCAATCAAATGTTGCATTACGTGACAAAATTGCGGGGTCTACTTCACATGCTTTTGATCGAAATTATATTTTATGGGCCCAGTTAGAGCTGGGAAAACGGGCCGGCCCGGCCCTACAGGGCCGGCCCTTCACGGGCCCGTTTAGGCCCGTTTCCTAAAAAGTACCATATTTTTGAAGCCCGCGGCCTTACAGGGCTGGCCCTTCACGGGCTCGGGCCTAAACGGGCTTAAACTCATTTTAATTCAATTTTTTTTTTTAAATTTTTACAATTTATTTATTATTTTGCTTTAAATTGGTATACATTATTTTTAAAACTCATAAATTTTTAGTTAAAATAATCATCTAATGTCCAAATTAGCCTTTTTTTTAAGTTTAAATGAATAAAACATTGTAGAAAATAAAATAAATCAAACCAATTAATAAGTGTTTGCCTGTTATTAATACTCTATCAGGAACTTAGGTGCCTCTCATATTGATAATTTGATATAATGATATTATATTTATTAATTTATTTTAAAAAAATATTAAACGGGCCTAAAAGGGCCGGCCCGCAGGGCTTCAGGGCTGGCTCTACAGGGCTTGTGGCCCTACAGGGCCGGCCCTTTTAGGCCCGCTTCCATTTTCAGCCTCTAAATCATAGGCCCGGCCCTTGACGGGCTCGGGCCTAAACGGGCCGGCCCGACGGGCTCGGCCCGAATTCCCGGCTCTAGGCCCAGTTTGAAAAATCAAAATACTGTTGTCGATCTTTTCAATTTGAATGACAGGGCATTTCTAGACCTAAAAATTAGTCCCTCCGGCTTATTTTATAAAACGTTTTTAACAATATTAAATTTATCATAAAATTTAAATTTTAATACTATCTCTATTAACTACGCCTTATATTAATTTCCATTCTCTCCCTGGAACTTTACTGGGTATATATGGGAAAAATAGGAAAAATTAATCTAGAAATCCTTATAATTTGCTTCTATTTTGAATTAGATCCTTAGACTTTGTTTTATTGCATCCATTAACTTTCTGCCCTTATACGCTTAAATTAGTTAGTCCTGCCTTAAAACTATTGTTAAGAGCAGTGATGTGGCTCACACATGGATTATGCAGGCCCAGAGAATCTTAAAGTATTTTATGATTCATTTTTCTGAAAAATATATTTTAGGGTGTCCAATGAACCCCAAATACCTTAAGGTTGTGTTTGGTTTGAGGGTGGGGAAGGAGAGTAAATTACAATTTTATATTTATGAAACTTAAAATTTATCCTATCATTCTTTTAAATTTTAGGTTGTCGCGTAAAATTTAAATACCTTCCGTCTAAAAACTAATTTACCCCCTCTTTTATCTTCCATCCCCTACCCACCAACCAAACACATCCTATAAAAAGTGTTAGAATCATGAAAAAATAGTTCACGAGTGTGATGGATATTGACCAAGGGACGCTCAATTATTGCCACTCGTACACAAATTGATGGGATCATGACAGATGTAGCGCAAAGAATCGTGGAAACATTGAATGGTGCTCAGCTTTCCTTGTAACTTAGTGGTACATTAAGGCTCTGTTTGGTTTGAAGTTTTTCTAGATGAGGGTAGGAGAGGTGAGGTACAAAGAGATGAGATAGCTGTTTGATTCAAAAATTGAAGGGGAGGGGACGAGTGAAATTTTTGTCTTTTTCTGGTCCCCTCCCCCATCTCTCACCCCTCCAAAATTGGGGTTTTTGGGAGGGGAGAGAAACTTTGCTCCATCATTAGACAAATTTACCCATAGAGTTCTTTTGATACTTCTAAAGAAAACGAAACAGAGAACACGAGCTCAAAACAAAACAGTTACAGAAGACATTCAAGCCATATACTATTATGTTAATATATATATCTGATAATTATTATATAATATTGTTTGCATCATATTTTTTATTTACCAATGCTTGGAGGGTCTTGTTTAATATATATCATTGTTAGAATAATAATTTTATAAATAATTATTATTAATAAATATATTATGAAAGAAATGTATATAATTGTTAGAATAATTATTTTATAAATAATAATTTTACAAATAACTATTATTAATAAATATATTATTAAAAAAGAAAGAAAATATGTAGAAGGGCATTTTCACTACTACAGAATTGAGATATAACCACCCCCAAAGACGTCCCAAATTGAGAATTGGGTGGTTAAAAAGGGAGGCGGTGGCATTTTCGTAATTATTTATGTGTAGGGGAACCTTTAGGCGTCCCAAATTTGAATTTGGGACGCCTAAAGTGCTTCCTGGCGCGAAATATAAATTTTATAAATTTTTTTTAGCGCCAGGAGCCCACTTTAGGCGTCCCAAATGAATTTGGGAAGCCTAAAGTCCCACTTTAGGCGTCCCAAATACCATTTGGGACGCCTAAAGGCGTCCCTGCATGTCAGACACTACTTGTCTGACATGCGGTCTTCTCATCACCATCACACCCTCACCTCACATACTTTACTCTTCTTCCTCCTCTCCCACCCACACCGTCGGCCCTCCTCCTCAGGAATTTTTTTCTTCAACTCCTCCCTCCTCCCTTGTTCAAGCTCCCTCCCCCACCATCGGCCCTAGCTTTGTTGAACTCTTCCCTCCGCCCTTCTTCTTCTTCCTCTTGAACGGCTGCAACCTCACCTCCTCCACGGCTGCAACCTCACCTCCTCCACAGTGGGTTTTGCTCTCTCCTCCATTGTTGTGCGTGGGTGGAGCTCCAACATCTTCTCAACCTCTCAAACATAGTAGCTAGGGGGCGCCCTCAGGTTGGTTTATTTTCTTCAATTTTTTTTTGTAACAGAACATGGTTTATTTTGTTTTTGAAAAATATTTCCGAATGGTTGACATAGTGCTTATTATATATATATTGCTTATATTGAGATATCAAAGATTAGCCTGATGTGTTTGGTGTGGTTATATTGTTTAAATTGCATTGATTTGGGAATGGTTTATTTTCAATTTACTTGTGTATAATAGAAACAAGTCTTCTTAGTTCTCACCCGTTCCATTGTGTTAAATATGAGTAAAGTTTAAAATTTACTCCCTGTTTCAATAAATGCCTCTCGTTAATTATTGAGTAAACTTTGTTCTTATAAGATAAAATGTTATATTAAATAGGGATGTAGTTAGAAAGGTTTTAAATTTAAAGGTAGAGTTAATGAGATTTAAAGATTTCTTTCACTATTGTGATCATGTTAAAAGTGACTTATAAGAACGATTAGAAGTAGAGTATTAAATTTTAAGACAAAGTTTTTGAACTTTTATTTATTTATTTGTTCAAGTGTAACATAATGAAAGTGGCTCATAAAAGTTTCTTTCAATCATTGATTAGTGTATGCCACATGAAACCAATACAATTCATAGTTGTATTAAAATCCTGCACCATTAATTAGTATATATAATAAAATAAAATATGATTTATTTAAATTAAAGAAATTCTTGTATTAATTACACACAATTGTTTTGTTAATTCCAAATTCTTGAATTATGAAGAATAATTCAAGCCAAAACTTAAAAAGAAAACGATAACCCCAATATTCATTAAATGATTTTTATCTAAATATTTTCAATAAAACAATTTTATTTTTGGAAGAACTCAACTTAAAATTGTTTTGTTAATATGAAACTCGTTTTGTTTTTAATTCTTCCAAACCTCAAAAAAATTCTTTAATTTAATCTTATTGTATTTATTTTATTATACATTAATTTTATATACATATACTTATTAAAAAAATAAGTTACATAGCACTGAAACCCTTTTAATAGGAGAGATGAGGCTAGGAGGGGGCAATAAAGTTATTAAGCCCATATTTTAAAATCCTAAATTGGGTTGATAACTTAATTAGGCAATCCCATCATATGTCCTTGAGAATTGTACTAAACGTGTGAATGTTATTGGTAATGCCTTAGGTGGTAACAAAATGGATCATAGTTGGATGAATGCTTTGAGAACTAGTGAGGAATATGAGAAAGGGGTGGGCGAATTTATTGAATTCGCTAAAAAGAATGCTCCTGCAAGAAATGGGAAGTATTTTTGTCCTTGTGTCAATTGTTTGAATGAGAGTAGACGGGATGTTGATGTCATAAAGGATCACCTACTTTGTGATGGAATAAATCTGCGATACACAAGGTGGATATGGCATGGTGAGGAAATAACTGATTGTCCGTCACACAAGAAGGGAGCTGTGGATGTCATAGATGAAGATAGAATGGAGAGAATGATTAACGATGTTGAGGCAGAATCCTTTGCGCAGTCGCAGGAGTATGAGAGCCTGCGGAGTGATGCAGAGACACCATTGTACAGTGGTAGTAAGTACATGCGGCTGACAGGAACATTACATTTGGTTAACTTAAAGGCAACTTGTGGGTGGACCGATAGTAGTTTCACATTGCTGCTTGAACTATTGTGTGATATGTTTCCGGAAGATAATGTACTTCCAAATCGTATGTATGAGGCCAAGAAAATCCTGTCTACAATGGGTATGGAGTATAAGAAGATACATGCTTGCCCTAATGACTGCGTACTGTACAGAAATGAGTACGGAGGTCTTAGTGAGTGTCCTAAGTGTAAAACTGCACGATACAAAGTGAAAAAAGATGGTGGTTGTGGTGATGTGACAAGTAAAAGGCAACCTTTAAAGGTTATGTGGTATCTTCCAATAATACCACGTTTTAAACGTTTGTTTGCGAGTGCAACAAAAGCGAAGAAGTTGAGATAGCACTCTGATGAGAGAATATCTGATGGGAAATATCTTCGGCACCCAGCTGACTCTCCACAATGGAAAAAAATAGATGAAATCTTCCCTCAATTTGGCAGCGAGCCGAGAAACCTACGGCTTGGGCTTTGTACAGACGGCATCAATCCGTATAGAACTCTTACTAGCACACATAGTGCGTGGCCGGTTCTCCTTGTAATATACAACTTGTCTCCCTGGCTATGTATGAAACGTAAGTATATGATGCTATCTATGATGATTTCTGGACCAAAACAGCCAGGGAACGATATTGATGTCTATTTGGCGCCTTTGATTGAGGACTTGAAGAAGTTGTGGGAGGAAGGCGTAGATGTGTTTGATGCTTATAAGAAGGAGTCTTTTAAGCTACGTGCAATGATTTTCACAACGATAAACGACTTCCCTGCGTACGGAAACTTGTCAGGGTACAGCGTGAAGGGTCACAAAGCATGCCCAATATGTGAAGCAGACACACACTTCCAACAACTAAAGCATGGAAGAAAAACTGTCTACCTTGGCCACAGGAGGTTTCTTCATCGGTACCACCCGTATCGTAGGCTAAGAAAGCGGTTTAACGGCTTACCGGAGCATGGAATGGCTCCAAAGTCACTAACCGGAGAGGAAGTCTACAGTCGAGTGGAACGTATCCATGTCACTTTTGGTAAGAATCAGAGGGTTGCGGGTGAGAAGAACATATGGAAGAAGAGATCCATTTTCTTTGATCTTCCATATTGGCGTTCGCTAGACGTGAGACACAGTATTGATGTGATGCATGTGGAGAAGAATGTTTGTGATAGCCTTATCAGTACGCTTTTGCACATACCAGGGAAGACTAAGGATGGGATTAATGCGAGATTAGACCTTGTCGATATGGGAATAAGAGAACGATTACATCCACAACTAAGAGATGATGGTAGGAGGGCATACATGGAGCCAGCAGCGCATACACTATCAAAAGCAGAGAAAAGAAGTTTGTGTGGGTGTTTGCATGAAATGAAGGTGCCGCAAGGGTATTCCTCGAATGTGAGAAGATGTGTCTCAATGGACGATTTGAAGTTAGTGGGAATGAAGTCCCATGATTATCATGTGTTGATGCAACAACTATTACCAGTAGCTATTAGAGGCATAATGAAAGATGAAGTACGAAACACAGTGACAAGATTGTGCGTTTTCTTCAATGCTATCTGTAACAAAGTCATTGACACTGAAAAGTTGGATGAACTAGAAAATGAGGGTTACATTATTTTGTCACAACTAGAGATGCACTTTCCGCCTTCATTTTTTGATATAATGGTGCATTTGGTAGTTCATTTGGTGAGGGAGGTAAGGCTATGTGGTCCGGTTTACCTGAGGTGGATGTACCCTTTCGAGCGATACATGAAGATCTTAAAAGGGTATTCTAAAAATCCTTATCGACCAGAAGCCTCAATAGTTGAAAGATATGTAGTTGAGGAGGCTATGGAGTTTTGCAAAGATTATATGTCAGGGAAGAAGGAACAATCTCGGCATGAAGAAGGGAGAAGCAAGGGAACACGAGGACTGAAAGTGAAGAATGTTCCTCGTGAAGAGGTGTTGCAAGCCCACTTGTATATCCTGAATAATATGGAAGAAGTTCAACCTTACATAAATGAACACAGAAACACTTTGAAGAACAAGAATCCAAGGAAGAATGACATGCAGATTGCTATTGAGCAAAACAAGACATTCATGCAGTGGTTCGAGGAAAAGGTTTTGCACGAGATCGGTGTGTCTGAGACAATCGAGTGGCTAGCTTGGGGGCCTTCATTTCAGGTCATTACTTGGACCGGTTATGATATAAATGGCTATTCCTTCTATACCAAAGAGCAAGATGACAAAAGTACCATGCAAAATAGTGGGGTCATGGTAGAAGCTGAATCTATGCACTTTTCCAGTTCGAGAGACAAAAACCCCATATTAGCGTCTATGGCCTATTATGGAGTTATAGAAGAAATATGGGAGATGACGTACAACAAGTTCAAAGTTGCTTTATTTAAATGTAAGTGGGTTAGCAACAATGCCGTGGTAATAGATAAACAATTTGGTTTTGTCTCAGTCGATCTTGGAAGAGTTGGCTATAGAGACGAGCCCTTCATTTTAGCAAGCCACGCGAAACAAGTGTTTTTTGTCACCGATCCTGCCAGAAAAAATATGTCCATTGTCCTTAAAAGTAAAAAACAGAAGTATGGTGATCCGACCTTCAACCTTGATGACACACCACCTTTCACAACAACTACACCTCGAACAAATGAAGTTGAATTGGTAGATGATGACGAATATGCTGTAAGAAATGACCATGGTGAAGGACTATGGGAAACAATCTAGAGTAAGACCTTAATTTATAAACGAGAACTATGTTTTTTCTGTTTTACTTCCCGCTTACTATATACATGTGTTTTCATTGCAATTTACTTACGTTTCTGATGATGCTTTTTGTGTTAACAGGAATATGGACAACGTTAGTGATGACGAGAGGCGTGGAGATGACGAAAGCTCTAGCAATGACGAAATTCCTAGAGTTGAACCCCCTGCAAGAAGGAGGGTTAGAGGCTGTACAAAGATGGGAGCATTGGTTGCACGTCATGAACATCAACAGGAGAGGCTGCATATAGACTTCGATGACAATCTGAATCCAATTGGTCCTGAGGAAGACCACTTCATTAGCTACATAGGGCTTTTGGCTCGAAGCAAAGTGCGCATTACCTACGATAATTGGAGATTGGTTCCCCCAAAAACGAAAGACATGATTTGGCAGCAACTTTTGGTATGTAAGTTTTGATGCATTGTAGCTTTGTTCTTATTGTTTCAAATATAATAATCTTATGTTTTACCTTGCAGCAAACATACGATGTCCCCGACACCACAGAGATGCATAGGCACTGGATGGATGAGGTTCGTGTACGATGGAAAGGTTTCAAGAACAAGCTAACAAAGCATTACATTCGAGGGGCCCTTAGGGGTAACGATCCATGTGCACAGTATACATATTTATCTCCAGAGGACTGGAGGTTGTTTGCGGCATCACGAGCAGATCCTGAGTTTTTGGTAAGATTTCTGTCATGATATAGAACTACTTATATATTTGATTTCATATACTTTATATCGTTGATTCATTTTTTGTTGTTTTTCATTCATAGAAATTAAGTGCAGCAAATGCCCAGAGGCAAGCAGAAAATAAATATCAACATTTCATGTCTCGCGGTGGATATCGGAAGCTTGAGCGGCAAATGATGGCAGAAGAGTTACAGAAAATGAAGGAAGCAGCGGAATCTGATCCTAGCGTTGTTATCCAGCCACCGGCACCTCCTCCACGTCACAAAAAATGGAAAGCAGGGAGGATTAAGGCTGGGAAGTACATAAATCCGACTGTTGCTGAGGTTGCAGCGAGGATTATAAGTAGTTATACCATAAGTACCTAATTTTTTACATGTCGCGAGTGGTTTCGATACATTTACAATAAACTGCATGCTACAGGATGACCTGGACGAGCAGAGTAGCCAAGGTTCATTCAATCCAAGTAGACGGATGGACATCTTGTCAACGGCTATTGGGAAGGCAGATGACCTTGGTCGTGTTCGAGGAGAGACACGGGGAGTTAGTGCCGCGAGGTATTTTGGACGACAGCCACGTTATTCGTCACAAGCTGGACCTAGTAAGGACGTTGTGGCCAAGATTCGAGAGGACCTCGAATGAGAGATCGAGGCCAACCTTCGCGACAAGCTCCGACAAGAGCTGTTGCCAGAGCTTCAACTTGAAATGGCAAAGATGTTTGAAGCACAAAGGGCAAGGGACGAGGCTCGAACTCAGGAATCCCTTGCCTTCAATAGCACCAGAGGAAGTTACAACCCTCTGGAGCAACCACTTGGCCACCCTTCTCCCACTCCAGTGTCGGGACCACTTGGCGACCATTCTCCCAATCCAGTGTCGGGAGACCCTTGCACCCTCTATTTGGATGATCCACTGCTGCGTGTTGTTGCTGATGCTCTCGTTCACACATATGCTACCACCCACCATAATCAGCAAATTCCGGAGGATTATCGTAGGGTGAATGTGACGAGTGTTAGAAAGGGGGAAGAAGGTACAGCCATCCCTGTTCCCGATCCAGAGGTTGGCACGTTAGGTCAAGCGATAGGATCTTTCATCCTTTGGCCTCACAATCTTATTGGTTCAGACGCAACACCTCCAATGGTAGGAATTACCTTACTGTTACTGAAAATCTGTTGGCATCCTAATAACAATTTGTTTTTTGATGTTCTAAAAGGATGACGAAGCTGCGAGCAAATGGCCCTTCTTAGCACGGCTGCAACAGATCTACAAGGGCATTAAACAGATTGACTTGAAGATGCCTCCAGGGATTGTGGGCCAAGTGGAGTATCCCTACACGATTGACAATAAAGATCTCAAGCAGTTTATCAGGTTGGAGGAGATAGATGCAGGCTGGGTCAAATTTGCAGTCCGGTAAGTTTTTTTTTCAATTTTCCCATAGAATTCATTTAGTGGTTTTTTGTTTTCATACATTCAATCATTGATTCCTTATTTTAATTCTATTATAGCACCTTGCACGATCTCTGCGCAAACATGGAAAGAGGTAATTGGTATGGATTCTTATGTCCTGCGAATACGACAGGGGATACTTGTACTGTGGCGCATAGGACTCACTATGTCGGCTACCAAATGGCACAACACAAACTTCGTTGTTATCTAGCACCCATTGTCCAACGGTTCGTATTTACATTTTGTCAATTTCAGAAGTTTACTAAATAATTGTCTTCTCACTCATCTAACTTCATTTTAATGTGTACATGTTGTTAAAGAAACCACTGGACTTTGTGTGTTATATGTCCCCGCCGCAACATAGTCTATTGGTTTGATCCCTTGAGTAACAAGCCAGACAGAGATACAAAATCCGTCTTCGACACGTAAGTTATCCTGTTTGTATTTCATTGACAACAAAATAAAGGAATGGTTCTAATTTCTGTTCATTTTGCTTTTCATGATAGTGCTTGTCAAACATATAGAATCCTAGGTGGGTCACGCGAGGGTGCAGTTGTTAAAAAGCCAAAGTGGTTTTATCCCATAGTAAGTACATTCGATCCTACATAATTGTTTCATTGACGGTCCTTTTAGACATACCTTTATTGATTTTAACAACCAATTGCATCCCTTTGATTAAAAGTGCCCTCGGCAACCTGGCAACACTGAATGCGGATATTATGTTATACTTTATATGTATAACATAACTCAAAGTGGAATTACTAGCGATTTTGAAAAGGTAATTGCTTCTTCATTCTCAAATGATAATATTTTTGGTGTTCTAATCGAAATGCTAATTAATTCATTTGCTTGAGATTCATTTCATCTAAGCTTATTACTTTCTAATTTTCAGATTTTTGATAATGAAGATGCCTACCTACGTGAAGACCTTGATTTGATCAGAGATCTTTTGGCTGGACATCTTCTTCAACATATAGAGCAGTAAACTTGTTATTTTATATCAGTTTGTACTTGTGTGATGACAGCGTTTTGACACTTTCTGGTTGTTTTTTGTTGATATATATAGTAGTAGGTTGCATGAAAGGTTATTGTATGTATATATAGTAAAGATTGTAGTGCTGGATGTCCTTACCAGTTTGTAACGGACAGTGTGGTTTATGAATCCATCTTTTATTCTGTCTCTGCAGTTTCAATTCGTTGGGTAATACAGAATGTAAATTATGGTATAAAAAAAACCAAACTTTTAGACGTCCCAAATTAACATTTGGGAGGTCTAAAGTCCCCCAGGTGGGACTTTAGGCGTCCCAAATTAAAATTTGGGAGGCCTAAAGTAACCCAGCGTGGGACTTTAGGCCTCCCAAATTAAAATTTGGGAGGCCTAAAGTCCCCCAGGGTGGGACTTTAGGCGTCCCAAATTGAAATTTGGGAGGCCTAAAGTCCCCCAGGGAGGGACTTTAGGCGTCCCAAATTGTAATTTGGGACGCCTAAAGTCCCACCCTGTGGGGACTTTAGGCCTCCCAATTCTTAATTTGGGACGCCTAAAGTCTGACCTTAGGCGTCCCTATCATTTGGGACGTCTTTTGTTTCAACTTACTACGCCCCCAGCATCTACGTCCCCCCGTTTTGGGACGTTAAAAGTGCCAAATTTGGGAGGTTAAAGCCCCTTTTTGTAGTAGTGTTTTGTCCACTTATAATTAATTCACCTAACCTAACTTCCTGAACCAAACAAGACACCAAACCTCACCTACCCTCTTCTTGAACCAAACAACATTATAACCTCCCATAACCTAACCTAAATAAACCTAACTTAACCTAACTTACGTTGAACCAAACAAAGCCTAAGGGTCTGTTTGGCTTAATGAAGGGGAGGGGAAGGGAAGGATTTTAATAGAGGGGAAGGGGGGTTTGGGAGGGATTTTGTTTTACCTTGTTTGGATTGACAAAAAGAGAGGGGAGGGGAGGGATTTTAATACTACCATGTTTGATATAGGAGGGGAGGGGAGGGAAAATATTTTTATATGGACAACTTTACCCTTATTTCATTTAATTTGTATTTTATAACTTTCTAACATATTTAATAAAATATAATTATAAATGACATTCAATACATAAAAGTTGCGAAAGAAAAAGACAGAGAGAGACGGAAATAATAAAAAAAACAATATATTAATGAGTGATCTTACAACTCACAAGATGTTTCAATAATTGAGGTGAAAATTTTCTACTGAAAAATCCTTGATATAATAAAAAAAATTAAATAAATAATGATGTATGGATATCCGAGGTTTATCTAAAGATTCTTAAAATAAATAATGTCCATCAAAGTTTAAGTAATTAATTCCATCTTTTACCCATATTCTCTCACAGAAACCTTAGTATTATAAGTGTCTTTTGAAACTGTTTTTTAACATGATTTATAGTATATGAGATAAAGATATGAGAAAAGTTTTGTCTCAGCTTACATAAATGTATTTTTAGGGAAACAGAGAGAGAGAGAGAGAGATAGAGAGAGAATGGCTTGACAGAAAATAGGAAGAAAGTGAGGACGGAGGATTTGCAGAATGGAAAGGCAAGAGTCAAAGAAAATTACAAAGGGTCATTATTAATCTGTATTTAATTATTTTACTTTTTTGTGATTTATTTCCACTGATTTTGCGTCGTTATAGAGTTACCGTAAAAGTAACCAGGGATTGAAAGATGCCAAAGTGGTTACGGCTCCGTCGCACTATGTTCACTGTTGCGGGGTTAGGTGTCAGCGTTAGAACATGACATGGCATTTGCAAGGCAGTGATCTTAAAATTAAACATAAAAGAAAAATAAAAAAGGTTTTTAAAAAAAATAATAATGAGATTTCCCAAGAAGAGAGAGAGGGGGGGACATAAATAAATCGGGTTAGAAGAAGTTATATTAGGTTTTGGGTAAATAATGAGAAGGGTAGTGTGGTAATATTTTAAAATAGTATGGATATATTAGTCAATATAAATTCAAACATTAACCTTTCCCTTCAAATTCCCCCAATTTTGAAGGGGAGGCTTAGAAGGGGAAGGGAGGGAAAACTTTCTAAAATTTTCCTTCCCCTCCTAAAAATTGTAATTATCCAAACAAGGGGAGGGGAGCAAAATTCCATCCCCTCCCCTCCAAATCCCTCAGACCAAACAGACCCTAAATGGAAATTTGTTATTATTGGGATTCTTTGAATCCCATTCTTTTCATTGACTAACTTTCAAACATAGTAAGCGGCTTTAAGGGGAAGGAGACGATCAATTGCGGATAGAACTCCTTAGGGAGATTTTTTATTGTGGTTGCTGGTTATCTATTTTAACTTAGGGATCACTATATATTCTGTACATATTATTTTAGATACGGTTACGTAATCCTCCAAATAAAAAATTGAACCCTTAGAATATACATATAAACCTGAGGGTTGCCGATTTCGACGCAAAAAGAGATGGATAAATTTTAAAGGCTGCAGACTTGCAGCGGTTTCGACACAAGCATCACGGCACATATTAAGCGTTCTCCTGTATTTTCGTCCTACATCTATCATGATTTGTCTGTTTACGCATTGCAATAATTGAAAGTCCTTCCCGCTATTGTCCATTTGTGTTTGGGGAGAGGGAAAACGTGTGAGAAAAGAAAAGCTGGTAAGAGCATGAAGTGGGAATCAATCCCACTTTTTCTCCAGATTTTTTGCACCTCACTCTAAGGGGTTGTTTGGTTTGAAGGGAGAGGATGGAAGTTTTTCCTTATTTGGGTAGAGAGAAAACGCGTGAGCACAGAAAAGCCAGTAAGAAAATGAGGTGGGGTCATATCCCACTTTCTCCCCAAATTTTTTTCTCCCCACATCAAGGGGCTATTTGGTTTGAAGGAAAGGGATGGAGGGGAGGGGAGGGGAGTTGGGATTCCTTATTTAATTTGACTACGGCACCTGTGTTGATTATACTTTATCCCAGCTTGACTTATGCTGTGTATAGTGATGCAAGTAAGCAGGGATTAGGGTGTGTCCTTATGCAGTAGAGACGTGTGGTGGCCTTTGCCTCTCTACAGCTCAAACCTCATGAAACGAATTATCCCACCCATGATCTGGAGCTTGCAGCAACTGTGTTTGCTTTGAAAATTTGACGTCATTATTTGTATGGTGTGACGATAGAACTGTACTGCAACCACAAGAGTTTCAAGTATTTGCACGACCAGAAAGAATTGAATATGAGACAGCGTCGTTGGATGGAGTTGCTTAAAGACTACCACCTGGAAATTAAATATCATCCGGGTAAGGCAAATGTAGTCACGAATGCTCTTAGTCAAAAGACATTGCTTGTGGCAGCAATGATGATACAAGAGGGGAAGTTGATAGAAGATTTTCGAGATCTAAATCTATCAAACCAGATCGTCTGTGCTAATTATAGTGTTTCCCAAGGGGAAAGTGTTTTGAGAGCTGAGATTGAAGAAGTTCAACGGTAAGATGATCGAGTACAGAGAATTCGAGCTAGAATCAAACGGGGAGAAGCTCAGGACTATGATTTGTCGCCTAATAGATTGGTTCATTATAGAAAGAGAATTTGTGTTCTACTTAAGGCAAAGTTGAGGCTAAAGATTCTTGATGAGGCACATAAGAGGCGATATACTCTTCATCCTGGAATGACCAAAATGTACCATAATTTGAAATCTGTGTATTGGTAGTCCGGATTGAAGAGTGATGTGATGAAATATGTGGCGCGGTATCTTAATTGCCAGAAGGTAAAGATTGAGCACCAGAGACCACCAGGTTTATTGCAGAGTCCGGAGATTCCAGAGTGCAAATGGGAAAGTGTGACCATGGACCTTGTTGTGGGACTGCCCAGGATGAGGAATTATGATGCGATCTGGGGGATTGTTGACTGGTTAACAAAGTCAGCACACTTCATACCGATCAATGCTGGTTACTCTCCGAATAAACTAGTAGAGATTTATATTCGAGAGATTGTGAAGCTCCATGGCATACCGAAAACTATCATTTCCGACGGAGATCCCCGATTCACTTCAAGGTTTTGTAGAGCCTTACATGAGGCTCTGGGTACTCAGCTGAGATTTAGTACAGCCTATCATCCTCAGACAGACGGATATTCAGAGAGGACTATTCAAACGTTGGAGGATATGTTACGAGCTTGTGTCCTCGACTTCAAAGGGAATTGGGATTACTTTCTTCCACTTGCCGAATTCGCTTACAACAATAGCTATCATGCGAGCATCCTGATAGCTCCGTATGAGGCGTTGTATGGGAGGAAGTGCCAATCACCCTTGTACTGGAGTGACTTATCTGAGAGGAGGCTTTATGGGCCGGAACTTGTTGATCAAACCTTAGCACAGATTTGAATCATTCAGAAGAGGTTTCTTGCAGCGCAGAGTCGGCAAAAAAACTACTCTAACAAGAGGAGAAGACCTCTAGAGTTTGAGGTTGATGACCATGTATTTTTACGACTATCTCCAATCACAGGTATCGGGAGAGCTATTAAGAGAAAGAAGCTGAGCCCGAGATATATAGGTCATTTTGAGATTCTTGCTAGAATTGGGCCTGTTTCTTATCGGGTAGCCCTACCCCAAAACTTGAGCAGACTCCAAGATATGTTTCACGCTTCCCAACTGAAGAAGTACGAACCAGATCCATCTCACGTTGTTGAGTATGAAGAAGTCAAGTTGCAAGACAACTTCACCTATGCGGTCGAGCTAGAGCAGATCATTGATAGAGAAGAACGACGACTCAGACATCGAAGCATTCCATATGTGAAGGTGATCTGAAAGGGAATGACACAAAAGGAAGCAACAGATATGCAAAGACGTTATCCGGAGTTTATGGCTCAAGTTGTGTGCCAAATTTCGAAGACGAAATTTATTTTTCGGGGGGAGAATTGTAATGCCTCAACTTGGGGTTCATGACTAATGACTTCGAAAGTGGATGTAATTATTGTCAATAAACACTTTTGAAGAATATGATGTGAATTACGATCCGGATGCGTTCTGACCAGTGCCTAAACCCTGCATTTAAGCTTAATTGTGTGATAAAGCTTAAAATGAACCCTAATGGTATGGGAGGGCGAATGAATGGTGATATAAATGAAATAAATGTGCTTAGTGTTGATTCAAGTGGAATTGCCATAATCATGGGAAAAATTGTAAAAAGAAAAGTTACCGACCAATTAGTCAGTTACCAAAGAAGAAGCTCATTGGTAATTTGAGGAAATGCTGAAAGAGTTTGTGAAAACCCTACCGTAAGGAAGGGATTGAAAATGAATTTTTAATTATCCGTTGGTTTCTAATCCATTTTAACTCCATGCTCTCAAATCATAATTATTGTTATAAGGCAGGTTACATTAAGCATATAATAAGGGGTTCGATCTCTGGAGGTGTGTCTGGAAAGGGTCTCGTGGCCAGCACCAAAGTTCCTTTGGGAAGTTTGCGATGCAAGAAGATTAATTATTGCTACCGGTGGTAGATGCCCTAGGCCTACCAATAAAAATGGCAATGTTCAAGACAAATATGAAAATTCATAAGATAAATATGAACATTTATAAGATAAATAAATAACTTCAAAAGAATCTAGGAATTAAAAAAAATAAGAAAATTCACAAGACAAATAAAAACATTTACAAAAAAAATAAGAAGAGTTAAAAGAACTTAGGAAATTGAAAATATTTTAGTTATTTATAAAATAAAAATAAGTATTTATAAAAGAATAAGATAATTTATAAGACAAATAAAAAAATATTATTATTTTCCGGCCAAAAAGAAAAACTTAAATTTCATTTGGCTCAAGTCACAAAATAAAGTTTCCCAAATTTTCGGGATGAGGGAAATTAAGTTACGTTAGAGGCTGAGTGAAATTCTCCGTAAAAAGAGATGGATAAATTGTAAAGGCTGCAGACTTGCAGCGGTTTCGACGCAAGCATCACGGCACATATTAAGCGGTCTCCTGTGTTTTCGTCCTACATCTATCATGATTTGTCTGTTTACGCATTGCAATAATTGAGAGTCCTTCCCACTATTGTCCATTTGTGTTTGGGGAGAGAGAGAACGTGTGAGAAAAGAAAAGTTGGTAAGAGCATGAAGTGGGAATCAATCCCCCCTTTTCTCCAGATTTTTTGCAGCTCACTCTAAGGGGCTGTTTGGTTTGAAGGGAGAGGAGGGAAGTTTTTCATTATTTGGGTAGAGAGAAAACGCATGAGCACAGGAAAGCTAGTAAGAAAATGAGGTGGGGTCATATCCCACTTTCTCCCCACATCAAGGGGCTGTTTGGTTTGAAGGAAAGGGATGGAGGGGAGGGGAGGGGGGTTGGTATTCCTTATTTTATTTGGTTGATGAGGAGAGAAGGCGAGATATTTTTAATAATCCCTTGTTTAAATGAGTTAGCTGTCACTTTTTTTATTTAAATGAAGTAGTTAAAGTGCTCTATATTATAAATGCGAAAAAGTATGTTTGATAAAAGGAATTGAGTTGGAAAAGAGTGTCTCTACTAATCATTCCCTCCACTTAATTTCTCTACTATTAGATTGACTTTTAATAAATAAAATTTTATGCTATATTAAAAATATTATTGTAATCATAAATATGAAATGATAATAATATTTTTATACAATAAATTTCAATTATTTGAAGCCAATCTAATAGTGAAAAAATTTTGGCCTTCCCAATAGCAGTCCCATAGTGGATTGGCTACTATCTTTTTCTTTAAAAGAAAAGGATAATCATTTTCTTTATCGGGACCGTCAGGTTAAGATTTCAACGGTCGAGATTTAATATATTATTAAAATATTATTTTTACCTGACGAAAAAAAGGACGGAGCCGGGTCCTAGTCCAAACACGCATAACATACCATAATATTCTCAGTTGAAATCCACCGCGGCTAACGCTCTCGCTTGATGCTCATCATCATTCGTGAAGGAAGTCACGGCCTCGCCGGTAAAGTGCTAGACTCTCGCTCACTTGTATATCTCCTCATTCTCTATTCTCCAATTGTTTTAAAACATGATCCAACATGATGGGCTGACAGGAAGAAACAAGAGTGCTTAATTACTTCTCAACTCTCTTTTATATATATTCCTTCATAACTCTCTGCCTTCCAGGTAATTAAGCATCCCTTCTCTACCATGCTATCTACTTGTTTTTCGTGTTCGGTTTGAAGCTGCTTAGTTATCTTTCTAAGCTATTCTTGCCTTTCGTCAAAATGTTTGGACGAATTAGATCGCTACGGGTGTATGTATATGCATACTGCCCCTCCAATATCAATATTTAATTGTTTTTCATCTGTAAATAATGCTTGGACCTGAGTGAATTTAAAAGTTTTCTAAACAAATCGGATCGCTGTGTGTGTCACTGGGATCTGGACCATCCAGGTTTTTCTTCTGTCTTCCTTCAATAAAGAAAAATTTAACTTTTTCCCACGGTTTTTCTCATTTTTATATATCTTGAGTGTTTGATGGTTCCGATCGAGAGTTTTCCCAAGTGAAAGTTTTTGGGATCAATTTTTAGTTTTAGCTGCTGTTTCTTCATCAATCCATCCTTTCATCCATACAATTTGAGACCTGATCTATTCTCCAGTTATGTGATATATATGGCTAATACTTGTTTAGTAACCCAAGCACTTAAATTATGTTTCAGTCGTATTTTCATTTTTTCCCTCTCTGATTGCCCAAATCTTTTTCATATGAAATACCATTCATGCATGAGTCCTAGCTATTTGATTGCCTTTCCACCAATTTCACAATTTCCTTTCAGCATCAAATACATGTTGGGGCAGAATTCTCATTTGTTGGAATGCATTAGACCACCGACGCCATTATTATATTGAAAATTTTGACCTCTCTCATTCTGTAATAAATACTCTTCATCTTCTAATTTAGGAGACTGTCTCCTCTCTGAAGCTCCTTCACTGAGACCTTCACCAAACATTGAAATCTTTCGTTGGAATCAACACTCATCACCTCCAGAGCAAAGCTAGCTAGCTTCTCTTCTGCTCATGTTATGGGTAAGCACAAGTCGTCACTGCATCTTCTGATTTTTAATTAATTCTCTTCTGAGCTGTGGTAATTATTTGATGTTATGAAGCAGCTTTGAATTCTGATATATTCTTACAGTCAAGCAATGGTTTTTGCAGAAAAATGTCAAGTTCATGACTTAACTCAGTAGATCTTCACTTTGATGCTTCTGCTGAATTTTAGTTTTGTTTTTTTAACTTTAGAAGGAAGAGGAGGTGTGGGAGGGGGTGGGAGAATGATATGAGTAATCTTATGCAATATTATTATTATTTGTTTCAAGGCATTCTATTATCCTTTTTAAGAAACTTTGCCAAACAATGGCATCCTTTCAGCCTTATCACTTCATTATTATCCTATCTCTGAAAAACTCACAAACACTTCCTAAAAGGGCTAGTTGAGTTTTAAAAAAAAATAAAAGTTCAAAGTTATATTATTTATCCATTTTTATCAGAGTTATAATAATAATCATTAGAGAATATATATATATATATATAAAATAACATTCTAACATCTATTTGTATATATAGTTGCCAATAACTTGTTTCACTATGCGTAAGCCGTCACTCCTTTTTTAATCAATTTCTCTCTTGTGAGTTGTGATAAATTTGAGTTGGAAGAGCTTTATATATATTGCCTGATACTGTTTTTTGCAAGAAAAAAAAAATGTCAAGTTGATATTCTTACTCATCAGGATATTATTACTTGATGCTAGCTGCCTGGTGCTTATTGTCCATAAGGGGAGAACCAGGAAAGTTGAACAATTCACACGCTTTATAACTAGTAAGTGAATCTAATTTTATTTAATTCAACATTTTATCCTCCCTTCTTATTTCATTTCGTTTTGAGAAAAATCCCTCATCTCGTTTTATTTACCTTAATTGAATGTGTTGCATTTCAGTGTCATGCCTGTATTGACCAAAAATAATATGAAAAATAACTCCTTTTAGTTGTAAGATATGAATATCACCATAATCTTTTGTTCGGATGGGAAGAAAAGGAGGAAAAAAAATAGGAAGAGAGAAATTTGATAGAATAAAAAACTGGAGAGAAAAATATCATTATCCCGCTTGTGTTGGATAGACAAGAGAAGGTAGAAAGGAAAGAAAATGAACAAATTTATCAATGACTAAAACACCCAACTCCTATGTCAACATATATCATGTTCAAAATCAAATTAAACATCACAAAAACATTAACATCATCAGATAATTCAAAATCATATTAACATCAGCCCACAAGTTAAGTTAATAAAATCCCACTATCAATATGAGGGCTTTGTTTTGTAAGTGATGCTTTTTAAGCCTTAAGACATGCCTATGCCCTTTTTCTAGTGAGCTGTTGAAACCTAACTCACATAAACTTTTTTTTTTTTTATGGGAAAAATGAGATCGAGAAAATTTGGGGAGAAAATGGGGTGGGTCTCACATCCCATTTTTTCTCTCTCTATTTTTTTTATGGTTTATGCAATGAACCATTTTTGGCCTTCGGTGCACCCACTTTCCAGGTATCCTGTGTTAACCTGAAGGCCAACGCTAGATTTACCAGCATGGGTCCCCGACAACTGATTAGTCCTGGCGCCCCCATTGAGTAGGCCCAAACGCATGTGCTTCGCACATGTGCGGGGGAGAGAGCTCCCAAAAGAAATCGCTCCAACTTCCGTTTCCTAGCGACCTTATGGATCGAACGCAGGAACGGATTGTTGGGGAGCAGTTTACCTACCAACTGCGCCAACTTCCGCTGGTTCACATCCATTTTCTCTCTCACTTTTCCTTCCTGACTTTTTCTCTGTCATCCAAATAAGAAAAAACTAAGTTCTTTTTTTGTTTGTGTTTTCAATTTTTTGGTTTCAAAATTTTTTTACAGAGTTTTGTTTTGAAACAAGCATTGGAAATAAAAAAAAAATCTCTTAGATAATTGTTCTAAAAAATTATATTTGAAAATACACATACTGAGAACGGAGAATGAAGTCTTGGTTAGACCTCAAGTTCTCAATCGAAGAAAAAGCCATCAAAGTGGAGAAGAAAGGGTTTCCCAAAAAGAAAAATATGAAATGCAAAAACAAAAAAAATCTAAAAATGGTTTTGGCTTCTTAGGTTTTTAAAACTAAATTATATTTTTTTAAAAAAAGAAATCCTAACTACAAACAAATTACCAAACAAGTTTTTTTATTTTAAAAACAAACAAACAAGGCTTTGTTTTCAATTTTATTTTCTTCTCTAATTGTCTTTCATCCAAACAAAATGGTAAGTGTAGTAGTGGTTTCAATGAAAACCACAGCTAATAAATACAAATTTTATTCGAACATAATTTTTTATTAAATTTTATTTTATTCAACAATAGGAAAAAAAAAGGGTACATAATAGGACAAATAATAAGTGCTCCGATTTGAGCCTTCAAAAGCAGTTTTTCAATCGTGATTTACTGTATACGAAGTAAGTATGTTTGAGGAGTTTTATCTCGATTTAAATAAATAATGAATTTTAATTTTTTTGAATATTCATGTAATGTATTTTCTAAAGAATGAATAAGTCTATTTATAAATTTGATTGAAAGCCACCTGATAAGTTATAAACATTTTAACTTGTCATACACTTTTAGTCAACTACAGGTCTACAGTCTATTTGCATTATATTATAAAGAGTATAATTTTTCCTTTTTTCCCCAAAAAAAAAAAGTATTTCAAAGCCTGGAGGAAAAGAAGGATTCATCAAGGTTAATGCTAAAACAAATCATTTTTAATTTAGTAAGCGAAGAGATCCGCTTCACTAGCTAGGCTCAGCTATTGTAGAGGATTTTACTAATAGCCTGTTTGATTCAATTCCATAAGAGGAGACTATATATAATCATAATGCAATAGAGTGATTACAATATTTGATTGGGTTTATATAATATAAAGATTGAGGACTACATTTTGTAATCATAATTACATCATTTGATGTAATAACGATTACACTATTAGGGCTGATAAGTGGGGATGCAGATATCTTGTAATTAAGTGAAAAAGATATTAAAATAACTAAAAGGGGGAATTTTTTCTATTTAGAAAATTTTGATAAATATACATAAAAATTTATTTATAACTAAAAGGGTTTGATGGGTGTATTTTCGTAATTTTGAGGAAATTTTATGATAATTTCTGTTGTTATGTTTGACTTTAGAGTAATGTTTTTTAAAATAAATCTTTATGAATGGTTTTTCTCCAGTGTAATATTCATTGGTTATGAATTATCATAAGGTTTTTCTGGATTTTCGACACAAACAATTTTTTTTTTTGAAAATCCCACATAAAGACAATTGAACATGATAAAGAACAGAAAGGTGCGTCGAATTTCAATATCTCAATGAGATATTATGTCTTTTTTTTAATTAATAAAATGACAAAAATACTCTCACACTTATTTTTTTAAAAAAATAAACATGAACCCCACCCTGTTGGCTGCCACCCAAAGAAAATATAGCTATATGAATTGGTTTTCCCCTTGAAAAATTGTGTAGGTCATGGGAGTTTCACCTAATTCTATTGTAATGGGTTGCATGTGTTCTTTTTGGGTTTGATACGATAAAATTATGTCCCCACATGAATCGAAGTACAAACGTAGTTTTGACTAACTTTTTAAATTGGGTGAAAATCTGAAAATGTTATCTATGAAATATGTTGATAATGTGACGTGTATATCAAGTAAATAAATTAAAATTAATATCTTGTAATTATCTTAAATATAGTTATATTGTTGTTTACACTATATGCAAATAATTTAATTTCGAATTAGGAGAAGCACCCATTTATTATTCAAGTTTTCTAACATGAGTTCAAATTTTGTGTTATTTATAAAATTAAAACATATTGGTTCTCCAGTTTGTGATTGATTTGGAGAGGGCAAATTTTGAGACTCTGAGACAAGCTGACTCCCAAGCATATCAGGTTAGATTAAACAGACTTTCTATGTTACAATCAAGTCTAATAATTCCAAGCAAAAAAATCATGTACAAAATTACTAATGTTATTATTTTATTTGATATATTATAATTATTTTAGCCAAATATTTTTTTAATTAAAAAAATAATAATGAAAACTTTTATGGTAATATTGTTTTGTTAAGAGAAATATTAACTGCACTGGCTAGGTGAATTCAACCAGGCAACTTTCTCGTAAAAAAAGAGGGGGGGGGGGATTAGACAAGTAGAAAGTATGATTATTGTGTGGTAAATCACTCTCAAAGATAACAATAATAACAACCCCTACCAGCTACTAGTTAAGACTCGAACAAATATATAAGATAAATATGAACAAGGTGATACTTTAAGCCATTAGATTATAAAACGTGTAGGATTGATCTCTTAACAACGTCGTCTCAAAAAGTGGGGTTTTTTCAACTACCTCCCGACCTTCATATGGAGGCAGTTGATGAAGGATCCTAGACTTTCTTGTTTTCTTTTTTGTGTTGTTTTTGCTAGCTTGTTTTTAGTTTGTATATATGTAGGTTTTCCAGTCTTGTAATCCCAAAAAATGTGTGTTTTTTGGAAGGGAGAGAAATAATTTGTCACATTATGACTAAACTACCTATATCGTTTTTTCAATATTCCAATTTTATCCATTGGACTTTTTTCTTTCTTCTTTCAGCTGCGTTGCATGAAGCTAAGTCTGAACCACGGCGGTTTTTTTATTTACATTACACTATTTTTTTACAACCTTTCCTATTCACAATTCAAACATTCACTCGCCACTTTGAAATGATTTTTTAAATTGAAATTGTATGATTATTATATATTTATATATTTACGTACTTGCAATATGTATTTTATAACTGTAAACAGGATGAGATAGAATGTTAAAATTTTATCATATTTTATAAAGGTAAAAGATTTTAAAAATTATATTAAAATTAATGAGATAGCAAGTTATAATTAATAAAACTAAGATCAACATTTAAAATGTATTTGAAAATATTTTATCTTATATATTAATGAGGCAACGGGTCTTTTATTCTTAAATTAGGAAATAATAACTTTGATGTGAATATTATAAAAGAAAGAGGGGGAAATATAAATAAAATGGGCATTATTTGATGATCAAGCAGCTTTATATGTATTCTGATTCTTACCGTTCAAGCAATGGTTTTTGCAGAAAAAATGTCTAGTTAATGAATTAACATGAAGATGCTATCTATGATTATGAAAGTTTTGGATAAATGTGATGTATATATTATGTAAATAAAATTAATATATAATAAATTATCCAAAATATAGTTATATTATAATTTATACTATATCCAAATGAGTGAATTTAGAAAAAGTTCAAATCAGCTGACTCATTTGATACTCAACTTTTATAACATGAGTTCAAATTTTGTCTCTCCAGCTTGTAATTCATTTGGAGAGGTAAGATCTTGAGACTCAGACAACCTGTCCTCTAATATGTCAGGTTAGATCAGACAGACTTTCTATTCCTGGATCAAGTCTAGTAATTCCAAGTAACAATTGATAATATGGATGCTATTATTTATTATATTCAAAGTAGGAAATTAATTAATTAAAGGTGAAAAAGGAACCGAAAAAGTTTTCTATTTTCAATTTGTATATTAATATAAAAATAAAATGGCCAACTGGCCATGCACCTTTATCTTTCATTTGCTGTCTATCGTGTAATTATTACTTAAAAATAATTAATTTACTTTTCTTGAAATTCAAATAATTTAAAAAACACTATGCCTGAAAGTAAATTAAGGGTATATTTGGGAATTTAGAATGAAATGGGATGGAAGTGAATATATAGTGGAATGGATGAAATATTCCATTGCTTGAGAGTCTATTATATTATTAGAAAAATTGTAGAAATGAATTAGTTTAATATCGTTTAGCACAATTGGTTATTAATTTGTCTTTCAATGCCATTAAGTTTAACACCGTTTAGTTATTAATTGTTAGTTAATTACATTAATGACTAAATTAATAGTTATCAGTGGCATACTGAAGAATATTCAACCAAAAATAACCATGTTGATAAACTTTGTAAATTTCTTCAAGTGATTAGTCTCCTTTTTGTTATTTTTCTTTTTGGCACAACTTTTCCTTCTCATATATCTGTTTATCATTTATTTTAAACTCTTCGTGGATAAACATAGTATCTATAAACATGTAAATGTTAATTAGAAAATCCTGTGAATTAAAATCATTTTATTTGTCTCTAATTAGCAAATTTATATTTAAAAAATGACAAGAACAATAAACACCTTTCTGGGCAATACCTAGTTTTATTAATTAGGAGAAGAAATTCTTTCATTTAACCATAATTGATAATTGTTATGGAGTTAACAGTTTCAAGCTAAGCAACAAATCATAATATGTTGTTATTATATCATTCCATATTATAACTATGGTTATTTGGTACAAATTTTTTTAATTAAACAAATAGTAACTGGAACCTTTAGCAGTATTGTTTTGCTGGAAGAAATATTATATGCACTGTAACAAGGTGAATTCAAGCGGGCAACTTGCTTCTAAATAATTAAAGAAGAAAAGAGACAAACTGTGTGTGATTAATTATTGTGCTGAATCACTTTTAAGAAAGAGTTAAGGTGTATCCATATCCTAAAGTATTTTTGCAGTAGCACTCAGTTTTTCAAAGTAATTTGTAGTCAAATTGTGTTTTTAAAGTATTTTTCAAGAGCAATTCCACCCTCATACTTTTAAAAGAAAACATGATTTTAATCTCGTCATAAACTTCCAAAAAAGTCCCCTAACTCACCTTACCCCTTTAAAGTATGAGGGGGAATTGCTTCTCCAAAAAAAAAAAAAAATCTAAAAGTAAAATTGTATCACAAATTACTTTAGGATATTGAGTTATAGCTTCTGAAAAATAATTTAGAGTGTTTATACCTTAATCTTTTTTTTTAAAAAAAAAAGCAATAATAACACCTCCTAGTAAAGATTCAAACAAATGTGCAAGATAGAATATGAACGAGGTGATAATTCAAGCAATCAGCTTATAAAGCATGCATGATTGGAGCTAACACTTCTTGATGGTTTATGACTTGTGTTGCTATGGGGGGACCGAGAGTAATTTTTTAAGGAAAAAAGATATCTGTGCTGATTTGTTTTTTCTTTGAAGTGTATTGGTTATCAATTATTATTATGGTTTTCTTGGATTTTTGAAAAAATTATTTTTTCCTTGGCCTTGGTGTAAAGAAGGAAACTGAGGAGCTCATGGGAGTTTCGTTTAATTCTATTTTAATGGCTTACATATGTATTTTTTTTTTCCGTTGGCATGGTAAATTTATGGCAACACGCCGTAAATAAATAAAGTACAAACAACGTTTCAAACAACTTTTTAAATTGTCTGAAAAATATATTATCTATGAAAAAAAAAAAACCAAGTCTGACCCATTTAATATTCGACAAATTTTCTAACATGAATTCAAATTTTGTGCTACTTATGAAGCATATCGGGTCTAGCATGTGATTCATTTGGGGAGGCCAGATCTTGAGACTTAGAGACAAAGCTTTGCTCAAGCACATCAGGTTAGGCTGGCCAGATTTTCTATGCTATGATCAAGTTTAATAATTTCAAGGAACAAATTATAATAAGAATGTTATTAGTTTATTCGATGTTATAAAAAAAAAACTATGGTTATTTCGCACAAGTATTTTTTTAATTAAACAAATACTAACCGAAATCTTTAGTAGTATTCTTTTGCTAGAAGAAATATTTTTCTATGAATCACTTTTAAGAAAGAGCTAAGGTGTATCATGTCCTGAAATATTTTTACAGTTGCAATCAATATCCTAAAATAATTTGTAATCTAATTTTTCCATTTAAGTATTTTTTGAGGAGCAATTTACCTCGTACTTTTATAAGCAATGCAATTTTAATCTCCTCATTAACTTCTTAATTAAAGAAGATGATTAAAAGTTTTTAATTAATTTTTTTTTTCTTTTATCATACATCTTATCTTTGTTAAAATTTTATAACCCCACTCCAATTCTTTTTAAAAAAAATTCAACCCCATGGGTGTGTTTGGTTTGGGGGAGGGGGAGGGGGAGGGGGAGGGGGGGGGGAAGGGTAAGGTGGTAAATTACTTTTTTGGGCGAAAAGAATATAAAATTTACTGTCTCACCTCCCTTTAATAAGAGGATAAATTTTGGGTTCCTCTTACCCAAAAAGGTAATTTACTCCCTTCCCCTTCTTTCCCCTTCCCTCAAACCAAACACACCCTAAATCTCTGGTACCAAACAAGTCATGATTGTATTACAAATTACTCTAGGATATTGATTTCTAGCTACTGCAAAATAATTTAGGGTGTTGCCTGACTTTTAGAAAAACAATAATAACGCCTCCCAGTAAAGATTCAAACAATTTTCAAGATAAAATATGAACAATGTGACAATTCAAGCTGAGAGCCTATAAAGCATGCATGATTGATCTCTTAGCAACATGGTTTTAAAAATATCTTAAAATGAATGAATGATTCTGTCAAACTTGTTTCATCAATTATATTCTACGGTAACACTTGTTGAATTGTTTCACCGCAGGCTTCAAAGTTTCTCAATGACTGGGTTAGAAGCCGCATTTGTTACTGGGACTGCAACTGCAGTGGTGGCACCTGCTGTGAATGCTGGGCTTCAAGAATTAAGGTCCAGAGTTGAAAAACACATTTCGCTTGCTGACTTACACAAAGACCTAAATCAACTACTTGGTCGGCTGCTTGCTTCAAAAAAGGACAAAGACGAAGAAGCTTCAAGCTTTAAACAGAAAGATACAAGTAATGCTTACAGGCTTTGGACGAACAGTGTATCAAATATTGAGAAAGAGGTGACTTCCTTGAATAACAAATATGAAGAAGTAAGGAAAAATAACCTTTCGCATGGTTGGGAAAAACCACGTCTTAAAAAGAAGATCAAAAGGGCACTGAAGGAAGGGAACGAACTTTGTGAAAATTGTCCAAAGGAGATTCTAGCTAATTATAAGCTGCCTGAGACGGTCATAGAGGAGACTGGTGCTAGATCAATTGGCAAGTATCCGACTCTTCAGAATGCCATGCAAAACATTCTGACTCTGCTACAAACTAATGGAGTAAAATGCGTGGCACTTTGTGGGCAAAAAGGGGTGGGGAAAACAACAGTAATGCAAAACTTAAATAACCACTTCTATGATAATAGCGTTGACAAGAAGTTACAATTTGATGTGGTCATTTTCATCAAAGTGGAGGCTGATGAGCAGACTAAAGACCTTCACATTCTGCAGAAAATTGCAGATCGTATGAAGGTGGATAGAGAAGGTAATGAATCTGACGTTGCAGGAAGAATACTGAAAGTCCTAGAGACCAGAAGATATTTGCTGATTTTAGATGGCATAAGGCACCCACTCGATGAGATTTGGGAAAATTTGGAGATTTCAAAAGACAAAAGAGATAGTAAGGTGGTAATAACCACTCACTATCCTCTTGCTCCCAAGTCCAAATATGTTGACAAGAGTGTCAAGCTCAAGATATTATCGGATGATGAAGCTTGGGATATGTTTCAAGATATTGTTGGTGACAATCACTTGCCAAAAGACGCTGAACTGATATGTAGGAGGTTTTGCTCTGGTCTTCCCCTCCTTATAGGTCCTATTGCAAGGTCTTTTAAATATCAAGAGTCTCCCCCTGATTGGCAGAACGCTTTGGAAGAAGAGACGCCTTGGCCAGAATTTGGAGTTGAAGGCTTAGAAGAGTTATCCTCGATCTTAAAAATTTGTTATCAGCAATTGCGTGATCAAAGTGAACAAAAATGCTTCCTTTATGCTTCATTATACCCTGCAAACAGCAAGATATACACAGATTACTTTGTGGAGTGTTGTATTGTTCAAGGCTTTCTGGGTGCTGTTGATGCAACTACAAAGTACCGTGGAATGCGCAGTCGGGCTATTGATGTAGTATTGAAGCACCTGGTTAATATTGCATTCTTGGAGGAAGGGGAACAAATGAGGTACGTTAAAATGAATGATCTCTATAGGCAACTTGCTTTACATATATCATCCAAATATTCAGATTTAGGATGTACATGTAGAACTTATGTTGATAATGAAGATCATGAGGATCGCCCCTTAAGATCAGAATCATGGCAGCATGCTAGATGGGTTTCTATGGTTGGCAGCGAAAGGGATAGTCCACCGACCAACCTTTGTAAGAGTCTTCAGACACTGCTACTACAAAAGAATTCGAGATTGGTTGAAATCCCATCGGTCTATTTTCATAACATGTGCAATCTTCTTGTGTTAAACTTATATGGTACTCAAATAAGGGAGTTACCATCTTTGTTAGGATTAACTGGTCTTAAGGCATTTTATTTAAACCATTGTTCAAACTTGATGATAATTCCATGCCAGATTGAGCCACTCCATCTTCTGGAGGTATTTGACATTCGAGGTATTAGAGCAAGTTTTGTGCCACGCTTGCAACATTTGCGATGCCTAAGAATTTCACACATTGCAAGAGATGCTCAAGGTGGAGATCAGCATAATTATCATCTAATCCCAGAGCTTCAAAAATTAGAAGAATTGGTCATTGAAGTGAAATCCCTATCAGAATGGTGCCATGATGCTGAATTTATTATACAAAAAGTTGCTTCTTTGGAAAGTCTAACAACTTTTAGATGCAGCTTTACTTCTCCAGAGGCTCTTGGAAAATTCCTAGGGTCTAGCAGATCGTGGGAAGGTAAGAAGCAATTTACTTCGTTTCAGTTCTTTGTGGGATGTGAAAACTTTGAACCTCCAAAAATCATTGAGGCTTTTGATCATAGAATTTCCGAGTATGTAAAGTATTGCAATGGTGACCAAAAAAATGATTTGGCAATCACCGAATTGCTCTCTCAAGCTGAGGCATTTGAGCTAATATGCCACAACAGTGCTGGAAATTTATCGGAGGTGGTAGAGACATTAAACCTGGAATATCTCCGTGGTTTACTTATAGAAAGATGCAATGAAATGTTGGTCCTTATTAACGGCACCTTGCTTGAAAGTGAAAGTGTCTTGCCAAAGTTGGAGCAATTATATTTGGATAATATGCTGCAGTTAAGGTGTGTTTTTAGGGGTTCATTCCATTGTGGAAGCTTTTCCAGGTTGTACACCTTGACATTGAAGAACTGTCCGGTTTTGACGTGTATATTTTCTGGGGAAACAATTAATGGCTTTCCTAAACTGCAGAAATTAGAAGTTCAAAATTGTTCAGCCATTGAGATTCTCATCAAGGTAAAAGAGGTTACTGATGATAGCGAGCAAAGAGTACTTCCAAAATTGAAGGTGCTAATATTGGATAACTTGCTAAACTTTAGATCCATATGCTGGAATGAAAAGGTGAAATGGACTTCCTTAGAGCAATTAAATGTACAAAAATGTCCCGAGTTGAAAGCTTTACCTTTCAACACCAGCAATACGCCTAAACTAAGAACCATTAAAGGTGAGAAAGAATGGTGGAGAAATTTGGAGAGGACTGCTCATGAGGTTCACAAGCAATTTGAACATGCATTTTCAGCTTCTACTTAATAATTTCTTTATGCTGTTAAGGTTTTGATACAATATCATAATGATCAAGTTGGTGTCCAGAATAAAAGACTTGTTTGTTCAAGTGTGATATTTGATTTAAATGTTTCCTAGCTGCTTATGGTAATCTGTACTGAAAAGTACAAGGCTTGTATGTTTTGTTGTGCTTTAAATTTACTACGAAATCTCAAAAAACATCATCATCCTTGATTTTTATTTTAATGTCTACTAAAAGTTATTTTGGGTTATCATTGTCCTTTTCACCCCAGAGATTTGATTTATACCATATTCTACGATAGGGTCTAGTAAGATGAACTTTGGTTTGAACTAAGCCTTATTTCCAGGACGCCACATGTTTGCGTGTGCAGGTTAATTTCTTATTTTAACTTCGTTCGTGTTATTTAAGGTTGCATCTCAACCGAACAACCATAATTCAAGATCTTTTTAACATATGAGATGTGATTCCAGTCTCACGTCAATTGGACGTCAATTGGAAGTTCATAGACAAACTAAAGCATATAAGTATAGAACTCATCCTGATCATATCTTTAGGGGAAACTATTTTTGAGGCATACATAATTTCTTCTAATTTTTAATTTGATACCGGTATGTTTTCTCTAGATTAAATCCTTTTATTTTACTCTTTTAGGACCGTTAACGACCATAACTTTATTCAGTTAGTACTGTTAGCTAGCCCCTGTGGAAAAGTTAATTGTGCTAACAAAATAATATCAAGGAATCTCCCATCAATCTGGGACAAGTTGAGTTAGGCATGCGGAATTCATCCCTCGATTTTCTTAATATCAAGTGACTGGCTAGAGCGGGAATTATTGAATTTGGTTCTTCGGAATAGGATGTTCTTGGACTGGGTTGTCAGCTACCCTTCTCAGTCGTGTGCCCAGCTGCATCTCAATTTTGGATACTTTCTGAATGTTTTTTTTTGTTTCTTTTTACCATTAAATTGTATATAAAATTAGTGATATTTTGATATTTTATGGACAAAAAATCAAACTGTTTTTATTTTTTTATAATTTTTTAAAGATTTAATACTCTAAGTGAAAATGTAAAGTACATCATTTTTCTGAAAAATATTTAAAAAATTATAAAAAAAAATTGAAAAAAGCTCCATTTTTTCTTATAAAATATCAAAATATCATTTATTTTATGTAGAATCTAATAGTAAAAACAAGGGAAAATCCCTCATAAAGAACTTTGAATATGGTAAAAGACAGAAAGGTGTTACAAAATTCCTAAATCCCTCAGAGGTGCTAGCACTTATCAGGGATATACAATTTCAGGGGCAAATTACCATTTTACCCTTATCTATATTTTTATTAAAATAATAAAAAAAATTCTGCCCACCGGCCACCACTGGTGGCGGCTCGCGGCCGCCCGGCCGCCCAGACTCGACGGCAGGCGGGCGCAGCCGGCAAGCCCCGGCCAGGGAATATTCCGTCCTGATGGAATATTCCCCCAAGCTTTGGGAAAAAATTCCCAAAGCTTGGTGGAGGTGGGGGATCGAATCCCCCACCTGGGGTCATGCACCTTGGTGCATGACCACTAGGCTAAGCTTGCACTTTAATATATATAGTGCAGAAAAAATATATATAGTAAACTTTGATTTTTAACTAAACCAACTAATAAGTTCAGATAAGGAATTGGCAGATTGATAAAAGAAATTAACAACTTCATATAATAATTTCACAATTTTCGTTTTTTAAGCAAAAAATCCACCTACTCTCTCAGACCATTCACTAGTTTAGATAAGGAATTCCCAAGTTCATATGATGAATTAACAAATTGAGATAAGGATTTCGCAACTTTTATTTAGTAAAAAAATTTTAAATTAAATTTTATTAATAAGCTCCTTTTTGTTAGTAAAAAAATTTAGACAAAAATTCGTACAAACGAACAAACTCTCGGATTCTAAATCACTAGCAGGTAACCCGCTAGTTATGATCACCAAAGGGTTACCCTTTGGTGAAAACTCTCGGATTCTAAATCACTAGCAGGTAACCCGCTAGTTATGATCACCAAAGGGTAACCCTTTGGTGATGATCACCAAAGGGTAACCCTTTGGTGATGATCACCAAAGGGTAACCCTTTGGTGATGATCACCAAAGGGTTACCCTTTGGTGACGGGGTCACGCGATCATCGGAGGGTAACCCTTTGGTGATCATCACCAAAGGGTAACCCTTTGGTGACGGGGTCACGCGATCACCAAAGGGTTACCCTTTGGTGATCATCACCAAAGGGTTACCCTTTGGTGATATGCTTTATCACTAGCGGTTACCCGCTAGTGATTTCGTATCCCGAGAGTTCGTCTGTACGAATTTTTGTATAAATTTTTTTACTAACAAAAAGGATCTTATTAATAAAATTTAATTTAAAATTTTTTTACTAAATAAAAGTTGCGAAATCCTTATCTCAATTTGTTAATTCGTTATATGAACTTAGGAATTCCTTATCTGAACTAGTGAATGGTCTGATAGAGTAGGTGGATTTTTTGCTTAAGAAACGAAAATTGTGAAATTATTATATGAAGTTGTTAATTTCTTTTATCAATCTGCCAATTCCTTATCTGAACTTATTAGTTGGTTTAGTTAAAAATCAAAGTTTACTATATATATTTTTTCTGCACTATATATATTAAAGTGCAAGCTTAGCCTAGTGGTCATGCATAGGGGTGGAAACAGGCCAGGCGGCCTGTTAGGGACCTGTAGCCTGGCCTGTGATAGGCCTGTTCAAGCCTGACCTGTCAAGCTAAAAGGTCAAGCCAAGGCCGAATCAAAAATCTGTTTGGTTTAATAGGTCAGGCCAAGGCTTATTAATAAACCTGTTAGGCCTGTCAGGCCGGCCTGAACCTATTAACGTATTAAAAAAAAAAAAATCAAATAAGGGTGGGTAATTACACGCAAGTTAATTTTCGAAGTTAGAAATTTTTTCCTCACTTCTACATCTTCGAATCTTCTTCCTTTCTTCTGGAATCCCTAACCCGATTACTCTTCAATCTTCATCTTCATTCTCAAATCTCAGCCTCTCGGTCATTCCTCCCCCTCAATCCTCAGCTCCACTTTCCGGCATCGCAGCTCGCACAGCGGCACAGGCGCACGACAGCTCCCTGATTCCATCTGTCGTCCACAGCCGTCGACCGCCCTATCCTCCGTTGTCTCTCCGTCAGTCCCTCATTTCTCCTGTTCTAGTTCATTTTCTGTTTGTGGTCCATTTTCTAATTTTCTAGTTCTGGTTCATTTTTCTAATTTTGTAGTTCTGGTTCATTTTCGGATTCTTCATTTTCGGATTCTAGTTCTGGTTCATTTTCAGATTCTTCATTTTCGGATTATATTTCTGGTTCATTTTCGGATTCTTCACTGTTCTGGTTGGCTTTCTGGTTCATTGTCTGTTTCTGGTTCATTTTTATGATGGAAATACATGTTATATTTCTGGACTTCTGCTGTTCTGATTCCGTGATTCGTCACTGTCCTGTTCTGGTTCAATTTCTATTTCTGGTTCGTGTTCTGATTTTCTGTTCTGGTTCATTTTCTGTTTCTGGTTGTTCTGAGTTTCTGTTTCTGGTTCATTTTTTGATTTTCTGTTTCTGCTTCATGCTTCACAAAATTACCACTTCGGCACTTCCAATGTACATTTTCTTCTCTGATTCCTTCAGCTTTAAGAGTTTTTCATTCAATGTAGTTATGTAGGGGAATAAATTCCGGTTGTTATTTTTATCCTTGGAAGGAGCATTGTAAAGATGATACTTGTAAGTTTCAATTGTTTATGTGATGTTAATAACAAATGTGTCCAGTGTATTAGGCTATGAATCCATGATTACCCAGAATTTATTTTTCTATAGCCATCTTAAGTAGATTCGCTTTTTCAATTTATCGCATATAATCAACCATGGCCACCTACTCTTTTCCAAGTCTTGGTGATTCATGTTCCTACTGATGCATATATATATATATATTTTCGCCATTTCTGTTCTCTTGACAGTTTTGACCATTGTGTAAAAACTCACAAAACAATACTCTTATCATTTATTCAAATTTCTAGGAAGACATTGAACACTGCTGTATGTACAGGTCAGATTCCCAAAGTCCCTTGAGGAAATTTATTCCAACAAATCACATCACTGAATTCTGTTTTGTATTTACAAGTAAAAATCACAAGACTTCATTTATATGTATATATATTTTCCTTCAACATTATGCAAATAAAGAATCTTCAATGTTCTTTCATCACCCTGCAGCTATAGTATAATATAAGGCCAAATGTTAGACTTGATGGTGTGAAAATCTTGAATAGATATAAAGCCAATTTCAAAAGTAATGTTACTTGAGTTGATGGTAAGTGGTAACTCATGAAATGTGTGCATATGAGTATTGGGAGGAAATGGAAGGAGATCATTGACGTCAACAATAAGATCCATTACAGCGCTCATGTATATTTCGTTGCTCTACTCTGTTTTTCTTTTCAGATTGACTATCAAAAAATATATGGGCAATTTTCTTTTCTCTACTTAGTGTAGGATGATTTGAAAAGGGAAAGATCAGCAAAGAGTCAATACAGTGTGTGATGGCTTACTGGATTGTTCCTTGATTTTATGCTAGACTTTAATTCTCTGTATCAAACAAGTGTATGTTATTTCTTCTGTAAAAGTATGTGACTAACAAATTATCTTGTTTCTAATGTTTGTTCCTCACTTGTTCTCGTGTTTAGATGTATTTTGAATTATTGATAGTATTTTATATAAATTTCGGCATGTTTAAGGAGGCCTGTTAAAGAGGCCTGTTTTCGGCCTGTGGCCTATCGGTTTGCTTAAAAAATTTCAAAAATTCAGGCCTCCTTAACAGGCTTCAGGCCAGGCCAGGCTTGTGTACAGGCCAGGCCCAGGCCTAAAATTTGGCCTCCAACAGGCCATAGGCCAGGCTCAGGCCAGTTTATGCCTTAACAGGCCTGGCCTGTTAAGGCAAAAACCTGGCCTGGCCTGACCTGTTTCCACCCCTAGTCATGCACCAAGGTGCATGACCCCAGGTGGGGGTTTCGATCCCCCACCTCCACCAAGCTTTGGGAATTTTTTCCCAAAGCTTGGGGGAATATTCCGTCAGGACGGAATATTCCCTGGCCGGGGCTTGCCGGCTGCGCCCGCCTGCCGTCGAGTCTGGGCGGCCGGGCGGCCGCGAGCCGCCACCAGTGGTGGCCGGTGGGTAGAAGTTTTTTTATTATTTTAATAAAAATATAGATAAGGGTAAAATGGTAATTTGCCCCTGAAATTGTATATCCCTGATAAGTGCTAGCACCTCTGAGGGATTTAGGAATTTTGTAACACCTTTCTGTCTTTTACCATATTCAAAGTTCTTTATGAGGGATTTTCCCTAAAAACAAATACAAAAAAATTTGGAAAGTGCCCCAAAATTAAGAGGCAGCTGGGGGCAGCTAAGAGGGAGCAATTGACACCCCAACCTTGTTCTTGCATTGCTTACGTCATATGGTTAAAAGTTCAGGCCGGCATAGTGGATTCTCATAATTGCTTACCGGCTTCATGTTTCATGCTGGAAACTTCAAAGCCCCTTTGCTTGCAATTAAAGCTGTATCTATCCACGGATGCAGAGATCTATTTGTGTTTTTATATTGACTTACAAAAACACACCACTCGATTCCAATTACAGAGAGCGCCTCAGGCAAAGGACGAATTCGAAAGAATATGCAAAAATTGGTGCCGGAAAGAGGAAGAATGCGGGTTATTCAGAAACCCACACTTCGTGTACGATATAATACCCTTCAACATCTTCATAAAAAATGTGAGAAAACATGCATTTCACCAGCACATCATCGAAATAAAAAACATGTGCGCGCGCAGTAAAAAAGAGGATAAATTCACAATAGAAAAGCTTTCAAATGATGAGAATGGAGAGATGGACATTGAACCACTTATATAGACTTAGCGCCTCCATTCCGGAAGAGAAACAAAAACGTATACCATCTTGTCTAGAGCGACAGCAATCATGGAAGCAATGACAAATGCGAAGCATATAGTTTAGACTGATGGTGCTTTCTCTAACTTTTCAGTAAAGCGGCTTGTGGAGGCGTGTTGCAAGCTACTCCTTGGTTGATGGTTTCAAAAGAGCATGGGATTGCGGTGTAAGGAATTTAATTATGAGGAGTGATTCTGCCGAGGTTATCCAATTGATTCAATCTGTGGTTCTAGATACACATGAAGATAGCGAAGTGATCCTAGGGATCAAGGATATGATCAGCAGGAACTAGCAAGTTGAACTTTAAGGGGTGTAAGTCTTGTAAAGTGATGCAAATAATGTTGCAAACTGTCTTGCGAAAACAGCCCTTAATAATGATGTTGGCCTTGTGCATCTTAAACCCAGGGCTCTTTTTGAGATTTTACTCATTTTAGAGTCTAGTCCCGTTAATTAGTTAATTTCCTTGTCAGCAAGCTTTTTCCGTCGAAAAAAAGAAATACTCCGGCAACTCATGTCTATATTTTTCCCCTATTACGTTTTGTCTGTGCGAATCATTGCAATTGCAATCATGTATTGATTTGGATTTGTCTAGGACAGGCTCTCAATTTAAGTTAAAACAGTATTTTTTTGGCCTAATATTCATACTCTCTTCAGAGATCTCATTAATACGAATAAAATAGGTCCAATGATAGCAATCAAATTCAATTGATTTGCATTCGTGGTTAACGTTGACCTTTTAGTTACAGGACAAACGATTAAATGATGCAATAAATGCAGTTTACTGAGTGAAATTATACAACACAAGAAAAAAAAAAGCTTATAAAAAGAATAAAATAACACAGCCAAAATGAAAATGTGGCCCTTTTGATATGAAAACAGAAGAAATTATACTGCACAGCTTTTGTTTCTTTTCCCATTTGGAATCAATTTCTTTTAGAGGACAACTTTTAGGGGACAATTTGATCAACTTATTTGCGTCCTTTGTATAAAAAAGGAACATAGTTATATATTCCAGGTTATATATATATATATATATATATATATTAAGGAGCATGTTTCCTATCAAGGTAAATGAGAAAAATTAAGGAAAAGCTCTTCATTGAAAATTTTATGGCTAAGAAGAACCTACTAAAGTTTTATATAGAGAAGATACTCAGTACTGTTCAAATTTTGTATACATGCTGTCGGTGCTCTCTTAATTATCAATAAAATTTTTAATGGGGACTTTTTCCCTATTTTCCCAATTTCTTATATATAACTTATTATATAAAAAAATCTTATTATTTTTTTTTATCAAAACTTTAAAATCCATTTATTTTGATATAATTTGATAAAAATATTAAGTACATAAGACTAGATATCTAAACCTCCTATTATAAGAAAGTCCTAATATAGATCTTTGAAAGTTTATTTTTAATAGTTTAAATAAAATATGAAATATGATAAAAATTATGAAATCATAAATCTAAATATTATATATATGTGTGTGCCCGGTCAAAATTTCTATATTAAATATCATTTAATAAAAAGAAATCTTGAAAAAAAAAGCAATTAAAATTTCAGCATATACAAATTGGACACCATTGATAGGGGCAAAATTTATAGCCCAAGACTCCACAAGTGTACGGGCCACATCAAGTAATAAAGTGGTGAGAAAAATATCGTTCCCACCAATACTTGGTACTAACAATTCAGTTGAATAATGATTTTACACTTTTGCTTAATTTAAGAGACCACAATTTGAATCAAAGATAGGAATAAAAGCTAACTAGAAAGGGTAAAAAAAGAAAACCAAATCTAACTATGGTTTAAGCTAAGGGTGATTCTAGATCTTGATTGGTGGCTTCGATTATTATAGCTAGCTTTGATTATTTCTTGGTATCAAATTTTTTCCTTTAATTGCATTTAAAGTTATAAGTACTAGTCTAGGACTTTTATTTACCTAAAAGTGTCTTTTGAAGGCATTCCAATTATGTTAATCCCTAATGTCTTAAGCTGTCAGAACTTAATTGGATTAGTTTAAGTGCAAGCTTAATGACACTATGTAGAGCTAATAGGTATATGTCTATCATACAAGTAAATTAAGTCTAAAACTCAATCTTATACTATTTAATTGAAGGTTTAGTATTAAGTTATTATGTCTATACTCCTTTCGAGCGCTAAAATAGTTTCAATCAGATTTCTTTCATTTCAAGATAATCGAGCATACAATTAAGCCAACAAATATAATATTGAAGCAATTAATGTAAAAAATTTCATCCACTTGTTGGAGTTTTAACTTGCAAGTGGGTGTGTCAAATGGAACAAGTCCCACATTGCTTGGGAAAGAGAGAATACAAGTGTATATATTACATCTAATGAATTTGGGCTAGTAAATATGCCAAGAGGAAGAGTGGGTTCGCACCCACAACAATGGGCCACTAGAAGGCAAATGTAGTAGAAATCCGGCGATCCCCCCACGTGAGTTAACTATGGATTGGACAAATTTTATCAAATGTTTTTTTGGAAAAATCTAAATTTTATTTTTTGAAAATGGCCTACCAGGAAAACCTAGTTTTGAGGCATTTGATTTTTGAGACCTAAATATTTCAGTTATAGGGGTTAAAATCAGATTTTATTTACCAACATACATGGTCCTTCAAAGTTCAGAAACTACCTCATGATATGATTTTATTGCTGGTGTAACTGGTGGTTTAATGGTTTTTATGTGGTTTGAATTGTGCCCAACGTCTCTCATGTCATGCCTATATAAGGATGGCTCAGCAGAAGATTTAGGCATCCCAGCTCTGGAATCCTCGAGCTCTCTCTTCCTCCTCTAAAGCTTATGCCCTTCCTCTTCGTATTCTCTCTGTTTGTTGGTTGTTTTGTTATATTTTGCTATTTTGTTTACCCTGTATCTACAGGAAGGGTCTGTTTTGTCTGGGAAGTGTAGCTTTCAGTCAGCCGGTGGTTACAGAATAGCTCTTAAGGACAACGCCCTTGGACGTGACTCAGATATGGTGTATTTGCAAGAGTTCACCAACAATCTTTAGAGCTACACTACTACAAAAAGGGGTTTTAACGTCCCTATTTTGGCACTTTTAACGTCCAAAAACTGGGGGGACGTCTATGTGGGGGGCGTAATATGTTTTAAGAAAAGACGTCCGAAAAAAATGGGACGTCTAAATGGAGGACTTTAGACATCCCAAATTAAGAATTGGGACGTCTAAATTCCCCCTGTGTAGGACTTTAGACGTCCCAAATTTCAATTTCGGACGTCTAAAGTCCTCCACTTTAGACGTCCCAAATCTAAAATTGGGACATCTAAAGTCTCCACTTTAGATGTCCCTTTTTTTAAAAAGGGACGTCTAAAGTCATTTGAATTTCAAATTTTCTGTAGATGCTGAGGTCATCAATTATGAAAGCAAACACAAGTTCCAGACGAGAATCTTCTATAATAGTTTTGTTGAACATAAATGCTAGCTTTCTCCATTCTCTTTTTGGCTTCAGAATTTCCTTTTTTGGCATCACCACATTTCTACCATTTTGCTAGCTTTGTTCAAACTTCTTTTAGTTAAACTTTAAAATTCAAAAAATTCATTTTTTATCCAGATGCACTGTACCAGATCTGATTGTGAAAAAAGAGAGGAACTTATATAATAATAATAATAAACAGACAAGCATGTAAGATTTGAGAAGTAATAAAGAGAGAGTTACTGTCGCAAATAGGGGCACCGAAGGGCATGATGAGAGGGGGGACGATGGCGAAAACACTGAAGGAAAAAGCTATTTGAATCTATAGAATGTGGGTCTCTCTCTGCAACTCCTATCAAAGAAATTGAAAAATGCTGTGGGAGCGAGAGAGAGAGAGAGAGAGAGAGAGAGAGAGGAAGGAAAGCGTCCCTTTATTTAATATAAGGCACGAGCGTCCCTTATATTTAATACAGGTCACAAGAAAATTTTTAAATTACTTTAGACGTCCCAAATGGAATTTGGGACGTCTAAAGTGTAAAAAAAATATTTAATTTTTTTTACACTTTAGATGTCCTAAATGGAATTTGGGACATCTAAAGTGTAACTTTTTTTTTTTTTTTTACTTTAGACATCATTTTAGACGTCCCAAATTGAATTTGGGACGTCTAAAGTAAAAGAAAAATTAATTTTTTTTACACTTTAGATGCCCCAAACTTTAGATGTCCCAAATGGAATTTGGGATATCTAAAGTGTAAAATTTTTCTTTTTACTTTAGACATCACTTTAGACGTCCCAAATAGAATTTGGGAGGTCTAAAGTCTCACTTTAGACGTCCCAAATGGAATTTGGGACATCTAAAGTGTAAAAAAAAAGTAAATTTTTTTACTTTAGACGTCCCAAATTCAATTTGGGAGGTCTAAAGCTACCCAGTTCCCACACATAATTACAAAAATGCCACTGCCTATGTTTTAGACGTCCCTATTTTAAAAAGGAACGTCTTTTAGGGTAGCAGTATCTATATTCTGTATTAGTGCTACCATGACTTCTGTTCCTCCTGTTGGTTTTGGAACTAGTGCCCAAGCTAACAATGCTACTGCTTCCAAAGCTAACAATAATGGTGCTGGTTTTATTCCGATGGCAGTGCCTATGCCCAGACAGTTTCCAGATGTTTCCAAGATAGAGTAGTTTGAAGGGAAGAACTTCATACGTTGGCAGGAACATGTCTATACTATTCTTGACATGCATGGAGTTGTTGATGCTCTTACACAACCCGCACGATCCCTAGATGCTAACCAAGCCCAAAAAGATGCTTGGGCCTATGCTAACAAGGTTTGTGGACACACTTATTACTACTTTATCTAACGATCTGTTCGATGTGTACCATGTTTACAAAGAAGCAAATGAGATATGGGGATCACTTATCCTCAAGTATACTACTGGGGATGTTGGAAAGCAAAAGTTCGTGATAGGAAACTTTTACAAGTGGGAGATGACAGATGACATAGACATCAAGCTCCAGATCAACGAGTACCACAAGTTGAATGAGAAGCTTTGGGCTGAGAAGATCCATCTGCCAGATGAGTTTATGGTTGGTGTGCTAATTGAAAAGCTGCCATTTGCATGGAATGACTACAAGCAACAACTGAAACACAAATAGAAATAATTGTCCCTAAATGATTTGATCACTCATATCATCATTGAAGATACCAACTGAAAGGTGAAACAAGCTACAAAGGGCAAAGAAATGGCTGCTAAAGCAAACTTAGTTAGGGAAAAGCCACACAGCAAGAGGCACGACTCTAAAAACAAAAAGAATAAAAAAAAAGAAACCTTACTACAAGCCTAAGGATAATAACCCCAAGAAGAAGATGGGCAGTTGTTTTGTCTGTAGAAAACTAGGTCATTATGCAGTATAGTGCAAGAAAAGGGCTAAGGGAGATAACTCTCAAAAGGGTGGAAATCCTCCCAAGCTAAATGTGAATTTGGTTGAAGGAGATGATAGCAGTGATGAAGAAATCATTGTTGCTATGGTGTCACAAGCCCTTCTTATCTCTGATGTGAAGAAACGGTTGGTAGGCTTAAGAGCTACCAAGCACATCTGTGTAAACAAAGTGATGTTTACATCCTTTGAATAAGGGAAAGACCACATTTATCTAACTGACTCCTAAAATGCTAAGGTTCATGGAAAAGGGAGAGTAGTACTGAAGCTCACATCTTGAAAGGCCTTGGCATTGAATGACATGCTATATGTACCTGAAGTCAGAGCTAATTTAGTCTCTATGGCACTGCTTGGGAAAGCCGGGGTTAGGGTGTGTTTTGAATTTGACAAGATTGTCATAATTAAGAACAATGTTCTTGTTGGAAAGGGCTATTGTAATAAGGGATTGTTTGTTCTGAGTATTGCTGAAATGAATAAGAATGCATCTTCTTCTACTTACTTAGTTGATTCTTATGATGTGTGGCATGCTAGATTAGGACATGTTCATAAATCTTACATTAAGAGGCTACAGAATCTAGGGCTGATTTCTAAAACTAAAAGTGATTTTTCAAAGGAAATGCGAGGTTTGTGTAGAAACTAAATTAACCAAGAGGACACATTTTTCTACACAAAGAGAAACTGAGTTGTTGTCCTTGATTCGCAACAATTTAGGTGATTTAAAGAAAACTGAAACCAAAGGAGGTAAAATGTATTATATCACCTTTATCGATGATTTTCCAAGATATACTAAAGTATATTTATTGAGAAACAAAGATGAATCTTTTGACAAATTTCTTTTATACAAAGCATAAGTTGAAAACTAGTTAAATAGAAGGATTTAACGATGAGTCAGATTAGATAGAGGAGGGGAATATTTATTACTAAACAATTTTTGGGAAAAAGAAGGTATAATATATGAAGTAACTCCTCCTTATTCACCTGAATCTAATAGTGTCACAGAAAGAAAAAATAGAACTTTAAAAGAAATGATGAATGCCTTACTTGTAAGTTTTGTAGCACCTAATAACTTGTGGGTTAAAGCTTTGTTGTCAGCTTGTTTTCTACAAAATAGAATACCGCACAAGAAAACTAAGAAGACACCTTTATGAATTATATATTTTTTGCCTAATTTTCAATATTTGAAAGTGTGGGGGTGTTTGCTAAAGTTTTACTACCTGATGTTAAAAAGAGGAAAATTGATTCTGTAACATCCCAAAATTTTATTCACAAATATGCATTGTAATTATTTGAAAATATTCAATAAAATGGTGAATATTCATGAATTTGGAATTTAAGAAATTTGTAAATTTTTCATTTTCATGAGAATTGGGCTAGAGTAAATCTTGGAATAAATTTGGGTAATTTAAAAAGCCCAATATTGAGGCCCAAAAATGGAGAAATAATAGGGAGTAATATTTGGTACAATAATAAAGGGAAATTGGCCAAAGAAAAAGAAGAAAAGGAATTAATTTAAAAACGTAATGGCAATTTCGTAATTTTGCCAATTTAGCACAAAATAAATTTTTTTCCAATTAATTGAATTTAAATTCAATTAATTAAGAAAAATAAAGGGAAAATATATATTTAAAATATTTTGGTCAAATGAATATGAATTTATGAAAAATTGGAGCATATGTACAAATTTGAGCAAAATGTGACATAAGGTGTACAAGAAACTTGAAGCAAGTTATGAAGCTAATTTGAGACCTAAAGGAAGGACCCTAGGCATCTTTGGTATGTAATAAGAGAGGGGAAATATTAGTTACAACCTAATTGGGCTTTATGATCACATTACATGTAGATAAGGCCTATGTACTTTATGTACAAAAGTCAAATTTTTAGAATTTTGGTAATTAAGTAAATTAAAGTAAAATGGGATATTTTATAAAAAAATTTTCTCTTCCTCTTCCCACCAAAAACCGTCGGCCTTGAGTGCTAGAAGAGAGAGAGAGAGCTTTGTTGATCTTAGAGAGAAGGAGGAGCAAAAATCCTAAGGTAAGTTGTTTTCCTTGGTGATTTGGGTTCCAATTAGTGTAATCCTTCCTCTAAGTTGTTATTCTACAAGATTTATGGTGTTTAGGAAGAAAAATCCTAAGGCTTGTGGAGGCTAGGGTTTCAACTAGGAGAGAACACCAAGAAGAAATCAAAGGTAGCTTCCTAAACTTCAAATATTTGTTGTTGTGGTTGGTTTAATCGGTGGTTTTGTGGTTGATTTGCTATGGATTATAAATTTGGGGAATGCTAAACCCTAACTGTTATGCTACCCAAATTTATTCTAAATCATGTTTATAATGTAATTAAATGGTTAATCAAGTGATTATGAGTAGAAAAGAGCAAGGATTTGATGTCAGAATTCAAAAAGCCCGATTTTCCTGTAGTTTCCCAAGTTTTGGCCAAATCTAGAAGTGGGGATAGGAGCTGGATTTTCTTGAAATTGATGGTTTCATTGTGTTCAAGTGGAAAAATTAGGTGAGGTTAAAGTTGAACACTTTTCCAAAAAGGCCCTATAGAGCATAATAACCAAAACGCCCCCCAAAACCCTAAATTAGGGGCTGCCAAGGGCATTTTTGTCTTTTGACAGTGAATTTGGTAATTCCTTGGGCGAAAATAAGTCAGAATGGCCCAGGTCAAAATTTTGGGAAAAGTACGGTCGAACCGGGTACGGTGGGCCAGGTCGGGTCCCTAGTAGTATTTTGGTAATTTTTCAGTATAGACTTATATAACCACCAAAGACACTTTGGAAGTCTCTAAAGTGGTAAATGAATGTGTTTTAACCTAATTCTTGTACATTTGATATTTTAGGATGAAGTTGAAAGTTGAGTTGTTGGCACGCATATTGAGGTGAAAACGGCTTAAGGTTGTGACATTATCCTTCATGTATCATGCCATAGTTCATATGATTGTGTTTGCCATTGTTTATGTTTTAATTAATTAACATGGTTTGCCGAGAAGGGGCAGTAAGTACGAGAAGGGCACTTTTACCTGGTTGTTGAGTAACAATCTAATCAAGGTACACGGATAGTGGTGGTTGAGCCCTATCCCATGTATACATGTTATTATATTGTTCATTAATTTGTGCATACATGGTGCATAACATATTTACTTCTCGCATTTTATATGAATGATAGTATCTTGCTACCGGGATTCCTTGGAATCTCATTCTTTTTCATAAATGATAATGTGCCGGCGGGAACTAGCAGATCCAAAGGCAAGTTGGTAGACACAGGTAACTGATGGTGCGGATCTTGAGATAAGGCTAGTGGTTATATGTAGTATATTTTTTGACATTTTGCATAAATCTATAAACATTATCGAACCCTATGTGGATGATGTTTGTCTGTAAACAATACTTTTATTAGTATATTTGTACTTTTGTGTATGCCTGTGGAACTTGGTCTTTATTACTCTATGCATATCGAAATGTAAACGGGTATTGACAGGTTCTAAAATGCCTGATTGCATATTTACTGGTTATACTCAACAAAGTGCTGCTTATCGTTTTCTGATTTTGAAAAGCGATGTTTTAGATCATAACACAATCATTGAAACAAAAGATGCAGAGTTTTTTGAATATATATTTCCTTTGAAGTTGAGCATATTCCTACAAGAGTTGAAAATTCTTTTACTTGTTCTGAACGAAATTCAAATGAAGTTTTAAAGAGAAGTAAAAGACAAAGAAAACAAACATCTTTTGGAGATGATTTTTACACTTATTTGGTACAAGATGAACCCAAAATTTTTTATGAAGCTATTTCTTCTTCGGATGAATCTTTTTGGAAAAAAGCAATAAAAGCTAAAATTGATTCTTTAAATCAAAATAAAACATGGGTCTTGGTTGACTTGCCTCCAGAAGCAAAGCCCATTGGTTGTAAATGGGTTTTTAGGAAAAAATATTTTCCTGATGGAACTATTGATAAAAACAAAGCTAGGTTTGTAGCCAAAGGGTATGCTCAAAAAGAAAATATTGATTATTTTGACACATTCTCTCTTGTAACTAGGATTTCCTCTATTAGAATCCTAATTACCTTAGCTTCTATTCATAAACTTTTCATTCATGAAATGGATGTTAAAATAGCTTTTTAAAATGGTGATTTAGAAGAGAAAATTTATATGGTGCAACCTGAAGGCTGTATTGTTCCTAAGCAAGAAAACAAAGTTTGTAAATTTGTTAAATCCTTGTATGCTCTGAAACAAGCGCCTAAACAATGACATGAAAAATTGGATCAAGTTTTGTTAAGTGGCGGTTTCTCTACTGTTGAGGTAGAAAGATGTGTTTATACAAAACTTGTAAATAGTTGTTATATGATTATTTGTTTGATGACATGTATATCTTTGGTACTAGCATGGGTGTTGTGCTTGAGATAAAACATTTTCTATCTTCTAATTTTTGATATGAAAGATTTGAGTGAAGCAAAAGTGATTTTGGATGTAAAGATCATAAGGAATGATAATGGTATCATACTTTCTCAAGAACATTACATTGAGAAAATTCTGAGAAAGTTTGAATTGTTTGATGAGTCTCCTATGAATACTCCTTATGATCCTAATGTGAATTTAATGAAAAATGGAGGAGAACCTATTGTTCAATCTAAATATGTGTAGATTATTGGGAATTTGTTGCATTAATGAACTATACCAGGCCGGACATAGCATATGTTGTGTGTAGATTGAGCAGATATACTCATTGTCCAGGCAATGAGCATTGGAAGGCTTTAGTAAGGGTATTGGGATACTTGAGAGGTACCATGAATTATGGTATTCATTATAGTGGATTTCCGGCTATATTGGAAGGATACAGTGATACTAATTGGATCTCATATTCATAGGAGAGCAAATCCAGTAGTGGCTATGTTTTTACTCTTGGTGGTGGTGCTATGACATGGAAATTAGTCAAATAAACTATCTTAACTAGTTCCTCAAGGGATTTTGTAATACCCTCACTTATTTTGACTTGCAGCGGAATATTAATGCGTGGTTCAGTGGGCACAACAGGAATAGATAAATATACTAATATTATTTAAACAATATTGCTTGATTATAATATAGGAGTTTCCCACAGTGGTTCGTACATAATAATTACAAACATTTCAATAATATAAATGTTTTTACATAACCAACGACTCCTCTTGTGCTCGTCTGGAACCTTCTGTTACCATTAGTTACGATTCTGCCCTCTGAGCCGTTGTCTGCTGAAAACTTTTTACATTTATGGAAAGGGTGAGATTCGGGGAAATCTCAGTAGCAAACAATACCAATATGCATGCAAGATAAGTGCTTAATGCATGACATGCTTGCCTTACGTAACCTCATGGTAACACAATGACATATCTGCGTGCTCAATGTTTCATATAACATACTCATGGCCATAGCATAAATAGAAATAGACTTTCAATCATTCATATATGTTTCACATAATCAATCAAAGCAATCACATGCATTAATACACGAGTACAAATATCAAATACAGCAGGAGAGGTAAGTTCACCACCTGGATCGCCATTCCTTGCTTGTCTATCGGTCCAGTTCTGTCTATTCGGCTTGAGCTACTGATATATCCTAAAATTTCCAATTTAGGATAAATGAGTTATTCCTTATTCATAAATCACTCTATATTGAATGTGTTGGTTATATTGACTCAAAATCACATTTTGACCATTTTACCCTTGGGAACCCGATCTAAGCCCTTTTATACCTGGTCCAACTACACTCTCCCAAAAATTATGACCCTAGCTATTACTACATAATTTTGCTAAAGGAATCTATTTTTGAAATTAGATTTGTTAAATTCACTACCAACAGATGAAAATGTCCTTGGGGTATTTTTGACATTTTACATTCTAGGGCCTTTCTCACTTCGCAGCTAACATGAACCCTACACAATTTTCCATTCTAAACCCAATGGAATGATTAAAACCACCAAAATCAAGTCCAAACACAGTCAAAATAGCTGCTGGATGAAATTCCATAAAAATTGGGAAAATGGTATTTCTTGATTTCAATCAACCAAACACCTTCTTTTCACTCCCAATCCCATGATTAACCATTTACATACTAATTGCACATGATTAGAAGAAATTTGGGCAGCACCTCCCCTTAGGGTTTGAGCTCTCCAAATTTCAAAAATGACCAAAACAATCCAACAAACTAACCACAACATCAACAACAAGCATAAATCATCAATATAAGACAAGCTTTCAAGCTTACCTTGATTTCCACTTCTTTCTCTCTCTAAACCATCCCCTTTCTCCTCCTTCTTGCTCTTGATTTTGCTTGCTACACATGATTTCCATGAAGAACATGAGCTTAGAAGAGTTGCTACACAAGTTAGGGAGCTTAATCAATTGAAATCACAAAGCTTTACCTTGAATTTTTGCTCCTTAAGCTCTCTTGAACCCTAAGTTCTTCAAGCTTTCTCCATGACACTTTCTCTCTCTCCTTTCTTGGGTGTGATCGTGAAAATGAGAAGCAAGGAAGCATGGTGAAGTGTTTAAAATATCTCCACCTTTCTTTTAATATTTTGTTAGGTTTATGACACATTTTTATTTTGGCCTTATCCCTTCACAATTTTGTGTCACAAATCTCTTTGACTTTCAACCAATTTCCTTCCTTCTTTTTATCTCTCAAATACGCCATTTCAAGGCCCAAGTTACACCAATTGGGTTTTCTCCATTGAGCCAAACCAATTATACAACATATGTTATTTAATGGAATGTCTACATGCTCATTTGCTTTTAGCTTCATCTTCTCTCTCTCTCTCTCTCTCTCTCTCTCTATTATACTTGGCCGAAAATAGCTTCTTGAAATAGCTAAAAGAATTTCTTCAATTATCATAAATTTCACCTCCACAAATATTACCTTTGAGTTGCAATTGTTGACTTCTTTGCCATCATTTTTTTCTTTGACCATTGCCCATAAAGTATGATGAATTCTCAATAAATTATCTTTCCCCTTTTTTCCTCTTTGATTGGATAAAATAGTGCTCTAGAGAATAAAAAATAATCAACCTCTTATTTTATTGGCAAGTTACCATTTTGCCTATATATTTTGTGATTTCTCCTAAAACTGGCAACATTTTCACCCAACTTTGAAAAATCATAACTTTATTTGTAGAAATCAAATTGGAGTGATTCTAAAGGTTATGAAACCCTTGTTGAGTGTAGTTTCAAGGAAAAAAATATAGCCTTTAACCAACTGGAAGCTCAAAATTCCCAGAATTTTTGTTTTTCGACGCTGCCAAGAATGCTGGCCAGTTTCACTAGGCTAATTTCAAAAATCCATAAATTATTGTGTACAGTTCTAAATGTCACAATTAAAATGTCACAATTTTTGGACGTCATTTCCTATTTAAAAATGCCACACAACAAGAATGCCATACAGGGAAAACCACTGGTAGCAAACCTCAACTTGTACAATTTGTGTTCCAACAAAATAATGTTGTGTGTGACCACTAATTGCCTTGTTTTGACATTCCATATGCTCTTTAATTCACCATTTTATTCCCTTAAATATAAGGAATTTTAGTGGCCGAAATTCAGGATGTTACAAATTCTGAGTTAAATGCTATGGAGTTGGTTGGTATTGAGGTTGAGTGGTTGAAAAACTTCTTGGCGAATATCCTACTAGGTGCAAAACTAACACAATCAATGTCTTTACATTGTGATAGCTACAGCTAAAAATAAAACCTTTAATAGTAAAAGCAAACATATTTGGTTGAGACATAATATAATAAGGCAGCTGCTAAAAGATGGTGTAATCTCAATCAATTATGTAAGGTCAGCGGTGAACCTTACGGATCCATTTACAAAACACCTAGGAAGGAAACAAATCTTTGATTCCTCGAGGGGAATGAGACTTAAGCCGATACGAAATTAACAGTGACGGCAACCTAACCTATGTGATTGGTGATCCTATGAAGGAGGTTAAATGGGTAAAAACAAGTCGTGTGTTAGTTCTAGCACTAGAGTAAATTGGTAGTCCCTTCCTATGGTGCCAAGAATATGCTATAATGCATTTTGGTGAGGATGAGCAAAGCACTTAATAATTTCATAATTTTACGGAATGGTGTACTCATTATAGGTACATTTCATGAAATCACCTCTACGAATGTGGAGTGGGGCCACTCCTATAAGATCATGACAAAATCTCTAGAGCATTCGTTAAGTACTAGGCATACGTATAGCCATCTTAACGTGTAAAACCACGTTAAAATCAAAATATGGGGGTATAATATGACTTCTAATGCCTCCAGTATACGCCTAAGAGATGTAAGTTCATAGTCCATAGGACCACTATCATCTCTACGTACTAAGTATTATTAGTCTAGGTCTAGTTCATAGTCCTAAGGACCACTAGATACAATGGTTATACTCGTGTGTGCATCTAACCTAAAGACGTTCCTTTTGACACATATGGTGGATTGTTAAAGTTTTAACTTGCAAGTGGGTGTGTTAAATGGAACAAGTCCCACATTGCTTCAGAAAGAAAGAATACAAGTGTATATATTACACCTTGTGAATTTGGGCTAGTAAATGGGCCAAGAGGAAGAATGGGCGATGGGCCACCAGGAGGCAAACGTAGTAGAAATTATTAGATTTCAAGTTTTGATAATAACAAAAGATGATTGTGTGTTGTGGTAAGAAACTCATGTTTTGCAAGTTTAAACAATGGTTGAAAATGTTACCAAATGCATCTCACAAAGTTAAGAGGTTATTGCTGTGATTCTAACTGATGCACTTGAGTGATGGTAGCTTGCACTCGAGTAAGAAGTAGTTTTACACTCGACCACAGTTAAACTGAAAGTGTTCCACAGAAGCAGTTTTCCAGCCAAAAATAACATGACAACTTGAGTGATGGATATTGCACTCGAGTGATGATTTGATTTGTACTCGAGCATAAAGGCACGCTCGTAGAAGTGTTAGATAAAGAGCAAAGTCAGAGATAGGAAATGGTCTTTGCACTCAAGCATGGACTTAATACTCGAGTGATAGCCTCAAGCTCACTCGAGTCCTGCAAGTATGGTATAAGAAGTGCTTACCGAGAGCAAAGAAAACTGAAAGTAAGAAGTGCACTCGAGCACTATTTTAACACCCGAGTGATAATCAAAAGTGCACCCGGGTCCAGTGAGTGAAGCATAGAAAGTGCTTGCCTGAGAGTTAGCCAGAGCATGAAAGAGAAAGTACACTCGAGTGACAAACTTTTACACCTGAGTGATAGGTCAGCACCCTTGAGTGAGAAAACTCACTTCCTCCAGAGATAATGCAAGTGCTAAAGCAAAAGGGTACCTGATACAAGAATATACCGATGCACTCGAGTGAGGATCAGTGCACTCGAGTGAGGGCCCACATCACCTGTGAGTGCAAAATCACACTCTTGACATTTTCTATGCGAGTGATGTCCAGAAGTGAAGTTTGGACAATGAAAAACACTTGTACACTCGAGGTGAGCATTTGTCACCTGAGTGATGACCTCCACACTCACGACTAAAGATTTATACTCTTAAAGAAATGATGCAAGTGTTATTCATAGGCCCAAGTCCAGTGTATAAAATAAATATGCACCTGAGTGATATATGAGCACTCGAGCAAAGGATGAATTTTTGTAACTACTATCTTGAAAATATGCAGTGCACTCGAGTGAGACTTCTTGGTACTCAAGTGATACTCTGACAAAAGACCAAATGCAACAGACTTACAATGATCAATCCGAACATGGTTCAATATTAGTTATTCATTATGTTTTCACTTATTATTATTATTATTATTAAACTTCATTTAATATCTATTTTAAGCGTGAAACAGGAAATTGAATCTTTGAATCTGAGATGCATATAGTAAGTCAACAATGGCTGAGATGATCATTATGTCCAAAATCTAAAGCACGCACATTACAAACCTACACCATATCTTGTATGGAGACTTTAAACGTACATATACTGCTTCACAACATGACACTCCACTCTACCAACGGCTATTACTCAACGGACCAAATCCAACGTGCTATAAATATAGAGATTCAGAGACCATTCAAGATAGAGAACACTAAACATGAAATCCATACAAGAAAACACATAAGTCTCAGTTTTTCATATTATCTCTGTATTCATATTGTACATCAGTGTTTATCATTTTTACTCTGTAAGGAGAGTCAAAAACACATTTCATTCATATTTCTTGATCTCAAGGTAAAGGGACCTTGAGAGGGTAGATCTCTTACAGGAGAAGTAGTAGAGAATACTAGGAAGGTTATTCTGCATATAAGACTTGCTGTAAGGGGGAGAGAAATTAGAATATTTCTACTTATAGTCTTGAGGGGACGATTATTGTTTTGTGGAGATCCGAGAGCTGATTGAACCTTGGAAGAATAGTTGAAATCTCACTAGGTCTTGATATCTGAGGACTGGATGTAGGCCTGTGTTGTTGGCCGAACCAATATAACTTTCTGTGTCCAAATTCTCTCAACTCTACTCTATCTCCATCTATATTCGTATCACCGTCACAAGCAAAAATTTTAACATCACCCAATTCACCCCATCTTAGGTGAAGCTTGCCTCTTTCATTTGGTAATGTAACGCCCCAAATTTTGATTAAGGGCTAATTACAATTCTTGTGAATGATTATGTGGATTAATGTGGATTTGAGATCCAAATTATTATTGGAAATGCTCAACACCTTGTATTTTAGCATAATTATGTGATGAAATAATTATTGGGCTAAAATAAGGTAAATGATGGATAAAGAAGAGGAAAAGAATTAAATATGTGTTGTATGGCATTTTAATTAATATGCCATAATTGTTGGAAAAATTGAAAGAATGGCTCTAAATTAGTGATTAATGGAAGAGATTAATTACTAATTAAGAGGAAATGAGATGTATAACTAAATGGCTAATGGAATGGTAGAGTAACTAATTAGTTACTTGCTTTATTGAAGCCAATGAAAAGTTGACATGTGGCAAAAGGAGGTGAAGCAAGAGAGTGAGTAAAAGTCAAATGAAATATTTTAATAGTTTCTCTCTCTCTTCCCTCATTGATTTTCACTGAAGAGTGTAGGAGGGAGTATGATTATCATCATTTATTCATCTCCTCCACTTTCATTTATCTCTCTTCCTTCTCTCTCTTTCGTTCAGCCATGGCAGCCCAAGGTGAGAGGAAGAACTTTGTGTAAAAGGTGAGTATTTGACCCTCTAAATGGCTTCTAATGGAAAAATGCTCTTCTATAAAGTTGTTCCTCTTGTTAAGAGCTTTCATCCTATGGTTTTAGATTTTCCATTGGTGGTGTTTTGAGCACACAAGGAAATCTAGAAGTTGGAGAACCGAAGAACTTCTTTAGGAAAGTTGTTGAGGTAAGTGAAAGCTTTATTTTCATATGAGTTTTGTGGCCATTGGTTGGGCCTTGAATTTCTGGAAATTTTGCCCTAATTTTCATGATTTAGGGTTATGGGGGAGTATGGTATGTTATTGTTATGGAAATGGTGCCTTGTTAGTGTTTTGAAGTGATAGAATTGCATTGAAGCTTAAAAGTGAAGTTTGGCCACTTTGTGTTGGCTTTTGTGCATTGGGCAAAACAGGGCATGTCAATGGGTTGTGATTTTGGTTATTTTGAGGTTATCATTGTGTTCCTTGTGAGAAATTGTATGGGAATAGGTTTGGTTATTGATTTTGGAGTCATTGAACACTTTGGTAGAAAAGTTGGAAAATCTGTCTTGTGTGAACTCTGTCTGGGCAGTCAGTTTGCACGAACGTTTTGAATGAACAAATGGTGTTGGAAAATTGTGAAACTTTTCAGTCGTAAATTTCACATCCCAAGCTTTAAAATGGACATATAATTCATGTCATTTAGTTTTTTGAACTGAGAGTTATACTTTGCCAAAGTTTGGGATGGAAACTGGACTCTGTTTTGGGGCAGTGGTGGATTTTGTGTGATTCTATAATTGTGTGGTGATTTCTAGTAATAGTCCATATTTTTACTATAAAGAGGACTTAAATAGATTTCATTTGGCTTTCGAATCACCTCATTTCAATTTTTCTAGAATTAGTTATGATTTTTGGAAGTTCAGCCAAGAAACCATATTTTCTTGGCCACGGCCCAAATGTTTCTGGCCTATTGTTGGCCGCGGCCAACCATAAAAAATGACATTTTGGACTTCCGAAGATGGTTTTTGGTCAAGTGTTTTCCCAAGCCTTTAGGCATGTGTTTAGGCTTTGATTGGCCACCTAAAGGTCATGAATGGTAACCAACTTTAAGTGTTATGAAAATGAGAATTTGGAAAAGAGAATGATCCTATGTCCTTGATTTGGTTATAAGGTTGGGTATTCGCCTTGGTCATGGTTTGATATCCGCTCGGATCGTGAGTAGCCGATGCTAGAGCATAAGTGGAAAGAAAAAGAGTAGGGAACTTACCTCTCCTGCATGTATTGATATTTGTGTTTGTGTATTGATGCATGTTATTGCTTTGCTTGATTATGTGAAACATATATGAATGATTGAAGCTCTGTTTCTATTTATGCTATGACCATGAGTATGTTGTTGAAATATTGAGCATGCGGATATATCATTATGTGAGCACAAGTTATTGTGATGCAAGCATGTCATGCATTAAACACTTATCTTGTATGCATATTAGTATCTGTTTCCTACTGGGATTCTCTAGAATCTCACCCTTTCTTACCAACATTTTAGGTAGGACAGGTGGCTCGAGGAAGGAGTAAGCGATTAGGGGCGACGAGAATCCCTTATGGGCATTTGGATTTGGTAGTTGGTTATCATTATATGTTGGGATAATTATATATGTTTAGATGTATATGTTCGGATGATAGGTTGGAATATGTATTTAGAATGAGTATTGTGTAATTCCTATTTGAGAAATTGTAAAGGGCGTATGTGCCCTATGAATCTTTAGTGAAGGTATGAATCCGGGTTTGCCGGTATTATTATTGTGCACTCTGATATTTATATAAATGTGATTATCTTCACGAAGTAATTGTATTCGAAATATGAATGTGAGACCAGGTTAAAGTGTTTGTGAAATGTATTTGTGAAAATCCTATCTTAAGGATGGGAATGTAAATGAATCTTGATTATTATTGATTTCTATTTCATTTTTAATCACGTGTTTCGGATATAATTACGGAGGGGGTTTTACATTTGTGGTATCAGAGCAAGGTCTTCTCCAAAGAGCTTAACAGCTTGAGAAAATTCCAGTACATGGCAACAATAGGTGAGAACATTCTTCCTGATGAAGCTTCCATCACGAGACCTCTAGGTTTTGCTAGATAGTATTTTTCATTTTAGAAAACAAAGTTCAGAGTGTTCGTGATGGCAAATGAATATGGGCTATGGATTGTGATACAAGACAGTGATTATGTTCCAATGAAGAAAGTCGAAGATAGAATCGTGAAGAAGAAACCAGAGGAGTTTGAAGACGATAACAAGAGCTTAGTAACATTGAATTGTAAAGCTATTTTAATAATACAGAGTGTTCTAATTCAAAAGGAATATTTTTGAATCTGCACTCTACCAACAACCAAAGACATATGAGTTGCACTTGAAATAGCACATAAAGGTACATCTGGAATCAAAGAAAATAGAGTCAATACTCTAATCACAGAGTATGATCTATTTCAAATGAAACCTGGTGAGAGCATCTCAGAATTCGAACTTAGATATACTCATCTTGTCAATCAGCTATCCATACTTGGGAAAACATTTGATCAAAATTCTCAAGTCAGAAAAATTCTCAACATTCTCACAAAAGAATGGGAAGCAAAGGTAACAGCTATCGAATAAGCCAAAGGAGAATCGATGAGATCTGTAGCTGCACTCTTGGGCAGTCTTTCTGAATATGAAGGAAAGCTGAAATTCAAGAAGGAACTAGAAGAGTTTGATGACAAAAAGAAAAAGGGTATTGCTCTTAAAGTCATCAAGGAAGTTAATTCATTAGATAACGAAAAAGAACCTGATGACGAAGCTATGGGAATGATTGTATGAAAATTCAAGAAATTCTACAGAAGAGGTCAAAAGAATTTCAAAAATTATTAAGGAGGACCAAACAAGAAAGATAATAAAGAGCACTAGATCATATGCTATGAATGTGGGAAACCTGGACACATCAAATCTGAATGCTTCAAAAACAAAGATAAGAAGAAGCAGAGAAAGAAAGCATACATATCATCCATATGGGGTGATAGTTCATCTGAAGAAGAAAGAAATGACGATAAAGTTGCAAACATATGCTTGGTAGCTAAAGAAGAAGAATATGATTCTGAGGTTAGTGATTCTGAACCTACCTATGATGAATTATTATCTGAATATAATGCATTACATAATCAAAATAGCTAAAGAAATGGTTAGTTATAAGAAGATAGTAAAAGAGTTAGAATATAATGTTACAACCTGTACATTCTGTGAAGAAAAAGATAAAAAAATATCTAGTTTAATGAATACCTTGGAAAAATTTACTAAGGGTAGTGAAACACCCAAAGTTATCTTAAAGTCACAAAGAGTTATGCATGATAAATCTGGAAGATATAATTTTGTTCAAGATAAAAACAGAAAGAATAAGAAGAAAGGTGGCAAGGATTATCTAAAATATTTTAAAAATTCTGCTCATGCATCAAATCCATTCGCATCATGTAGCTACTGTAATAAAAAGGGGCATTATACTTCATCTTGTCATTTTAGAAAAGGAAAAACTATTGGCACATACAGATGGGTTCCAAAAGGAACACATATTGCATACTAACCATGAAGGACCCAAGAAAGTGTGGGTACCTAAAACTTAATGATATTACTCTAGGTATGTCTCAAAGCATTGAGAGCGAACAAGTGGTACATTGACAATGGATGCTTGATGTAATATCCCGAATTGTGATTAAGGGACTTTGACTCCGAAAGTAAAGGTAATTAATGTTAAACCAACATTTTTGGAGGACATGACAAGAATTATGATCGAAATATGTCACAGCCAGAACCCAAACCCTATATTTAAGTTCAATATCGGATTAATATCTAAATTGAATGAAAATAGAGGGGAGGGCGTGTGAATGGTATAAAGGAAGGAGAAGAATGTGTTTAGTGGTGATTTGATAAGTGTTGTGATACTCAGGGGTAAAATGGTAATTTACCGCTCAATTGGTAAGTTATCGAAGAGGAAACTCATTGGTAACTTTGAGATCAATGGTTAGGATTCATGAGTATGAGAGGAGTTGTGTGTGTGCATGTGTTATGTGAGTTTAGGAAAGGAGGGCCAAGAGGGTGACAAGTGTCAATATGTGCACCCTTGATCATGGTCAAAAAGTCCACATGGATTTTTTGTTCATTTTCCATCCTTCTCTCTCTTTCCATTTCGTTTTGTGTGGTGTGAGGAGGCAATACAAATCTGCTTCTCATCTTCATCATCATCATCTCATATTTTCCCTCTCTCTCTAAGTTCTTGTGCGCCATTTTTGAAGAGGAAAGAGAAAAGAAAGCCTTGTGATTTAGGTAAGGTTTTGACTTCAAATGCCAAAATCTCCTTCTCTAAAGTTGTTCCTCTTGCTAAGAGCTTTCTTTCTATGGTCTTAGAATCTTAAGGGGAGGTGTTTTTGTGGTTGAGAAAACTTGAAGGTTGAGGAATCAATAAATTAGTTTGAGAAAGTGAAAAAGGTGAGTAAGAGCTTTCTTTTGACCAAAGTATTGTGACTTTTGGTTGAGTATTGTGGTTTGTGGAATTTGCCCTGATTTTAGTGTAATTTCAAAATGAATGAATTGGATGGTGTTTTGGGTAGCAATTGGTGTCATGTTGTGCCTTTGTGCCATTGGAATAAGTTTGGAATTTGAAATGGAAAGCAAATGCAATGTGGAGTCTTGTATGTGGTTTTGTGTTGCATTGTGCTCAAGAACTAAATATGTGTAAATGTGATGTGAATTTGGTGGTTCTAGTGTTTCCAATGGTTTTCTTGTGCAAATTTATGTGGAAATGGTATTTGGTGTGAATTTGGGAACCATTGGAATCATTGGTGCAAAACTGAGAAATCTGTCCCTTGAAGTTTTGCTCTGGGAAGTCTGGTGTTGTGGACCTTTTGACTAGGCAAATGATGTTGGAAAATTATGAAACTTTTCAGTTTTGAAGTTCACTTCCCAAGCTTCAAAATGGACATAAATTTTGTGTCATTTCGCTTTTTGAGCTGTGAGTTTGAACTGTCCAAAGTTTGGCATCAAAACTGGACCCTGTTTTGGTACAATGTTAGGTGTTTGGTAAATCTGGACTTTTGTGGTGATTTTTAGTTATGGCCAATATTTTTCTTTGAAAGAGGACTTAAATAGCTTTCATTTGGCTTTGGAATCACCTTATTTCTATTTTTCCTGAATTAGTTATGATTTTTGGAAGTTCAGCCAAGAAACTGGATTTTCTGGGCCGCAGCCCAAATGTTTCTGAGCATTTTTGGGCAGTTTTGGGCCGCAGCCAGTGGATTGTGGGCCGCGGCCCACCCCTAAAAATCAGTATTTTACACTTTTAAAGGTGGTTTTTGGTATAGCCTTTTCCAACCCTTTAGGCATATGTTTAGACCTAAAATAGTTACCTAAAGAGTTCAAATGATAACCAACTTAAAGTATTATGGAATTAAGAACTTGGAAAAGAGATTGATTGGTTGTCCCTGATTTGGTTTATAGGGATCGACATTTGCCCTACTCGTGAACCAACGGTACCAAAGAACGTCCGGAAAGAACAAGGTAGTGACACTTCCCTTATACTTTGTGTAAATGTATTGTATGTATGTTGGTCATGTGCTGTGATGAGTTGTGATGAAGTTGTAATGTTGCTGCTTATACAGCTAATAATAGCTGGTGACTATATTATACAGCGAAAGCTGGTGACTTGTGTATACAACGAAAGCTGGTGACTATATTATATAGCGAAAGCTGGTGACTTGTGTATACAGCGAAAGCTGGTGACTTCATTATACAGCGAAAGCTGGTGACTTGTATATACAGCGAAAGCTGGTGACTTTATTATACAGCCATGAGTGCTGTCGTTTGTGGCGAAAAGCATGTTTGATTGTTGCTGTTGGTTGTGATTTACTTACCTGCTATATGTTTACATATTGTATGAGTGAATTTGTTACTACTGGGATTCTTTTGAATCTCATTCTTTCCAATGACTAACATTTCAGACAGGGCAAGTGGCTTAAAAGGGAAGCGGCCAACCAAGAGCGGTTAGGGATTTTAGGAAATATGGGATAGTTGGTTATCTACTTGGATTTTGGATTAATGTATATTATTTTTGGGTTGTAAATAATATTTTGATCACGGTTGTGTAATCCCCTAGTAGAGAATTTTGGGAACCCTTAGACAATATATATGAACCCGGGGTTTGCCAGGATTTTGTTGTACACTCTGATATATGAATGTGATATTACTGCACAGGTGATTATATTCGATAATTGAATTTGAGATCGGAATAGAAAAGAAGTTTTGAAAATTTTGTAAAGTCCCCACTAAAAGAGGGAGTTTTAAATGAGTTTTGAACTATTCGACGGTCTCTAAACCAATTTAATTAAGTGATATCGAATCATAATTACGCTAATTAAGGCAGGGGTTACACTTGAGACACATGACTAGTGACAAAGATAAGTTCACCATGTTAGAAGCTAAAGAAGGGGGAAGAGTAACTTTTGGAGGAAATCAATCTAGACGCATTGCTGGAATTGGTGAAGTTGGAAAATCCGGTGGTGTTCAAATTAATGACATATACTATGTTGAAGGATTAAGTCACAACCTCCTAAGCGTGAGTCAAAGCATTACCAAAGATAACTGAGTAATCCTTGACTCAGAAGAATGTTTGATTATAAACAAGAAGGATCTACAGCTTTAACAAAGAATCCATCAAAGCAAAGATCTGAGCTCAAAGGGACAGTAATTTCTATAGTATTAATTTAAATTCAAATAATCTAGAAAACTGTTTTCTTAGCAAATTAGAAGAAAGATAGTTATGGCATAAGTGATTGGCACATGTCAGTATGAACTAACTTGACAAATTGATTAGAAAAGATTTAGTTATTGGTTTTCCTAAACTTAAATTCAAAGATGGCATGATTTGTAGTGCTTGTCAAAAAGGAAAATAGACTAAATCTTCTTTCAAAATAAAGAATGAAATTTTGACATATAAACCTTTACAATTACTTCATATGGATTTAGTTGGTCCTTCAAGGGTAAAAAATTTTGGAGAAAATTTGTATATTCTTGTAATTGTTGATGATTATTCAAGTTTTGCATGGACTATATTTCTTACTGCAAAAGATGAAACCTTTGTTGAATTCATTTCGGTTGCTAGAAAGGTCCAAAATGAGAAAGGTATTTCTATTATTTCTATTAGGACCAATCATGGAGGAGAATTTGATAATCAAATCTTTGAAGACTTCTACAACAATCAAGGAATAGATCACAATTTCTTTACACCAAGAATGCCTCAGTAGAATGGAGTAGGTGAAAGAAAGAATAGAGTCCTCATAGAAATGGCAAGGGCGATGCTAAATGAAAAAGAAATTTCACAAGTGTTCTGGGCGGATGCTCATGCTACATTTCAAATTGAGCATATATCCGCAAAACACTTGGAAAAACATTGTATGAACTCTATAAAGGAAGAAAACCAAACATTGCTCATCTATACATCTTTGGATGTAAGTGCTACATTCACAACAATGGTAAAGAAAACTTAGGTAAATTTGATTTAAAGTCTGATGAAGGTTTGTTTTCAGGCTTTTCTAATATAAGTAAGGCATATAGAGCTTTTAATAAAAGAACATGTATTGATGTAGAGGAAAACATTAATGTTATATTTGATGAACTTGATTCCCAGACAAAGCCTTTTGATGAAGAAGAAATGGATTTGATAAATAAAAGTAAAAACTTAAGTATTTGAAATCAGAATGATTTTGAAAATAAAGAACTGTCAATGATGAACAAAAAGCATGGAGGCACATGAAAGATCATCCAATTAAACAAGTAATAGGAGATGTCCAAGAAGGTGTCAAAACCATAAATAGAATCCAAAATGAGGTAACATTTTCTACATTTATTTTTGAGATTAAACCTTCTAGTATTGAAGAAGCACTTTCTGACAATCATTGGGTAATTGCTATGCAAGAAGAATTGAATCAATTTCAAAGAAATCAAGTTTGGGATTTGATACCTCGACCGAAAGAACACTCGGTTATAGGAATTAAATGGGTTTTCAAAAACAAACTTAATGAATCAGCAATCATTGTAAGAAACAAGGCAAGGTTGGTTGCCAAAGGCTATAATCAAGAAGAAAGTATTGATTAGGAGGAAACATATGCTCCAGTAGCAAGATTGGAAGCCATATGAGTACTCTTAGCCTTTACATGCATTAGAGGTTTCATACATTATCAAATAGATGTCAAAAGTGAATTTTTAAATGATTATATCATGGAGGAAGTATATTCAAAACAAGCTCCTGGTTTTTAAGATGACATAAAACCTTATCATGTTTTCAAACTAAAGAAAACTTTATATGGTTTGAAACAAGCACCCAGATCTTGGTATGAAAGATTAAGCAATTTTTTTCTTGATTAAAACTTTGTTAGAGGAAAAGTAGATACAACACTCTTCATCAAACACAACAAAAATGATCTTTTAATAGTTTAAATATATGTTTATGATATCATATTTGGTGCTACTAACAAATCTCTTTATCAAGAATTTTCTAAGCTTATGCAGGGAGAATTTGAAATGTTCATGATGGGAGAGTTAAACTTCTTTATTGGACTTCAAATCAAATAATGAAAGAAAGGGATATTTATATCTCAAATCAAATATTTAAGAGATTTATTGAAGAAATTCGGGATGGATAATGCTAATGGCGCAGATACTCCAATGAGCTCTACCACACTGCTAGATGCCGATGTGAAAGGCCCTAACTTCAACATTACTAAATATAGAGGGATAATTGGTTTATTGCTCTATCTAACAGCAAGCAGGCCAGATATCTAATTCAGTGTTGGAATGTGTGCAACATATCAATATACTCCTAAGGTATCACATGCAGAAACTGTGAAAAGAATTTTCAAGTACCTAGGAGACACTGCAAAACTTGGTCTATGGTATCCAAAAGGTAGGAATGAGTATTTAATGGCATATTCAGATTCAGATAACGGAGGATACAAAACTAACAGAAAAAGTACCAGTGGACAATGTTAATTCCTTAGTCGTTCTCTGTTATCTTGGTTCAGCAAGAAGTAAAACACCGTATCATTATCTTCAACTGAAGTAGAATACATAGCTGCAGCAAGTTATTGTTCACAAGTACTTTGGTTGAAGCAACAACTTCAGGACTTGAGGATATACTTGAGGGAGATACCTATTTATTGTGACAACACAAGTACCATTAGTTTGGCCTAGAATCCTGCACAATATTCAAGAACCAAGCACATAGACATCTGACACTACTTCATTCGAGATCAGGTTTAGAAAATGAATGTCAAAGTAGAATTTATCTGATGCATCTTTAACTCGTAGATATATTCACAAAGCCAATAGCCAAAGATCAATTTTTATACATACTGAGAGAATTTGAAATGGTTAATCCCAATGAACTGTAAGATTTTATTGTTAATAATTATATTTAATGTGTTTTGATGTTAATCTTACTGACTTAAGCATCGGAGAATGTTAAAAGTTGTTTTGCAGGATTGTACCTCAAGTGCACCATGCATGACTCGAGTTCAAGTGTCTCTCACTCAAGTCTATATATCATTCACTATACTCTGCTTCTATCTATGTAAAATAGGGATTAACAGAGTATGTAAGAACTCTTGGGACTCACTCGAGCATACCAAAAGTATTAGACCTCACTCAAGTGAGGGAAGAAGTTCACTCGAGTGGTATAAGAACAAAACTGGAAGTATGGCAAGAACACTCGAGCAGCAGAGAGAGATATATGCAAATACTAATTCCAAAGCATAGTTACTCAAGTGATCTTGGAGGACTTGAGTATAAAGGTGAAAAATATAAGAAGATACACTTAAATTAGGTACGTATTGACATGTTTTATAAGATTTTTCTATTTTGCACTCGAGCACAAAATTGTCTGACTCGAGTGCAATATGAATAACACTCGAGCACTAGGAACGCTCACTTGAGTGTCAGGGCTTATATCAGTCACGAGATGGCTCAAACCGTAGCACTTCCTCATCTCACCCACACTTGTCTCCTCACTCGAAAGTCTCAACTCTTCACCTCCGACCGTTGTCCATCAATTGAACACCTCCAGTATTTTCAATTAACCATTACAACTCTTGAATCCACTCCTAAAACGCCTAATCACTTCCTATAAATTTCTTACTCTTGCCCTAACCGAAAATTTCTCTAAGTCTTTATAGTCTTCTTACCTCTCATTTTCTCTTAGAATCAATCAAAATGGTGAGAACAAATATCCCTCAAGTCTCCCAGAAGAGTCCCACTCCTTCTCCATCTCAATCTGTCATAAGTGAATTAGAAACACCGACTGCAACTTTAACTCCAACTCTGACTCCAACTCCTACACAAACTCTGACTCCTTCACCTCCTCCAAAATCCAAAACTACTAAGAAGAAGTCAACTCCGACCAAGAAGACTCATCCTAAGCCTAAGGTGGCTAAGCAAGTTCAACTTCCACCAAAGAAGTCAAAAGGAGTAGTATTTACATAGCCAATTATGACACGTTCAAAGTCACAATCGGAAGTAAAAGGCAGAGGAAAGAAGAAAGCCATAGAGGAACCATAAGAGTCATCCTCCTATGATGATTCCTTCAATATGCAACTCTGGGAAGCAATGGACAAATCCAAGCATGATGCCTTGGTTGGCAAGATTGCCTCCTAAGCCGGTGCTTCTGCTTCTTACCATGTTGGTCAATCCAGTCACATGATTTCACAATTGGGAGTGCCCTCCACCTCTCAGGCTCTGGAGGAAGAAGGACAACACTTGACTCCTCTAGAAGGTTTCAACATTTAGAAATTGGAGCCAATTAACCAGAAGGTATATAATTCTGAGTTTGCACATAGAAGTTTCTATCCTGTAGTCTATATGGATTTGGATTATCTGAAGAAAAATTGTAGCCTAGATTTTCAACCTTTCCTTAGATACTATGATCCCTGGTTGAATGTGCATCTTCCATATTCCCCTACTGCAGTGAGAACATTTTATTGCAATATGAAATTGCACAACATTATTTCAAGGAGTGGTGAGTTGATAGAGGAAGGAGTCTCCACTATGGTTAGATGCCAACTGATTATGATTTCCCCCTTTATTTTAAATTCCATACTTAGCTATGTTGCATAATATCCAATCCGCCTATCTTGGAAGCCAATGAAGTTTTTCAAATGTTGAGACCCATTGATCCTGTAGGACCTCTCAATCTTAAGCTTGTTGCTATACCTGACTCCAATCGTGCCCTTCACTATATATATACCAGTAGCATCATAAACAAATCCAAAAACTATACCCACTTCGGCCAAAGAGATTACTATTTGTTGGCCTCCTTCCTAGCCAGCCAACGAAGAAATGTGGGGGAGCTTATTTTTGATGAGATGAAAAGGTTTCAATTTTCTTCATCAAAATCCACCACAATTCTATACCCACAGCTTGTATCTCTCATCCTAAAGCACCACAAGGTTTGGTATTTGGTGGGAACTGAGAGAGTAAAACCCTAAGGTTTGGTCGAACTTAGCTAACACATATGGGGATCACTCATCCAGTCAACAAGACCAAGGTAACATCACAGAGAGAAGACACACATTTGAAAGGTGATGAGGCTTAATCTTTAGCTCAAGGTCCACCTCTACTTCCATCATTCCTGAATGCCTTTCTTCTGAGTTATATAGCCGAAGTGATCAATCAAGCGATAGCAGGCCTAAAAAAGGAACTAGTAAGTGAGTACAAGAAATTGGTAGACGAGATGGAAACACAAGTCTCAAAGTTGGTAGATAAGGCAAATACCAACTTTGATTTGATGTTCAAGGCATAAGAAGAAAAGTCGTGAAGAATCATTGATATGGAGATATTTTTGCATACTCATATTCCGACAACTCATACTGAGGTGCGTCCAGAGTCTACTTCTACTACGGCTTCACCATTTTAGCCACAGACACATGTACTCTTTGTAATATCCCAAAATGTACTCAAGGACTAAATGTACATAATAGATGATGGGATTAATGACAGAATTACCTCTGGAAATTTTGTTATGACTTTAGTTAAATTTCACATGCAAAATTGGCAACTAAATATTATATTGCAAGATAATATTTTACAAGATCATCTTCTTCTTCAAAAGGCCATGATTCACGTATGACAAGGGGGAAAACCAAGAGGAAAATAAATGTTGAGATAATTATGTTAAAAGATGCAGCAATTTCTTACCAAGTAAATGTGGTGGAAAGTCAAAAGTTAGTATGTGCTTAATTGCAATTGGATATTGATATGAAAGCAAGTGGAATGGCTGATTCAAGAAGCCAATTATTCCTTCACAAGGCCACATTCACGTCACTTGAAGAGTGGAAGGAGGGAACTCAATTGTGACCAAGTATTACAAGAGGAAGAAAAGTCAAAAATATCATTCTAAAAGCAATATGTGAGAAGGAGGAAAATATGATTAATTAAGTAGCCATTTTTCTCTTCCTCTTGTCCCATTTTCGGTCAACAATTGTTGGCTACATAAAAGGTGATGACTTGCATTAAAAAGACTCACCTTACGTATGGAATAAAGATGGAAAGAGAAAGATGATGATATCAATTTGTTGGCACATGTTAAGGCCATTAGAATATATTATTTTGAGGAGGTGGAAGTGTGATATTTTTCATAAATCATTTATCCCTTTCAAGTCCCATATTTCGGCTGGACTTTAAGTGATAAGGTAAAGGAAAAAACTGATCATTTATCACTCTCTCTCTCCATGTTTAAGTCGGTTGTGCAGCTGCAACACGAAAGGCAAGAAGAGGCCATTGAAGGTGAGACTTTCTACCTTGATTTTCACCTCCTTAACCTCATCTATGGCTCAAGTGTCCTTCACAAACTTTGTTCCTCTTGATGAGAGCTTCATTTCTATGGTTTTAGAATTTCAAGAGGAGGTGTTTTGTGCCATCATCCAAGAACAAAAGCTGAAAAACCAAAGAAAGGAGCTAAGGAGAAGCACTAGGTGAGTATTAGCATCAATTTGAGCTATTGGTTGTGTTGGTTGGATGAGTATTTTGGCATGTGTAAATCTGCCCTGATTTTGGCTAAACAAGGGTTTGGGTAATTCATGATGTTTTGGTTATGTTATTGGTGGTTTATGATGATTGGAAACCATTTGACATAAGTTTGATGCTGAAATTAGAAGTTGGTAATTGTTGGGATTTATTTTGAATTTTCTGCCAAAACAGGACATGGAGAATGAGTGGGAATTTGTTAATTTTGATGTTACCATTGTGTTCTACACGAAAAATTATGTGGGAATAGCCCTAGGTTGTGAATTTTGGGTCATTGAAACTCAAAGTGTAAATTTGGGTTTTCAGCCTGAACAGAATTCCAGCGAGGTACTCTGCTTGTGTGGTGTTTTTGGATAACCAAATGATCTCTAAAAATTATAAAACTTTCCAGTCTTAAAGTTCACATTCCAAGCTTCAAAATGGACATATACTTTGTGTCATTTCGTTTTTTGAGCTGTGAGTTCTGGTTGCCCAAAGTTTGATGTCGAAACTGGACTTAATTCTGGAGCAGTGTGGGATTTTGTGTAATTCTGGAATTGTGTGGTGATTTCCAGTAATGATTCATATTTTTCCTATGAAGAGGACTTCAATAGCTTTCCATAGGACTTGAGATCACCTCATTTCAATTTTTGTAGAATTAGTTATGATTTTTCAAAGTTTAGAGAAAATTCTGGCAGATTTGGTCTCTTATGCGAAAATTGAAAATGTAATGGCATAATGTAGTATTGTTGAACTTTGGGGTTAGGAATTGGTCTTTTAGGTTAATTGACCACTTTAACTCTTTAGTTGATTTGATTAAATGTCCCTAATGATAACCAACTTGAGTATTTGAATTAAAGAATTGGATTAAGTAATAACCTGTCGCCCGTAATTCTAATTATAGGATTTGACATTTGCCCTGCACGTGATAAACCAGTGCCAGTGCACGAGCGGAAAGAACAAGGTAGTGACTCTTTCTCTTATTATGTGTATGATGCCTTGCATGTATGTCATTTCATTGAATATGCCGTGATGTAACATTGCTGTTGTGAAATGTCGTTGTTGTGCTGTTGTGAAACATGTTGTTGTGAAATATGCCGTTGTGAATGTAGCAAAAGCTGTTGTAGAAATGCCGTTGTATTGTTGTTGTTATGATTTGCTTACATGCTTTGTGATTGTACATGTTATAAGTGAATTGTTACTACTGAGATTCTTTTGAATCTCATTCTTTCCAATGTCTAACCTACAACAAGGGCAAGCGGTTCAAAGGAAAAGCAAGTAATGAAGGGCGGTTAGAGCTTCTAGCTAGGAGTTTTAATTTTGATAGTTGGTTGTCATTTTGTTGGGGATTAGTTGCACATGTTGTATATATTGAATAGTGTTGTGTAATCCCCTGTATGGGAAACTAAGCGTTGTAAACCCTTTATTAAGTAACGAAACCTGAGCGTTGTCGGGAATTTTTGGTTGCACTCTGATATGTATGAATGAAACCGAGCTGGTCAGACCAATTATATTCGAGATGTGAACGTGAGACCGCACTAAACAAGTTTTGGAAAAATTTTAAGTTAACCACTGGTCTCTATTTCAACTTAATGACGCATTCTCGAACTATAAATATGGTTATTAAGGTAGGGGGTTACTTTCTTCACTGACACTGATTCCCAGATTGATATGACTTTTGACAAGCCATCATCACCACAGTTTGAAGCCTCTACTACTCAGCCATCATCTCCACCTTTTGTGCCTGAGCCATTTGATCTATCCACCGCCCTGGTGTTATATTAGCCATATGATCTTACCTTTCCTCAGGCCCCTTCTGATGCTGACAAAATGAGGGAGAAGGACATGTGATGTTTTTGATTTATTCTGGATTGATATGAGTTTTTTGGCTTAAAGGGGAGTATTAGGTAGTTTTCATGTACTTGGGGTAGAGTTGATGTTATTTGATGTTTTACTATTTTTTTTATTTGGGTGTATTTGGGTTCATAGATAGATATTGTTTGCTTGCCAATGTACTTCACAAGTTCATTAATCTATATATGGTTATTTTCATGATCTTTAAGTTTTCTATTTAAATCTTATGATACTATGACTTATATAGGCTTTAAATGTCCATTGGAAGTATTGCAGGAAGCTTTTGAGGCTAAGTGCAAAAATATGAAATATGAGTCAAAATTTTAGTGAATATGCATTTGGAAATCTTGAAAGTACTTGCAAAAATTTTCAATTTCAATCAAGTCTTTAAATCCATCACAAGGTTTTGTCATCATCAAAAAGGGGGAGAATGTTAGATTCTAAGTTTTGATGATAACAAAAGATGATTTTGTGTTTTGGTAAGAAACTCATGTTTTGCAAGTTTAAACAATGGTTGAAAATGTCATTCAATGCATCTCACAAAGTTTGGAGGTTCTTGCTATGATTTTAACTGATGTACTTGAGTGATGGTAGCTTACACTTGAGTGAGAAGTAGTTTTGCACTCAAGCACAGCGAGTGTTGAACTGAAAATGTTTCACAGAAGCAGTCTTCTAGCTGAAAATAACAGGACAACTTGAGTGATGGATATTGCACTCGAGTGATGAGCTGATTTGTACTTGAGTATGAAGGCACGCTCGTGGAAGTATTTGACAGAGAGCAAAGTCAGAGATAGGAAATGGTCTTTCCACTCGAGCATGAACTCAATCCTTAAGTGATAGCCTCAAGCTCACTTGAGTCCTGCAAGTGTGGTACAGGAAGTGCTTACCCGAGAGCAAAGAAAACTGAAAGTAAGAAGTGCACTCGAGCATTATTTTAATACCCGAGTGATAATCAAAAGTGCACTCGAGTCCAGTGAGTGAAGCATAGAAAGTGCTTTCTTGAGAGTTAGCCAGAGCATGAAAGAGAAAGTGCACCCGAGTGATAGGTCAACACCCTTGAGTGAGAAAACTCACTTCCTCCAGAGATAATGCAAGTGCTAAAGCAAAAGGGTACCTGATACAAGAATATACTGATGCACTCGAGTGAGGATCAGTGTACTCGAGTAAGGACCCGCATCACCTGTGAGTGCAAAATCACACTCTTGACATTTTTTATGCGAGTGATGTATAGAAGTGAAGTCTGGATAATTAAAAACACTTGTACACTTGAGGTAAGCATTTATCACCCGAGTGATGACCTCCATACTCTCGAGTGAAGATTTACACTCTTGAAGAAATGATGTAAGTGTTATTCAGAGGCGCAAGTCCAGTGTACAAAATAAATATGCACCTGAGTGATATATGAGCACTCGAGCAAAAGATGAATTATTCATTATGTTTTCACTTATTCTTATTATTAAACTTCATTTAACATCTATTTCAAGTGTGAAATTAGAAATTGAATCTTTGAATCTGAGATGTATGTAGTAAGTCATCAATGGAGGACATGATCATTACGTCCAAAATCTAAAGCATGCACATTATAAACCTACTACCATATCTTTTATGGAGACTTCAAATGTACGTATGCTGCTCCACAATATGACGCTCCACTCCACTAACGGCTATTACTCAACGGACCAAATCTATCGTGCTATAAATATAGAGATTCAGAGATCATTTAAGATAGAGAACACCGAACATGAAATCCATACAAGCAAACACACAAGTTTCAGTTTTTCATATTATCTCTATATTCATATTGTACATCAGTGTTTATCATTTCTACTCTGTGAGGAGAGTAAAAACACATTTCATTCATATTTCTTGATCTCAAGGTACAGGGACCTTGAGAGGGTAGATCTCTTACAGGAAAAGCAGTAGAGAATACTAGGAAGGTTATTCTGTACATAAGACTTGCTGTAATGGGGAGAGAAATTAGAATATTTCTGCTCATAGTCCTTGAGGGGACGATTGTTATTTTGTGGCGATCCGAGATCCGATTGAATCTTGGAAGAATAGTTGAAATCTCAGTAGGTCTATATCTCTAAGGACTGGACGTAGGCCTGTATTGTTGTCCGAACCAGTATAACTCTCTGTGTTCAAATTCTCTCAACTTTACTCTATCTCCATATAATATTCGTATCACCGTTACAAGCAAAAATTTTATAACATCACCCAATTCACCCCCTCTTGGGTGAAGCTTGCCTCTTTTAGAAATATGGTGATTCCCCCCACCGCGCATGAGTTAAATATAGACTTGGCACTTTTTATCAAATGTTTTTTTGGAAAAATCTAAAAATTATTTTGTGAAAATAGCTTACTGGAAAATCCCATTTTTGAGGCATTTGATTTTTGAGAACTAAATATTTCGGTTATAGGGGTCATAAATCAGATTTTATTTAACAACGTACATAGCCGTTCAATGTTCAGAAACTGCCTCGTGATATGTTTTTATTGCTAGTGTAACTGGTGGTTTGAATTGTGCCCAATGTTGCTCAGGTCATACCAATATAAGGCGAGCTCGGAAGAATGTTTAGGCATCCCAGCTCTGGAATCCTCGAGCTCTCGCTTCCTCCTCTAAAGCTTTTGCCCTTCCTCTTCGTATTCTCTTTGTCTGATGGTTATTTTGTTATATTTTGTTATTCTGTTCACCTTGTATATGTAGGAAGGGTCCATTTTATCCTAGGAAGTATCGCTTCTAGTCAGCTGGTGGTTCCGGAATAGCTCTTAAGGATAGCGTCCTTAGACGTGACTAGGATTACATGGTGTATTTGCAAGAGTTCACCAACACCACTAACCTATAATCAAACTAAATAATTCAATACTAAGGTTTAGCGACATAAACTGAACATTGTCATGAACAAAATAATAACTAACCAAAGACAAAAATAAAAGGCCAAATAAAGGAAAAAAAAAGGAAAGGTGAAACAAAAATGCAAAGCCAAATTTTCTTTCATGTTGTAGATCTTTTGTCACGCCCTTGTCTTAATTTCACCTTTACTAGAGTATTCACCGAAAATGATATTCGGTTTTGTGGGCAACACAGGAATAGTATAAATATACTGATAAAAAGTGCTCGATTACAGAAATTCCCCATAGGCTAATCTTACATATTTTCACCCAAGAAATCCATTTCCGGACTTGGAATTATCAAATTCAGTGTCAAATTACAAAATTACCCTTCGCAGTCCCATTCTAATTGTTTTAGGGGCGTTTTCGTAATTATACTTTTTCGGCCTTTTCCGAAAGAGTGACCAACTGTAATCCCACCTAATTTTCCCTCTTGAACTAAATGGAATCATCAAATCATTGAAAATCCAAGTCTAAGGCCCATTTCTAAAGCTGGCTGAAACTTATAGGAACTCCAGGGAAAATTGGGATTTTTGAAATCTGACTCCGTAGACATGTTCCTTTCTACTCCTAACTACTTTATTAACTATTTAATTGAGTTATAACTACCATTGAAACCCAATTTTGGCAGCATAACACTTCTAACACAACATTTCCAAGTTTCTCAAACAAAGACAATCTGGCGAAATTTCACCGATTAAATCAACCACAGCAGCCAAAAGAATCAATATTCGAAGGTTTGGAGGTTACCTTTCGCTTCCTTCTGGCTTTTCCCCTTTAGGCTGAAACCCTAGCTCTTCATAACAATGAAATTTTAGCTTCTAACACCTTAATTCATGTAGAGGAACAACTTAGGAGAAGGATTACGCAAGATAGAAGCTAATTCACCGAAGAAATCGAGCTTACCTGGTGAATTTTCTCCTCCTTCTCTCTAGAAAGCTCAAAGTCACTCTCCCTCTCTTTTGCTCTCTAATGGTGCCGGGAATGACTGAATAAGGAAGGAAGGATTGCTTTTTAATATTTTGGCTTATGTCATCTCATTGTTATGCTTATGTCATTATTTCCAAAAATACCAAATTCCAACTTTTATGTACATAACTTAATGTTATAAGCCCAAATAACACGTACATAATATTTTCTCTTCTTGGCCCATGCTAAAGACGTCCTAACGTCCTTCATGTGGGTCCAAAATAAGATGATCACAATTATCCTATAATTTCAACACTTGCCTTCACATTTTCTTCCATTTTCGGATTTATGTGAAATTCTGGCAGATTTTCTGCCCTAAATTTGAAAAATCATAACTAATTCTAGAAAAATAAAAATGGGATCATCCCAAAGCCAATGGAAAGCTATTTAAGTCCTCTTTACTTGAAAAATATGGATCAATGCAGTTCATAACCACAAAAATACAGAATTGCACAAAAGTCCATATTGCTCCAAAACAGATTCCAGTTTCAATCCCAAACTTTGGAAAATCATAACTCTTAGCTCACAAATTGAAATGACACAAATTATATGTCCATGTTGAAGCTTGGCATGTGAAATTTAAGATTGGAAAGTTTCAGAATTTTTAGACATCATTTGCCTATTCAAAACGTCCATACAAACCGACTGCCCTGTACAGAGTTTCAATGGACAGAATTTCCAACTTTTGCACAATTATTCCCAATTGTTCCAATTTCACAACAAACACCCTCCCACACAAATTTTCTCAAGGAAGCCATTGGAATCACTAAAACAACCAAATTCTCATCACATCCACTTTTGAAGTCATTAACCCTTAATCGAAATTTGGGATATTACATCTTCTACATCTTTAAACTTTAATCTCTCTATTAAATTATGAGCTCTTGTGTTGTCATCACCAACCAAGAAAATAGAATAGACATTCTTCTCACTATAGCTCGCATATATATAGGTATATATTGCTGTAATAACCCAAATATTTAGGAATTAAAAAAATTACAATTAAATGAGACAAGTATGTTATTATAATGAAAATATGAGTTTAACGTGAGTTAAATGTCTTTTAGAAGTTATATGAGGGGTTAAATATGAGATCTAGGGATTGAATTTTTGCCGTGGAGAAAGAGTATTTCATTTTATTTTGCAACTATGAAATTTCCAAAATGGCTTTCTAAAGAGAATAATAATAAATAAAAAGGGAAGTAAATAGAATATAATATAATAGAATATTAGACATACCCTTTGATTTTTTTATCTTCTTCTCTTGCCTTGTCACCTTTCTAGCCTTTCCTTTGGACGTATAGAGAAAAGGAGATCACATTTTTTCCCCTCTCCTTTCTAGAGACTTCTTAAACTTAGTGTTTTCAAGCTTAGACCGGACCGGCCGTTTCAAACATGAAACCGTCAGACTGGTGGTCCGACTGGTCCAGTTTGGCTACTAACCCCGGTTCGACCTGTTTTTTCATGGTTTGACCTGTTTTTTAAATTTTTTTAATATTTTATTCAAATTTTCATATAAATAATTCTAAAATCTTCCATTCCTCACCGGTCTAGCCTCGGTTTGACTCCGATCTGACCCACTAACCCTTAACCCAGTACCCCAACCGGTTAAATGACCGATCCGGGTTTCAGAACCTTGCTTAAACTCAGTTTGATCTCATTCCTTGATCAGTGCCATCGCCATTCATATTTTACATCGCCCTTATTCGTCTTTCTACTTGTTCGTTGGCAATAGTGTGATGTGCGTTCTCTTCATCATTGCTGTTATGGGTGTCGTAATCGGAAGATCCTCTTCTTCTTCATCTTTTGCTTTGTCTATTCTAGAAGGTAGGGTGAGTTGAGTTTATTTATTTCTTCTTCTTCCTCTCTGTTGTGTCCGTGTATGTGGGCACAGGCTTCAATCTCACTTTTTGTAATTGTTGAACAACTTCAACTTCTTGATTCTTCATCGCCAAAGCTTGTTTCTCCCCCTTTATTCTGCTGCCATGGTTGGGCGGTTGAATGCTATCCCCTTCTTCTCTTGTGCATAGCTTGTGTGTGGTATGCTCAAATCTTTTATTCTTTTTTCATGGTGATTGCTGTTGATTAAGAGCAAACAAATGAGATAAACTATTAATTGACAGGGATTATTAGATTAAGGGGTTTATAGGCAAATAAAGAAAGGTTCTTGTATTAATTCTTGTTGAGAAATTGATTTATGAAACTGTATGAGACTACATTGATGCTTGGAGAATGTATTATTTATTGGTAGTTATGAATTCAGCTCTTTGTTTTGGGTTAATATTGATGTGCCTGCAAGGTTTTTGATAAATTGTTTTAATGGGGGAAAGGCTTATTTGGGCATGTGTATCTATATTACTTTGATGGTAGAGGATTTAGAATTTGGTTATGATTAATATTTTGCTTAAAGATAAAACTAGAAATTTTTATTATAAAATGATGTCAGAAAGAACATTGTTGGGAAACTACGGTACTCACTCCATTTGGGGATTGGATCAAGGTTTTATTTGATTATAGCTTTGGAGAAGAAAGTTTACTTTGAATAGGAAGTTTGCTGAAATTTTGGTTGTCTCAAGGGTAGGACATAGTTTTCACATAGATTTAATTTAGGGAACTTTGTGACCACATGTGGTTATTAGAAAATGTTTGGTTTGTAATGAGATAATAGTAATTGTTTGATGACTATTTTTGGGAGGCTCGCAAGGTGTTTTGAAATATATAGAAGAATTTGGTTTGGTTAATATTGTTCAACCTCTATGTGAAAACTTTAAAAGGCATATACGTTTGAATGTATATATATTGTGGTGGTAAAGCTTGGGCCATTAAATGGAATCTTGAAGCATGTATAAATAGGGATGGAAGAGATTTTTTTTTAATGCTTGATCTGATTGTATATTTTTCTTAATTTACATGAAATTAGAATGGGGTATGGGTTTATTGGGCTATCAAAAATTGTTGTCAAATGATTTAAGGAAGTTGGAAAATAAAAGTAATTGCTTAAAGGTGTCACGGGTAAAGAACAAGGATGGCTTAGAAAAGTTTTAAATATAAAACATCATGTGATTGAGTGGTTGTTAGGAAGTCAAGTAGTCATTAAGATGGTTGGTTTATGTTGTCTAGGTAATAAATTGGCTTTAGGGATATTTGTTTGAGAAAGAAGCAAACTATAGAAATGTTGGACAACACAACAGATGAGTGAATAGCATCTCATTATAATTTTTAAAAATGATGTTTTTACTACTTATCATATTTTAATGTTAATTATCATATTTACAAGTATGATTTCGTCAAGGATAGTTTATCAGACTTGTTTCATTTTCTTGTTAAAATTGAAATGAGTAAATATTGAAGATTTTATTTATTGATATTATTTATTCTTCTGTTGGTTCAAAGTATAATTCATAATTATGCATGGAGATGATACGGGAACTTTCGAGATGTATGTTTCATAAATTTTCATGTTGAGGTGGTCTTGTGTTTTGAAATGTTCGTATGAAAGTTTTTATTATTTAAAAAGGAATTTGTGGGCAGATTGAGTTTTAATGAAAGCTTTGAGATATAATCTGTGATCCTTCGTGATGGGGTAATCTCTTACAAAGTATTATCTACGAGCTATCATTAACTTGAAAGAAGATTTTTTCATTGCTTTTATAAATTGGCCCCAAACATGCTTGAAAACGTTTTTGAAAGGACTGAATATAAAATGCTAGTTACTAAAAGCAACACTATTAGTCCTTGGCGCACCATGGTTAATTCGAGCTTGCTTGACATTAGTGGGTATAGCACTCATGCTTGATATTCGGGGGGATTCGTTCTCATGCTTGTTATTCATGGGTTTTGTACCTGCATTTGTTTCATGGCCTTGAGTTGTGCTTGGTTACTTACCCTCGTGGACTGTGCGTCCACACTTGTTTTTGTGGCCTCGAGTTGTGCTTGGTTAGTTATCCTTGTAGACTGTGTGTCCATATTTGTTATTCCATTATGTTGAAGTCCTAAAAAACTAAGATTTGGGATTTATTGTTTTTAAATTGATCTTGTTAAACAAGATGTATTACTGCGTATTTAGTTTTACTTGTATAATGTTCTTCATATTGTTTTATTTATGATTATAATTGTGTGATTCAGAAGTTGGAATCTATTGCCATGTTTTTATTGTTCAAGTTTAAATCTGTTTGAATTATTTCCTTTAGTATTTAATTAGTCTCTATAAATGGGACGCTATTCACTGGGAAAATATTTTGGCCTCAAATGGTGAAGTTGAACCTATACTCCTTAACTAGTTATATATGAACTAAACATATATCTAAATTTTCCTGCTCATCATCATTATGGTGAATTGTAGTTGAAGTGTGGTCCCAGACTATCCTCATTTCAATGTAAAATTTAAAATTATGTATTACGTTTTGTAAATTCCACTCTAGGCGCTCCATGTGAACTATAGTTAGGGTACTTGGCCTTCATTGTTGTAATCTGATTGTAGAAATTTTAGAAGGTCCCAAATTATAGTGGGATTACCAAAATGTCTACAAGAAATTTATTATTTTTGTTAAGGTAAATATAATCAAGAAATTTATCTTTTTAGTGGCCATTAATTATCTGGCGAGCTTTTTGTTTGCTCACTCATGTGCTTTTCATTATATTTTAGATATATCTTCTTTTTCTTTTTTTGTGAGATTTTTCTGTGATATAATCCATTACCAACACTCCATTATTGCACTTGGTGCCCTGTCCTAATGATAAAGTAATCATCTACCATTAGATTGTTCGGATAAATGATAATGATCCAAAAAAAGCGTCGGAAACCGATTTGGCCTCCTTTCGAAAATGGCTTACTCTATATGGTAACATCCCAAACCATGGTTTGCGCAACTCGAGACAAAACTCCTCTCACACACTTACCTCGTAAGTCGTAAAAGCTATTAAAAAAAGCTAATCCAAACACACACTAATAAGTCACAAACATAAAACTCAACTCAAGTCAATCTATTAGACTAGTTAACCATTAAACTAATTTCCTAGCCAATGTAGTTAAAGTTTAGTTAAAAGTTTTGGATAAACGGGGGAGATTGGATTTGACCCTAGTTCAATCTTAGTTGAACTGTGGACTATTGAACCACTACTTCTACTTTATCAATGACCACTTCGGTTTTCACTACTTGCACCAAACAAATCCGTAAGTGGGTGGTTCGTAAGCTGACTTCCTTGTTTACAGCGTTGACTCAAATTTGATGTGTAACATCCCAAATTTTATATTCACTAAATATATTGTAATTATTTGAGAAATTCAATAAAATGGTGAATATTCATGAATTTGGAATTTATAAATTTTATAAATGTTCATATTCATGAGAAAATGGGCAAAATAACTATGGAATTAATTTGGATAATTTAAAAAGGCCAATATTAAGGTCCAAAAATAGAGAAAATATTTGGTCCAAAAATATATGGGAATTGGCCAAAGAAAAATGAGAAAAGAAATTGGGTTAAAAAGGTAATGGCAAAATCATAATTTTTTCAGATTATCACAAAATTAATTATTTTCTGATTAATTGAAGTTAATTTCAATTAATTAAGGAAAATAAAAGGAAAAAATATATTTAAAATATTTTGGTCAATTTAATATGAATTTATGAAAAATTTAAGCAAAAAGTGTAATTTTGACCAAAATTGAGACTTTACATGTATAAGAAATTAGAGGTTAAAGGGACGGACCCTTAGGTGTCTCCTACTTATGGCATAAAGAAGAAAATATTGGTTTGGCTTAATGAACAATGTTACATGTCCATAGAGTTATTGTACATAAAATTGATTTTGGAATTTTTGGAAATTCCATAAACAATTAAAATCACATAAAATAATATGATAAAAGCATATCATCGGAAATTCCATAAACAATTAAAATCACATAAAATAATATGATAAAAGCATATCATCCTCTTCCTCCCAGCCATAACTGACGTCCTACTTCAGTTTTAGAGAGAGGACGAGTTGAGAGCACTTAGAGAGAGAAAGAGAAGAGAACTCGTGAGGTAAGCCAATTTCTTTGGTAAATTCTTACCCAATGCATATAACTCCGCTCCTAAGCTACTCTTTCATATATTTCAAGGTTTTGAAAGCTCAATTCAGCCCTTGGGAAGGTTAGGGTTTCCAGCCAAGTCAAGGTAAAGCTAGTGGGAGCTTAAGGTAACTTCCAAACTCTTGTATATTGACTATTCTGGTTGTTGTGGACAATTTAATTGATGAAATTTCGCCGGATTGTCTTTGTTTATAATTTTTGGAAATGGGTTTTCTTAGGGGTTATGCTGTCCAAATTGATACTAAATGGTAGTTGTAACCTAATAGAATAGTCAATAAAGTGGTTAGGAGTATAAAGGAACGCGGTTACGGAGCCGAAATAGCAAAACCCCGAATTTTCTGGGAGGATACCATAATTTTGTCCAGCTCTAGAAATAGGTCTTAGATTTGAATTTTGAATAATTTGATGATTTCATTGAGTTCAAAAGAGAAAATTAGGTGGGGTTACAGTTGGCCACTTTTTCGAAAATGCCCAAAAAAGCGTAATTACGAAAACGCCCCTGAATCTCCGAAAGCGGGGCTGTCAAGGGCAATTTCATAATTTAGTAGTGAATTTGATAATTGAGTCCGGAAATGGATTCCTTGGGCAAAAATATGTTAGGATAGCCCAGGTTAGAATTTCGAGAAAAGTGTAGTCGGACCATGTACGGCAAGGCTGGGCCGGGGTCCCGGGGGTATTTTGATAAATTTTCACCATAGGCTAAAATAATCACTATAAACACTATGGAAGTTTCTAAAATGGTACATGAATGGGTTGTAACCTAATTATGTGCATTTGATATTTTAGGACCAAGTTGGAAGCTTAAGCTTGGCATGTTCTACGAGATAGACGATTTGAGGCAAGAAAAGGGTTTAAGGTAATAACTTTATCCTTCATACACTATGTGAATATTTATATGCTTCGTATATGCCATCTTCTATAATATGTATGATACACAGTGCACACTGAGGTACGGGATGTGTAGGGGTTGCAAATGTGGTTGGCTCTGAACACATTTCCGACTGAACTGAGTTATGTTTTAGTATGATATTGCATTAACTGGTATTTGACATGTTTATTTATCGCATTTTCTATAAATGATAATATGTTGCTACTGGGATTCCTTGGAATCTCACCTTTTGTCAAAATGACAAAATTCCAACAGGAGCTAGTGGCTCCAAGGGAAAAGCAGCTGATACGGGCAAATGAGGGTGCGGAACCTAAGAATTTGGCTAGTATTTATATGTGGCCTCTGTTTTGGACATATTTGGATAAATTGTAAATATTATTAGACCTTGTGGGAATAAATCTTGTATGTAAACATGTACTCAGTATCAGTATATTTGTACAATTTCTATATGCCTGTGGAACTTGGTCTCTATTACTTTGTGTATATCGAAATGAAAACGGGTGTTGACATGATGCTTGTTTCTTTTCTTGATCTACTCGAGCTTGTGAATTGTGATCACTGTGAAGCACCCTATCCATTTCAAAGAGGAGGATTTCAACTTTTCATCTAAGCTCCAAACTAGGTATAATTTACTTTAATAGCCCATATTTTCTTTTCCCTGTAAGATTTAAATTAAAACTTTTCCCAGATTTTCTTTGTTGCCCTTCTTCTGTTTTTCCATTTGAAATTGATTTATGAGCTTGATTTCTCTTAGATGAACAACTTAGAAACTCCCTAGCTCAGAATCTTATCCTCCATCTGCTGGAAATATGATCACAAGAATACTTGCATTGAAATTGTTTTCTTTGTCTTGCATATTCCAATATGATTCATTTCCTTTTTGTTGCAAAAAATATATAAATAGAGAGGGAGGTAGGTACGTACCGGGTCGGATCGGTTTCACGTAACCGGAGCTCATGCAATGATCAGACTACAGAGTCTAATCAAGATGTGCACAGTAGTGCACTAGATTGGAACAGAGAAAGATGAGAGACAAGAAGAGAGATTGCAAGATGTTTCTCTTGCAATGGTGAGGAAATAATGCAGGTGGTAGCCTCTATTTACAGGGGTCTGGAGAGGCCTGTCTAGCTTGCCCCCAAAGCCATGATAAATGGCATTGAATGCCTAATTGATTCTATCAATCGTTAGGCTCTTAAACGTCAATAAGTGTTGATTTGTATTAACAAATCAATCATAATTGTGATTTGTCTTCTCAATCAGCAATAAATGCTGAAATGTTGTTTTCCCATTTAGTTTGTCCTTTTCTTTTCCTATTCAAATAGTCAAGCCTATTAAGGGCAGACTCGGATCCAAAATCCAATATTTATAATACTCGCTAATAATAGTTATGGAACTCACTGATTGAATATATTTTCTAAAAGTAACTGTTCAATATCATTCCATACATGTATGTATGTGTACAAACACATCACAGTGAAATGAAATGAAATATATAACATGTTCTAATCTGGTATAGAGTTCTATGCACCATACATATCTTCGTTAACATCTTCAGTTGAATCATTAATCACCTTAGGAATTTGAAGTTTTGCCATGAATGGGATTAGAAACAGAGTCTCTGCTGTTGGAGAGATACGAAAAGAGCTGGTCACGCAAGTTGAGTTGCAGGTTTCTAGAGATACACTAAGAGACACAATTCAGACTTTTGCTGATTTGGAAGGGAAATATGAGGACTTAAAGCGAGAAAAGCAGTTGCTATGTGCCCTGAAAACAAGTTCTCTATCACCAAGGCGAGTAGAGTCCTTGTCACTATTATAGAGGGTCAAATCTCAATACTATTGCCCTGTGGCTCTTAAAGGGATACTTTGGAAGGAGAACAAGTCATATATCTAAGAAAATTTAAAATACAAGGCACGAGATCAACATTATTCAAATAAATCCTTTGGAGGATATGGGCATGATCTGCTCAAAGTTGCTACTGTCGGATAGGGAGTCGATGTCAAATTTGGAATTGTGAATATGTTATAAACCGGACAAAAGTATTAGACAAATGGCATTGAATTGGATTAAATAACTTTGGATGATAAACAGTAGGTGGTTCACACTGAGTTCATGTTGGAGGGGCTGGATTTACGAGGAGTACAAGAATAAGAGATAAAGAAGAAAGTAGTGCACAATGTCTTCAAAGGATGGGTATTACTTTCCTTGAGGCTTAATTCGCCTCCACCTATTCCTATCTTATAAGACAAAATTTGTTAGAACCGGTTGACACCTAAAAGGGGGTGAATTGAATGTAAGATAAAAACTTCATAACTTTGAAAATCTTTTCACATCTTAGAGAAATCAATAAGTATGAATGTGATGAATCATAAATTCACAGTCAGTTATTCAAATAATATCTTTTGGAAACATAAGAGCTTTGGAAAGAGAAAATGCAAACTGTGATTTATCCTAGTTCAGTCCAATCTAAGATGACCTACGTCTAGTCCCCATCTCCTCCTAAGATTTCAATCCACTATCTTCCTCAAGTTTAACCGGGTACTCGAGAACATCTACAATCCCACAAGTTTGATATGGGCACTTGTGAAACCACTTACAATCTTCTTATTGAGATAACAACTCCCCTTTTCATACTATAAGATTATAATCTCTCTTGATAACAAATGTTTACAATCAATCTTTTCCTTCAGAAGTGAATAATTATAACCACTGAAGCACAATACAAATAATGTCTCTCTTAAAGTAAATATTATAAGAACCACAAAAATAGAGACTATGTGAGATGAATGTTGGAGTCAAAGTATTGGCATTTCAACGATGTATGCATTGGCTCTTTTTACTTTCTATTTTGAATGAACTTCTATTTATAATTGATGAAGAGTATTTGGCCATTGAGCTTTTTCTTCTTCCTATTAAGAATATGACCATTAGAAGTCTATTGGAAGTAACTGTTGAAGCTTTTGACACAAAGTTGTTTTTTTTGTCGTTGAGCTCTAATCCAAGTTTAATCTCCTACAATCCTCATTTAAAGCTAATTAATAATGATTAGAAGTAATATAATCAAGGGTAATAAGAGTTTAGAATGATATCAAGAAATTAGAGATGGTGATTAAAAAACTGATAAACAATCACTCGAGCGTGAATTAAAATCACTCAAGTGATTTTCAGATCACTTGCAAGTGCCTTACAAGTGATCATATATCATTCAAGTGATTTCCTCAAGTGTAATTTCAAAATTTAAAAACCTCAAGTGTAATTTCCAATTGCTAATAACACTAGTAGAAAAAAAGCATTTTAGACCGGCCTATTTCGACCGGTTGTAGTGGATTAGGTCTAAAAGAAATGTGCGGTGGCATTTTCATAATTATAAACAAGTTGGGAGACCGGTTATTATAATAACCGGTCTAAAAAAGATTATTTAGACCGGTTCTTTACTAACCGGTCTAAAAAAATTAAGGATTTTATTTTTTAGACTGGTTACTAAGAGAACCGGTCTAAAAGATATTTATTTTAGACCAATTAATAGGGAAACTGATCTGAAAAAAAGGGTTTTTAAGACCGGTTCCCTAACAACCGGTCTTAGACCGGTTGTTAGGGAACCGGTCTTAAAAGTCCTTTTTTTAGACCGGTTTCCCTATTAACCGGTCTAAAAAATCTTCCCCAATTTGTTTTCACACCGCACCTCTCACTCCCGCCCTCTTCCATTTTGAATTCCCTTCCATTCTGAATCACCCAAGCTACTTTGATCCCAATCTTTTCTCTCCTCAACCGTCGACTCCCCGTCCCTTACCTGATCCCATTCTGAATCAAGTCTATCGTCGCTCTTCGGTCGCTATCATACATTGCTTTAGCTGCTCGTGGTTGTCGTCGTGGGTGCTGTCGTCCCTTATTCACTGCATTTCTGGGACATCTTCATCTTCAATCTCTTTTTTGAGGTATGCTTCATCGTCCTCTACATTTCCCCCTCTATAATTACTATATAGAAGCGGTTACCTCCAGATTTGGTTATCGGCCTAGGCTAGCAAAGGAGATGAACTAAACATTAGCTTAATATAAATTTTCTGGTGTGTTTGGTGTTTAAAACCCTCTCAAAGATGATCCTTGATGAGTGCCCTATATGTATATATTGAGATATTGCATAGATTTTATAACTTCAAAGCTGACCCACATCAGAATTTTTGGGCTTGCTAAGTACTAATTTGGTTATTGCTTAATGCTATTGCTGTTGCACTTAGTTCCAAATTGATGTTGCTGTGATTGAGCTTTTGATATTGTAGAAATCAACTCTAAATTTCTTAAGTTGAGCTGTTATGAAATCAAGTTTCTTCAGTGAATTTTCACTGGATATTTTGTGAATCTGATTGTTGAGGAGAAAATTGCTGTCAAGGTGAGTGCTTAAGTGACTGTTATTGGTTCTTAACAATTTTCTACTGGAAGAACGTTCTTTGGCTGAATATGAGAAGCTAATATGATCTGATTCTGCATTTCAAATTGCCATTCGGATTGAATACTTATTTTGATTTTGGTAATGACAATTATTTGCTACAAACCAAAACAAGCCTCCTGAGATTGTCACCATACTTGTTACCAACAAGACCAAGCTTTTGCGGTTGTTGGCAAGTATCGAGAAAGGTATGTAGAGCTCTCTTTTGTGAGTGTGTTTTCTGTGCTTGACAAGTGACAATTAATTAATGTGGGTATTTTTATTAAGTAAAGGAGGGAGTAATATATATGTGCATGTCAAGAAACCATAGTACCTTTCTTAGGTGATATCTTAGGATAATGATGATGGGAGGCCGAACAGTGTGAAATATTTACTCCCTTGGTCTCGGTCTGAGAGGTTTTAAAGGTGAAATATTTATTTTGGCTTTGGTCTGAGGGGTTTTGATGCTTTTTTTCTGTAGAGGACGAGCAATTTCAGGTTGTTCAGGAAGGATTTGGTTTATTATATATCCCTTTCCCTCTACACCGTTGGCCTCCCTCCAATTGCAGGTTTGTTTGTTTTTCTTAAATACAATGCGTTAGTTTTAAGAAATTTAGTACATAATTTTCATTTTAAGACATTTGATAAGTTAACTGTTATTTTTTAGTTGTATTGTAATGATAAAAAATTAACTTTAATTACTATAATAGTATTACTAATATGGAAGCAGACATAAAAAAACAATGTGAAGGAAATTGGGGAACATAGGGGTGTAGACTTATGATGTGAGAAAGTTCCTATGGTTCAAAGATGTTAAATTATGTTATGAGCAATTCACATTTTGAAATGTTATCAATATGAGTTTTTATTTTAAAAATAGGTGCATATGTCTTGATTGAATCGAGGAATTTGACCTAATGGATATAAATAAATGGACTTAAGCTTCATCTATTTCTTTTTCATTGATTATTATATCAAATAGGTTCATGAAAATTTAATCAAAGTATTATTAGAAACCCCTGAATTGGGTGAAAGGGATTCAATTTAATTAAAACTTTGAATCCTGTATTGATGGTGACCGAATAAATCTGATTGACATATATTGAATGCCAATGTCAGTTACCTTAAATTTAACATTTGCAGTTAATTTGACTGTTTTTTGGCCTTGAAGTGCGAGTGTGATAGAAAATGATTATAATAGACAAGTCAAATTATAATTATTATGAGGGAATTATAAACCAACACTGTTGTCTCTTCATGGTGGTCACTGCACTATTAACAAGTGTTTAGTTTCTATAATTATATCCATAAACATTAGGGGTTAAGTCATAAGGCACAATTCTTCAACATGTTTAGTTACATTAATCTAATTATTTGCTTGCAAGTACTGGATCTAGCGGGACCATTTATAGTTTTCTTTATTAAAAAACTTGTTTTATGTTTTTGTGTACTACTTTTGGACCCATTATGATGAATAAAATATAGGAACATAAATAATTGGGAAGGATAGGAATATATCATATAGGTAATGATCCGGGTGCTATATTAATCATTATTGCTTTTTTATGAGCATATATATAATGGAGGGATACGTACAAGGGCAATGCGACATGAGTTTGTATTCCTTTAAAATTAGTTTAGTGCATATGTGCCTTTAATTAATCTATTAGGTTGTGAATTCTGTTTTGAGCTGAATTCTGTGTTAATGGATCACAACTAGTGAACCTTTTCAATCCTGCCTTTTCCAGGGGAAAAAGTAGAAAACAAAAAAAAGTGTTGGAATATATGGATCGTAGTTGGATAAAAGCTAAACGGAAGAGTGTTGAATATGATGTTGGGGTGAGGGGTTTTTTAGACTTTGCAAAAAGAAATGCCGATGATGATAGTGGGATGTTTTATTGCCCTTGTGTAAAATGTTTGAATGAGAAGCGATTAAGTGTTGCAGATATATATACACATTTAATTTGTGAAGGGTTTTGTAAGACGTATGTAGTATGGGTATGGCATGGTGAACAATTAGAAATGCCAAGTGCATCTCAGCAGGGGGAAGTAACTTGTGATGATAATGACACGGATATGGATGATCGAATAGAGGATATTATTCATGATGTAGGAGAAGAGGCTTTTGAACAATCACATGCATATGGTAATATGTGCAGTGATGCTGAGATGCCGCTGTACCCAGGGTGTAAAAAATACCAATTGCTGAAAGCTGTATTGAAATTGGTAAGCTTGAAAGCATGGCATGGATGGAGCGATAAGAGTTTTTCAGAAACGCTTGAGGCCTTTAAAGACATGCTTCCTGATGATAATGTGTTGCCTTGTCGATACTATGATGCTAAGAAAATACTATGTCCACTAGGGATGAAGTACAAAAAGATCCATGCTTACCCTAATGATTGCATATTGTATAGAAAAGAACATGAAGAGAAGGAGCAATGTCTGATATGTGAAACTCCAAAGTATAAATCAAATAAAGGACCTACAAAAGTGTTGTGGTATCTTCCAATCATTCCAAGGTTCAAGCGCCTGTTTGCCAATGAAATTGATGCCAAAAATTTGAGATGGCATGCAGATGAGAGGATTTTTTATGGAAAGATTCGACATCCAGCTGATTCTTCTCAATGGCAGAAAATTGATCAATTATTTCCTAGCTTCGGTGAAGAACCTAGGAATCTCAAGCTTGGGCTTAGCACAGATGGTATGAATCCATATAGTAGCCTAAGCAGTATACATAGTTCATGGTTTGTTCTATTGGTAATTTACAACTTATCTCCTTTGTTATGTATGAAACGAAAGTACATTATGTTGTCTATGTTGATTTCGGGACCAAAGCAACCCAGAAATGACATAGATGTTTACCTAGAACCCTTGATCGAAGACTTGAAAGAGTTGTGCGATAAAGGTGTCGATGTTTTTGATGCGAACAAGGAGGAGGCTTTTAATATGCGAGCAATGATCTTTTGTACTATAAATGACTTCCCTGCATATGGGAACTTATCAGGATATAGCGTTAAAGGCCACAAAGCTTGTCTGATATGTGAAGAAGGCACATGCTACCATCAACTTCAACATGGAAGAAAGACGGTTTACCTTGGCCATAGGCGATTTCTTAGACGAAGCCACCCTTATCGTAGATTAAAAAAAACCTTTTTTCGGTTGCCAAGAGTTTGAAGCTGCTCCAGAGGCATTGACTGGGGAGAAAATTTATGACAAGGTAAAAAATATCAATACTATGTTTGGTAAGTCATCAAAGAGTAGAAATGAGAAAAATATATGGAAAAAAAGGTCTGTCTTCTTCGATCTTCCATATTGGCGCAATCTTGACGTCAGACACTGTATTGATTTCATGCATGTGGAGAAAAATGTATGTGATAGTATTGTTGGGACACTGCTCAACATACAAGGAAGTTCTAAGGATGGCATGAAGGCAAGATTAAACTTGTAAGAAATAGGAATACGAGAAGATTTACATCTAAGGCCATATGGTAATAGAACTTTTTGTCCTCTAGCTGCTCATACTTTGTTTAAGGTTGAGAAAAGAAGCTTTTGTGAGTATTTACATGGCGCTAAAGTTCCCTCAGGGTATTCTTCAAATTTTAAAAAGCTTGTATTGATGAAAGACTTGAAGTTAATAGGGCTAAAGTCTCATGATTGTCATGTCTTAATGCAACAACTACTCCCAGTAGCTATTCGAGGCAATGCCGAATATGATCTTCAACACATATTGACTAGACTTTGTTTCTTCTTCAATGCCATTTGTTGTAAAGTCATTGACATGGAAAGATTGGAGAAATTGGAAAATGAAGGATATATGATCTTGTGCCAGCTTGAGAAGCTTTTTCTTCCTTCCTTTTTTGACATCATGGTACACTTGATTGTTCTTCTAGTGAGGGAGATAAAGTTGTGTGGCCCTATATATTTCCAGTGGATGTACCCAATCGAAAGAACTATGAAAATACTAAAAGCGTATGTGATGAACCCCAACTGGCCTGAAGCATCTATTGTTCAAAAATATGTTTCTGAAGAAGCTATGGAATTGTGTCAACATTATTTGTCAAATGTATGACATATTGGCCTTCCTAAACGTCATGATCAAGAAGGGGGTAGAATCGGGGCAACAGTAAAGAGCATAAATGCTGATGAATTGCAACAAGTCCACTTGTACATCTTGAACAATGTTGATGAAGTTCAATATTACATGAATGCCTATAAGGAAATTGTACGGAAACAAAATAGTCGAATGACTAAACAAAGGTTAATTAGGGAGCATAACAGAACTTTCGCACATTGGTTCAAACAAAAGGTTGACGGAGAAGAATGTGTTTCTGATACAATAAATTGGTTAGCATGTGGTCCTGAGGTTGATGTCATAAGTTGAACTTCATTTGTGATCAACGGTTATACCTTTTGCACAAAGTCCCTAGATGATAAGAGCACTGTCCAGAACAGTGGTGTTGTATTAGTGGCTAAATCTATGCACTTCTCTAGTTCGAAAGATAAGAAGCCTACATTGGTTGCCATACCTTATTATGGGGTGATTGAAGAGATTTGGGTGGTTGACTATGTTAAAATTAGATTTCCCATTTTCAAATGCAAGTAGGTTGATGTCAATAATGGTGTGAAGATCGATAGGTTAGGATTTACATTAGTAGATTTGAATAGTAGAAGTTTAAAAGATGAACCTTTCATTATGGTAGATCAGGCGCAACAAGTGTTCTATATCATTGATCAGGCAAATAAAATGTGGTCTGTAGCTCTTCAAGGAAAAAGGGTCGTTGATATTGATGAGAAAAGTCGCTCAAATTATGATCTTCTTGAGACTCCTTTTTCTAGGGGTCTGCCAGAATTGAACGAAGAAAATGAAGCAGATAATGCACACGGCACAAGAAATGATCATCACGAGGGAATATGGGAGGATATCTCTTTATGATACTACTTTAAACTTAACTAACTAAAGTAATTATGATTATAATTTATATCCGAAGAATATATTTAGTTATTTTATCGATATAGTCTTCACATGTCATAGCTTAGGATTTATCTTTCTTTGTTGTCGTTACAGGTAAATGACGAATCCCCAGCATCCTAGTACAGAGGATCAGCCACCTACTACACCTCTGAGTCAGCCACCTAGTGCTCAGGAGAGAGTCAGCCAGCTAGTGTTAATCAGGGTGTCAACACCCGTTTCCATTTTGATAATCGAAGAGTAATAAAGACGGAATTCAATGGGCATACAGAAAAGTATAATTATACTGATAAGAATATTCATTTACAATTCTGATATCGTTCGTCAACGAAAAATAGAAAAATACAGTGGAAGTTCTAACATATACAGGGTAACTCAAAATATCTAATGATACACTAATGATAACTACGATCTCGTCCTTTCCTCGATACATGAGCCAATTACTTCTCGACGTCTACGTCTTCGCCTTTCGATCCACTAGCACCCGCTGAGATGTTTGTTTAAAAATATGGTGAGATTCCGAAGAATCCTCGTAGAAACATGCTATTGTTTATAGAAAATGCGAAAAGTAAAAATGATATATGCCGTTTATGCACCAATTAATGAACATTATAAACATATCATCTGCATGTATACATGAGTAGGGCCCAGCCCCACTATTCTGCACTGGTTGGTTTTCACCAACTCTAGTGTAAGTGCCTCTAACACTTCTGGCCCCTTTCTGGGCAAATCGTGTTCATTAATAAAGCACAGTTACAAACATTGGCATTCACACAATCATATAACTATGGCATAGTGTATGAAGGATAATGTCCCTACCTCAATGCTTTATAATCCTCTTTTTAATGGTGTCTCGTAAAGCGTGCTGTTGCGGCGTCCGACTCAGTCTTAAAATTTAAATGTACCAGAAATAGGTCATAACATATCCAAATATCATTTTATACTCTTCCATAGTGTTTCTTGTGGTAATATTAGTCTATGGTGAAAATTTATTAAAATGCCCCCGGGACCCCGGTTCAGCCCCGCTGTACTCAGCCTGATGGCATGTTTTTTCAAAATTTTGACTAAGGCTATTCTAACTTATTTTCGCCTAAGGAATCCATTTCCGGGCTCAAAATTACCAAATTCACTGTCAAATTATGAAAATACCCTTGACAGCCCCTATTTAGTGATTTCAGTGACATTTTCTTAATTATGTTTTTTCGGCCTCTACCGAAAACGTGCCTAACTGTAACTCTACCTATTTTTGCCCACTGAGTCCAATGGAACCATTTATTTCATGAAAATCAAACTCTTACTACCAGTTCTAGTCCTGGCCAAAATATTAGGGGAAAATGGGAAGAATGAGGTTGTGTTTTGGCTTCCAAAACTTGTACTTTTCCACTTCTAATTCTTGATTAACTTATTTAAACACTTCTTAACCATGATTTAAAGGATTTTGGGCAGCATAACCCCTTAAGGTCATGGCTTTTCTAATTTTACAACTCAACCCAAAAATCACATAACCAAACAACAATCACCAACAACAACTTCAATACACTAAGAAGTTGAGATTTTGGAGATTACCTCTTGATCCTTGGTGTTTCTCTCTCTAGGACGTCCTCTCTCTCTTCTCCTTGAGCTAAGAATGAGTCTTCAAGATCATAGATTCATGAAGAAACATGGTTTAGAGAAGGATCTAAGGGAAATGTTACAAGGAAAGCTTAAGAATCAACTCCTACCTTAAGATTTCTTCTTCCTCTTCCCTCTAACTCTTCAAAGTTTCTCCAAACTCTCTCCCTCTCTATGTTGAACGAAAATGCATGAAGGAAAGGGAAGAGAAAGCCTTCATAAAAATGCTCCCTTGATTCCCAACCATTGATCTCATCTAAGGTTGTTATAGTGACACATGCCAACCACCATACTTTCCTCCATGCTTGCACCATACTTCCTTTTTGTGTGCACTCAACCTTGCCATACTTCCCTTTTGTGTGCACTCAACCTTGATTATCATTTCCTTCTTCCTTGGTTGGCCAAAAACGTGCTCCCTCTTATGCTCCAACTAAATCAAGTGTTCCTTCCATTTACTCAAGTCAATTGGTACAAGAGTTGGCTACCTAACCTTATGACATAAGTAAGGACTTATGACACAACAATTATTTCCATAATCTTTCATGTGGTGTTGAAACTTGGTTTCATTGAATTTTGACACTTGTCTTCTCCTCCTTCATCCCTTAATTTCTAAAATAATTAAGAGAAAAAGGAAGATTACTTTATTTCTTAAATTTTTGGAATAATGCCAATTCTGGCAGATTTTCTGCCTTAACTTTGAAAAATCATAACTAATTTTGTAGACATCATTTTAATACAATTCTAAAGCCTATGGAACCCTTATTGAGTCTAGTTTCAAGGAAAAATATGGAATTTTACTAACTGGGATCATATCATTCCCAGATTTTCAATCTTTGACCGCTGCTCCAGAAATTAGTCAATTTCTCTGGGAAAACTTCAAAAATTCATAATTCTCAATACAAAAGTCAAAATGGCTTATAATACCTATCAAATAAAAGCTTAGGATGTCAAATTTCACTCTGTAAAATTTCATAATTTTTGGTCAACATATGGTCTTCCAAAACTATATGACAATCCCACTGCCTCGCAAGCGATTTCACTGAAACCACTATTCTACTTTCAATTTTCAATATTTAATTCCTTTGGCCTTAAATATTCACCATTTCATTGAATATATAAAATAATTACAATATATTCTTGTTGAATAAAATTTGGGGTGTTACACAGGGCGAGCCTAGCAATGCTCGGAGCCAGGGTCATAGTAAGGGCAGTAGCTAGTCTGTACGGAGGGGTAGACGTGGCACACGGTAGACAGACATTTCCCTCAGTCGGAGTGCAGGACAAAAGATGCTGATTGAGTTTGATAGATATTGGAAACCAATCGGTCCTAATGCCCAACCGTATAGGAGTTTTGTCGGTCTCCTTGCACGCAATAAGCCGAGCATCTTGATAGAGGAGTAGAGAAATGTCGATGAAAAGGTGAAGAAACATATTTGGGATACTATCCAGGTATAAATTCTCTTATGTATGTAATTAATTATTATCAAATATGTCACAAATTTGTCACTTACTCCTTCAATCCTTGCTTCCAGCTCACATACGACGTTCGTCAGAGTGAGATCTTGTACAACAAGACAATGACGTACTATTATGAGCGCTGGAGCAAGTTTAAGACAAATTTGACCAACAATTACATTCATATCGAGGTGAAAGATGGTCAGTCACGTCCTAATCCGTGCGACCAGTATACATTTCTTGATCAAGCAACTTGGCAAGCATTTGTTAGGCTTCGGACTACTCCAGAATCTTTGGTTAGTTGACTTATTTTTTGTTTTATCTACTTAGCAATTATCTTAATTAATTATAACACTTTCCTTTTGTATCATTTCTTATTCGCAGGCTAAAAGGTAAAATGCACAAGAGAGTGGTAGAAAGAATGATTGCCCTCATACAATGTCTCGTGGGGGTTATGCAAAGGCTGAGAGAGACTTGTTGGCGGCCAAACGGAAGAGATTGGAAGAAGCATCTCAATCCGATCCTTCTGTTCTTCTTTCTCCACCATCTCTGATTCGTCACGAAGAAAAGTGGCAATTTGCCCACCAAAAGAGGAGCAGGTCTTATACGAGTGAACAATCTCGTATAGTAGGTGAAAGAATTGTAAGTATATATCGTTGCTGTTATTAATTACATAAGAAACGTACATCATTACTTATGTTTGTTATTTTGTATTATCTTATAGGAGGAACTTAGAAATAAACAAGTTGAGGGATCTTTTAAGTCGGACGGCAGGAATGATATTCTAATAGTTGCTACTAGCAAACATGAGCATCCAGGCTGTGTCAGGGGAGTTGGAGGAGGGGTAGGGATACAGGATTACTTTGGAGCCCCCGTACTCCATTCCTTAAACATCGTGACTAGGGAGGAATTGGAGACTATGTTGGCCACTGCAAGAGTAGAAGCAAAGGCCGAGGCTGAAGCATCATTTGATGCACTAGTAGAGACCCGGTTGAGTAAGATGAAAGAGGAAATGATAGTGTTTATGAGCTCAAGACAAGATACCAGTGCTCCCCGGCCACAATCGATTGATCCTAATAAGCAGAGCACTAAAGGGAGTTGTTGCAGCATCGGGCAGTAATCAGAGGGTTCTGCAAGAGAAATTACTGAGCCTTGTGATATTTTTGTTGAGGATCCTCTGAGATGGTTAGTTGCAGGGGTAGTGTGCATAACCTGGGATCAATTGTCCACCACCGACAAATGGAAGCTGATCAAGTCTGAGTGTCAGTTGATGAGGTGATCATTGTAGATGCACCTGTCCCTATCCCTTCTGATGAATTCAAGATTGTAAGCGATGTCCTGGGTATGTTCATCTTGTGGCCAAAGAACCTTGTTTCTGTTCGAGCTGAGGAAAGTCTGATCAAAGCCCTACCAAGCCCAGCTCCCTTCACTCAGCAAGAAGTTTCACAGCCTCCATTGAATATCATGCAACAAGTGATTCTGATGGCATATGATACATCCTTTAAAACAAGAGAGTGGCCTACGGATTCAGTTGTTGGACAGTCAGGGGTGACATGCAATCTTGAGAGGGATGATTTGATGTCCCTGATAGCTCCTAGACAAAATCTTACGATTGGGATTGTCCAACTATTCTTAATGTAAGTATCTTCTGCAATTCAAAGTAAATATTTTAAAAGTTTCACCGTTTACCTTTTATTTATGTGCTTGCATTATTGTAGGTACATGCATCGTAGGTTGGTCTCCTTTGGCAAAAGCGAAAAATTTGGATTCTTATGCCCCCATCACATCCAAGAGAAAGGGACCACTGCTGCTAGCAGACATAGATACTTATCAGAGAGGCTTAGTGAAACTGGAACTGAGTGTTTCTTGGCTCCATATGTGCATGGGTAAGAAACAAAATGATATTTTATAATTTATATAATGTTTTATGTTTGCTTAATATTCTTCTCTTTTTTTTCAGTGATCATTGGCAGTTGGTTCTTCTATGCAAGAGTAGTTACACTGTCTTCCTCTTATGTTCCCTCCACTTTAAACCAGGGAATGATTTGAAAAAGACCATAAACTCGTTAGTTTTCTTGCATTATTACCTTTTATGTGCAAAGTTTATGGAATTTGTGTAAAACCAATAACCTTTGTGATTGTGATGATCATAGGGCTATGCGGAACATTCCTACACTCTTGCTTGTGGTAAGCATATTCGTGACTTAAAGGACCCTACATGGATCATGCCAAATGTTAGTACATATTGATTTGTTTAAAGAATGTAATAAGCCATGTCTTTATATTTGTTTTAATGATATCATGTTTTTTCTCAGAGCCGTAGGCAACCACAGGGGTCCAACTTATGTGGTTTTTATGTTTTGAGACACATTTACAATATTATCACTCTAGGCACGACTGATTTTACTCAGGAGCTAAATTTATATTTCAGAACTTTTGTATTACTTTATTGTTTTTAAGTTACTAAGTTAATGTTTCGTTTGGTTTTGGTGTTACAGATGTTTGATCTTGCTGATCCCTTTCCTGAAGAAGATATTGATTTCATTCGCACATGTTGTGTGAATTCATCTATGAGCTATTACAAAAATAGTGAGTTTTTGAATCCTATTACATTGTATATTGTTCTCATATGCATTGCTAATAGGGTTTATGTATCTGTGTAGGACAATTTCTGTGATATGGGTGATACAGGAGGCATGGGATTTGAGGAACTGACCTTTGTAATTTTTCTTCCCTTTGTATTCTGTAAAACTGAGGAATTTCTGCTGTTGCTTGTATCAATACTTGAATTTTATTGCTGCCATTGTCATTTCAAAGTTTTGCATTCATTTATGAGCAAATTCGTCTGTTTGGACATTCCTGCTTGTTTTTAGTTTTAGACAACTTCATGTTGCATATTGAAATTGCAAGAAATGGAGTGAATTTGTAGTTCCTAGAATCTGATTTTAGCTTGTGTCTTAAATTGTGACATTTGATCTTGAACCTTAGCTTGTTCTACACTAATTACCATTTGTTGGAAGTTTAATTAAAAGTCACCTAGCTTACACCTTTATTTGTGCTTGTTGTTGATCTTGCTGCTGTCATTGCTTTTGTGAAATCTGTTATGTTGCTTTCGTGCTGCTGTTAAAATTGGAGCATCCACTGCGTGTATATATACTTTCGTGCTGCTATTAAAATTGGAGCATCCACTGCGTGTATATATAGAAAAGGGACTTTTTTTAAAAAAAATAGAACCAGTCACAACCGGTCTTAAAGGTAATTTAAGACCGGTTGAAGGCACAACCGGTCTTAAAGGTGGACCTTTAAGACCGGTTGTGACACACAACCGGTCTAAAAGGTGGACTTTTAAGATCGGTTGTAGGCACAACCGGTCTTAAAAGGTCTGACCTTTAAGATCAGTTGTAGGCAGAATAGGTCTTAAAGGTGACCTTTAAGACCGGTTGTGTGTCACAACCGGTCTTAAAGGACCAGTTGTAACAACCGGTCTAAAAAATAACAGATTTTTTAGACCTCATGTAACAAGACCTAATTCATAACCGGTCTAAAAAGTCTTTTTTAACCGGTCTAAAAAGTCAATTTTCCACTAGTGTAAAGTGTAGTCAGTATCTAATATATAATAGGAAACAAAATTGATTTAAGATTTGATAGTTTAAAGATATTATATATGTGGAATTTTCCCGTCCCATGACACCCCAAAAAAATATAATTTGAAATTATTTAATATAAAATAAAAATAAATTTTTTCACATAGTGCAAAAAAATTTCATCATCGTCCCTCAATGCCATACCACCAAAAACCAAAATCAAACGAAAAAACACGTTAACACATGAGAAGTATGGAAAGAAGCCATCAGCAATAAAGCCCAGATTCCAAACTCAAAGCCATTAACACATACGAGGGTGAATGTAAAAGTATGGAGGTTTTGGGAAGAGAACATGAAAATACCAAAATATAGAGAGAGTGAAAGAAAACATGAGGTACCTGGTAGTATTGTATGTTCAAGATTGCTTGTTTTGCGACTTGGAAAGGACACATAGAGAGTGCGGAAGATAGAGACTCTGTTTTGTCGGGGGAGTTGCTGGAGACGGGGGAAGATGAGAAATATCTGTTTTTTTCATCACCTGATATGACGCACTAACCCCCTCCATCGTTATTTCCCTTTTTCCTGTCTAATGCTTTATTAGCATAAATATGTATTCCTGAGTGATCGTTTTTTTTACTGCAATGACGTTGGTCACGCCTTTATTCCGTGGAAGCTAAGCTAGGCTCAGTTGCGGCAAGGATAGGGTTGACAGAGTTCTTTCACTCACTCTCTATAAAGATGATGATGAATAGTGGTGGATAGCTTTCTCTCTTACTGATTTTTTTTAAAAATTTCGTCACTTATCCACATCATCAAGCCAAATCATCATAATTAACAGTGTTAGTGCCACATCATCATATACAATTAAAATTTTTTAAAAAATAATAGGTTAAATTATACAAAACCCTACTAAATTTTGGATCAATTGCATCTCCCGTGACATTTCAAAGTTTAAATTTAACACATTGACTTTTAATATTTTAACTATTAAACCCCTACCGTTAAGTAATCGTTATCTTTTTAATAATAAAAAGAATAATGAGATAAAAAGACTGAAAAAAGAATGAGACAAAAAAAGAAGAAGCAAAAAAAGTAGTAAGACATATTGGTAAAATCAGCTAATTCAGAAATCCCTAATGAGGTCTCTTGACATAATTAGGGATTTGATAAAAGTGCACGCTTGAATATAAATTTATGCATTTCAAATAGATTTAAATGGGATTTTTTTAAAATAATAACTATAAAAGGCACTTATTTATATTAAAAATTATGGTTTCAATACAAATTCCGGCTGACATCAACAAATCTTTTTTTCTATAAACAAAATATCAACAAATATTCTCACGATCATATTTTTATTTGCAAGACATGAAAGTCCCTTTGGGCAGTGTTGTGGTTTTCATGAAGAACACAACTAAGTAAATATTTTTTTTAAACATAAGTTTATTAAATTCTATTTTTATTTCATAATAAGAAATGAATAAAAATACTTCATCCGATCTTAAATATAAAATCTAGTCAAATTTTTTTTAGAGATTAAGAAAAATTATTTAATTAATTAATCATAGTACATGTTGTATAGTATTCAGTTATATATTAGTTTATAAATCACGTAAATTACTTTAAAGAAAAAGGATAAATATATATACTCTAAAGTAATTTATTTAGCTTTCTTGATCTTAAAAAAAAAAGGTTAACTTGATCTTTTATTTAGAACCGAAGGTAGTATATATCAAGAAAAAAATAAATAATAACAATTTTCTAACATGATCAGTTCCTTGTTGAGATTTGAGAGTGTTGAGATTTGAGAGTATGTCCCGCTTGTGATTTATTTGGAGAAGTCAGATCTTGAGACTTAGAGACAAGCTCTCCTAGTCCATGATTTCTAGGCTAATATGTGATTAAAGTGGACTACCACTTGATTGGGTTATGGTATGCTCACATGCATATAAAATCTATGATAAAAAGACAATATGCCCATCTAATCATGATGTTGAGGAAATCCTACATATGAAGGAATTAAGAATGTTACATTAAATGGCCAAAAAACAGAAAAACAATCAACAGAGGCACAATATCGTATTAACTCACAAAAGTACAAACAACAATTTATGTCTGTTGACGTAGAACAATATAAAGGATAATCCCATCACACATTAACATATCCATTGTCAGAAAGAAAGTATAGCGATTAAAGCTTTTAAAACAGGAACAATAAATCAACTCTCTTAAACACAAACACCAAAGGAAACAGTTCAAAGCGCACAACAAAACAAATACAACAATCTTAAGGCACATCTGAGAAAGTGAAGCAACATCTTCTGTTGAATCCCCACCAGACACAAGCAACAATCAAGATTTCAATCTCAACCACGTCATTCTGAAAAAATAATACAAGAATTTATTAGATGTATCATCACAAGAACTTTCTGCCATAAAGGTAGAAACCTTTTTAGCTATATGTCGAACTTTGACAGCTTCAGTACAGGTATAAACATTTGCAATATATGTAACTTCAAGGTCAATCAATTATACAAAATTCTTCTAATTTCCTCGAAATGCAGGGTTTTGTACGTGGGTTGCACTACACACTTTTTTTTGGTATGATACTTGCAACAAAGTCAATTTGTTTTAAGTTATGGTCTGTTATATTATTTAAGACAGAAATTAGCCTTGTGTGTTCTTTTTTCAAAATAAAGTCAAAAGTTTAAGAAGGTTACTAATAAATTTGAATGAAAGAATGATATTGTTATAAATAAAAATGAGAATCAATATGTCATGTGAACTTAGATGAAAAAACAAATAAAAACAATGTGAGCTGATCTTAAATTGTATTAAAATGGTTGTCATAACTAATTGATTTTTTTAAAAATAAATGTTGTGCGGAATATAAAACTAAATATATTTTTATACATGGCCAGATATATTTTGGAGCAAATAAAAATGTATTCCTACTATACATGAGCGTTTGTTGAGGAGGAATCTTGTAATAAGTAGAAATAAATTATAAATCCAAAGTGAAAGAATAGACCGTCACCTGTATCATTTCTCATTTTTCTGTATTGAAAGATGTCATCAGCTCATATGAAGTCAACTGAGTCAAGATGTTAAGGGCCTCATCAAATGGAGAAAATATTTCACTGAATTTATAAGGCGGATCTTCTTGGCGCCACTCTACTTTACTCCATTGAAGTTTTTCCCACCATGTCATTTCTGCTCTTATCCATTTCCCATCAAATGGCAAGGTTCGAGAGCGACACAAGTGAGCTCCAATGAAAGATTATGCTGTTACAACAGTCTTACGCTAAGAAGCTCAAAAGAGGGGGGAGAAAAAGCAGAAGAAAATGTACAAATCTCTATATAAAGCAGTCAGAATCACCACCGAGCTGAAGAGGTGGACATAGCTCTGTTCATCCAAAACAGATACAGAGCACCATCTCTGTATTCAAGCCTGTACTTGTCTTCGAAACCCTTCAATAAAATTCTGACTGCAGCTGTAGTTGGGGCACTCAGCGGGTATTGTTTAAAACCGGCCATGTGAAGTCTTGACCTCCACTTTCCAAGAAGTTCATGCCTCTCTACACTCTCTCTTCCCTCTCTCTTCCCTCACAAGCTATCATGTTGACAATGTCTCGAGCTACACAGTGTTTTTCTGCACTAATCCGCTCCCTTTCTTCTCTGTTAGAGCTGCCTGCATCTATGGATTCAAACATGGCTGTATAGTAACTAACTGTCTCAATAAACCTTTGGAGAAAGGGAGAAGTGTTGGTGTTGGATTCCTGCTCAACAAGGGTCATAACTTTGGGTGACAGGCTCTTGACCAATCTCAGTAACCTGTCTCTATGGTTCTCTGTGCTAACACTCTCATCAGGCATGTGGTGCAGAACATAAGGAATGTTCACAGCCACGGCTTCCCCAGGTCGAACTCCTAGGTTCTCAAGTTGAACCTCACAGCCAGACATGGCAGCACTATGGAACTCGAACGGCACTCCAAGGGATTTGGCGTGATTTGCCAAATTTTGTCCTACAATATGAAGCCCTCCACCTTGAGCACGAAATGATTGGGAGTCATCAACACCAGTTACACGAATGTATGGGGGCCCACCAGGCCGCTGGGCTAGAGCCTGAATTAGTAACTTCCACTGGGTGCCCTTTGCAATTTGAAAGTCAATTATATGAATTCTGGATTCATTTTGCATTGCTTCTAGGATGACAGCATTGGCAGAGGTGTAAGCAAACTGCAAATATGGGCAAATCCTATAGAGGACGCCCATGTAGTTCATCAGTTCTTTGCTTGTTGGAGGTTGTTCTTGTTCCCACTTCAGAGATTTGTAGATGATACTCCCAGTTGATACCACCCTCGCTCTAAGCCCCTCCAACATGTAAGCTCCCAGCCTCTGAAGTGGATCCCCAGAAACTAACACCATCTTCACCAATACTTTATCCATCAACCCTGTTGCTCTTTGAATGTGCACAAGAAATCAGGACCTCTTTCAAGTCAAGTTTAGGGACCATTTCTACAATCTGGTACCAATTCCGCCCACACATCGGAGATGCTTGCTGGTGGCCCCCTAGGGAGAAACCACAGCTGTCAACAATATCTGACTCAGGCCCCAACAATTCGTGCTCTGATTCCTTGAGCCTGTGCTTCAATTCGTTGCCACCATCAACACTAGAGCAGCCACTGATTGTTGATCCATAGGTGTTATCCAGGGACTGGTGGTGATCTGAAAGGGATGATTGAGTCTGAGAACTTTGTAGTGAAAAAGGATTCCTATTGGATGAATTGCTATTAAAATATTGTAGTTCTCAAAAGAAACTGTGGTTCCCTGGCTGCTATCATCAACGAGTTCATGGAATTTAAATAAGAAAAGCAATTTCTCCCCTACCTCTTATTAAATTATCAGTCTTTTTATAATTCAATGTTGTCAATAGGATTTCTTTTTCTCCAATCAACTTCCTTAATTATGAAGATGATAACACACACACACACACACATATATAGTGTGTGTGTGTGTATAGATTTGTTGGTTTTATAGTCATGATGCGAAGGTGCTTAGAAAATGCTTGAGAACTTATTTGAAGGGTTCTGTGAAAACAACCCCAGCAAGAAATAAACCTTTAATGATGGTGATGATAAAGAAAGGCAATGACTAACTAATATACTCGCTGTAATCATTAATACAAGATCTATTTATTTAATTGATTATATTAAGAAAGTTAGATGATTAATTAATATGATATATATATATATATATTCTAAAATATCCTAGTCATCTTTCTTATTTAAAGATCATGTATAAACATTAGTTATATACGTGACTCCAAGGTCAAGCAATAATCACTACTACAGACAGGGCTTTTAACGTCCCTTTTTTGGCCATGTTTACGACTTTTTATAGGGAGACGCCTATATGAGCGACATAATAAAATCTGACGATAACGTCTGTTAAAAAATGAACGTCTTAAGTCACTTTAGGTGTCCCTTCCAACTTTAAGCATCCCTTTTCCACTTTAAGGATGTTGACAGGTGTTGTTGAGGATAGCGATGGAGGAGGTTGTAATGCCCCTAAAATAAAATAGGACAATCATTCCTTGTCCAGTTAAAACTTTATATGTTTTCTTATAACTTGTAAATAATACTCCCTCCGGTCTTATTTATAAGCAACTCTCTCTTTCATGGGGTTGGTCCCTTTTATAAGCAACTTTTACTTTTTGTCTGAAAAGCTTCTTTTTCCTATTTTACCCATATTAAATACGCATTTTCTCGCATATCTTATACTCATTATCTCTCATACTTTTTATCTATTCTCTCTCCTATACTCTTTTCATAAAAAAGGGCATATATGGAAAAAAAACATGGCATTTTTGACACATTTATTGTTTTTAACTACTAGTTCGTTTTACGCAATCCAGAAAAAAGTTGCTTATAAATAGGACCGGAGGGATTATAAAATAATTATTAAATCATTTATTAAAATTTTAATTAATTCTTGCGAATTTGTAACCAAAAGTTAATTGATGGTCTAATGGAAACTTGTTTTTTAGTTGTTATCAGGTCAAGGGTTGGAAACTTTTTGGTTTTGACCAATTGATTAATAATAACATGGAGAGTTTCTTACCTTTTTTAGAATTAATTTCATTATTTTATTTTATTACAATAATATCATTCATTATATTACTCTCTTTCCTAAGCAAGGTTCTGAAACCCGAACCAGTTATTGAACCGGTTGGGGTATTGGGTCAAGGGTCAGTGGGTCAATTTGGAGTTAAACCGGGATTAGACCAGTGAGGAAGGAAAGATTTTAGAATTATTTGTATGAAATTTTGAATAAGATAATAAAAAAAAATAAAAAATCGGGTCAAATCATGAGAAAAACGGTCAAACCACATGAAAACTGGTCGAACCAGGGTCAGTTACCAGATCGTACTGGTCGGACCGGCCGGTTAGGTCCGAACTTGAGAACACTGTTCCTAAGAGACAATTATAATCTCAACACATCCCTCCTAATATTAATAGGGTGGCCAACTATCATGTGAAGGCAGTCTTAAGTGTTGAGGGGAGAGGCATCTCCATTTCTCTTCCCATCCACTTTCCTCTACTTCTTTATTATCACCGTTAAATTAACTCTGAATGGTTGAGATTCAATATCCTATAAAAAGTAAAAAAAAAAAAAATATATATATATATATATATAATACTTTAATAAAAGTATAAAGATATAAATTAGTTATATCAAATTTTAATGATTTAAATTTATTTATATACATTTTTTATTATTTAATATTATAATAATATTTTTATAGGATACTGAGTCTCAACCATTAAGGGTTAATCTAACGGTAAAAATAAAAAAATGGAGAGAAGTGGACGGTAAGGGAAATAGGGTAAGGGAAATGGAGAAACGCGCACATATCCATATTAGGGCATTTGGCAACAAAATTAAAGCCAGTATGTTTCAAAGCAAAAATTGGAGGAAAACTCTAGAAACTCTCTCTCTCATCGCATCCACACGCTTAGGGTGTGTTTGGTTTAACGGAGGTTATGTTAAGTGAGATTTATTTAAGTTAGGTTAGAGGATATTATAATGTTGTTTGGTTTAAGAAGAGGGTAGGTGAGGTTTGGTATTTTATTTGGTTCAGGAGATTAGATTAGGGGAGTTAATTATAAGTGGACAAAAATGCCCTTCTACATATTTTCCTTCTTTTTTTATAATGTATTTATTAATAATAATCATTTTAAGACTTATGACAAAAAATATTCTTTTCATATTCTTTAATCTTTTTTATTGTCTTAAGTCTTAAAATAAAAAATGTGTGAAAAAAGTGTATTCAATCAAGTCTTAGAATTTTTTGTCATTTTAAGACTTAAAGACAAACATAATAATCAGCAAGTCATAAGTCATAATAATCATCACTTCATCAGTTGCACTAATTAAGTTCATAATATCACCACTCAAGCACGATGCTACACTTTTCTTTTTTGTCTATATGTTAAACCATTAAAAAAAGGTAATAGCCTAAATTATTTATACAAACACTAAACAACATTCTTTAACCTTTTAATTTCTAGAAAGAGTAATGCTTACAGAATCAAATATAGAGTAGTCCCAAACATGAGCACAATGACCAAATAAGACAAGGGCAATAGGATCATGGCCGGACAATTCCTCCCTTTTAATAGGAACTGCCCAGACACGTGCACTGTAATAAAAGCATGGGTAATTTAGAAAAACCCCCAAATTTAGAGGTTTTATAAAAATGTAGGTTACCACTAAAAGACAAAAACTCCTCCCACCCCTTATCTAACCTCATTCCAATTAAATACCTATTTTTAATCTCCAACCCTCCCCAACCTAATCTAACTTAATAAAACCTCCAACCAAATAAAGCCTTAATGTTGTAGGTGGCCGGATTCCGATTTTGTTCGGATCTCTTCGTCCTAGCTGGCGGTGTTCTGCAATATTACTCTGTTTCTACCGCCTATATTCAATGCATCCAGGTGTGTGAAAGAGCCGAGCCTTGCCTCTTCTACTTCCCTTCTTGCTAAACATCGTTCTCCCTTATTTCAAGCTATGCTACAGTAATCATTGAGGTTCTCTTCTTCTTCCTTCTTGTTTGTCTTGGCGTGGGTCGTGGGTTGGGTGCCATTCAATTTAGCCTTCTTATATCCTTTGATTTTTCTGTATGAATGGTTGTTTGAGATAGCTTTTAATTGTTCTTTTTCTCCTTCAATGGTTTGTGTCCTCTCTTCCTAATATCTTGAGCATTGTGTGCTTATGAGGCTATGATCTTGCTGTCCTATTCTAGAGTCTTTTTGTCTGGTGGATCGCTCTTTGGTAGAGCTTATTCTAAAACAGGGGAGAAAGAAACAGTAAGGTTTTGGCCAAAAAAAGAGAGGAGAAATAATACATCTTCTTGTTCGGTTTTCAGTTGGTATCTCCTTGACTTTTAGTTGGTAATGCTCTCCTTTTATTCTTGATTATGATATTGACAGATTGGGTATTATGGTGATCTTTGGATTTGGTGGATGTGATAGAAAGATGAATATGTTTTTTAAGCAAGCTAGATTGAGTGCACATAAAGTCTTTGATAGTAAAATGCTTGAAACATAGTTATGATGAGGATGGTAATTTTTAGACTTGGAAGCATGCGAGTGTTTTATGTAATAAAGTAGTTGGGATGAGTAAATTTCACTTGACAAGTTCATTAATAAATAATCATGCTTTATATTTGTATGTAAGATTTAGGCGTAGGGCTTGCTATGAGTAAATTGTGTTTGTGCCGTCTCTCACTACATAGATGCTATATGTGAGCTCATTATGAATAGAAAGGAGGATAGGCTTAAACTATTGAATAATCAAGTATCATTTTGGACTTAAGTTTGTGGTCACTTATCTTGAGTTTCATAATTACCTGAATACTTGATGTACATTGCTCAGGTTCATGCCCGCTTGAAACGAGATTTTATTTTGTTGATGAATATGTTTGAGATGCATAGAGTTATCCTAAAAGTTTATATCTAATCATTCTAGTTGAAATCTAAATTTTGTTTCTTTCATTGGTTTGTGTGTGTATATATAACGCCTTTCAAAGGAAGTTGGAAACATGGTTTTAAAATGTTTTATGAAATTTATTCATATATTTTATTAGAGCAAATTTTCAAACGAAATGATTTCTTGTAAGATTGTTAATATTTTTATCAAAGGAACTTGATACATAGCGCTTGTTATTTCTTAGGTTTTGTACCGGCGCTTATTTTCGTGGCTTTGAGCCATGTTTGGTTATTTATCTTTGTGAACTGTGTGTCCACGCTTGTTTTTGTAGCCTTTAGCCGTGTTTGATTATTTACCCTCGTGGACAATTTGCCCACACTTGTTTTCATGGGCCTTGTATTGCGCTTGTTTCGTGGCCTCCGTGCTGCGCTTGTTATTTGCTCTGTACTAGCTCCTCTAACGAAATGATTTTTTAGAAAAGGAAAATAGTGTTTTCACGATTGTTTAATACTATTGAAACGAAAGTCTTTTATTGAACTTTTATTTCGAAGTTATATTTACAATTATTCTTTTAGTTTTTATTTTTGTTACATACAAGTGTGATTACAATAAGCCTTAAAATTAGTTTTATTTATATATATTTGTGTGTGTGTATCAAAGATGATTTTTATATCTTTTATATTGTGATGTTTGTATCAGCAAACATGCTTTCAGGCATATTTATTTCGACTATTTTATGGATCTAAATTATTGAGGCACGATTCTTCTGTCTTCAGAAACTAATCACGATTCAATATTTTATGTATGTACTCTGGAATTATTCTGGTGAGAAGTAGTGTAATAAACTATAATTACTTGCCCGAATTATATGTCTTTCAGATAGCAGAAATGAACCTACTTCATATGGACATTAAAGCAGATCATCTACTTATTGGATATTCGTGTTAGCTGTTATTGTAAATGTAATTTCATCATACTGTTAATTTATTGATTCCTTGCAAAGAAAAGTTGCTCAATAAACTTGTAGACATAATGTCTATTTCCTTATTTTTATGTGTGTATATATAGCTTGAGAGAAAAGAACTTATATTATAAATTTGTGCAAGATGGTTGATTGATTGTTTCAAGTATGTTTGGGAGGTTCAGAATTTGAAGATATCTACGGTTGATAATTAATTAATGTTCATGAACCAATATTATAATGTCATTTTATATTTAATGAAATAGATTTGCAATTGTAAATAGAGAATAGTAAATTAAAAATGGCTTAAAGTCGCCTTACACTTCGTGCCGGTTATGTTTTAGTATTTTGAGGCGTGACAGAGGTAGAAGATGACGAATTGGTGGCCACCCTTTCACATGAGGGACACATTGTTAGAGTGGTAGCTGGAAGCTACATGTAAAATGGTTGTGACGTTTTTAATGCCCTTAGTTCCTGTAACTCCTTCTGCAACCTCTTATTCTCTTCCGCCAGCGTCTCACAACATCTCTTCAGATATTCACAATCTACTTCTGTCTGCTTCAACTTTGTCCTGTACATTTCAACAAAGCCACCCCATTTTTAATAGCTGAATAATAATATCAAAGAACCATCATTTATGAGGGTATTTCTACATACCTTGCCCTTCTGTTTTGAAACCAAACTTCTACTTGACGAGGGCGAAGATTTAACTTTTTAGCCAATAGCAGTTTCTGCTTCTGCAGATAAAATAATCAACAAAATCAAGTAAGCATTCATACAGAATAGTTTGGTATGAGAGATTTAAAAAAAAAAAAGATTTGCAAGACTTACAGTATTAAGAATAGAATGTTCTTTGAAGCTCTCTTCAAGAAAAGCTGATTGTTCCTTGGAGAGTCTGAGTTTCTTACGGGTCGACCCGTTCTCGTCATCGTCACTGGCCCTATAATTCGTTATCTCACCATCACCGTCAAGCTCTCTCTCGCTTTTACTACCTGTGTTACCACTCCTCATGTAGAAGTCCATGTGAAATGATGATACACTATTAGGAGATGAGGACATTGGAGTACCGTCGTCTGCTTCCTCCGCTCCTGCCGCCGGCAAACGATTGATGTCCAACACCTTCGCTCCCCCATCCGACGAGAAACATTGAGATCCTTCTGTCATCCCCAATATTAAGTTTTGTTAGAAAAACCATACAAAATATTTTCATATTCGATTAAAAATCAAAACTAAAAAAGAATATGGGAATAAAGAAGAGGAGAAACCAGTATTTACAAGAATCAGAGAGCCAAGGAATCCGAAGATAAGAAGGTGGGTGGAATCGAGGAATGGGTGTGAAAGGAAGAAGGTCAAGCTGAAGAGGCGGATCTGAGGAGGCTCTGGTCTCATCTTGGACACTATCATGCTCTGAAATTTTCTCGGTGGACTCTGACCAAGAGATATGCAGAAACCACGTTCCTTGTTAGCCATTCTTGGGGCCTTGCCCAGTATAGGAAAACCCTTAAGGGCGTCTCCCAACCTCAGAGCAAGATCCATCTTTTAGGCAAGAAAGAGACAAGTCAAGTCCGAAATGGGTATGACTCAGGAATGGCTTAATTTTCTGGTGTAAAAATAAAGCGGAAAGAAGGGAAGATGGATGCTTTGAAAGCAGAAGAGGACCTTAGAATGTTAGGGGTCGGTCACGCTCTTGTGGAATGTCGAAACTTAGCTTTTGGCGTCCTAAAAATTGGAACGCCTAGAGCTAAAGTGTTATGGGTCTTTAGGTGTCCCAAACACCTAAAGCCTATTTTATATGTCCTTAATTTTTTTGGGATGCCTAGGCATTTCTCACCTTTGGGAAAAGTTTTAAGCGTCTAAAACTAGGCATTTAGATTTTAGGTATCCCAAATTTAACTTAGGATACCTAAAATGCCACTATAAACGTCCCAATTTAAATTTGAGACGTCTAAAGCTACATACTTCAAACCCATATTTACAAAAATGTCATCTTCTTTGTTTCTTACGTACATCCCTTTTTTAAAAACGGACATTTTTTTGGATAATAGAATCTATATCATATAATAGTGTCTACAAAATTCTTCTAACTTCCTCAAAATGCGGGGTTTTGTATGTGGGTCGCGTTACACACTTTTTTTCACATGATGCTTGCAACAAAGTCAATTTGTTTTAAGTTATGGTCTGTTATATTATTTAGGACAGAAATTAGCCTTGTGAGTTCTTTTTTCAAAATAAAGTCATAAGTTGAAGAAGGTTACTAATAAATTTGGATGAAAGAATGATATTATTGCAAATAAAAATGAGAATCAATATGTCATGTTAACTTGGATCAAAAAAAATAAAAAACAATGTGAGCTGATCTTAAATTGTATTAAAATGGTTGTTAGAACTAATTGATTCATTTAAAAAAATGTTGTGTGGAAGATTAAACTAAATATATTTTTATATATGGAAAGATATATTTTAGAGCATTAGTTGAGAAAGAATCTTGTAATCAGTAGAAACAAATTATAAATCCAAAGTGAAGGAATAGAACGTCACCTGAACCTTCATTATTTCGGTGAGAACTGCTGAAATATTGCCTGTGCGTAGAGCATATGTAGTGCAAGTCAAAAGAGGCATATATATAATTGGGAAGTAAATTGTGATCCGTAAAAAATTAAAAGTAGTGGTACATTGGAAATTTATCTCCAAAAATGTCTTTTTGGTCATATTTGCTCCAACCAGATCCATCTTCAGTAGACTCAGATCTCTCTGTCCATGTTGAGATGTCTCCTCTATAATTTAAGAATTGGTATTAGAAAAATAAACCACCATTTTGTTATAATTACATGCCAAGGTAAATAGCATACAAACGTTAAACCCACACACCTCTTCTGAGAATGCTTTTTGTCCTTGAGGACCTTATCATTGGAAGGTCGTAATGGCTCGTCCACTATCCTCCGTGTTGTGATGGTGTTTAACAATGACAGTGAATTAATTAAAGGTAATTTCCCTATCATTAATATAAACTCAGCATAATCAAGTAAGTAAATGAAGTTATGGCACACATACTAGCAATAAGAACCTTTATGGTTAAAGTCAAATATTTGATAGATTTACCTGATTATTGGAATAGCATTTCGCAAAGATAGTGAATTCAAGCAATTGTCAAGAGGATCATTGATAATTCATATTTAAGGATGTAAAAATGAGGTTATGACACATATAGTGGCAATAACAACCTATAAAATTAAAATCATTATGCTATAGATATAAATTCTAAAGTATAAATTCATCAGAAAAAATACTATAGTATAAATTTTAAAATATTAAATTTCCCTTCTCTTTTTCTCTGCATATCTATTTCTATGTACGTCTTCCATCAATACCAGATGAATCTACTAAATATTAGAACTAACCTTAGGGATACCAAACAAAGGCGGGTAACATATCATACCTTTGTTGATTGCAGTAGCATCAACCCTCTCATCTACCATTTCTTTCCAGCCACTGCAATTCAAAAATACTCTTATAAGATAGCAACAAAACATGTATCCAATAATACAAAACACTGGATAGACCACAAAACGTCTCAGTTTTCTCCCTAAAACAAGCTTAAGACATATTAATGGCAAACAAGCATCCAGGAGAATTGAGAAATACTGAACAAGAGTCCGTGCAAGTTGACGAATCTCCTTTGATCCATGCTTGCACAAAGGATTGACAACCTTTCCAATCTCAGTTGCCTGTAAAAGTTAAATCCGTCAAAATTTTTTGGCAGAAAAACAAGAATGGAAGTGAAAAGGCCATAACGGACACTATTGATGACAAGAGATGATCTAATTCAAACCTTTAGAAGATCCACAGTCGCTTCCATCAGCTGGAGCCTCCTCAGCAACTCAAATAATTTTGAATCAGACTGTTGTAGTATTGAACGAAAAAAACATGAATGATGACCAGAGGATCTTAAAGAATTCTAAAGAACCCGTTGGCATTTAAAACTATCAATGCCCAAAGTCAAAAAACCTAATCTTCAATCAAATTGCCACATCAAGAACCAAGAATTGCAGCATACCATTAGAAGCTAATGAAATAAAAGATGAAGATATTAGGAGGGGGGGGGGGGGGAGAAGACTAATCTAAAAGCTGACAGCTAAAGCATTTTGAAGGAAAGAACAGAGTAGATCATACCTCTTCTTTGTTGTTCTGAAGAATTTCCTTGATCCTCAAAACCTCACCAACCATTGAACTCCCACTAATAGTTGCTCCATCGTAGACCAACCCACTAGCTTCCCCTAAAAAGCCTTCCTTCTTGTCTGTGGAAATGGCTATTTTAATATTTGTGCTTTCTAAATAATTCTAATATTTAAGATCTTTTCTACAAAAACAACAATTTCTTCGTTATAATCATTATTTTTTCTAGATCCTACTCTCAAATTCTTCCTTGTAAATGTTATTATAATCATCATCTACACCAGATTATACATATTGAGTCCTCAAGTCGACCTAATTGCTCATGGAGGAATTTGTTACACTGGAAGACTGCAGTAGCTCACCCACTATCCTCTTGTTCAATAGCATTTCATAAATATAGTGAATTCAAGTAATTGTCACATGGATCATTGATAATTCACCATATTTAAGGAAGTAAATGAGGTTATGACACACGTAGTAGAAATAAACAATTTAAATCAAATGTCAGATAGATTTACCTGGACTGCCATCAATATTATCATCCAACGTCAATTGACTCATGATGTCAGCCCGTTTATCAATTGGAGAAAAGATGGAATCAAAAATAAATGGTTGGCCAACTATTCCCCATTCTGCTTCACTCCAAGTCAATGCCTCCCACCACTTGATATCTCCTTTGATGACTTTCAAATTTTGACTTGACAGTTCCATTTTTGAAAGCCTCACAAGTTTTGGGCAATCATAAATTCCTATGTTTTCTAAACATGGACCCATGTGTACTCCATTGGAAATGCTGACTAGTTCAGGAAGATGGACAAGTGTCATTGTTCTCAATTTTGGGAGGAAAGTACCTTCTCTGGGTGTGGATGGTCCACAAGATACTAAAGCACTTACTTTTGGACAATCTTTAACTATAAGCACCTTCAAGAGTGAGAGGTTGCCCAGAAAATCCAAGGTGAAAACAGTTGTTAGCATAGGACAATTGTGGAACGCTAAGGTCTTCAACATGCCAAAACTGTGACTAGAATGAACTTCTCCTTCACAAATGCTTCTTAGATTCTTCATGTATGATAAACTCAACACTAGCAAACGGGGAAGTATATCCTTACTACCTAAGCATCTTCCATCAACAATTGTTTGCATCTCCTTACATTCAGCCAATATACACACCTGTAATTGCTCTATACTTTTCATGCCAAATTTTGAGAGATCCTTGATAGTCATATGTCGATCTAAAAACAAAGCTTTGCTATGTATAACAGCAAAGCTTACTTCATAGGGGACATCTATCAACTCCTTTTACAAACTTTAAGCTTCGCTCACTTTGTTTAAATTTTTCTTCAGCTGTGGGTAGCGAACCTGAAATGATCCGTGACATATGCTTGCCAACAACGAATCTAAAATCAAGCTCAAAAATGCGTGGAGGTATGAGATTTAAAAGTTTAGGTGCTGGAATGTACAAACTAATGGTTTGCAGGCATTCTAATACTGAGACTTCTGGTAGAATGACTTGTAAATTTTCTTCCCATCGCTCATCATCAAGGTTTACATCAATGCTTAAATGCTTTAGGCCCTTAAGTTTTGAAATCACCCCAGAAGGAATAATTGTTGAGCTCACATATTCTTTACTTGTCCTGCTGTGATACTCAAACAAACAAAGAGTCAAACTTTGGAGATTGGTCAACTCCTGGATCTCTTTTGGCAAATGTGTGATATGAGTCTTGTCAAGATCAATCTTCTCTAGATTCTTCAATTTTCCAACCTCTGAGGATAGTTTCATGAAGCATTCACAAGATTTCATATAGAGTTCTCTAAGTTGCTCTAACTCAAAAAAGGAGTTCGGTAGTTCCCTAACACTAGTGTAGGATAGATCCAAGATGCAAAGTAGAGGCATTTTAAAGAAGAACAGGGGTGGGATTTTTGTTAACTCATCATTGTTGTGCAACTTCAACACTTTGAGTTCATGACAATCTGGGGATTGAGGTAGCTCAGGCAGCTTATTGTCTGCCAAATCAATATATATAGCACTATGCCATAGCTCACTATTTGGTGCTTCAACCAACCCTAACTCAGATTTTTTCATGAACAAAGGATTCTGAGTGTTTAATAATTGCAAGACAGCATATGTGTCTTGTGGAATATGAATATACCCTGACTTGGTGTCCTCTAATTGCAATAAAGCAAAACGATCTTCTAGATCTCTCAAAATATGCTCTGCTTCACTAGAAACCACCAATCGAGAAGAAATCCAATCATTGATCAATTCATTTTCAAGCTTCCCAAATTTAGGAATGAATAAACATGATGTAAGACAATATTTTTGTGTCTTGCTTAAATCATGCCAGATGAAGTTTATGAATGCTTTAAGCAAGACGCTGCTCTGGCCTTGAAACATATCATTGTCATAGGAAGAATGAAGCGAACGCAATTTGTACAGAGCATGTTCCCAATCTTCATGTTTTGCATTCCTTAGAGATTTTGCTACAATGACTCCTGCAAGTAGATGACCACCACATTCTTTAACTATTAACGCAGCCATTGTCTTAGAATACTCTGATTGCAAAATTGCAAGGCGAATATTTGCACAAAAAACTTCCCATGGCAACAAGTGATCCTTTGTGCTGATATTCAGACCCATTGCCATTGCTAATTCACTATTAGCCTGCTTTGAAGTTTCTGTCGTAATGCACACCACAACTCCTGCAAGTTCTTCAGGAATACCCACTTTGCGAGGATCAAGAGGCTCTTTGGCTTCTCCATCCACCAAAAGCACTAAGGATTTTTTTCTTGACATCTCTTTTTCAATACTTGTTATAAGCAAATGGCCATTGTCTTCTATCACTGGAAGATGAAGTTGTTGAGCTACCTGATGTTGAACATGGGCCTCAGCAGCCAGACCTTGGTAATTTGAGGCGTCAATAAGTAAGACATGGGTGAAGGTTTCATGAAGGCGAAGCATAATTTTCTGGTCTTTTAAGACTGATTCTATTTTTTCCTTAACTAGTCTTTTTTCAGCTGCATCTCTAGTAGAGAACAAGACATGGTGAATGTTGCGTACATGATCATCCTCAAACAATAAAGTTTGAATCAGTTGATCCACCGCAAGATTTGCAGCTAAACTGAGAATGTCTTCTGGTATCCCGCTGGAATCAGCATATTCGGGACTGCAACCTCTTTCCACGTCCTTCAACACGTACATTGGTAAAAGGCCTTGGAAGCATTTAAGCGGCTTCTGACTAACAAGGCGATTTAAATCATCGAGAGAATGACTCCTATTTGAAGCTTCGCGAATCCAAGCCTTGAGCATGTCATCATACACTGTTCTCATGGGATAACTCAACAACAGCCTGATAAAATCTCTTATCCGGCTCAATTGCAGGAGCAATATCTCTCTCATCTCATTTCTGAACGTCGATCCAATCAATGGAAAGCCAAACAGTTTCACTGTTTTGGCATTGGAAAAATCATCTGGTTTTGTTGTTTCTATTTTGCTAGAATCTAGGGGCTCTATTTTGCCAAATCTCTCTGACTTTCCTATTTTGGGAGGAACTAATGGCTCTGCTTTCACAAATGACTCCACTTTTTCCCTTTTGGGAAAATCAGATGTTTCCTCTTGTACCCTTTTCTCCGTTTTGACAAATGGATCCGGCTCTTGTTTTGTGGGGGGCTCCATTTTGGTGAATACATGTGCTTTGCCATCTGTAGAATCCATTTGCTCGTCAATGTTCCAGAGCCCCTCGTCCAATGTTAATAGGTGTCGGTCGATAGTTCCCTCCTTTTCATCCCACATGATCGTGGGTTCGAACTTGGAACTCGGAATGACGTAGAGAGAATCCATTTGCTTATCGCCACCCTTCATAGAAACTCCAGAGATTATTTCCTATATAATAAATAAGATGATGACATTAAAAAAACGTGTCCAATAATTTTTTTTTTCAAAAAAATTATTTAAACATAATCAATTAACTCATTGGATAGCGTCCCTGTTATTTGTCTTCATCTAAAATTCTAACAGTTACATGAGGGTTAGGGCCTAGATCGGGGTTTGGTGATGTATGGGGAAAAAAAAGGTTTGGTGTTTGGATTAGAATGGAATAATGATCCATGTTTGGGCTATAGAAATAGGCTAGGCTTTACCTAAATAGGATTGTGCCTGTAATAAAAATTTAAAGTCTAAGCTTATATATAGACTTTTTTTTAGGCTTGAGCATAGGCTTTTAAAAGGGTTGAAAATGTCTAAAGCCTTTTTAAATATCTACTTAAAATGTGGACCTTTAAATTTGCTTAAAAGTTAATTCTCCCAAATTTATATATAACCCTTTAAGTATATTTACAATTATACATTATGATTTACAAGCATAGGATCTCCATTTTCATCATAATATAAGGGTTTACTAAGGTTAGGGGTGAGCATTCGGTTTTTCACTTTGATTTTCGGTAAAAACCGAAATAACCGAAAACTGAATAAAGTCAATTTCAAAAATCGAACTGAGACCGATTAAACAAATTAACCGAACCGAATTGAACGAAATATTTTGGTTCGGTTAATAACCAAATTAACCGCTTTTTATATTTATTATCTATAAAATAATATATATATATATATATATATATCCATGATCATCTGATAGCTGATAAGAAATTTAGTGATGCATCAATTCATTTGATTTTGATATCTGGGATGAATAAGCTACTTATTATGCAATGCTTTAGTGTTTGATTCATATCATTCCAGATGAAGTTTATGAATATAATAATCATAACTCTGTTTACATCCTGAAACATATTCATGTCATAAGAAGTAAAACATGAACATGTTTCAGGAACATGAATATGTCCTAAAAACAGGGACCAAATAATTTTGAAGTTTCTTTTTGGTTTGTTTAAAAGCATGCCAATCCCCATGTTTTCATTTGTTTAGGCACCAACTAATCGTTATGGTACACTTTTTTTCTTTTGTACATAATCAAGTCAATCTTCAACCCTTAGATGATAATTTTTTTGATTTGATCAGGAGTATAATCCATGCATGTCTGTGTTTTTTTGTTTAATACATTGCAGAAAAACTTGCCTCTCTTTTATAAAGCTATTCTGTATTAATCAAGAAAGTTTTTAATATATCGTAAGTCTTCCATTTAGCAAGCTAATGATCATCACTAATATAATGCTGTAAAGCTATTAAGTTATCAGATTTGAAAATATTAGAAGAAGATTATATACGTGCCAGGCAAGTCCCATTTAATCACCACTGAGTACTTTTTCTTGGATTACTTTTTATTTTCCCCAATTTTTTAAAGATGCTTAATAACGTCTCAGATTTTCTGTTTTTGTGTTTCTGCTTATTCCTATTCTTCATATCATTTTATTGTTTTTATTTTGGTACTGTTTAATTCTTGATGAAGACTTGAAACGAGCAAAGGTGGGCGATGGAAGAATAATGAAACCTTGCCTCTCGTCTCTTCTCCAAACCATGAAGCAGATTTGGGCAATGCTGAAGAGGAACAAGGGGGCTACAAAGCACAATAGGCAGAGGACAAGTGAGGAGTAAAATTTGTGGGTGTTTTTTTTAAATATTAGCATATTTCTTAATATAAGAGTTAGTTAAGATTTTAGAGATTAATGAAAGATTTTTTTTTTAATATACTACAACCCATGATTTTGATGGGCAAGCCTAGTAGAATCCAATATGGGAAGCACTGAAACAGCAACCTGGATTTTGCTAACAGACTGCCAGGCTGAAGATGAGCGGTGAAAACCGAGGGCATTGTTCCCCAACAATATTATGTCTCATTTGGTATGGTGGAAGTGAAACTGGAGGTGGAAATGAGATTAAAAGTTTTTTTGATGTACATATTATAAGTGAGATATAATTTTTAATTAATATGTCCATTTATCAAGTGAAAAGGCATATATGCCTTTGACTTAAAAAAACCCAACCACCATCTCACACAACCACAATTGTTATGGCAACCACCTCAGAAACAATCACAATCCTCCATTTTTCCACAAACATCAGCCACCAACAATCAATATTGCCCAAATACACAAAAAGGAAACAGATCAAGGAGCAAAATGCAAAGAGAGCATATTGGAAAAGAAGAGATATAGAGAGATATCATGAAGAAGAAGAATGATGATGAGGCTGGAGGAGGAGTCATGACTCACGAAAAATAATATAGGATAAAAGAGTCGACAAGTTTGAGTTCCAAAGGAACTGAACCAGTTTCGGGGGCGGGTTGGAACCCACTTCTATCAAATTTGGTAGAAGTGAGTTCTCAACTGCCCAAAACACTATTTCAATTCCATTTCTATGTTCAATTTCCTAGCCATTGTTCCAATGTACCAAACAGGGCACTAGAAGATCTAGACATTGGTTCTTGCGTTCTTAGGGTAAAGACAAGGTTGAACGAGATGAAATGAGATTGACTAAGGAGAATAGATGGGAGAGTTGCATGGTAAAAGAGCATAAGAGTAAAATCAACAAATTCTAAAATTCTAAATTGGTCCTCTGAGTCTAATTAAAAATGTCTTAAAAGTATTGCCCGATATATGAATTTTAACCCCATGTTTGGATTGATAAAAAATTAGGGGAAATAAAACTAGGAAGTAAAACTATGAAAAATAGTAAATTTTTTACCAATTTTAGAAATTTTCCTTCCTAGTATCCCCTTATTTTCCCCATTTTTCTCTCTATCGAAACATATATAGCAGGGCAGGCTACAATCCACAGCATTTTTATTTCTAATTATATGATTTTATATTTTTGGTTCCTATTCTTTAATTATTACATATTATTAAATAATCCTATTACATAATATTGTATCCAATTTTGACAAATTTATACAATACTCAACAATCACAAGTATTAAATTAATTCTTTTATTATTAAAGAAGCTAATATTATACTTAATTATTTTATATTCATGATTCTACATAATAAATAAAAATTATTTTAAGTTATATTATCTTAAAAATTATGTTTCATTAAATTAAGTTATATTAATTGATAAAGAGTGTATATATGTGTGCGCATATATATTCCATCTAGCCAGGACAAGAAGATGTTAGATATGTCACCCATAAGAGAGCGTTATTTATTAATTCGGATAGTTTACTCACCGATTTGTCAGTAGAGCTGGCGACCTTAAATGAGCTCGTTCGTCCTGACTGCATGGCCTTTCAAAAATCAAAGCAAAAATACATCAAGAAGATATGTAGCTATGTTAAGATTAACGAATGAGAAATCAAAGAATAATGTATTTAGCAACTTAATTAATACTCGATTGACGCCTATGATCATATAAATTTGAAATCCCATCATACAATGCAAAAAAGAATATTTCAAACAAAATATTAGCACTTTGGCCAAAAAAAAGAATATTAGCACCAATTGCCTTTTATTTACTTCTTCTGCCCAAAAGCTTACTTTGGTTAAGTTTAAATACATCAATTCTTTAGTTTTAGGTTTATAAGCAAGACAGAAGGTCGTATAATATTATTTAGATTGGTTAATATATACTCCCTCGATCTCCTATTATAAGCTTTAATAACCAAATTATGTTAATTAAGAAAGCAGTTAAAGGTAATAAATATGTATTATTTTTTTTAAGTATTTCCTTATGTCTAAAGAAGATAAGTGAGAGGGAATAATACAATAGGCATAGTCAATATGGCGTAAAGTTGGCAAAAAAAAAAAACACAATAAATGTTTATATAAGTATGAAATGAAGCTTATATTTTGAAACACATCTATTCATAAATTTAAAGCTTATAATAAGGGAGTACTTGTATATGGTCTTATTTATAAAACACTTTTAGTATGTATTATATAGATCAAGAAAAACTATAAACTTCATTAATTTTGTCATAAAATTCAAGAACTTTTCAACTTTATCCCTACCTAATATAAATTATACCATGTGAAAACAAAGCCAACACAATAATAAATGAATGGAAAAAATATATATATTCATATGGAAATTTACAAGGTGCATGCTTTATAAATATGAACAAAAAACTTCCTTCCCTCTTTCCTATAAATAAAATCAAGGAGAGTATATTTGCAATTCCCAGTAATTATTTATGATGAAATCAAACAATCAATGTCTATGTATGCATCTATATCCACCTCAAACTTACCCATATGGAACGAAATATGGCCCTAATAATCTTCCATCCGTTCTTCTTTCGGCGTGTTAACGGCTTGGGGAAGGTTAAAGAAGGGAACAAACCGTGAAAGACATCGTCAATAATCTCGGACTCATCTCCCTCATCTCAGCAGGGCAAAGACAGGACACGTCAGCCCTCAAAGGAGACTTATCTCGCTTTGACGTCATCTTGGGAGAGGAAATTTAAAAATCAAACCATATATATGTATGTATGTATTTTCCTGCATCCATCCCAAGTCAAACAACAAGCATTAACGTACATTTGAGCTATTTTTACCACGTCAAAATATAGTGTGATAACATAATTCTCCCTTTGGTCCTAATTATAAGACAAATTTGATTTTTTTGGAGAAATTAAGGAAGCCAATTAAATTACTTTAGAGTATTTATATTTATATTTTTTTCTCTAAACTAATTAGTTTGACTAATAAACTAATATATAATATAAGGATACTAAAAATATAAATACTCTAAAGTAATTTAATTGGCTTCCTTAATTTCTTTAAAAAAGTCAACTTTATCTTATAATTAGGACTGGAGGGAGTATCATACAGATTACAAAATGGGATAATCCCCACATCGCCATTTATTGGCATTCTCTCTGTTTTATAAAAGTTTAAAATTTGAATTGTTTTTACTGTTTTTATAAGCGCCCAACTCCAACAAGAGTTGTTTCAACAATTAATGAGTTGTTTTTCTATTTATGCCCCTTATTAATTATATGAGTAAAATACTCTAAAACATCTCTTACGTTTTGCCTTAATTGCAAAGAACTCTCCCCAATTTAAAAAATATACACTTAATTCTAAACCGTTAACTCCATTAAGGAATTTTTTAATTAACATTTATATTAAAATAAATTTTATTTACTAATTTACCCTTCATTATTATTATTCTCTAATTTTGGCTAGAATTGTTTTAAGTAATTTAAGAGTTTTTTTCTATCTATTAATTTTTTTTCATATTGAGATAAAAAATTAACTAATTTAATTAATGCAAACATATAAAAATTAATTAAGAATATGATTAATTCTTTTAATAGATGCATACTTAAATAAATGTGCATATTATAAATGTTTGTGAAAAAATGTATTTAAAAAATTAAAATTTAAAATTTATATAAGTTATATAATGTCTCAAATTTATATTATTAATAACATATAGTAAGCCAATCATGGTGTCGAGGTAAAAACAATGAAAGAAATATATTTTTAGTCATTTAAAAGAATCATAAATAAATAAGTTTCAATAAATATGATAAAAATTTAAAATTTTATAATATATTAAAAATTAATAAAATTTATAATATATTGGAAATTTTGAACATATATATTAGAATTATTTTTGTTTTGATAAAAATTATTTGTAGGCAAATATAAATGTTTATTCATTTGTTAAAGAGGGGTATTTTGATCAAAGCAAATGTTTAATAGTCAAACTTAACGGTCGACTAACAATTGGATAGATGAAAATGGAATCTCAAATATATGAGGGAGGTTTTTGTAACATGCATTTTAATTTTAAAAGAGGTCTATATATATTTTCAAACTAGATGGAAGGTTTGTGTAAGTTAGGTAAAACAGAATGGTAGTTAATGAATTTTACTCTAATTATATATATATATATATATATTACATTAATTGAAGGGCTGATGATACTTATATTTACTCTAATTCTTTTGCTTACTTACCCAGTTATAAATAAGGGCATGCTTGGCAAAAAAGTTTATTTTCAAAATATATTATTTTTAACAAATTTTAACCACTTTCTTAAATTGCATAATAACTTGATTTAAAACTAAGGGAAATTATAAAAATGTTCATATTAATTTTTCCTTATATTCTTGGTACCTATTATTTAATTATAACAATAATCGCAAAGTAGTATTAGATAATATTTTATTCCTTTTTCACAAATTTATAAAAATAAGAGCAGAATTAATTAAAAATTGGTCTAAAATTTAAAGATATTTTGAGTTGAACATAAAATTAAAAGATTTACTTACCCTGACCAAGGGTAAGTGTAGTTGGCTTCTCTCCCTCTTTTACTCTTCTTTTCCCTTCATTATCATTAGATTGAAAATCTCAACCGTCTATATTTATTATGTTATAAAAATATTATTATAATTGTTTCTTAAAAAAGACATATATAAATTTAAATAGTTAAAATTTGATCTGAAGAGATGAATATTATTGCTATTATTATGTAATAGATTTTTTCCCATCTTTTTCACTTCAATTTTAAATTGTTCAAATCAAATGTTAATCATTTAAATTTATATATATATTTTTTAAAAAATAATTATAATAATATTTTTTATACAATGTTAAATCATGACTATCAAAATTTTAATCTAATGATGATTAGGGGAAAAAAGAGTAAAGGAGAAAGGTGAGGGAAAGAAGTCAACTCTGCCTTGAGCATATGAAAATGAATATATATAGGTGTTGTTTCAATTAGTAACAAACTTTTGACCAAAAAAAAAAAAATAGTAACAAACTGGAAAAAGATGAGGGGGGAAAGCATGAATCAATGCTTCCTTCCCATAAATTCTCTTGATTTCAAAATCTTATGAGCTTGGCTGATGTCATGACAAACAATTAATTAATAAAAGCATAAGTTGTATAACTCACCTCACCCTGAGTTCTGCATCTGTAGTAAAGCTGGTTATAACTACTTCAGATTCAATAGTTGAATGCCTATCAAGCTGCTAGCTAGCTAGTTTCCGGAGAGCATTAAAATGATATTTGAAAAAAAAAAAAACAAGAGAAATCATGAATATTGAGGGAAGATGGATTTGAAATTGAAGGTCATAGAAAAGAAAAATGTGGATGAGGATGGGATAATAGTGGTGCATACCAAGAAGCCATCTCATCAAGACTTGTCTTAGCTCAAGCACAAACCTCAGTTGGAAGAGTAAAGGTGCTTCTTCCTTTAAAAAAAAATCAAAATGACAATAAGTATATGGAAATTCCATTCACCTTCCTCCATCTAATCTTAAATCATTAATTGAGAATTTTACAAGCATGCCACAATAGCTTATTACTGCCTCTGAAGTCTGGTCCGCCATTGCTTTTTTTTTTTTTTTTTAAGATTTAGAAATTTAAATAAATGAATCAATCATAACATATATTGTGAATCATTATATGTATATAAAATTATAAATTAAGAAAATTAAGTTGGAGGAAGATGATTAATATAAATAATTTAATATAATTTTTTTAGCTTCTTTAATCTCCAAAAATAAGGACCGGAGAGTATAATTCACACGACACTCCACAGCCTTTTTTTTTTTTTCATAAGGAGGTTGCGGGTTCTATAACTAAATGACTGAAACAGGAGTGGGTTGATTCGTTAGATGGATGTGTTTGTCCCCTTTCCCTTTTGGTGGACACTATGACAAATGTTAAATTGTCTTAAAAAATAAAAAGAAAAGAAAAATTACAAGCATGTGAACATTTTCATGCACCTTCCATCTATCATGCATCTATAATTGAAAAATTACAAGTATATCAAAATTTACACGCCCCTTCCTCCATCTATCGTATATCAATAATTGAAAAATTGCTCCTATAAAAATTTTCATGCCCCTTCCCCAATCTATCATACATCAATAATTGAATATTCACAAGTTCATGGAAACTTCATCTACCTTGCATCTATCGTACATCAATAATTGAAAAATTGCTCCTACAAAAATTTCCATGCCATTTCCTTCATCTATCATACATCAATAATTAAAAATTCACAAGTTAGTGAAAATTTTGTCCATCTTGCATCTATCGTAAATCAATAATTGGAAAGTTACTCCTATAAAAATTTCCATGCCCCTTCCTCCATCTATTGTATATCAATAGTTAAAAATTCACAAGTTCGTGGAAACTTTGTCCACCTTGCATCTATCGTACATCTCTAATAGCAAAATTACTCCTACAAAAACTCCTATACCCCTTCCTCCATCTATCTTACATCAATAATTGAAAATGCACAAGTTCATGGAAACTTCGTCCACCTAGCATCTATCGTACATCAATAATTGAACAATTGCTCCTACAAAAATTTCCTTACCCCTTCCTCCATCTATCATACATCAATAATTGAAAATTTACAATTTCATGGAAACTTCGTCCACCTTGCATCTATCATACATGAATAATTGAAAATTCAATAGTTTGTGGAAACTTTGTCCACCTTGCACCTATCGAACTCAATAATTGAAAAATTGCTCCTACAACAATTTCCATTCTCCTTCCTCCATCTATTATACATCAATAATTGAAAATTCACAAGTTCATGGAAACTTTGTCCACCTTGCATCTATTGTACATCAATAATAAAAAAATTGCTCCTACAAAAATTTCCATGCCCTTTTCTCCATCTATCGTACATTAATAATTTAAAATTCACAAGTTTGTGAAAGTTTTGTCCATCTTGCATCTATCATACATCAATAATTGGAAAATTACTCCTACAAAATTTCCATGCCCCTTCCTCCATCTATCTTACATCAATAATTGAAAATTCACAAGTTTGTGGAGACTTTGTCCACCTTGCATCTATCGTACATCTATAATAGCAAAATTACTCCTACAAAAAGCTCCTATGCCCCTTCCTCCATCTATCTTACATCAATAATTGAAAATTCACAAGTTAATGGAAACTTTGTCCACCTTGCATCTATCATACATCAATAATTGAAAATTTACAAATTCGTGGAAACTTCGTCCACCTAACATCTATCGTACATCAATAATTGAAAAATTGCTTCTACAAAATTTCACGCCCCTTCCTCCATCTATCATGTATCAATAACTGAACATTCACAATTTCATGGAAACTTTGTCCACCTTGCATATGTCGTACATCAATAATTGAAAATTCAATAGTTTGTGGAAACTTTGTCCACCTTGCATCAATCGTATATCAATAATTGAAATATTGCACCTACAAATATTTCCATGTCTCTTCCTCCATCTATCATACATCAATAATTGAAAATTCACAAGTTCATGAAAGCTTCGTCCACCTTGCATCTATCATACATCAATAATTGAAAAATTATTCCCACAAAACCTTTCATGCCCCTTTCTCCATCTATCGTACATCAATAATTAAAAATTCACAAATTCATGGAAACTTTGTCCACCTTACATCTATCGTACGTCAATAATTAGAAAATTACTCCTACAAAAATTTCCAAGCCCCTTCCTCCATCTATTGTATATTAATAATTGAAAATTCACAAGTTCGTAGAAACTTCGTCCACCTTGCATCTATCGTACATCAATAATTGAAAAATTACTCCTACAAAAATTTTCATGCCCCTTCTTCCATCTATTGTACATCAATAATTAAACATTCACAAGTTCATAGAAACTTAGTCCACCTTGCATTTCCATGTCCCTTCCTCCGTTTACCATACATCAGTAATTGAAAAATTGCAAGTGCGGGAAATTTTTGGTGGAACTTCCATCCATTGGATAATGGGATATCAATAATTGAAAATTTGCAAGTACCCGAAAATTTCCATGCACCTTCCATCTAATCGTACATCAATCATTGAAGAATTATGAGTATAAATGAAAATTTACGAGTGTGTGAAAAATTATTATTACAACAATTACTTTAATATAATGGCAAAAAAAAAAAAAACAGACAATTAGTTTAATATAATTCTACTGCGCGTCAGACAGAATCTGACTGCGATCTATTAGGATTATATGAATTTAGAAGATCGATTCTAATGCTTAAGAGATTGATGTCCTAAGGTGGTTAACTATAGATTTTTCCTCATTTTGGATTACTCCTTCAGTACTTAATATATGATATCTTTGGGAGGATGATTTTGATCCTAAATATAAGATATAATTTTTATATTTTTTAATCTTTTTTAATTTATCCCTTATTGATACTTCATCAACAATAATCAGCGAGGAAATGGGAGGAGGAAATTAAGAAAAATGACTACGGTATTTTAGAAAATACATGTAATATTAACAAACTTTCTTAATATAATCAAATTAGGTAAATATGTCTTATATTTAAACCGCAGGGAATAGTTTCTAGGTATTTTAAACCTTATGGTATCATAGCCATGAAGTTTCCTATGATCTTTTTTTTTCAGTGTGCCTCCACGATATTTAGTGTCGGCGCTCATTAGTGGATGAGGAATATCGTGTTTATTGCTCTATCAGATTGTTCAAGTTTTATTTATTTCGAACAGTTTAATTAGTTTTCTAAATAAAGTTTTTATTATTTAATTTTTTTTGTTCAACACTAAAAAAATAATTCTGTATGACTTCTTTTGAAAAAAACTAATTTCAAATTTGAAAATAAACATTAAAAATAAAATATGATTGAGATAATGAACACGCGTCGCATTTGTTTATCTTGGCAAAATTACTTATAAATGCCTGTTTGAAAACTTTATTACTCTTACCTACTGGAATTCCTGAGTATGAAAATGCTCATAAATAATCTCTTAAAAATTGAATACTTGAATTTTTAAGAGATGCAAATATATAAGTAATTTTACCTTCCCACCGGACCTCCTGAGAATGAAATTTATAAGTATTTTATTGCTCTTTCCAAACAGGTATTTTATTGCTCTTACGTACCGGAATTTTTTCATTCGGATATGATTTATCTTCAGTTATTTGCATGTAATAAAAATTACCTCTTGAATTTTTTTAAACAACGAAAATTATTTATCGGATTTTAATTAAAACCTACACAAGCTTAAAACTTAAAATATTCGGAAGATGATGCAAGTTTCCTTCTTGTCTGTACAGCACAGCTTAAAGTTGAATATGTTTTAAATTTATTTGTCACATATCAATTTCTTAACTATTGGCCGAATAATAATCAACAAGTAGCGTCTAAATTCTTGGCAAAAAACAAGAAGAAAAAAGTAGCGTCTAAATTAGTGCTGTTAGTCAATAATTGAACAATTTGTTTTAAAAATTAGGCACTTATTGTTTGTTGTATACACATGCAAATAGCTTAAGATAAATCATATGCAAATAGTCTCGTCCACATATTGCTTTCCCTTCCATCACTAAACCGTACACTGCCAATTCTACCGTACGCCACAACCAATTGTCAAACATTCTTACCAATGCCTGAAGTATCTCTAACACCCTGTAATGAAACTAGTTGCTCGCTTATTCGAGATAGAAGGAGGGAAACTTGCTCTGTGGCAATATCCAATCTTTCCTTTAACTTGGAAGATTATGTGATAAGGGCAGAAACCATGTTTTATAACAACTGCACTCTTTCAGCATGATCCTTAGGTGCACTCTGAGAAAGCTTAGCAGAAGTCATGCTGATTCGACGCCAACGAGAGGGAAGATATCTATCTGGGATCTGAAAGCTGTTTCCAGTTGAAAGAACTCTAAGAGCATGCCGACAAAGAATTCCAGAGAACTCAAACTGATGGCAGCTGCAACTTATAATTCCTTCCTGAGGACCCCAATACACCCTCCGACCTCCCTCAGCTTTTGTATCACTACAAAAAAAATAGTATTTTGTAGCGGTGATATTGTAGCGTTTACAATTAACCGCTACAAATGTTATGATTTGTAGCGGTTAAAGCCTAAACCGCTACAAATTTGTAGCGGGAAGCTACGCGCCAAGTGGCTCGACAGATTGACAACGTGTTTTGTAGCGATTAAGTATAAATAACCGCTATAAATATGGTACGTAATTCCCGCCAAAATTTGTAGTGGTACTTTGTAGCAGTTAGTAAATTATAACCGCTACAAAGTTGGCGCCACTTGGCGTGAACAAAATGAGCCAACAATGTAGCGTTTATTTGTAGCAGTTTAATTGATTAAACCGCTACAAAATGCGAAAGGTCGCGTATTTGTAGCGGTTATAGATTTATAACCGCTACAGAATTTAAGAGGTCGCTAAATTTGTAGCGTTTTGTACCACAACTGCTACAAAACTTCAAACGCTTTTGTAATTTGTAGCGGTTATTCTAGAATCGCTATTTGTAGCAGTTGATATAGCAGTTATTTTAAGAACCGCTGCAAAGGCCACCTCTATTTAAGGCCCCCTCCCCCCTTCACTTTTCCGTTTGGCAATTTTGTTTCATGAGATTCCTTTGATTGTTTTCTTTTAGATTTGAGCGTTCAGGTATCTGTGGAAGAGTTTTTGTTGCATTATTTCTCATTATTTGCACTTGAGGTACGGAGACAATACGTATTTTATATGTATTTTTATTTTTATTATATTTTTGCATAATAATGTGACTAAAATGTTTTTTTTTTTGAAATTTTGTAGTTGATATGGCTTCTAGACAGGATAAGGGGAAGGAGCCCGAGGTCCCCAGACCAATTTTGCGGGGCGACATCAGTAGATTAGGGGGAAGAGAGAGGGGGCAGCGTGGAGGGAGGGCGACGGCGGCATTTCAGCCCATCCCCCATAGGAGTCGGCCCAACCACAGGCATCGCAGACAATCCCACAAGAGACGACCACACCAGTGGTGCCTGATTTGGGGCAAGCAGATATCAGCGTCAAGGACTATGACGCAAATGAGGACTTCGACATCCCGATTGGGATCAGAGAGATGGAGCAGTTTCTCGATGAGGAGGAGGCACGGGAGCAAAACAACCCACGAGGGTCATCTTTGTGGTATACTAGGTTTGAGGTGCAGGTCCAAGATAAATAAAATTATTTATTTAAATTCGAAATGTTAAATTTGAATTACAATTTATCTAACGTGCGGTAAATTGTGCAGATGAGCAGGGGAACGTGTCCATGAGAAGGCTGGACATGGCCGGTCTGAACAGCATGGACCGGACACTACGAGTTGTAGTGCCGTGGAATGAGGCCACAGACCAGCCGATCGACAATGGGGGCCACCTATTCAACCGCTTCCTGAACGACCTGGGCTCGAATTGAATGGGTTCCCCCTTCACTTCAGGACGTGGAGGCACGTTCCGAAGGGGCCGAAGGACCTGGCTTGGGAGGAGGTGGTTCAGATAATTAATAGTATTTAATTAATATTTTTTGTAATAAATTCTATTTAATTAATATTTTCTAATATAATTTTTGTAATTATTGATATTTAAATAATTTTTTTGCAGCTACGGTTTGCCGTTCGGGCCAACCGGAAGAGGTACACCCTGGTGAAGATGGGTGACGACTGGAGGAACCGTCTCTTCCACAGTGTGAATAAGGATGGGACGATGCCTCTAGAGCAGCTGATTGAGAGCGTTCCGGACAGTGTCCCGCCAAACGACTGGGCGAGTTTCGTCCAGTTTAGGAGGAGCCCTCAGGGGCAGGAATTGTATTTATTATATTATTTATATATAATTTTGTAATTGTTAAGTATTAAATTATAATTTAAATTTAATTAATTTTAACTTGAAATTTATTAATTTTAAATGTTTTATATTGTTTTAATACATTTAATATTGTTTTTTTTTCAGGCGATTTCTCAGAGGAACACTAGGTGTCGTGGGCAGTAGATGATCCACCACACAACAGGATCGAAGACATTTGTTTTCACTTACAGCGAGCTGGTAACTTTTCATAATATTATTTACTTTTAACTGGTTATTTCATAATACTAATTGAATTTTGTAATTGTTTTAGGAGAGGAAGGCACAGCAGGAGAACTGTCAGACGGACTATGGGGAGTTGTACGCTATCACACACATACACCGTGACGGGACTCTGACCTCTCAGCAGGCAGAGGCGGCCATTGTAAGTAATTTCATTATTATAACTTTTATATAACCAACTTAATAATTAAAAATTCTAATAAGTAATTGTTTCATCAAAATGGCAGGAGCGGATGCAGCAGTCGCAGGCTGAGCTGCGAGAGACCTAGGCTGAGGAGTCACAAGGGTCAGTGGACCCGACGACTCCTTTGAAGGTGGGTCTGGGTCAGGCTGAGCACCCCGGACGAGTGCGAGGGATGGGGATAGGTGCCAGACCTAGAATAGTTTACGGTAGGAGTGCCGCCTCTGAAGTTGGCAGCTCTAGAGGGGTCAGACGTCCGAGGGACTAGTTTGTTGAGTAGCTACGGTCAGATTTGGAGTAGACATAGGCTGTAGTGCACAACAGCAGCAGTAGATGTAGCAGATGTAGCTGCAGGCTGATTTGATCTACACTCAGCAGACGCAATGGCGTGAAATCACGAACAACCACTACTACAGAATTGAGATATAACCACCCCCAAAGACGTCCCAAATTGAAAATTGGGTGGTTAAAAAGGGAGGTGGTGGCATTTTCATAATTATATATATGTAGGGGAACCTTTAGGCGTCCCAAATTTGAATTTGGGACGTCTAAAGTGCTTCCTGGCGCGAAATATAAATTTCATAAATTTTTTTTAGCGCCTAGAGATGACTTTAGGCGTCCCAAATGGCATTTGGGACGCCTAAAGTCACCTTTAGGCGTCCCCTACCCGCATGTCAGACACTTGTCTGACATGCGGTCTTCTCATCTATCACACCCTCTCCTCACAGCCTCTCAACAACAACTTTACTCTTCTTCCTCCTCTCCCCACCCACACCGTCGGCCCTCCTCTGTTTTTTTTCTTCAACTCCTCCCTCCTCCCTTGTTCAAGCTCCACCGTCGGCCCTAGCTTGTTGAACTCCTCCCTCCTCCCTTCTTCTTCTTCCTCTTTGTTTCTTCAACGGCTGCAACCGTGTCTGCTGCAACCTCACCTCCTCCACAGTGGGTAGATTTTTGCTCTCTCCTCCACCTTCATCCTTCCATTGTTGTGCACACCACCGTGGAGCTCCAACGTCTTCTCTACCTCTCAAACATACTAGCTAGTGGGCGCCCTGATTAGGTTGGTTTATTTTCTTCGTTTTTTTTTGTAACAGAATGGTTTATTTTGTTTTTGAAATATAAATTAAATGGTTGAGATTGTGCTTATTATATATTGCTTATCTATTAAGAAAACTTATTATATATTGCTTATAGCCTGATGTATAATAGAAACAAGTCTTCTTAGTTCTCACCCGTTCCATTGTGTTAAATATGAGTAAAGTTTAAAAGTTACTCCCCTGTTTCAATTTGCCTCTCGTTAATTATTGAGTAAACTTTGTTCTTATAAGATAAAATGTTATATTAAATAGGGATGTAGTTAGAAAGGTTTTAAATTTAAAGGTAGAGTTAATGAGATTTAAAGATTTCTTTGACTATTGTGGATCATGTTAAAAGTGACTTATAAGAACGATTAGAAGAGTATTAAATTTTAAGACAAAGTTTTTGAATTTTTATTTATTTATTGTTCAAGTGTAACATAATGAAAGTGGATCATAAAAGTTTCTTCCAATCATTGATTAGTGTATGCCACATGAAACCAATACAATTCATAGTTGTTCATGAAACCGTTAAAACCTCTCATTAAAATCCTACCATGAATTTGGCGAAACCATTTGTTATCTTTAACCCCGTTTAATTTGAAACCTCATAATAAGCTCAATATGTTAACCCTGTTAATACAAAGCCGTTTCTACGGCTTTTCTAAAAGTATAATAGATCCCTGTTGTTCAGTTTTAGGGAAATCTAGCTTTTATAAGGCGCAATGGAGATTTATCCATACACACGTAGTGGCACCACCCCATTTCATTGGTCTTGTTCCTACACCATTAATTAGTATATATAATAAAATAAAATATGATTTATTTAAATTAAAGAAATTCTTGTATTAATTACACACAATTGTTTTGTTAATTCCAAATTCTTGAATTATGAAGAATAATTCAAGCCAAAACTTAAAAAGAAAACGATAACCCCAATATTCATTAAATGATTTTTATCTAAATATTTTCAATAAAAAAATTTTATTTTTGGAAGAACTCAACTTAAAATTGTTTTGTTAATATGAAACTCGTTTTGTTTTTAATTCTTCCAAACCTCAAAAAAATTCTTTAATTTAATCTTATTGTATTTATTTTATTATACATTAATTTTATATACATATACTTATTAAAAAAATAAGTTACATAGCACTGAAACCCTTTTAATAGGAGAGATGAGGCTAGGAGGGGGCAATAAAGTTATTAAGCCCATATTTTAAAATCCTAAATTGGGTTGATAACTTAATTAGGCAATCCCATCATATGTCGTTGAGAATTGTACTAAACGTGTGAATGTTATTGGTAATGCCTTAGGTGGTAACAAAATGGATCATAGTTGGATGAATGCTTTGAGAACTAGTGAAGAATATGAGAAAGGGGTGGACGAATTTATTGAATTCGCTAAAAAGAATGCTCCTGCAAGAAATGAGAAGTATTTTTGTCCTTGTGTCAATTGTTTGAATGAGAGTAGACGGGATGTTGATGTCATAAAGGATCACCTACTTTGTGATGGAATAAATCTGCGATACACAAGGTGGATATGGCATGGTGAGGAAGTAACTGATTGTCCGTCACACAAGAAGGAAGCTATGGATGTCATAGATGAAGATAGAATGGAGAGAATGATTAACGATGTTGAGGCAGAATCCTTTGCGCAGTCGCAGGAGTATGATAGCCTGCAGAGTGATGCAGAGACACCATTGTATAGTGGTAGTAAGTACACGCGGCTGACAGGAACATTACATTTGGTTAACTTAAAGGCAACTTGTGGGTGGACCGATAGTAGTTTCACATTGCTACTTGAACTATTGTGTGATATGTTTCCGAAGGATAATGTACTTCCAAATCGTATGTATGAGGCCAAGAAAATCCTGTCTACAATGGGTATGGAGTATAAGAAGATACATGCTTGCCCTAATGACTGTGTACTGTACAGAAATGAGTACGGAGGTCTTAGTGAGTGTCCTAAGTGTAAAATTGCACGATACAAAGTGAAAAAAGATGGTGGTTGTGGTGATGTGACAAGTAAAAGGCAACCTTTAAAGGTTATGTGGTATCTTCTAATAATACCACGTTTTAAACGTTTGTTTGCGAGTGCAACAAAAGCGAAGAAGTTGAGATGGCACTCTGATGAGAGAATATCTGATGGGAAATATCTTCGGCACCCAGCTGACTCTCCACAATGGAAAAAAATAGATGAAATCTTCCCTCAATTTGGCAGCGAGCCGAGAAACCTACGGCTTGGGCTTTGTACAGACGGCATCAATCCGTATAGAACTCTTACTAGCACACATAGTGCGTGGCCGGTTCTCCTTGTAATATACAACTTGTCTCCCTGGCTATGTATGAAACGTATGTATATGATGCTATCTATGATAATTTCTGGACCAAAACAGCCAGGGAACGATATTGATGTCTATTTGGCGCCTTTGATTGAGGACTTGAAGAAGTTGTGGGAGGAAGGCGTAGATGTGTTTGATGCTTATAAGAAGGAGTCTTTCAAGCTACGTGCAATGATTTTCACAACGATAAACGACTTCCCTGCGTACGGAAACTTGTCAGGGTACAGCGTGAAGGGTCACAAAGCATGCCCAATATGTGAAGCAGACACACACTTCCAACAACTAAAGCATGAAAGAAAAACTGTCTACCTTGTTGCCAACGTGTTCTTTGTCTTCCATAAAGGAAAGTTAACTACAACAAATTCTGGAGTTTATATAATGCAAACTTCATAACAAATCTACCTCTTAGTTTCAGACAATTGATGCACAGAAGGACATCAGGTCTGGCTGGATTGCATCTTAACAGGTCTAACGTGAACCACCGGCATGCTGCATAAGGATTTAGTTGGAGAGGATGCATGAGAGGGATGTGAGTGGTAAGCAATTGATTTTTAAACATAACAAAGTAAATGGGAGAGGCGGGACTTTTTGAATTTTGAATATCGATTTTGAAACGTGTGACCAGACTGAAGAAGGTAAAGGAAAGATGCATCGCACCCACCTGAGTTAACCAGACCCAAGGAGGAATAAAAATATGAAACTTTAATTAGAAGCCGTTGATTCATTGTGCACTTTATGCTCCTTGAGAGGAGCCGCTGTCTAAGCCAGAAGCTGAAATGATATTGTGTAGATCTAGTCGTTAGTTGCTTGTAAACAGTAACCATTGTGAGAGGAACCGTGTTGGTAGCCGAAAGCTCAGACGCAGCTTGGTGGAAGAGTATTTATATATATATTGATATTGAGCCACCTTGTTAATGTCGCATTCTTGGAGGAAGGAGAACAAATGAGGTATGTCAAAATGAATGATTTCTATAGGCAACTTGCTCTACATATTTAATCCATAGATGCAAGTCTAGAATGTAAAATTTATGTTGATATTGAACATGTAGAAGCCTTTAGATCAATATCATGGGAAGGTGCTAGATGGGTATCTATGGTTGACAGTGGAAGGGATAGTCTACCAGCAAACCCAAATTTTGGGAGTCTTCAGACACTACCGCTACAAAAGAGTCTGAGTTTGGTTGAAATCCCAACAACCTATTTTCGTAGCATGGGCAATCTTTTGGTAGGCTTCTGAATAGAGTTACAGAAATACAATTAAGCAACTATACCTGCTGATTAGCTCAGCATTTTGCTTTGGGTGCTCAAATAAAGTTTGCAACGGCGTCATATCTGGTGTGATATATTTTAATAAGGTAAGGGAATCAAGAAAAATAGGAATGTTAAAAGAGGTTATGACATTCACACAGAGAAAATTCAAATTAAAAATAGATAGATAATTACCTTCATCATCATCAATATCATTACCATCAATCCCAATTTGAGTCATTATATCAACCTGATTATCAACGGAGGAAAAGATGCGATCAAACCTAGATGGCCGTTGCGATATTCCCCATTCTTCTCTCCATAGCAGTTGGTCCCACCACTTGATTTCTCCATGAATGACCTTTAGATTTTGGCTGGACAGTTCCAACTTTGAAAGGCTTTGGAGCTTTGGGCAATCATAAATTGCCATTTTATTCAAGTTTGGGCCTATACAACATCCATTGGATATGGTAATCAACTCAGGGAGATGTAGAAGCATCATCTTTCTCAATTTGGGTAGGAGTACATCTATTTTATGTCTGAATGATCCATCACTTATCAAGGTGGTTAGTTTGGAACAATCCTTAACTATAAGCTCCTTTAATAGTGAAAGATTGCCCAAAAAATCCATGGTAAAGACAGTAGTTAACTTGGGACAATTTTGCAATACTAAAGATTTCAGCATACCCAAAAAGTAGCGAGGTCACACTGGCCCTTCCCATATGCTTTTCAAACTCTTCATGTGTGATACGTACAAGTACAACAAATGTGAGAAAATATCATTACCCTTATTTGACTGTCTCCCATCAACAACTGTTTGCATTTCTCTGCATTCAGCCAACATACATACACGCAGCTCTTCTAAATTCATCATTTTAAATTCTGACAGATTCTTGATTTTCCTATGTCGCTCTAGAAATAAAGCCTTACTGTACCTAACAAGCCTTTTAATTTCATTAGGGACAACATCACCATTTACAAACTTCAAGCTAAAAACCACTTTGTGTAAATTTTGCCTCACATGTGGATGGTGTACTTGATATGATCCTTTGCATGTGCCTACCAACAATAAATCTAAAATCAACCTGAAACATACGGTCTGGTATGGCCTTTAAAAGTTCCAAAGGTGGGATATATAAGCTAAGAGTCAACAAATTCTCTAATCCCAATATTTCTGGAAGAATGTCTCGTACATTCTCATACCACCGCTCATCATCAGGGTTCGCATCAATCCTTAAATGTTTTAACCCCTTGAGTTTTGAGATTACTGCAGATGGAATAATTGTTGAGCTCGTATATTGCTTGCTTTTTCTGCCACGATATTCATAGAAGCAAAGGAACAAGCTTTGGAGATTGGCTAACTCTTGAATCTCTTCTGGCAGATGTATGATCTGAGTTCCATCAAGATCAAGCTTCTCAAGGTTCTTCAATTTCCCAATTTGGGGTGATAATTTCATGAAACATTCACAACCTTTCAAATGCAATTCTCTGAGCTGCTCCAACTCAAAAAGAGAGCCTGGTAGTTCTCGTACACTGGTGTAAGATAAGTCTAGGATCGAAAGCAAGGCCATTTTACCAAAAAACGTATCTGGGATTCTTGTTAACTCAACATTTCCCTGCAACATTAACACTTCAAGTTCAAGGCTGCTTGGAGACAAAGGCTGCTTAGATAGTTTATTGTCTGCAAGTTCCATATGTACAACACTATGCCATGCCTCATCCTTTGGTGGCTCTGTCAACCCTAATCCTGATTTCTTCATTAAGAAAGGGGTTGGGGTGTTCAATGAATTCAAAATAGCATGAGTGTCCTCCGGCAATTGGACATGCTTATCATTTGAATGATCTTGGATTAAGATATCCATAGTTCCGTGTTCATCTGTTAACTGATAAGAAATTTAGCGACGCATCAATTCATTTGATTTTGATATATCTGATGAATAAGCAACTCATTAGGCAATGCTTTAGTGTTTGATTCGTATCATTCCAGATGAAGTTTATGAATGTAATAATCATAACTCTGTTTACATCCTGAAACATATTCATGTCATAAGAAGTACAACATGAACATGTTTCAGGAATATGAATATGTCATAAAAACAGGGACCAAATAATTTTGAAGTCTGCTTTTGGTTTGTTTAAAAGCATGCCAATCCCCATGTTTTCATTTGTTTAGTCACCAACTAATCGTTATGGTGCACTTTATTTTTATTTTTTTTGTACGTAATTAATCTAGGCAATAATCTTCAACCCTCAGATGATAATTTTTTGATTTGATCAAGAGTATAATCCATGCATGTCTATGTTTTTTTCCCCCTAATACATTGCAGAAAAACTTGCCTCTCTTTTATAAAAGCTATTATGTATTAATCAAGAAAAGCTTTAATATATCGGAAGTCTTCCATTTAGCAAGCTAATGATCGTCACTAATATAATGCTGTAAAGCTATTTAGTTAACAGATTTGAAAATATTAGAAGAAGATTATATACGTGCCAGGCAAGTCCCATTTAATCACCACTGAGTACTTTTTCTTGGATCACTTTTTATTTGCTTCAATTTTTCAAAGATGCTTAATAACATCCCAGATTTTTTGTTTTTGTGTTTTTGTGCTGCTGCTGATTCCTATTCTTCATATCATTTTATTGTTTTTATTTTGTTACTGTTTAATTCTTGATGAAGACTTGAAACGAGTGAAGGTGGGCAATGGACGAATGGAACCTTGCCTCTCGTCTCTTCTCCAAACCACAATGCAGATCTGGGTGATGCTGAAGAGGAACAAGGGCTACAAAGCAAAATGGGTAGAGGACAAGTGAAGAGTAAAATTTGGGGGTATTTTTTTAAAATATTCTACTATTTTATATTTCTTAATATAAGAGTTAGTTAACATTTTAGATTTTAGAGATTCATATAAGATTTTTTTTTTAACATACCACAATCCATGATTTTGATGGGCAAGCTTAGTAGAATCCGATATGGGAAGCGCTGAAACAGGATGAGAGGTGAAAACCGAAGGTGTTGTTCCCCAATAATATTTGAAAGATCTAGACGTTGGTTCTTGCATTCTTAGGGTAAAGACAAGGTTGAACGAGATGGAACGAGACCGACTAAGGAGAATAGATGGGAGAATAGTATAGTAAAAAATCATAAGAGTAAAATCAACAAATTCTAAAATTCTAAATTGGGGCTCTCAGCCTAATAAAAAATGTCTTAAAAGTATTGACCTAAATATGAATTTTACCCCATGTTTGGATGGAGAGAAAATTAGGAGGAAAGAAAACTCTAAAAAATCATAAATTTTTTTACCATTTTTTGAAGTTTTCCTTCCTAATATCCTCTATATTTTCTCTTCACTTTTCTTTTCTTCCAAACATAGCTGGGCAGGCCACAGCCCATGGCATTTTTTTTCCCGTATTATATGATTTTATATTTTTGGTTCCTATTCTTTAATTATTACATATTATTAAATATTCTTATTAAATAATATTGTATTCATTTTTACAAATTTATACAATACTCAACAATCACAAGTATTAAACTAATTCTTTAATTATTGTAGAAGCTAATATTATACCTAATTATTTTAAATTCATTATTTTATATAATAAATAAAAATTATTTTAAGTTATATTATCTTAAAAATTATGTTTCATTAATTTGATGTTCATTATCTTAAATATTTTAATCTACGTTTTATTAATGGTCATTATCTTAAAAATTATGTTTCGTTAAATTAAGTTATATTAATTGATAAAGAGTGTATACATGTGTGCGCATATATATTCCATCTAGTCAAGACAAGAAGATGTTAGATATGTCACCCATAAGAGAGCGTTATTTAATGTATTAATTCGGATAGTTACTCACCAATTTGTCAGTAAATCTGGCCACCTTAAATGAGCTCGTTCGTCTTGACCGCAAGGCCTTTCAAAAATCAAAGCAAAAATACATCAAGAAGATATGCAGATATGTTAAGATTAACGAATGAGCAAACAAAGAATAATATATTTAGCAACTTAATTAATACTCGATTGACGCCTATGATCATATATACTTGAAATCCCATCATACAATGCAAAAAAGAATATTTCAAACAAAACATTAGCACCAATTTCCTTTTATTTACTTCTTCTGCCCAAAAACTTTCTTCGGTTAAGTTTAATTAAATACATCAATTCTTTAGTTTTAGGTTCATAAGCAAGACAGAAGGTCGTATAATATTATTTAGATTGGTTAAGATATACTCGCTCGATCTCCTATTATAAGCTTTAATAACCAAATTGTGTTAATTAAGAAAGTAGTTAAAGGTAATAAATATGTATTATTTTCCTAAGTAAGCCCTTATGAATAAAGAAGATAAGTGAGAGGGAATAAATACAATAGGCATAGTCAATATGGCGTAAAGTTGGAAAAAAAAAAAGACAATAAATGTTTATATAAGTATAAAATAAAGCTTATATTTTGAGACACATCTATTCACAAATTTAAAGTTTATAATAAAGGAGTACTTGTATATGATCTTATTTATAAAACACTTTTAATATATATTACATAGACCAACAAAAACCGTAAATTTCATTAACTTTGTCATAAAATTAAAGAAATTTTCAATTTTATCTCTACCTAATATAAATTATTTCATGTGAAAATAAAATCAACACAATAATAAATGAATGACAAAAATATACATTCACATGGAAAATTTACCAAGGTGCATGCTTTATAAATATGAACAAAAAGTTTCCTTCCCTCTTCCCTATAAATAGAATCAAGGAGAGTATATTTGCAATTTCCAGTAATTATTTATGATGAAATCAAACAATCAATGTCTATGTATGTATCTATATCCACCTCAAACTTACCCATATGAAACAAAATATGGCCCTAATAATCTTCCATCCGTGCGTCTTTCGGGGTGGCTCGGGGTCGGTCAATATGGGGGAAAAAGAAAAAGGGAACGGATCGGGAAACAAATAGTCAGCCGCATCGTCAAGCACGGACTCATCTCCCTCTAACGACTTCTCAGCAGGGGAAAGACAGGACACATCAGCCCTCAAAGGAGACTTATCTCACTTTGACGTCATCTTAGGAGCGGAAATTTAAAAATCAAACCATATTTATGTATGTATTTTCCTGCATCCACCCCAAGTCAAGCAACAAGCATTAACGTACATTTGAACCATTTTGACCACGTTAAAATATAGTGTGATAACATAATATCGTACAGATTACAAAATGCTTGGCCAAAAAAAAAAAAGTACAGATTACAAAATGGCATAATCCCCACATCGCCATTTATAGACATTCTCTCTATTCTAAAAGAGTTTAAAATTTGAATTGTTTTTATAAGAGCATAATAAAATTTATCTCAATAATTAATGATTTTTTTTTTAATTTATGCCCCTTAATAATTATATGAATAAAATATTTTAACCTCTCTTACGTTTTGCCTTAATTACACAGATCTCCCCCAATTTTAAAAATATACACATAAGTTTAAACCGTTAATTTCTTTAAGGATTTTTATTTTTTAATTAAAATTTATATTAAAATAAATTTTATTTACTAATTTACCCTTCATATTACTAATTCTCTAATTTTGGCTAGAATTGTTTTAAGTAATTTAAGAGTTTTTTTTTTCTTTTTATTAATTTATTTTTGGGTTAAGGTGCAAAAATAGCCACGAACTTTTATTAAAAGTGCATCCACCACCATAAACTTTTTTTTGGTGCAAAAGTATCTATATACTTTAAAAAAGAGAGCAAAACTGACATCCCGTTAAATTAAGAGAACGGACGTTATCTTTTTAGGTGGGCCCCACATTATTAAAAAAATAAAAATACCTACATTTTTGTAATTTCCTTCACTGCCCCCTCCTTTATCCCTTCTCACCGTCCTCTCCCCCCCAAACCCTCCCTTCTCATTCGACGGCGGCGACTTCCTCTTTGTGCCCGGTGAAGACGACGGCATCATCCACAACTAATGATAGCGGCGACCTCCTGGGCCAGATCAGTAGGCGGCGAGATTGACGCGATCTCTCACGGACTAGATGGACAGGCTCCAACCCTCCCAGCCCGGCGGCTCCTCTCGCCACCTCCCCCCGCAGCAAGAAGAATCTCATCTTCCTCTCCCCACTCGCTCTTGTCCTGATCGTCGCTTTAGCCCTCTCTGCCGCCTCCTTGTCAGCACTCGACCTCAGTCTTCGCCTCCACACAATTCCGGCGTCGGCGGCAATCCCACTCAGGCCATTTCGCGCACCCCTTCTCCATCGCATCTTCCCCCTACAATCCCCCTCATCAATCCCAGTTTCTTTCAATGCTGAGCCGGAACTATTCTTATATTTGCAACTTCCCTCATCGTTTCTTATTTCCTTTTTTCCTTTAGCTTTCAACCTCGGAACACAGACCTGGAAGCTCCATATTTTTGTTTGAGGTAATTATTTGATTTGATTCTGAAGGGTTATTAATTTGCAGCAATCTTCAGCCCCGAGTTTCCCATTTGTATTTTATATATTTTTCCCCAATTTTTTCAATGATTGAGATATGTGATTGTTTAGATCAGCTCCACTTTATGTCTCTTGATGCTCTAGACGTTGATGTAGAGTAGTTTGGTTTTGTGTTTTTTTGTGGATTGATTGTTGATGATGAAATTAGTATAGTGGAAGAACCAACAGAGGATGAGATGGAGCGGTTCGGCGGGGGAGGGTGGGTTTTTTCTGGCTGTGGGGGTATTTTGGTACTTTTAATATATAATAGATGGAGTTAAGCTGTTTTAACAGAGTAATCACTTTTGCCCCCTTTTTTTAAGTTTAAGGTTATTTTTGCACCAAAAAAAAGTTTATGGTGGTGAGTGCACTTTTGATAAAAGTTTGTGGCTATTTTTGCACCTTAACCCTTTATTTTTTACTTTTGTAAATAGTTATCTATTAATTGTTTTCATATTGAGATAAAGACTTAATTAATTTAATTAACCCAAACATAAAAAATTTAATTAAAAATATGATTAATTATTTTAATAGATGCATACTTAAATAAATGTGCTCACTATAAATGTTTGTGAAAAAATGTATTTAAAAAATTAAAATTTAAAATTTATATAAGTTATATAATGTCTCAAATTTATATTATTAATAACATATGGTGAACCAATCATCGTGTCCTGGTAAAAAAAATGAAAGAAATATATTTTTAGTCATTTAAAAGAATAATAAATAAATAAGTTTCAATAAATGTGATAAAAATTTAAAATTTTATAATATATTAAAAATTAATAAATTTTATAATATATTGGAAATTTTAAACACATATATTAGAATTATTTTTGTTTGTATAAAATTATTTTTAGGCAAACATAAATGTCTATTCATTTGTTAAAGAGGGGTATTTTGGTTAAAGCAAATGTTTAATAGTCAAACTTAACGGTTGACTAACAGTTGGGTGGATGAAAATTCTCAAATATGTGAGGGAGGTTTTGGTAACATGCATTTTAATTTTAAGGGAGGTCTATAGATGTTTTCAAAATAGATGGGAGGTTTATATAAGTTAGGTAAAACATAGGGGTAGTCAATATATATATTCTATTAATTGAAGAGTTGATGATACTTATGTTTACTCTATTTTTCTCTCTTGCTTGTCCATTTATAAATAAGGACATACTTGAAAAAAAAAAGTTTATTTTCAAGACATATTATTTTTAATTAATTTTAACCACTTTCTTAAATCGCATAATAACTTGATTTAAAACTAAGGGAAATTATAAAACCCTTCATGTTAATTTTTCCTTATATTTTTGGTACCTATTATTGAATTATAACAATAATCATAAAGTAGCATTAGATACTCCTATTAGAAAATATTTTATTCATTTTTCACAAATTTATAAAAATAAGAGCAAAATTAATTAAAACTTAGTCTAAAATTTAAAGATATTTTAAGTTAAATATAAAATTAAAAGATTTACTTATTCTGACCAAGGGTAAGTGTAGTTGGCTTCTCTCCCTCTTTTACTCTTCTTTTTCCTTTATTAGCATTGGATTAAAAATTTCAACCGTCCATATTTAATATGTTATAAAAATATTATTATAATTGTTTCTTAAAAAATACATATATAAATTTAAACGGTTAAAATTTGATCTGAAGAGATGCATATTATTGCTATTATTATATAATAGATTTTCTTCCCATCTTTTTCACTTCAATTTTAAATTGTTCAAATTAAATTTTAACCGTTTAAATTTATTTATGTATTTTTTAAAAAATAATTATAATAATATTTTTTTAAAATGTTAAATCATGACTATCAAAATTTTAATCTAATAATGATTAGGGGGGAAAAGAGTAAAGGAGAAAGGTGAGGGAAAGAAGCCAACTCTGCCTTGAGCATATGGAAACTAGGTGATGTTTCAATAGTAACAGACTGGAAAAAAATGAGGGGGGAAGCATGAATCAATGCTTGCTTCCCATAAATTCTCTTGATTTCAAAATCTTATGAGCTTAGCTGGTGTCATGACAAACAATTAATTAATAAAAGCATAAGTTGCATAACTTACCTCATCCTAAGTTCTGGATCTGTAATAAAGCTGGTTATAACTGCTTTAGATTCAATAGTTGAATGCAGTCAAACTGCTAGCTAGCTACTTCCCGGAAAGCATTAAAATGATATTGAAAAAAAAAAAACAAGAGAAATCATGAATATTGAGGGAAGAAGGATTAGAAATTGAAGATCACAAAAAAGAAAAATGTGGATGAGGATGGGATAATAGTGGTACATACCAAGAAGCCATCTCATCAAAACATGTCTTAGCTCAAGTTCAGACCTCCGTTGGAAGAGTAAAAGAGCTGTAGAAAATGGAGAGTTCAATATTGGTCCTTGTCCTCATGCTTTAAGAAAAACAAAAAGTATGTGGAAATTCCATGCGCCTTCATCTAATTGTAAATCAATAGTTGAAAATTTTACAAGCATGTCACACTAGCTTTTTAAAGCCTCTGGTCCGCCCTTTGCTTTTATTTTTTAATTTAGAAAGTTAAATAAATTCTTTAATCATAACTATGAATTATTATTATATATATATATATCAGTTTATACATTAGGTAAATTAAGTTGAAGAAAAATGATAAACATAAATAATTTAATATAATTTATTTAATTTCCTTAATTTATCTAAAAATAAAATTTAACTGATTTTTATATTAAAGATTGGAGAGTATAATTCACATCACACTCCACAACTATATATATATATATTTAACAAGGGAGGTTGCGGGTTCTATAACCCAAATGAGTGAAAAGGAGTGAGTGGATGTGTTAGATGGGTGTGTTTGTTCCCTTTCCCTTAGGGTCTGTTTGGTGTGAGAGATTTAGAGGGGAGGGAAAATTTTTATGAATTGAACTTTAAAAGATTAAAGAAGTGGGGTAATAAAATTTTAATAAAGAGAATATATAAGATAAAAGAGTAAGAAAAATTAATTAAAAATTTTTAACCCCACTTCTCTATTTTTTTTAAATTCAACTTAAAAAAAATTTTCCCTCAACCCACTTTCCCTCCTCTCTCCTCAAACCAAACAAGCCCTTATGATGGACAGGATGACAGATGTTAAATTGTCTTAATAAAATAAAAAGACAAAAAAATTACAAGTATGTGAACTGTAGGCTTTATGACTTCTTTTTTTTTTTTTTTTAATTACAAGCTGGACATAAACTATTCTACTCCAAAATACAGAGAGAACCCTACAGAGAGCCTACAAACTCTGATCATAATCCACCGGTTGAGAAATAGGTGGAGGCTGATTAAAGATATAAAAATTCCCTGTCATCCCATGGGCAGATTTAGCCAGACTATCTGCAAAAGACAAATCTTCCCTTGGGACATTTACAAAACAGACCTGTCAATCTCTATAAATGAGGGACCTAATCTCATCAACTAGATCTCCGAACGGATAATCCTCTTCACAACCTCTAACTGCAAGATTAATTGCCTCTATATAGTCAGAGAAAAGACATACCTTACGGATTTCCCTCCACCAATATAATTGTACACCATGAATCATACCTATCAGTTCAGCTATAGCAGGTGGCACACCACGACAAACGCAACCTGTATTTCGTACAATTATTAAAAAGCTACTGGCGCGTGAAAAATTTCCATGCACCTTCCTATGGCCCATCAATTAATTATTAAAAATTTACTAGTGTGTAACAGTTTGCACGTCGTACATCAATTATTAAAAAATTACTAACGCATGAAACCTTCCTATGGTCTATCAATTATTAAAAAATCATTAGCATGTGAAAATTTCCATAACCCTTCATCTGTCTATCACACATTAACAATTAAAAATTCATAATTTCGTGGAAACTTCCTTGCATTTCCATGTCCCTTCCTTCGGTAATTGAAAAATTACAAGTGCTGGAAAATTTCCGTGTGACTTCCATCCATGGGATAATGGGATATCAATAATTGAAAAATTGCAAGTATGCGAAAATTTCCATGCACCTTCCATCTAATCGTACATCAATCATTAAAAAATTATGAATTTCTCTTACGTATCAGAAAAAATCTGATTGCGATCTATTAGGATCATATGAATTTAGAAGATTGATTCTAATGCTTAAGAGATTGATGTCCTAGGGTGGTTGATTATAGATTTTTCCGCATTTTGAATTATTCCTCAATTAGTTAATATAAGATATATCTGAGAGGTTAATCTAGATTCTAAATATAAGACATAATTTTTATATTTATCGATCTTTTCTTAATTTATCATTTATTGATACTCCATCAACAATAATCAATGAATAAAGGGGAGGAGGGAATTAAAGAATATGATTAGGATATCTTAAAAAATACATATGATATTAACTAATTTAATTAATTTTTTATTTTAATTAAATTATATAAATATGTGTTATATTTAAAACTAGAAGAAATATTTTCTAAGTATTTTAAACCTTATGGTATCATAGCCACGAAGTTTCCTATGATTTCTTTTTTCAGTGTGCCTCCACGAAGTTTTATTTATGTCGAACAGTTTAATTTAGTTTTCTAAATAACGTTGTTATTATTTAATTATTTTTTTGTTGAACACTAAAAGAAATAATGCTGGATTTCTTTTGAAATAAAACTAATTTCAAATTTGAAAATAAACATTAAAAATAAAATATGACTGAGAAGATGAACACGCGCCACATTTTTTAATCTTGGAAAAATTACTTAAAAATACCTGTTTGGAAATTTTATTACTCTTACCTACCGGAATTCCTGAGTATGAAAATGCCCATAAATAACGTCTTAAAAATTGAATACTATAATTTTTAAGAGATGCAAATTTATAAGTAATTTTGCCCTGCCTACTGGACCTCGTTGGAATGAAATTTTGTTGCTCTTACTCTTACCTACCGGAATACCGGTATTTTATTGCTCTCTCCAAACAGGTATTTTATTGCTCTTACCCACCGGAATTTTTTTTATTATGATTTATCTTAAGTTATTTGCATGTAATAAAAATTATCTCTTGAATTTTTTTTAAACAACGGAAGTTATTTATTGGGTTTTAATTGAAACCTACACAAGCTTAAAATTTAAAATATTCGGAGGAAGATGCAAGTTTCCTTCTTTCCTGTACAGCACAGCTTAAAGTTGAAATATGTTTTAAATTTATTTGTCATATATCAATTTCCTAACTATTGGCCGAATAATAGTCAACAAGTAGCGTCTAAATTAGTGCTGTTAGTCAATAATTGAACAATTTATTTTTAAAATTGGGCACTTATTGTTTGTTATATACATATGCAAATAGCTTAAGATAAATCATATGTGAATGGTTTAGTTTGCTATGAATTTAATATTTTGTATTAATACTTCGCCTGTCATCTTCTGTCTTGCAAATGAACCTTGTTTATTTAATTTGCAGTATTTTATTTTTATTCACTTCGCTCTTATCTACATGTCAAAACTCAAAACAATGTATTTTCCCCTTTCTTTTTCCTTATCTTATTCCCGTACAACTCTTGTGGTTACTCTTTATCTGTTTATCATTTTCTCCACTATTAAGTTATTTTGATTGGTGTTTTCGTTGTCAGTTCCCTTTCGTGACACAGTAGCGTTTCGTAGTTAGGCTGACTTCCTTGTTTCGGGCGTTGACCCAAAATTGATGCGTGTTTCTTTTCTTGATCTATTGGAGCTTGTGAATTGTATGCGATCACTCAGAAGCAAACCAGTGGATTTCATCTTTTCATCACTCGTTCAAACCAGGTATAATTTCACTCTTTGCTCTTTGCTCTTTCTTTTCCTTATAAGATCTTAATTAAAGCATTTCCCATGTTTTCTTTGTTGGCCCTCTTCTATTTCTCTGCTTGAAACACAGATCTCCCCAGCTCTGAATCTTGTAACATATTTTTTCTGTCTTACATATTCCGATATAGCTCATTTCCCTATAACCCCGGCATGTATTTGCGGTTTTAGACAAACGTATGTATTCCATACATGTATGTGCGTGTGAAAACGCATCACAGTGAAATTGAATATATAACATGTTTCAATCTTGTATAGAGTTCTATGCACCACACATAACTTCGTTAACATCTTCAGTTGAATCATTAATCATTCTAGGAATTTGCAGTTTGGCCATGAATGGGATCAGAAACACAGTCTCTGCTGTTGGGGAGATAGCAAGAGAGCTGGGAACGCAGGTTGCATTGCAGATTTCAGCTGAAACAGCGACAGGCTCGCTTCGGAATTTTACTGATTTGGAAGAGAAATATGCAGACTTAAATCGACAAAGGCTGTTGCTACGTCCCCTCAGATACGACTCAGAGAGTGAAGTTCAAAGATGCAGAGAGAAAGTTACCACAAGTTCTTACGACTTCTGGGTCACTGCGGCGTCGGATGCTGATGAGGTTCGGCACCTTTGGTTCAGATTATGTTAGTGGAATTAATTATAAATAGATAAAAATATCCTTTTACATTTTTTTTTTTATAATGTATTTATTAATAATAGTCATTTTAAAACTTATGACGAAAAATATTCTTTTCATTTTCTTTAATCTTTTTTATTATCTTAAGTCTTGAAATAACAAATATCTGAAAGAAGTGTATTCAATCAAGTCTTAAAATTTTTTGTCATTTTAAAACTTAAGACAAACATAATACTCTCTTCGGTCCTAATTATAGGATATATTTACCTAACTTTGGAGAAATTAAGGATAGTAATTAAATTAGTTAATCATATTTATTTTCCTAAAATATCCTTATTTAAAATTTAAAATGACATCCAATTATGTTGATTCTCTGTTTTTTCTTGTACCTCTCATGTCTCACACACGACTTCTCCAAGCTCTCACATAATCCGGTGTCGTCAATCTCCCTCAACAACTTTCGATCTACTCTTATCAATATGGCGTATTTTGGGAAGAAATTAATAAAAATTAGAACTTTATCCTATAATTAGGATCAAGATCAACTCTCAAATGTTATCCTATAATTAACATCGAAGGGAGTAATCAGCAAGTCATAAGTCATAATAATCATCACTTCATCAGTTGCACTAATTAAGTTCATAATATTACTACTAAGCATGATACTTACTACACATTTCTTTCTTGTATGTATGTTAAACCATAAAAAAAATAATAGTCTGAATTATTTATACAAGCACTAAATAGCATTCTTTAACCTTTTAACTTTTAGAAAGAGTAGTGCTTACAGAATTAAAAATAGAGCAGTCCCAAACACGAGCACTATGACCAAATAAGACAAGGGCAACAGGATCATGGCCAGACAATTCTTCCCTTTTAATAGGAACTGGCCAGACATGTGCATTGTAATGAAAAGCATGGGTAATTTAGTTAAGGTTGGATATAAATATTCTCTAACATAGAAAAACCCCCAATTTGGAGTTTTATAGAAAGGAGGAAGTTACCACTAAAAGACAAAAACTCCTACCACCCCTCACCTAACCTCCTTTCAACCAAACACCTATTTTTAATCTCCAACCCTCCCCAACCTAACCTAACTTAATAAAACATCCAATCAAACAAAGCCTTAGGGCCTGTTGGTTTAAAGGGAGAGATGGAATGGGAGGGGATGGGAGGGGAGGATGGAGGATCACCTTGTTTGGTTTGGTTGAAGGGGAAGGAAGGGAAATGTTTTTTAATGATCATTTGTTTGGTTTAAGAGAAGAGGGGAGGGGAGATAATATCTAATTTACCATTTTACCCTTAAACATTAGTTTCTATATTTTTCCTTATATAAATGATTTACATTAGTTTACACCTCAATATAAATTATATAATTTATAAAAAAAAGATGAAGATAAAAAATGGAAATAGTTTTCAATTCCCCCCAACTTAATTTCTCGTTATATGAATATTCCAGCAATTATCATGTTAAATTAAATGGAAAATTCCTTCTATAGAAAAAAAATGGTAGAAAAACTTTAAAAAACTATTTCTAAGTGGCAATGTTTAATTAAGTGTAAAATGTCAACGAAATTTTTTTGAAAGAGATGGTTACGTTGAGGGAAGGGAATAAATTTATAACTTCATATTCATAGGGATGGAAAGCGATTGAGCCTACTCCTGCAGCATATGGAAACTAATTAAGTTTAGTTTGAATAAGAGTAGTATAATTTAGAAGCCATATGCTTTCATTTGTTTGACTAAATTTTCCCTATTTTACACACGCATGCACACACATAACTAAAGTGCTTGCTCATGTGTATAGCTGGGAATACAGGATAGCCCGCGGGTTGCGGGCTGGCCCGCACCAACCCGAGGCCCGAGCGGTGCGGGCCTGTGCAGCCCGCACTTCTACGGGTTGGCAAAATGCCAACCCTAACCCGCATTGTGCGGGTTGCGGGTCAGCCCGCGAGCCTGCATTGTTTTTTTTGAAAAAAAAAATCATATTTTTTAAAGATGATTAAAAATATGAGACACATATATATGAGTAATTAAATTTACCCGCCTAGTATAAATCATTTATCTTATAAAAATTTAAAAACATAATCTACAATTTAAGAGATAAAGTTATTAAATTTGTTAAAGTTTATAAACAAAACATAAACTCATCATCAAGCAACCAAGATATAATAATTTTATTTAAAGAAGAAGGGAAGAAGCTAAGATTTTTTCTCTTTGGATTGGGAGGTACCAAGATAGAAGTGAAAAACTTATAAGTTTTGTAAAATTATTATACGTAAATAAAAAATAAAAAATTTTAAGGGCCAACCCGCCAACCCGCGAGCTGGCCCTCACCAACTCGTGGGTTATGCGGTGCGGGCCTGTGAGGCCCACATTTTTGCGGGTTGGGAAAAACCCGTCAAAACCCGCGGGCTCACGAGTTGGGCCCATATTACCGGCTCTACTCATGTGCTTGCATTTGGGTAAGTATACAGACTTAAAGAATACAGAAACATGAAGTATGTTGTTGGCCACACACGCATTTTCCCTATTTTACACACGCACGCACACACATAACTAATGACGGGAAACACTGGATATGGGTGAACAAAGTAATGTTTTCGTTTTTGACTTAGGGTATAATTGAGAATATAAAAAGATCATGGGGGTAAATTAGTTTTAAATTTTTGGGTCCCTTCAAAACCCCCTAATTTAAAGGGAATTAATTTGAGAGGATGAGAGGGAATTTGATCCCCTTTTTTTAGACCCCTCCCCTCCAATTTTGCATACCAAGGGGAGGAGTTAATTTTTTCATTTCCCCCGTCCCCTCCCCTCCAACCAAATAGGCCCTTAATGTTGTAGGTGGCTGGATTCCGATTTTGTTCGAAGCTCTTCGTCCTAGCCGAGCCGGCGGTGTTCTGCAAAATTACTCTGTTTCTAGCGCCTTTATTCAATGCCTCCAGGTGTGTGAGAGAGCCGAGCCTTGCCTCTTCTACTTCCCTTCTTGCTAAACATCGTTCTCCCCTATTTCAATCTATGCTACAGTAATCATTGAGGTTCTCTTCTTCTTCCTTCTTGTTTATCTTGGCGTGGGTGGTGGGTTGGGTGCCATTCAATTTAGCCTTCTTATATCCTTTGATTTTTCTGTATGAATGGTTGTGTGAGATAGCTTTTAATTGTTCTTTTTCTGCTTCAATGGTTTGTGTCCTCTCTTCGTAATATCTTGAGCATTGTGTGCTTGTGAGGCTATGATCTTGCTGTCCTATTCTAGCGTCTTTTGTCTGGTGGATGGCTCTTTGGTAGAGCTTATTCTAAAACAGGGAAGAAAGAAATAGTAAGGTTTTGGCCCAAAAAAAAAGGAGAAATAATACATCTTCTTGTTCGGTTTTCAGTTGGTATCTCCTTGACTTTTAGTTGGTTTTTCCTTTTATTCTTGATTATGATATTGACAAATTGGGTAATTGTGGTGATCTTTGGATTTGGTGGCTGTAATAGAAAGATGAATATGTTTTTTAAGCGAGCTAGATTGAGTGCAGATAAAATATTTGATAAAATGCTTGAAAGACAGTTATGATGAGGATGGTAATTTTTAGACTTGGAAGCATGCGAGTGTTTTATGTAATAAAGTAGTAGGGATGAGTTAATTTCGCTTGACAAGTTCATTAATAAATAATCAAGCTTTATGTTTGTATGTAAGACTTAGGCGTAGGGCTTGCTATGAGTAAATTGTGTTTGTGCCGTCTCTCACTACATAGATGCTATATGTGAGCTCATCATGAATAGAAAAGGAGGATAGGCTTAAACTATTGACTAATCAAGTATCATTTTGGACTTAAGTTTGTGGTCACTTATCTTGAGTTTCATAATTACCTGAATATTTGATGTACATTGCTCAGGTTCATGCTTGCTTGAAACGAGATTTTTTGTGGATGAATATGTTTGAGATGCATAGAGTTATCCTAAAAGTTTATATCTAATCATTCTAGTTGAAATCTAAATTTTGTTTCTTTCATTGGTTTGTGTGTGTGTATATAAAGCCTTTCAAAGGAAGTTGGAAACATGGTTTTAAAATGTTTTATGAAATTTATTCATATATTTTATTAGAGCAAATTTTCAAACGAAATGATTTCTTGTAAGATTGTTAATATTTTTATCAAAGGAACTTGATACATAGCGCTTGTTATTCATAGGTTTTGTACCTGCGCTTATTTTCGTGGTTTTGAGCTGTGCTTCGTTATTTACCCTTGTGAACTGTGTGTCCACGCTTGTTTTTGTAGTCTTTAGCCGCGCTTGATTATTTACCCTCATGGACAATTTGTCCATGCTTGTTTTCGTGGGCTCCATGCTGCGCTTGTTTCGTGACCTCTAATGAAATGAGTTTTTAGAAAAGGAAAAAAGTGTTTTCACGATTGTTTAGTACTATTGAAACGAATGTCTTTTATTGAACTTTTATTTCAAAGTTATATTTACAATTATTCTTTTAGTTTTTATTTTTGTTACATACAAGTGTGGTTATAATAAGCCCTAAAATTAGTTTTATTTATATATATTTGTGTGTGTGTGTGTGTATCAAAGATGATTTTTATATCTTTTATATTGTGATGTTTGTATCAGCAAACATGCTTTCAGGCATATTTATTTCGAGTATTTTATGGATCTAAATTATTGAGGCACGATTCTTCTGTCTTCAGAAACTAATCACGATTCAATATTTTATGTATGTACTCTGGAATTATTCTGGTGAGAAGTAGTGTAATAAACTATAATTACTTGCCCGAATTATATGTCTTTCAGATAGCAGAAATGAACCTACTTCATATGGACATTAAAGCGGATCATCTACTTATTGGATATTCGTGTTAGCTGTTATTGTAAATGTAATTTCATCATACTGTTAATTTATTGATTCCTTGCAAAGAAAAGTTGCTCAATAAACTTGTAGACATAATGTCTATTTCCTTATTTTTATGTGTGTATATATAGCTTGAGAGAAAAGAACTTATATTATAAATTTGTGCAAGATGGTTGATTGATTGTTTCAAGTATGTTTGGGAGGTTCAGAATTTGAAGATATCTACGGTTGATAATTAATTAAGGTTCATGAACCAATATTATAATGTCATTTTATATTTAATGAAATAGATTTGCAATTGTAAATAGAGAATAGTAAATTAAAAATGGCTTAAAGTTGCCTTACACTTCGTGCCGGTTATGCTTTAGTATTTTGAGGCGTGACAGAGGTAGAAGATGACGAATTGGTGGCCACCCTTTCACATGAGGGACACATTGTTAGAGTGGTAGCTGGAAGCTACATGTAAAATGGTTGTGACGTTTTTAATGCCCTTAGTTCCTGTAACTCCTTCTGCAACCTCTTATTCTCTTCCGCCAGCGTCTCACAACATCTCTTCAGATATTCACAATCTACTTCTGTCTGCTTCAACTTTGTCCTGTACATTTCAACAAAGCCACCCCATTTTTAATAGCTGAATAATAATATCAAAGAACCATCATTTATGAGGGTATTTCTACATACCTTGCCCTTCTGTTTTGAAACCAAACTTCTACTTGGCGAGGGCGAAGATTTAACTTTTTAGCCAGTAGCAGTTTCTGCTTCTGCAGATAAAATAATCAACAAAATCAAGTAAGCATTCATACAGAATAGTTTGGTATGAGAGATTTAAAAAAAAAAAAAAGATTTGCAAGACTTACAGTATTAAGAATAGAATGTTCTTTGAAGCTCTCTTCAAGAAAAGCTGATTGTTCCTTGGAGAGTCTGAGTTTCTTACGGGTCGACCCGTTCTCGTCATCGTCACTGGCCCTAGAATTCGTTATCTCACCATCACCGTCAAGCTCTCTCTCGCTTTTACTACCTGTGTTACCACTCCTCATGTAGAAGTCCATGTGAAATGATGATACACTATTAGGAGATGAGGACATTGGAGTACCGTCGTCTGCCTCCTCCGCTCCTGCCGCCGGCAAACGATTGATGTCCAACACCTTCGCTCCCCCATCCGACGAGAAACATTGAGATCCCTCTGTCATCCCCAATATTAAGTTTTGTTAGAAAAACCATACAAAATATTTTCATATTCGATTAAAAATCAAAACTAAAAAAGAATATGGGAATAAAGAAGAGAGAGACCAGTATTTACAAGAATCAGAGAGCCAAGGAATCCGAAGATAAGAAGGTGGGTGGAATCGAGGAATGGGTGTGAAAGGAAGAAGGTCAAGCTGAAGAGGCGGATCTGAGGAGGCTCTGGTCTCATCTTGGACACTATCATGCTCTGAAACTTTCTTGGTGAGACTGACCAAGAGATATGCAGAAACCACGTTCCTTGTTAGCCATTCTTGGGGCCTTGCCCAGTATAGGAAAACCCTTAAGGGCGTCTCCCAACCTCAGAGCAAGATCCATCTTTTAGGCAAGAAAGAGACAAGTCAAGTCCGAAATGGGTATGACTCGGGAATGGCTTAATTTTCTGGTGTAAAAATAAAGCGGAAAGAAGGGAAGATGGATGCTTTGAAAGCAGAAGAGGACCTTAGAATGTTAGGGGTCGGTCACGGTCTTGTGGAATGTCGAAACTTGGCTTTTGGCGTCCTAAAAATTGGAACGCCTAAAGCTAAAGTTTTATGGGTCTTTAGGCGTCCCAAACACCTAAAGCCTATTTTATATGTCCTTCATTTTTTTGGGATGCCTAGGCATTTCTCACCTTTGGGAAAAGTTTTAAGCGTCTAAAACTAGGCATTTGGATTTTAGGTATCCCAAATTTGATTTAGGATATCTAAAATGTCACTATAAGCGTCCCAATCTAAATTTGAGACGTCTAAAGCTACATACTTCAAACCCATATTTATAAAAATGTCATCTTTTTTGTTTCTTACGTACATCCCTTTTTTAAAAACGGACATTCTTTTGGATAATAGAATCTATATAATGTAATAGTGTCTACAAAATTCTTCTAACTTCCTCAAAATGCGGGGTTTTGTATGTGGGTTGCGTTACACACTTTTTTTCACATGATGCTTGCAACAAAGTCAATTTGTTTTAAGTTATGGTCTGTTATATTATTTAGGACAGAAATTAGCCTTGTGAGTTCTTTTTTCAAAATAAAGTCATAAGTTGAAGAAGGTTACTAATAAATTTGGATGAAAGAATGATATTATTGCAAATAAAAATGAGAATCAATATGTCATGTTAACTTGGATCAAAAAAAATAAAAAACAATGTGAGCTGATCTTAAATTGTATTAAAATGGTTGTTAGAACTAATTGATTCATTTAAAAAATTGTTGTGTGGAAGATAAAACTAAATATATTTTTATATATGGCAAGATATATTTTAGAGCAGATAAAAATGTGTTCCTACTATACCTGAGCATTAGTTGAGAAAGAATCTTGTAATCAGTAGAAACAAATTATAAATCCAAAGTGAAGGAATAGAACGTCACCTGAACCTTCATTATTTCTGTGAGAACTGCTGAAATATTGCCTGTGCGTAGAGCATATGTAGTGCAAGTCAAAAGAGGCATATATATAATTGGAAAGTAAATTGTGATCCGTAAAAAATTAAAAGTGGTGGTACATTGGAAATTTATCTCCAAAAATGTCTTTTTGGTCATATTTGCTCCAACCAGATCCATCTTCAGTAGACTCAGATCTCTCTGTCCATGTTGAGATGTCTCCTCTATAATTTAAGAATTGGTATTAGAAAAATAAACCACCATTTTGTTATAATTACATGCCAAGGTAAATAGCATACAAACGTTAAACCCACACACCTCTTCTGAGAATGCTTTTTGTCCTTGAGGACCTTATCATTGGAAGGTCGTAATGGCTCGTCCACTATCCTCCGTGTTGTGATGGTGTTTAACAATGACAGTGAATTAATTAAAGGTAATTTCCCTATCATTAATATAAACTCAGCATAATCAAGTAAGTAAATGAAGTTATGGCACACATACTAGCAATAAGAACCTTTATGGTTAAAGTCAAATATTTGATAGATTTACCTGATTATTGGAATAGCATTTCGCAAAGATAGTGAATTCAAGCAATTGTCAAGAGGATCATTGATAATTCATATTTAAGGATGTAAAAATGAGGTTATGACACATATAGTGGCAATAACAACCTATAAAATTAAAATCATTATGCTATAGATATAAATTCTAAAGTATAAATTCATCAGAAAAAATACTATAGTATAAATTTTAAAATATTAAATTTCCCTCCTCTTTTTCTCTGCATATCTATTTCTATGTACGTCTTCCATCAATACCAGATGAATCTACTAAATATTAGAATTAACCTTAGGGATACCAAACAAAGGCGGGTAACATATCATACCTTTGTTGATTGCAGTAGCATCAACCCTCTCATCTACCATTTCTTTCCAGCCACTGCAATTCAAAAATACTCTTATAAGATAGCAACAAAACATGTATCCAATAATACAAAACACCGGATAGACCACAAAACGTCTCAGTTTTCTCCCTAAAACAAGCTTAAGACATATTAATGGCAAACAAGCATCCAGGAGAAATTGAGACATACTGAACAAGAGTCCGTGCAAGTTGACGAATCTCCTTTGATCCATGCTTGCACAAAGGATTGACAACCTTTCCAATCTCAGTTGCCTGTAAAAGTTAAATCCGTCAAAATTTTTTCGCAGAAAAACAAGAATGGAAGTGAAAAGGCCATAACGGACACTATTGATGACAAGAGATGATCTAATTCAAACCTTTAGAAGATCCACAGTCGCTTCCATCAGCTGGAGCCTCCTCAGCAACTCAAATAATTTTGAATCAGACTGTTGTAGTATTGAACGAAAAAAACATGAATGAATGACCAGAGGATCTTAAAGAATTCTAAAGAACCCGTTGGCATTTAAAACTATCAATGCCCAAAGTCAAAAAACCTAATCTTCAATCAAATTGCCACATCAAGAACCAAGAATTGAAGCATACCATTAGAAGCTAATGAAATAAAAGATAAAGATATTAAGGGGGGGGGGGGAGAAGACTAATCTAAAAGCTGACAGCTAAAGCATTTTGAAGGAAAGAACAGAGTAGATCATACCTCTTCTTTGTTGTTCTGAAGAATTTCCTTGATCCTCAAAACCTCACCAACCATTGAACTCCCACTAATAGTTGCTCCATCGTAGACCAACCCACTAGCTTCCCCTAAAAAGCCTTCCTTCTTGTCTGTGGAAATGGCTATTTTAATATTTGTGCTGTCTAAATAATTCTAATATTTAAGATCTTTTCTACAACAACAACAACTTCTTCGTTATAATCATTATTTTTTCTAGATCCTACTCTCAAATTCTTCCTTGTAAATGTTATTATAATCATCATCTACACCAGATTATATATATTGAGTCCTCAAGTCGACCTAATTGCTCATGGAGGAATTTGTTACACTGGAAGACTGCAGTAGCTCACCCACTATCCCCTTGTTCAATAGCATTTCATAAATATAGTGAATTCAAGTAATTGTCACATGGATCATTGATAATTCACCATATTTAAGGAAGTAAATGAGGTTATGACACACGTAGTAGAAATAAACAATTTAAATCAAATGTCAGATAGATTTACCCAGACTGCCATCAATATCATCATCCAACGTCAATTGACTCATGATATCAGCCCGTTTATCAATTGGAGAAAAGATGGAATCAAAAATAAATGGTTGGCCAACTATTCCCCATTCTGCTTCACTCCAAGTCAATGCCTCCCACCACTTGATATCTCCTTTGATGACTTTCAAATTTTGACTTGACAGTTCCATTTTTGAAAGCCTCACAAGTTTTGGGCAATCATAAATTCCTATGTTTTCTAAACATGGACCCATGTGTACTCCATTGGAAATGCTGACTAGTTCAGGAAGATGGACAAGTGTCATTGTTCTCAATTTTGGGAGGAAAGTACCTTCTCTGGGTGTGGATGGTCCACAAGATACTAAAGCACTTACTTTTGGACAATCTTTAACTATAAGCACCTTCAAGAGTGAGAGGTTGCCCAGAAAATCCAAGGTGAAAACAGTTGTTAGCATAGGACAATTGTGGAACGCTAAGGTCTTCAACATGCCAAAACTGTGACTAGAATGAACTTCTCCTTCACAAATGCTTCTTAGATTCTTCATGTATGATAAACTCAACACTAGCAAACGGGGAAGTATATCCTTACTACCTAAGCATCTTCCATCAACAATTGTTTGCATCTCCTTACATTCAGCCAATATACACACCTGTAATTGCTCTATACTTTTCATGCCAAATTTTGAGAGATCCTTGATAGTCATATGTCGATCTAAAAACAAAGCTTTGCTATGTATAACAGCAAAGCTTACTTCATAGGGGACATCAACTCCTTTTACAAACTTTAAGCTTCGCTCACTTTGTTTAAATTTTTCTTCAGCTGCGGGTAGCGAACCTGAAATGATCCGTGACATATGCTTGCCAACAACGAATCTAAAATCAAGCTCAAAAATGCGTGGAGGTATGAGATTTAAAAGTTTAGGTGCTGGAATGTACAAACTAATGGTTTGCAGGCATTCTAATACTGAGACTTCTGATAGAATGACTTGTAAATTTTCTTCCCATCGCTCATCATCAAGATTTACATCAATGCTTAAATGCTTTAGGCCCTTAAGTTTTGAAATCACCCCAGAAGGAATAATTGTTGAGCTCACATATTCTTTACTTTTCCTACTGCGATACTCAAACAAACAAAGAGTCAAACTTTGGAGATTGGTCAACTCCTGGATCTCTTTTGGCAAATGTGTGATATGAGTCTTGTCAAGATCAATCTTCTCTAGATTCTTCAATTTTCCAACCTCTGAGGATAGTTTCATGAAGCATTCACAAGATTTCATATAGAGTTCTCTAAGTTGCTCTAACTCAAAAAAGGAGTTCGGTAGTTCCCTAACACTAGTGTAGGATAGATCCAAGATGCAAAGTAGAGGCATTTTAAAGAAGAACAGGGGTGGGATTTTCGTTAACTCATCATTGTTGTGCAACTTCAACACTTTGAGTTCATGACAATCCGGGGATTGAGGTAGCTCAGGCAGCTTATTGTCTGCCAAATCAATATATATAGCACTATGCCATAGCTCACTATTTGGTGCTTCAACCAACCCTAACTCAGATTTTTTCATGAACAAAGGATTCTGAGTGTTTAATAATTGCAAGACAGCATATGTGTCTTGTGGAATATGAATATACCCTGACTTGGTGTCCTCTAATTGCAATAAAGCAAAACGATCTTCTAGATCTCTCAAAATATGCTCTGCTTCACTAGAAACCACCAATCGAGAAGAAATCCAATCATTGATCAATTCATTTTCAAGCTTCCCAAATTTAGGAATGAATAAACATGATGTAAGACAATATTTTTGTGTCTTGCTTAAATCATGCCAGATGAAGTTTATGAATGCTTTAAGCAAGACGCTGCTCTGGCCTTGAAACATATCATTGTCATAGGAAGAATGAAGCGAACGCAATTTGTACAGAGCATGTTCCCAATCTTCATGTTTTGCATTCCTTAGAGATTTTGCTACAATGACTCCTGCAAGTAGATGACCACCACATTCTTTAACTATTAACGCAGCCATTGTCTTAGTATACTCTGATTGCAAAATTGCAAGGCGAATATTTGCACAAAAAACTTCCCATGGCAACAAGTGATCCTTTGTGCTGATATTCAGACCCATTGCCATTGTTAATTCACTATTAGCCTGCTTTGAAGTTTCTGTCGTAATGCACACCACAACTCCTGCAAGTTCTTCAGGAATACCCACTTTGCGAGGATCAAGAGGCTCTTTGGCTTCTCCATCCACCAAAAGCACTAAGTATTTTTTTCTTGACATCTCTTTTTCAATACTTGTTATAAGCAAATGGCCATTGTCTTCTATCACTGGAAGATGAAGTTGTTGAGCTACCTGATGTTGAACATGGGCCTCAGCAGCCAGACCTTGGTAATTTGAGGCGTCAATAAGTAAGACTTGGGTGAAGGTTTCATGAAGGCGAAGCATAATTTTCTGGTCTTTTAAGACTGATTCTATTTTTTCCTTAACTAGTCTTTTTTCAGCTGCATCTCTAGTAGAGAACAAGACATGGTGAATGTTGCGTACATGATCATCCTCAAACAATAAAGTTTGAATCAGTTGATCCACCGCAAGATTTGCAGCTAAACTGAGAATGTCTTCTGGTATCCCGCTGGAATCAGCATATTCGGGACTGCAACCTCTTTCCACGTCCTTCAACACGTACATTGGTAAAAGGCCTTGGAAGCATTTAAGCGGCTTCTGACTAACAAGGCGATTCAAATCATCGAGAGAATGACTCCTATTTGAAGCTTCGCGAATCCAAGCCTTGAGCATGTCATCATACACTGTTCTCATGGGATAACTCAACAACAGCCTGATAAAATCTCTTATCCGGCTCAATTGCAGTAGCAATATCTCTCTCATCTCATTTCTGAACGTCGATTCAACCAATGGAAAGCCAAAAAGTTTCACTGTTTTGGCATTGGAAAAGTCATCTGGTTTTGTTGTTTCTATTTTGCTAGAATCTAGGGGTTCTATTTTGCCAAATCTCTCTGACTTTCCTATTTTGGGAGGAACTAATGGCTCTGCTTTCACAAATGACTCCACTTTTTCCCTTTTGGGAAAATCAGATGTTTCCTCTTGTACCCTTTTCTCCGTTTTGACAAATGGATCCGGCTCTTGTTTTGTGGGGGGCTCCATTTTGGTGAATACATGTGCTTTGCAATCTGTAGAATCCATTTCCTCGTCAATGTTCCAGAGCTCCTCGTCCAATGTAAATAGGTGTCGCTCAATAGTTCCCTTCTTTTCATCCCACATGATCGTGGGTTCAAACTTGGAACTCGGAATGACATTGAGAGAATCCATTTGCTTATCCCCACCCTTCATAGAAACTCCAGAGATTATTTCCTATATAATAAATAAGATGATGACATTAAAAAAACGTGTCCAAATTTTTTTTTCAAAAAAATGATTTAAACACAATCAATTAACTCATTGGATAGCGTCCCTATTATTTGTCTTCATCTAAAATTCTAACAGTTACACGAGAGTTAGGGTCTAGATGATGTATGAGGGAAAAAAAGGTTTGGTGTTTGGATTAGAATGGAATAATGATCAATGTTTGGTTTATAGAAATAGGTTAGGCTTTACCCAAATAGGTTTGGACCTGCAATAAAAATTTAAAGTCTGAGCTTATACATAGGCCTTTTTTAAGGCTTGAGCCTAGGCCTTTAAAAGGGTTGACAATGTTTAAAATTTTCTTAAAGGTCTATTTAAAATGTGGGCCTTTAAATTTGCTTAAAAGTTTATTCTCCCAAATTTATATATAACTCTTCAAGTATATTTACAATCATACGTTATGATTTACAAGCATAGGATCTCCATTTTCATAATAATATAAGGGTTTAGTAAGGCTAGGGGTGAGCATTTGGTTTTTCAATAGCCGAATACCAATAAAGTCAATTTTAAAAACCGAACCAAAACCGATTAATCAAATTAACCGAACCGAATTGACTGAAATATTTTGGTTCAGTTAATAACCGAATTAATTGCTTTTTAGATTTATTATCTATAAAATAATATATATATATATATAAAGATATCTATAACTCCATGATCATCTGTTAATTGATAAGAAATTTAGTGATGCATCAATTCATTTGATTTCGATATCTGGGATGAATAAGCAACTCATTATCCAATGCTTTAGTGTTTGATTCATATCATTCCAGATGAAGTTTATGAATGTAAAAATCATAACTCTCTTTACATCCTGCAACATTCATGTCATAAGAAGTACAACATGAACATGTTTTGGGAACATGAATATGTCATAAAAACAGGGACCAAATAATTTTCAAGTCTGTTTTGGGTTCGTTTAAAAGCATGCCAATCCCCATGTTTTCATTTGTTTAGTCACCAACTAATCGTTATGGTACACTTGTTTTCTTTTGTACATAATCAAGTCAATCTTCAACTCTCAGATGATAAATTTTTTGATTTGAACAAGAGTATAATCCATGCATGTCTCTGTTTTTTTTTTAATACATTGCAGAAAAACTTGCCTCTCTTTTATAAAGCTATTCTGTATTAATCAAGCACTACTACAGAATTGAGATATAACCACTCCCAAGGACGTCCCAAATTGAAAATTGGGTGGTTAAAAAGGGAGGTGGTGGCATTTTCGTAATTATATATATGCAGGGGAACCTTTAAGCGTCCCAAATTTGAATTTGGGACGTCTAAAGTGCTTCCTGGCGCAAAATATAAATTTTGTAAATTTTTTTTAGCGCCTGGAGCTGGGATTAGACATCCCAAATCCATTTGGGAGCCTAAAGTCACCTTTAGGCGTCCCAAATGCCATTTGGGACGCCTAAAGGCATCCCCTAGGCGCATGTCAGACACTTGTCTGACATGCGTCTTCTCATATGACCCCTCTCCTCACATGTCTTCTCTCATCTAACTTTACTCTTCTTCAACCTCCCCCACCCACACCGTCGGCACTCTTGCTCTCTTCAACTCATCCCTCCTCCCTTCTTCTTCGTCTTTAATTTGTTTCTTTGTATGGGACATTACCAAGTGTCTGTGTGGTTGTGGCAAGAAAGAAGTTGATTATATTCTTAATTTGGAAGAGAATTTGCAGTCACTGAAAGATAAATGGGAAGATCAATCTCCAAAGCATGAAAGAGGACTTGAAGACAAGAGTTGATGAAGTTGAGAACACATAAGGGATGCAAACATTCAACAGGTATTGTGCATCTAAGCTATTCTTTCTTTTTAAAATTTTTGTATTAGTTAAATTTTGAAGTGTTTTTTACATTATGAGTAGCTTAGTCATCAATCAATGTGTGCAGAAAATTTCAGAAAGTATAGTATGGACATTAGAGAAAGGAAACAAGAAAAATTGTATATGTGAAAAAGTGTATGGACATTAGAAAAAGTATAGTATGGACATTAGAAAAAGTGTTTTTTACAATTGTAGATTGACTATCATTTTACTTCTTTAATGAAAATTGTTACTTATCAATAAAAATAAAATAAAAACTAACTTTTGGTTGGATAGATGAAAATTGAACATCAAATATATGAGGAAGGTTTGCTTAACATATATTTTAATTTCAATTAAGATTTATATAGTACATTTTTAAAATAGAGGGAAGGTTACTATAATTTATGTAAAACGGAAGGTGGTAATTAACGTATTTTATTCAATTTTTTAATGTTTAAACTCATACAAAGAAACTAATGAGTTAGGAATTTAATAAAAAAAGGGATAAATTGAACAATATAATTTGTTAATTTTTATTCTATATTTTTATTTTGTTTTAAAGTTAAGGTGTAATTTTAGCAAGAAAGTTTTCACTATGACGTCTGATATAACTAAGTTTTGAATGGTGTAAAAGTAAACACAATCTTTTAAAAATAAAGAAATTTTAGCAATTACATTAAAATGACTCAAACATCCGTTATAAAGTTTAAGGGAGAACAAGTGGGTCCCACATAAAAAAAGAGACATAATTGCTAAAATTGCTCCTTTTTTAAAATATTGTGTCTACTTTCACACCTTCAAAACTTAATTGTACCATAAGCTTATAGTAAAAAACTTTATTACTAAAATTGCACCTTAACCCTATATTTTTAATATGATACTTGTAAACATATTTTTTAAAATATTTTTATATCTATTTTTAAACAGTGTGTAGATTTTTGCTCTCCTCCACCTCCTTCCTTCCATTGTCGTGCACACCACCGTGGTTCTTTGCTTTCTCCACCTCCCCACCGTGCATACACCTCTGATCTCCAACGTCTTCTCTACCTCTCCAGCATACTAGTGGGCGCCCCCTGATCAGGTTAGTTTATTTTCTTCTTGTTTTTTTTGTAACAGAATGGTATATTTTCTTTTTCATTCCTTAAAATTTACTTGAAATGGTTGAGATTGTGCTTATATATTGCTTATATTGAGATGGTTGAGATTATAGCCTGGTGTGTTTGGTGTGCTTATATTGCTTAAATTGCATGTATTCGGGAACTCCAGTGCAATGGTCTATTTTCTTGTTTATATATAAATTTACTTGTGTATATTACCATTAATTAGTATATATAATAAAATAAAATATGATTTGTTTAAATTAAAGAAATTATTGTATTCGAAACGAATTATGAATGTTATTGGGATGATAACTTAATTAGGCAAACCCATCATATGTCGTTGACAGTTGTACTAAACGTGTGAATGTTATTGGGAATGCCCCTAGGTAACAAAATGGATCATAGTTGGATGAATGCTTTGAGAACTAATGAAGAATATGAGAAAGGGGTGGAAGAATTTATTGAATTCGCTAAAAATAATGCTCCTGCAAAAAATGGGAAGTATTTTTGTCCTTGTGTCAATTGTTTGAATGAGAGTCGACGGGATGTTGATGTCATAAAGGATCACCTACTTTGTGATAGAATAAATCTGCGATACACAAGGTGGATATGGCATGGTGAGGAAGTAACAGATTGTCCATCGCACAAGAAGGAAGATGTGGATATCGTAGGTGAAGATATAATGGAGAAAATGATTAACGATGTTGATGCAAAATCCTTTGCGCAGTCGCAGGAGTATGACAGCCTGCGGAGTGATGCAGAGACACCATTGTACAGTGGGAGTAAGTACACGCGGCTGATGGGAACATTACATTTGGTTAACTTAAAGGCAACTTGTGGGTGGACCGATAGTAGTTTCACATTGCTGCTTGAACTATTGTGTGATATGTTTCCAGAGAATAATGTACTTCCAAATCGTATGTATGAGGCCAAGAAAATCCTGTCTACGATGGGTATGGAGTATAAAAGGATACATGCTTGCCCTAATGATTGCGTACTGTACATAAATGAGTATGGTGGTCTTAGTGAGTGTTCTAAGTGTAAAACTGCACGATACAAAGTGAAAAAAGATGGTGGTTGTGGCGATGTGACAAGTAAAAGGCAACCTTTAAAGGTTATGTGGTATCTTCCAATAATACCACATTTTAAACGTTTGTTTGCAACTGCAACAAAAGCGAAGAAGTTGAGATGGCACTCTGATAAGAGAATATCTGATGGGAAATATCTTCGGCACCCAGCTGACTCTCCACAATGGTAAAAAATAGATGAAATGTTCCCTCAATTTGACAGCGAGCCGAGAAACCTACAGCTTGGGCTTTGTACAGACGGCATCAATCCGTATAGAACTCTTACTAGCACACATAGTGCGTGGCCGGTTCTCCTTGTAATATACAACTTGTCTTCCTGGCTATGTATGAAACGTAACACTACTACAAAAAAGGGGTTTAGTGGCGCAGCTCTTATGACACTTTTTAAAAAAGCACCAAAGATAATTATTTATTTAAAGTTATTTTGATGCTTTGGCACTTACAATTATAAGCGTCATAGTAGACGTTAACCTTATATGACGCTTTCATGTACAAGCGCCAAACAATGTCTTCAATTTGTGTAAAAAAAAAACAATAAGAAGCTTTGGCCCTTTATGTGGAAGCGCCAAAGCTTCTTATATTTTCAAAAAAATAAAAAATAAAAATATAATAGGAAGCTTTGGCGCTTCCTAAGGAAGCGCCAAAGCTTCCTATATATTTTTTTTTAAAAAAAAATTGATCCATGCTGGTTTCATATATGACATAGTAAAGGAAACTAATACTTAAGAGTACATGTTTCCCATCAAAATCAATTTAACGTGTTTAGCTTTTTTTAATATATTATTTATTCTATAATAATTCTTATTATTATAGAATAAATAATATGATTACTATTTTGTAGGGAAAATTACTCATAAGTGTCAGGTAAAAAAATTAAAAATAAAAAAAGAAATATTATAATAGGAAGCTTTGGTGCTTTCTAAGGAAACGCCAAAGCTCGCTTCCTAAAGAAGCGCCAAAGCTTCTTATGTATTTTTATTTTTTTTTTAAAAAAAGGTTCAATCAGCTTCTTCGATTGTGTGTGTATCTAGCTATAAAGTAATTTTAAATTAAGTGTTTTTTTTTCACTTGGGTCATTATATTATTATACATTTATCATTGTTAAAGGTTTAATAGTTACAATCAACGTAAAGTTATATGATATGTTTGTCATACTTTTTGCTCTTTGTTTTTATAGATCCAAATTAGCTGCTTGAATATATTGTTGTCACTAGTATTAACTTACACTTAAAATGAAGCGTAAAACTGAGTGAGCTCCATGAATTTCATCAAATTTTTTTATAATGAAGTGTAAAAGTAGTATATACTTGACCATTGTTAGAGAAAGAATCAACACATAAAATATAGTTAAACTAACCAATTACATAAACACAGTGCCAAAACTTCATATTGAAAAAATAAATAATAAAAAACACAATAGAAGCTTTGGCGCTTCCTAAAGAAGGGCCAAAGCTTCCATTTTTTTTAAAAAATTTTATTTTGAAAATGGGAAGCAATGACATTCTTTTATGAAGCGCCAAAGCTTCCCCTGTTTATAAAATTTAAAAACCCCGCCATTGACATCCCGCCATTATCACTCTCCCGCTTATCACTTCCCATAACTTTGATCCATTACTCTCTCACTTTATTGGCCTACTAGCTTTTTTTATTCGTTATCCCCATTCCTTCCTCTCTTTGATGGCAGCAAGTAGAAGTAGGAGATCCCTAACTTGTAAGCATTGTTTTTTTTAACATTTGATCCATGTTTTCTTTTTTTTTTCTTTTTGGTTAAAATTTGCAATGACTCTTATATGTTTGCTCATATTTTTTATTTTTTAAGTATTGACTTGAAGTTTCAACTTTGTCAACTTAAACTTTCTATATATTGTTATTTTTTTAATTTTTAAACTTACAAATTAATAATATTGTAGTAATTTTGTTGTAATACAAATCATTGTAGTTAATGTTTTGTATTTTTTACCATTATATTGTGATTTGTTTGTTTTATCAAAAAAATAAAATAATTAAAAAAATGATCATCATCATTTTCTATTGTAATTTACCTACTAGATGAAATGTATAGTCATTTACTTGCTAAAAAATTATATATGATTATCAGGCATTTATTTTTAGATTACACCGTAAAGAGAAAAAAATATTTAAAAAAATTATTAAAAAAATAAATATTCAAAGGAGGCATTGCCTCCTTTGGCATTTATATTACAAACGCCAAAGGAGGTGTGTTCACCTCCTTTGGCGTTTGTAATATAAACGTCAAAGGAGGTGAACACCTCCTTTGGCGTTTTTTTGATAAATGCCAAAGGAGGTGTCAACCCCCCTTTGGCGTTTATTTTATAAACGCCAAAGGAGGGTACCTCCTCCTTTGGCGTTTTTTTAAATTGAGAAGCGCTATAGGTATTTTTAATTGCGTCAAAAGCTTTGGCATTTTTTAAACGCCAAAATATGTTTTAAAATAAGCGCCATTATACCAGTTTTTTGTAGTAGTGTAAGTATATGATGCTATCTATGATGATTTCTGGACCAAAACAGCCAGAGAACGATATTGATGTCTATTTGGTGCCTTTGATTGAGGACTTGAAGAAGTTGTGGGAGGAAGGCGTAGATGTGTTTGATGCTTATAAGAATGAGTCTTTCAAGCTACGTGTAATGATTTTCACAACGATAAACGACTTCCCTGCGTACGGAAACTTGTCAGGGTACAGTGTGAAGGGTCACAAAGCATGCCCAATATATGAAGCAGACACACACTTCCAACAACTAAAGCATGGAAGAAAAATTGTCTACCTTAGCCACAGGAGGTTTCTTCATCAGTTCCACCCGTATCGTAGGCTGAGAAAGAGGTTTAACGACTTACCGGAGCATGGAATGGCTCTAAAGTCATTAACCGGAAAGGAAGTCTACAGTCGAGTGGAACGTATCAATGTCACTTTTGGTAAAAATCAGAGGGTTGCGGGTGAGAAGAACATATGGAAGAAGAGATCCATTTTCTTTGATTTTCCATATTGGCGTTCGCTTGATGTGAGACATAGTATTGATGTGATGCATGTGGAGAAGAATGTTTGTGATAGCCTTATCAGTACGCTTTTGCACATACCAGGGAAGACTAAGGATGGGATTAATGCAAGATTAGACCTTGTCGAAATGGGAATAAGAGAACGGTTACATCCACAACTAAGAGATGATGGTAGGAGGGCATACATAGAGCCAGCAGCGCATACACTATCAAAAGCAGAGAAAAGAAGTTTGTGTGGGTGTTTGCATGAAATCAAGGTGCCGCAAGGGTATTCCTCAAATGTGAGAAGATGTGTCTCAATGGACGATTTGAAGTTAGTGGGAATGACGTCCCATGATTATCATGTGTTGTTGCAACAACTATTACCGGTAGCTATTAGAGGCATAATGAAAGATGAAGTATGAACCACCGTGACAAGATTGTGCATTTTCTTCAATGCTATCTGTAACAAAGTCATTGACACTGAAAAGTTGGATGAACTAGAAAATGAGGGTTACATTATTTTGTCAAAACTAGAGATGCATTTTCCTCCTTCATTTTTTGATATAATGGTGCATTTGGTAGTTCATTTGGTAAGGGAGGTAAAGCTATGCGGTCCAGTTTACCTGAGGTGGATGTACCCTTTCGAGCAATACATGAAGATCTTAAAAAGGTATTCTAAAAATCCTTATCGACCAGAAGCCTCAATAGTAGAAAGATATGTAGTTGAGGAGGCTATGGAGTTTTGCAAAGATTATATGTCAGGGAAGAAGGAACAATCTCGGCATGAAGAAAGGAGAAGCAAGGGAACACGAGGACTGAAAGTGAAGAATGTTCCTCGAGAAGAGGTGTTGCAAGCCCACTTGTATATCCTGAATAATATGGAAGAAGTTCAACCTTACATAGATGAACACAGAAAGACTTTGAAGAACAAGAATCCAAGGAAGAATGACATGCAGATTCCTATTGAGCAAAACAAGACATTCATGCAGTGGTTTGAGGAAAAGGTTTTGCACGAGACCGGTGTGTCTGAGACAATCGAGTGGCTAGCTTGGGGGCCTTCGTTTCAGGACATTACTTGGACCGGTTATGATATAAATGGCTATTCTTTCTATACGAAAGAGCAAGATGACAAAAGTACCATGCAAAATAGGTGGGTCATGGTAGAAGCTGAATCTATGCACTTTTCCAGTTCCAGAGATAAAAACCCCATATTAGCGTCTATGGCCTATTATGGAGTTATAGAAGAAATATGGGAGATGACATACAACAAGTTCAAAGTTGCTCTATTCAAATGTAAGTGGGTTAGCAATAATGCCGTGGTAATAGATAAACAATTTGGATTTGTCTCAGTCGATCTTCGAAGAGTTGGCTATAGAGACGAGCCCTTCATTTTCGCAAGCCAGGCGAAACAAGTGTTTTATGTCACCGATCCTGCGAGCAAAAACATGTCCATTGTCCTTAAAAGTAAAAAACAGAAGTATGGTGATCTGACCTTCAACCTTGATGACACACCACCTTTCACAACAACTCCACCTCGAACAAATGAAGTAGAATTGGTAGATGATGACGAATATGCTGTAAGAAATGACCATGGTAAAGGACTATAGGGAACAATATAGAGTAAGACCTTAATTTATAAACGAGAACTGTGTGTTTTTTCTGTTTTACTTCCTGATTTGTTTATTTCAGTTTTATTGCAATTTATTTACGTTTCTAATGATGTTTTTTGTGTTAACAGTAATATAGACAACTCTAGTGATGACGAGAGATGTAGAGATGACGAAAGCTCTAGCAATGATGAAAGGCCTAGAGATGAACCCCCTGTAAGAAGGAGAGTTAGAGGCTGTACAAAGATGGGAGCATTGAATACATGTCATGAACATGAACAGGAGAGGCTGCATATAGACTTCAATGACAATCTGAATCTAGTTGGTCCTAAGGAAGACCACTTTATTAGCTACGTAGGGTTTTTGGCTCGAAGCAAAGTACGCATTACCTACGATAATTGGAGATTGGTTCCCCCAAAAATGAAAGATATGATTTGGCAGCAACTTTTGGTATGTAAGTTTTGATGCATTGTAGCTTTGTTCTTATTGTTTCAAATATAATAATCTTATGTTTTACCTTGCAGTAAACATACGATATCCCAGACACCAAGCAGATGTATAAGCACTGGATGGATGAGGTTCGTGTACGATGGAAAGGTTTCAAGAACAAGCTAACAGCACAGTATATTCGAGGGGCCCTTAGGGGTAAGGATCCATGTGCACAATATACATATTTGTCTCCAGAGGACTGGAGGTTGTTTGTGGTATCACGAGCAGATCCTGAGTTTATGGTAAGGTTTCTGTCATCATGATATAGAACTTGTAATTTTCATATACTTTATATCGTTGATTTATTTTTTGTTGTTTTTCATTCATAGAAATTAAGTGTAACAAATGCACAGAGGCAAGCAGAAAATAAATATCAACATTTCATGTCTCGCGGTGGATATCGGAAGCTTGAGCGGCAAATGATGCAAGAAGAGTTAGAGAAAATGAAGGAAGTAGCGGAATCTGATCCTAGCGTTGTTATCCAGGCCCCTGCACCTCCTCCACGTCACAAAAAATGGAAAGCAGGGAGGATTAAGGCTGGGAAGTACATAAATCTGACTATTGCTGAGGTTGTTGCGAGGATTGTAAGTAGTTATACCATAAGTACCTAATTTTTTACATATCGCGAGTGGTTTCGATACATTTACGATAAACTGTATGCTACAGGATGAACTGGACGAGCAGAGTAGCCAAGGTTCATTCAATTCAAGTAAACGGATAAACATCTTGTCAACGGCTATTGGGAAGGCAGATGACCTTGGTCGTGTTCGAGGAGAGACACGAGGAGTTAGTGCCGTGAGGTATTTTGGACGAGACCCACGTTATTCGTCACAAGCTAGACCTAGTAAGGACGTTGTGGCCAAGATTCGAGAGGACCTCGAATGAGAGATCGAGGCCAACCTTTGTGACAAGCTCCGATAAGAGCTGTTGCCAGAGCTTCAGCTTGAAATGGCAAAGATGTTTGAAGCACAAAGGGCAAGGGACGAGCATAGAACTCAGGAATCCCTGGCCTTCAATAGCACCAGAGGAAGTTACAACCCTCTGGAGGAACCACTTGGCGACCCTTCTCCCACTCCAGTGTCGGGAGACCCTTGCACCCTCTATTTGGATGATCCACTGTTGCGTGTTGTTGCTGATGCTCTCATTCAAACACGTGCTACCACCCACCATCATCAGCAAATTCTGGAGGATTTTCATAGGGTGAATGTGACGAGTATTAGAAAGGGGGAAGAAGGTACAGCCATCCCTGTTCCTAATCCAGAGGTTGGCACGTTAGGTCAAGCAATAGGATCTTTCATCCTTTGGCCTCGCAATCTTATTGGTTCAGACGCAACACCTCCAATGGTAGGAATTACCTTACTGTTACTGAAAATCTGTTGGCATCCTAATAACAATTTGTTTTTTGATGTTCTAAAAGGATGACGAAGCTGCGAGCAAATGGCCCTACTTAGCACGGCTGCAACAGATCTACAAGGGCATTAAACAGATTGACTTGAAGATGCCTCCAGGGATTGTGGGCCAAGTGGAGTATCCCTACACGATTGACAATACAGATCTCAAGCAGTTTATCAGGTTGGAGGAGATAGATGCAGGCTGGGTGAAATTTGTAGTCCGGTAAGTTTTTTTTTCAATTTTCCCATAGAATTCATTTAGTGGTTTTTTGATTTCATACATTCAATAATTGATTCCTTATTTTAATTCTATTATAGCACCTTCCACTATCTCTGCACAAACATGGAAAGACGTGATTGGTATGGATTCTTATGTCCTACGAATACGACAGGGGATACTTGTACTGTGGCGCATAGGACTCACTATGTCGGCTACGCAATGGCACAAACCAAACTTCGTTGTTATCTAGCACCCATTGTCCAATGGTTCGTATTTACATTTTGTCAATTTAAGAAGTTTAATAAATAATTGTCTTCTCATCTAACTTCATTTTAATGTGTACATGCTGTTAAAGTTACCACTGGAGTTTGTGTGTTATATGTCCCCGCCGCAACGTAGTCTATTGGTTTGATCCCTTGAGTAAAAAGCCAGACAAAGATACAAAATCCGTCTTCGACACGTAAGTTATTCTGTTTGTATTTTATTGACTCTTAAAAAAATGAATGGTTCTAATTTCTGTTCATTTTGCTTTTCATGATAGTGCTTGTCAAACATATAGAGTCCTAGGTGGGTTACGCGAGGGTACAGTTATTAAAAATCCAAAGTGATTTTATCCGATAGTAAGTACATTCGATCCTACCTAATTGTTTCATTGACGGTCCTTTTAGACATACCTTTATTGATTTTAACAACCAATTGCATCCCTTTGATTTAAAGTGCCCTCGGCAACCTGGCAAGAGTGAATGCGGATATTATGTTATACTTTATATGTATAACATAACTCAAAGTGGAATTACTAGTGATTTTGAAAAGGTAATCGCTTCTTCATTCTCAAATGATAATATTTTTGGTGTTCTAATCGAAATGCTAATTAATTCATTTGCTTGAGATTCATTTCATCAAAGCTTACTTTCTAATTTTCAGAGTTTTGATAATGAAGATGCCTACCTACGTGAAGACCTTGATTTGATCAGAGATCTTTTGGCTGGACATCTTCTTCAACATATAGAGCAGTAAACGTTTTATTTTATATCAGTTTGTAGTTGTGTGATGACAGTGTTTTGACACTTTCTGGTTGTTTTTGTTGATATATGTAGTAGTAGGTTGTATAAAAGGTTATTGTATGTATATATAGTAAAGATTGTAGTGCTGGATATCCTTACCAGTTTGTAGCGGATAGTGTGGTTTATCTTCTATTCTATTTCTGCAGTTTGAATTCGCTGGGTAATACAGAATGTAAATTATGGTATAAAAAAAACCTAACTTTTAGACGTCCCAAATTAAGAATTGGGAGGTCTAAAGTCCCCCCCGTGGGACTTTATACGTCCCAAATGTGATTTGGGAGGCCTAAAGTCCCACCCTAGGATGATTTTAGACGTCCCAAATGTAATTTGGGAGGCCTAAAGTCCCGTCCTGGGGGGACTTTAGACGTCCCAAATTACAATTTGAGACGTCTAAAGTCTCACTTTAGACGTCCCTAATATTTGGGACGTCTTTTCTTACAAATTACTACACCCCCAGTATATACGTCCCCCCATTTTGGGACGTTAAATGTGCCAAATTTGGGACGTTATAGCCCCTTTTTGTAGTAGTGAAGAAAGTTTTTAATATATCGGAAGTCTTCCATTTAGCAAGCTAATGATCATCACTAATATAAAGCTGTAAAGCTATTAACTTATCAGATTTGAAAATTTTAGAACATTATTTACATGCCAGGCAAGTCCCATTTAATCACCACTGAGTACTTTTTCTTGGATTACTTTTTTTTTCATACAATGGATTACTTTTTATTTGCTCCAATTTTTTAAAGATGCTTAATAACGTCTCAGATTTTCTGTTTTTGTGTTTTTGTGCTTCTGCTGATTCCTATTCTTCATATCATTTTATTGTTTTTATTTTGGTACTGTTTAATTCTTGATGAAGACTTGAAACGAGCGAAGGTGGGTGATGGAAGAATAATGGAACCTTGCCTCTCGTCTCTTCTCCAAACCATGAAGCAGATCTGGGCAATGCTGAAGAGGAACAAGGGGGCTACAAAGCATAATAGGCAGTGGACAAGTAAGGAGTAAAATTTGTGGGTTTTTTTTAAATATAATACTACTTCAGATTTCTTAATATAAGACTTAGTTAAGATTTTGGAGATTAATGTAAGATTTTTTTTTAATATACTACAACCCATGATTTTGATGGGCAAGCCTAGTAGAATCCAATATGGGAAGCACTGAAACAGCAACCTGGATTTTGCTAACAGACTGCCAGGCTGGAGATGAGAAGTGAAAACAAAGGGCATTGTTCCCCAACAATATTATGTCTCGTTTGGTATGGTGGAAGTGAAACTAGAGGTGAAAATGAGATTAAAAGTTTTTTTGGTGTGCATATGATAAGTGTGATATAATTTTTAATTAATATGTCCATTTATCATGTGAAAAGGCATATATGCCTTCGACTAAAAAAAACCCAACCACCATCTCACACAGCCACAATTGTTCCGGCAACCACCTCAGAAACAATCACAATCCTCCATTTTTCCACAAACATCAGCCACCAACAATCAATATTACCCAAATAAACAAAAAGGAAACAGATCAAGGAGCAAAATGTAAAGACAACATATTGGAAAAGAAGAGATATAGAGAGGTATCATGAAGAAGAAGAAGAAGAATGATGAGGCTGGAGGACGAGTCATGACTCACGAACAATAATATAGGATAAAAGGGTTGACAAATTTGAGTTCCAAAGGAACTGAACCAGTTTCGGGGGCGGGTTGGAACCCACTTCTATCAATTTTGGTAGAAGTGAGTTCTCAACTGCCAAAAGGACGATTTCAGTTCCATTTCTACGTCCAATTTCCTAGCCATTGTTCCAATGTACCAAACAGGGCACTGGAAGATCTAGATGTTGGTTCTTGTGTTCCTAGGATAAAGACAAGGTTGAACGAGATGAAACAAGACCAACTAAGGAGAACATATGGGAGCGTAGCATAATAAAAAGCATAAGAGTAAAATCAACAAATTCTAAATTGGTCCTGAGTCTAATTAAAAATGTCTTAAAAGTATTGCTCTATATATGAATTTTAACCCCATGTTTGGATAGATAAAAAATTAGGAGAAAGAAAGTTAGGACGGAAAACTATCAAAAATAGTAAATTTTTTACCATTTTTAGAAAATTTTCTTCCTAATATCCCCCTATTTTCTCCACTTTTCTCTCTATCCAAACCTGGCAGAGTAGGCTACAGCCCACGGCATTTTTTTTTCTAATTATATGATTTTATATTTTTGGTTCCTATTCTTTAATTAGTACATATTATTAAATATTCCTAATAAATAATATTGTATTCAATTTTGACAAATTTATACAATACTACTCAACAATCACAAGTATTAAACTAATTCTTTAATTGTTAAAGAAGCTAATATTATACTTAATTATTTTATATTCATGATTCTACATAATAAATAAAAATTATTTTAAGTTATATTATCTTAAAAATTATGTTTCATTAAATTAAGTTATATTAATTGATAAAGAGTGTATATATCAATGTATGTGTGCGCCTATATATTCCATCTAGTCAGAACAAGATGATGTTAGATATGTCACCCATAAGAGAGCGTTATTTATTAATTCGGATAGTTTACTCACCGATTTGCCAATAGAGCTGGTGACCTTAAATGAGCTCATTCGTCCTGACCACATGGCCTTTCAAAAATCAAAGCAAAAATACATCAAGAAGATACGCAGATATGTTAAGATTAACGAATGAGCAAACAAAGATTAATATATTTAGCAACTTAATTAATACTCGATTGACACTATGATCATATAAATTTGAAATCCCATCATACAATGCAAAAAAGAATATTTCAAACAAAATATTAGCACCAATTCCCTTTTATTTACTTCTTCTGCCCAAAAACTTTCTTTGGTTAAGTTTAAATAAATCAATTCGTTAGTTTTAGGTTCATAAGCAAGACAGAAGGTCGTATAATGTTATTTAGATTGGTTAAGATATACTCCCTCGATCTCCTATTATAAGCTTTAATAACCAAATTGTGTTAATTAAGAAAGCAATTAAAGGTAATAAATATGTATTATTTTTCTAAGTATGTCCTTATGTATAAAGAAGATATGTCAGAGGGAATAAATACAATAGGCATAGTTGTGTAAAGTTGGGGGGAAAAAAAGACAATAAATGTTTATATAAGTATAAAATAAAGTTTATATTTTGAGACACATCTATTTATAAATTTAAAGTTTATAATAAAGAAGTACTTGTATATGGTCTTATTTATAAAACACTTTTAATATGTATCACATAGACGAAGAAAAACCGTAAATTTCATTAACTTTGTCATAAAATTTAAGAACTTTTCAACTTTATCCCTACCTAATATAAATTATATCCTATAAAAATAAAATCAACATAATAATAAATGAATGAAAAAATATTAAAATAAATTTTATTTACTAATTTACCCTTCATATTACTAATTCTCTAATTTTAGATAGAATTGTTTTAAGTAATTTAAGAATTTTTTTCCTTTTTCTTAATTTATTTTTTACTTTTGCAAATAGTTATCTATTAATTTTTTTCATATTGAGATAAAGACTAAATTAATTTAATTAAACAAAAAATATAAAAATTAATTAAAAATAAGATTAATTATTTTAATAGATGCATACTTAAATAAATGTGCTTATTATAAATGTTTGTGAAAAAATGTATTTAAAAAATTAAAATTTAAAATTTGTATAAGTTATATAATGTCTCAAATTTATATTATTAATAACAAATGGTGAACTAATCAATCATGGTGTTGGGGTAAAAAAATGAAAGAAATTTATTTTTAGTCATTGAAAAGAATAATAAATAAATAAGCTTCAATAAATATAATAAAAATTTAAAATTTTATAATATATTAAATATTAATAAATTTTATAATATATTGGAAATTTTGAACCTATATAATAGAATTATTTTTGTAACACCCCAAATTTTATTCACCAAATATATATTGTAATTATTTGAGTAATTCAATAAATTGGTGAATATTTATGAACTTGAATCTTGTGAATTTTGAAATATTCATATTCATAAGGAAATGGGCAAATTAATTCAAGAATTGAATTAATTTACAAAGGTGATAGCAAAATCAAAATTTTGCCAATTTAACCCAAGATTAATTATTTTTCTAATTAATTGAAGTTAGTTTCAATTAATCAAGAAAAATAATAAAACTATACAAATGGATTATTCTTGATGGAATAAATCAATAATTGTGAAATTAGGGGGGATTATACATAATTCAATTATATGGATTATATATGGAATGTATGAAGAACATTTTTCTCTTCTTCTTTCCCCTAAATTTCGCCAATACATGGAAAATAAGGGAAAAAATTAGTCAAACCCAATTGGACACAAATGATGTGAAGGGATGGCATAAAGTAAGAGGTATGGTGGGAAATATGGTTGGAGGGATGGTGCATGCAAAGTGGAGCAATCAACACCATTGATTAAATCAAGGGCTAGGAAGAAAGATGAATAAGTTAATAAAACATCTTCTCTTCCCCTTCATACACACATTTCGTCCAACCACAAGGAAGAGAGAGAGAAGAGAGTGTGAGCTTGTGAAGTTCTTGGGAGATTTAGAGAGCAAGAGGAAGCAAAGTCTAAGGTAAGAGTTTGAATTTCAAGTGTTTAAGCTTTTTATCTTGTATAGTTCATCCTCTAATCTCTTATTCTTCATGGAAATCATGGTTAAGCAAGCTATTCTTCAAGGTTGAGGAAGAGAGAGAGCAGGTCCTAGAGTGAGAAACACCAAGAATCAAGAGGTAATTATACCAATCTCAACTTTATGTTAATGAAGTTGTTGTTGGTAATGGTTGGTTAGTTTATGTGATTTTTGGTTGAGTTATGAAATTTGAAAAGCTATAACCCAAAGGAGTCATGCTTCCCAAAATCCTTTAAATCATGATTATGAAGTGTTTAAATAAGTTAACCAAGGATAAGAAGTAGAAAAGTACAAGTTTTGGAAGCTAAAACACAAAGCTCCATTTTTCTATTTTTCCTTCAATATTTCGGCCAGGACCAGAACTTATACTAGGAGTTGGATTTTCATGAAATAAGTGGGCAAAAATAGGTGAGGTTACAGTTGGAAACTTTTTCGGTAGAGGCCGAAAAAGCATAATTACGAAAACGCCACTGAAATCCCTAAATAAGGGCTGTCAAGGGCATTTTCGTAATTTGAAACTAAATTTGGTGATTTTGAGCCCAGAAATGGATTCTTTGGGAGAAAATATGTTTGAATAGCCTTAGTTAAAATTTTAGGAAAACGTGCCATTGGGCCGGGTACTGCGGGGTCCCAGGGGCATTTTGGTAAAACGTCACCATAGACTAATATAACCACAAGAAACACTATAGACGAGTTTAAAATGACACTTTGATAGGTTATGACCTATTTCTGGTACATTTAATACTTTAGGACCAAATCGGACGCCGGAACGACACATTTTTCGAGGTATACTGAAAAAGGGATTTAACAAACTTTAAGGTAGGGACTACCATCTTTCATACACTATGTGAATAATTATTTGTATTTGTTACTATATTTCGTGATATGATTGGGTGCTAGAGGCACAGTATCTAGTTGTGGTTCGCTACCCGACAACGGTATATCGGAAAATCCTAGCTGTGGTCGATGACTCAGCTGAGGTATATTATCGAAAATCCTAGCTGTAGTCGGTGACTCAGCTGAGGTAAATCTATATCAATCGAATCGAACTTTCATTTTTGCCTAATATAATGTATTGCATATTTAATTTTCACATTTTATATGTCGATCGTATGTCTCTACGCGGATTGTTTGAAATCTCACCCTTTTTCAAAAACGAATATCTCAATTGGTCCCAGTGGATCAAAGGGCAACGACGTAGACACCGGAAAGTGAGCGGCACGTATCACAAGGTGAGGACAAGATAGGGGTTATTTTTAGTTTATGTTTTGAATATTCTGACGAAAATTGTAAATATTAAGTTTTCGTTGTATTTCCTGTATTTTGTCTATGAATGATATCAGTATTGTAAACGAATATTTTTATCAGTATAATAGTACTTTTCTGTATGCCCATTGACTACCGTCTTTATTACTCTTCTAATATCGAAATGGAAATGGGTGTTGACATTTGTGGTATCAGAACTAATAAGCGGTTTTGGCATTATCAGAAATGTATACTGATAAGATTTTGTTTTCATGTCGACAGGATATCATGGATGGACCGAGAGGACCGATGATAGATTATTTTGGTACCGGTGGTATAAAGCTGCGCTATACGACAAGAAAGAGCGTGCCAATGATGCCCGTATACATACTGCAGCCGAGGCCTTAGACCCTACCAAGATTTAAGGCAGGGGAGTCAGGGCATCCGCTGGCGTACAATCTGGAGGAGGACCCCGTTGAGATTAGTTCGAGCGAGGGATTCTCAAGCATAGAGACAGTACATGTACCGTACAACATGCAGCCAGACGAGGAGCTAGCTGATTTCTTGTAGGTGAAGTTAAGGCAGGAAAAAGGGAGTTTGCTGACCCAGATGATTACTACCTGGTGTACCTGGGTTCTGTTGAGAAGTTATGCAACCTACGACGTCTGCTGGATATCAAGTTACTGAACCCAACCTGGATTCGCACCACTATGAGCTTCTTCCCGGATACCGATTTTTGGAACCGAAAGAAGATCAACATCGTTGAGGAGGGTCCCAACCGTGACTTTCAAGAGTTTATAGACCACTAGGGAGTACTTAAACGGGGAGAAGTGATATAGGACCGACTCATATTTTGTGTGACCGGGAAGTACCGGCACGTATTTTGAGGCTAGGGTAGTCATAGGATACCGGCAGACAGAAGAAATTGTAGCTGGAAAATGTATTTTGGGAAGGGTACAAAGGAAGCTATAAATTGATATTTTGGTTATGTATCAAACAATATGTCATGTACAGTAGTAGTTAGGACATGTGATGTTTCTATTTCTCTGTACTACTATAAATAGTTATGATATACTATGTATGACATATTTGTACCCTGACTTTTATGAAATGACCAAAATGCCCTTACTCTTGTATCAAAAATTTACTCTTCTTTAAATTTTATGTAGAGTAAAATATGGAAATGATACAACCCAAGGAAGGTGTAAAGGCCGCGGTAGAGGCCGAGGTAGAGGTCGAGGTTGAGGGCGTGGTAGACATGGTAACGATGAGGATGAACTAAGGCCTGACCCTATCCAACAGCGAATACTGGAGATGCTAGAGCAAAAAAAACAAACCATGAACGAGATAAGAACTGATCTTCGGGGAGTACAGCAGAGACAAGACCACTTAGAGAAGCACATGGATGAGTTCATATGGGGGAATTACGAAGTGATACATGAGGAACCTCCACTAGTGAATTTACAACCAGAGCCTGAGGTGGATATTGAAGCATGGCTGAGCAGATTCAGTAAGCAACAGCCGCCCACGTTCAGAGGGAAGTTTGATCCTTATATGGGATAAGACTGCTTAGCTCGTCGGGACAAGATCTTTGACATACTGCAGTGTCCAGATGAAGTAAAGGCTCGACTAGCCATATACAAGCTGGAGAGTGATGCCGATCGCTGGTGGAAAGGCATGGATCTTAATTATTCTGAAGGAGAAGAATGTTCTAATCTCATGGGAACTATTCCAAGAGGAATTTAACAAGAAGTACTTTCCTCCGACTGTCAAGAGAGAGAAAGAGAAAAAGTTCCTCAGCATCAAGTAGCAAGACCGGGAGAGTTTCGATGACTATCTAGCCCGGTACATCCGACTATTGCGCTACTCGTCATATGCCAAGCTAAACGACAATAATGAGTGGAATTCAGAAATGATGATAGAGGGGCTGAGACCTGAGTTCAAGGAGAGGCTAATCTCCTAACATTTCATAGGCTTCAGTAAAGTGGTAGAGAAGTGCCGATACATCAAAAAAGTCTGACAAGCTAGTCAACACAAACTGGGAATCGCAGTGCTTCTGGGAGTGGTAGCTCAACACAGAAAAGGAAAGAGCAGGGTGGACCTTTCGGGGGAGCTACAAAAAGGCTTATCAAACTTGAGGTCATGGAGGCCAAGGATCCTCGGGAAATCGCATGTGTTGGTTTTGCCATAAACCATTCCATCCTGGTAAAGCCTGTAACAGTGCACTATTACTACCGAAAACTGATTCCAACAAACCAGGGGCTTGTTATAATTGTGAAAGGATGGGACACATGTCCAAGGATTGCCCATAGAAGCAACAATCGACAGAGACGAGACCCAGAGCTTCAGGCAGGGTCTATACACTGACACCTGAGGAAGCCAGAAAGTCTTTGAAACTAATTCAAGGTACGATTTCTCTAAACGGTAGTTTAGTGCATATTATGTATGATTCTGGTGCAAGCCATTCATTCATTGCATATGACTGTGTGAGACGGTTATGACTACTTGTGCATAAATCCCTGTACGATTTGGTCGTATCTACACCTATGGGTGCATGAGTTGTGACAGCCAACGTTTGCCTAAATTACGGGGTAAAGGTTGAGGAGCACGAATCAACCATAAATTTGATCTGTTTACCACTGCAAGGGTTAGAAGTAATTTTGTGAATTGACTGGTTGACAGCAAATGGTGTGTTGTTGGATTGTAATCAGAAGAAAGTCTTATATTTGAATCCACAACCACAAGCTGATACTAAAATCACTCTTAACCTATTATCCGTAGCTAAGGTTGAGAGATATCTACAGAAGGGTTGTCAAGGATGCATGGTATTCTATTCTATGCAATCAGAGGCCGATGTAACATTGGAAAGTATCCCTGTAGTAAGCGAGTTCCCTGACATTTTTCTGGAGGATGTCGACGAACTGCCCCCAGATAAGGAAGTGAAGTTCAAGATTGATTTGAAGCCTGGAGTGGTTTCAATTTCTAAAACCCCTTATCGTATGGCTCTAAGTGAGATGCAGAACTAAAGAAGCAGATCGAGGAACTACTTGAGAAAGGGTTCATATGACCCAACGTATCACCCTAGGGCACTCTAGTGCTTTTCGTAAAAAAGAAAGATGGAAGCCTGCGTCTCTGTATCGATTACTGAGAGCTGAACAAGGTGACCATTAAGAACAAGTATCCACTCCCTAGAGTTTATGATTTGCTCGATCAGTTGTCTGGTTTCTTTGTATTCTAGAAGATCGATTTGAGATAGAGATACCATCAATTAAGAGTCAAAGTAAAAGATGTATCGAAGACTGCTTTCAAAACCAGATATGGGCATTACGAGTTCTTAGTGATGCCATTCGGGCTGACCAATGCACCTGCTGTGTTCATGGACTGCATGAATCAAATCTTCCGTCCGTATTTGGACCAGTTCATTATAGTCTTTATCGATGATATATTAGTGTACTCACGAAGTGAAGCCGAACACGAACAGTATCTGAGAATGGTGTTGAACATATTATGAGATAGGCAACTCTATGCTAAGTTGAGTAAGTATGAATTCTGGCTTTCAGAGGTAAAGTTTCTAGGCTACGTTGTCTCACAGCAAAGGGTTGCTGTTGATCCTAGTAAGGTGGAAGCAGTACTGAACTAGAAGAGACTAGAGACGGTATTCAAAGTACGTAGTTTTCTGGGTTTAGCTAGTTATTATCAAAGGTTTATACCAAATTTCTTCAGAATCGCATTACCAATGACAAAATTGACGTGAAAAACTCAACATTTTGCATGGGATGAAAATTATGAAAAGAGCTTCATAGAGTTGAAGCAGAGGTTAACTACAGCACCGGTGTTAACAATCCCAGATCTGTCATTTTTGTATGTCGTTTATACATATGCCAATGGGCAAGGATTGGGATGCGTATTAATGCAGCATGGCCGCATGGTGGCCTATGCGTCTCAACAATTGAAACCTCATGAATTAAACTATCCCACCCACGATCTTGAGTTAGCGGTAATCATGTTTGCTTTGAAAATCTAGAGGCATTATCTCTATGGTGAGACCGTAAAGCTGTACTATGACTACAAAAGTTTGAAATACTTGTACGATCATATAGAACCTAATATGAGGCAGTGCAAATGGATAGAGTTGCTGAAAGATTACAATCTCAAAATCAAGTACCATCCCGGTAAGGCTAATATCATCACTGATGCATTAAGCCAGAAATCAGTACAAGTGGCAGCCATGATGATCTATGAGCAGAAACTGATCGAGGATTTCAGAGACCTAAATCTGTCTAGTCAAATTCTGTTAGGCAGTGGGGTCTGCCAGATATACAATCATCTAAGGGCAGTAATTGAAGAAGCTCAACAACATGATGATGAAGTGTTTTATATTAGAGGTATAATTGATAGGGGCGAGACTCAGGATTACGACTTGTCTCCCAGCGGGCTTGTCAGGTACAAGAAGTAGATTTATGTTCCACCACAACCAGGACTGAAACGAAAAATCCTGGAGGAGGCACATAAGAGTAAGTATACTCTATATCTAGGAGCTACAAAGATGTACCATGACTTGAAGGCTCAATACTATTGGTTAGGGATGAAAAGAGAGGTGATTGAGTTCGTTGCTCGTTGCTTGACATGTTAGAAAATGAAGGTTGAATATCAACGACCATCAGGACTGTTGACGAATCCTGAGATACCTAAGTCGAAGTGGGAAAGTGTTACCATGGATTTCGTGACAGGATTGCCTACGGTCAGAAACCATGACGCTATATAGGTGATAGTTGATAGATTTACGAAGACAACTCACTTCCTACCGATTAGCATTCACTATTCTCCTGATCGACTAGCGGAGATCTATATTAAGGAGATCGTGAGATTACATGGTGTTCCAAAAAACATCATCTTCGATTGAGATCCGAGGTTCACTTCCAAATTTTGGAAGGCAGTACATGAAGCTTTGGGTACCAAGCTCAATTTTAGCACGGCATACCATCCTCAAACGGACTGGTAGACCGAACAAACAATTCAAACCCTTAAGGATATACTAAGGGCGTGTGTGCTTGTTTTTAAAGGTGGCTGGAACAAATTCCTTCTCTTGGCAGAGTTCGTCTACAACAACAGTTACCATTCGAGCATCCAGATGGCTCTGTATGAGGCGCTCTACGGGAGGAAGTGTTAATCGCCAGTATGCTGGACTAAACTGTCTGAGAGGGAATTGATGGGACCAGATCTTGTTGATCAAACAATGGAGTAGATAAAGTTGATCAACAAGAGATTGTTAGCCGCTTAGAGCCAATAGAAAAGCTATGTAGATAAGAGGCAAAAACCTCTAGAATTTGAAGTCGGTGACCACGTGTTCATGAAAGTATCACCTGTTACGGGCATTGGCAGAGCACTGAAAGCAAAGAAGCTGCAATCAAGACACATTGGTCCGTTTGAGATCTTAAAGAAGATTGGACTTGTAGCTTACCGTATCGCTTTGCCACCAAGTCTGAGCAGGCTACATGACATTTTCCATATTTCTTAGATGAAAAAATATCAACCTGATCCAAAGCACGTAATAGAGTATGAAGATGTGGAAATGCGTGAAGATTGGACTTATGAAGTCATACCTGATCGAATCATCGATCAGCTGGAGAAGCAGCTCAGAAACAAGAGCATTCTATTTGTCAAGGTTATCTGGAGAGGGTTATCGTCTAGAGAGGTTACATGGAAAACGGAAGAAAGTATGAAGAAATGCTGCCCGGAATTTATGAATGTAGAAATGTAGCAAATTTTGGAGACGAAATTTTATTAAGTGGGGGAGAACTATAACCCCCCAAATTTTATTCACCAAAATATATATTGTAATTATTTGAGTAATTCAATAAAATGGTGAACATTCATGAATTTGAATCTTGTGAATTTTGAAATATTCATATTCATAAGGAAATGGGCAAATTAATTCAAGAATTGAATTAATTTACAAAGGTGATAGCAAAATTAAAATTTTGCCAATTTAACCCAAAATTAATTTTTTCTAATTAATTGAAGTTAGTTTCAATTAATCAAGGAAAATAATAAAACTGTACAAATGGATTATTCTTGATGGAATAAATCAATAATTGTGAAATTAGGGGGATTATACATAATTCAATTATATGGATTATATATGGAATGCATGAAGAACATTTTTCTCCTCTTCTTTCCCTTAAATTTCGCCAATACATGGAAAATAAGGGAAAAAGTTAGTCAAACCCAATTGGACACAAATGATGTGAAGGGATGGCATAAAGTAAGAGGTATGGTGGGAAGTATGGTTGGAGGGATGGTGTATGCAAAGTGGTGCAATCACAACCATTGATTAAATCAAGGGCTTGGAAGAAAGATGAATAAGTTAATAAAACATCTTCTCTTCCCCTTCATACACACATTTCGTCCAACCATATGGAAACGAGAGAGAGAGAGAGAGAGAGAGAGAGAGTAAGCTTGTGAAGTTCTTGGGAGATTTAGAGAGCAAGAGGAAGCAAAGTCTAAGGTAAGAGTTTGAGTTTCAAGTGTTTAAGCTTCTTATCTTGTGTAGTTCATCGTCTAATCTTTTGTTCTTCATGAAAATCATGGTTTAGCAAGCTATTCTTCAAGGTTGAGGAAGAGAGAGAGCATGTCCTAGAGTGAGAAACACCAAGAATCAAGAGGTCACTAGTACAAAAAGGGTGTTTTAGACCGGCACATTTAGACGGGTTGCAGCGAATGAGGTCTAAAAGAAATGCTCGGTGGCATTTTTGTAATTATAAACAAATTGGGAGACCGGCTATTCAATGAACCGGTCTAAAAAATATTATTTAGACCGGTTCTACATTAACCGGTCTAAAATATTAAACCTTTTAGACCTGCTTGGATTTTAAACCGGTCTAAAAGGATCAGAGGAAAAAAATTTAAAAATGTTTTTAGACCGGTTATAGATATAACCGGTCTAAAAAGTATTTTATTTTAGACCGGTTAATATAATAACCGGTTTGAAATAAAGGTGTTTAAGACCAGTTGTTCTAATAACCGGTCTAAAATATAGATTTTAGACCAGTTGTTTTGAACAACCAGTCTTAAAAATGTTTTTAAGACCGGTTATTTTTATAACCGGTCTTAAAACTCTTTCCCCAAATTAAATCCCAATCACGGTTTACGCTCCGCGCCTTTCTTCATTCTGAATTCTTCCAGGCTAAACAGCAACAGTCAAGAACGAACAGCAACTCCAAATTCATTAAATCAAGAGCGGAATTAGTGTCTCACCTTGTTCTCGTTTTGCATTTGCGCCATGAAAATGGGATCTTGGACCTAGCATCCCCATTGCTCAGTGTTAGGGCGCGCGTACTGGTGCTTTGTCTTTTCATTGAGTGTCGACGTTTGACGGTGCTGAACACACCCTGTTCTCGTTTTTATTCACCCTCAATCTACGAAAGTTGGATAATAAACTTGGTGAAGCCTATTTCTCTTCCAGGTAGTTTTTTACTTCGTCTATTAATATTTTTTTGTGTGATTGCCGATGAAGAAGGTTGTGGCCTGGGTATGATTTAGGATATTAGAAATGTGGGGGCGTTGTGGTTCTGATTTCTGAAACATTACTGGTCTTTCTTTTATATGAGACATTGGTTTGCATTATGATAGCTTCTATGTTCCTTATTCTGTTCCTGCGTTATGATAGCTTCTCTGTTCCTTATTCTGTTGCTGCGTTATGATAACTTCTGTCTTCCTTATTCTTATGCATTTTTATTGATTTGTTCCTCTGTCTCTCTCAACCAAACTCGTCATAATGGTTCCCCTATTTCCTAGTATATTTTTCCAAAGTGTCCTGATATTGCTTTCTTCATCAGCACAGGAGGTTACATGAATCACTTCCTTTGTTTCTCTGTAAACATCATCACAAGCTTATGCTGCTTTAGCAAAAATATATTCACTTGCATAAGTTTGCTCATAATTCATCAGTGATTTAGAAATTGGGGTCGATCACCTTTAATGATAAAGGTTCAGTTTCTTTTACTAAAAAGTTATAAAGGCACCCCATAAATATTTAAACCTCAGATTATCCTTTGGACTCCTCTATCACACACAAAGAAAAAGTTTTATTATTGCATTACAAGTGATAGATGGTTAATTAAAGTAATGTGCTGATAGATAGGGTGGATTCTAAATGAAAGAATACCAAATAAATTTAGTGCTGCTGGGACTATCTATACTTAAATGATTCATTGTTTCTGGTTGGAGTCACATGAGAATGTGAAGGACGTACTCCTTCCTAAATAGTAAATGCATATATATACACATAAGACACACAGAAAACTGTAAGTGAATGAAGCCACAAATCTGATGCCTCCATCGCTAAAGCCGAGTAGGTCAAGGCCAAAAGGTTAAACCACCTTTCCTACTTTCTTCCAGCGTGCAATCTACCCCACATCATACCAAGCTCATCTTTCCCGTGTAGTTTCCGGCCTTCAAAGACTTTGTTCGAGTGATTGACGGGTAATCAATTAGTAATTACTGAACCCCTAATCCCTATGGTACTATTCTATTTCTACTGTTCGTAATGGTAATATATATGGCAGTCAACCCATTGTATTGGACAGATTTGCATTGTTAATGAGACTTGTAGTATTCAGATTACTCTTCTTCTATCTCTATCTCTCTACTCTCTTCTACTTGTTCATTATGTAGTAGTTAAACTAGGTAGTTGGGTGTAATGATTGCCTACTCTCATTATACTCCTTCCTTTTCCAGGGGAAAAAGTAGAAAATAAAAAATAAAAGGTGTCGGAATATATGGATCGTAGTTGGATAAAAGCTAAACAGACGAGTGTTGAATATGATGTTGGGGTGAGGGGTTTTTTAGACTTTGCAAAAAGAAATGCCGATGATAATAGTGGGATATTTTATTGCCCTTGTGTAAAATATTTGAATGAGAAGCGATTAAGTGCTGTAGATATATATACACATTTAATTTGTGAAGGGTTTTGTAAGACGTATGTAGTATAGGTATGGCATGGTGAACAATTAGAAATGCCAAGTGCATCTCAACAGGGGGAAGTGAGTTGTGATGATAATGACACGGATATGGATGATCGGATAGAGGATATTATTCGTGATGTAGGAGAAGAGGCTTTTGAACAATCACATGCATATGGTAATATGTGCAGTGATGCTGAGAAGCCGCTGTACCCGGGGTGTAAAAAATACCAATTGCTGAATGCTGTATTGAAATTGGTAAGCTTGAAAGCACGGCATGGATGGAGCGACAAGAGTTTTTCAGAAACGCTTGAAGCCTTTAAAGATATGCTTCCTGATGATAATGTGTTGCCTTGTCGATACTATGATGCTAAGAAAATACTGTGTCCACTAGGGATGAAGTATAAAAAGATCCATGCTTGCCCTAATGATTGCATATTGTATAGAAAAGATCATGAAGAGAAGGAGCAATGTCCGATATGTGAAACTCCAAGGTATAAATCAAATAAGGGCCCTGTAAAAGTGTTGTGGTATCTTCCAATCATTCCAAGGTTCAAGCGCCTATTTGCTAATGAAATTGATGCCAAAAATTTGAGATGGCATGCATATGAGCGGATTTCTGATAGAAAGCTTCAACATCCAGCTGATTCTTCTCAATGGCAGAAAATCGATCAATTATTTCCTAGCTTCGGTGAAGATCAAAGCCCCACCAAGTTCGATCAAAGCCCCACCAAGTCCAGCTCCCTTCACTCAGCAAGAAGTTTCACAGCCTCCATTGAATATCATGCAACAAGTGATTCTGATGGCATATGATACATCCTTCAAGACAAGAGAGTGGCCTATGGATTCAGTTGTTGGACAGTCAGGAGTGACATGCTATCTTGAGAGGGATGATTTGATGTCCCTGGTAGCTCCTGGACAAAATCTTACGATTGGGATTGTCCAACTGTTCTTAATGTAAGTAGCTTTTGCAATTCAAAGTAAATATTTTAAAAGTTTCACCGTTTACCTTTTATTTATGTGCTTGCATTATGGTAGGTACATGCATTGTAGGTTGGTCTCCTCTGTCAAAAGCGAAAAATTTGGATTCTTATGCCCCCATCACATCCAAGAGAAAGGGACCACTGCTGCTACTAGACATAGATACTTGTCAGAGAGGCTTAGTGAAACTGGAACTGAGTGTTTCTTGGCTCCATATGTGCATAGGTAAGAAACAAATTGATATTTTATAATTTATATAATATTTTATGTTTGCTTAATATTCTTCTATTTTTTTCAGTGATCATTGGCAGTTGCTTCTTCTATGCAAGAGTAGTTACACTGTCATCCTCTTATATTCCCTCCACTTCAAACCAGGGAATGATTTGAAAAAGACCATGAATTCGTTAGTTTTCTTACATTCTTACCTTTTGTATGCAAAGTTTTTGGAATTTGTGTAAAACCAATAACCTTTGTCATTGTGATGATCATAGGTCTATGCGGACATTCCTACACAGTGCTTGTGGTAAGCATGTTCGTGATTTAAAGGACCCTACATGGATCATGCCAAAGGTTAGTACATATGGATTTATTTAAAGAATGTAATAAGACATGCCTTTATATTTATTTTAATGATATCATGTTTTTTCTCAGAGCCGTAGGCAACCAAAGGGGTCCAACTTATGTGGTTTTTATGTTTTGAGACATATTTACAATATTATCATTCTAGGCACGACTGATTTTACTCAAGAGGTAAATTTATATTTCAGAACTTTTGTTTTACTTTATTGTTTTTAAGTTAATAAGTCAATGTTTCGTCTGGTTTTGGTGTTACAGATGTTTGATCTTGCTGATCCCTTTCCTGAAAAAGATATTGATTTCATTCGCACATGTTGTGCTGAATTCATCTATGAGCTATTACACAAATAGTGAGTTTTTGAATCCAACGTTACATTGTACATTATTGAATTGTGATGGCTGTGTCCTGGTGTTTTTGTATCTTTATGATGGGTTAATTGTGGCAAGATATTGCTCCTAGAATAGGATTCTTGATGAATCATACTGTTGCTCGATTATTTGGGTTTTTGTACAGGACATAATTGACGCCAAGGGCTATTTGAAGCAAAGAGGAATTGAGGTCAATGTCATTTTGCTTTTGTTGGTTCTTGCGTGTTTGCTCTATTTCATTCTCTAATTCTTAAAATTATTTACACGTTTTTTATGGCATGTTCATTTCTTTGCTTGGTTCTTTTCCCAGAAACTTCATGTTTGGTGTAGGCAACCAAAGGGACACTGGGGACTAGGGAAGGTACAATCAACTTCAAAAGAAGAAGCTTTTGTTTTACTGCTGTCATTTGGTCATCCTTACTGTCTAATGGCCAAATGAATCATCAATGTATGACTGTACTAGCTTGTATGAACATTACTTTGTTGCTGCTATATACTAGCTTATATGAACATTAATTTGTTGCTGCTATAGACTGTGCTGGCTTTTGAATTTTGAAATTGAAATCAGTGATTGTTATGTACTGCTGTTAAAATTGGAGCATTCTGTGTGTGTATATATAATAAAAGGGACGTTTTTTTAAAAAAAATGGAGCTTTAAGACCGGTTGTAGTCACAACCGGTCTTAAAAATTACATTAAGACGGGTTGTGGGCACAACCGGTCTTAAATGTCTGCCCTTTAAGACCGGTTGTGGGCACAACCGGTCTTAAAGGTCACGCTTTTAAGACCGATTGTGGTCACAACCGATCTTAAAGGGCAGACATTTAAGATCGGCTGTGCCCACAACCGGTCTTAAAGGGCAGACATTTAAGACCGGCTGTGCCCACAACCGGTCTTAAATGTCTGACCTTTAAGACCGGTTGTGACCACAACCGGTCTTAAAAGTGTGACCTTTAAGACCGGTTATAACAACCGGTCTAAAAAATAACAGATTTTTTAGACCTGCTGTATCAAAACCTAATACAGAACCGGTCTAAAAAGTCATTTTTAACCGGTCTAAAAAGTCATTTTTCTACTAGTGGGTAATTATACCAATCTCAACTTTATGTTAGTATGAAGTTATTGTTGGTAATGGTTGGTTAGTTTATGTGATTTTTGGGTGAGTTATGAAATTTGAAAAGCTATAACCCTAAGGGGTCATACTGCCCAAAATCCTTTAAATCATGATTATGAAATGTTTAAATGAGTTAACCAATGATTAGAAGTAGAAAAGTATAAGTTTTGGAAGCTAAAACATAAAGCTCCATTTTTCTATTTTTCCTTCAATATTTTGGCCAGGACTAGAATTAGTACTAGGAGTTGGATTTTCATGAAATAAGTGGTTCCATTGGACTCAGTGGGAAAAAATAGGTGGGATTACAGTTGGGCACTTTTTCGGTAAAGGCCGAAAAAGCATAATTACAAAAACGCCATTGAAATCCCTAAATAGGGGCTGTCAAGGGTATTTTCGTAATTTGACACTAAATTTGGTGATTCTTAGCCCGAAAATGGATTCCTTGGGCGAAAATACATCAGAATAGCCTTAGTCAAAATTTTGGGAAAACGTGCCATCAGGTCGGGTATGGCGCGCTGAGCGAGGGTCCCGGGGGCATTTTGGTAAAATTTCACCATAGACTAATATAACCACAAGAAACGCTATAGATGAGTCTAAAATGATACTTTGATAGGTTATGACCTATTTCTGGTACATTTAATACTTTAGGACCAAATCGGATGCCGGAACAACACATTTTTCGAGGCACACTGAAAAAGGGATTTAACAAACTTTGAGGTAGGGACTACCATCTTTCATACACTATGTGAATAATTATTTGTATTTGTTACTATATTTCATGATATGATTGGGTGCTAGAGGCACAGTATCTAGTTGTGGTTCGTTACCCAACAATGGTATATCGGAAAATCCTAGCTGTGGTCGATGACTCAGCTGAGGTATATTATCGAAAATCCTAGCTGTAGTTGGTGACTTGGCTGAGGTAAATCTATATGAATCGAATCGAACTTTCATTTTTGCCTAATATAGTGCATTACATATTTAATTTTCACATTTTATATGTCAATCGTATGTCTCTACGGGGATTCTTTGAAATCTCACCTTTTTTCAAAAACAAATATCTTAGCTGGTTCCAGTGGATCGAAGGGCAAGGACGTAGACACCGGAAAGTGAGTAGCACGTGTCAGGAGGCGAGGACAAGATAAGGGTTATATTTAGTCTATGTTTTGGATATTCTAACGAAAATTTTAAATATTAAGTTTCTGCTGTATTTCCTGTATTTCGTCTACGAAAGATATCAGTATTGTAAACGAATATTTTTATTAGTATAATCATACTTTTCTGTATATCTATTGAATACCATCTTTATTACACTTAGAATATCGAAATGGAAATGGGTGTTGACAATTTTTATTTGTATAAAATTATTTTTAGGCAAACATAAATGTTTATTCATTTGTTAAAGAGGGGTATTTTGGTCAAAGAAAATGTTTAATAGTCAAACTTAATGGTCGACTAATAGTTGGGTGGATAGAAATTCTCAAATATGTGAGGGAGGTTTTTGTAACATGCATTTTAATTTTAAGAGAGATCTATAGATGTTTGCAAAATAGATGGGAGGTTTGTATAAGCTAGGTAAAACAAAGTGGTAGTCAATATATATATATATATATATTGCATTAATTGAAGGGTTGATGATACTTATGTTTACTCTAGTTTTCTCTCTTACTTGCCCATTTATAAATAAAGGCATACTTGGCAAAAAAAAGTTTATTTTCAAGACATATTATTTTTAACTAATTTGAACCACTCTCTTAAGTCACATAATGACTTGATTTAAAACTACGGGAAATTATAAAAACCTTGATGTTAATTTTTCCTTATATTTTTGGTACCTATTATTTAATTATAACAATAATCACAAAAGTAGCATTAGATACTCCTATTAGACAATATTTTATTCATTTTTCACAAATTTATAAAAATAAGAGCAAAATTAATTAAAACTTAGTCTAAGATTTAAAGATATTTGAAGTTGAACACAAAATTAAAAGATTTACTTACACTGACTAAGGGTAAGTGCAGTTGGCTTCTCTCCCTCTTTTACTCTTCTTTTTCCTTTATTATTGTTGGATTAAAAATTTCAACCGTACATATTTAATACGTTATAAAAATATTATTATAATTGATTCTTAAAAAATACATATATAAATTTAAACGGTTAAAATTTGATATGAAGAGATGCATATTATTGCTATTATTATATACTTCAGATGCAAATTTAATAGATGCAAATTTAATCATGAATATTGAGGGAAGAAGGATTTAAAATTGAAGATCACAGAAAAGAAAAATGTGGATAGGGATGGGATAATAGGGGTACATGCCAAGAAGCCATCTCATCAAGACTTGTCTTAGTTCAAGCTCAGACCTCCGTTGGAAGAGTAAAAGAGCTGTAGAAAATGGAGCGTTCAATATTGGTCCCTGTGCTTCTTCCTTTAAGAAAAATAAAATAACAAAAAGTATGTGGAAATTCCATGCTCCTATTCGTTAATCATTAATTGAAAATTTTACAAGCATGCCACACTAGCTTTTTAACGCCTCTGGTCCTTCCATTGCTTTTTTTTTTTAATTTAAAAAGTTAAATAAATTACTTAATCATAATATATGCGGTGAATCATTACACAAACATATATATATCAGCTTATAAATTAGATAAATTAAGTTAGAGAAAAATGATAAATATAAATAATTTAATATAATTTCTTTAATTTATCTAAAAATAAATTTAACTGATTTTTATATTAAAGATTGGAGAGTATAATTCACATGACACTCCACAACTCTATATATATCCAAAACTCTATATATATATATATATGTTTAACAAGGGAGGTTGCGGGCGGGTTCTATAACCCATATAACCCAAATGAGTGAAAAAGGAGTGAGTGGATGTGTTAGAGGTGTGTTTGTTCCCTTTCCCTTGTGGTGGCCAGGATGACAGATGTTAAATTGTCTTAATAAAATAAAAAGAAAAGAAAAATTACAACCATGTGAACATTTTCATGCACCTTCCATCTATTATTCATCGTCAATAATTGAAAAATTATAAGTGTATCGAAATTTTCATGCCCCTTCCTCGATCTATTATTAAAAAAAAGAAAGAAATATATTTTTAGTTATTTAAAAAAATAATAAATAAATAAGTTTCAATAAATATCATAAAAATTTAAAATTGTATAATATAGTAAAAATCAATTAATTTTATAATATATTAGGAATTTTGAACATAAATATTAGAATTATTTTTGTTTGCACAAAAATTTTTTTTTGCCAAAAATAAATGTTTATTCATTTGTTAAATAGGGGTATTTTGGTCAAAGTAAATATTTAATAGTCAAACCTAACGATTAACTAACAGTTAGGTGAATGGAAATGGAATCTTAAATATGTGAAGGGGGATTTTTGTAACATAGATTTTAATTTTAAGGGAGGTTTATATCCGTTTTCAAAACAGAGGGAAGGTTTGTTTAAGTTAGATAAAATAGAGGGGTGGTCAATATATTTTACTCTAATTATATATTATATTAATTAAAGGGTTGATAATAGTTATACTTACTCTATTTCTCTCTCTTACTTGCCTATTCATAAATAAGGTATACTTGGAAATGGAATCATGTAATGACTTGATTTAAAACTATAGGAAATTATAAAAACCTTCATATTAATTTTTCCTTATATTTTTTATACATATTATTTAATTATAACAATAATCATAAAGTAGTATTAGATGCTTCTATTAGATAATATTTTATTCCTTTTTTAAAAATTTATAAAAAAAAGAGCAAAAATAATTAAAATTTAGGCTAAAATTTAAATATATTTTAAGTTGAACATAAAATTAAAATATTTACTTGGTAAGTGTCATTGACTTCCCTCCCTCTTTTATGCCTCTTTTACTCTTTTTTTTCCCTTCATTATCATTGGATTAAAAATTTCAACCGTCCATGTTTAACATGATATAAAAATATTATTATAATTTTTTGGTCAAAAGAAATATTATTATAATTGTTTCTTAAAAAATGCATAGATAAATGTAAACGGTTAAACTTTGATCTGAAGAAAAATATATTATTGATATTATTATATAATAAATTTTCTTCCTATCTTTTTCATTTTAATTGTAAATTGTTCAAATCAAAATTTAACTGCTTAAATGTATTTATATATTTTTTAAGAAACAATTATAATAATATTTTTGTAAATTTTTAGATCATGACTATTATCAAAGTTTTAATCTGATGATGATTAGGGGAAAATAAGAGTAAAGGAGAAAGGTGAAGGAAAGAAGCCAACTCTATCTTGAGCATATGAAAATGAATATAGGTGCTGTTTCAATAGTAACAAACTGAAAAAAGATGGGGGGAAGCATGAATTAATTCTTTTTTGGACAAATGCGCATTTCTCATAGATAAGGAAAAATACAAAGCAATTCCAAAACAATGTGAACACAAAGCAAAACCAAAACAACATTAACATAAAGCAAAAAACAAAGCAATGTAAACACAAATCAATTCATAGTGCTTTAGCCAACTCCCGATCTAGCTACTGGCACCACATTCTCTGCAGGAGACCATTGCACTTCATGAACATCCGAGGTTAGAATTGAAGATAAAGAGAGTGACGGTTGTGATACCCACCCTATCGGGCACACTCCCTTAAAAGCCTCTGCTGCTAGTAAATCAGCTGCAGCATTTCCGAGTCTAGGAGTAAAGGAAACGGAGAACCCAACTTCGGATGAAATGAGATTAATGATATCATGCACGATACCCCTACTTTTCCAGTCATAAAGATCCGGCAGTTGCATTTCGACACAAGATTGCAGAAGTTTGGAATCAGTTTCAAACACAACCTTATCATTTCCCAAATCAACAGCTAACATGAGAGCTCTTTTTAGCGCCAGTGCCTCGGTCATAAAAGCAGATATTGATTTAATTTTATCCACAAAACCCCATAAGAAACTGCCGTTATCATCACGACAAACAATCCCCAACGACGATTGGCCTGAAAATTCTTGATAAGCACCATCACAATTTATCTTGATAAACCCTGGAGATGGTGGACACCAACTCGCATTTTCTGAATTGGGCATTGTAGTAACATTAGAGGATTCCCCATTAACAGACAAACATTCATTATTCCTTCTAGTAGCTAATTCAATCACCAATGAAGGATTTAGTTCCGCCCCATTAAAGATCCTATCATTTCTTTGCTTCCAGATCAACCATAATAACCAGCAAATCAGTGTAATATCCACATCCTTAAGGCCACTATTAGCATCATTAATCCTTTGCCACCAGGACGTAAAATTTGCAGTGCTGCACATATCTAACTTGACACCGAGACTGCATCCAAACCAAACACAACGGGTCCAACTACACCTGAAAAAGAGATGCTCAATAGATTCATTCTCCTGATAACATATCGAGCAAAGTGGAGTTAGAGATCTCTTTCTATGGAAGAGTGCTTCATTTGTAGCCACTGCATTACTCAAGATTCGCCAGAGAAATTGTTGTATTCGGGGAATGGTTTTTAACTTCCATAAAGATTTCCAATCAGTAGTGGAGACCATACATGAAGAGCTAGCTTTTTGAACTGCTTTGTCACCACATATTTTTCCATGCTTGTACCCAAGTTTGACTGAGTATTGACCATTAGGAGCTACCTTCCAAAAAAGCTTGTCCTCAATATCATTAGCAGGGATTGGAATTTGAGAAATAGCATGGAGTACATTTTCAGGTAGCAACTCACGTACTGGAGCAAGATCCCAAACATCATTTCTTATCAAATCCCTAACCTTGCCATGGTTCACAATAAAATTTTCTGAATCTAAAGGCTTCTCTGGAAAGGTAATACTTGGCACCCAATTATCACCCCAGATTCGGATTGAAGTTCCTTTACCAAGATCCCAAAATAAATCATTCTTTAAAAATTCTCTTCCTTCTAGAATACTGGACCAGCACCATGAAGCTCTGGATCCTTTCTTAGCCTCAATAAACTCGCTTCTTGGGAAGTAAATGCTTTTGAGAACCTGAACCCACAAGGCATCTGGACTTTGCATGAGATTCCATGCTGTCTTTGCGAGCAAAGCATTATTCATGATTATAAAATCTCTGAAGCCCATTCCTCCCTCAGATTTACTCCTAGTGAGCTGCTCCCAGGCTTTCCAATGAGTTTTACCTCCTGTTGCATTACCATCCCACCAGAAATTTGAGATAATAGTATTCAACTCTCTACATGTCTTGAGAGGGAATTTGAAACAATTCATGGGGTAGATAGGAATAGCATTGATCACTGATTTAATCATGACTTCTCGGCCAGCATATGAGAGAGTGGATTTACACCACCCCTGAACTTTGTAACAGACCCTATTCCGGATATAAGAAAGAGCTTGATGTTTAGATTTTCCCCAGATACTCGGAATGCCCAAATATTTGCCAGGATCTCCAGTTGCTTGTATGCCCAGAAGTTCACCCACTCTTGTTTTAACCTCTGTTGGAGTGTTTGCAGAAAAGAAAACACATGATTTATCAATATTGGCAACCTGTCCCGAAGCATTATAATAACAATTCAAGATTTGTGCAAGTTTGATGCAGTTTCTATCACTAGCATTCATAAATAGTAGAGCATCATCTGCAAAGAAACTATGTGTCAATTCTGGGCAGGCATTACTCAATTTGATCCCACGAAGTTCTCGAGACTGCAAATTTTTAGTTATCATATTGCTCAAAACTTCTGCAACCAGAATAAAGAGATAAGGAGAAAGAGGATCCCCTTGACGGAGTCCTCTACCTGGAGTAATAGAGCCAACCTTCTCACCTGAAAGGCATAAGTTCAGTTTAATTGAGCTTACACAGCGCATTATAAGAGTGACCCAATCAACACAAAAACCCATTCTCAATAAGACAAGTTCCAGAAAATCCCACTCAACTCTGTCATAAGCTTTACTCATATCCATTTTTAGAGCAAACTCATATTTGCAGCTTGTCTTTTTCCTTCGTAAATAATGATACACTTCATGAGCTATGATAATATTATCATGGATAGATCGACCAGGGACAAAAGCACTCTGATTTGGGGAGACACAAACATCTAGAAGGGGTCTCATGCGATTTGCAATGATCTTGGAGATAATCTTATAAGAGAAATTACAGAGCCCAATCGGTCTAAACTGGGAGATATGATCAGGTTTATCAACTTTAGGGATCAAAGTGATATTGGTATCATTTATATCATGAATGAGAGCATGCCCAGCAAAAAAATTCAATACCAAAGAGCAAACTGTATCTCCTATCTCCTTCCATGCAGAATGATAAAATTTACCTGAAAAGCCATCAGGACCAGGTGCTTTAGTACCTCCAAGACTGAAAGCTGCTTCTTTGATTTCCTCCCTTGTAATAGGCATCATCAAATCTCTGTTCATTTGTTCATTAATTCTTTCATCTACATAACCTAGGGCAGTTTCCATGGATCTTTCCCCACTAGAAAGGAATAGCTTCTGGAAAAATAGAGTGATATTAGATTCAATATCCACTTTCTCAGTAAGCCATTGCCCTGAGTCATCTTTAATACGCAAAATGCTGTTGAATTGTCTCCGCTTGATAGTAGACAGATGAAAAAATTTGGAATTCTTGTCACCTACTTTTAGCCAATCTACCCTTGATCGTTGCCACCAATATTGCTCCTCACGTTGCAATGCTTGATCAAGTAATTCAGTGAGTTCAGCAATTTTTTGGGAATTACTAGATGATAGAACATCCTGGGTGCAAGCTGCTAATTCAGTTTTCAATTTCGCAATGATAACTTTTCCATTTGGGTATTCGCGCCTACTCCATGTAACCAACTCTTTTCTGCATGAATTAAGTCGTATTAAAAAAGAGTTAAGAGGAGAGATGTCACTTACAGAGATATTAGTCCACCCATTTTTGACAATATTCAAAAAATTGTTATGAGATGCCCAAATAGCTTCAAACTTGAAATTGTTGCTCTTCCTTGGTTGGGTAAAACAGCATTTAACAAGTAGAAGATGATGATCAGATCCGATTGGATCAATATGGAATACTTGAAGATTTGGGAATTCTTCCCGTAACTGGATATTCCCCAGAGCTCGATCAATTCGTTCCCGGATTGTCTCCTGATCCGCTCGTTTATTACACCATGTAAATTTATAACCATTGAACCCGAGATCCATTAATTCACAATCTGCTACAAAGGACTGGAAATTAAGTATTTTCCTCATAGCACATGGGTTGCCACCCAATTTCTCATCAAGAGACATAATATCATTAAAATCACCCATACATAACCAAGAGCGTTTAAGACCAGTAGCAATTCGTCGAACCTCTTGCCAACATAATAATCTCTCATTTTCCTTTGGCGGCCCATATATAAAAGTAATATAAGTGGGAGAGTCAAAACCAGTAGCTGAGACCAGAGTATGAATTATATTAGAGGTAGAATAAAGAATATTTACCGTGACATTTTCATTCCACCATAGAGCCAGTCCACCACTTCTTCCCACAGGATCCACCATCCACTCTTCCTGGAAACTACACTTGCGTCTCACCTTCCTCACATATCTACTTTTTTGTTTTGTTTCCATGAGAAATACCATTTGAGGTTTATTCACCTTACATTCTTCCTTCAAATTTCGAACTGTCAAGGCAACCCCAAGACCTTGACAGTTCCAAGCCATGAGATTCATTGTGAACCGGTGGTTGGTCTCATCCAACCACCGGCGTTTTTAGAGGAATTAGAAGAATCAGCAACATCAGTATCATCCTTAGGGGCATACCAACTTGCAGGAAAGTCAATTTCACCATGAAGATCTATATCTGGGACTATCTTGGACTTCTCCGCTGATGATTTACGACGGATATGGTGCTTCAAGGTTCGAATATTTCTCCTAGGATTAGATCTCCCAACCACCTTTGAAATTTCTTGATTAAAGCTGGGCACCTCTGCAGAAAAATTAAGGCGACGACGTCTAGACCCTTCAGTGGAATTCTCACTATTTTCTAGATTCCTTTTTAGACTGATATCCTTAAGTCCATTGGTCATAGCAGATATAGGAGACAACCCGCTAAAAGGAATAATAGCACGAGAACAATCTTCAACTTCTGTTGGGAATTCTACTGTATGAGAAACGTTATTACCTTCAGCATCTTTTTGACTTGGCATGTGAAGCACTTCTTGAATTCTAACACGTGGGACCGCCGAATCATTCCTAATAATAGTGATATGCCTCCTTACCACCTCCCCACGATTTCTTACTTCAGGACATAATAAATTAGAATCAAGCCGTGGGTCCCTCATAGCCATAATGTCCATTAAATCTTCTTTTCCACCTTTTGAGTCATCAATCACACCTTTTGACTTTTCATTACACTTTGCATTAAGCTTTTCCCCTGTAATGATACAATCCTGCGTAATTGACGCTGAAGAGTGATTCTTTTCAGTATTATCTTGTGGGAGCAAGCATTTTACCTTCAAGGATTTTCCGGCCGGTGACCTCCGGTTGCCATAGATTTTTGCTTCCAACCAGTCCTTCCTACAGATCTCCAAGAAATTATCAAGAGTTTTAACATGTGGGGTACCGACCCAGTTGCCAAAATCACCATTACTTTCTTCATCTTCATCTTCATCTTTACCTCCACCTTCCCTACAGCCCCGTACTTCATGGCCAATACGGCCACATTTATAACAGAAATTCTGTAGTCGTTCGTATTGAACTCTAACCCACGCTGGATCTTTATCTTGACGAGGAACCCAGAAGCCAACCACCAGGGGGTTCTTCAAATTAATAAGAGATCGAACACGTATAAAACCTCTGGTTAATTTTCCATCCACTTCAGGCTTCTCATACATCATCGTCTCTCCAACTGCATTTCCCAGCGTAACGGCATTCTCATTGTCGAAAGCCTCCAGCGGAAGACCATGAAACTGCACCCAAAAAGGTGAAGTATTGAAATCAACCTCATCTAACACCATATAATCTTCCCAGACTTGGATACTCAACAGATGACCTTGGATGGACCAAGGCCGACCTTTAACAATCCGATGGTAATCTTCTACATTCTCAAACCGAAATAAAAAGATGAGCTTATTTCGATCTAGATCATGAACCTCAATTTCTTCATCAAGTTGCCAACCTTTCTTGATCATCGAAACTACCGTTGGCTTATTCAGACTTTTGCCAGTCATTAGTCGACCCACCAGAGCTCCACCTGACTTCTTTTCTGGCTTTTTATTCAGATTCAAGAACACTTCTTTTGATTTTTTCTTCCTACTACCCTCACCAGCCTCCATGCCTCTTGTTCGCTAACCACACACACATAGAGATTTAAACTTACTCACTTTCCCGGAAAATAAATAGATAGGTAAAGAAGAAGAAGAAGAAGACTGCCGAACGTCGTTCAAATAACGGCGACGACAGGTCACGCAATGGACCTTAGTAGACTCTCACCAGGGAGAGAAGAAACTCTCACCAGGGAGAGAAAATGCATCGACTTCGAGCAGCATTGACAAACTCTCACCATATATTCTCTTGATTTCAAAAGTTTATGAGCTTGGCTGGTGTCATGACAAACAATTAATTAATAAAAGCATAAGCTGTATAACTAACCTCATTCTGAGTTCTGCATATGTAATAAAGCTAGTTGTAACTGCTTCAGATTCAAATAGTTGAATGCCTATCAAGCTACTAGCTAGCTAGTTCTTGGAGAGCATTAAAATGATATTGAAAAAAAAAAAACAAGAGAAATCATGAATATTCAGGGAAGAAAGATTTGAAATTGAAGATCACAGAAAAGAAAAATGCGGATGAGGATGGGATGATAGTGGTACATACCAAGAAGCCATCTCATTAAGACTTGTCTAAGCTCAAGCTCAGACCTCCGTTGGAAGAGTAAAAGAGCTGTAGAACATGGAGAGTTCAATATTGGTCCTTGTGCTCTGTTAAAAAAAAAATTGATCCTTGCGCTTCTTCCTTTAAGAAAAGCAATAGCTTTTTAATGCCACTGGTCCGTCCATTGCTTTTTATTTTTTTTTAGTTTAGAAAATTAAATTAATTAATTAATCATAACATATGATATAGATCATTACATACATATATATATATATATCAGCTTATAAATTAGTCAAATTAAATAAGAGGAAAATAATAAATATAAATAACTTAATATAATTTATTTATTTCTCAAAAAATAAATATAACTGGCTCTTATATTAAAGACAAAAATATAATTCACATGACCCTTCACAATTTTTTATTTTTTTTATTAATAAGTGAGGTTGGTGGTTCTATAACTCAAGTGACTGAAAAAGGAGTGGGTGCATGTGTTAGATGGGTGTGTATGTTTCCTTTCCCTTTTGGGGGACGGGATGATCGATGTTAAATTGTCTAAATAAAATAAAAAGAAAAGAAAAATGACAAGCATGTGAACATTTTCATACACCTTCCATTTCATTTATCATGCATTAATAAATTGAAAAATGACAAGTATCTCGAAATTTCCATGCCCCTTCCTTGATTTACTGTTCTTCAATAATTGAAGAATTACAATGCGAGAATTTCCTCGCACCTTGCTCTATGTATGGTACATCAATAATTAAAGGGTTCATGAGTAAATTTGTTTGGTAAGTTTTTGTTAAGAAGTACTACTACTTTATGATTTATTTTGGGTTTAATGTTGCCTCAGAAATATTAAAATAGAGCAATTGCCTATTTCCGTTAAAAAGTTAATAGTCAATATCAATTTTTTAATGATATGAAATAACATTACTATATTTTAAAACTTTCGATATGACATTAAACCTAAAAAATTTTTCAAACAACATTATTCCTATTGAAAACTTCTAGAATATATTTATACCTTAACACATAATTAAAATTTAACAAGTGCGCATTTTCACTCAAAAAATAAAAAAGTTCACAAGTGTGAGAAAAATTTCCACGCTGCTTGCATGTCGTACATCAATTACTTACTCCAGTCTTTTTTATAAATAATTTTTATGCTTGTTGTGCAAAATAAACTGACAGTTAGGATTAGTTAAAAACAATAAATGTATAAAAAATGTTATGTTTCTTCCAAATATAACCTTATTTATGAAAAGAGCATATAAGAGAGAATGAATAATAAATATGAGTATAAAATATAAGAAAGAATGTGTAATAAATGAGTAAATGAAGGAGAATTAGTGGTGAGTGATGATAATTAATATAAATATGTATATTTAATAGGGACAAAAAAAATAGTGTAAATTTTGAGATGCAAAGAAAAACTTGTTTAAAAAGAGGATCAACCCAAAAAAAAAAAGTCATTTATAAAAAGTACCAAATATTAAAAAATTACTAGCGCTTGAAAAATTACGACAGCCTTCTTTCTAAATTTCCTCTTCTTCCGAAATTCTTCATTTATGATATATTCATCTATATCTCAGTCAAAGATTTAAATATGCTATGCACTTACCTCCTCAAAAGGAACTTGTACACCACAAATCCGATCACCATCGAGAAAAGGGTACTTGAGAAAAGACAAACACGCATTAGTACTTAACAGACACATGGTCAACATTCAACTGTGGCCTTAACGACATTTTCACATTAGGACAAGGCATAACTGTAGGCCTTATGACTTCTAGCACACCACGACAAACGCAGCTTGTATTTCGCACAATTATTAAAAAGCTACCGGCGCGTGAAAAATTTCCATGCACCTTCCTATGGCCCATCAATTAATTATTAAAAATTTACTAGGGCGTAACAGCTTGCACGTCGTACTGTCTATCAATTATTAAAAAATTCTTAGCATGGGAAAATTTCCATGCCTCTCCCTCCTCCGTCTATTATACATCAATAACTAAAAATTCATAATTTCGTGGAAACTTCTTCCACCATGCATTTTCATGTCCCTTTCTTTTTTTGGTTCAAAGATGTCCCTTTCTTCGGTAATTGAAAAATTACAAGTGCAGGAAAATTTCCGTGTGACTTCCGTCCATGGGATAATGGGATATCAATCATTGAAAAATTGCAAGTATGCGAAAATTTCCATGCACCTTCCACCTAATCTAATAGTACATCGATCATTGAAAAATTATGAATTTCTCTTGCATATCAGAAAAAATCTGATTGCGATCTATTAGGATCATATGAATTTAGAAGATGGATTCTAATGCTTAAGAGATTGATGTCCTAAGATGGTTGATTATAGATTTTTCCACATTTTGGATTACTCTTCTATTACTTAATATAAGATATATCTAAAAAGTTGATCTTGATTTTAAATATAAGACATAATTTTTATATTTATCGATCTTTTCTTAATTTATCACTTATTGGTACTCCATCAGCAATAATCAATGAGGAAAGGGGAGGAGGGAATTAAAAAATATGATTAGGGTATCTTAAAAAATATATGTAATATTAACTAAATTAATTTTTTTAATTTAATTAAATTATATAAATATATGTTATATTTAAAACCGTACTTTAAAGCTTATGGTATCATAGCCATGAAGTTTCCTATGATTGAGTGCTTAAGTCAACCTGATTGTTCATGGAGGTCTGTGCAAGTGTGATGACCACAGTAGGTGATATTGTAGAGGAAAGGCTCCTCGTCATCTCTCTTCACCTATTTGGTCGCTACGCAACCTTCATTATTTCTGAGTGCAGCTGAAATATTCTCTCCCCGTGGACCACATGTAGTGCAAGTCAAAATACGCATATATATATATATTTGGGGAAGTAAATTGTGACTCGTGGATAATTAAATGTGGTATAACCTTGGAAATTTGGCTCCAATAATTATTGTATTTCTCCACATATTTCCTCCAACTATATCCATCTTTAGAAGACTCAGATTGCTTTGTCCATGTTGGGATAACTCCTCTGTTATTTAAGAATTGGTATTAGAGGGGGGAAAAACCAAGCATTTTGACATAACCTTACACGCCAAATTGATTCATCACATCAACCTGATTATTCATAGAGGAATCTGTTACATTGCAAGCTCGTGTGCAAGTGTGGAGGCCAGTATAAATGATAAGGTAACCCTTCTTGTCAATAAAATGCACTTGTTTGATTTGCTTGACAACCCTGATCATGCCTATGTATGAGTGCATCTGAAATTTGATCTACATATTGATCACATGTACGTAGTATTATCCAAAAGAGGCATGTAAATAGCTTACCTTAAAAAATGGCAATCCACTTCTTTAATTTTATTGATGACCTCATATCTTCCCATGTCAGGCAAGTGAACTTTCATGAGCACAAGGTGAGGTTCATTCTTCATCTGATGAACAATGGATAATGCACTAGAGCCTGTTGTAGCAGTAACAACTTGAAGGAAATAATTAAGAAAAGAAAGTTCAGTACAATGTAGAGTATAATTCAATATAAAATTCAAATCAGATATTATTTCCAAGTGTCATGACTTTATAACCATGAATTTTGGGTTTTTGAAGTTTTCTAACATCACTTTTAATCCTCTTCTACTCAAAAGCTTCAACATTTCTCCACTTATTGGTTTTGTGATTTGAATTGCTGAAGTCGCCAGGGGTTTGTTTTCTGAATATAACTTTGGAGAATATAATATGGTTGTTGATATATATATATATATATATCTTCCTAAAGAAAGAGCACACATATCAATAGGTAAAATTTTCCTCCACATTGGCGAGTCTAGGGGACACACTTTAAGGATATGATCAACATTTTCAATCCCACCATTACAGAGAGATCAGTGTTGATGCTGGGTCATCTTTCTACAGTAACGTTTAGAATTAGTGAGGAGTTTTTCATATATATATATATATATATGTATTAGCCAAAGGAAAGTCCTAACAAGTTGGGCAACCGGGAACTTCCAAATTTTTAGTCAAATTTTTCCAGTCAAGGGATTGAGCAGCTGTGCAGCTGGCTCAAGTTTTTACAAACTGCATTGTCATGAACCATGAACAAACTACAGCTTTTTTATTTTAAGTTATGTGCAATAGTGAAAATTTTATTTTAAAAAAATATATTTTATGAAACGAGATGGTGATTTCACTTAGAGTGGAATCAAGACTTCTTCAGTTATAAGTTGCTGAGTTGCTGCTGGTTTTAACAAGGCAAATCTGTGAACTCTTCCCTCTTTTTAAATGACTTTTCTGAGATATTTCGTAATTTCTATTTCAGTGAATTAGGGAATGAATAAACTTTCATGCTCGTGCGGTCCTCAATTCACATCCATCTTTCATTGATAACAGAAGAAAAGATCATCCAAGAGAGTATCCAAACAATTTTGCAACGTCTACAAAAGATTGGTTTTTCAAACAATCATAATAACAAGTGTAACCATAATGAGAATTTAAAATATATATAGAAGACAGTATGGGTGTAGGCCTTTTCAAACATATCCCTAGGCGATGATAACATAATCTGGATGTCGTCAAGAAGGAAGTCGTCCAATTGGTCAGATGTGGAACTGTAAATTCATGGATGACTAGAAAAAGCCAGCTCAATATGAGTCAACACTGTGGTCATAAGTTTCATTGGCAGAACGTTCAATCCAACCTCCCATATAAGAAAATGACACAAGATCTGCATTCGATGTTGAATTGCCCCTCTGATTTATATTGTAAAGTAGAACAGGCTTTTTTGCCAGGGAGGCTTGTGTGCCAGTGTCGCTTCTCCTGTAAGTGATTTTGGATATATATATATAGTTGAAATACGCTTAAGCTTGCAAATACACACAATTTTTTGTATGCTCTTATAAACAAACAGATATACGTGGAATACAGTCATGCATATATACCTGCTGCCTTTGTTAGCAATTTGCTTTTTATCCATCATGATCCTCAAACTAGAAGGCCGAAACGCTTTATATTTTAAAGCTGCCAAGGAATCAAGGTAAATTGTTTTGCTATGGATATAAATTCCACTTATTAAAGGAAGAAAGAAAAGGTTATGGTGTTAAAATTCTAAATAGATATAGAATTACCTGGACTATTGTGGACATCATCATCATCTACCCCAGATTGAGTGCTTAAGTCGGTTTGATTGTGCGTGGAGGAATTTGGTACAATGGAGGTCTGTGTGGAAGTGTGATGACCACTATAGGTGAGACGGTAGTTGAAAGGCACCTTGTCATCTCTCTGCACCGGTTTGGTCGCTAGGCAACCTTCATTATTTTTGTGAGTGCATCTGAAATATTCTCTGCACATAGGCCACATGTAGAGCAAGTCAAAAGAGGCATATATAATTGGGGAACTTAATTGTGAGTCGTGGAGAATTAAAAGTGGTGGTAGTACATTGGAAATTTAGCTTCAAAAATCTCTTGATGGTCATATTTCTTCCAACCATATCCATCTTCAATAGACTCAGATTGTTTTGTCCATGTTGAGATGGCTCCTCTGTTATTTAAGAATTGGTATTAGAAAAATAAACAACCATTTTTTATATAAGCTCACAAGCCGAGATAAATAGAATACAAATAGTTACACCCACACACCTCCTACGAGAATGCTTTTTGTCCTTGAGGACCTTATCATTGGAAGGTCGTAATGGCTCGTCCACTATCCCGTGTTGTGATGGAATTTAACAATGATAGTGAATTAATTAAGGTAATTGCGATGTCATTAATATAAACCAGCATATATATTTAAGAAGTAAATGAAGTTATGGCACGCATACTAGCAGTAAGAACTTGTATAGTTAAAATCAAATATTGATAGATTTACCTAAACTGAAGTCAATGTCATCTACACCAAATTGAGTCATCACATCAACCTGATTATTCATAGAGGAATCTGTTGCACTGGAAGACTGCAGTGGCTCACTCACTATTCCCCCTAATGCAATAGCATTTCAAAAAGATAGTGAATTAAAGTAGTTGTCATGTGGATAATTGATAATTCACCATATTTATGGAAGTAAAAATGAGGTTATGAAACACATATATACTAGCAATAACAACCTATAAAATTAAAATCAAATACTGTTAAACTTAACTGGACTGCAGTTCATGGTGGGATCTGTTATTCTGGTGGCATGTGTGCGAGTGTTTTCCCTCGTAACAGATTTCAATCATTGTTGGGTCTTCTTCACATCGTTGCACTCTCTTTTTAACTGGGCAACCTCCAAAAGAGCATCTGTAATAGTTTCTTCACATTGGAACCACACAGTATAAGCCAAATGAGTCATAGATATCGAAGTAATTAAGTCTCTCTTTTTTCTTTTAGGTTATGTAACTGTAGTGGTCCTACCTTGTATTTTTAGATTTGACAATTAGCTTCGTGCCATATTTCCTCCACTTGTACCCATCATCTAAAAAATCTACTTTGCTTTTTACTCGAAAAACGACTCTGTCAGCATTTTGCTTGACACTGCAAAAGCATCTCCAAATCCAGATACAAGAATTCTTATTACAAAATTGCATCACAATTTTTGCTAAGTTTCATAAAAGAGGTACATAAAATACAGTCATGCAAATATACCTGCTCAAATTGTTGGCATTTTTCTTTGAGTGTTCAATTAAAGTTTGTAGTCGTGTCATATCTGATGTGATAGAATTTAACAAGGCAAGGAAATTAAGGCAAATAGAAATGTTAAAAGAGGTTATGACACTCACACTGAGAAAACTAAAATTAAAAATAGATAGATAATTACCTTTATCATCGTCAATATCCTCATCATCATTCCCAATTTGAGTCATTATATCAACTTGGTTATCAATTGAGGAAAAGATGCGATCAAGCCAACTTGGCCGTTGTGATATTCCCTGTTCTTCTCTCCATTGCAGTTGGTCCCACCACATGATTTCTCCCTGAATGACCTTCAAACTTAGGCTGGATAGTTCCCACCTTGAAAGGCTTAGAAGCTTTGGACAATCATAAATTGCCATTTTATTCAAGCTTTGACCTATGCAACTTCCATTGGAAATGGTAATCAACTTAGGAAGATGGAGAAGCATTATCTTTCTCAATTTAGGTAGGAAAGACCCTCTTTTATGTCTGAAAGATTCACCACTTATCAAGGTGGTTACTTTGGGACAATCCTTAACTATAAGTTCCTTTAATAGTGAAAGATTGGCCAAAAAATCCATGGTGAAGACAGTAGTTAACTCAGGGCAATTTTGCAATACTAAAGACTTGAGCATACCCAAAAAATAGCGAGGTGGCACTGGCCCTTCCCATATGCTTCTTAAACTCTTCATGTACGATACATACAAGTACAACAAATGTGAGAAAATATCATTACCACTATTTGATTGTCTCCCATCAACAATTGTTTGCATTTCTCTGCATTCAACCAACATACATACACGCAGATGTTCTAAATTCATCATTTTAAATTCCGACAGATTCTTGATTGCCCTATGTCGTTCCAGAAATAAAGCTTTACTGTGCCTAACAAGCCTTTTAATTTCATTAGGGACAACATCACCATTTACAAACTTCAAGCTGCAACCACTTTGTTTAAATTTTGCCTCACATGTGGATGGTGTACTTGATATGATCCTTTTCATGTGACTACCAACAATAAATCTAAAATCAACCTGAAACATACGGTCTGGTATGGCCTTTAGAAGTTCCAAATGTGGGATATATAAACTAAGAGTCAGCAAATGCTCTAATCCCATTATTTCTGGAAGAATGTCTTGTACATTCTCATACCAACGCTCATCATCAGGGTTCACATCAATTTTTAAATGTTTTAACCCCTTGAGTTTTGAGATTACTTCAGAGGGAATAATTGTTGGGCTTGTATATTGCTTGCCTTTTCTGCCACGATATTCATAGAAGCAAAGGAACAAGCTTTGGAGATTGGTTAACTCTTGAATCTCTTCTGGCAGATGTATGATTTGAGTTCCATCAAGATCAAGCTTCTCAAGGTTCTTCAATTTCCCAATTTTGGGTGATAATTTCATGAAGCATTCACAACCTTTCAAATGTAGTTCTCTAAGCTGCTCCAACTTGAAAAGAGAGCCTGGTAGTTCTCGTACACTGGTGTAAGATAAGTCTAGGATCAAAAGCAAGGCCATTTTACAGAAAAATGTATTTGGGATTCTTGTTAACTCAACATTTCCCTGCAACATTAACACTTCGAGTTCAGGGCTGCTTAGAGACAAAGGCAGCTCAGATAGTTTATTGTCTGCAAGTTCCATATGTACAACACTATGCCATGCATCATCCTTTGGTGGCTTTGTCAACCCTAATCCAGATTTCTTCATTAAGAAAGGGGTTGGGGTGTTCAATGAATTCAAAATAGCATGAGTGTCCTCCGGCAATTGGACATGCTTATCATTTGAATGATCTTGGATTAAGATATCCATAGCTCTGTGTTATCTGTTAACTGACAAGAAATTTAGCGATGCATCAATTCATTTGATTTTGATATCTGGGATGAATAAGCACCTCATTAGGCAATGCTTTAGTGTTTGATTCATATAATTGTAGATGAAGTTTATGAATGTAATAATCATAACTATGTTTACATCCTGAAACATATTCATGTCATAAGAAGTGCAACGTGAGCATGTTTCAGGAACATGAATATGTCATAAAAACGGGGACCAAATAATTTTGAAGTCTGTTTTGGGTTTGTTTAAAAGCATGTCAATCCCCATGTTTTCATTTGTTTAGTCACCAACTAATCGTTATGGTGCACTTTATTTTTTTTGTGCATAATTAATCAAGGCAATCTTCAACCCTTAGATGATAATTTTTTTATTTGATCAAGAGCATAATTCATGCATGTCTGTGTGTGTGCGTATTTTTTTTTAATACATTGCAGAAAAACTTGCCTCTCTTTTAGAAAGCTATTCTGTATTAATCAAGAAAAGTTTTTAATATATCGGAAGTCTTCCATTTAGCAAGCTAATGATCATCACTAATATAATGCTCTAAAGCTATTGAGTTAACAGATTTGAAAATATTAGAAGAAGATTATATACGTGCCAGGCAAGTCCATTTAATCACCACTGAGTACTTTTTCTTGGATTACTTTTTATTTGCTCCAATTTTTCAAAGATGCTCAATAACATCTCAAACTTTCTGCTCTTGTGTTTTTGTGCTTCTGCTGATTCCTATTCTTCATTATCATTTTTTTTTATTTTGTTACTGTTTAATTCTTGATGAAGACTTGAAATGATCGAAGGTGGGCGATGGAAGAATGGAGCCTTGCCTTGTGAAAATTAGTGCGAGACTTCAGGAATTCAAACGTTGTGTGATCCTGGTAATTCGGTCTCTTTATTAGTTTAGTTTATTTTATTGATATCTCAGTTTCTTTATTTTATATCATTTAAATAAGTTCTTGAGTCAGTTACGTGAGGCTTGTTCACGTTGTCATCTGTGGGTCTTATTTTTCTGAGTTGTTTCCTATTATTTTGCTTTATTCTTTTTTATGGGGAGTGTGGGAGAGATGTCAGGATAGTTGGAGAAAAACGTGGCTCTAGATTATATATGGGATCATATTGTAATCAGAAAAATGATATAGAAATCTAGATACACATTCCCAAAATACTCTCTCCAATTTATCTTTACGTTTTGGTTTCATTATTCCCTTTTTTTATTTTATGATATCAGAGCCATTGATTTTTGGGAATTTTGTTATCCGTTGAAATGGAGGTCTCAAATGGAGGAAACATACAAAACAAGATGGAGAAGCTTGTAGGCAACAACTACAAGTATTGGAGGATGTGTATGGAGCCGTATCTTCAAGGTCAGGACTTATGGGGATTGGTTGCTGGTGCTGATACAATTTCTCCTGATGTTCCTAAGAATGCCGAGTCACGACGAAAGTGGAAGATTATGGGAAAGCTCTTTTTGCTTTGAGGACATCTATCAGCAAAGAGTTTATTGATCATGTTCGTGGCATCTCTTCTCCAAAGCAAGTTTGGGAAACACTGGAAAGGCTCTTCACCAAGAAGAACACAACAATATTGCAATTGTTGGAGAACAAGTTGGCAATGCTAAAGCAAGAAGGTATGTCGATTTCAGAATACTTTTTACGTATAAAGAGTATTTGTACTGAAATTTTAGAGATAGATGCTGATGAAAAGATTAGTGAAGCTCGTCTACGTCGCTATCTTATTCGTGGTCTAAATAAGGAGTATGGGCCTTTTGTCACTTCCATACAAGGATGGTTGAATCAACCTTCTGTTGAGGAATTGGAGAATTTACTCTCTAATCAAGAAGCCTTGGCGAAACAGATAGTGAAGATTTTTGAAACTGATGTTGTTCTCTACTCAAAGGGAAAGACTAATACAAAAAATGTGTCTAGGAGCAGGAAGGAAGAAGAAGATTCAAATCCAGAAGAAGATAGTAGCTCACACACTAAGAAGCCTATCACATGCTTCAGATGTGGGATGACTGGGCATATAAAGAGGAATTGTCGAGTGAAGCTTTCCAAGGCCAATGTTGCATGCACAAGTGAGGGAGATGATCAACTCAACTGGGATCACTGCTTTACTGTTGAAGCTATTCAACAAAAGTCAACCCAAGCCTTTGTTAATTATGCTTACAACAAGAAGAATGAGTGGATCATTGATTCAGGTAGTTCTCACCACGTAACCGGGAATGAGACCTTATTTTCAGAAGTGCATGAACACCATAGGGACCGAGTTATTGTCACTGCTGATAACTCCACTCATCCAGTAGCAAAAGAAGGCATTGTGACGATTGATGTAGCAAATGATATAAGCACAAAAAGTATCAAGCTGCATGATGTTTACCATGTTCCAAGTTTGACTAAAAATCTAGTTTCGGTTCCTCAAATTACTGATTCTGGAAAGTATGTATTATTTGGCCCCAAATGATGTGAAGGTGCTTGATAATGTGAAAGAAATATTTGCTGATGTTATTTTTTCTGGTGAGAAGAAAGGCTCTTTATTTGTAATGGCAGCAGGTGAAGCTTATGTGAAAAAGACAAGCTAAACCGATAATGCTGCTATTTGGCATGCTCAGTTGGGTCATGTTGGCTATCAATTTTTGCAGCAGATTTCTTCTAACAAGTTAGTAGATGGAATGCCAGCCTTGAAAAATGTTCGTAAAGATGTGATTTGTCAAGGCTGTCAATATGGCAAGTCCCATCGTCTTCCTTTCAAAAGGTCATTGAATCGGCGATCTGCATTGTTCGAGTTGGTTCATACAGATTTAATGGGACTAATAAGAACACCAAGTTGTAGTGCACATCGTTATGTTATGGTACTGGTGGATGACCACTCAAGGTTCACTTGGGTGATGTTTTTGAAAGATAAGAGTGAAGTGCTATCGAAGTTTGTGGAATTCAAAGAGGCCATTGAAAAGGAGTTTGGAAAGAAGATAAAATGTCTTCGGAGTGACAATGGTGGAGAATACATGTCAGACGACTTCTTCAAATATTGTGACAATAACAACATTCTTTATCAAATGACTTGTCCGGATACTCCACAGCAGAATGGGGTTGTAGAAAGAAAACTTGGGCATCTTGCCTCAGTTTGTCTTTCATGGCTGCATGACAAGAATCTTCCTCGAGATCTTTGGGCAGAAGCAATTCAATGTGCGTGTCATGTGACAAACAGGTTGCCACCTTGGCTAGGTACACATAAATCTGCTTTTGAAATTCTATATGGTGAAAAGCCTAATGTAAATTATTTTCAAGTGTTTAGTTCTGCATGCTATGTTCATATTCCTAAGAATCATAGGACCAAGCTTGACCCAAAAGCAAAGAAGTGTGTATTTGTTAGCTATGACTCTTACAGGAAGGGTTGGAGATGCATAGATCCCGAGACAAAGAAGTATACTACTTCTAGAGATGTGGTGTTTGATGAGGTGTCATCACCATTCTCTACTCCAAAATTTGTTGCCCTTAATGATGACCAAGACAACTTGGAGCCCTTGTTTCCTGAAGCAAGTGTGCAAGCACATAGTGGTAAAGAGGCAGAAGTTGAGCCACCAGTTGAGGATAGAGAAGATGGTGAAAAACAAGTTGTGAAGCGGTCATCAAGAGAGAAAAGATAGCCAAATTACCTCAAAGATTATGAGGTAGAACTTAACAATTGTTCGGTAACTGCATGTTTCTTTGCAGGGTCCTTAACTGTAGAAGAACCAACAAGTTATGAGGAAGCAAAGGGCTGTCCAAATTGGGCAAAAGCAATGTAGGAAGAGATTGATGCTCTAGAAAAAAATGAGACATGGGATTTAGTACCCAAACCAGCAAATTGTGAGCCAGTCACTTGCAAATGGGTCTTTCGATTGAAAAAAAAATCTGATGGCACTATTGATAGGTTTAAAGCTCGTCTGGTTGCTTGTGGTTTCTCTCAAAAAGCTTCCTGTCGAACCGGCTCCTAACTTAGAGCACAAGCCAAGTGTAGTCTTGAACTTTTGCACATATTCTTTAGTTTCACACTAAGCTCCCGCACTAAGCTAGAGAGAATCCACTTGAGATAACCACGCCTCTGAGTTTTCTTGCTCGTTGCGCTAACAGACGCTATGGAGTTCCAACCTAACACTCTTTCCTCGAGTTGATACTTCTTTATGGATTAGACTATGAAGATTAGTCCGGTGGCAAAGATGGTGACAGTGAGGACTATTATCTCACTTGCTGCTTTTAAAGGTTGGAAATTGTGGCAACTTGATGTAAAGAACGCATTTCTTTACGGAGAGTTGGATCGTGAAGTATTCATGGAGCAACCCCCTGGCTTTATTTCAAATCAATTTCCAAATCATGTTTGTTGTTTAAAGAAAGCACTTTATGGCTTAAAGCAAGCTCCACGAGCTTAGTATGGTAAAGTTTCTCAATATCTTATTTTTTGTGGATTTAGAGTTTCTGATTCAGATTCCAGTTTATTTATAAAATTAGAATCAAATGTGCAGCTTTTGGTATTATTATATGTTGATGATATGATAATAACTGGAGACATTGAGTCAGAAATTTCTAACTTAAGGGATGACTTGTATGTTCGTTTTGATATGAAAAATTTGGGGGAGGTTGGTTGTTTTCTTGGTTTAGAAGTTGAAAAATCATCTCAAGGGTATTTTGTATCTCAAGAAGCATATGCAAAAAGTCTCTTAAAACGTTTCAGCATGGGGGAGTCAAAAGAAAAAGCCACCCCGATGGAGCCAAATCTAAAGCTGAGGAAAGATCAAGGCAAGCCATTAAAGGATGAGAAGAAGTTTAGACAACTTGTTGGAAGTTTAATTTATCTAACCATCACAAGACCAGAAATTTCATATGCTGTTGGCATTGTTTCTCAATTTATGCAGAATCCAAGAAGTTCTCACTTGGAAGCTGCAAAAAGAATTTTGAGTTATGTGAAAGGAACTATTGGTTATGGTCTTTTATACAAGAAGTGTGACAGCTTTATGTTGAGTGGTTTTACAGATGCAGATTGGGCTGGAGATACAAATGACCGTCACTCAACTTCAAGTTATTGCTTCAACACAGGCTCAGCAGTAGTTTCTCGGTGCAGTAAGAAACAAGATGTTGTTGCCTTATCCAGCACCGAAGCTGAGTATGTGGCTGCAACCATGGCAGCACAAGAGTGCACTTGGTTAAAGAGATTAATCGGGAACATGCTATGTGAAGTTGACTATGCTGTGCAGATTAAATGTGATAATGAAAGTGCCATCAAGCTTGCATCAAATCCTGTTTTTCATACCAGGACAAAACACATAGAGGTGCGTCATCATTATGTTCGTGAGAAGGTCTTGAGTGAAGAGATTGAGTTAATGTGTTTGAACCAGTGCTCAAGTGGTTGATATATTCACTAAGGCCTTGGTGAAGCCTAAGTTTCAAGCTCTTCAGGATGCTCTCGGAATTGTAGATCGGAAGTTCGCACTAAGGGGGAGTGTGAAAATTAGTGCGAGACTTTAGGAATTCAAATGTTGTGTGATCCTGGGACTTCGGTCTCTTTATTAATTTAGTTTATTTTATTTTATTGATATTTCAGTTTCTTTATTTTATATCATTTAAATAAGTTCTTGAGTTAGTTACGTGAGGCTTGTTCACGTTGTCATCTGTGGGTCTTATTTTTCTGAGTTGTTTCCTATTATTTTGCTTTATTCTTTTTTAGGGGAGTGTGGGAGAGATGTCAGGATAGTTGGAGAAAAATATGGGAAGGACAATCATGGCTCTAGATTATATATGGGATCATATCGTAATCAGAAAAATGATATAGAAATCTAGATACACATTCCCAAAATACTCTCTCCAATTTATCTTTACGTTTTGGTTTCATTATTCCCTTTTTTTATTTTATGCCTCTCGTCTCTTCTCCAAACCACGATGCAGATCTGGGCGATGCTGAAGAGGAACAAGGGGGCTACAAACCACAGTGGGCAGAGGACAAATGATGAGTAAAATTTGTGTGTTTTTTTTAATATGCTACTACTTCAAATTTCTTAATATAAGAGTTAGATGACTTTTTAGAGATTAATATAAGAGTTTTTTTTTTTTAAATATACTACAACCCATGATTTTGATGGGCAAGCTTAGTAGAATCCGATATGGGAAGCACTGAAACAGCAACCTGGATTTTGCTAACAGACTGCCAGATTGAAGATGAGAGGTGAAAACTGAGGGCGTTGTTCCCGAACAATATTATGTCTCGTTTGGTATGGTGGAAGTGAAACTGGAGGTGAAAATGAGATTAAAAGTTTGTTTAGTGTACATATGATAAGTGTGATATAATTTTTAATTAATATGTTCATTTATCATGTGAAAAGGCATATATGCCTTTGACTTAAAAAACCCAACCACCATCTCACAAAGCCACAATTGTTCCGGCAACCACCTCGGAGACAATCACAATCCTCCATTTTTCCACAAACATAAGCCACCAACAATCAATATTACCCAAATAAACAAAAAGGAAACAGGTCAAGGAGCAAAATGCAAAGACAACATATTGGAAAAGAAGAGATATAGAGCGGTATCATTCAGAAGAAGAAGAATGATGAGGCTGGAGGAGGAGTCATGACTCACGAACAATAATATAGTATAAATGGGTCGACAAATTTGAGTTTCAAAGAAACTGAATCAGTTTCGAGGGCAGGTTGGAACCCACTTCTATCAAATTTGGTAAAAGTGAGTTCTCAACCGCCAAAAACATGATTTCAATTCTAGTTCTACTTCCAATTTCCTAGCCTTGGTTCCAATGTACCAAATAGGGCATCTAGACACTAGTTCTTGCATTCTTAGGGTAAAGACAAGGTTGAACGACATGAAACGAGACCAACTAAGGAGAATGAGATGGCAGAATAGCATAGTAAAAGAGCATAAGAGCAAAATCAACAAATTCTAAAGTTCTAAATTGTTCCTCTCAGTTGAATTAAAAATGTCTTAAAAGTATTGGCCTAGATATGAATTTTACCCACATGTTTGGATAGACAAAAAATTAGGGGAAAGAAAACTAGGAAGGAAAATTATCAAAAATAATTAATTTTTTACTATTTTTAGAAGTTTTTCTTCCTAATATCCCCTTATTTTTCCCACTTTTCTCTCCAAACATAGTAGGGCACGCTACAGCCCACGGCATTTTTTTCCTTATTATATGATTTTATATTTTTGGTTCCTATTCTTTAATTATTACATATTATTAAATATTCCTATTAAATAATATTTTATTCATTTTTACAAATTTACACAATACTCAACAATCACAAGTATTAAACTAATTCTTTAATTATTGAAGAAGCTAATATTATACTTAATTATTTTAAATTCATGATTTTATATAATAAATAAAAATAATTTTAAGTTTTATTATCTTAAAAATTATCTTCCATTAAATTGATGGTCATTATCTTAAATATTTTAATCTACCTTTTATTAATGGTCATTATCTTAAAAATTATGTTTCATTGAATGGAGTTATATTAATTGATAAAGAGTGTATATATGTGTGCGCATATATATTCCATCTAATGAGGATGAAAAGTTGTTAGTTGTTAGATTTTTTTTTTTTTTTTTGCCGACTGTTAGTTGTTAGATATGTCACCCATAAGAGAGCGTCATTTATTAATTCGGATAGTTTACTCACCGATTTGTCAGTAGAGCTGGGGACCTTAAATGAGCTTGTTGGTGCTGACCGCAAGGCCTTTCAAAAATCAGTGCAAAAATACATCAAGAAAGTATCAGATATGTTAAGATTAACGAATGAGCAAACAAAGAATAATATATTTAGCAACTTAATTAATACTCGTTTGACGCCTATGATCATATAAATTTGAAATCCCGTCATACAATGCAAAAAAAGAATATTTCAAGGAGAGTATATTTGCAATTCCCAGTAAGTATATATGATGAAATCAAACAATCAATGTCTATGTATGCATCTATATCCACCTCAAACTTACTCATATGGAACGAAATATGGCCCTAATAATCCTCCATCCGTTCTTCTTTCCGCGTGTTAACAGCTTGGGGAGGGGAAAAGAAGTGAACAAACCGTGAAAGACATCGTCAATAATCTTGGACTCATCTTTGGACCATTAGGGATGGAGTTATTTTGGTGGTTTGTATAAGTATTTTTGTTTCACTAATAACTACTATTCTAGATATATCATGGTACGGGATTATTTGAACTACAAGATCAAATCAGATTATAGAGCAAGATTTGATAAATAAAAGTCAACAAATTGGAATTCATTTATCAACAGATTTTTTTTCTTCCATTTGAATTCATTTCAATAATTCTTTTAGCTGCTTTGATTAGTGCAATTGTCATGGCTCGCCATTAAGAATAGAACTAGCAATCTCCCTCTAACGACATATCAGCAGGGCAAAGACAGGACACATCAGCCCTCAAAGGAGACTTATCTCTCTTTGACGTCATCTTGGGAGAGGAAATTTAAAAATCAAACCATATATATTATGTATTTTCCTGCATCCATCCCAAGTCAAACAACAAGCATTAACATACATTTGAGCTATTTTGACCACGTTAAAATGTAGTGAGATAACATAATATCATACAGATTACAAAATGGCATAATCCCCATATCGTCATTTATTGACATTCTCTCTGTTTTATAAGAGTTTAAAATTTGAATTGTCTTTGTTGTTTTTATAAGAGCTCAACAAGAGTTATCTCAACAATTAATGAGCTTTCTTTTCTATTTATGCCCCTTATTAATTATATGAGTAAAATACTCCAACTTCTCTTACATTTTGCCTTAATTACACAGACCTCCCTCCAATTTTAAAAATATACACTTAAGTTTAAATTGTTAACTCCATTAAGGAATTTTATTTTTTAATTAAAATGTATATTAAAATAAATTTTATTTACTAATTTACCCTTTATCATTACTAATTCTCTAATTTTGTCTAGAATTGTTTTAAGTAATTTAAGAGTTTTTTCTCTTTTTCTTAATTTATTTTTTACTTTTTCAAATAGTTATCTATTAATTTTTTTGTCATATTGAGATAAAGAAATAATTAATTTAATTAACCCAAAAATATAAAAATTAATTAAAAATATGATTAATTCTTTTAATAGATGCATACTTAAATAAATATGCTTATTATAAATGTTTGTGAAAAAATGTATTTAAAAATTTAAAATTTATATAAGTTATATAATGTCTCAAATGGAGAACCAATCATGGTGTCGTGGTAAAAAAATGAAAGAAATATATTTTTAGCCATTTAAAAGAATAATAAATAAATAATTTTCCATAAATATGATAAAAATTTAAAATTTTATAATATATTAAAAATTAATAAATTTTATAATATATTGGAAATTCTGAACATATATATTAGATTTTTTTTGTATAACATTATTTTTAGGCAAATATAAATGTTTATTCATTTGTTAAAGAGGTGTATTTTGATCAAAGCAAATATTTAATAGTCAAACTTAACGGTTGACTAACAGTTGAGTGTATGAAAATTGAATATCAAATATGTGAGTGAGGTTTTTATAACATGCATTTTAATTTTAAGAAAGGTTTATATACGTTTTCAAAATATATACCAGAGGGGTAGTCAATATATATATTGAATTAATTGATGGGTTGATGATACTTATTTTTTGTTCTATTTCTCTCTCTTATTTTCCCATTTATAAATAAGGACATACTTGACAAAAAAGTTTATTTTCAAGACATATTATTTTTTATTAGTTTTAACCACTTTCTTAAATCACGTAATGACTTGATTTAAAACTAAGGGAAATTATAAAAACCTTCATGTTAATTTTTTCTTATATTTTTGGTACCTATTATTTAACTATAACAATAATCATAAAGTAGTATTAGATACTCCTATTAGATAATATTTTATGCCTTTTCAAAAATTTATAAAAATAAGAGCAAAATTAATTGAAACTTAGTCTAAAATTTAAAGATATTTTAAGTTGAACAAAAAATTAAAAGACTTACTTACTTTGATCAAGGGTAAGTGTAGTTGGCTTCTCTCCCTCTTTTACTCTTCTTTTCCCTTCATTATCATTGGATTAAAAATCTCAACGGTTCATATTTATTATGATACAAAAATGTTGTTATAATTATTTCTTAAAAAATACATATATAAATTTTAACGGTTAAAATTTGATACGTATGAAGATATGCATATTATTGCTATTATTATATAGTAGATTTTCTTCCCAATTTTTCACTTCAATTTTGAATTGTTCAAATTAAATTTTAATCGTTTACATTTATTTATGTATTTTTTAAAAAATAATTATAATAATATTTTTTATAAAATGTTAAATCATGATTATCAAAATTTTAATCTAATGATGATTAGGGGGAAAAAAGAGTAAAGGAGAAAGGTAAGGGAAAGAAGCCAACTCTGCCTTAAGCATATAAAAATGAACATATCTGTTGTTTCAATAGCAACAAATTGGGAAAAGATGAGGGGGAAAAGCATGAATCAATGCTTGCTTCCCATAAATTCTCTTGATTTCAAAATCTTATGAGCTTGGCTGGTGTCATGACAAAAAATTAATTAATAAAAGCATAAGTTGTATAACTCACCTCACTCTGAGTTCTGTATATGTATAAAGCTGATTATAACTGCTTCAGATTCAATAGTTGAATGCCAGTCAAATTGCTAGCTAGCTAGTTCCCGGAGAGCATTAAAATGATATTGAAAAGGAAGAAAAAAAACAAGAGAAATCATGAATATTGAAGGAAGAAGGATTTGAAATTGAAGAACATAGAAAAGAAAAGTAAAATGTGTATGAGGATGGGATAATAGTGGTACATACCAAGAAGCCATTTCATCAAGCCTCGTCTTAGCTCAAGCACAAGCCTCCGTTGGAGGAGTAAAGGAGATGCAGAGAGTGGAGGGTTCAATAGTGGTCCTTGCGTTGGAGGAGTAAAGGAGATGCAGAAAGTGGAGGGTTCAATAGTGGTCCTTGCGCTTATTCCTTTAAACAAAAAACAAAAAACAAAAAACAAAAAACAAAATAACAATAGGTACGTAGAAATTCCATGCACCTTTCTCCATCTAATCGTAAATCATTAATTGAAAAATTTACAAGCATGCCCCAATAGCTTATTACTGCTTCAGGTCCGCACATTGACTTCTTTTTCTTTTTTCTTTTTTTGAGATTTAAAAAGTTAAATAAATTACTTAATCATAATATATATTGTGAATCATTATATGTATATCAGTTTATAAATTAGAAAAATTAAGTTGGAGAAAAATAATAAATAAAAAAAATTTAATATAATTTATTTAGTTTTCTTAATATCTCTAAAAATAAATTTAACTAACTCTTATATCAAACACCGGATAATATAATTCACATGACACTCCGCAGCTTTTTTTTTTCATAAGGGAGGTTGCGGACACCTAACTCGTAATTAAGCATTCTTTATTCCTTGGCCTCAAATTCCACAATTTCAAATAAACGTGCCCATTTTGATTTTCTCAGCTTCTTCTTCTTTTGTTTTTTGTTTTTTGAACATCAAGTTGACGAGAATCATTGTATCTATTTCATTTTTTATAATAAAATACCCATGTAAAATCATTTTTATTGTGGATTCAAAAAATGATAATAGAATTTTAAAGATGGAGATAACATTTAAATAAATTCGGAAAAATTTAGATGCACAAGGCTCTTCTCAATTCTCATTTATAAAAAAAAAAGGTGGTCTCGTCCATGTCTTTCGAAATACATATAAAATAACAAATCTGTCAATGAAGCTGTCAAACACTTTAATTTAGTTTTAAAATTTTCATCTAAGTATCTTTTACTTTGATTCTTTATCAGTTAAAAATCAGGCACTTATATTAATTGAAATATTTTTTATTAAAATATTTAAAATTAAAGTGAAATAAAATATTTTTTTTATTTTAAAAATTAATGTGGATTTCATAATTCTTTAAAAACACATGTATAGCTTATATATTTTTTTTTAAAAAAAAACATTTTGTGAGTATCTATATTTTTCCTCAATTTTTAATTTGATGCACATGTGTTTTTTTTAACTTAATTTAATTATTTATTTTTGCTCAGTTAGCACCATTAACTTTTTTAATGATGCTCAATTAGCACCATTAACATTTTTACATGAGCTTACGATAGAACAAAGTAAATAATTTAATTAAAAAACATGCATATACCTAATTAAAAATTAAGAAAAAATCCACCCTGTACAAAATAATTTTCCTTTTTTATCATGCCAATTCCTTGGCATAAAAGTAGTTGAATGTGGATAAGGATAGAAAAGTCTTCCCGTTCTGAGCATTAAATTAAAAGAAAGATCGATGACGATGTGGGCTAAAGCTCCATCTACCACACAATACAAAGATGCCGTAGCCGAATGAGACTTATTAATTGTGGATGTGTTAGATGGGTAACTTCCATCCATGGGATAATGGGGATATCAATATTGGAAATTATGAAATTTCCATGCACCTTCCATCTAATCCTGCATCAATCATCGAAAAATTATGAAATTCTCTTGCGTGCGTTTCAGAAAAAATCTGATCGTGATCTATTAGGATTATATGAATTTAGAAGATTGATTCTTATGCTTAAGAAATTGATGTCCTAAGGTGGTGTACTATACATTTTTCCGCATTTTGGATTACTCATCCAGTCCTTAATATAAGATATATGTTGAATGTTGATCTTGAACCAAAATATAAGATATAATTTTTATATTTATCAATCTTTTCCTAATTTAACCATTATTAATACTCCATCAACATTAATCAATGAGAAAAGGAGAGGAGGGAATTAAAGAAGATGATTGGGATATTTTAGAAAATACATGTGATATTAACTGACTTAATTAAATTTTTTAATATAATTAAATTAGGTAAATATGTCTTATACTTAAAATCGAGGGAATATTTTCTAAGTATTTTAAACCATCATAGCCATGAAGTTTCCTATGATTTTTTTTTTTCCAGTGTGCCTCCACGATAGTGTCGGTGTTCATTAGCGGAGGAGGAATATCGAGTTTATTGCTCTATCAGATAGATTGTTCAAGTTTTATTTATTTCGAACAGTTTAATTTAGTTTTCTAAATAAAGTTGTTATTATTTAATTTTTTTTTGTTGAACACTAAAAAAATAATGCTGTATGATTTCTTTTGAAAAAAAAAACTAATTTCAAATATGAAAATAAACATTAAAAATAAAATATGATTGAGATGATGAACACTGGCCACATTTTTTCATTTTGGCAAAATTACTTATAAATACCTGTTTGGAAATTTTATTGCTCTTACCTACCGGAATTCCTGAGTATGAAAATGCCTGTAAACAACGTCTTAAAAATTGAATACTTGAATTTTGAAGAGATGCAAATTTATAAGTAATTTTGCCTTACCTAAAGGACCTCCTGAGAATGAAATTTTGTTGCACTTACTCTTACCTACCGGAATACCGGTATTTTATTGCTCTTTCCAGACAGTTTTAAACCAAAATTGGGGATAATTTTAAGAATCAAAAGTGGTATTAACCCAAATCAATTTCAATATATGTTTGGATCATTATTTTTAAAAACATACTCCATCTGATTTTTCTTTTTTAAATAAGAGACAAGTTGTAAGTATGACATGTTCTCTTATATAAGAGACACTTCGAGGTTGTTTCAATTTTTTTTTTTTTGGTTTATCATTTTACTGCCACTAATTACTTCTATAACCCATATCATTGCATTTAATTTCCACACCTTGTCTCACCACCACATATTCTCTCCCTTCCACATAAATACAGATATTTTTGCAAAAAGTTACATTTTTACCTCTTTTTTGTCTCAGACTAAATTTAATCAACTTTTCAAATAATATGATTCAGTTAACTGTTTCTTGTAAAACAGAATTGGAGGGAGTATATAAAATGGAGTGAGTGGTGAAAAATACGTCACTTTGATGATATGATTGTCACTAGGATAAGAAAAAGAAAGAACAAATTAGTGGGATAAATATAAACATGGTGAAAATTCAAGGAGGCAGCCCATAAAACTTGCATGATTGTGATTGGTCTCTTAACAACATAGTTTTAAAATATCTTAAAAGGAATAGTTCTATTAAACTAAATAATAATATTCTCTCGTAACTAACATTTCTAGAACCGTTTCACAGGCTTCCAGGTTTAAATGGCTGGGGTGATGGCGGTTGCTGGAATAGTTGTTCCCGCGGTTGTATCTTTTGTGGCACCTTTATTCGTGGACTCTCTAAAACGAAAAATCAACGAGAGAAAACAATCACTTGCTGACTTAAATGAAGTGCCAGAGAAAGGATTAAAGGAGCTACTTGGTTTACAAAGTGACAGAGACAGATAAGTTTCGGGCAATAATGAACAGAAAGATCCGTCTAAGCTTTATAAGCTTTGGAAGACGCGTGTATCAAATATTCAGGAAAGGGTGACTCCCTTGAATGAAGAATATAAACAAGTAAAGGTAAATAAATGGAGTCGTTGTAAAAGACGACGTCATGTTAAGAAAGAGATCAAGAGGGCACTGTAGGAAGTAATCGATCTTCTTGGAAAATGTAAAGAGATCAATATTCTTGTTGATAAGCTGCCAGAGCTGGCCATAAAAGAGATTGGCGTTCCATCAATTGCCAAGGATCTGACCCTTCAGAATGCTTTAGATGTCCTTCAGTTTCGGCTACACATTAATGGAGTAAAATGCGTGGCACTTTATGGACAAAAAGGAGTGGGGTAAACAACAATAATACAACACATAAATAACCATCACTTCTATGATAATAGCCCTGACAATAAGGAGTTTGATATGGTGATTTTCATCAAAGTGGCGGCTGATGAGCAGATCGATGAGCATACTGAATGCCTTCACATTCTGCAGAAAATTGCAGAGCGAATAAAGGTGGATACAGAAGCTAATGAATCTGAAGTTGCTAGAAGAATACAGAGAGTGCTCGATGTAACCCCCTGCCGTAATTATATCCGAAATACGAGATTAAAGTGAAATAGAGACAAATAAGAAACAAAACTATTTCACAATCCCATCTTCACGATAGGGTTTTCACAACTACCTTTCGAAATATAATAAACCCGGTCTCATATTCAAATTTCGAATACAATTACATCACGCGGAATATCACATTTATAACAAATCAGAGTGCACAACAATATCATCCCGGCAACTTCCGGGTTCATACCTTTACATAAAATTCATAGGGCATATTCGCCCTTTACAATACCTCAAACGGGGATTACACAAGTCTCAACTCTATACATAATCAAATATACATTCCACAATATATACATCCAAATCCAAATACGAATATCCAAATATACATCCCAACTATGATAACCAACTACCAAAATCTATAACCCGAAGTAGTCCTCGTCGCCTTTGCCTGTTTGCTCCAACCTCGATCCACCTACCCTGTCTAAAAGGTTGGTAGGGGAGGGTGAGATTCGAGAGAATCTCAGTAGGAAACAGATACCTATATGCATGTATGATATGTGTTTAATGCATGACATGCTTGCAATACATAACTCATGTTCACACAATGACATATCTGCGTGCTCAATGTTTCAACAACATACTCATGGCCATAGCATAACTAGAAACAGAGCTACAATCATTCATACATGTTTCACATAATCCAGCAAAGCAATACATGCATCAAAACATAAACACAAATATCAAAGCATGCAAGAGAGGTAAGTTCCCTACACTTTTCTTTCCACGTATGCTCCAGCTCCGGCTACCCACGATCAAAGCGAATATCCAACCCTATAACCAAATCAAGGACATAGGGTTATTCTCTATTCCAAATCTTTACTTTCATATCACTTAAGGTTGGTTACCATTCACACCCTTTAGGTGGCTAAAATAAGCTCAACGAAAGCCTAAAGGATTGGGACGTACTAGGTTGGAAATCACCTTTCAAAATCACAAATTGCTGAAAATGGGGGTTGGCTGCAGCCAAGAACCCTCTGGCTGCAGCCAAAACACGCACAGAAGGTTTCTGGCTGCAGCCAAGAATTTCTGGCTGCGGCCAAAACGTGCACAGAAACTTTTGCGCTGCAGCCAGGATTTTCTGCTGCAGCCAAGGCAACTTCAAAATTTCATAACTAATTCCACAAAAATCGAAATGAGGTGATCCCAAAGCCAAATTAAATATTTTTAAGTCCTCTTCATAGGAAAAATATGGCTTATTACCAGAAATCACCACACAAATCCAGATTTACACAAAATCCAACATTGTACCAAAACAGGGTCCAGTTTCGTCCCCAAACTTTGGACAGTTCAAACTCCCAGTTCACAAAACTAAATGACACATATTATATGTCCATTTTGAAGCTTACGATGTGAACTTCAAGACTGGAAAGTTTCATAATTTTTAGAGACTATTTGGTCATTCAAAACGCTTACACAATCTGACTGCCCAGAATAGAGTTTCAATGAGCGACATTTCAGTTTTTGCACTTTAGCTTCCAATGATCCCATTTTCACATCAAACATCATCTTCACACAAAATTTCACAAGGAATCCATTGGAAATACCAAATCAACCAAATTCACATTATATTGACATGTTTCACAATGAATTGCAACATGTCACACAATTCACAATACCAACTCTACATTACAATCTCTTTCCATTTCAAATTCAAAACCAATTTCAATGATGCCAAAACATAATATGACACCATTTTCATCATCAAACACAATCCAATTCATCCAATCAAAAATCACATGAAAATCAGGGCAAAATTCGAAATTCACTAAACTCATCCACAAATCACAAAACTTAGATCAAAAGGCTTCAAATACTCACCTCTTCCTCTTTCCCAAACCAATTCCTTGATTCTTCATCTTTCCACTTTTCCTCAAGCAACAAAACACCTCCTCTCACAAATCTAAAACCATAGAGATGAAGCTCTCATCACTATGAACAACATTATAGAAGGACATTAGAGCATTAGAGGACTACAAGCCAAGCAAAATATCACCTCTAGTTTTCTCTTTCCTCCCCTTGTGCTTGGCGTCCATGGAGTGTGTGAGAGAGAAGATAAGATGATGAAATGAAGATGATGAAGTGATGCAGATTTTGGGGCCCAAAAACGTGAAAATAAGGGAGAGAGAAGAGAGGAAGAGTGTTGACTCTTTGACCCAAGATCAAGGGTCCAAAACTTGCCAAGTGTCACTCTCTTGTTCCATCTTCATGAGTTCACATAGGCCCTTGCACACATGATTCCACCCTTTGATCTCTACACAAATCAATCCTAACCATTGATCTTGAAGTTACCAATGAGTTTCCTCTTCGGTAACTGACCAATCGGTCGGCAACTTTACCGTTTTGCCCTTGATTACGGTAATTCTCATAGAATCACCACCAACACTTCACATCTTTTCATTTAGCCACAATATGCGCCTTCCATCTATTTTAAGTCAATTTAGATGTTAATCCATAATTGAGCTTAAATACAGGGTTTTGGCGCTGATCACAGCACACACGAATCACATCGGGTGCCAACTCACACCATAATCTCCAAAATTTTGAAAGGGGGAGATCCTATTGGATCCTATCCAAATTTTTCGTTTGCTAGGCCCGTAGTTAAAAAACCTACTTTCTTACTCACTAATCACTTCCGCTTTTGGAGTCATTATCTCTTAATCACAATTTGGGATCTTGCTAAACCGGGGCTTAGCAGTCCACTAATCTTAGGCTTATTCTCTAGCCTCAAGTCTCAGAATTCGGGGTATTACACTCGAGAACTAAAGATATTTGCTGTTTTTAGATGGCGTAATAAGGTATGCATTTGCACTCAATAGGATTTGGGGAAAGTTGGATATTTCCAAACACCAAAAGGATAGTAAGGTGGTAATAGCCACTCATTATCCTCTTGCTTCATGGTCGAAATATGTTGACATTATAGTCAAGCTCGAAATGTTATCCCTTCAAGAAGCATGGGATGTGTTTCAAAATATTGTTGGTGACAATGATTTATACCACATACCGAACGCTGAGCTGGTATGTGATAGGTTCTACTGTTGTCTTCCCCTCCTTATAGTTCCTATTTCAAAGTGTTTTAAATATCAAGAAGCTCCCATTGATTGGGAGACGCATTTGGATGAATGGAGGCATTGGCCTGAATCTGGAGTTGATGAAACTGATGAGTTGTTCTCAATCTTGAAAATTTGTTATGAACGGTTGCGTGATCCAAGTAAACAAAAATGCTTCCTTTATGTTGCACTATATCCTACAAACAGCAACATATACACACATTACTTTGTGGAGTGTTGTATAGTTCAGGGCTTTCTTGGTAATGTTAATCCAGCTACTAACCACAGTGGACTACGAAGTCGAGGTATTAATTCAATATTGAGGCACCTTGTTAATGTCGCATTCTTGGAGGAAGGAGAACAAATGAGGTATGTCAAAATGAATGATTTTTATAGGCAACTTGCTCTACATATTTCATCCATAGATGTAAGTTCAGAATGTAAAATTTATGTTGATAATGAACAACATGTAGAAGCCTTTAGATGCATATCATGGGAAGGTGCTAGATGGGTATCTATGGTTGATAGTAAAAGGCATAGTCTAACAGCAAACCCAAATTTTGGGAGTCTTCAGACACTATTGCTACAAAAGAGTCTGAGGTTGATTGAAATCCCAACAACCTATTTTCAAAGCATGGGCAATCTTCTGGTGCTAAACTTAAATGGTACTAGAATAAGGAGGTTACCATCTTTGACATGGTTAGCTAATCTTAAGACATTCTATCTAAACGGCTGTTCAGACTTCATAATTTCTCCACTTGAGATCCAACCGCTTGAAAATCTTGAGTTATTCGACAGTCAAAGTACCTGAGTAAATTTTGTGCCATACTTGGAGCATTTGAGGTGCCTAAGAATCTCATATTCTCCAAATGCTGATTATGATAAAATTTTAAGGCTTCACAATTTAGAAGAATTGATCATTGAAGTTGAAAGGCAATTCCTACCGCAATGGGACAATGATGCTGAACATATTGAACAAAGTGCTGCTTCTTCGAGATATCTAACAATTTTTAGATGCATTTTCAACTTTTAATTAATATTTCCTTTGATGTTTCAGATGCTCATAATGATCAATGTTGGTGTCAAAAGTAAAAGACTTGTTTGTTCACGTGTGATGTTTGATGCAAATATATATTTTTTTATGTTGCTTATAATAATCTGTGCTGAACAGTATAAGACTTGATATATATATTTTTCTTAATGTTTACTGGAATTTATTTTGAAAATGGAAGTAAAGATTTTAATTTACAGGACAAAGATCAAGGTCTTTTTTATTAGATGAAGCTACAGTTGTCCCAACTAGAATTTCTTGCTGTTGGTTAATACAAATTACAGACACAAGGAATACTTAATTTTGTATCAGTACCCTTGAGCAAGTGTTGTCCATGCACAATAGAGAGGCTTCCACAAGGCATGCTCCACTTGAATCCTCTTCTTTTTGTTTGTTTATTTTAGATAGGAACTAAAGAATTTGGAAACAAACTGGTATGCATCAATGAAATTCAATATGCATATATCTTATTAGATAAAACGATCTAGTCGTAGCCGTAGCTAGGCAGCTCAAGTGTATACTTTCTTTTTTATTATTTTTGTCCATGTGAATAATTACAATTATAAATATGTATTTGATTGAGTGCTTTAATTCGCACGCCCTTGAATAGGACATGCTCTCAATTTAATAAGTTAAAGCAATCCTTTTTTTTGTATTGTGTCTAATCTTAATATTACTGGCTTCCTAAGTCTCATTCAACGAACGGCGACGTCCATTTTGACCGCTAGCTTATAGCGATTTGCTTCATTCACATTGCTCTGCTTAATGCCAGGGCTACAATACACACACAGGGAATTTAAACTTGAGAAATATACATAATTTTAAAAGTATAAGATAATGACAGTACATATTGTTACAGAAAAGGAGGGAAACCATAAATCAAGCCTGTCAAAAAAAGATACTAATAAAAAACAAATGGAATGAAGTATAAAGATAATCATCTTCCTAAAAATCAAAGAATAAAATAAAAAAGGATGACATGATAGACTCAAACATTCAAATTCAAATCTTAAACCAGATAATCCCTGAAAGAAAGGCAGTGATGGCTGGGCAAGAAAAGAAACATGACACGTTTAACTCAAAGAAAGTGGCATTCACTATTGTCCAACAGAACATGTATTACAGTAACTGAAGCAAAGTACTATCATAAAACTAATTTTATGATACGGCATGCGTCTCCGTTCCTTCTATTATGCTCCCCTATTGTAGACCTTGTCTCTCAAAATTGAATATCATGCGGTGTGTGTACGTTTCACGAGCGTAAACCAGCTCTTGCGTAACAAAACAAAGGAATTGCTTTTGGTCTTCACCATGAGAACCTGAGCCGTCACCACCTTCGATGGACTTGGTCTTCGTCAAGGTCCACTCCCCTCTTTTTGGTTGCACCTCCTTATTATCCCCTTCGGTACTTAATATAACAAATAATTATCTATTTTAATTAGATTAAAAAAATTAATTAAATTAGTTAATATAATATGTATTTTTTAAAATACCCTATTCATTTTCTTTAATTTCCCTATTGTATCTCTTCCTTGATTATGGTTAAGTGATAAATTAAAATAATAAATAAATAATTATAATAAGCTGATTAATATTTTAATTATATAATGTAGTTTAACAACAAAGAGAAGTTTGTGGATTGGGGGGCACTCAAAGTAGTTTAGGATGCATTAGATACTGAATTTGAATTTTGTTTCTATCAAAAAAATAAATGTTTTACTTTGTCTTAGCTCATTGTAGAGTTACCATAATGCCCTTCTTTTAAACAAATAGTTTTTAGGGTTAAGAAGCAAATTTACCAATAAATTTTTGTTCGGAGAGCGTCTGACATAAATATATTTTAGAATTGGTAAAAATATCAATAAACAATTTAAAAGGGGTATCAAACACAAAAACCGTTAAATCCATACTAACAGCATTAAGTTATAAAAGACAAAAATCCTAACGGCGTTGTACGAATTTAATGGTTTTTATGCTGAATGCCTCTTTTTAATTATTTATTAGTATTTTTACCCTCTCTAAAATATATTTGTGCCAGACACTTCTCACACAAAACGTCATTCATAAATTTACTTCTTAACCTTAGTTTTTATCCATCTCTTAGTTTTCCTTTTCTACCATCGGAGTTGTGCATTAGAGAGTTTTTGGGGGGGCGGGGGGGGGATTTCAAGATTCTTCTCAGGTCATCTTTCTATTTCTGCGTCGACCTTGATTTCTTCTTGCTGTCGATGAGTATGGGAGTGGGAACTATGCAGACGATTGTGTGGGTGCTGTCTTTGAAGTGCCGAACTTCTCTTCTCCTTCCTTTGTTCTGTGTTGGTCGTTCAAGCCTCTGCAAATCGCTGCTTTTTAAGGGCCGAACCTGAGTTCCCTTAGGCATTATCATCAACATCTTCTTTCTTTATTCTGATGGAGGCTAGTTATAGGATGGGTGTGGTTGGCAAGTTCTTTTTGTTCCATTGCCCTGTTTTTTTATTATGTTCACTGAAAACCCCTGAGCACTCTACACGAAGGAATGAAGGAAGGAATTTGTGGGGGGTTTCAACTAAATTAAGTTTGTGAAGAGGAAGATCTTCATGAATAGGTATTTTGATATATTTTCATTTAATACTTTAGGAGGAATAAGATGAATTAGGCTGTTCTTCTATTATGATTGAAAGTTTGATTTTGTGGGGAAGTTGAATTGAGCAAACTTTTTGAAATCATATGCCTTAAATTTGAAATGCCCACTAGGCTTTTGGAAATTTATGTAAGAGAAGAAATTGGTGGGATTAAGAGTATTCAAGTCTATGCTAATTTGTGGGTGCACATAAAGTGTTTGATAAAATGCTTGAGAGGGGACTTTAAAGCTATAAGGAATAACTAGATAGGATTAAAGTATCATAGGCCAAAATTGGGACTGAGGAAACTTTGAGAAATCATTTTTTTTCTATTTTTATTTATTGTTTGAAGATCTATGATTGTTAATTTGTGAGTACGGTGTTGTTTATGACTTATACTTTGGTTAACCATAAGATACTTGAAGGAAATAAAATCCATATGCTCTTCTATATTGAAATTTGGATGTTGTATTATTTCATAATGCTGTTGGGAAGGAAATTAATTTACAACTTAAACACTAAGTGTGCATGTTCTCATGTTAATCTTTGAATATCTGTAAAATGTTTGGTTTTGTTTGCTGAGTTGTTGGGAATTATCGATAGATGATTTAGCGAACATAAGTTTAAGTTAGAATATTAAGATACTGACTATGAAGTAGTGGGTATACATTAAGTGGATGCACTTTTATATATAAACACAATTTGATTTTGCTCAGTGATGAACCAAAATGTAGATGGTGTATATAATACAAGAACGAAGAATCTTAACAAAGGAGATGTTATGAATATTTTATGTAATGTTATAATTAGAGTACTAATGTTTTTGTTTTGGGACATTAGGGAAGTATGGAGTGAATAAGCCAAGAGCATATGAATACAAGAAAGTTATATATTTTGGGAGACGGCAGGTAAGTGAATAGTGTCCTATTATAATTTTTATAAATAACATTTTTACTACTTGTCATATTTTTATGTTAATCACCATATTGATAAGCACGATTTCATCAAGGAAAGCTTATCGAACTTATTTCATTTTCTTATTGATATTGAAATGAGAAAGATTGATGACTTTACTTGTTATTATTTATTCTTCTTCTATTGGATCATAGTGTAACTTTTGATTATGAGTGGAAATGATAAGCAAACTTTGGAGATATCTTTCATAAATTTTCATGTTAAGATAGTCTTATTTTTTGGAATGTTTGTACATGAGTTTTATTATTTGAGAGGGGCTTTTGTCAACATATTGAGTTGAAGGAAAGTTTTGAGATATTGTTTGTGAACCTTCATGCTGGTATATCCTTTTATGAAGTATTTGATACCAAATTAGCCCAAGATTAATTATTTTCCAATTAATTGGAGTTAATCTCAATTAATCAAGAAAAATAAAGGAAAATGCATAATGGGATTATTCTTGGTAGAATAAATCAAGAATTGAGAAATTAAGGGGGGGATTATACATAAAATCAATTGTGTGAATTATGGAATTGTGCAAAACAATTTTCTCTCCTCTTCCTCTCTAATTTTCATCCAACATGAAAGAAAGAGGGGAAAAATTAATTGATACATGATCACGTCACAAGAAGAAGGAAATCATGACCAAGATTGAGTGTACACAAAAATGGAATGAAGGTGTAGTGCATGATGATGGAAGCTTGAGTGAAGAAATAAGAAACATGATGGCATGGTGGAGTGCACACTAGGTGAAAGACATATGTATGGTGGTCATAATGAGAAAGTATGGTGGGAGGTATGGTTGGAGGGATGGTGTGCATGTAAGGTGGAGTGATCTCAACCCTTGATTAAATTAAGGGCTAGGAAGAAAGATGACAAGTTAATACACATTTTCCCTTCCTCCTTCATACACTTCACGCACAAGAGAAAAGAAAAGAGAGAGAGAGAGAAAGTGCCTTGGAGAAGCATAGGAAAGCTAGAGAGAAGAAGGAGCAAAATCCAAAGGTAAGTCTTATAGATCTTGTGATTAAGCCTCCCTTTTTGTCAAATAGCTCCTCTAACCTTTTGTCCTTCATGGAAATCATGGTTTAGCAAGCTATTCTTCAAGGTTGAAGAGAGAGAGAGAGGACGTTCTAGAGAGAGACATCAAATATCAAGAGGTAATCTCCAAAATCCCAACTTCTTAGTGTATCGAAGTTGTTGTTGGTGATTGTTGTTTGGTTTTGTGATTTTTGGGTTGAGTTGTAAAATTAGAAAAGTCATAACCCTAACGGGTTATGCTGCCCAAAATCCTTTAAATCATGATTAAGAAGTTTTTAAATGAGTTAACTAAAGATTAGAAGTGGAAAAGTACAAGTTTTGGAAGCTAAAACAAAAAGCTACATTTTTCAATTTTCCCCTCAATATTTCGGTCAGACCAGAAATGGTAGTAGGGGTTGGATTTTCATGAAATAAATGGTTCCATTGGACTCTGTGGACAAAAATAGGTGGGGTTACAGTTGGGCACTTTTTCGGTAGAGGCCGAAAAAGCATAATTACGGAAACGCCACTAAAATCCCTAAATAGGGGCTGTCAAGTGTATTTTCATAATTTGACAGTGAATTTGATAATTTCAAGCCCAGAAATGGATTCCCTGGGCGAAAATAAGTCAGAATAGCCTTAGTCAAAATTTTGGGAACATGTGCCACCGGGGCGGGTACAGCGAGGTCGAGCTGGGTTCCTGGGGGCATTTTTGTAAATTTTCACCATAGACTAATATAACCACAATAAACACTATGGGAGAGTATAAAATGATACTTGGGTAGGTTATGACCTATTTCTGGTACATTTAATATTTTAGGACCGAGTCGGACGCCGGAACAGCACGGTTTTGGAGACACTATTAAAAAGAGGATTATAAAGCATTGAGGTAGGGATATTATCCTTCATACACTATGCCATAGTTATATGATTGTGTGAAGGCCAATGTTTGTAAATGCGCTTTATTAATCAACACGATTTGCCCAGAAAGGGGCCAGAAGTGTCAGAGGCACTTACACTAGAGTTGGTGAGAACCCAACCGGTGCAGAATAGTGGGGCTGGGCCCTACTCATGTATACATGCAGATGATATGTTTATAATGTTCATTAATTGGTGCATACATGGCATATATCATATTTACTTTTTGCATTTTCTTTGAATGATAGCATGTTTTTACTGGGATTCTCCGGAATCTCACCCTATTTTTAATAAACACCTCAGCGGGTACCAGTGGGTCTAAGGGAAAAGATGTAGGCGCCGGAAAGTGAGCGGCACGGGTCTTGAGGCAAGGACAAGATCGTGGTCATAATTAGTCTATTTTGTGATATTTTAGTGAAATTTGTAAATATTAAGTTTTCCCTGTATTTTCTGTTTTTCATTGACGAACGATATTATAATTGTAAACGGATATTTTTATCATTATAATTGTACTTTTTTGTATGCCCATTGAATTCCGTCTTTATTACTCTTCAATTATCGAAATGGAAACGGGTGTTGACAGAAAAACATTTCATTGCTTTGATAAGTTAGCCTCAAGCTTGCTTGAAAATGTTTTTTTAGAGGATTGAACAAAACGCTGGTTACTAAAAGCAGTACTGTTAATACTTGGCGCGCCATGGTTAACCTCAAGTCGCTTGGAATTTGTGGGCATAGTACTCATGCTTGGAATTTGTGGGATTCATTCTCACGCTTGTTATTTGTGGGTTTGTACCTGCATTTGTTTTGTGGCCTTGAGCCGTACTTGGTTACTTATCCTCATGGATTGTGTGTCCATGCTTGTTTTCGTGGCCTTGAGCTGTGCTTGTTTAATTAGCCTCGTGGACTGTGTGTCCACGCTTGTTGCTTGTTTTGTTTAAGTCCTAATTGAGAATGGGTTTTTCATATCAATTGGTACTTAATTTTATCAATGAGTCGTTTGTTTACATGGTATTTTCTTATTAATAACCTTTTATATAATTTTATCTATGCTTATGATTTCATATTTGGACATTGAATATAATTTTCATCTCGTTATTATGAAATTCTACTTGCTTAATTGATTCCTTCAGTATTTTATTTACTTCTATTAATGAGACGTTATTCACTGAAAAATGTTTTTGGCCTAAGATAGTGAAGCTGATTATGTCCCTCTTGCTAATCATTGAAGGACTATATGGCTAGATTGAAGTTGGAGCGTCATTTGAATGATCCCTGGTTCAATGTAAAACCTTAAACTCTTTTGTATATGTTGGTAAATCTTGTTTAGGTGCTTCACATAGTCTATAGGCAGGATCCCCACCTTATTTGTTTATCTAAGTTGTATGTATCTAAATATGTTATTGCGGAGTAGAGTTCCATATACTATACTGAACTTTTATGCTATGGTAGAAATTTCGAAAAGTCTGAAGAAACTCTACAAACTACGTAACATTTTGATTGTAAGAAATATGTTATATATGAGATAGAAGTAATGTATTCATATTTGATATTATCATAATGATTAGGTGAGACATTTGTTTGTATATGGGTTAAGGCTTTAGGAATGCGAATCCTTTCACATTTTGTACCAGTCATTCCTGAATTTTCAGATGATGATAAAAAATATTGATAATTATGAAAAATATGTCAAGATCAACCCCAGATAATATTGAGAATTAAAGGGAGTACTTTGTATTTTCTTACCATTAGCAATGCCTGCACTTGCCGTTTTAGTCCTCATACATGAACACTGTCAACAATTGGCATAAGAACTCGTTACCGGAAAAAGAAACAAATCCCAATAAAAAGCAAAAGAGAACTAATTAACTTGCCTCTTTAATGATTAAGAATAATTTACTTCATCAATTACAAGCCAGTGCCGCATCAAGAAACGGCGACCCTGAAAATATCCCCATAAATCCGGACAACTGTCCTGCCGTTCTGGTGTTTATTTAAAAAAAGAAATCCGCATCAGCTAAATGGCAATTCTAAAGGATATGAGATCAAGCAGTCGCTATTAAACAGGGAATTATGCATGGAGAATAATAAAGACACCAAAAAATTCAATATATTCTCAGGACCGTCCTATGAACATATTTCAAGGCATCCTACGAACCTTTATGCAAGCGCAGCTCTAATAGTACTGTTTTTCCTATTTTAAAGAACGAGATGCAAGGACAGTCTCTTTACGGGGGGAAGGCTTAATTAATTTAAGAAACATATTATTCCATAACCACTTTTCTAACAGTATACTTAATTTATTCAACTACAGCACTAGTAAACTTCCGAGATCATAATCACATGGTCCTCAATAATTTACTGTTTCACAATCAAATACAGATAAGTACCTCCCACAATGCATAACCAAGAAAAGAGACATATTGACTGAGAACACAGCACCTTCATTAAAGGAACAGGCATCGGCTCATCTTCTGAGAACTCATATCGAGCTGGGACCTATCAATGGAAGAAAATAAACGGCACCTACCAGTAACAATTTGAAAGGCTAAAAAAAAACAGAGAGAGAGAGAGAGAAAGGAAGCAGTATATGTTTATGATAAAGTATGGACTCTGTATTTTTTTTAACTATATGTACACAATTTGATGCAAACCTTGTACATGATATAAAAAAATTTAACAAGTTGCATTCATTGTCAGGAACCATAAAACATAATGCAGCTTATTTTTTAAATTATGTGCACTAATGAGAATTTCATTTTAAAAGGAGTTATGTTCATATCGAGTTCTGATCTTTTTTTTGAACAAGCGTCAAGTTATGATCTGTTTATATTTATGTTTTCAGCTTGATATTATTGTAATGTGCTAACAGGACAACCTAAAGTATCTTATTTGTGGTTTACCATGTGTATGTTTTCCTACATTAATAGTATGTGTACAGTTGGTGGCTTAGACATTGCTACTAGACAATTGTTTTGAATTTCATCTTTGAGGTTGCAGTGAAATTTCAGATTTCTTTGGGAGCTAATGGAAATTAATTTCTTATAGTTATCCTTATTTGAAATTTCCCCTATATGCTAATATGCTTTAGTTTGTATCACTAAATGTGTTTAGGGGCTTCTACAAAGCTCTACCAGAGTGTTTCCAATCTCAAGCTTCAAGAGGCTTTGTTTTGTGGACAATACTATTTGCTGAATAACGTACACAAACATATATATCTATGTATACTCCCTCAGGACCTATATATATAATATGAGGAAAAAACTTTGACATTGAAAATTTTCCAACAACGATATACGTGGATGGGCATGATGAAAAATCTCCAGCGCACAAATGATACTTTCCAATGACTTAAATAGATTTTTTTTTTTATTGTTTCTGAATGCATTTGCTTATTGAAATAAATTCTAACGTATGGTAAACAAGAAGCAACGCACATCATACCCAACAAGTCATACATATCTAATGAGAATTTAAAATACAGGACACAAGATTAACAATTTTCAAATAAATCCTTTGGAAAACGTGAGCATGATGTGCTCAATACGTCACTGTTGTCGGAGAGAGAGTTGATGTCAGATTCGGAACTGTGAACAAAAGAAACTGATTCAGCATTGGAGTCCTATGGTTCTTTCACTACAGGATCTTCACAAAATGGGGCGGAAGAAAAGTCAGTATGGAGGCATTATCAAAGACCTCAATCTCTGTCCATTGTGAGGAGGCATCTCTGTGATATAAGAAATGGTATTAGAAAATACAAACGTTTTGTTATAAGCCTACAAGCTGAAGTAAATATAGCATTCAGTTATGCTTACTTATTATGCCTGTAGCTCCTATCCTTGTCCACCTTTTCATTGCAAGGATACAGCGGCTCACTACTTTCTATTTCACCTGTTGTGATGGAATTTAACAAAATAGCCATGATGATCATTCATATGAATTTAGCATAATTACAGAAGTGAATGACTCATAGTAGCAATAACAGCCTATAAAATTAAAATCAAATATTGTAGTACTGACACATAGTACTAATGCCAGAACCTGAATTAAACATGTCATCAGCCATATCTGCCACCGGGTAATCAGCTCCGAAACTCGATGTGAAGGGACCAGTGCTACCAGCTTCTGCACCGGCCGGAGTCACACCACTGCCACTGCCATTGGCAAAGAGGCTGGGGTGGTCAAAAGACAACCAACCAGAAACCGAATTAGAAGAAGACAATTGGGGGGACTTAGTGGCACTAATGCGTGTGATGTCATATGACTCGTGAGATTAAATACAAGCTGAAGTAAATAGCAATCATTTATACTTGCATATGTACGTACCTCCTATCCTTGTCAACCTTGTCATTGGAAGGATCTAGTGTCTCCCTAGTCACTATCTCACCTTTTTTACCTAATATTATTTGTGGTGGAAATGTTGAAGATGAAGCTGTGGATGACATGTGGCAGGTGTGACTGCCTCTATATGTCACTGCAAATATGTTAGGGTTACTATCCAAACATGAGCTTGTTTCTTCGCTGGGCATTTATATAATTTCTGGTGGATGCACCTGTAGTAACTTCTGCAAATGATAATTGCATGCATTCGAAATATTTATTAATCAGTCATAATTATATTTAGTTAATTGTAGAGTGACCCGTCTATACTAGCTACTGGAAAGATGATGTAGAAAATGTGACTTGTGGCAATTTCATAAGTAGTGAAGCTGATGATATTCTGTAATACTTTGAATGGAATGTGTGAAATTGTACATGTAAATGTATAGATATATATATATATATTTCAAGTTTGATTAAGAAAGCTGAATAAATTATTTAAACATATCATATATTGTGTATCCTTAGATTATATATCAGTTTATAAGTTACGCAAAATATTTTGGAGGAAAAATAAAAAATATAAATATTTTAAAGTAATTTAATTAGTTTTGTTAATATATCCAAAAAAACCTATCTTATATTTGGGGCCTGTTTATATCTGCCCGAAAATTAATTATGTGCTGAATTCATTCCGTCATAGGGACTCCTAACGTATGATTTCTCCTACTTATACAAATATATATACTATATATATGATGATGATGATGATGATGATGAAAAGTACGTGGACATTGAAGCTTTGCCAACAACAAAAAATATAGTGAACAAATTTGAGCATTATATTCTGAGAAATCTCCAGCTCAAAAATAACTACAATGGATTTTTATTGTTTCTGAATCTGTTCTCTTGTTGAAATAGATTCTAACATACAGTGAACAAATAGCAACACACAAAGTCCAAGACGGTAGCATAACAAGTCATATCTTAGAAGAATTTAAAATACACGACACGAGATAAACTATTTTCAAATAAATCCATCCGAAGACATCAGCATGATCTGCTCAGCATCGCTGTCGTCGCAAAGGTGGTCGAGATCTGAATCATAATAGTTTCTGCATATTGACAATACATATATAGTATTATCAAAATGAAGCATAACTATTGAAGTAATTGCGAAGAATTAAAGTTGGTGGGTACCATGGGGTGGATGGTCCACTAACGACTTCCTCATCATGTTTACTCCCTATATAGCCGTCATCATAGACCTCTGTCCATCGTGAGGGTGAGGCTGCGGCATTTCTGTAATTTAAGAAAGTATTAGAAAATGCTAAGAATTTTGTTATAAACCTACAAGCTGAAGTAAATATAGCATTCAGTTATGCTTACTTATGACTGTAGCTCCTATCCTTGTCCACCTGTTCATTGGAAGGATACAGCGGCTCACTACTCTCTATTTCACCTGTTGTGATGGAATTTAACAAAATAGCCATGAGGATCATTCATATGAATTTAGCATAATTACAGAAGTGAATGACACATAGTAGCAATAACAGCCTATTTAATTAAAATCAAAAACTGTTACACTAAACTGGATTGTAGTCCATGGAGGGATCTGCTATGCTGGGGGGCTGTGTGCGTGTGTATTCCCGCGTAACTGGTTTCAATTATTTTTGGGCCGTCGTCAGATCTTTGCCCACTCTTTCTAACCGGGCATCCTGGATGAGTACATCTGAAATATTGTCTGCGCGTGACACCACACAGTATTAGCCAAATGATGCATAAGTATTGAAGTACTTAAGTCTCTTTTTTCTTTTAGGGAAATTGTAGTGGTGCTACCTTGGATTTTTGGATCCATGGATTGCTTTCTGGCCATATTTCCTCCATCTATACCCATCTTCGAAAAAATCTACTTTGCTTGGCACTTGAAAAGTGACTCTTGTGGCATTTTGCTTGACCCTCTAAAATCATCTCCAAATTCAGACAACTGAATTCTTGTTGCAAAATTACCTCACAATTTTTGCTAAGCTTTAAAGAGAGGAACATAAATACAGTTATGCAAATATACCTGCTGAAACTATCGGCGTTTTGCCTTGGGTGATCAACTGTGATATATTTAACAAGGTAAGAGAATCAAGGGAGATAGAAATGCTAAAAGAAGTCATGACATTCTCACTTTGAAAAAGTTTTAAACTAAAAAGAGAGAGAATTACCTGCATCATCCTCAATATCATCACCATCATTACCAATTTGAGTCATTATATCAACCTTATTACCCTGCAGGTGATAGTAAATATCATTATCGTCATCATCTACTCCAGATTGAGTCCTTAAATCATTATCATCATCATCTACCTCAAATTGAGCCTTTAAGTCGACCTGATTGTTCATGGAGGCATTTGATATATAGGAAGACTGCAGTGGGTCACCCACTATTACAATAGCATTTCACAAAGATAGTGAATTAAAGTAATTGTCATGTGGATAACTGATAATTCAATATATTTGAGGAAGTAAAAAATGAGGTTATGACACACATAGTGGCAATAACAACCCATAAAGTTAAAATCAAAATATTGTTGTTACACTTAACTGGATTGTAGTTCATAGAGGGATCTGTTATATTGGGGGCTTGTGTGCGTGTGTTTCCCCTCGTAAACAGTTTCTATAATCCCTAGGTCTTCTTCAGATATTTGCACCTTCTTTCTAACCGGGCAACCTGCATAAGTACATTTGTAATAGTGCCTGCACATTGACATCACAAAGTATTAGCCAAATCATGCATAAATATTGAAGTAATCAAGTCTATCTTTTTTTCTTTAAGGGTAATTGCAGTGGTGCTACCTAGTATTTTTGGATCCTGTCGTTTTCTTGCCATATTTTCTCCAATTGTACCCATCTTCAGATATTTTTCTTGACTCTGGAGAAGTCCTTCTGTGATACAAGACTTCTTGTTACAAAATTACACAACAATTTTTGGTAGGCTTCTGAATAGAGGTAAATAAATACAGTTAAGCAACTATACCTGCTGATTAGCTCAGCATTTTGCTTTGGGTGCTCAAATAAAGTTTGCAGCGGCATCATATCTGGTGTGATATATTTTAACTAAGGTAAGGGAATCAAGAAAAATAGGAATGCTAAAAGAGGTTATGACATTCACACAAAGAAAATTCAAATTAAAAATAGATAGATAATTACCTTCATCATCATCAATATCATCACCATCAATCCCAATTTGAGTCATTATATCAACCTGATTATCAACGGAGGAAAAGATGCGATCAAACCTAGATGGCCGTTGCGATATTCCCCATTCTTCTCTCCATAACAGTTGGTCCCACCACTTGATTTCTCCCTGAATGACCTTCAGATTTTGGCTGGACAGTTCCAACTTTGAAAGGCTTTGGAGCTTTGGGCAATCATAAATTGTCATTTTATTCAAGTTTGAGCCTATGCAACATCCATTGGATATGGTAATCAACTTAGGGAGATGTAGAAGCATCATCTTTCTCAATTTGGGAAGGAATACCTCTATTTTATGTCTGAATGATCCATCACTTATCAAGGTGGTTACTTTGGGACAATCCTTAACTATAAGCTCCTTTAATAGTGAAAGATTGCCCAAAAAATCCATGGTAAAGACAGTAGTTAACTCGGGGCAATTTTGCAATACTAAAGATTTCAGCATAACTAAAAAGCAGCGAGGTGGCACTGGCCCTTCCCATATGCTTCTCAAACTCTTCATGTGCGATACGTACAAGTACAACAAATGTGAGAAAATATCATTACCCTTATTTGACTGTCTCCCATCAACAACTGTTTGCATTTCTCTGCATTCAGCCAACATACATACACGTAGTTGTTCTAAATTCATCATTTTAAATTCTGACAGATTCTTGATTGTCCTATGTCGCTCTAGAAATAAAGCCTTACTATGCCTAACAAGCCTTTTAATTTCATTAGGGACAACATCACCATTTACAAACTTCAAGCTACAACCACTTTGTTTAAATTTTGCCTCACATGTGGATGGTGTACTTGATATGATCCTTTGCATGTGCCTACCAACAATAAATCTAAAATCAACCTGAAACATACGGTCTGGTATGGCCTTTAGAAGTTCCAGATGTGGGATATATAAGCTAAGAGTCAGCAAATGCTCTAATCCCAATATTTCTGGAAGAATGTCTTGTACATTCTCATACCACCGCTCATCATCAGGGTTCACATCAATCCTCAAATGTTTTAACCCCTTGAGTTTTGAGATTACCTTAGATGGAATAATTGTTGAGCATGTATATTGCTTGCCTTTTCTTCCACGATATTCATAGAAGCAAAGGAACAAGCTTTGGAGATTGGGTAGCTCTTGAATCTCTTCTGGCAGATGTATAATCTGAGTTCCATCAAGATCAAGCTTCTCTAGCTTCTTCAAATTTCCAATTTTTGGTGATAATTTCATGAAACATTCACAACCTTTCAAATACATTTCTCTGAGCTGCTCTAACTCAAAAAGAGAGTCTGGTAGTTCACGCAAACTAGTGTAAGATAAGTCCAGAATATTAAGCAAGGGCATTTTCAAGAAAAATGTGTTTGGGAGTCTTGTTAAATCAACATTTCCTTGCAACATTAACACTTTGAGTACAGGGCTGGTTGGAGACAAAGGAAGCTCAGATAGTTTATTGTCTGCAAGTTCCATACGTTCAACACTATGCCATGCCTCATTTTTTGGTGGTTCCGTCAACCCTAATCCAGACTTGTTGATTAAGAAAGGGGTTGGGGTGTTCAATGAATGAAAAATAGCATGTGTACCCTCCAGCAATTGGACATACTTATCATTTGAATGATCTTGGATTAAGATATCCATAGCTCCGCGATCATCTATTAACAGATAAGAAATTTAGTGACGCATCAATTCATTTGATTTTGATATCTAGGATGAATAAACAACTCGTTAGGCAATGCTTTGGTGATAGATTCATATCATTCCAGATGAAGTTCAGGAATGTAGTAATCATAACTCTGTTTACATCCTGAAATGTATTCATGTCATGAGAATTACAGGAACATGAACATATTTCTGGAACATGAATATGACATAAAAACAAGGACCAAATAATTTTGAAGTCTGCTTTGGTTTGTTTAAAAGCATGCCAATTCCCATGTTTTCATTTGTTTAGTCACCAACTAATCGTTATGGTACACTTTATTTTTTTTTTCACATAATTAATCAAGTCAATCTTCAACCCTCATATGATAATTTTTTTTATTTGATCAAGACTATAATCCATTTCAAGACTTAAAATGTAAAGGGTTTTCACCTCTCCCAACAAGTAGACTTCCTAGAATTCGAACTTATGTTCTCCTTATTCCGAATGAAGCCACTTACCAACCCAATCAACAACTTGTTAGCTTGGATGATAATTTTTTCATTATTAAGAAAGCATGCCTCTTTAAGTAATACCAAGCGTTTCCAGCCCAAAATAAAACCAAGTGCTCCATTTTTTTCCCAAGCATGATGAACAATTTCATTATTAAAAATCAATTTTCACTAATGCCAGTAACTTTTTTATGATCCATACGTACAACTCAGCTCTACAAATTGATGGACAAATAAAAGAAATATGGATGAGGACGGAGTCGTACCAGCACCAGGTGATCAGGTGTTTTCTCTGAGAGTTGATGAAGGCCAAACCTCCGCCTGTTGGGTAGAGAGTTGCAGATTATTGGTCTCCGCTGTCAACTCCTTTCTAATCAATTAATTGGAGTGCTTGCTCAATCAATGAACCGCGTCCTAAAGATCAGAGGAAACTTCCATGTACCTTCACTTTTTTATATATTTTTTAAGTAAATATTTTTATTCCCCTGCGTCTTTTTTATCTTTTTAATGGCCACTAATAATGTGGCTAGCTTTTTGTTTGCTCACTCATTTGCTTTTCACTATGCTTTAGATATATCTTCTTCTTCTTTTTCTTGAAATTTTTCTGTGATATAATCACAAATGCATTGCCAACACTCCATTATTGCACTTGGTGCATTGGCTTGGTGACAAGGTAATCATCTATCCATATTACCCGGCTGCTCAAATACAAGATAATAAGATCCAAAAAAACACGGATACCAATTTGACCTCCTTTTCAAAATGGTTTACTCTATATGGATCCTAAATCACAAGCATCTTATTAAAACTCAACTCAAGTCAATCGGTTAGACTAGTAAACCAATAAACTGATTTCCTAGCCAGTCTAATCAAAAGTTTTGGATGAATAGGGGAGATTGGATTTGACCCTAGTTCAATCATAGTTTAACAGAGGACTATTGAACCACTATTTCTACTTTATCAATGACCAGTTAGGTTTTCACTACTTGTTCCAAACAAATCAGCAAGCGGGCGGTTGTTAGGCTGCCTTCCTTGTTTCCAGCGTTGACCCAAAATTGATGCTTGTTTCTTTTCTTGATCTACTCGAGCTTGTGAATTGTATGTGATCGCTCACAAGCAAACAGGTGGATTTCATCGTTTCATCTCAGCTCCAAACCAGATATAATTTACTCTACTTTTTCTTGTCCTTAACAAGATTTTAATTAAAACATTTCCCAGACTTTCTTTGTTGGCGCTCTTCTATTTTTCCGCTTGAAATTGATTTGTGAGCTTGATTTCTTCTAAGATGAACATCTCAGAATCTTGTCCTCCACCCACTGGAAATATAACCACAAGAATACTTGCAATGAAATTGTTTTCTTTGTCTTACATATTCCAATATGATCCATTTCCTTATAATATTCATTGATAGCAGTTATGGTTCGCACATCGTTTATACTATTTTCTAAAAGTAACTGTTCAGTATCGTTCCATACATATATGTGCGCGTACAAACACATCATAGTGAAATGAAATGAATATATAACATGTTTTGATCCTGTATAGAGTTCCATACAAGTTCAGTTGATTTGCATTTGTGGAATTTTGACTTCCTAATTGAAGTCCAAACTATTAAATCATGCAATAAATGTAGTCCACCAAGTAAAATCATACAACACAGTTTTCTTTCTCATTTGAAATCTTCTTACTCTTTGGAGACAACTTAATCAACTTATCTGTGTCCTTATCTATACTATGATGAGTTCTGAACTCCTTTTCGTTACGTGAAAAAGATATTAGAGGTACAAAACCCAATTTTGTGAAACAAGGGAGAACTCAATCTAGCATGATTACGCTAACTTAACAATCAGTATAGTCATCCTATTCTGCTTTTAGCAATTGGGTTGTCCAAGAACATTCCACTCTAACTTATCTCCCTCTGGTTTTTTGAAACACCACATACCGTTTCTTGGAAATGATTGATCATCGCCTTTATCATTCTTGGGCGATTTAGTTGGATTTTGAGCTTCACACATTTCTTCATAGTTCATACTGTTTCCTTTATAAGTTTCCTTTATAAGTACAGATACTTTATGGTAAAACTTTGCCAGCCTTATGGTTATGACCAACTCGATCCAGATTAGTTTGGAACCTAATAAATCGTCCAAGTTGAAATGGGTTATATCTATAATACCAGGTGCTTTTACGCAAACAAAAGGGGAAAAAAATTAAACACCATAAAAGAATCACGTACCCACTAAGTATTAGAGTATATGATAAGAGAAACCACCTGATAGAAACATTTTCACTTTGATTTCTAGCACTAGATGTTTCAGCTGCTGGCTGATGGAGTCTTGCATCTTCTTCATGGAGTCTCTATATATATGGGCAAGAATTTGCCAGTAGAAAATGAAACCGATGAATAACAGATAAACATCAAGTAGGGAAACTTTTAAATACTTGATCTTCATACTCACATCAATTCGTGGATTAAAACTTCGAAACGACATCTGACCTTTAATTGCTCCTGGGTGGGGATCCCCTTCCGTTATGAGAATACTGCATATATTTAGAGAGAGCTTGGAAAATTAAGAAACAGCTAAAAAGAATAATTCAGAATAAGCAGAGAATGAGCAGATATTAGAAACATATCAGAGGAAATTATGAAATTTGAGTTGCAAAACTGAACTTGTTGGTATAGAGAGGGCATATATTAAGGAGCTATAGGTAAAATGGCATGTCAGTAATGATAACTTGAAGGATTTCCCACTAAAGAACTTTTGAACACCACTCACCAAGAGTAGATTTGAGGACGAGGATGGAATCCAAACAAATCTAAAAAGATTGATATTTATTGATAAAAAAAGTAGATTTAAGACATGTGGAACCATATTAAGCAATGAGGAGTCGTAATTTGGGGTAAAACAAGCCCTAGCTGACAATGAACATAGTCGGGCTAGTAGCCATTACACCAATCATAATTTGACATTAGAACTTCTAGGTGAAAATTATTTCAGAATTTAGGGAACATGCCAGCACACTCAAACTATCTATTTCAAGGCGGACATCCAAATTAGTACCTTAGAAGGATGAAAGAAAAAAGAAAATTATCATTTTCTACTTATAGAGGAGTTCCAAAAATATTGCCATCAGATTTTACTTCATCCTCCTCTTTCTTGGATTTCTCCTCTCTTAGAGCCGCTCTTTTGCATGAATTATTGAAAGAAGAAATATTATAACCATATTATTGCGTCACAGCAATATCACAAATATGAAATCTTGAACCAAGCGATAATAAGGCCTGTAAGAAGTCAGAAATATCAGCACCTGCATCCATTGTTGACACTCTCTACACCTCCGTCTACACTCACCTACCACCTCCGTCTACACTCACCTACCATTGATTTTTTCCTATATAAGCATTGTAATCCTTAAGCATTATCATATCAATGAAGTAAGATCTTCTTATATGGTATCAGAGCTGAGACGCAAGAGTCCGGCGACCAGAAAGAGTGAGACGCGAGAGAGAGGCGCTGCAGATCGGAAAACAGGGGAGGAGACAATGTGCTCCGATCTCCGTTTTTCTGGCGCGTCTGAACACACCACCACCTCAGAGAGGTTCGGACAGCGCCGATCGGCGCAACCCCATAGCGCGGCGTCGATCTGACCGGCGCGTGAACAGTACGCGCCGCACTGTTCACCGGCGCGTGAACAGTACGCTCCGCCACTGTTCACCGGCGCGTGAACAGTACACGCCACCGTCCAGAGTGCTTTCCGATCTCCGTTTTTCCAGAAACCAAATTACAGTTTCTACACCCACCATTTCCTCATGGATTCTCCTAAATTTCCTCCTCGTTTTGGTTCTTTTCTTGAAAATTCATCCATAACGGGAACAACACCAATTGTACTCATGACAGGCACAAATTCTGAGACCCAAGACTCATCTTCTTCTCACTCCTCCACTACTAGCAAAACGGTGATGGCTCCAGAACTCTTCGATAGTCAGATTATGGCTATCAACCACAGGTTCAATGGGCGAAACTACCTCCAATGGTCTCAAACCGTGCTAAGGTATCTTCGTGGCAAGCGAAAAGAGAAGTATATCAATGGAGGAGCATCCCAACCTGCCCCTGATGACACTCATTTTGATACATGGTTTGCTGAGAACAATCAAGTTATGAGTTGGTTGTGCAACTCTATGACTGATGACATCAGCGAAGGATATCTCCTCGCAACTACTGCAAAAGAAATTTGGGATGCAGCCAGAAGAACCTATTCCTCTCTTGACAATACAGCAGCCTTGATCCATTTGAAGCGCCAACTTCGCGATTTGAGACAAGGTACTCTGACTGTCACTGATTACTATAACGCATTGATCAAACTCTGGCAACAACAGGACCTGTTTGAAGTACATCCATGGAAAAATATGGAAGATGCTCAGTTATACAAGAAAATAGTCGAAGAAGGACGAGTGTATGATTTTCTCCTTGGACTAAATGACTCATTTGAGGAGATACGGGGCAGAATAATGGGCCTAAAGCCTTTACCGCATCTCTTTGATGTTGTCAACCATGTGCAGTTCGAAGAAAGCAGAAAGCTCTTAAATCAAGGTAGCTTAAGCCCAATTGAAAAGTCCGCCCTGGCAGCAAACCAAGGTAGTCCGAGCTCAATTGAAAGGACAACCTTGGCGGCAAAACGACCACAAGAGGAACGAAGAAACAAATGGTGTAGTTATTGCAAGAAGAAGGGCCACACCAAAGAAGAGTGCTGGAAGCTTCATGGAAAACCAGGAAGTAACAAACAAAGCCATATCTCTGCTACTGAGTCAGAAGCTGAGGATAGTCATTCTTTGACTAAAGAGGAACTGCAGATATTCCGCAGGATGCTAAACAGACACAATAAGTCTAATTCTACGCCCGGCATCAACCTTGTACAAACAGGTACCTCTATTATAGCTCTAAATACTGTACGAGCTAGTGAGAATGCTTGGATTATTGATTCAGGAGCAACTGATCACATGACTGGTAATCGCACATTGTTTTCAACTCTTAAACTGATTCATGAGAATCTTAGAGTCAAAGTTGCTAATGGGCTATACACTACAGTTGAAGGAATTGTCACAGTTATTCTCTCTAATTCCCTGAAACTTCATAATGTCTTGTTTGTGCCCACACTCACTGTCAATCTTATATCTGTGAGTAAGTTAACTAAGGGTCGACTGTGCTGAGTCATGTTTGATAACAATGTTTGTATTTTTCAGGATTTAAAATCGAGGAGGAGGATTGGAATTTCTAGAGAATGGGATGGACTGTTCTACCTTGAAGAGTCAAACTTGAGATCTGAAGATGCAAGGAAGGCAAGAAGAGCACTGGTTAGCTCTAATTCACAAAATCATGATGTAAACTTATGGCATTGTCGTTCGGGTCACCCTAGTGTTGATTATATGAAGCATTTGTTTCCAAATTTATTCAATAAAAATTCTGTTCCTTTTCATTGTGAAACTTGCCAAATTGCAAAACAAACCAAATCCTCTTATCCCAAACAGCCCTACAAACCTTCCTCGCCATTCACACTAATCCATAGTGACATTTGGGGTCCTTCACGAATAAAAACTCTCACTAATGCTAGATGGTTTGTTACTTTCATAGATGATCACACTAGAACCACATGGGTTTATTTAATGAAAGACAAATCTGAAGTAGCCAAAATCTTTCAAAACTTCTATACCTTTGTGCGCACCCAATTTAATGTGTCTATTAAGGTACTACGAAGTGACAATGCCAAGGAATATATGAGCAACGTTTTTAGCGAATTTCTTGATCAACAAGGAATTCATCACCAAACCTCCTGTCCTTACACTCCTCAACAAAATGGAGTAGCTGAGCGAAAGAACCGTCACTTGTTGGAAGTAACCCGAACCTTACTAATGGAACGAAATGTTCCCAACACTTTTTGGGGTGATGCCGTACTCACTGCGGCTTATCTCATTAATCATTTGCCTTCCAAAGTCCTCAAATATGACACACCTATCCAAAAACTGTTAGAAAATTTTCCCAGTTGCTCAATCCTCACTTCATTGCCTCCTAAGGTATTTGGTTGTGTTGTCTATGTCCATAACAATGATGGAAACAAACTTGGTACTCGTGCTGACAAATGTCTCTTTCTTGGTTACTCTCCTACTCAAAAAGGGTATAAATGCTACTGTCCAACTTCCAAGAAACTTATTATCTCCAAAGATATAGTCTTCTCGGAAGACGAAGCATATTACCCTAAATTACCCATTCAGGGGGAGTACACTGAAATTGAATGGCTAACACTGAATAAACCTGAATCATCACCACCACAACCTAATCTTGTGCCCATCATTGAATCTGTCCCTTCCACAAGCCAGCTTACTCCTACCCAACTTGATCATGAATCAGAATATCTTCCACCTCAACCTGAACTCATGCCTAATGAACTGGAAACAAATGTTGAAATCAATTCAGGGATGGATACTGAACCACAGCAAAATGAAGAGTCCAGACTACAAAATCAAGATGAACCAAACAATGGTAGAACTATCTCTCCCATTCAAAGGAATGACCATGACTCTAATTTGGGATTAAATTCTGAAGAATTTGGTTGGCCTATTGCATTGAGAAAAGGGGTAAGATCTTGTACTCAGCATCCAATTCAACGTTTTGTCTCATATGGTAACCTGTCTATGAAAATGCAAAGCTTTGTTGTAAACAGTGCGCAGATCAAAATCCCAAAAACATTTCAACAAGCTATAGCTGATCCAAATTGGAAACGAGCTACAGAAGAAGAGTTAAGGGCACTCAAGGAAAATAAAACATGGGAGATTACAACTCTTCCCAAGGGAAAGAAACCAGTAGGATGCAGGTGGATCTTCAACCCAAAATTCAATCCTGATGGTAGTATTAACAAATACAAGGCAAGACTGGTGGCAAAAGGATACACTCAGACATATGGAATTGATTACCAGGAGACATTTGCTCCAGTAGCTAAGCTTAATACTGTTCAAATACTCCTATCAATCGCAGCCAACTTGGATTGGTCGTTGCATCAACTAGATGTAAAGAATGCCTTTCTGAATGGAAACTTGGAAGAAGAAGTTTACATGGAGATTCCAGATGGAATTTTAGCTCCTAACAACTCTATGTAAACTCAACAAGTCATTGTACGGACTTAAGCAATCTCCTCGGGCATGGTTTGGTAGATTTACCAAAACAATGAAAAGATTGGGGTATACTCAGGGACAAGCAGATGACACATTGTTCGTCAAACGTGTCAACAGCAGAGTCACCATCTTGATCGTCTATGTAGATGACATGGTCATTACGGGAAACGATGAAGAATCTATTGCTCATTTAAAACAGAATTTGTCAACTGAGTTCCAGGTGAAAGACCTTGGACAAATGAGGTATTTCCTAGGCATGGAAGTGGCAAGAACTAAAAAGGGTATCAATGTATCCCAGCAGAAGTATACCCTAGATCTATTGCATGAAACTGGAATGCTAGGGGCACAACCCGAAGGAACACCAATGGAAGAAGGTTGTCACCTAGAAATTAAACCAAAAGGTGTCCCAGTCAACACAGAACAGTACAGAAGACTTGTTGGCAAACTCATATACTTGACCCATACACGTCCTGACATTAGCTATGCAGTTGGAATAGCAAGTCAATTCATGCACCAACCACAAGAAGAACACATGGCAGCTGTATACAGAATCCTAAGCTATTTAAAGCTTAATCCTGGAAAAGGAATCTTCTTTAAGAAATGCACTACTAGAAATATTGTAATATACACTGATGCAGATCATGCAAGGGATAGAGAAACTAGAAGATCAGTCTCAGGATATTGCACATATGTATGGGGAAATCTTGTTACATGGAGAAGCAAGAAACAAACTGTGGTATCACCAAGTAGTGCAGAAGCCGAACTGAGAGCTGTTAATCATGGAGTACGTGAAGGACTTTGGATCATCAGATTACTGAAGGAGTTGGGAATTCCATATGAGGGGCCAATGCAAATTTGGTGTGACAACAAAGCTAGCATTGAAATGGTCAAGAATCCAGTCTATCATGATAGAACAAAACATGTTGAGATAGACAGACACTTTGTTAAAGAGAAAATTGAAGCAGGCATCATGAATTTGTCTTACATCAGATCTGAAGACCAAATTGCAGATGTGCTGACAAAACCACTAAGCAAAACTACGTTTGAAAAATTTCTATGCAAGCTGGGTATGATTGACATATACTCTCCAGCTTGAGGGGGAGTGTAAGAAGTCAGAAATATCAGCACCTGCATCCATTGTTGACACTCTCTACACCTCCGTCTCCTCCGTCTACACTCACCTACCATTGATTTTTTCCTATATAAGCATTGTAATCCTTAAGCATTATCATATCAATGAAGTAAGATCTTCTTATAAGGCCAAGCCTCAAAAACATCTCAAACTCACCCAAATTTAATTTGAACAGCTCATTAAAGAGAGAAGAGGGTGTTTAATTCCTATTTTGCCTTAAAGTTCTTGAGCGTGCTGGAAAGCTCCAGTTTCGCCATTCTGATTCCCAACCTTTCCACCAGAATGCCTAGATCGAAACTTCACCTCCCTCAAAATTTATATCTTCTAAGTTGGAAAGAACTTTTCTTTGTCCTGTACAAATCAGTTTAAGCATATGGCCTTTTGTTCAAGTATATCTTAAGTACATCGATCAATTCTATGCAGAACTATGTACAGAGATGGAAGAGGGTTACTGCTTAAATACCTTTTAGTTTTATAACTAGACATTGCTTTCCTTCTACCAAAAAAACTGGGGCAATCATATGCAGTCTTTTTGACATCTAGCTTGCATCATATCAGTTTGTTATTTAGCCATTGTGTTGTTGATATAGGATAAGAAACTACAACTTATGAAGAATTTAGGACATGTCCTAAATAGATATGAAAAATATGAAAGTTTAGGACGGGATTACCTGTAGAAGAACAACCCCCCCACTCTCAATTTCATTCTCAATCCATCAAAGATCAGTCCTCCCTCCCAAACAGGACTAGATTGTTTATAGAAGATATCTATCACTTGTTTACGTTTTCATAGCTTCTCAAATATATCAATGGATCTACAAAATCCGTAACTTGGCTGATTAAACAGGGTCAAACTATTTGTATAATCATGATGCCCAAAAAACAAAGAATAAATGACAGCTTCCAAGATCCAAACTAAACAATCACATTACGAACAATCATTACAAGAGAGGAAGATATATAGTGAAGTAAAAATGAAAATGAAAATGAAGATATTATTTAATTTAAACTAAAGAAAAATACCGTGAAAGAAAGCTCTCATCATGTTTATGAGTTTGAAGAAATACGCCATCTTACATTTTATCCACATCACTCGGTAAATTCAAGGGTTCGCTAATGCTGGGTCATCACAATTGCACATCGATACATAACGATATGCCTCACTGAAATCATAGTCCTACGACATAAGTACTTCAACACCGGCAACCTTCATGATCCCACAAACACAAATGTCTGCAAGGCAACAATAAAACACACACTTCTTTGACTTTGCAAGCCTTGCAAGTCATCTTCCTCTTTAAGGAATTGGAATCTCCAGCATGCTCTGTAACTCCTTGATAACCTGTATTATTCGTATATGAAGCTGTCACATTAGAAATAACAATACTAACAGATGCTAAGAAATGTCAAAATATTCCTCTCTACATTCAGATTAAAACATTCTCAGCCAAAACTTCACAATCACAAGCTTTAGAAATTACAGAGAAGAATCACAAGAGTCACAGAAATTTGGAGAGAAATAGAAGGAAATGCAGAAAACAAGAGGAGAGGGGAAAGGTACATCAGAAGATCTCGCAGCAAAATGACATTGTCTGCACCTGTTTGGTCGCTAGGCAACCTTCACTACTTTTATTTCTGTGAGGGCATTTGAAATATTGTCTGCGCATAGACCACATGTAGTGCAAGTCAAAAGAGACATATATATAATTTGCAAGTAAATTGTGATCCGTAAAGAATTAAAAGTGGTGGTACATTGGAAATTTGGCTCCAATAATGTCTTCCTGGTCATATTTCCTCCAAACATATCCATCTTCAATAGACTCAGATCGCTCTGTCCATGTTGAGACGTCTCCTAGGTAATTTAAGAATTGGTATTAAAAAAGAAAACAAGGATTAAAGTGAAAGTTTGCCCCGAAAGTTTTCACTGAGGAGTAATGTTACCCCAAAAGTTTTTTTAGGTTCAATGTTACCCTAGAAGTGTTGAAATTGTGCAATATTGCAATTTACGTTAAAAAGTTAATAGTCAACGTCAATTTTTTGACGATCAATATTAGTTTTTTAATGGAATAGGGTAACATTGCTACGTTTTGAAACTTCTGGGGTGATATTGAACCTAAAAACATTTTCAGGGCAATGTTGCTCCTCAGCGAAAACTTCTGGGGCGGATTTGCTCCATAACCCAAAAAACAACCATTTCGTTATAAGTTTACAAGTTGAGGTAAATAGCATACAAACAGTTAAACCCACGCACCTCTTCTGAGAATGCTTTTTGTCCTTGAGGACCTCATCATTGGAAGGTCGTAATGGCTCGTCCACTATCCTCTGTGTTGTGACGGTATTTAACAATGACAGTGAATTAATTAAAGGTAATTGCCATGTCATTAATATAAACTCAGCATAATTAAGGAAGTAAATGAAGTTATCGCACACATACTAGCAATATGAATCTTTACAGTTAAAATCAAATATTTGATAGATTTACCTGATTACTACAATAGCATTTCACAAAGATAGTGGATTCAAGTAATTGTCCAGAGGATCATTGATAATTCATATTTCAGGATGTAAAAATGAGGTTATGACACACATAGTGGCAATAACAACCTATAAAATTAAAATTGTTATGCTATAGATATAAATTCCACTTATTAAAGGATGAAAAAGAGGTTATGACATTCAAACTGAAATAAAGATGTGTATTAAAATTATAAATAGATATGAAATTACCCTCCTCTTTTTCTCTGCATATTTATTTCTATGTACGTCTTCCATCAATACTAAATATTAGAATTAATGTGTTGGTTGCAGTAGCATCAACCCACTTATCCACCATTTCTTTCCAGCCACTGCAATTCAAAAATACTCTATAAGATAGCAACAAAATATATATCCAATAATACAAAACACTGGATAGCCCACAAAACGTCTCAATTTTCTCCCTAAAACAAACTTAAGACATATTAATGGCAAACAAGCATCCAGCAGAAATTGAGACATACTGAATAAGAGTTCGTGCAAGTTGACGAATCTCCTTTGATCCTACTCGCAGAAAAGATTGACAACCTTTCTAATCTCAGTTGCCTGAAAAAGTTAAATCCGTCGAAAATTTTTAGCAGAAAAACAAGAATGGAAGTGAAAAGGCCGTAACGGACACTGTTGATGACAAGAGATGATCTAATTCAAACCTTTAGAAGATCCACAGTCACTTCCATCAGCTAGAGCCTCCTCAGCAACTCAAATAATTTTGAATCAGACTGTTGCAGTATTGAACGAAAAAAATATGAATGAGTGACCAGAGGATCTTAAAGTACTCTAAAGAACCCGTTGGCATTTAAAACTTTCGATGCCCAAAGTCAAAAAAACTAATCTTCAATCAAATTGCCACATCAAGAACCAAGAATTGAAGCATACCATTAGAAGCTAATGAAATAAAAGAGGAAGGTATTAAGGGAAAAAACAAGAAGACTAATCTAAAAGCTGACAGCTAAAGCATTTTGAGGGAAAGAACAGAGAAGATCATACCTCTTCTTCGTTGTTCTGAAGAATTTCCTTGATCCTCAAAACCTCACCAACCAATGAACTCCCACTAATAGTTGCTGCATCGTAGACCAACCCTCTAGCTACCCCTAAAAAGCCTTCCTCCTTGTCTGTGGAAATGGCTTCTTTTTTCTTTTTATTGACCGAATTGATATTTTAATATTTGTGCTTTCTAAATAATTCTAATATTTAAGATCTTTTCTACAACAACAACAATTTCTTTGTTATAGTCGTTATTTTTTCTAGGTCCTCCTCTCAAGTTCTTCGTAGTAAAAGTCAGCCTGATCGTTCATGGGGGAATTTAATTTGTTATATAGGACCCCTATTGCAATAGCCCTTTTACAAAGATAGTGAATTGAAGTAATTGTCGTGTGTGGATCATTGATAATTTACCATATTTAATGAAATAAAAATGAGGTTATGAAACATAAATATATTTGCGATAACAACCTATAAAATTAAAATCAAATACCGCTCAAGTAAAGTTTGTAGCTCATCTCGTGTGACATATTTCGACAAGGTAAGGGACTAAAGTAAAATAGATATGCTAAAAGAGGTTATGACATTCACATTGAGAAAATTAAAATTAAAAATAGACAGATAATTACCTTCATCACTGTCAATATCATCATCATCATTCCCAATTTGAGTTATTATACCAACCTCATTATCAATTGAGGACAAGATGTGATACCTAGTGGCTAGTAGGTCGTTGCGACATTCCCCATTCTTCTCTCCATTGTAGTTGGTCCCACCACTTCATTTCTCCATGAATGACCTTCAGACTTTGGCTGGATAGTTTCCAGATTGAAAGGGTTTGGACCTTTGGGCCATCATAAATTGCCATTTTATTTAAGGTTGGACCTACGCAACATCCATTGGAAATGGTAATCAATTCAGGAAGATAGAGAAGCATTATCTTTCTCAATTTAGACAGGAATACCTTTCCTTTATGTGTGAATGATCCATCACTTATCAAGTCGGTTGCTTGGGGACAATCTTTAACTATAAGCTCATTTAATAGTGAAAGATTGCCCAAAAAACCCATGGTAAAGACAATTGTTAACTCAGGACAATTTTGCAATACTATAAAAGCAGCAAGGTCGCACTGGCCCTTCCCATACGCTTCTTAAACTTTTCATGTGCGATATGTACAATTATAGCAGACATGAGAAAATATCATTACCACTGTTAGATTGTCTTCCATCAACAACTATTTGCGTTTATTTGCATTTTGCTAACATATATACGCGCAATTGTTCTAAATTCATCATTTTTAATTCTGACAGACTCTTGATTGTATTGTGTCACTCCTAAAATAAATCCTTACTGTGCCTAACAAACCATTTAATTTCATTACAGACATCATCACAATTTACAAACTTCAAGCTACAACCACTTTTTAAATTCTGCCTCCTATGGGGACTAAACTCTACTCTTACTGAAAAAAGGATCCTCCTGGTTGAATTTTACAAAGATTACCCATCTATTAACACTACAAATTATGGATCTATAATGAGAATTTTATTTTTTAAAAAAATATATTTGATGCATAACATAAAAGTTGATTTAACCTTTTTAAATACACTAATGATTTAACCTTTATTTTGGACAAAAGTATTGGGGCTTGCATTAATATACAACCAAATAGGCATGTATATTTCTATCTTCCACTGCCTTCACATTGGCAGTGAAGAAGCAAATGAAACGAGATGGTGATTTCACTGGGAATGGAACCAAGACCTCCAGTTATAAGTTGCTAACTTGCGGCTGGTTTTAACATGGCAAATCTATGAACTCTTTCCTCTTTTTCAACGAGATATTTCGTATTTGTATTTCAGTGAATTAGTGAATGAATAAACTTTCATACGCATACTGACCTCAATCCACATCCATCTTTCATTCAAAACAAAAGGAAAGATGATACATCCAAGAGAGGATCCAAACAATTTTGCAACGTTCACAAAAGATTGGTTTTCCAAACGAGCATCATAACAAGTGTGACCATAATGAGAATTTAAAAATATATATAGAAGACAATATAGGTGTATGCCTTTTCAAACATATCCTTAGGGGATGTCAACATTATCATCTACTCAACAGTCGGTGTTGTCAACAAGGGAATCATCAAATTGGTCAGATGTGGAACTGTGAATTCTCGGATGACTATAAAAGGCCAGTTTCAGCTGTGTCCACACTGTGGTCATATGTTTCATTCGCTTAAGGGTCCAATGGAAGAAAATGGCTCAAGACCTGAATAGGATGCTGACATGCCCCTTTGATTTATACCATAAACCATAGTAGGATTTGGCACAGAGGTGGCTTGTATGCTAGTGTTGCTTCTCCTGTAAGTGATTTTAGAGATAGTTGGAAATAAAGTTAAGCTTGCAAATACACACAAGTTTTTGTATGATCTTATAAATAGAGATACATAGAATACAGTCATGCATACATAGCAGCTGCTTCTTTCAGAAAGTTGCCTTCGTTCAAGGAATCTCGCCAAACTAGCATGCCTAGGAGGCAGTAATGCTGTAGATTTTAACAATGCCCAGGAGTCAAGGGAAAACGTTACGCTAGGGATATGAATTCCACTTACTAATGGAAGAAAAGGGGTTATTGAAATTATAAAAAGATATAGAATTACCTGGACTGTTCATGGAGGAATCCGTTACCCTGGAAGACTGCAGTGGCTCACCCACTATCCCCACTATTGCAATTGCATTTCACAAAGATAGTGAATTCAGGTAATTGTCATGTGGATCATTGATAATTCACCATATTTAAGGAAGTAAAAATGAGGATATGACACACATAGTAGAACTAAACAACAAATAATAATATTACAATCAAATATCAAATAGATTCTGGGCCCCGAGAGTTATTTATTTCGATTTCTATCCTTATACCTAAAATAGGTATTGGTATTTATCCGGATTTCATTTTCTCATTATCAGTTGACAAGGTTGAAGCTATTCTATCTAATTTTTTATAGATAGTTTTCATGAATAGATGACTAAAACCAAAAAATCAAAGATAGCAGAAAATCCTATATTTTTTTAATAGTATTGTCACATCCCAAAAATTGAGATGTGACAGGTGTGGAATATGAGAAAACCCACATCCCTAAAGCCTTAAATATATAAAATTTTCCATACTTTATATGTACACATATTTGCAACACATCATAATACAATAAGTATGAATACATTTCATATTATGCAAATTATAGACTTTGTACAGACATTTTTTATAGAATCTTGCCTAAGAGTAAGACCTCATGAAAATTCTACAATAACTTAGTATAGTCAAGAGGAGCTCCACTCTATAATAACAATTACACAATACCTAGATAAGGTGAGGATCCTAACTATAGCATACGTGGAGCACCTAAATTACAAAATTAATTATATAGATTGGAATTTTATATTAACTTGGGAGTTTTCAACATGACACTTCAACTTCAAACAGTAGCATGGACCTTTGGCAACCACCAAGAGGAACATAGTCAGCTGCACTATCTGAGACCAAAAATAATCTTTCTGATGAGTAACGTCCCATTTATAGAATTTAATAAAATGCTTACGCAAAATAATTTAAATAGATTTAACTTTGAAAGATGACAACATGATAACAAGTTTCAACTTCTAGAGCATACAATTATAAGCATAAATAAAACTATATGAAAGATCATTATATGAACAAAACCAAATATGTAATAAAGCAGTTTGTTTAACAAAATCAGTTTAAAAACAGTAAATATCATATCTCATCTTTCGTAGGACTTCAACAGAACGGATAACAAGTGTGGACACACAGTCCATGATGGTAATTGTTAGGAAATAAATATATTAGGAAATTAGGATCCCATACAATCAGGGATAATTAGGATTCCTCATTATTAGGGATTGTGATTGATATCAATCACATAATGAGCCATTAATGTAGAGGCTCCTCTCTTGTATATAAATACCCTACATCTATACATGAAGAAATACACTTTTCTGAGAATACAATTACAGTAATTAACCAAGCGCAGCATTATGCCACAGGAACAAGCGTGGACACACAGTCCACAAGGGTAAATAACCAAGCGCGGCTCGAAGCCACGAAACAAGGGCATGTACAAAACCCAAGAATAACAAGCGTAAGAACGAATCCCAGGAATATCAGACGTGAGTACTGTGCTCATGAATGTCAAGCGAGCTCGAGTTAACCATGGTGTGCCAAGGACTAACAATACTACTGTTAGTAACCAACATTTTGTATTCAGTCCTCCGAAAAAAAAAACATTTTCAAGCATGCTTGGGGCTAGTTTATCAAAGCAATGAAACGTTATTCTTTCAGGATAATGATAGCTCATGTCAAATACTTCAAAATAGGATACCCCAACATGAAAGTTAACAAACAACATCTCAAAACTTTCCTTCAACTCAATATGTCAACAAAAACTCTTCCCAAATAATAAAACTTCTGTACAAACATTCCAAAATATAAGACCATCTTAACATGAAAATTTCTGTGAGAAATCGAAAGTTTCCTTAGCATTTTTGTACATAATCATGAATTATACTATGGAGTAATAGGAGAAGAATAAATAACAATAAATAAAATCATCAATCTATACTCATTTCAATATCAATAAGAGCATGAAACAAAGCTGGTAAACTTTCATTGGCAAAATTATACTTGTAAATATGGTAATTAACATGAAAGTATGGTAAGTAGTAAAAACATCATTTATAGAAAAATTATAATGGGACACTATTCACTCACCTGTTGTACTCTAAAATATACCATTCCTCCTATTTATCAGCTTTTGACTTATTCACTCCATACTCTCCTAATATTCCATAACACAAATGTTATTACTTCAATTATAACTTACATATACTTTCCATATATAATATCTCATTCAATAAGATTATTCATTATATCATCATCTACTTCATCAACATTTCAATTTAGTTTCAAATAAAACCATAATCCTTTTTACAGAATTTATAAACCATCCATCCACCTACCTTGTGTTCTTTAAGTCATTCATCAGTAATCTCCAACATTTCAATAAGCACAATCAAATACCTCATAGGTATCTCTCTAACATGAGAACAAGCAAGTTTGGCCCTTAAATTATAAATCAGTTACTTTTATACTAATTTATTTGTTTTATTGTCAACTTCATTATACTATAAATAATGATAGTTTTTTCTTGTAGGATAATTAATATGTAACCTCAACAACAATCCAATCAAACGTATAAGAGAACCTCACATTCTTCCATACATGATCCAAGATCTCGTTATCAACCCAAACCTTGCCACCAACCACCACACAAGTATATGCAAACAACATCCTTACCTCTCTAAACTACAATCAAGAATTTAAACAATCTTAATCCAACCAAATTCTTCTTTTACAACTTCAATTAATCACCTATATCATTCATATAAGTTGTAATTAATAGAACATGCTTCCTTTTTCACAACTTTCTACAACACATATAAATTCTCATTCACATATTTCATCAAACAACTTATGGGCATTCAAAATTTACTCATAAAATGCCACCCAAATTCATAATTACCAACAAATAATACACTCCCTAATTCAAATTTAACTTTAAATGTCTATCAAGGGAAGTAAAAGAACTCAATTCCTAACTCCATAGACTATACATCACGACAGCAACTAGAAAGAGAAGGAAATCAGATTCGGCAAAATCAAATTATATTCTTCAAGCTTCTATCAAAGACACAATCAGGAGAAAAGAAATTGCTATGAAAATACCTCTCAGTAGAAGCTCCTTTCCCTCTCAATCATTCAGCAAACAAATACCCAAAATCCTCCCTTATTCTGAATGTCCAGCCACGGTGAAGAGAAGAAAGAGAAGGAAAACTACTTGCTATCAACAACCGGCAAAGGGAAGAAGAGAAGAGGAGTCGCTGAACACACGCAAGAGTAACGGCACCCAAAAGCAGAGGAAGAAGAGCAGTGAATTGAAGAAAGGGAGGAGAAATTTCGGGGGAGAACTAGAGGTAAGGTGGTGAGAGCTCTTTTTTCTTTCTCTATTTCTGATTCAATTCAATACACCCAGCCTCTATACACACACACATACACATATATTGAGTTATTTCTGTCAAAAAAATAATAATAACTTATGAGAGTGGGAAAAGATATTTTTGTACTTCTTTAATTTTTCAGAATAACATATTTAAATGCCAAACCAACATTAAGACATAAACCATTAAACCTTATACAAGAGAACATATATTCTCCAATAATTTTAAATTTTCATTTGATTTGTTTCAAATAAATTTAAATATATCAATAAGATATTAACATTAATTAGTTCTCATATATATTTTTTTCAACTTCAAATTTATTTTTATAATTCAAATTCATGTATTATTATTATTATTATTGCTTATATATATATTCACTAAAACAAAATATACCTGACTTGTCTTTCACCGTCAATCCACAATTTTAAACATGGATATGAAATATGTAAATCAAATTATATTATTACTACAATTGCTGCTTTTAACCACACCCACTTTTTCTTCTCTTTCTTTTCTTTTTTCTTTTTAACTTACCTCATAAATTAATCAATTATTGTTCACCTTAAGAATTTTCAAATGATTATTGGGTCATTACAAGTATAATGTTCATTGTACAATGAAAAAAATCTTTTTAGATTATGATTAACTTAAAAAAATGAATTGGAATTGTAACCAAATATGTTTGGTGTTTATGAGAACCCCTTGAAACACTACATTACTTGATTTAAAGAGTTCATGATGGTTTAGTTTATGTGAAGTTTTCTACTTTTACTTAATATTATATTCCCAAAAAACTCAACTGAGACTAATATTTAGGACACCGGAGGTAATATAAGACATATTTGTGGAGTTGATCTTGATCATAAATATAAAACATATTTTTCATATTTGTCAATTCTTTCCTAATTTATGTCAATTGATATTTCCTCAACAATAATCAAGAAAGAGAAGGAATGTGAGAATTAAGAAAGATGGTTACTAATTTATATTAATAAATATTAATATTTATATATTTAATTTAATTTTTAATTTATTTAATATTTAATAAAAAAATAAATACAATATTTCAATATTTATAGTTTATAGTTTAATAAAATATAATAGATAAGATAAGATAATATAATATTAAATAAAAGTATAAGAAAACTTCCTATAAACTAAATCGTCGAGCACCTTTAAATCAAGTAATGCAGTGATTCAATGGGTTCTCGCAAATACCAAACGTATCCAATTACAATTCCAAATACACAAATTTTGAATTCTACTTCCATTTCCCATCTTCCTAGTTCCATGCTAGTTGGTGAGATCCAAATCAGGGCAATGTTACTATGAGCGTATAAAATTTGTACAGCGAAGATGCTCTTTATGTATAAACAATTTTCTTTTCTTACATGAGCTCTGAATTGTGATCACTCAAAAGCATTCCTTCCTTACGTGATTGGTTGTTAGCTTGACTTCCTTGCTTCGGGCATTGACCCAAAATTGATGTTTGTTTCTGTTCTTCAACTTGTGAATTCTGATCACTCAAAAGCACTCTATCCTTCTCAAACTGTTGGATTTCATCTTTTCATCTCTGCTCCAAATCAGGTATACTTTACTCTTTTCTCTTTCTTTTCCTTGTAAGATTTTAATTAAAACATTTTCCAGATTTTCTTTATTGGCCCTCTTCTATTTTTCCGTTTGAAATTGACTTATGAGCTTGATTTCTTCTGAGATGAACAACTTGTAAACTCCCCAGCTCAGAATCGTATCCTCCATCCGCTGGAAATATAATCAGAAGAATACTTGCATTGAAATTGTTTTCTTTGGCTTACTTATTCTAATATGATTCATTTCCTTGTAATATTTGTTGATAGTAGTAATGGAACTCGCAGATTCATTCTATTTTCTAAAAGAAACTGTTACAGTATTTTTCCATTCATGTATGTGCGTGTGCAAACACATCACAGTGAAATGAAATTGAATATATTTTAACATGTTTTGATCTTGTATAGAGTTCTATGCACCACACATATCTTCGTTAACATCTTCAGTTGAATCATTAATCACTCTAGGAATTTGAAGTTTCGCCATGAATGGGATCAGAAACACAGTCTCTGCTGTTGGAGAGATAGGAAATATCATTTGGAGGATGTTGGCTTGATCTGCTAAACGTTGTTGTCGTCGGACAGGGAGTTGAGGTCAGATTTGGAATTATGAATATGTTATAAACCAAACAGAAACAACAACAGACAAACAACATTGAACTGGATTAAATAACCCAGGAAGATACAACAGCAGGTGGTTCCCACTGAGTTTATACAAAAAGATCCAAAAGTTTCTTGCATCTTCCAAGGTTTCCTCTTACTAAATCTGGGTAGCAGAAGTGACTCTATCAGAATAGAAGAAGCTCCTGTGAATCCTGAGTCAGTATTGGAGGAGTCATATGGTTCTTTCTCGACAGGATCTTCACAAAATGGAGTGGGATAAGTGAAAATGACTCAAAAACGGTGACTTAATGCATAGGTGTGAACCCCAGTCTAAGTGATTTCGACTATTGTTGGGTCTTCATCAGATATTTGCACTTGCTTTTAGCAGAACTATATGCTGAAATACATTCATAATAGCTTCTGCACAAAATGAAGCGTGACATGTCCCTGGTTCCTAAAACAAACCCTCAACTTTTGAAGTCGCAACCATGGACCCTTCCCTGATCTGACATGTATATTTCTATATTCCTCTGGTTTCTTGGCAGTCAAGAGGCTAATAAAATGAGAGGGTGATTTCAATGAGAGTGGAACGTTTCTACTTGAACTGGTTTTAACATGCAATCATACCAATGGGACTCAATAGTGATTCATGACGATGAATTCTTGTTGTCAACGTCAAATTTTTCACTATTTTACACTCTAGCAAATCTCTCGTATTTTCCTTCTTCCATGAGCCGTTGGCAAATCTGTGCAACTTCGTATTGCTATTTCAATGAATTAGGGAATGAATAAATTTTCATGCTCATACGGTCCACAATCCATCTCCATCTTTTATTGAAGACAAAATGGAGAGATTATCCAAGAGAGTATCCAAACAATTTTGCAACGTTTACAAAAGATTGGTTTTTCAAACAAGTACCATAACAAGTGTCACCATAATGAGAATTTAAAAATATAGACAATATGGTTGCATGTCTTTTCAAACATATCCTTAGGGGATGTCAACACAATCTGCTCAACAGTAGGTCTCGTCAAGAAGGGAGTCGTGAAATTGGTCAGATGTAGAACTGTAAATTGCTGGATGACTAGAAAAAGCCAATTCATTTGTGTCAACATTGTAGTCATGAGTTTCATTGGCTGAAGGTTCAATCCAACATCCCATAGAAGAAAACGGCTCAAGATCTGAAATGGAAGCTGACTTGCCCCTCTGATATACTGTAAACAGCAGCAGGATTTGTCACACAGGAGGCTTGTGTGCTAGCGTCGCTTCTCCTGTAAGTGATTTTAGAGATACATAGTTGAAATACACTGAAGCTTACAAAGACACAATTTTTTTTGTATGATCTTATAGATAAACGGGGATACGTGGAATACAGTCATGCATGTATACCTGCTGCTTGCATTAGAAAATAGATCCATGATCATCACCATATGAGAAGGATGCGTTGTAGATTTTAACCGTGCTAAGAAATCAAGGGAAATCATTACTCTATGGATATAAATTCAACTTATGAAAGAATGAAAATGAGGTTATGACATTCATACTGAAATAACTTATATATATTAAAATTATCAATAGCATTTCACAAAGATAGTGAATTCAAGTAATTATCATGTCGACCATTGATAATTCACTATATTTAAGGAAGTAAATGAGGTTATGACACACATAGTAGAAATAAACAATTTAAATCAAATGTCAGATAGATATACCTGGATTGTCATCAATATCATCATCCAACGTCAATTGACTCATGATGTTAGCCTATTTATCAATTGGAGAAAAGATGGAATCAAAAATAGATGGTTGGCCAACTATTCCCCATTCTGCTTCATTCAAAGTCAATGCCTCCCACCACTTGATATCTCCTTTGATGACTTTCAAATTTTGACTTGACAGTTCCATTTTTGAAAGCCTTTCAAGTTTTGAGCAGTCATAAATTCCTAAGTTTTCTAAACATGGACCCATGTGTAATCCATTGGAAATACTAACTGGTTCAAGAAGATAAACAAGTGTCATTGATCTTAATTTTGGGAGGAAAGCACCTGCTTTGAGTGTGGATGGTCCACAAGATATTAAAGCACTTACTTTTGGACAATCTTGAACTACAAGCACCTTCAAGAGTTAGAGGCTGCCCAGAAAATCCAATGTGAAAACAGTTGTTAGCATAGGACAATTGTGCAATGCTAAGGTCTTCAACATGCCAAAACCATGACTAGAATGAACTTCTCCTTCATAAATGCTTCTTAGATTCTTCATGTATGATACACTCAACACTAGCAAACGGGGAAGTATATCCTTACTACCTGAGCATGTTCCATCAACAATTGTTTGCATCACCTTACATTCAGCCAATATACACACCTGTAATTTCTGTATACTTTATGTCAATCTAAAAATAAAGCTTTGTTATGTATAATAGCAAAGCTTAATTCAAAGGGGACATCAACCCCTTTCACAAACTTTAAGCTTCGCTCACTTTTGTTTAAATTTTTCTTCAGCTGTGGGTAGCACACCTGAAATGATCTAACATATGTTTGCCAACAGTAAATATAAAATCAAGCTCATAAATGCGTGGAAGTATGAGATTTAAAAGTTCAGGTGTTGGAATGTACAAACTAATAGTTTGTAGGCATTCTAATATCAAAACTTCTGGTAGAATGACTTGTAAATTTTCTTCCCATCGATCATCATCAAAGTTTACATCAATGCTTAAATGCTTTAGGCCCTTAAGTTTTGAAATCACCCCATAAGGAATAATTGTTGACATCATATATTCTTTACTTTTCCTACTGCAATACTCAAACAAACAAAGAGTCAAACTTTGAAGATTGGTCAACTCTTAGATCTCTTTTGACAAATGCGTAATATAGTCTTATCAATATCAATCTTCTCTAGATTCTTCAATTTTCCAACCTCTGAGGACAGTTTCATGAAGTATTCACAAGATTTCATAGTGTTCTATAAGTTGCTCCAACTCAAAAAAGGAGTTTGGTAGTTCCCAAACACTAGTGTAGGACAGATCCAAGATGCAAAGTAGAGGCATTTTAAAGAAGAACTAGGGGTGGGATTTTTGTCAACTTATCATTGTTGTGAGTTCATGACAATCCGGGGACAAGGTAGCTCAGGCAGCTTATTGTCTACCAAATCAATATATATAGCACTATGCCTTAGCTCACTATATGATGCTTCAACCAAACCTAACTCAGATTTTTTCATGAAGAAAGGATTCTGAGTGTTTAATGATTGCAAGACAGCATCTCATCATTGTTGTGAGTTCATGACAATCCGGGGACGAAGGTAGCTCAGGCAGCTTATTATCTGCCAAATCAATATATATAGCACTATGCCATAGCTCACTATTTGATGCTTCAACCAACCCTAACTCAAATTTTTTCATGAACAAAGGATTCTGAGTGTTTAATGATTGCAAGACAGCATATGGGCACATGTTTGAGAGCTGTCTTCATGCTCAATCTACCACCATTTATGATCACTTATGTTATGTCCTCTGGTATAAGGGCTTGTACATATTTCAGTGGGCTTTCAGAGAGAAGATGTTCAAAATCTGCATCATCATCATCTGCAAAACTAAGCTGATAGATATTGTTGATCTTTTGCTTCAGAAAATCTTCATACACAATTCTCATGGGGTAGCTCAACATGAGGTGTAAAATGTCCCGCGTCCTCTTCGACCTTAACACTTCTCTCCCTAGACGCTGTTTTTTTTTTTTCCAAAATATATATATTAAAAAAAAAAAGAGGATTCATTAAGATGACATGAGATATCGAAAGCAACATATATGCCTTGTTTCTCCCTTTTGGAAAACCACAGATGATTTATTGACATTTTGATATATATTTTCCCTCGCTCCTTTTAACCATATGGTTCTGGAACTCTTTGTTTTATCAGTTCACTTTCACATAGCTTTTTAGAATCTTAAGAAGTGATAATGTTGTTGTTTTTTTTTTCCAACAAAAAACTTGCTTTTGATTTTTGATAAAAACGTTAGTTATCTAGTCTAGGTTCAAAAGCAACCGAAGTTCAAAATGTGGATGGAGTGAGGACCCAATGCAGCTTTTATATATATATATATATATGTATGTATGTATTAATGTATGCATGCTTGTTCTCTCCGGTGCTGAATATAACACCTATTTCACTTTTTTTTAGAGAGATTAAAAAAACTAAATAAACTACTTAATCATAGTATATGTTGTGTATTATTATATTATATATTAGTTTATAAGACAGACAAATTAGTTTTTAGAAAAAATGATAAAAAAATAAATACTTAATGTATCACTCTGGTCCTATTTAAAAGTCTCTTATAACTAAATCTCACATATCAAGGAGAGGTAATTAACTTAATGGTTATGGGGTAAATTTTCAACTATGTCCTCATTTATGAATGGATACTTTTTAACTCTTTCTTCTCTATCCATCTTTAAATTATTTCTTCATTGATACAATAAATAGGGGCAAAATTGTCACAATCTCATTTACGACACTGAAACTAGACTTATAAATAGGATCAAATTTTTTGATAAAAAAGGACTTATAATAAGACTAGAGTGGTAATTTAGTTAAATTCTTTAATCTTTTGAAAAAAAGTCAAGTAGGTCTAATTTTTAGAACCGAAGATAGTATATATATTAGATTGGTTAAGATATCTACAATTCTCAATTCTCATTCCACGGCATAAAGCAATATAATATAGGATAAAGATGCAATCAGTATCCTAAATTAATTTTAGAGATGCAATTAGTACCTAAAGTATTTAGAGGTGCAATTTTGACCTTATTTTAATTGGTTCAATTTCACCGTTATTCTAACGGAATGAGCAGCGACGTCTTCTCCTATCTCTTATATCTCCACCTGCACCGCACCTGCATGTTGGAGTCGCACCTCTAGCGCACTTTCCTGTCATAGTCTCACTTCCGCTGACACCAGTCCATCAGCGATCTCCTACTCCCCTTCTTCTTCAATCGTTTTTAGTCTCCTATCTTCTCTGAATTCGACTTCTTTCCCTCCAGCAATGGCGTTCTACTCTAGTAACGATATTTCCGACTTCGATCTTGCCCCCTTCTTGTTGGTGTTCTACGTCTCAAACTTTGATCTTCCCTTCTTCACATTTGTTGAAAGTATCGATCTCCAACCTCCATGGTGACCGATTTGTTTCATTTTGAATATTAAAATAACCTGTAAGAATTTTGGGGGTGGGGTTTGATTTTTTTTTTTTTTCGATGGAAGCAAAGGGGGCAAGGGGCAGAATTTGAACCACACCATTACTTTGCCAAAGGGGCTAGGTGACCATTGGGCCACCAAACCCCCTTTATTTTGTATATGTATTAGTATATATATGTATACTATAAAGAAATGTATATAAAGAAATGTATACTGATATTGATAAAATAAGTAGTGGAAATAACTAAATACATAATTATATTGATTAAATGAGTGATGATTTTAACTAAAGGCGTAATAATATTCATTAAATGAGTAATGATATTTATTTAAAGTGTAAATAAACTGACTAAAGGCATAATGATTACGTGTGGGCAAAAACCTAGTAGTCCGGTCCATACTCATCCTAATAATGATATTGACTAAACGAGTAATGAGATTAACTAAAGATGTAACAATATTGACTAACCGAATAATAGGATTGACTAAAAGCGTAATGACACTAACTTAATGACTAATGGTATTGACTAAAGACATAATGACATTGACTAAACAAGTAATGGTGCTGATTAAAGGCATAATCACATTGACTAAACGAGTAATTATATTAACTAAATGAGTAATAATATTGACTAAAGGCATAATGATATTGACTTTTTTAGATTTTCTTTTTTCATTTTTGAATTCAAATTTGATTATTTTAATTAATTTATAAGTTTCTAATTTAAAACTGTAATTAAATTTTATTTAATAATTAATTATTATTTTTATTTAATTTTATTTTAAAATTATAAATTATTATTTAATATTTAAATTTAATTCTATATTGAGTCAATCTTATTATGGCTTTAGTCAATCTTATTACTCGATTAATCAATACTATCACTCATTCTTATTTAGTCAATTTCATTACGCCTTTAGTCAACACCATTACTCGTTTAGTTAACGTCATTACGCCTTTAGTTAATACAATTACTTATTAAGTCAGTGTCATTACGCCTTTAGTTAATCCCACTACTCATTTAGTCAATATCATTACTCATTTAGTCAATACAATTACTCATTAAGTCAGTGTTATTACACCTTAGTCAATCTTACTACTTATTTAGTCAATATCATTACTCATTTAGCAAATATCATGACTCATTTAGTCAATGTTATTACACCTTTAGTCAATCTCATTACTTGTTTAGTCAATACTCTCTTCGGTTCTATTTATAAGCAACTTTCTCTCTTATAGGGTTGGTTCCTTTTATAAGCAACTTTCACTTTTTGTCTGAATATATAAGTTTCTTTTTCCTATTTTACCCTTATTAAATATGCATTCTCTTTCATATCTTATACTCATTATCTCTCATACTTTTATGTATTCTCTCTTCTGTACTCTTTTCATAAATAGGGGCATATATGAAAAAAAAAACACGGCATTTTTGACACATTATTGTTTTTAACTGCCAGTTCGTTTTACGCAATCAAGAAGAAAGTTGCTTATAAATAGTACCCGAGGGAATACCATTATTAGGGATGAGCATGGACCGGACCTCGGGTTTTTGCCCACGTCTAATCATTATGCCTTTAGTCAGTTTATTTATATTATGCCTTAAATGAATATCATTATGCCTTTAATTAATGTCATCACTCCTTTAATCAATTCAATTATATCTCTAGTCAATACCATTATATATTTAGTCATTTTCATTACTTATTTTATCAATATCAGTATGACTTTATTTATGTGTGTGTGTGTGTGTTAATACATATATGTAACAAAAGGGCTTTGGTGGCAAAGTGGTGAGGTGGGTTCGAATCCCATCCCACCCCTTGCCCCCTTACTTCCATTTAAAAAAATAATAATAATAACTCCACCTCAAAAAATAGGTTAGGGTGCCAATGGGTGTTAGATCAGAGCCGACAAGGGTACCTTTTTTTTTTTTTTTAATTGAGGGACATAGTGATAAAATCATCAACACTTTAAAATTTTAATTTGATACTATCATCTTTATGTCATTTTTATGTGTTAATAGATTTTTGGGGTTTTATAAATTCAAATGGTATTTATTTGAAAATTTTCCTATATCTTAACTATTTTTTAAAATTGCCATATAATTTTATCTGCGTTTTTTTCCCCGAAACATTACCGCATAGTTATCATTACCAATATCTTTATCAATATTTAATATATATATATATAGAGACAAAAAATAAAAAAAATGGTAATATAAAAATTAAATTGAATCTTATTAGTTTTACAAAAGTTTAAAAAATAATATTAAAAAATATATAACCTGCCCTGTTGGTCTTTTTAGTGTAGTAAGGCTTATTGTTGTTATAATCCAATATTAACACACTTAAAAATATTCACAAAAATTCAGAATTTTTATCAAAAACTATATTAAAATAAATATTATTTATTGATTTACTCTCATTTGTTTGAATGTATTGTTGATTTTACAATTCCCAACAACAACATGCAATAATTTAATTATGTTCAGTTTGAAATTTTCTAAAGGGACTTAATTGAAAATTGATTCCAACCATTACGGCTAATTAAATTGATTTTTTTCCAATATAAAAATTTACAAATGACTCTCTAGTGCTCTTCCCAGATGGCCAGATCGTCTTCCGCATCCAGAAGTATATCCCGAAAAGTTTGTCCAGCGCTTCATTACCAGAATTGGATAAATTTAGTAATCAGAATGAGCAAAACCTTTAATATAAGATAAATTTAGGAAGTTAATCTTGATCCTAAATATAAAATACTTTTTATATTTGTAAATATTTATCTAATTTGCTTATATTGATATTCTCTCAACAATAATCCTAAAATAAAAAGAATAAATGGATGAATTAAGGAAGATGACTAAGATTTTCATAGAACAGTACATCATTTTAAAGTAAAGCTGCACTGCAAACCTTTTCCTCTCTCTCATTATGCTTTGCCAAATTATAGCCGGATGATAGTCGTGGTCATCGTCGTGGTCATCTACCTCAGATTGAGTACTTAAGTCAACCTGATTGTTCATGGAGGTGTGTGCGCAAGTGTGATGACCACAATGGGTGATATTGTAGATGAAAGGCTCCTCGTCATCTCTCTGCACTTGTTTGGTCACTAGGCAACCTTCATTATTTCTGAGCACAGCTGAAATATTCTTTGCGCATAGACCACATGTAGTGCAAGTCAAAAGACGCATATATATATATTTGGGGAAGTAAATTGTGACTCGTGGAGAATGAATCAAATGTGGTAGAACCTTGGAAATTTGGCTCCAAGAATTAATGTATTTCTGGCCAGATTTCCTCCAACTATATCCATCTTTAGAAGCCTCGGGTTGCTTTGTCCATGTTGGGATAACTCCTTTGTTATTTAAGAATTGGTTTTAGAGGGGAAAAAACCAAGCATTTTGACATAAGCTGAAACAGTAACCGACTAGTAGGTGTAATGTGGTGGTTGTGGTGGAGTCATTAGTATTTCTTTTTGACTAATTAAGTTGCTTTTGACTAGTTGATTAGTTCCCTTTTTGCTGTAGCTTCATTATGCGGTTTGTTTTCATGATTGTGTTTTCCTTTCTAATTAGTATAAGTAGGAGGGTCTCTGGCTTGTAATGCATTCAGAGTTTGATTAAGAAACAGAGTGTATGGTTTCTAAACCATTTGGCATCAGAGCCTTGTTCCAGAGGGGGAGAAAATGAGAGAGTGAGGTATAGGTTGAGAGAGAGAAAACGTTGGAGAAACAGGGTGTGCGAACTCCATACTATCGACATTTTTTTCAAAAATCTGAGCCCGCCATCGTCTTTGGAAGGTCCCAAAACCTAGGACAGGCTTTGACCACGACCGTGAACTGCCTTCACGCACCCACACGTGCCACCTCTGAGAACCACGCGCCGTCAACGGAGCTCACCCGCCAGCCACGCGCTACTCGAGGTTGAAGACGACCTTGTCAGCATCCACATCAGCCTGATCTGTCCAATCATCGACAGCTCATCCACTCCCTGTCTGCCACGTGTCACCAACGCCACGTCATTATCGCCGTCAGCCGTTTGCCGTGTCATCAGTCCACGTCATTAGTCAACACCAGTTCATCTAATCCCTGACTGACACGTGTCACTCTAGTCATGTCAGCATAACGGTCAGCTAGAATTTTGTTAAAATTACATTTTGTGCCCTAAATTATGCAAAAATTAAATTTAGGCCCCTGAACTTTCAGAAATTATATTTTTACCCCGATATTTTGCCAAAATTATATTTTGACCCCTGAACTTGCTAAAATTACATGTTGACCCCCCAAATTCTGCCAAACTTACATTTCAGACCCCTGAACTTTCTGAAATTGCATTTTGACCCCAGATTCTGCCAAAATTACATTTCAGTCCCCTGAACTTTTTGAAATTGCAGTTTGACCCCCCAAATTCTGCCAAAATTACATTTCAGGCCCCTAAACTTTCTGAAATTACATTTTGACCCCCAGATTATGCCAAAATTACATTGTTGCTCCTAATTGCCCAAATTTCTTATTTTATCCCTGGCTTTTCCATAGACACAAATCCTTCCCCTACCCTTCTACCTTGTACCTAATAACTGCGTACTTAAGTCATAACCCATCAAACAAACTACAAAATGCCTCCAAGACACAGGAATAGACACGAGATTGAGATGGAGGAGATGAGACGCGGGATTCAAGAACTAGAGGCCACTATAGCAGAATAGCAAGCCTTGCTCGAAACTCGTAGATATCACTCAAAAGATTATTTGAATAGCCACAGTTCGTCATCCCCTGACTACCGTGATCGTCCTCGACAACAACCATTCCGCCTTAATGACATTAAGGTAGACATTCCTAAATTTGAAGGAAGACTCCAACCGGACGAATTCATTGATTAGCTACAAACAGTTGAACGAGTCTTTAAGTACAAAGATATTCCAGATGAGCAGAAAGTTAAAATTGTCGCCATCAAACCGAAAAAACATGCCTTTATATGGTGGGAGAATCTCAAAAGAAGGCGTGAAAGAGAAGAAAAGAGCAAGATACGAATGTAGGACAAGATGCGACGCGCTCTCACGTAAGTTTCTTCTCGAAAATTATTATCAAGATAATTTCCTTCAATTACATAATCTCCACCAAAAGACTATGTCTGTAGAGGAATATACCAGGGAATTTGAGAAACTTATGATGAAATGTGATATACAAGAAAGGGAGGAGCAAACAATAGCTCGTTATCTCGGAAGGTTAAATACAAACATCGCTCATCAAGTACAACTCCAGCAATACTGGACTCTGGACGACGTCATTCGTATAGAGAAGCAGTTGCCCAGAAGGCCTCCATACCAACCGTCTTCCTTAACCAGAATTCCTTTTGATGGACGTAAGCCACAAATGCATCATCCTAGCTCTTCAAGCATGCCTCTACCTAAGGCTACTAGGGAATTCAACTCCAAAGCACCTAAATGCTTCAAATGCCAAGGGTTCGGTCATATCGCTTCTAACTGCCCTAACCGCAGAGTTGTCACCATTATTGAAGGGGAAGCTTCTGCAGTATTTGAAGAAGAAAGGGAGCCTATGCCTGAAACAGAACCAATATTTGATGAGGAAGTTACTACTGCTGATCACGGTGAATCACTTGTGATTATGAGAAGTCTGCATACAACAACTGTGAAAGAAGAGCCTTGACTACGTCACAATATTTTTCATACTCGTTGCACTACTCAAGGTAAAGTCTGTGACGTCATCATTGACAATGAAAGCTGTGAAAATGTAGTTTCCAACTATATGGTAGAAAAGTTGCATCTACAGACTCACAACCATCTGTGCCCTTACAAGCTCCAATGGCTTAACCAGGATAGTGAGGTAAGAGTTTCAAAACGATGCCTTATTACTTTTTCTATTGGTAAAAGGTATCATGATGAAGTTTGGTGTGATGTTGTTCCCATGGATGCCTGTCATCTTCTCCTGGGGAGACCTTAGCAATATGATCGACATGTTCTGTATGACGGTCATGCAAACACATATTCCTTCCAGAAGGATGGCGTGAAGATCCAGCTTGCTCCTTTGCCACCTGATAAACACAATAAAGGCAAAAATGAATCCAAACCATTAGTGTCTTTAGTCGAGAAGGTGACCAAAACAGAAAGCCAAGTAATGGATTTTCTTCTCTTGCTCGAGACAAATAACGGAACTGACATTCCACCTGAAGTGCAGCCATTATTAGATGAGTTTCCTGATGTAATTCCAAATGAAATGCCGTCTGGATTACCACCCATGTGAGACATTCAACATGCTATGGATTTCATTCCAGGAGCAGTAATTCCTAACCGACCAGCTTACAGAATGAGTCCTCGAGAAAATGCTGAAGTTCAAAGTCAAATTGAAGAATTGCTGAAAAATGGATTAATCCGAGAAAGTGTCAACCCTTATACCGTACCTGTACTCCTAGTCCCCAAGAAAGATGGAAGTTGGAGAATGTGCATAGATTGCCGCGCAGTCAACAAGATCACAATTAAGTATCGATTTCCGATACTTGGACTTGATGACATGCTCGACCAATTATATGGCTCTACTACTTTCTCTAAGATTGACCTTCGTAGCGGATACCATCAAATCCGAATTCGCCCCGGAGATGAATGAAAGACAGCTTTCAAAACTAGAGATGGGTTGTACGAATGGAATGTGATGCCATTTGGGTTGACAAATGCTCCTAGTACATTTATGCGCCTGATGAATCAGGTCCTTCGCCCTTTCATTGGCAAGTTTGTTGTTGTTTACTTTGACGACATTCTTATCTACAGCAAAAGCCTAACGGACCATTTGGAGCTTTTACGACAAGTGTTGCAAGTTCTTCAAGAGCAGAAACTTTATGCTAATTTGAAGAAGTGTACTTTCTTGATAAATGAAGTCATTTTTCTGGGCTATATTATCACTGCAGAGGGTGTACGGGTTGATCCAAGCAAAATTGAAGCCATTAACAGTTGGACAACACCGCAATCCATCCAAGAAGTCATAAGTTTCCATGGATTAGCTTCCTTCTATAGGCGGTTCATTTGAAACTTCAGTTCCATTGTCGCACCCCTCACGGATTGCATCAAGGGAGATAAGTTCCAATGGACAGAGAAAGCTCAGAAAAGTTTTGAAGAACTGAAGAAACGTTTGAAGACTAATTATGCTGTGCAAGTTACTGAATTGTACTTTAAAGACATTGTTCGTCTCCATGGCATTCCCAAGACTATCACGTCTGATCGTGATGTTAAGTTTCTTAGCCTTGTTTGGAGAACTCTAGAAAAAGATGGGTACTAGACTTCAGTTTAGCAGTGCTAGTCACCCTCAAATGGACGGACAAACAGAAGCTATAAACAAGATTCTTGGCAATCTCCTACGAAGCTTTATTGGAAAGAATTTGAAGCAGTGGGATCTTATCCTTGCTCAGGTTGAATTTGCTTATAACAATTCAATCAACCAAGCCACTGGAAAGTGCCATTTTGAAGTTGTTTATGGCACTCGACCTGTCAATCCATTCGACCTGATTCTTTCAGCTAGCAAACAGTACTACAGTGCAGATGCAGAAAAAAGGGCTGAAGAAATCAAGAAACTACATAAGCAAGTCCGAGATAGGATCCAAAAGCAAAATTTGAAAATCAAAGCACACAGGGACAAGCATCGAAAGCAGCAAATTTTTAATGTAGGAGACCTAGTTTGGATACATTTGAGGAAAGAACGTTTTCCTAAACAACCGAACGCCAAGTTGTCTCCCCGAGCTGATGGTCCATTCAAGATTGTGCAGAAAATTAACAACAATGCCTATAAAGTGGAATTGCTTGGTACCTACAGTGTTTCAGCCACTTTCAATATTGCAGATCTATCTCCGTATATTGATTACATTGTCAATTCCAACTCGAGGACGAGTCCTGTCCAACCCCGAGAGGATGAAACAGTAGCCGACTAGTAGGTGTAATGCGGTGGTTGTGCTGGAGTCATTAGTATTTCTTTTTGACTAATTAAGTTGCTTTTGACTAATTGATTAGTTCCCTTTTTGCTGTAGCTTCATTATGCGGTTTGTTTTCATGATTGTGTTTTCCTTTCTAATTAGTATAAGTAGGAGGGTCTCTGGCTTGTAATGCATTCAGAGTTTGATTAAGAAAAAGAGTGTATGGTTTCTGAACCATAAGCTTACAAGCCAAATTGATTCATCACGTCAACCTGATTATTCATAGAGGAATCTGTTACATTGTAGGTTCGTGTGCAAGTATGAAGTCCAGTATAAATGATAAGGTAACGCTTCTCGTTAATAAAATGCACTTGTTTGATTTGCTTGACAACCCTGATCATGCCTATGTATGAGTGCAGCTGAAATTTGATCTACATATTAATCACATGGAGCATGATCCAAAAGAGGCATGTAAATAGTTTACCTTAAAAAATGGCAATCCTTAGGCTTCTTTAATTTTCTTGATAAACCTCATATCTTCCCATGCAGAGGTGGGAATGCTGGCTAGCAGCCCACCCAGCCCGCCCCTTCACGAGCTAGTATTTCTGAGGCCGCCTATTTTTTTAAAAAAAAAATTATTTCACTCCTTTTTTTAAATTCTTACTCTCTTTCTCTTTCACCCACTCACATCACACTTCTTTTCTTTTATACATTTGTTTAGGAAGCTAATTTCATTCTTACTTTCCTTTTTTTTTTCATCTTCTTACATAACAAAAACATATAAACACATCTCTTTTAAATTTAATAATAGTAGAATAAATAAATATAATATGAAAATAAAAGTGTCAAATAAAAAGTATGAGGAAGTAATTAAACACAGCATCAAAGGAAAGACAATAAAGATATTTGGATTTATTTTATAAGAAAAACTAAAAAAAAAAAAAAGTTAAGCGGGCCGGCGGACTAAATGGGACAGGCTGATGTAGTCCACCAAGCATTTAGCTAGCCCGAGCCCACCAAAAAAGGGTTGGGCCCAGGCGCAACCCATTTTACAGTCTATATTCCCATGCCAGACAAGTGAACCTTCATGAGCACAAGGTGAGGTTCATTCTTCATCTTATGAACAATGGATAATGCACTAGAGCCTGTTGTAGCAGTAACAACTTGAAGGAAATAAGAAAAGAAAGTTTAGCGCAATGTAGAGTATAATTCAATATAAAATTCAGACTAGATATTATTTTCAAGGGCCATGACTTAATAACCATGAATTTTGGGTTTTTGAAGTTTTCTAACATCAAAGTGAGTATTAATCCTCTTCTACTCAAACGTTTCAACATTTCTCCATTTATTGGTTTTGTGATTTGAGTTGCTGAAGTGGCCGGGGTTTTTATTTCTGAATATAACTTTGAAGAGTATAATAGGGTTGTTGATATATATATTTCTTCCTAAAGAAACGAGCACACATATCAATAGGTAGAATTTTCCTCTACACTGACGAGCCTAGTGGACACTCTTCAAAGATATGATCAATATTTTCAATCCCACCATTACAGAGAAATCAGTGTTGATGCTGGTTCATCTTTCTACAGTGATGTTTACCATTAGTAAGGAGTATTTCATATATATATATATATATGTATATTTATTTATATAAGCATTCCAAAGGAAAGTCCTCACAGGTTGGGCAACCGGGAGCTTCCAAATTTTAGTCAATTTTGTTCCAGTCAAGGGATTGAGCAGCTGTGCAGGCCGGCACAAGTCTTTACAAACTGCATTGTCATGAACCATAAACATGCTACAGCTTTATTTTTTTAATTTATGTGCAATAATAGTGAGAATCTTATTTAAAAAAAATATATATTTTATGAAACGAGATGGTGATTTCACTTTGAGTGGAATTAAGATCTCTTCAGTTATAAGTTGCTGACTTGCAGCTGGTTTTAACATGGCAAATCTGTGAGCTCTTGCCTCTTTTTCAATGCCTTTTCTATGAGTTATTTCGTGTTTCTATTTCAGTGAATTAGGGAATAAATAAACTTATGCTCGTACTGTCCTCAATCCACATCCACTTTCATTCAAAACAAATGGAAAGATGATACATCCAAGAGAGTATCCAAACAGTTTTGCAACGTTCACAAAAGATTGGTTTTTCAAACAAGTATCATAACAAATGTCACCATAATGATGAGAATTTAAAAAAATATATAGACGACAGAATAATCTGCTCAACAGTCGGTGTCGTCGTGAAGGGAGTCGTCAAATTGGTCAGATGTGGAACTTTAAATTCCTGGATGACTAGAAAAAAGCCAGTTCAATTTGTGTCATCACTGTGGTCATAAGTTTCATTGGCTGAAGATTCAATCCGACCCCGCATAGAAGAAAATGACTCAAGATCTGACTTGACAGTCTTCTTTATACTGTAAGTATAGGAGGATTTGTCATAGGGGAGGCTTCTGTGGAAGTGTCGCTTCTCCTGCAAGTGATTAATACAGTTAAGCTTGCAAATACACACAAGTTTTGGCATAATCATATAAATAAACAGACGTACATGGAATACAGTCATGCATCTACACCTACTTGCACATTATTGCACAAACAGATTACATCACTTTTAAGTAGTAGTAGTAGTCATCGTGGTCGTCATGATCATCTACCCCAGATTGTGTGCAAGTGCGATGACCACTGTGGGTGACATGGTAGATGAAAGGCTCCATGTCATCTCTCTGCACGTATTTCCTCCCCAGACAACCTTCATTATTTTTATTTCTGTGAGTTCATTTGAAATATTCTCTGTGCATAGACCACATATAGTACAAGTCAAAAGACGCATATATATAATTGGCATCTGTTAGACTGCAGGCTTGTATGCAAGTATGAAGTACGGTATAAATGATAAGGTAACACTTCTCGTCAATAAAATGCACTTGTTTGATTTGCTTGACAACCCTGATCATGCCTATGAATGCATCTGAAATTTGATCTGCATATTGATCACATGTAGCATATTACCTTAAAAAAGATTCATATATAGCTGTGAAGTAAATTATGATTCATGGATAACTGAAATCAGCAGTACCTTGGAAATTTGGCATTGAGAATTTCTTTCTGGCCATATTTTCTCCATGAGCGCCCATCTTCAGCAGGCTCAGATATCCTTGTCCATGTTTAAATGCTTTCGGCCCTTGAGTTTTCATAAAATGTTTCCTATACATAGTAAATTAAGATGATGTCCCCAACTGCGCCTCATTTTTTGGACACGTCGTAAATGTGTTTTTCATATCCTTTTTTATTATTGGATTGTACATAAAATAAGTGACATTTTAATATTTTATTAGAGAAAAATGATGTTATTTTCAGTTTTTTATGATGTTTTAAAGATTCAATACTCTATATGTCTGAAGGAAGAATACTAAGTCAAGTGCCATCAAGTGCCACCGATAGAGCTAACCAAACACAGACTTGAGGTGGTAGCGCCGTAGCGGTAACTGGAACTCCTTTTTTCCCCCCTCACCAATGACTAATGAGAAAGCTTCCTAATTGACAAAAACATTACAATTCTTTTTTTATTTTCCATTAATAAACGGAGTATCAATGAGGTTATTAATCAAATGAATCACAATTTTGATAAAGTCTTGGAATTGTGTGTATTTATGCTAAATTTCATTCTATATGTTATACCAAAATTCCATAACCTTGAATTTTGTTCTAAATGACTAATATATTTCTGTTATTTTAATTTTGACTAACATTTAATTTTCACTTTGACTTCATTTCTTGATTTCAAAAGTTTTGTTCTTTTTTCTCCTCAGACGTTGACAAAATAAAATGCTAGAAAGAATTATAAAAAAAATGCTTGATCTAAAATTCTAATTTGGTTAATTGGTAGTTTAACTAGCAATTTTTCATTAAACAAACGGGTAGTCTAGAAAAAGAAATATTTAAATGACTTTTACAAGTTAATAGATCAAATTAACAACTAGTATAAAAATTGAAGCCTTACATAACATAATATCAACAATCAATCTAACAAAATGCATTGGATCATAATGACTTCATGACTTTTCAATTGGTGGCTCTTGATTGATCCAAGAATGAGTTTCTTGATAAGCACTTAGACCATAAATATCATCATCTGCTTGAGAATAAAGATCTAAAATCAAGACTGCCAACTCCAATCCCAGAGCTTTCAATTCCATCCATAGTTTGAGGATGAACCTCATTGCCTTGCTCTTGAAAAACATCTTTATAAAAAAGTGTGCAACAAACCAAATTATTAAAATTAGTAACATATACTTTAAAAAATAAATTAACATGTCTAAAATTTAGAATATCCAACCTTCATCATTGATGGTAGCTTTTGGTATTGGTAGGATGGCATCATTATAAATGATATCTTCTTCTATCTCTTCAGCAGAAAGTGTTGAAAGTGGAGTAGAATCAACTTCTTCCATTATCCAATATTCAATGTTATCAATACTTTCATAATCAATGGGATCAAAAGCTTTTTTCTTGTCAACAACTCTAAAAAAACACATGAACATAAAGTATTAGTATTATCATTAGAAGTCATCCAATTAATTTTTGAGAGATACAAATTTCAATAAAGTGTAAAGTGAAAAGCTTAGAAAAGATACCTATTCCTCAAACGAAAGTTGTAATGAATAAAGACAAGAACATTTAGCCGTTGCTGTTCCAATCTATTTCTTCTTTTAGAGTGTATTCTTTTAAAGACACTCCAATTCCTTTCACAACCGGAAGAAGAACCAGTTTGGCTCAACAATTGAATGGCCAATGTCTTTACATTAGGACAACTACGTCCAAAATACCGCCACAATTCATCTATCATATTAAATTGAACATAATCAAATAAAAAAACCAAACCAGGGGTTTATAAGATAAGAATTAAGAAGTAAGAAATGTTACCAGGTCACATCGATTTTGCTGATTCAAGAGCCAAAGGATTCCTGAAGGAGCCACTTCTTTCTTGGTATAATGTGCCTTCTTACAAGAACTTGGTCTTATTAGTTGTTACTTTCCTACTTATGACAGACAGATATCCTTGCATTACCTCTGGCTTTTGAGAGAAGTTAGACTTATCATAAAGAAAAGTAGGATTTAAGATGTAAGTTGTTGCATGAAGATCTTGGCGAAGCTGAGAATCCTACCTATTCTTGATAATACTCGTGAATGGCTTGTAATTTTTTTTATGTGATTGAAAGTATGTTTGATAGCTTTCCTTACCCTATACATCCCTTCATATATATATATATATATATATCCAAGTGAGGCCCTATAAATGTCTTGCTAGTTACCAAGGCTTGTGAATCATGCTTGTGCTCAAGAATACTTTTCAAGGCAATAAAAGTAGTAGCAAATCGTGGGCTCCTAGTCTGATGATTTCTGTCCAACCTTCTCTTTTTCTCAGCTAAGCTAGCAAAAATCCATGATTGTAAATGAATTTTGAAATTGAAGATGCACATCTGGATAAACGTGTGAAAATCTCCATTTTGCCAATGTCAGACAAAATCAAATTTAAGCAATGTGCAGCATATGGAGACCAATAAATAGACGGATTGTCCCTTGTTTTAATTTTACCTTTACCAGAGTATTCGCAGAAAACGATATGCGGTTCGGTGGGCAACACAGAAATAGCATAAATATACTGATAATATTGCATGATTACAGAAATTCCCCTCAGGGATTCGTACCTGATAATTACAATTAATGTAGCCGCACAGGGCTACTAGGGTATCTAAACCCATCCCAGTAAAACGGAGACATCTTCTCGTTTTCGTTCCATTATTGCAATCCCCTCTCGTGTAGTTCTCGTCTCTGATCTCTACATACCTTCTGTATTCGCTTGTCTAAAATTGTTGGTAGGGGAGGGTGAAATTCAAGAGAATCTCAGTAGGAAACAGATACCAATATGCATGTAGGATAAGTGCTTAATGCATGACATGCTTGCAATACATAACTCATGCTAATACAATGACATATCCGCGTGCTCAATGATTCAAACAGTATACTTTTGGCCATAGTATAAATAAAAACAGAGCTTCAATCATTCATATATGTTTCATATAATCAAGCAAAGTAATAACATGCATCAATACACCAGCACAAATATCAAATACATGCAGGAGAGGTAAGTTCCCTATCTTAGACCTTTTCCATCTCGAACTATGTGCTTCGATTCGCGTGCTAATCCCTCGGGTTTCAACTTGGTCCTAAAATGTCAAATGTACCAGTTTAGACACTTCCATAGTGTTTCTAAGGGTTATATGAGCCTATTATGAAAATTTACCAAAATAACCTCGGGACCCCGACCGGCCCCGCCTTACCCGATCCGACTGTACTTTTCCTGAAATTTTGACATGGGCTATTCTTACATATTTTCACCCAAGGAATCCATTTTTGGACTCGGAATTATCAAATTCATTGTCAAACTACAAAAATACCCTTGACAGTCCTTAATTCAGGGTTTTAAGGGCGTTTTTGTAATTATGCTTTTTCGAGCTTTTTCGAAAAAGTGACCAACTGTAATCCCACCTAATTTTCGCTCCTGAACTCAATGGAACCATCAAATTATTGAAAACCCAACTCTAAGGCCCTCTAACGGCTCTGGCCAAAATCCTCAGGTGCTCCGAGGAAAATTGGGGTTTTGCGATTTCAGCTTCGTAAACACATTCATTTCTACTCCTAACCACTTTATTAACTATTCCATTAGGTTACAACTAACATTAAGACCCAATTTGGGCAGCATAGCCCCTAGGCCATGTCATTTCCAAACTTTAAACCCAATAGCAATCCAGCAAAATTTCATCGATTAAATTGCCCACAGCAGCCAGAATAAGCAATATACGAAAGTTTGGAAGTTACCTCAAGCTCTTTCTGGCTTTTCTCTAATATGGCTGAAAAACCCTAACTTTCCCAACCAAGATTTGAGCTTCAACAACCTTCAAGAACATGGAAGAGAAGCTTAGGAGTAGAGTTATACGTGTAGGAGCTAAATCGTTGGAGAAATCGGCTTACCCTACAAGATCTCTTCCCCTTTCTCTCTCTAAAAGCTCACAACTTCCTCTCTCTATTTTTCTAAAAATGGCGTCAGTTTGGGCTGAAGAGGAAGAGGAAGAGGAAGATGATATTTTAATATTAGGGTGATGTCATAATTTAATTATTTATTAATTTCCAACAATTTCGGACTTTTACAAAGTTTTGGCAGATTTCTGTCCAAACTTTGAAAAATCATAACTAATTTTATAAAAATCAAAATGTAGTGATCCCAAAGCCTATTGAAAGCTATTTAAGTCCTCTTCACAGGAAAAATATGAACTATCACCTCCACCGCCACACAAATATAGAATTACACAAAATCCAACACTGCTCAAAAACATATTCCAGTTCTCATCTCAAACTTTGGAAAATCATAACTTCCAACTCAAAAAATGCAATGACATGAATTATATGTCCATTTTGAAGCTTGGCATGTGAAATTTAAGACTAAAAAGTTTCAGAATTTTTAGACACCATTTGCCCATTCAAAACGTCCATACAAACCGACTGCCCTGTATAGAGTTCACACTAGACAGAATATCAAGTTTCCAACCAATGTGTCCAATGGCTCCAAAATCAACAAAAAACCCTATTCCCACACAAATTTCACAAGAAAACCATTGAAATCACCAAAACAACCAAATTCTCACCACATCCACACATATCCAATTTTGAACCAAAATGCAACACAAACCACCAAATTGTCAAACTTTCCATTTCAAGTTCCAAACCAATTCCAATGTCATAATGACACAATATGACACCATTTTCACCACAATATGCGCCTTCCCTCTATTTCAATTCAATTTAGATGTTAATCCACATTTGAACTTAAATACAGGGTTTAGGCACTGCTCTTAACACATTCAAATCAAAATTTACCTCGTATTCTCCAAAAGTGTTGATTTAACAATAATCACCTTCACCTTTGGAGTCATTAACCCTTAATCGAAATTTGGGATATTACATGGATACTTTTCAATCAATAACTTCCCGGCAGCTTTATAATTAGCTGCATTATCAGTAACAAGGTGGACAACATTGTTCACACCAGCAAACACAACCATGTCCATGAATAAGTTGCATAGCGTTTGGGCATCTTTAACAATGTATGAGGCATCAATAGATTTGATGAAGACAATTCCTTTAGGACAATAAACTAGAAAATTAATCAATTGCCTATTTCGTTGGTCTTGCCAACCATCCGCCATTATTGTGCAACCAGTTTCTACCCAAAAATTCCTACACTCATCAACTAACAACTGAACTTCCTTTTTCATGTCTTGCAATAATTTTGTTCTGAAGGCATGATAAGATGGCGCTTTATAACCAGGGCCAATAGCTGCAATAGCATCAATCATAGGCTGGAAGTAAATTGAATTCACAGCATTAATAGGAATGCAACAATCATACAACCACCTAGCCACTGACATATCTACTCTGTGCACAACTTCTTTACCTGCAAATGCCCTTCTTATTTTTGGTTGTGCACGTGGAGTTGTCCTTGGGGCAAAGATATTTGTAGTTGCAGGTGCCTTTCTTTTCAAACCTTCAGATGATCTTGAAGAAGGATTTTGAACACTTCGTTGAGATGGATTAGAAGTTTGGGTATGTGAAAGAGGAACTTCTTGCAAATTTGGAGCATCCCCTTCAAATGTAGGGCCATATGGATTGTCCTCTTCAAATTGATCTTATTTCTTTCCCTTTTTCTCTTCAATCTCTTTCAAATTTTCTTCCAACCGAAAGCGAACATCTCCTGGAACCTTTTTACAACTTATGATGTCCCCTTTTTTCCCAGCAAGATGTAGTTTCATTCTTTGTATTCCTCCTCTAGCAAATTCCTTTCCACAATACATACATCTCAAGAGAGGTTTGCCACTTGGGTTTTTGTTTGGCACTTGACCACAATGCTCCCATGTTGGATCGGCCTTTGATCTAACAGATTGGGTGGATGGAGCAATAGTAGATACTTGTTCTGCTTGAGATGACATTTTCTAGTTCCTACAATATAAAAACAGATGATGCTATGAGGAGAATATGAAAAAAAAACTGACATGAGAAACAGTCAAACAGATATTTAATTCCTTATATGCATACTTGATATGTTTGTTTCTCCTTGAATACATTATACATCAGTAAGTATTAATGATATGCGCATGCCTACTACTGAAAACAACTCTTGAGTTAGTTCATGTCAAAGAAAATATTTACTCGTGATCCCTAAACTTTCCTAATTTGGTTGTCATACTTTTATTGATGAGAAAGCTAGTGATATTTGGCAGTTGCTACTGTCCTTTCATTGATTGTTGCTTACATTTTTTATGGATGAAAATTTCAAATAACCTCATTAATTAATTAACATAATGAATATTTTATAGTAGTTGGATTCAAAAAAACAAAAACAAAACTAAAGGCTCTAACTGGGCCCTTGTAATCTAATCCCTTCATTCAAATAACCTCATTAATTAATTAACATAATGAATATTTTATAATTTATAGAGTTGGTTTACTTTAAAATATTAAAATAGCTTGTCTCAAAAATTGCAAAAGCCTCTGCTTCGATTAGATGCAATAAACTGAATAAAGACAAAGTTGGTTTACTTTATTAATTGTCCATGTCTAACTTCTTAAAGTTGACCCTTACACTATTACAACTTACACTTACAGACAAACTTGACCCATAATGACATAGCTTCTTAAAGTTTGATATAATAAAGCTTACAGAGAATTCAACACAAAGTGAAACCACTTTTAATTTCATAATAAAACAGTGGCAGCACAGCAGAGCACATATCAGACAAACATAAGCAGATATAAGTTGCCCTTCAGATTTGGCAATTCCAATTTCTTAACCAGACAAGCAGCCGAAGATATACAAATTACAAAAGCAATCCATCATTCCATCTATCATCTATGCATCAAAAGGCACTGAACAATGAGCATTGTAGTACCAATAAAAATGACCAAATCCAGTTAGAGTTACAACAAGTTCATTTCACACTGCCACAGGGGAATACAAACAAAGACTTATCAGTTATCAGACCATCAGAGATTCAGAGCACAAGCCACACCACCATAGGGGAATATTTGACAGAGTACCTCAGTCTAAAAAGCGATCGACTTTGGCTGAACGAGGAGACGCCGAGACGGACTGAACAAGAGGAGGAGCCGACCGCCAAGACTGAAGAGACTGAGGAGGACTAAGACCTGATTTGACGTCGAGACTTAGAAGAGAAGGAGCCGACTTGGACTCTTGGAGTTTTGAGGTGGAGGGATCAACGACTCTGAGTCAGTGAGTCTGATGATTTGAAGCAGAGATTGAGAAAATGAATCACAGCACCACGCATGATAGATGACGACAGTGAAGACGGTGGAGGATGATGGCTATAGACGATGACCGGGTTCGCTGTAAATGGTGGAAGAAGCTTGGAGGTGCGACGGAATTGGCCAAAAGGGTTTGGGGATTTGTCTATTTCGGGATTTTGGATTCAATTTTGGGGGATTTTCCATTTTTGACCCTTTTATATGCCTTATTTTAAAAAGAAAAAAAATTAGCCCTTTTTTTTTAAACTGGCATTTTTCTGACCTGACCGGTTTTTGTAAACCTGCTCCGGGTTCTGGTCCAAAGGCGGTTGGCAGCCCAACAGTGAGTTAAAAGTGGTCCAAAACGGTTCCAGGAAAAAAACGGTTTAATGGGCTAACCCGGGCCGTTGTAGAGACCGGCCCGGCCCGGTTATTAAATCCTTGCCCAACAGGACTCACCTCCTCATTCTTCGTCGACATCTGAATCACCGCTTGTTGTTGTATCGTCGCTTACTTTTGCTCCTCACTTTCCCTTTGCTGCCAAGACCCACTAGCTCATCTTCCTCCACCATTTATTTGGGTCGCGTTTATAACACAGAGTGAGAGAAAGTTTGGAAAATTTTGAAATCATCCTCGGTTGGACTTCTGGTGTAGAGCTTAATGGTTCTTTCAGTCACCTTCATTGGTTCTTCTATGAAACTTGTGTCTTGGATTGTTGCTGTGACCGATGAGGCCTCTTTCAACGATCAAAAGTTCTTTGGCCAAATGTTTCCTTCTCCTCGTTTATTCCAAAGCACCACGTGAAGTGTGTAAGTCTTAGATCTTCGCTTTTCTTCTTCTCTTTTGTTGTTGCTATTTTAAATTTGTGCGGCTATGCATATATGGAGTGAGGAATTGAATGTATTTTATTTAATTTTATTTTATTTCCCGTGGCTGGAAGTTTGAACTAAGAGTGGAATTTGAGATTATTGTTTGTTGGTAACTGCAATTGTGATGTTGTTCTTTGAGTTAATTTTGAATGCCTATAAGATGTTTGAAAAAATTTGTGAGAGAATTGATGTTGTAGAAGTGGAGGAAAAGGAAGCTTGTTCTATTAATTTAAATAACTATGCATGATAGGTGTTTGATAAAATGTTTGAAAGGTGAATTTAATGCCCAATTTTGGTATTGGATGGAACATTGAGATTTGTTTTGAGGAATTACTTTGATGTTTGAGGGTTAAACAGTGAAGTATGATGTTTGCGCATAAGATAAAAGTTATTAAGGAATTTAATTTAGGTTAATTTGTGATCTAACAAGGATGCTTGAAGTTGCTTAGCTAGAAATATAAGATAACATGACTATTTTATGAATTGACTTTTATAATGCACATAGGTGTTTGTGAAATGTAGAAGAGGAATTTTATCTAAATTAAGATTGTTCAGTGTTTATGAATTGATTTGTGAAATTCATATCAGGTGTTTGATTTGATAAAGAAACTTTATAGGATTGGGTTTGGGAAGTATGACAATTTATATACTGATGTTGAAAAGAATATTGTTGTAAAATTCCGATGTTTAAGTTTTTCTATTCTTAATGTTAATATTTTGGGATGTATGAGTTCATTGATATGTTTAAAAAAAGAAGTTCATGGAATTGTTACGTGGGTGATGTTGATGGATGCAAGTTAAGTAGTGAAATGATTTTAAATTATTAAATGGAATCTTGAATTCTTGCATTAAGAGGGAATGACAATGATATTACATTGGGCATTAGGGGGAATACAGAGTGTTTTCTGGGCAAAAGAGGCTAGGTAGGAGTAAGTTATACAATTATGAATGCAACAAGTAAGTAAATAGCATCTCATTATAATTTTTATAAATGATATTTTTACGACTTGCCTTACTTTTATGTTAATTACCATATTTACAAGTACGATTTCGTGAAGGAAAGTTTATTGGATTTGTCTCATTTTCTTATTGATATTACATGAGTAAAGATTGATGATTTTGTTTATTATTATTTACTTTTCTCCAATTGCTTTATACTATGATTCATGATTATGCATGAAAATGATAGGGACAGTTTCGACATATCTTTCATAAATTTTCATATTAAGATAATCTTGCATCTTAAAATGTTTGTACGCGAGTTTTTTTTTTTAATTATTTGGGATGGGTTTTGTCGACATAATGAATTTGAAGGAATGTTTTGAAATATTGTTTGTGAACTTTCATGCTGAGGCATTCTATTATGTCGTATTTGATATGAGTTATCATGGTATTAAAAGGAGAACTTTTTATTGCTTTGATAAATTGGCCCCAAACATGCTTGGAAACATTTTTGAGAGGATTGAATACATAACATTGGTTACCGCAATACTGTTAGTCCTTGGCGTGTCATGGTTAACCTCGAGTTCGCTTGAATTTCATAGGCACAGCACTCACGCTTGATATTTGTGGGATTCGTTCACACGCCTGTTATTCGTGGGTTTTGTACCTGCGCTTGTTTCGTGGCTTCGAGCCATGTTTGGTTACTTACCCTTGTGGACTGTGTATCCACGCTTGTTCCCATTCTGTTGAAGTCCTATGTAAAAATGAGATTGGAGATTTCTTGTTTTTAAACAGATTCTATTAAATGCATATGGTTTTTGTTTGGTTTATGAGCTTTTATATGGTTTCAATTTATGCCTATAATTTTATACTTTCAACAGTCGAAAATTTATCACCATGATTTTATTATTCAAGGTTAAGTCTATCTAAATTATTTCCTTTAGTATTATATTTATTCAAGGGACGTTATTCATTCGAAAACATTTTTGGTCTTAGAGAGCGCTGCTGATTGTGTTTCCTTTGCTGATAAATGAAGGCCTATATTGTTAGATTGAAGTTGGAACGTCATTTAAATGATTTCTAATTTAATGTAAAACCTTGTACTACTTTCTATATGAATGGGCAAATCTTGTTTAGTTGCTCCACGTTGTCTATAGGCAAGATCCCTATTTTCTTTGTTAGTTTGAGGTGTATGTAGTTACATATGTTGTGGTGGAGTAGAGCTCCATATATTATATGGAATCAATGGGCTATGGTAGAAATTATAGAAAGTCCGACTTATAGAATAGACTCTACCAAAATCTTTGTAAATTGTTTAATAGTTTGATTGCTAGAAATATGTTATATGTGAATTAAAAGTAATGTATTCATATTTAATATCATTGTAATTTTTAAGTGAGGCATTTGCTTATATGTGTTTTAAGGCGTTAGGAATGTAAAATTTCTCACATTCCGTGCCGGCCGCCCCTAACTTTTACGGGCGTGACAAGATGAAGGGGTCGCTATTAAACAGGGAATTATGCATGAGAATAATAGAGAGACCAAAAAATTCAATATATTCTCAGGACCATCCTATGAACATATTTCTCAGCATCCCACCATCCTTTATGCATGCGTAGCGCTAATAGTACTGTTTCTCCTATTTTAGAGGATGAGATACAAGGACAATCTCTTTCTGATGGGGAAAGGCATAATTAATTTAAGAAAAATATTATTCCATAACCACTTTTCTAACAGTTTACTTAATTTATTCAACTACAGTAAACTTCCGAGATCATAATCACATGGTCCTCAATAATTTACTGTTTCACAATCAAATACAGATAGGTACCTCCCTCAATATAATGCATAACCAAGAAAAGAGACATATTGACTGAGAACACAGTACCTTCATTAAAGCAACAGGCATCGGCTCATCTTCTGAGAACTCATATCGAGCTTGGACCTATCAGTTGAAGAAAATAAACGGCACCTATCAGGAAAAATTTGAAATGCACACACACACACGGAAGAAAAGGGAAAAAAACAGAGAGAGAGAGAGGACGCAGGATATGTTTATGATAAAGTATTGACTCTCTATTTTTTTTTTAACTATATATACGCACACAATTTGATGCAAACCTTATACATGATATAAAAAAATTTAACAAATTGCATTCATTGTCAGGAACCATAAAACATAATGCAGCTTATTTTTTAAATAATGTGCACTAATGAGAATTTTATTTTAAAAGGAGTATCATCGAGTTCTGATCTAATTTTTGGACAAGCGTCAAGTTATGATCTGTTTGTATTTATGTTTTCTTCTTGATATTATTGTAATGCGCTAACAGAACAACCTAAAGTATCTTATTTGTGGTTTATCCATGTGTATGTTTTCCTACATTAATAGTATGTCAAAGTTGGCGGCTTTGACATTGCTACTAGACAATTTTTTTGAACTTCATCCTTGAGGTTGTAGTGAAATTTTAGATTTCTTTGGGAGCTAATGGAAATTAATTTGTCACAGTAGTCCTTATTTGAAATTTTCCCTATAGGCTAATATGCTTTAGTTTGTATCACTAAATGCGTTTAGGGGCTTCTACGAAGCTCTACCAGAGTGTTTCCTATCACAAGCTTAAGAGGCTCTGTTTTGTGAACAATCCTATTTACTGTATAAGGTACACAAACATATATATCTATATATGCTCCCTCCGGCCCTATATATATATAATGAGGAAAAAATGTTGACATTGAAACTTTGCCAAAACAAAATATGCCGTGGATGGGCATGCCGAAAAATCTCCAGCACACAAATGAAACTTTCCAATGACTTAAATGGATCTTTTTTTATTGTTTCTGAATGTATTTTCTCATTGAAATAAATTCCAACGTATGGTAAACAAGAAGCAACACACATCATACCCAACAAGTCATACATATCTAGTGAGAATTTAAAATACAAAACACAAGACTAACAATTTTCAAATAAATCCTTTGGAGGATGTGGGCATGATCTGCTCAACGTCACTGTTGTGAGTCGAGGTCAGATTCGAAACTGTGAACAAAAGAAACTGATTCAGCATTGGAGTCATATTGTTCTTTCACTATAGGATCTTCACAAAATCGGGCAGCAGCAAAGTCAGTATTGGAGGCATTATAAAAGACCTCACTCGCTGTCCATCGTGAGGAGGCATCTCCGTGACATAAGAAATGGTATTAGAAAATACAAACGTTTTGTTATAAGCCAACAAGCTGAAGTAAATATAGCATTCAGTTATGCTTACTTATGCCTGTAGCTTCTATCCTTGTCCACCTTTTCATTGGAAGGATGCAGCGGCTTAATGCTCTCTCTTTCACCTATTGTAATGGAATTTAATAAAATAGCCATGAGGATCATTCATATGAATTTAGCATAATTACAGAAGTGAATGACACATAGTAGCAATAACAGCCTATAAAATTAAAATCAAATACTGTAGTAGTACTGAAACGTAGTACCAATGCTAGAACCTGAATTAAACATGGCATCAGCCATATCTGCCACCAGGTAATCAGCTCCGAAACTCGATGTGGAGGGACCAGTTCTACCAGCTTCTGCTCCGGCCGGAGTCACACCACTGCCACTGCCATTGGCAAAGAGGCTAGGGTGGTCAAAAGACAATGAACCAGAAACCGAATTAGAAGAAGACAGTTGGGAGGAAGTAGTGGCACTAATGCGTGTGATGTCATGTGACTCATGTGAGATTAAATACAAGCTGAAGTAAATGGCATTCATTTATACTTGCATATGTACGTACCTCCTATCGTTGTCAACCCTGTCATTGGAAAGATCCGGTGTCTCACTAGTCACTTTCTCACCTCTTTTACCTAATATTAGTTGTGGTGGAAACGTTGAAGATGAAGCTGTGGATGACATGTGGCAGGTGTGGCTGCCTCTATATGTCACTGCAAATATGTTAGGTTTACTATTCCGACGCTGCACTTGTTTCGTCGCTTGGCATTGATATAATTTCTGGTGGATGCACCTGTAGTAAACCCTGCAAATGATAATTGAATGCATTCGAAATATTTATTAATCAGTCCTAATCATATTTAGTTAATTATACAGTGACCTCTCTATACTAGCTACTGGAAAGACGATGTAGAAAATGTGACTTGTGGCAATTTCATAAGTAAGTAGTGAAGCTGATGATATTCTGTAATACTTTGAATGGAATGTGTCAAATTGTATGTTAATATATAGATATACAAGTTTGACCACCCCAAACACGCATGGACCCATTTGGACGTCTAAGTTTAATGAACTAACACCAAACCCATGCATTGCACTAGTAAATATTAGAATTGTCTATAAGGTACATTCATATTGATTTGAATTGGTATGTATTTATATATAAGCAATCATGTGACCTGGGGTAAATAAAGCCGAAGATCTCTTTCTGGCCATATTTTCTCCAAATGAACCCATCATCTGGTGGAATCTCGGTGTTACCAAACCGAGGTGCTGGAACCATCATCAATGTCTTCTCTGCTTCATGCTTCCTCCTCCTCCTATAATGCATTAATAACACAATTACGAGTATGCGTCCTAGCATAATGCCCAAAACAACAACTCTATCTTCTAAACCAATTGTATCTGTCTAGTACTGAGTCGTAATTATTGATTGGACTTTCGGTATATAAAGTAAAAAAGGCCAACTGTACGATATATAGAATTTGCGTAATCACCAAAAAACAAGTAGGAAAACTCTTTTCCTGCTTTGAGAAAAACAAAAGTACATTCAAAATTCAAAGGCGCATCTTTGCCATTTTGGTTCTTGCTTTAATTTCCTGCAGGGTTTAGGGTACCTTTGAGGGTGTGATCCTCTAATGACTTCCTCATCATATTTCCTCCGTCTATATCCATCATCAAAGACCTCTGTCCATCGTGAGGAGGCATTTCTGTAATTTTAAGAAATGGTATTAGAAAATACAACTCTTTTGTTATAAGTCTACAAGCCGAGGTAGATAGTATACAAACAGTTACACCCACATACCTCTTCTGAGAATGCTTTTTGTCCTTGAGGACCTCATCTTTGGAAAGTCGTAATGACTTGTCCACTATGCCCCGTGTTGTGATCGCATTTAACAATGACCATGAATTAATTAAAGGTAATTGCCATGTCATTAATATAAACTCGGTGTAATTACAGAAGCAAATGAAGTTATGGCACACAAACTAGCAATTAGCAATAAGAACCTGCATAGTTAAAATCAAATATTGATAGATTTACCTGAACTGACGTCAATATCATCTACACTAAGTTGAGTCCTCTCGTCAACATGATTATTCCTGGAGGAATTTGTTGCAGTAGAAAACTGCAGTGGTTCACCCACTATTCCCCCTATTGCAATAGCATTTCACAAAGATGGTGCGCTCAATTATTTGGTGTGTGGATAATTAATAAATCACCATATTTAATGAAGTGAATGACGTTATGGCAAGCATAATAGCAAGAAATAACAAATAAAATTATGATTAAATATCATATCGGTTTACCTGGACTGTTATCAATATTATCATCCAACTCCAATTGGCTCATAATGTCAGCCTGTTTATCAATTGGAGAAAAGATGCAATCAAAAGTAGATGGTCGGCCAACTATTCCCCATTCTGCTTCACTCCAAGTCAATGCCTCCCACCACTTGATATCTCCTTTGATGACTTTCAAATTTTGACTTGACAGTTCCATTTTTTAAAGACTTTCAAGTTTTGGGCAATCATAAATTCCTATGTTTTCTAAACTTGGACCCATGTGTAATCCATTGGAAATGCTGATTAGTTCAGGAAGATGGACAAGTGTCATTGTTCTTAATTTTGGGAGGAAAGTACCTACTCTAGGTGTGGATGGTCCAAAAGATATTAAAGCACATACTTTTGGACAATCTTTAACTACAAGCACCTTCAAGAGTGAGAGGTTACCTAGAAAATCCAAGGTGAAAACAGTTGTTAGCATAGGACAATTGTGCAATGCTAAGGTCTTCAACATGCCAAAACTGTGACTAAAATGAACTTCTCCTTCACAAATGCTTCTTAGATTCTTCATGTATGATACACTCAACACTAGCAAACGGGGAAGTATATCCTCACTACCTGAGCATCTTCCATCAACAATTGTTTGCATTTCCCTACATTCAGCCAATACACACACCTGTAATTGCTCTATACTTTTCATGCCAAATTTTGAGAGATCCTTGATAGTCATATGTCGATCTAAAAATAAAGCTTGGCTATGTCTAACAGCAAAGCTTACTTCATTGGAGACATCAACACATTTGACAAACTTTAAGCTTCGCTCACTTTGTTTAAATTTTTCTTCAGCTACAAGTAGCGCACCTGAAATGATCCGTGACATATGTTTGCCAACAGTGAATCTAAAATCAAGCTCAAAAATGCGTGGAGGTATGAGATTTAAAAGTTTAGATGCTGGAATGTACAAACTAATAGTTTGCAGGCATTCTAATACTGAGACTTCTGGTACAATGACTTGTAAATTTTCTTCCCATCGCTCATCATCAGGGTTTACATCAATGCTTAAATGTTTTAGGCCCTTAAGTTTTGAAATCACACCAGAAGGAATAATTGTTGAGCTCGTATATTCTTTACTTTTCCTACCGCAATACTCAAACAAACAAAGAGTCAGACTTTGGAGATTGGTCAACTCCTGGATCTCTTTTGGCAAATGTGTAATATGAGTCTTGTCAAGATCAATCTTCTCTAGATTCCTTAATTTTCCAACCTCTGAGGACAGTTTCATGAAGCATTCACAATATTTCATATAGATTTCTCTAAGTTGCTCCAACTCAAAAAAGGAGTTTGGTAGTTCCCTAACACTAGTGTAGGACAGATCCAAGATGCAAAGTAGAGGCATTTTAAAGAAGAACAGGGTTGGGATTTTTGTCAACTCATCATTGTTGTGCAACTTCAACACTTTGAGTTCATGACAAGCCGGGGATGAAGGTAGCTCAGGCAGCTTATTGTTTGCCAAGTCAATATATATAGCACTATGCCATAGCTCACTATTTGGTGCTTCAACCAACCCTAACTTAGAACTTTTCATGAACAAAGGATTCTGAGTGTTTAATAATTGCAAGACAGCAGATGTGTCTTGTGGAATTTGAATATACCTTGACTTGGTGTCTTCTAATTGCAATAAAGCAAAACGGTCTACTAGCTCTCTCAAAGTATGCTCTGCTTCACTAACAACCACCAATCGAAAAGAAATCCAATCATTGATCAACTCATTTTCAAGCTTCCCAAATTTAGGAATGAATAAACATGATGTAAGACAATACTTTTGTGTCTTACTTAAATCATGCCAGATGAAGTTTATGAATGCTTTAAGCAAGACGCTGCTCTGGCCTTGAAACATATCACTGTCATAGGAAGAATGAAGTGAACGCAATTTGTACAGAGCATGTTCCCAATCTTCATGTTTAGCATTCCTTAGAGATTTTGCTACAATGGCTCCTGCAAGTAGATGACCACCACATTCTTCAACTATACGCGCGGCCATTGTCTTAGTATACTCTGATTGCAAAATTGCAAGGCCAATATTTTCACAAAAAACTTCCCACGGCAACAAGTGATCCTTTGTGTGCAGATATTCAGATCCATTGCCGTTGTTAATTCACTATTAGCCTTCTTCGAAGTAATGCACACCACAACTCCTGCAAGTTCTTCAGGAATACCCACTTTGTGAGGATCAAGAGGCTCTTTGGCTTCTCCATCCACCAAAAGCACCAAGTATTTTTTTCTAGACATCTCTTTTTCAATACTTGTTATAGGCAAATGGCCATTGCGTTGTATCATTGGAAGGTGAAGTTGTTGAGCTATCTGATGTTGAACATGGACCTCCGCACGCAGACCTTGGGAATTTGAGGCATCAATAAGTAAGACTTGGGTAAAGGTTTCATGAAGGTGAAGCATAATTTTCTAGTCTTTCAAGACTGATTCCACTTTTTCCTTAACTAGTCTTTTTTCAGTTGTATCTCTAGTGGAGAGCAAGACATGGTGAATGTCGCGTACATGATCATCCTCAAACAATAAAGTTTGAATCAGTTGATCCACAGCAAGATTTGCAGCTAAACTGAGAATGTCTTCTGGTATCCCGCTGGAATCAGCGTATTCGGGACTCCAACCTCTTTTCACGTCCTCCACGTCCTCCAGCATGTACATTGGTAAAAGGCCTTGGAAGCATTTAAGCGGCTTCTGACTAAGAAGGCGATTCAAATCATCGAGAGAATGATTCCTATTTGAAGCTTCGCGAATCCAAGCCTTGAGCAGGTCATCCTGCACTGTTCTCATGGGATAACTCAACAACAGCCTGATAAAATCTCTTGTCCGGCTCAATTGCAGCAGCAATATCTCTCTCTTCTCATCTCTAAACGTCGATCCAATCAGTGGAAAGCCAAACAGTTTCACTGTTTTGGCATTGGAAAAATCATATGGTTTTGTTGTTTCTATTTTGCTAGAATCTAGCGGCTCTATTTTGCCAAATCTCTCTGACTTTTCTATTTTGGGAGTAACCAATTGCTCTGCTTTCACAAATGATTCCACTTTTCCCCTTTTGGGAAAATCACATGTTTCCTCTTTTACCCTTGTCTCCGTTTTGACAAATGGATCCGGCTCTTGTTTTGTCGGGGGCTCCATTTTGGTGAATGCATGTGCTTTGCCATCTGTAGAATCCATTTGCTCGTCAATGTTCCAGAGCCCCTCGTCCAATGTTAATAGGTGTGATCAATAGTTCCCTCCTTTTCATCCCACATGATCGTGGGTTCGAACTTGGAAGTTGGAACTTGGAATGACATTGCGAGAATCCATTTGCTTATCGCCACCCGTCATAGAAACTCCAGAGATTGTTTCCTATATAATAAATAGGATGAACACATGAAAAAAAAGTCCTCCAAATTTTTTTTTTCAAAAAAATTATTTAAACACAATCAATTAACTCATTGGATAGCGTCCCTATTATTTGACTTCATCAAAAATTCTAACAGTTACATGCGGGTTAGGGCCTAGATCGGGGTTTGGTGATGTATGGGTAAAAAAACAAAAAGGTTTGGTGTTTGGATTAGAATGGAATAATGATCAATGTTTGGGTTATGGGAATAGGCTAGGCTTCACCTAAACACAGGTTTAGACCTCCAATAAAAATCTAAAGTCTGAACTTGTACATAGATTTTTTTTTTAGGCCTGAGCCTGAGTCTTTAACAGGGCTAATAATACTTAAAGACTTTTTAAAGATCTACTAAAAATGTATGCCTTAAAATTTGCTTAAAAGTTTATTCTCCCAAATTTATATATAACTCTTCAAGTATATTTACAATCATACGTTATGATTTACAAGTATAGGATCCATTTTCCTCATAATGTAAGGGTTTAGTATGGCAAAGAAAAGAATACTTGGTAACAATAGTTGTCCGAATAAGTAGGAATAAACAAAACCAATTGTTTGTCGACTAATAAGATATATTTTATAAAATTGACCAAGTCTAATAAGTGACATCTAAAACTATATTTTTCCTATTTTCCTTTTCCCATATAAAATGGGACAAACATCTCCTATTAAGATAATAATATTTCATTTGTTACTAAAATAAATTTACAATAATTATTATGTTTTAGCGGGTGATGACGAGAACCAAGAGAGAAGGAGTAAGCTAGTATTATCATCTCGAGCGATCGAAGAGAAGAGAGATAGGAGTGAATGATTAATGAATGCAAAGGCTAAGTGTGCGCGCGCGAATGACAATGGGACGTGAAGCTTAAAATTAAAACTAAGTTGGACATTTTAAAAATAATTTATAGTATTATTTAGATTATATTATATAGAATTATATAATAGTATAAATTAAAAAGCCAAGTCTCTATTATTGAGATATTTACATCTAGTTTCTATTAAAAGAAAAACTTAAATAGATCAGGCCTGCAGGCTTATAGACTATACCTTATAAAAATAAGACTAACATGTTTAATTTATCTAAATAGGCATAAAATTAGGTTTGAACTTGAATCAAGCCTAATTACTAAATAAGTTAGGTTAGGCCTTAAACCCCTCTTAGAGGCCTAAGTCTATTTTTAATTATCCTATTTCGACTAATGGAACACTTGTCATACACCAATGTCTTTTGATTTTTTATTCAACCACGGCCTACGGCCTTTTTTCATATTAATTAAAGTGATGATTTTATATTTTTGATACCTATTCTTTAATTCTTACATATTATTAGATACTCCTATTAAATAATATTCTATTCATTTTCACAAATTTATATAATACTCAACAATTACATAATTAAATTAATTCTTAGGAGAATTCTAAAAAAATATCATTTGAACTTCAAAATCTCGTTGACAAGACATGTAATGGGATTGATAAGAAGAGTAATAGGATTGACAACGCAAATTCTTATCAAATCACTAATTTAGGATTTTGAAGTTCAAGTGATATTTTTCTAGAATTTTCCCTTAATTCTTTAATGACATGTTAATTATTGAAAAATTTAATAATCATACTTAATTATTAATACTCCCTCCGATCATTAATCTAAGACATATTTAACTAATTTATTATATTAAAGAAATTAGTTAAGTTAGTTAATATGTATTTTCTAAAATATCATAGTCATCCTCCTTAATTTATTCATTCACTCTTCTCTTTGAAAATTGTTGAGGGAGTATCAATAGAGATAAATTAGGAAAAAATGATAAATATAAAACTATGTCTTATATTTAGTATCGGATCAACTCCTCAAATATATTTTATATTTAGGACTGGAGGAGTGATTAACTACATCATTACTAAAAAAAATGTGTTCACAAGAAGATAAGACAATCACTACCTTAAGTTTTTAACATACAAGTTATTTAACTAATTTGGTTAGATTAAAGGGTAAAGGTGCATCCAGCACCCAGATCTATTTTTGGAGGTGCAATCAACACTCTAATGTATTTTTGAAGGTGCAATCAGCACCCTAATATATTAAAACTAGAACAATTACACTCATTCACTAACATAACAAGCATGTGTTACCCGTGCGTTGCACAGAAAGCTTGTTCTTTTTTATATCATTTTCTTTATTTCATACTTTGAAAATCCTATTATTTTTTATATGCAAAAAATTTAATGTAATAGAATATTATTTAAACCATAAATAACTACATGATAAATTTTTCTTCATAGAATTTTTACATTGATAAAGTTAGTATAATGATGCATCACGATTCCTAAATATCTCATGTGAGCAGCTTGTAAATCAAAAGACATTTTACTTAGAGCGATCTAATATAACTATAAATGGTATCACTCAATAAGATTATGCATCAAATTTTCTAGATTCCTCACCGTGGAAAACATTTTTTATTCTGCTCTTGCCCCCCTCACCGTGGAAAACATTCTTTCTCTTGGCTTATACACACATATCTTCTCGAATGTCTAATTTCCAATTAAAAGTTAAAAGTTATGTTTTGGTCTAGGCCAACTATTATGATAGCCACAGTATAAATTTCAAGTTTCTTTGTATATTATATCAGGTATAACCATCTGGTAAGGAATGCCATCTTCACTTGATACTTCCAAATGGAGATATATATATATATGACAAATGGTTTTATATCACCAGTTAATCTTCACAACTTTAAAATTGCATCACCTGTTCTTGGTTTTTTCCCCCTCATGAAATTGTCAAATTGCATAACATTGAAGGTTCCAATATGAAATATTGTAGATATGGGGAAGTGTTATTTTTCCCATGTTTAAAGAGCCCTTTTCAGAAGTTCTATGTGTCTCTCCTTCAGCTGTCTTTTTTCTTCAAAGTGTGAGATGAAGGATAGCTTTATATACAATCATAACTTCATAGCTAAGTAAATGATCCTTTCTCATCTCACAGTTATTTTTAAACATTTGTTAATTAATAATGTGTAGACATCTGATGTAAAGTTGTCCATATCACCAAAATAGCTAAAACTATTGTCACAAACTTATATATCCTTCATCTTTCTTGTTAGATATCAAGTCACAATATTCTTTTCATTCTTTATCTGTAAATTCAGATAGATTATACAATATCAAGAGGCATAAAAGAAGGGAATGAGTGACATAGCAATGATTAATGAGTAATGATAAGAAACAATACAATGATAATCAAACATCAAACATTTCAAAGATATTTAGCTTATTGAAACCATTAATCTATAAAATATAGAAATAATAAGAACAGAATCATAAACTTTAACACAAACGAAAGCAACAAATGGGAAATCTAAATCAAAAAATAAGATGGAGATCAAGAAATTTCCCGCTTTCAGTTTCTCTCGTATGTCCTCATAGGCAAACAAAACCAGAAGATTCCTGAAAACATTAATACACTAACCTCTTGATATGTATCCCCTTGCTTTACCTTCACGACCTCCGAGAATTAAATCTGCAATGGCAGCAATATCCTCCGCATCATGATATGTACCCCCTCATAGCCATCCACAATGTTCCGTTTCTAGATGCCAAGACTCGGGCACACCTATGGATACCGAGGACGCATGAAATTTTCGAAACAAATTAATACATACAGGATAGAGACAGACCACAATGTCATGGAAATAAAAGGAAATAAGAAGTGAAAACCATCATTGTGTTGATTACATAAAGTATAACACTCATCCACCATGCCTCTTCCAATCGAACTACAAACGCCATTTACCATGTCCATGATTCTCCAACAGTGAAGTGGAGATGATTTGCTGGAGAGAGATGAGTTCAAATGGAGCAATAGCAAAGTGGGCAAATAAGAAAACAGAGGCAGAAGAAGACACGCTGAGAAGGAGTGGGTTTCGGGGAAGAGGCAAGAAGGGAGCATCGAGAGAAGGAAAATATGTGGAGGGTGAGAGTGATTCGAGATTACAAATATATCATCAAACAATTTGGTGGGACGATTGAATTTGAATTGTCCGCTCAAATGCTTGAGTGCAAAATTCCAATTTTTGAAATTTGAAAAAAAGGACAAACCGACGAAGGCAGCTGCAGAATTGTGGAAGGAGCCGATGGAACGCAGCCCAATAGTAAAGTTGGCTTGTGAACAGTAACTTGCAGCTCTACTAAAAGGAAGAGTATTTGTTTATATATTGATATATTGATACTAACTTTGTTTGCTAGCACTCTCTTTCCTCTTCTCTTTCATCGATTTTCAACATATTCATCCCTTTTTTTAGTATTTAAATGTGTAATTTTACCCCTAATATATTAAAAATAGAGCAATTACACCCCTTCACTAACAGAATACTAATTCAAGGTTTGGGGTTTAAGATCGATGAAAGAGAAAAAAAAAGAGTGTGCTGGCAAATGAAGTTAGTATTTTGTTAATGAAAGGGTGTAATTGCTTCATTTTTAATACATAAGGGTACTGATTGCATCTCCAAAAATAGTTTAGGGTTTTGATTGCGCCCGTAAATACTTTAGGGTGATGATTGTACTTCCAAAAATAGTTTAGGATACTAATTACACCCTTAAATACTTTAGGGTGTTGATTACACCTCCAAAAATATATCAGAGTATTGGATGCATCTTTACCTTAGATTAAATAAACTAAATAAATCAGTTAATTATAACAAATATGACATGATCTCTCCCAAAAATATTACGACAAAATATTAGATTATATATTAGTTTAAAAGTTAGGTGAATTAATTTGGGAGAAAATGATAAATATGATAGATATAATGGATTAAGGTATCAAATTTAATATTCAACTAACTATTATATTAAAAATGAGAGATACTTGTCAGATACATTTAATCTTTTAGTTTTATTGCGGAAAGAGATATTCTTGTTGTATACATCTCCGGCCCTTAATATAAGATGTATTTTCTAGTCTTCTTCCCTAATTATCTCTTTTCCTATTTTCCTTGATTATTATTGAGAGAGCATCAATACAGATAACAAAGTTTTGCTTTTAGTTTAACATTTAATTTCATGCATGTTTTTTATCTTTAAAAGATGTACTAAATTTTCCCTTCTCTTAAACAGAACTCAAAAAGCTCGGGCAATAAAACAGAACTCAGAAACAAATATAAAGTTAAAACCAAGCAATGTCAATTGTAGACCCTTTGATGGTCAAAAAAAAAAGAAAAGAAATAGAAATCCAGATCCCTTGAAGATATCACACTTGAAAGCGCGAATCATTGTTTGCTTCTCTTTTGATTTCAAAAGCATATAAGCGTTGGCTACTGTCATGGCAAACTATTAATAAACAAAGCATAAATTATATAACTCACAGTGAGATTTCCAACTATTATAAAGCTGATGAGGAATTCAGATTCACAGCTTCAAATTCAGAAACCACCGTGCTAGACTGGGCTCAAGTTGAGTGCCAACTGCCAAGCTGCCAGCTAGCTAGTTCCCTGGGAGCAATTAAAAAAAAAAAAAAGCAGAGAGGGAATTTCATGAATATTGAAGGAAGAAGTTGAATGTTTCTTTTTAGGCTCAAAGGGAGAAGAATTTGAAACAGAAGATCATAAATAAGAAAATATGGATGAGGATGGGATAATAGTGGCCTAGTACATACCAAGAAGGAACAGATCTGATCAACCTTTGTCGCAGCTCAAGCACAAACCTTCGTTGCTTGAAGATCTATAGAAAATGAAGAGGTCAATATTATTGGTCCCTATCCTCTCTCATAAATAAATACGATAATATCGATCATTAGTGATCGGAAATTTCCGGGTATCTTTCAAACCTCCGTTACAAATATGTGGAAATTTACATGCATCTTCCATAGTCTTATTATTCACTTATAATGATGTCGAGATTCACAAGCATCGTATAATAATTGTCTTATTCATTGGCCTCCGTTATTATATAAGTATATGGAAATTTCCATGCATCTTCCATCCTCTTATCCATTAACCTCCGTTATAATAAAACAATGAACCTTTTAAGCCTTGACCATTATTTAGCAAAACCTTTTCCACCAAAAGTATTTTTCTGTGATATTCAGGAAAAATAAATGTGTTTTTCTGTGAATAATCCATTGCCGACACTCTGTTGCAGTTGTGTAGTTACAATTACTCCCTCCATTCGCTTTATAAGCAACTTTCTCACTCTTAGAGCTGGTTCTTAATATAAGCACATTTTTTCTTGCGTCTTAAAATTTAATCTGTTTTTTCTTTTTTTATCCTTATTAAATACGTATCTTTATATTAATAATATCTCTATTCACAACTAATTCTCTTTCATATAATCATTATTTATCACTTATTTTCTTTCATATTTTATACTCATCTTCTTTCCTATGCTCTTTTAATTTCACAAATAGAGGCATATCTAAAAGAAACATGACTTTTTTTTACACATGTATTATTTTTAATTAACTATCAATCCCTTTTACACAATCCAAAAAAAATGTTATTTATAAAACAAAAAAACCGAGTAATTATTTACGAAAGGGCTTACCCTACGTGAAACTGAGTCGAAACCCATCCGCAAGTGATTGGCGTTTTCGTTGTAAGTTCCCTCTCGTGATACGGTAGCGCTTCGTAGTTAGGATGACTTCCTTGTTTCCAGCGTTGACCCAAAATTGATGCCTGTTACACCAGAGATAATCCATGAAAGAAAGGCAATAATTGCTGAGCAAGAAAAGAAACATCAAATCGTTTACCTCAAAGAAAGTGGTCTTCACTACTGTCCAACAGAACATAACAGTGACTGAAGCAGAGTATCATAAAACTAATTTTATGATACTGCATGCGTCTCCGTTCCTTCTATTATGCTCCCCTATTGTAGACCTTGTCTCTCAAAAATGAATATCATGCGGTGTGTGCACGTTTCACGAACGTAAACCAGCTCTTACGTAACAAAACAAAGGAATTGCTTTCTCTGTAGTTGATGACCTCCGCCTGTTGGGTAGAGCGCTGTAGATTAGTGGGCTCCGCTCTCAGCTCCTCCCTAATCAATTAATTGGAGTGCTTGCTCCATCATTGACCCACGACCTAAATATCAGAGGAAACTTCCACGCAACTTCGCCTTTTTATCTATTTATTTTTTAAATTTCATTTCTTTCCCGTGTGTCATTTTTATCTTTTTAGTGGCGACTAATAATATGACTAGCTTTTTGTTTGCTCACTCATTTACTTTTCACTATACTTTAGATATATCTTCTTCTTTTTCTGTGAGATTTTTCTATGATATAATCCTTTGGCGACACTCCATTATTGCACTTAGTGCATTGTCTTGTTGACAAAGTAATCATTTATCCGTATTAACTGATTAAAAGAAAAAGCACTAAGTACTAGTTTGGCTCCCTTTCCAATTCAAAAAAAAAAAAAAAAAAAAGATATGTGCCATTATCATGAATTTTTTCCAAAATGTCTTACTCTGTATGGATCCTAAGTCACAATCATATTATTAAAACTCAAGTCAATTGGATAGACTAGTTATTTTTTCCTCTCTAGAGACCACTAATAATATGACTAGCTTTTTGTTTGCTCACTCATTTGCTTTCACTATACTTTTAGTTTTTTTTTTTTTTTTATGTGAGATTTTTCTGTGATATAACTCATTGCAAACATTCCATTATCGCGCTTCATGCATTGTCCTAGTGACAAAGTAATCAGTTATCCATATTAACCAGTTACTCAAATACATAATAATAAGATCCGAAAAAACAACGTCAGGTACCGGTTTAGCCTTCTTTTTAAAGTGGTATACTCTATATGGATCCTAAGTCACAGGCATCTTATTAAAACTCAACTCAAGTCAACCGGTTAGGCTAGTTAACAAATAAACTAATTTCCTGGCTAGTCTAGTCAAAAATTTTGGATGAATCAGGTAGATTGGATTTGACCCGAGTTCAATCATAGTTGAACAATGGACTATTGAACCAGTACTTCTACTTCATCAATGACTAGTTAGGTTTTCATTACTTGCTCCAAACAAACCCGTAAGTGGGTGGTTGTTAGGATGACTTCCATAGCGTTGACCCAAAATTGATGCTTGTTTCTTTTCTGGATCTACTCGAGCTTGTGAATTGTATGTGATCACTCAGAAGCAAACCAGTGGATTTCATCTCTTCATCTCTCGTCCAAACCAGGTATAGTTTTGCTCTTCGCTCTTTGCTCTTTTTTTTACTTATAACATGTAGGTTTCTAATTTTATAAAAGTTAAAGTATATTTTTAGTCCTTTAAGTTTGTATGATGTTTCATTTTGGTCCCTTAAGTTTATAAAGTATATTTTTTGTTCCATAATTTTAACACCGTTAACTTTACTAACGGAAACGCTGACTCATTGACTTTAAGTGATGTTGTGTAATTACACATGATGATATTTTAATCTTAAATATAAAATATAAGTAAATTGAAAAATATCTAAAAATAGTGCCATCGCCGATCAGTACCAAAACTTCCACCATCTTGAACTTCCAAGAAAAAAAATATCTCAACAGCTCTCAACTACAAACTCAACTACGAATTGTTCAGCAACTTCAACAACTCGCATCTACAAATTGTTCCACAGCTTCAACAACTCTCCTATGCAATCACAAGTCTGGGACGTCCTTTTCTCTTTTTACATATTATAGGACAAGTAGGGTTTGCTCTTGCGTTAATCCGTGTATGGGTTTCGCCCTTATCCTTGTGGCAGTGGGGTTCCTTATTTGCCTTTTGGCTCCTTTTCACTTCCTTTCTGGTATTCTCGTGCAATGTTTTTAATTAATTAACCAGCAACCAAAAATACCATTGCATATAGTCCGACATTGAGGGGACCTTGAGAATGCTTCAGTTTAGTTTTGTCGGCACTCTGTGGTTCTGCTTGCTATTTCTGATTCGTCAAGCCGATACATAAATCAACAATATTTTCTGGTATTTGCTATTGTAGGTGAAGGAGTTATGGAAGAATGGGGTAACTGGAGGTAGTTGCAGAACGTGGGTAGGAGAAGCAGAGATGCCATGATCAAAGTAGAGGTGGAAGAGGGTAAAGCGTTTTCATTTGTCGTGATTTATGGGGAAGGTTTTAGTTTTACATTCTAGAAATATTATATTAAAAAAATTAAACCTTAAATTTGTTGTATCAGCTGTACAATCATCATTTAAGGTCGTTGAGTTAGTATTTTCCGTTAGTAAAGTTAACAACATTAAAATTATAGGATTAAGAATATACGTTATAAACTTAAGAGATCAAAATGAAACCTTATACAAATTTAAAGAACTAAAAGAATACTTTAGAGCTCGTTTGGTTCAACCACATTACATGCCTGCAATGGTAATCATGATTGCATTACCAAGAGAAGAGTGTTTGGTTACTCTTTAGCATGGTAATATGATTTACCATGGTAATGATGATTACCAAAAAATTGGTAATCCTCATTCATACCTCCCCCCCTATGAATCCTCATTACCATCCCATTGTAAGGTCTAAAAAGTCCAATTTACCCTTTTCGTTTCCCTTGTCTTTGTTTCACTTATCTAATTTCACTTGCCGCATCATGTCACAACCGTCACCTACACCCTCTGCCGCCACTACTACCTCCTCTACCACCATCACCTCCACCCTCTGCCGCCACCACTACCTCCTCCACAGCCGTCACCTCCACCCACTGCCGCTGCCGCCTCCACCCCTGGCCTCTCCACCGACCCTCCGCCCGCCGCCACCACCGCCACCTCCTCCTCCACTGCCACCCTCAACCCTACCGCCCGTCGCCACCGCCATCAGCCCACCGCCCACCACCACCTCTTCTACCCCCCACCACCCTCACCCCTGCCGGCCTCCCACCGCCACCACCGCTATCGGCCCATCGCCTACCACCACCTCCTCCTCCTCCGCCGCCACCCTCGGCCCCGCCACCGCCACCCCCACCACCTCCTCCTCCACCCCCGTCGCCGCCGCCACCACCACCACCTCTTCCGCCGCCGCCACCCCCGACCCACCACCCACCGCCACCACCTCCTCCTCCATCGCCACCGCCCACCGCCTCCTCCATCCCCGCCGTCGCCGGCTTATAACTATTTTTTCTACAAAGATTATATTAAGGGGTAAAATAGACTTTGTGTAATATATTAATTTTAAATAATTGTTAAAATATTAACTTATTGCACGTTACTTAAAAATCAAACCAAACACTACCCTTGTAATTAATATTGCATTGCATTACCATTGCATCGCATTGCACTGCACCGCAAGGTGTAATGGTATCGAACCAAACGGACCCTTAGTCTTTTATAAAATTACTCTAAACTTTGACCAGTTATAGGTAACTCCACATTTCAAAAATTTAAATTTAACACCTTAAAGTTTCGATTTTTAATATTAAACCCATTCAATTACTCTTTCCATCTTACTAAATTCAGTAAAATCATCATTATATTTATAACTAAAATATCTTTTTTTTATTTGGGGGAAAATATATTGATCCTAAAACTGTACAATTATTCGATTAAAATATATTATATTGAAATTGTTTCATATTTATTAGAATAATAATTAAAAAGCCCATAGCGATGTAACAAAAATTTTGTTAAACAACCGTACATAATATATGATCAGATTGATACTTACCAGGAGAAAATTTATAATATATAAAAACAGCCTTTTATTTTTTTTAATGTCATTATGCTATATTTTGCAGTACCAAAAGGCTATTTTAATTTATAAATGATAATAAATTTTTTACTGAATTTATTAGGGAAAATTTCTTTAAAAAACAGTTGAATTACCCAAAATCTAAATTGGATTATTAAATTTAATAAATCATAAATTAGGTCAAATGTCCTAAAATAAGATTTCATAATTTAAAAATTTTACTTTAGTTTCTCTCCTAATCTCAATTCATAACCTCTCTCCCTATTAATGCAGAAAACCACATAGGGGTCCCTTCGGGGACATTCGATAAAATTGGAACGATACGGAGAAGATTAACATGAACCCTGCGCAAAGATGACACACACAAATTGAGAAAACCACATATGGGAGCATATTTGTACTTAGTTTAAAAAATGTTCCTTTTTTTTAAATACTTTTTTCAAAAATGTTTCTGAAAAGATGTGAAATAGAATCTTAGCGCAATATAAACAATGGAGGCAGGGTCACAATTCAAGAAGTTGTAATGACCTCTTTTAAGTTGGGCTCGGCAACAGATAATGAGGCCTCAAAACAATATGAGAGTCAGGCCCAACAGGGCCTCAGAACATGCTTGTTTGGGATCACTTTTGAAACCCCAAAAGTGTTTATTCAAATAAATCGAGACAAAACTTCTCTCACATATTTACTTCGTATATCATAAATCATGATTGAAAAGCTGCTTTTGAAGACTCTAATCGCTATTTTAAACAAGCACATTAAATCAATCATTAGTGACTGGAAATTTCGGCGTATCTTACATACCTCCGTTATAAATACGTGGAAAATCCCATGCATCTTCCATTGTGATATTCATTAACCTCCATTATAATAAAACAAGGGTTAAAAACCATTTTTGCCCAAAAAGTTTTTCCTCATGATCAATTTTGCCCCACAAGTTTTTTGTAACTCAATTACACCCTGGAAGTTTTAAATTGGAGCAATTTCACCCTTGGTTAAGTTAGAGCACGACAGACGTGTGGCACATTGGAGGAGATGCAAGGTAGTAGTCCACGCTGGAGAGAATTGAAGACATGTTGGAGTCCATCTCCCTATGCAATGCGATTAGACCGATATGTGGGAGAGTGCATCTTCCTATTCAATGTGTTAGGTATGAGACATTAAAGCTTGAAGCTTTAAACTCCACGGGCAGCAATTGACGACAAGCATTCGGAGGTTTGGAGTGGAAAGTAGAAGCGATGGGTGACTCCACAAGTTCTTCGACAACGATAAGTAGGAGGAGGGTAAATATTTTGGACGTGGAGTTTGAGAGGTTGAAAGTGAGGAGTCGGCAAGGATTTGTCATTGCGGCATCGTTGCTCCTATGTGTACTTCTTAGACTGAGTTAAACCCACTATTGGATACATTATATTTTGTTTATAATGCCTTATAAATCGATTTACCTCATGTGCACTTCTTGGACTAAATTAATCTCACGGCTGGGTATATTATATTTTGCTTATAATACCTCAAATCGATTTGTCTTATATGCATTTCTTATACTTAGTTAAACCCATCATCGGGTACGTTATATTTTGCTTATAATGCCTCATAAATCTTGCTGTCATAAGTAAATCGATTTACGTAAAGCATAATTTGATTTACTCCTAGAGCAAATCAATTTACTCCTAAAGCAAATCGATTTACGTAAGACATAAATCGATTTACTCCTTTAAGCCATGTCATCACCACAAATTCACATTGCACACAAGTTTTATGCCAACGTGTTATTCTAGATGCCAGCTTGTCCAATTTGATGATAATCGTTATATCTCTGTTAATCGAGGCCAAAATTGCTCAAATTTAAAACTTCCGAGGTGTACTCGAGCCATAAAAAACTTTCGGGGCAAAATTGATCCTGAGGAAAAACTTATGAGGCAAAAATGGTCTTTAGCCTATAAAACAACGAATCTTTTAGGGCTTGTTTGTTGTGAGCAATTTGGAGAGGATGGGAGGGAAAATTTTTACAAGTTGAATTTAAAAAATTAGAGAAATAGAATTATAAAATTTTAATAAAAGGAAGATGCAAGTCAAAAAAATAAGAAAAAATAATTAAAAAATTTTAATCCCATTTCTCTAATTTTTTTAAATTCAACCCAAAAATTTTTCATTCACTTCCCTTTCCCTCTCCTTATACCAAACAGCACCCAACTATTTAGCAAAACCTTTTCATTTTCACCATAGTATTTCTTTTCTGTGATATAATCCATTGCCGACACTCTGATAGAGATGTATCGTTATCATTAACAAGCACATATTCCCCGCGCTTTGCGTGGGTGCAACAAAAACCCCAAACAAAAGCAAACACTTACCTACTACTCATCCAATGTGATTAACGAACCTGCTGAAGGTAAAAGAAAAACAAAGAAACATAGTAACATGTGCATATGGTTGACAGCATAATTGCATTACAAAATAGCCACTACAATATTAAGGTCTGCACTTACAAAGATAAAAACATCCAGCAAAAACAAAAAGGGAACAAAACCCAGCAACACACCTTCGTGCAGTATAAACATATTTCTCATCATGTAACAAAACAAAGGAAACAAAACCACATTATATCATAACTGGAATGACAATTAATCTTTTTTTCATTCCCATAAAAATGAATTGGCCTTAGAGCCTTTCAGATTTATTGAATATGCTAATAGCCCCTAACATTTCATCCTTTTTCATTGAATTGCCCTTAACATTACTCAAAACTTGTGGACCTCCAAATTACAACTGATTAATTAGGGAGTCATAACATTTCTTATAACTTATAGACCAACATATTACAACTAATTAATTGTTGAGTTATAACATCACTCAGAAGTTATGGAACTCCAGACTAGACAAAAAGCAATATAGTTCTAACTTTGAACATGCAATATAAATTAATCAGGGAATATAAGATTAATATACAATAATCAAATTAAAGCAAATAATCCCACGGTTTTAGCACTCACATCTTCACCCAATTCCTATAATTTAGTACCCATTCAATAAGAATGTCCACCCTAAAAAAATACAAACCACATCACCCTGATTGATTTGGACAGAGTACGTAGAATAAACAAAGTGAGTGATTAGCCATAAAAGTAACATAATTTAATCCAAGTTCCTGGAGAAGAAAGGAAGATAAATACAAAGACAAAGGATATAGCATACATTACTCTTCAAATCAATAAAAAAACAGGGGAAAACAAAGAAAACACATCAATACAGCACAGCTCACTGATCCATCTGCGAGTTTGGTAGAGAAACCTTCTAAAAGACCATTTGCTTAAACACCCAAAAGGAAGGGGAACAAAAGCGTCAAGCACTCAAGCTTCATAAAAATTCAACTGCAAATGTCTTGGGTTTCTCACCAACAATGACTGCCAAAATAACATCACAGATCAACAGATGCCAGATCTTATTCAACTTATAGAACTATTATGACGTTTTTAATTTTAAATTCTTGAATGGTGATTGCATATCTTTGTTTCTCTCAGTTTTCAGCCATCAAACAACTATAATGATAATGATATGGAGAGAGGACTTCATCCTTCATCTGGTTGAAATAGAATTCTGCTTCTTCCCATTTACTATTGGAAGCACACACTGCTAGAATTACATAAATTGCATCAGCCATTTGCAGCCTGTTGAGTTGCAAGTCCTGAATTAGCTCCAGTGCTTTAGAATATCCATCTTGATCTTAATGAAACCTACCAGCAGCTAAGGATAACAACCATGATAAGATCGCAACAAACGTAAAAGAAATCATGTGTCAGTGGTACAAATCTACAAACATTAAACAATGAACTTCTCCAAACAGACGTGTAAGCCAAAAAGAAAACAGATAAATCCTTTACATGAAAAATAAATTGAGAAAAATATGCACAATTTGTGTGTCAACGACTATACCTGAAGAGGAAATTTGGACTTCTTCTGAGTTTTAACGCTTGGTTTGAACTGTATATAAGAAGGAAGTGAGAAGATGCATACCAGGAGGAACATTATCTGAACCATTAGCATGAAACAACTTTGTATGATGATTCTTTTGGCCACAATTACTCTGAACTCGGGAGCATCAGCGTCTCCAAGATGTTGATAGGCCTATTAATAATAGAAGTTTATCAACTAAAGGCTATCGTTCCGATGGAAACAATGTGTATTATCATAGTATCCACATGTCATAAGAAAACAATACCATGATAATTATCACAGAAACAAAAAATTATATCTAACAGCCCGAACACAAATTGAAATGTAGATGATACAAGAGAAAGAGTTAGGTTCCAGTAAAACCTTAATTATTTGGTCCAGCTCAATGTTCAAAACCTTATTAAATTGCGATTCACTAACTCCATCCCTAAAATAAAACAAAGATCAGAAAATAAAGAGCTAAATAAAAGGTAGCAAACACGTAATTAGAATGAGAAGAAACAAAAAGTGAGTCCATATTATTGCTTAGAAATTTTCAGAAGAGAAAAATTGAAAATAGATAAAATTGAGACAATTTGGATTGCTTAGTGAATTTGGTTATCGTCTATGACCTCTTAAAACTTTGCAACAGGTTAAATTGAAAGCCAAAAAAAGGATTCCAATTACACCTTTGGTCAATTAACATACAAATAGAGGGAAATTAATCAGCACATGAAAACTTGAAATTTGATTTAACTTCACTACATTTATATATAGAGTCTCATAAGAAATATTTGAAAACAAGCAGCGTATTTGTAGACACTCCCAAGACTAAGAAGCAAGAGAGGAGAGATAAAAAATCAATCAATAATTGTTTAAAGTTTAAACCACAATGAACTCAAAAACTAACTAAAAATATCAGCAACATGTCCTAATGAAACATATATCATATCATTTAATCATATTCCTTGCCTGAAAACATTTTAATTACTAATAAAGTTAAATCAAGTTGCATTTTGTTCTTTTTACAATTTGAGAGTCTAAGCTACTTGTCAATTCAATTCCACAACTAAAGCAATTGCAAGGTAAGAAGGGCAATGAACCTCTTCAAAATGTTTTCAGGCAATAAATAAGGAACCTTCCACCGACAACAATGAATAGTTGTCAATGATAAAAACCATTCAAAATGAAACAAAAGAAACCTTCCACCGACGCCAGAAAAAAAAAAGAAATTCTAAGAAAATTTGGAAAGGAACAAATGAGGACATATAGCGTTTCATTTTAATTAAAAACCATATATCGAATTGTATCGCCGGGTAAGAAGGGCAATGAACCTCTTCATTTTTTTTGTCTCTCGTGTTTCTTGTGGATTGTCACCCTCCTCTTCTTCATCAAAACCAACAATAAATCCATCATCCTCAAAGTGATTCAAATCATCATCTGCATCACCAAGTGAGGAAAAAAGGAAGTCAATACTCCTCATTCCATATTAAGTTCTGAAATTTCTGGGAAAATGCTTTATTGAAGCTCAAGTTTAGAGTTGAAGATTAAGAAATTTGGAGAAGATAGCACTGATTTTTAGTTCACTACCATCTTCTGATTCTTCTTCGTCACCTCCGTCGTCATCGTTCACTGTGATAGCTTGTTCTTTCATTTTCCCTTTTTGCATATACCTCTCTGCAAAATGTAAACCCAAAGGAACAATTAAAACCCTGAAAAATGCACACCGCTTCAAAATACACATGAACAAAGATGGTCCATTGTCAAAAATTTACCTCGTTCTTTGGCAAAAAGCGATTTTCCTCTTCTTTGCAAGGCAAATTCTGAGAGTAAAAACCATTAGTCCTGAAGAGTACTGTAACACCCCGAATTTCGAGACTTGAGGCTAGAGAATAAGCCTGAGATTAGTGGATTGCTAAGCCCCGGTTTAGCAAGAACCCAAATTGTGATTGGGGGTTAATGACTACAAAAGTGGACGTGGTTAGTGATTAATGAACCCTTTTAGAGAAAAGTGGATTGTAGTCACTTGTGTTATGAGCAACGCCAAAACCCTGTATTTGAGTTCAATTGTGGATTAATATCCAAATTGACTTAGAATAGAGGGAATAATTGAATGAGGTATTGTAGGATCGAATATGGAGCCCCGAGCTGCTTGCACGTAGATCGAGGCACACGTTTCGAGGCGGAAAAGGGTTAAGGTAGGGAACATATCTCTTCTGCTTGTATTTGATATATGTGTTAGTGTGTTGGTGCATGTCTTAGCTTTGCATAATTATGTGTAATTTGAAGCTATGTTTCAATTTATGCTATGGCCATAGGTATATTGTTCGAAGCATTGAGCTTGCAAATTGTCATTGTGTTATCATGAGTTGTGTGATGCAAGCATGTCATGCATTAAACATCTATCATACATGCATTTTGATATTGTTATCCTACTGAGATTCTCTCGAATCTCACCCTCCCCTACCAACAATTTAGACAGGGTAGGTGGATCGAGGATGGAGTAATCAATCAAAGGCGACAGGACTCGTTCGGGTTGTAATCTTGTGATAGGTGGTTATCAATGCATGATTGGGATTAAGTATATTTGGATATATAATTGTGTAGGTTGGAATGTATATTCGAGTATGTATTTGATATGAGAATTTGTGTAATCCCCATATGAGGGCTTGTAGGGGCGAATGTGCCCTATAAGGCTTTGAGTTAATGTATGGAACCCGGGATTGCCGGGATTATATTGTGTACTCTGATTTCCCATGAATGTGATATTCCGCGTAGTAATTGTATTCGGAATGTGACTGTGAGACCAAGTTATCAATGATTTAGAAAGGCATTTATGAAAACCCCGTCTGGTAGATGGGTTTGCAATTTGTTATTTGTTTATTATTGGTCTCTATTTCACTTTAATTGCGTATTTCGGATATAATTACGGCAGGGGGTTACAAGTACTGAACACGGTAAACGCGTGAGAGGAAATGGTGGTAGTTTTGAGACAATGACGCGTGAGTGGAAATGATGGTTCATAAAAGAAGGAATAAGAATAAACTTTTATTAGATTTTGTACTTTTCACAAGAAGAGTCACTGGTGGTTCACCCACTTTCCCAAATGTCAGAAAGTTAGAAAAGTAGAATAGAGGCAGCATTGACTAACTTTTTAGATGCACTCTTCTTAGATGCAAGAAATGAACGCAGCCAAATGGGAAGGCATCAGCTTCCAATGTAAGCCGACACTATTGTTATAGACAGTAACGCAAGATACAAAAATGGGTAAGAAACTGTAAACGGCTTATTCTCCTATTCCTTGTTACGAAAGGGCTTACTGTACGTGAACCTGGGTCGAAACCCATCCGCAACTCACTGGTGTTTTCGTGGCAAGTGCCCTTTCGTTATACGGTAGCCTTTCGTAGCTAGGCTGACTTCCTTGTTTCGGGCGTTGACCCAAAATTGATGCTTGTTTCTTTTCTTGATCAACTCGAGCTTGTGAATTGAATGTGATTACTCAGAAGCAAACCAGTGGATTTCATCTTTTCATCTCTCGTCCAAACCAGGTATAATTTTACTCTTTACTCTTTGCTCTTTCTTTTCCGCATAAGATCTTAATTAAAACATTTCCCATGTTTTCTTTGTTGGCCCTCTTCTCTTTCTCTGCTTGAAACTCAGAAACTCCCCAGCTCTGAATCTTGTAATATATTTTCTTTGTCTTACATATTCCGATATAGCTCATTTCCCTATAATAAACCCGGCATGTATTTGCGGTTTTAGACAAACATATGTATTCCATACATGTATGTGCGTGTGAAAACACATCACAGTGAAATGAAATTGAATATATAACATGTTTTGATCTTGTATAGAGTTCTATGCACCACACATATCTTCCTTAACTTCTTCGGTTGAATCATTAAGCATTCTAGGAATTTGAAGTTTCGCCATGAATGGGATCAGAAACACAGTCTCTGCTGTTGGAGAGATAGCAAGAGAGCTGGGAACGCAGGTTGCATTGCAGATTTCAGCTGAAACAGCGACAGGCTCGCTTCGGAATTTCACCGATTTGGAAGAGAAATATGCAGACTTGAATCGACAAAGGCTGTTGCTACGTGCCCTCATATATGACTCAGAGAGCGAAGTTCAAAGATGCAGAGAGAAAGTTACCACAAGTTCTTACGACTTCTGGGTCACTGCGGCGTCAGATGCTGATGAAGAAGTGAATGTTTTGCTGACCAAATATGATGAAATCCAAGCTTCAAACCGATTTTGGCTACGATCAAGTCTGTCCTCAGAGATGGAACAAATGATTGTTGCAATTAATCAACTAGTTAAAGAGAGAAGTTATATGGTTTTTCAAGTTGACAACCCTCCAGAGCGTGTCTTAAAAGTGTTAAATGCTCCTCGTATTGCAGATTATCCTACCCTACAAGGTGCATTGGAGAAAGTTTTGGAATTGGTCAAAAACAGTAAAATAAAAGCTATTGGAGTTCATGGATTAAAAGGGGTGGGGAAAACAGCAATAATGCAGAATCTAAACAATCATGAAGAGGTTGCCAAGTTTTTTGATATTGTCATTTTTGTGAGTGTCTCAGATGATGATGAACCTCATATTGAAGTCCAACAAAAAATTGCAAGGCGTTTGAAGGTGGATACCAAAGTGATCAATAATGACATTGAAGACACATTGCCAGAAAAATGCATGAAGAGCTTAAGAATAAGAAGTATTTGTTAATTTTGGATGGAGTAGTGGACTCTATTGATCTAACTCAACTAGGAATTCCAAACAATGACAATTATAGTAAAAGTTGTATTGACTTCTCAACATCAATAGGTTTGTACCTTGAATGAAGCAGCAGGTTGGTCGAGGTTGACCAATTATCTCGCGACGAGGCATGGAAGATGTTTCGAGATACTGTTGGTCCTATAATTGATCAGCTAGACATTCCAGAGATTGCACAGCGTGCATGTGAAAAGTGCTCATGTCTTCCACTGCTAATACATAAGATAGCATGTTCTTTCAAATTGAAACGGAGTGTTGAAAGTTGGAGGGCAGGGCTGGAAGATCTCGAAGAGAAAGAGTCATCCCTTGTTCCAAAGGGTTTTTCTTGGTGTCTGGGAAATATCTGTGGTTTTAGAAATTATTTTTTATAACTCAAGACGAAACTCATTTTATATCTTTATCTCATAAATTATAAAAGTTATTTTTTTAAAACTAATCTGAACACATATTTTATGATTTATGAGATAAATATGTGAGATGAGTTTTATCTCAATTTACGAAAAAGTACTTTTAAGACCATCACGCTTGCCTTATTTTGTTTGAAATCCACCGCCAAAGAAAAAATCTGATCGTGAATTTTTTTTCATTATGGTTATTTTTTTATTCCTCACTTTTAATTTATAAGGGTATCAATATATCATATAAATCTTTTCTCTTTTGTAGAGAGTGAATAGTACTGTTCACAAGCCAATCAGCCGATGAACAGTGTTGGCTTCATCTTGGGCTTGATGTTCGGTATTTGAATTTCAAACTCCTAACTTTTCAAATTTTCAACTACCCTCATTAATATTTTCCATTCTCTCTCCGAATGTTCCACCCATTTTTTTTTAGTTTGCACTTTTTTTCCCTTTGGGAGCTTTTTCCTTTCCTGAGCCACACTTTCTTCTCTATTTTTCCATCGTCTTTCCCTTTCTCATTTTCATTTCACATATTGGTTACGATGGCTATCGGTTTTCTTCCTTTGTTCGTGTTCTTCTTCCTCATCTCTGTGTCAAGTAAGTGCAAAAATTCAGATTTTATTCTCAAAATCGTTGATCTAGCGATCTGGGTTTGTTCATTTTGGGCTTGTGTATAACCCCTTTCGGTTTCACAGGTGCAGAATTCTCGAGCATTCCAGGGATCAACCATGGTCAAGTGGGGAACAATCTGCCGTCGCCATTGAAATCGGTGGAGCTAATCAAATCTCTTAAAGCCAAACGCGTTAAAATCTACGATGCAAACCAAGAAATCCTCAAAGCCCTAAGTAACACGAACCATCAAGTCTCAATCATGGTAACACAATCTTAATTACTATCCATTATCTTCTCTCTCTTTTTTTCATTTTGTTTTTCTTTATCTTTACCCCATTTCTCCTCTTTGTTTCATATCACAACGGCGAGGAAGTTTTGTTGGTGACCACGGTGGCAACTAAGAAGCAACGGCGAGGTTTTTTTGCCCATCGTAGGTAGATCAACTCGAGTTTGTCTTTCTGGATTTTTTGCCCATCGTAGGTGATGGTGTGTGAAGAAGATTTACCTCCAAGATGTTTGAAGCTCAAGTTTGTCTCTGATATTGCTTGGAGTCTGATGGAGGAGCGAAGGTTTTCGGTAAAGAAGTTCATGACCTTTACTCTTAGAATCTTCATTTGTCTATTCAAGTTTCATGAGCTGTCATTTTATGGAAGATGTTTGTGGCTTTGTCCGACATGTAGACCCTCTCCATTTGATCGAGTTCAGGGGCTTCCTTATGAAGGAGTTCCCTAAAACAGTGCCACGTCAGGTGATAATGAATTTTCCCTAACTCTGCATTGCAACTGTTTGTTAAAATGCCCATAAGGATTTTCCCATCTCTGAAATTTCATTGGCTGATCGTTCGGTGAAACCACCCTCGATCTCCCTCTACTGCTAAGTTGCCAATCGTCTCTGTCATACCACCATCGTCACCTTATACAAGGATTATCCTCATCTTCTGTCTCCCAACAAGTTGCTTTAGTAAAATATTCATTCAAAATCTGATTTACACATCAAGTTTATATCGCATTCACTGAATCATTGAATTCCTCGCATTAAAATATTGGGATAAAGAGGATGGTACTGCTAGCTTCTACTTTTAGGATCTAGACAAGCCAGAGCTGCAAATATTTGCATTTTAGGACACTCCATTCCATTCGTTGCCTTACCCTCTCTTCTGAGAGAGAAGGCAGAGAGCCTTGTGCCCGTTCCTCTCTTTCAAAATTCATGGAAGGCTATGACATTGAATGTCTTGGTTTTGGGAAGATGGGATTTGGGCACAAGGCTCATATCTATGGAATACAAATTCTTTTGGGAAGATGGGATATGGGCACAAGACATAGCAGCTTTGTTCCATTTACAATTACAATAAACTATACTATTATCAGTTCATTCATACTTTCTCATCATTGCAGTCAACACATGTTGCACATGTCTGGATATTAAAGCAGCCTCTGCCCCTTTCACAAATTGGGTTCTGTTTTCATTTTCCTTGGCTGATGAATCTATTCACAGGGTCAACATATTACCAAAGAAACGTTTGCTTTTTTTCCCTCCTTTTAATGTCCTTATCTTTTACTAGGATCTCTCTTTTTTGAAAAAAGAACATGTGTTGTCTACTTCTTCATACACCTATCGTCAAATACAAAGTATCATTCCCTATCTGTTTTCTTACTCAGTATTTTCAGCTGTGCCTTTCCATCATTCTCCATGCTTTATCAGGCTCTACATTCAATTCACTCATTCACTTCTTACGTGCACATGTTTTCATTTTCCATAATCTGATTAAGCTTTTATGGAATAAAGTGGTCCATTATTGCCTCCTCCTTACTATATATTCTTCATATTATTTATTTCCTTATCTTGCCATATATTCATTTTTTTGTCCAACCTTGGTCATCCATATCACTTTTAACGTGATCATGTTCTGCACATGTTTCAAAGAATAACTTGGTTAACCATGCTACTGCACTACCTATCTTTTTTTTTGCTCAAAGCTCCGCTACCTATCTTTTTTTTTCTTAAAAAGCTCCACTACCTCTACTCTCCCAGGTGTCAAGTCTTTTTATGCTGGGAATATCGGCTATGATGTTTCATGGACGAAATCATAATCATATTCATTAGTTGATAGGTCAAGCAGTATCTAACTCTTCATTGTCATACAATAAACTAATTCTTTTTTTTTCCTCAAACACAATAAACCAATTCAGTATTACAATTTCCTCTGCTTTTTTATCATGGTCAGCTGTTGCGTTTCCATGTTTCATCAAGATGCCTCATCTTTTCTTTTTTCATTTTTTCAATTTTTGCTCAAAAAGATGCCTAATCTTTTCAGTATAGCAGGTCCGAACAATATTGAGTTGCCTATATTTTCTCTTTTACATGTATAATGCTTAGACTCTTTTACTCCGGTAAGATCATCTCCTTTCAATGTAATCACTCCTTTTAATAATATAATTATGCAGATGACAAATTAATTCGCACAGGATAGCCCTTCTCTTCTGAATAAATTTTAAAGGTAAAGCATGAAGCCAGAATACAAATTAAAGGTGCTACCATATCTCCATTTTAACATTCCAAAAGAATTTCAACTTTACGTCCTCAACTACTCATTATATAATTGTAAATAAAATCCATCATGCAGTTGTGATTGTACATGCACTTTCAATATAATGAGGAAAGTGTTACTAATTAATCATCTCACACAGGCCTTCACATACTAATTAGGTAAAGCAAGAAGCTAAAAGACCAAAGTTGACAACAAATAAGAAGAAGCTACAAGACAAAACAATTGTACTCACCGTTTTGTTGATTGGGCAATCACTAATCTGATAATATCCTCTCCTTTCCATGTATATCACAATTTTTAATAGGTTCAAAGGAGTGCTTATCACTTTAGGCCATAAGAGTTTATTTAGATATGTACAAAGGAGTTATTATCATGATTGTTTGTGGGTGTTGTCCTCTTTTTTTTCCCTTGCAGGAAGATTATCATTTTTTTTGCCACTTACATCAGTGTTGAATATCGTGCCTTAACTTTTTAGTTTTTACTATGGCATGTCTTCAACTTTCTTCTTATTTGATGTTGCCTATAGTTTCCTTTTCCATTTATAATTCTTGGCATCCTCTAATAAGGTCATCGTTTTGTGCAGTGTGCCAAGCACTAATCCGGTAAGGTCCTCTCCTTTTCATCCATACCACCTCTTTTAATACTCCTTCATAATGTGTTCCTAGATGTAAGATCCTGTTAACATTTTTTCTTTTGTTTTATACTCATGGTAGAAGATTTTTTGTTTAGGTTGTTAGTTTATTCTGCCCCATAACAACTGTCCTTTGGTTCACACACATTATTTTTCTTCTCCAGAACCCTATTCAGTGGTTCACATACATTATTTTTCTTCTCCAGAACTATATTCAGTTCTATTCCAATTATTATTAGTAGCCATTCAGTCCACTCAAAAACCTTATTTGCAGGGAGGGACCCTCACTTGGCTTACCCAACTGTGCATGTACACGTCAACTTTTTCTCTCAAGTATTATTACTCATCATTTGTTAGTCATCATTATCATTCCCTTTATCGTTCGCATTATTATCATTAATCATCATTATCGTTAGCATTTTTTTATTATTATATCATCCTTATTGCAATTGCACATGCTCTGGAAAAGTTGCTGAAACTAACATGCTTTCTACATATACTATGTTCATTTTCCCTTTTTCCTCTATCTTATATCATTCCAGTTACTTTTCCTCTTCTCAATTCACTTCCCTCCAAGCCTGCTAGCTCCACAGTCACCTACTACATTTTAGACTATAGCTATCTATTACACTCTTCAATCCATGCCATTTGTCATATTCCCTTCCTTTTTCCCCTCTAGCCACCAGTTTAGCAACTTGCCTATTATTATATTACTGTCCTACTAGGTTTGTTTCTTGCAAAGTTTAGATTCTTCCCTCCAGAGGCAGTTCATGAAAAGTTTTCTTCATTTGCAATGATGCAGCACCAAACTGCCACGTTCTCAGCCGCTGCATTCAAACAGGTGTTCAGCCTACACAGTAGATATGCAGCTTATAGCTCACCTCAGCACAGCCTGTAAAAGACCATGGCAACTTTAAAAATTACAGTCATGAAACTACCTGTGTACCTTGCAATTTCTTATTGCATGATATTTCATTTCACTTAACCATTTGATCCAGATGGTGTTGACCGTGCCTAACATTTTTTTCTGCCAAGTCAGTTTTTTTGGGATGTCGAACCTACTATCATAGAGGACGTAGTACCCCAGTGTATGAAATAAAGGAAAAAATGTATCATCAATTTGTAAAAGCTTCAAGATAGTATTAGGTGAGCATGAACCTGAGGGGAAATGCACAACAAAAAGGTGGCATACAAAGAGGTTTTTTGGAATGTGAAGACATTGTATTAGTGTGTTGGATTTGAGTGATTTCAACTTTTGTAACGTTTTCAAGTCTTGATTGTTTCCTACTGTTGTTATGTTTCCTCAAAAATTTGTATTCCACTTTTGTTGTTTTTGGATTTACTTGAACGTCCAAACCTTTTGGTTTTGGTGTTAAAGTTGAGTTTTTTAGATTATGGCAGGGTAATGTTTGATTGTAGGAAAATCTATTAAGACCTCTATGATTGTCAGCACTTCTGTCCTCATGCTATGGAGCTTTAAATTATTGTTGGTGTGTTTGGGAAAAAAGCAGGGAGAGGTCACCATGAAGCACATATTGTTTAAGATGACTGTGTCACTACTACAAAAAGATCAAAAGGTAGCGCACATTTTGTGGCCCTTCTTTAAGAAGTGCCACAGCTGCCTTTTTACTTTTTCATTTTCTATTTTATTTTAATTTTAGGTACCAACTGTGGCGCCTAATAGACCAGGCGCCACAGCTGATTAGACCAAATGTGGCGCCTGCCAAGGCAGGGGCCACATTTGGACCAGCTGTGGCGCCTGGGATTACCAGGAGCCACAGCTGGTGTTTATAATAAAAAAAAAAATTTTTTTGACCAACTGGCCACCATGTGGCCAGCTGGTTGTGTATATATTTAAAAAAAAATTATAACCCATTGTGGCGCCTAAGAAACCAGGCGCCACAATAGGTTATATATTAAAAAAAATTTATTTTTTGACCAAAAATTAATCCCATAGCAAGTTGTATATTAAAAAAAAAATTTACCACCAGCTGTGGCGCCTGGGCAACCAAGCACCACAGCTGGTTATATATTAAAAACAAAAAAGAAAATTTGTTTTGACCATTTTAGTGGATTACGCTATCCACTTCCCACCAATCACAATTCCCCCCCACCCCCACCTTTATCTTTTTTCCCCTTACCGCGCAGTAGCCTCCCTCCTTCTCTTTTATTTTGACTCATCCCACTTTAATTATTCCCTTCTCTCTCACTTTCCCTTTTCATCTACACTACAACTTCTTGCAGTGGATGACTGTCGCCCCTCTCCCTCCATTTCCTTTCATCTTCACACTTAAAAACATACCCACACACGCACACATCTTCATCATCAAATCTACTTCTTTGTTTTGTTCCGACTGTCATCCCCACTCCTGTCTCAATTGTTCCCTTTTCTTTGTACAGTCTTTCACTTTTAGTCCCAACCGCTCAAATTTCCTCCTCCTCCTCACTCAAGATTGCGTCACCAACGGGCAACGTGGTCCCCCACTCCACTGCACTGATCAATTAAGCTTGTAAGTTCAACATGCTTCTTCTTCTTTTTTTTTTAATTGTCATATAATTTCTGTAATTGTTTATATCAAATTGATATCTATGTTCTAACCATAATACATAATGAATTTAAAAGTAAAGTTACATTATAAGAAAAAAAAAGTAAAGTTATCTCACTATAAGCTAACAAAATGGCCTGCCATTTTTGAAAACAGATTAGGTTTGTGAATATTAAATAAATGAATGGAGTTACTAACCAAACTGTGGTGTATGTTCAGTGACATGGACTGAATTTTATTCTCCAAGTTTAGCTGAAAGAGTTAGGAAAGACGGTCTAATTGTGCCTAAAATAATATATTAAATATAAACTAATTTCATAAATGAATGAGTTGAGCTATTGACTATGTCATCAAGTTGATAAATAATATATATATATATATATATATATATATCTATGTTGCAATTGAACACTAAAATATACATTATGGTTTTTTATGGATCAACGATATATTTATTCGACTTATCTTATACACACAAACAATACCTGACTAGAAAATGCTTGTATTATTAATATGATATTATGTTTTTATAGAGGCTGACGCTAATGATCCATGGTGATAGAAATTAATTAGTTTTCTTTGTTTTTATACATTATGGTTTTTTATGGAAGTATTTTTTTTTATAGAAAATTTTTTTTAAAAACATACCCTCCTATGGTGCTTGTGTCATCAAGCGCCACAGGAGACCCCCCCTCCTGTGGCACTTCCTCCAACAAGCGCCACAAGAGGGTATTTTTTTTAAAAAAAAATAAATGCTGTGGCGCTTCCAAGCGCCACAGCTTCTTTTAGTGGCGTCCTGATATGTGGCACTTCTCTAGCGCCACAGCTAATGTAATTATAAGCGCCACAACTTTATTTTTTTGTAGTAGTGTGTTACTTGCAAAAATGTCGACTTCAAATTTTGAATTGGATTATGTTATGATAATCATGAAGCGCACTTTATTGGTGTGTAGACAGAATACAGAATAAATTTGGCCAAAGGAAAACCAACGGTGACAATTTAAAAGTGAATGAGGTGGATAAAATATAGAGTATATTCTCTCTGTGCAACGCACGGGGAGTACATGCTCGTTATAATAATTTCACAGCGATAAAACATTATACAGGACTTGAACTCTTGATATAATAACAAACAAACAACAAAGTTCCATTAGACCCCCAATCCACTTTTGTTAAAAAACTACATCAAATATTTAAATATTACTTAACTATTTTATTTTACATTTTTAGAATCAATACAATTAAGGAAATTTCATGGTGTCAAAATAAAACAAAATTGCTCCCTATGATGAAGCAAGGTTTCAAACCCAACACCCAACTCAATTTTCACTAAGCCACTAATTTACCTTTAATTCATATCTATAAGAACAAATAAATAGATTATTAACTATGAATGAAATAATTATCCTTTTTTTTTTTTCTGAGTCATTACAGATAGGCAACTCAAGTGTAGAAGAGTTCCATTCCATGGCTGTTGAAATATATGAAAAATAACCATGGAGTGGTGAAATCGCACCAATTATGAAAAATATGTCAATATCAACCTCTAAATTTGTCATATATTGAGAACTAGATGGAATAATATGTATTTTGTTATACCCCTAGCAATGCCTGCTCTTGCCCTTTTAGTCCTCATACAGCAATTTCAACAATTCGCGGAAGAACTTGTTACTGGAAAAAGAAACAAATCCCAATAAAAAGCAAAAGAGAACTAATTAACTTGCCCCTTTAATGATTAAGAATAATTTACTTCATCAATTACAAACCAGTGCCACATCAAGTGCCCGCAATCCTGAAAATATCCCCATGAATCCGGACAATTGTCCTGCAGTTCTGGTCTTTATTTAAAAAAAGAAATCCACAGCTAAATGGCAATTCTAAAGACTATTAGATTAAGCAGTCGCTATTAAACAGGGAATTATGCATGGAGAATAATAGAGACACCAAAAAATTCAATATATTCTCAGGACCATCCTATGAACATATTTCAAGGCATCCTACCAACCTTTATGCATGCGCAGCTCTAATAGTACTGTTTCTCCTATTTTAAAGAACGAGACACAAGGACAGTCTCTTTCTGATGGGGGAAGGCGTAATTAATTTAAGAAAAATATTATTCCCTAACCACTTAATTTATTCAACTACAGAACTAGTAAACTTCCGAGATCATAATCACATGGTCCTCAATAATTTACTGTTTCACAATCAAAGACAGATAGGTACCTCCCTCAATGCATAACCAAGAAAAGAGACATATTGACTGAGAAAACAGTACCTTCATTAAAGCAAAAGGCATCGTCTCATCTTCTGAGAACTCATATCGAGCTTGGACCTATCAGTGGAAGAAAATAAACGGCACCTATCAGTAAAAATTTGAAAGGCAGAAAAAAAAAACAGTCACACACACACAAGAAAAGGGGAAAAAATAGAGAGAGAGGAAGCAGTATATGTTTATGATAAAGTATGGACTCTGTATTTTTTTAAACTATATATACGCACACAATTTGATGCAAACCTTATGCATGATATAAAAAAATTTAACAAATTGCATTCATTCTCAGGAACCATAAAACATAATGCAGCTTATTTTTTAAATTATGTGCACTAATGAGAATTTTAGTTTAAAAGGAGTTATGTTCATATCATCAAGTTCTGATCTTTTTTTTGGACAAGCCTCGAGTTATGATCTGTTTATATTGATGTTTTCAGCTTGATATTACTGTAATGCGCTAACAGGACAACCTAAAGTATCTTATTTGCGGTTTATCCATGTGTATGTTTTCCTACATTAATAGTATGTCACAGTTGGCGGCTTAGACATTGCTACTAGACAATTGTTTTGAATTTCATCTTTGAGGTTGCAGTGAAATTTCAGATTTCTTTGGGAGCTAATGAAAATTAATTTCTTACAGTTATCCTTATTTGAAATTTCCCCTATATGCTAATATGCTTTAGTTTGTATCACTAAATGTGTTTAGGGGCTTCTACAAAGCTCTACCAGAGTGTTTCCAATCTCAAGCTTCAAGAGGCTCTGTTTTGTGGACAACACTATTTGCTGAATAACGTACACAAACATATATATCTATGTATACTCCCTCAGGACCTATATATATAATATGAGGAAAAAACTTTGACATTGAAACTTTTCCAACAACGATATACTGTGGATGGGCATGATGAAAAATCTCCAGCGCACAAATGAAACTTTCCAATGACTTAAATAGATTTTTTTTTTATTGTTTCTGAATGCATTTGCTTATTGAAATAAATTCTAACGTATGGTAAACAAGAAGCAATACACATCATACCCAACAAGTCATACATATCTAATGAGAATTTAAAATACAGGACACAAGATTAACAATTTTCAAATAAATCCTTTGGAGGACGTGAGCATGATGTGCTCAATATGTCACTGTTGTCGGAGAGAGAGTTGATATCAGATTCGGAACTGTGAACAAAAGAAACTGATTTAGCATTGGAGTCCTATGGTTCTTTCACTACAGAATCTTCACAAAATGGGGCGGAAGCAAAGTCAGTATTGGAGGCATTATCAAAGACCTCAATCTCTGTCCATTGTGAGGAGGCATCTCTGTGATATAAGAAATGGTATTAGAAAATACAAACGTTTTGTTATAAGCCTACAAGCTGAAGTAAATATAGCATTCAGTTATGCTTACTTATTATGCCTGTAGCTCCTATCCTTGTCCACCTTTTCATTGCAAGGATACAGCGGCTCACTACTTTCTATTTCACCTGTTGTGATGGAATTTAACAAAATAGCCATGACGATCATTCATATGAATTTAGCATAATTACAGAAGTGAATGACACATAGTAGTAATAACAGCCTATAAAATTAAAATCAAATACTGTAGTACTGACACATAGTACCAATGCCAGAACCTGAATTAAACATGTCATCAGCCATATTTGCCACCGGGTAATCAGCTCCGAAACTCGATGTGAAGGGACCAGTGCTACCAGCTTCTGCACCGGCCGGAGTCACACCACTGCCACTGCCATTGGCAAAGAGGCTGGGGTGGTCAAAAGACAACCAACCAGAAACCGAATTAGAAGAAGACAATTGGGGGGACTTAGTGGCACTAATGCGTGTGATGTCATATGACTCGTGAGATTAAATACAAGCTGAAGTAAATAGCATTCATTTATACTTGCATATGTACGTACCCCCTATCCTTGTCAACCTTGTCATTGGAAGGATCTAGTGTCTCCCTAGTCACTATCTCACCTTTTTAACCTAATATTAGTTGTGGTGGAAATGTTGAAGATGAAGCTGTGGATGACATGTGGCAGGTGTGACTGCCTCTATATGTCACTGCAAATATGTTTGGGTTACTATCCAAACATGAGCTTGTTTCTTCGCTGGGAATTTATATAATTTCTGGTGGATGCACCTGTAGTGACTTCTGCAAATGATAATTGCATGCATTCGAAATATTTATTAATCAGTCATAATTATATTTAGTTAATTGTAGAGTGACCTCTCTATACTAGCTACTGGAAAGATGATGTAGAAAATGTGACTTGTGTCAATTTCATAAGTAGTGAAGCTGATGATATTCTGTAATACTTTGAATGGAATGTGTCAGATTGTATGTAAATGTATAGATATATATATATATATAGTTCAAGTTTGATTAAGAAAGCTGAATAAGTTATTTAAACATATAATGTGTTGTGTATCATTAAATTATATATCAGTTTATAAGTTACGTAAATATTTTGGAGGAAAAATGACAAATATAAATATTTTAAAGTAATTTAATTAGTTTTTTTAATATATCCAAAAAAATCAATTTTATCTTATATTTGGTGCCTGCTTATATCTGCCCGAAAATTAATTATGATCTGAATTCATTCCGTCATAGGGATTCCTAACGTATGATTTCTCCAACTTATATACAAATATATATATACTATATATATGATGATGAAGAAAAAAAGTACGTGGACATTGAAGCTTTGCCAACAACAAAAAATATAGTGAACAAATTTGAGCATTATATTCTGAGAAATACACTTAACTCGATTGTAGTCCATGCAGGGATCTGTCATACTGGGGGCCCCTGTGTGTGTTTATTCCCTCGTAACTGGTTTCAAACATTTTTGGGTCTTCTTCAGGTCTTTGCACTGTCTTTCTAACCGGGCATCCTACATAAGTACATTTGAAGCCAAATGATGCATAAATATTGAAGTAGTTAAGTCTCTTTTTTCTTTGAGGGTAATGGTAGTGGTTCTACCTTGGATATTTGGATCCATCCATTACTTTCCGGCCAAATTTCCTCCATCTATACCCATCTTCTAAAAAAGCTACTTCTCTTGGCACTCGAAAAGTGACTCTTTTGGCATTTTGCTTGACCCTGTAAAATCATCTCCAAATTCAGACATACGAATTCTTGTTACAAAATTACCTCACAATATTTGCTAAGCTTTAAGAGAGGAACATAAATACAGTTATGCAAATATACCTGCTGAAACTATCGGCATTTTGCCTTGGGTGATCAACTGTGATATATTTAACAAGGTAAGAGAACCAAGGGAAATAGAAATGCTAAAAGAAGTCATGACATTCTCACTTTGAAAAAGTCTAAGTTAAAAAAAGAGAGAATTACCTGCATCATCGTCAATATCATCACCATCATTACCAATTTGAGTCATTATATCAACCTTATTACCCTGCAGGTGATAGTAAATATCATTATCATCATCATCTACTCCAGATTGAGTCCTTAAATCATTATCATCATCATCTACCTCAAATTGAGCCCTTAAGTCGACCTGATTGTTCATGGAGGCATTTGTTACATAGGAAGACTGCAGTGGGCCACCCACTATCCCCCCTATTGCAATAGCATTTGTGAATTAAAGTAATTGTCATGTGGATAATTGATAATTCACCATATTTAAGGAAGTAAAAAATGAGGTTATGACACACAGTAGCAATAACAACCTATAAAATTAAAATCAAATACTGTTGTTACACTTTGGATGATTTTAAGCATTTAGTCGCCTCAGGTTAAATCAAAATAAACCAAATTATGCAGTGAAGGGCACAACTCGGGTCGTATTCTCTTGAGGAGCCTTTTATTTAATTCCTAATCTAAACTAAGTGACAAAAATATTAAGATGGGTTTTAAATTGATTTTTTTTTTCTTTTTAATAATGGAAAATAACCTAGACTACTATTTTTTTTTGGGTTTTTGAGAAATTGTTGAAATAATTAATGAAATTGTGATTTAAACAAATTAATGATGAATGCTTCTTGGAAAAATGGAATATAGGTTATCATCGCTCAAATTGAATTGGGAGTTAAACCACTCACTAAGTCAAAAATTAAACCTTAACAACTCGCTAAGTCTAGTATATTAATTGGTGATTACCTCTATAACTCTAGCTAGATAATTACCTCTTAATACACTATTAAATACCACTTAGTGTGCAATTTAGGATTGGATTCATGCAACTTGTTCCTCTATACAATGAATACTCAACTGAGATATTCAAACAAGATCTAAGTAGTCATAATACTCATTCAAACTATGAAAGAATAGACAACCACATTAAACCAAAAGGAAATATAAAAATTTAAATCTCAAACCACATAAACCAATCTAAATCACAATTGTTCAATCCTACTAAGATAAACAACTCGCAATCTTAGTAAATTAACCATATAACATAAAATCCTAACTCAGAAAATTCGTTACATAATTAAATAAAAAGATTAAAACAATTAACTCCCTGAATGTATCTCTGGAGCTCAAACCAATCTTCCATCTCCAAGAAGCAAGAAAGGATTTAGCCTCTTATCATGAAATTCATCACAGCTTCAACTTTTTGAATGCACTAAGAATCCATTGAATTGAGATAATGGAAGAAGAAGATGAAATTGTTGGTGAAGCTTGGTGAAGGTTGTCTCTTCTCTTCCTCTCTCGCGTCTGCCACTGCGTCCGTGAGTCTCCTGTCTGTGCGTGCGTCGCGTCCTCCTCCCTGGTTCTGATGTGCGTCCTCCCTCGCTCTGTGTGCTCGCTGTCTCGGTCTGGGTTCTATTGCGTCTGTGCGTTCTGGTTCTAGTGTATCTCGTTCTCGTCTGTGTCTTCTGCCGCCTTGTGCGTTCTCTGATCAGATCCTTTTATCAATTTCCTTTTCCTATTTGAAATCTAGGTCAAATCCTTTTAAAGTTGGGATAAAATCTTTTCGGATTATATTTAGATAAGATTTTCCAATATTCTGTATGAGAATCTGGAAAAAAAATCAGTTTCAGAGGCTAAGACGCTGATTTCCGAATATTGAGACCAAAATAGCAATTCTCGAATTCAGTGTCCTGTTCTGTAATTTCCTCTGATGGCCAAATGAATCAGTTCCACGGTGATGTGCGTATTTTGGGACCCAACTGGTATTGTTTAATTTCGGGGTCCTTTCTGTAATTATTTCTGATATCTTTCCTCCTGAAAGTGATAGCTAATATTACAGAAAAGTGCCCTTTTCCTGTCAGAATTCTCTTGGAGCCACACGTAGAATCTTATTTTCTGTTTCAGTCCTTGTACATCTTTACTTTTTAGTCCCTCAGCTCCTCCTTTTCCAATGTGACCTACAATTCAGATCAATATCTTGTAATATCTTTATTCAAAATTCAAATTTTTTAAAAAGTAATTACAAGATTATAACAAATATATCATTTTAAGTCGGGATATATCAAATTCCCCCACACTTGAACCTTTGTACTCCTGAACAAAGATTATCAATTTAAAGCCATCCAAGATGAACATCAATACAATTTAAAGGTGAGCTGTCTCATGGAATGAAAAGCAATAAATCGATTAATTAAGCTCCACAACTAGCATAAGTCATAGTACAAAGCAATGCAAAGGGATTAGTCCACTACACAATCAAATGTAATTGAAATAAGCATAAGAGAACTCTCTAGGATATTAGTGTTTACGCTCAACTCTCCTCATTAGGGTCATGTCACTCTGGCTCACTTAGCTATCACCTTACCATAGGCTTGTAACAACTCTAACATCTCTACCGTTAACAACAATAATGTAACGAATCAAAAGGACTTTCATGGGTTGTAATGATGGAGAAGGCCACATGAAATAATTGAGAAAGAAACAAGTGTCATGCACGTATATAAGCTAATAACTCATCACTTAGCATCCAATTTACCACTTGAAGTGCATATTGTCATTTATAGAGATTCCCTAGAATTGCCTTATTTGAAGGATTTTTCTTTTCTTTTCTTTTTTTCTTCTTTCTTTCTTTTCTTTCTTTTTTTTTTTTTTTGCCCTTTTCTTTTCTCTTTTTTTTTGTTTATTTTTTTTTTGCATTTTTTTTCCACAATTTTTTTTCTATTTTTTTTTTCAATATCTATATACATGGCAATTCAACATTCATAGAAACTAGGAGTGATGACAATTTACTTATAACAAGATAGGATGCCAAGATACGTAAATGATATATACGTACATAACAGCTTAATGAATGGCTTAAAGGGGTAAACAATGGATGATTTGAAAGGCTTGTGTTTAGGTCAAAAGGGTTTAGAATCGAATGCCTCTATCATTTCCATCACATTAATGTAAATACAGCTTTGACACAGAGTTGAGACAAGTTCTAGAAGATGAAAAGGTAAGAAAGCATGCACACATACAAAGAAAAAAAAAATTTAGGCTCAAATAACCTTCCAACAAGGGTTTTTCTCAAATGCTTACCAAAACACCAAATTGCATAACAAACTAACCACAACGCATTTACTCAGCTATTTCCAATGCTAGAATTAAGAACAATAACTAATCAAAACATTGCAATTAACCATAATCAAGCTCAACTCTCAAATGCATTAATGACTTTGGACAAACTTTCATTTTTCAAAACATTCAAGTACCAAAAATTCAAGTGCGGTTTTTTTTTTTGTTTTCAAAACACACTCTCCCCCACACTTACTCAATACATTGTCCTCAATGTATTCAAGGAATACAATGCAACAATCTAATTAATCTTGAATGTAAGAGAGAATGAGGATGGCATATGATGAGAGAACCAAGGAAACATAGGGGGTTTTATTGAACTTAAAAACTAAACTACTAATTCTACTATCACTACTGGGAATGTCTGTAATATCCTAGATTTTAATCAAGGGTTAGTAACTTCAAATGATGTAATTAATGTTAATTAAGCATATTTGAAGTATATGTTGTGTGATATGATATAAAGATCATTAGTGATGATTTAATGAGTATTGTACTAATCAGGGGTAAAATGGTAAATTTACCAACCGTCTGGTTAGCTACGGATGAGAAAACCCTTTAGTAATCAAGATGAACGGTTGAGATTGAAAGATTAAGGGGTGGAATCTTGTGTGAATGAGTTTTGATGCACTCATAGGAGGAAGGATGAGATGGGGACAAGTGTCCAAATGAGAACCATTGGATGGGTCAACAATTTCAAACTCTTCCTCTCTCCCTCTCAAGTCGGCTGTGAGTATGTGTGTGCATTGATCAATGAGCCATTGATCAATATCTCTTATCTCTCTCATCTTCTTCCATTTTCGCTGCACAAGCTAAGGAAAGAGAAAGAGAAAAGCTTAAGATTTGGTAAGTAGAGGTCTTTATATGCTTATATACCTTTCATTAATATTGATCAAGAGGTTGAGAGCTTGACTTCTATGATTTCAGAATTTCCATTGGTGGTGTTTGAGAGTTGGATAAATCTGAAAGTTGGTGGAATCAAGGTGTTGATTTCAGCAAGTTTAAGAGGTAGGTTTTTGAGGAATTTTGGTATATATGTTATGAGGTTTGCTTAATCAATGAAAATTCTGGAAATTTGACCTAATTATGATGTTAAATGAAGGGTAGATTTTGAGGAGAGTGTCACTGTTCATTTGGTCAGTTTTGACACTTGGGAGTGATTAGAATTTGATTTGAAGTTGAATAAGGGAATTTGTTAGAATGAGGTTTTGAGTGGTTTGATGATTTAGAGAGAGAATGTGTTGAATGGGTTGAATTTGAGTTGATTTTGGTTGCCAATGGGTTCCTTGTGTTGAAGTAAGTGATAATGAGCTTTGACACAAGTTTAAGAACCATTGGAATTCAATTGGTGAATTCTGGAAAAGTTTATCAGTTGCTGCGTTTTGGGCATCTGGTAGGATTTCTCGAGTGAGGAAGAACTCACTCGAGCACAAGATGAACATGCTCGAGTGAGCGAGTGTGTGCTCGAGTGAGGGTGCCTTTTTGGTGCTGCGGGTGAGTGTCTGAGGGTATCACTCGTGGTAGATTGCCAAGAGTGCGCATGGCACTCGCGAGCATTGAGAGATCACCCGAGCACTGGGACTTGTGCTCGAGTGCGCTGAGGGTCTGTGCTCGAGCACAGGGGTTGTGCTCGAGTGCACTTGTGGTTGGAAAAGGGGAGTTACTCTCGGGTTGTCACTCGCAGGGCCTCACTTCCGGGGTGCTCGAGTGCTGGCGAGGTCTCTGCTCGAGCACAGCCTCTTGTGCTCGAGTGAGAGTGTAGGTTGGTCGCGGGAGTTGCTCTCGGGCAAGCACTTCCTACGTCTCACTCGCATGTGTGCTCGAGTGAGATCGAGGGTCATGCTCGAGCACGGCCTTCTGTGCTCGAGTAAAGGGACCAAAATTCAATGTTTAGCTTTCTAAAGAGGGATCTTTGGGGATAGTTATCCCAACCCTTTAGGCATATGTTTAAGCATTTAATGGCCATCCAAAGAGTCCAAATGAATACCAACTTAGAGTGTTATTGAAGTAAGAACTTGGAAAAGGAAATTAACCAAATGTCCCTATTTTGAATATAGGATTTGACATCTGCTATCCTCGTGAGCCCACTGTGCCAGCGACCGTCAGGAAAGGATCAGGTAGTGACTTTTCTTTTGTACCATATATGATGCGTTGTATGTATGTATTATCATTGACTTGTGATAAGTTCGTATGTTGCGACTTATGTGGATATGTGATAGCATCGTCAGTCCAATAGTCCCTGAGTAGCTAACAACGGTTCGGGTGAAGGTCGTATGCCTTCCCGGCGGAGAAAGGGGATGAGGATGAGGTGTGATATATGTGTATATGTGGGCCGAAAGGCTAATTGTGAGGCTGACGAGCCATTTGTGAAAGCCGGTTAGCGTATGAGCTATAAGGCTATATGTATGCACTGCCACGCCAATAGTCCCTGAGTAGCTAACAACGGTTCGGGTTAGGACGGTGTGCCTTCCCGGCGGAGAAAGGGGATGAGGGTGGAGTGTGATATGTGCTGCTGCTGTATGATGATTTGCTTACATGCTGTGTGCTTATGTGTGGTATAAATGTTTAGTTACTACTGGGATTCTTTTGAATCTCATTCTTTCCTTTGAACTAACCTTTTAGACAGGGCGAGTGGCTCTAAGGAGAAGCGAACGACCCGGAGCGGTTAGAGTTTCCTAGGGACATTAGTATGGATTTTGTTGGTCATTCATTTTGGATAGGGATTACTGTATAACATTTTGAGATGTAAATAGTTTGAATGCTGGGTTTTGTAATCCCCTAATCAGGATTTGAGACTACCTTTATATATAGATGAACCCGGGGGTTGCCGGGGTTTAAATTACGAACTCTGATATGTATGAATGTAAGTTACTGCACAGGTGATTATATTCGATAATTGAAAACGAGACCGAGATAGGAAAGAAGTTTTGAAAATTTTGTAAGATCCTACTGTTCGGTAGGTGATTTAATAAGTTTTAAACTATCCAACGGTCTCAAACCCCTATTTACTATATGTTATCGAATCTTAATTACGTTAATTAAGGCAGGGGGTTACAATGTCCCTCCCCCACACTTATTTCAAGCATTCATGTTCAACAAATTTCACAAGCAATTATATACATGATATGAGAGATTGAGAGAGGAAAGGGACAACCTGGCCTTAAGACGGCTCAGTGCTATCATGATAGAGCTTGAGGAGATGGCCATTGACTTTGAATTCTGATCCGCTAACCTCATCCCGTAGCTCTACTGTTCCAAAATCATGCACCTTGGTGACTATGTATGGTCCTTCCCACCTGGTGTTAAGTTTTCCAGGTTTGAGTGCAAATCGAGCCTTGAAGCGTAGAACCTTGTCACCAACTTTGAAGTATTTTCTCATAATCTTTTGGTCATGCAGCTGCTTGGTTTTCTCCTTGTAGATGCGGGAGCTTTCATAAACTTCTAATCTCATCTCCTCCAATTCCTGTAGTTGCAGCTTCCTCTCTAAGCCGGATTCTTCCATATCCATATTGCACTTTTTCACTGCCCAATAAGTCTTATGTTCCAACTCTACCGGAATGTTACATGCTTTTCCATAGATAAGCCGGTAAGGAGACATCCCTATTGGTGTCTTGAATGCAGTTCTGTATGCCCATAGTGCTTCTTCCAACCTTGAGCTCCAATCTTTCCTTGAAGGCTTGACAATCTTTTCCAAAATCTGCTTGACCTCTCGGTTGGATGTTTCTGCTTGCCCATTCGTCTGTGGATGATAAGCAGTGGACATTTTGTGGGTAACCCCAAGTTTAGTAAGTAGGTTATTGACAACCCTATTACAAAAATGGGTACCTCTATCACTTACTATAGCCCTTGGCACTCCAAATCTACAAAAGATGTTAGTCTTGAGAAACTTGGAGACCATTTGGGCGTCATCTTTCCTAGTGGGAATGGCTTCTACCCACCTAGAAAGGTAATTTACAGCTAACAAGATGTAAGTAAACCCAGATGATGGTGGAAAAAGGCCCATAAAGTCTATACCCCATACATCAAATACCTCACAAAAGAGCATGGGTTGTTGTGGCATCTCATGCCGTTGACCTAACCCCCCAAACCGTTGGCATTTATCACATGCCTTACAATATAAATACGCATCTTTAAATAGGGTAGGCCAATAAAACCCAGCCTCTAATACTTTCCTAGAGGTCTTGTTAGCACTAAAGTGTCCACCACATATCATTGAATGGCAAGCAGAAAGGATGGATTGGAATTCTTCCTCAGGTACACATCTTCGAATTATTTGGTCGCTACACATTCTCCACAGGTGTGGTTCATCCTAGACATAGTATTGAGCTTCTCGCTTTAATTTATTCACCTGAAATGGAGATAAATATGCAGGAATCAATCCTAAGACTAAATAATTAACCAAGTCAGCAAACCATGGTTCCTTTAATTCCACAACACATAAAGCAATATCAGGAAAATCATTTCAGACTAAAGCAGAACAATCAACTCCCCTTGTATCATTAGGAAGCCGACTGAGGTGATCCGCTACATAATTCTCTGCTCCAGCTCGATCCTTGATCTCAATATCAAGTTCCTGCATAAGAAGAGCCCAGCGAAGCAGTCTTGGCTTAGACTGTGGCTTTTTGAATAAATACCTAACAGCTGTATGATCTGAGAAGACAACAACTTTAGAGTTGATTATATATGATCTAAATTTATCCAAGGCGAATACAATGACAAACAACTCTTTCTCAGTAGTTGTGTAATTAATCTGAGCATTGTCTAATGTTTTGGAAGCATAAGCTATGACCTTAGAGACCTTACTATCTCTTTGGCCAAGCATTGCTCCAACAGCACTATTAGACACATCACAAGACAACTCAAATGCAAGGTCCCAATTAGGAGGAGCCAAAATAGGAGGAGTGACTAATCTATGTCGTAACTCATCAAATGCTAGCTTGTACTTGTCATCAAAAATAAAATCCACATCTTTTTGTAGTAACTTTGACAAAGGCAATGCAATTTTATTAAAATCTTTTATAAAACGCCGGTAGAAACCAATATGCCCTAAAAATGACCGAAGGTCCTTAAGTGAAGATGGGTAGGGCAATGATGAAATCACCTCAATTTTTGCCTTGTCAACTTCAATACCTTTTTGAGAAATCAAATGTCCAAGCACTATGCCCTGAGTGACCATAAAATGACATTTTTCATAATTAAAAACAAGTTTCTTCTCAATGCATCGTGCTAAGACATGATCAAGACTAGACAAGCAAGCATCAAATGAGTCACCATAAACAGTAAAGTCATCCATAAAAACATCCATGCAATGCTCAAGGAAATCATAAAAGATTGACATCATGCAACGTTGTAAAGTACCAGGGGCATTACAAAGACCGAAAGGCATCCTCCTATAAGCAAAAGTGCCAAAAGGACAAGTAAAGGTGGTTTTCTCTTGATCCTCAGGAGCTATAGGGATTTGAAAATACCCAGAAAACCCATCTAAGAAGCAGTAATGACTCTTTCCTACTAATCTCTCTAGCATTTGATCAATAAAGGGTAGAGGGAAATGGTCCTTCCTAGTGGCATCATTTAGTTTTCTAAAATCAATACACACTCTCCAGGCATTTTGTACTCTAGTGGGAATCAATTCATTTTGCTCATTCTTAACAACAGTAAGCCCACTCTTCTTTGGAACCACATGAACAGGACTAACCCACTCACTATCAGAAATAGGATATATAATCCCGGCACTAAGTAACTTAGTAACCTCTTTCTTTACAACATCTAAGATCAATGGATTAAATCTCCTTTGGGGTTGTCTAACAGGTTTAGAACCCTCATTCAACAAAATTCTATGAGTACATATAGATGGACTAATCCCTGGTATATCAGCTAATGTCCAACCAATGGCTCCCTTATTTTTCCTAAGCACACAAAGCAATCTAGCCTTTTCATCATAAGACAAATCATTAGAAATAATTACAGGCAGTTTATCATCATGCTCAAGGAATGCATACTTAAGATTAGGAGGCAAAGGTTTCAATTCAAGGGAGGGGGGTTAAACAGTATAAGGGATTAGTTCAGGGAGTTGAAGGGAGTAAAGAGAACTTCCCTTTGTAACCTCAGGTGGTTGGTGTGCATTAAGCTTCTTTGTATTCATCTCTTGCTCCTTGACCTTCCCAAGTGTTGAGTCAACTTGAGGTTGACTAATAGCAGCAACAGACTTGGATTTATCATTTTTATACCTGCATCACAGTTAGAGAGAATATCCTGCAAATATTTTAAGGTATGAGGGGAAATTATAGATTTAGGAGCAGTGGCAAGAGAATAAGTCTCTTTGAGCCCATTATTCTTAGACACAGGTTGCTTCTGTTGCGGTTCAAATGTATGAGATGGTGGAACAGCTAAAAGGAAACCCTCTTCATTTTCCTGGTCAAGAGAGCTATTACAGTCACTTCCAGCTATATTCTCAGCTTCCACCTTATTATAAGTATCTGCACACTTAAGAAGCAAACCTATTTCCAAAACAGAATCACTTGCAAAAGTAGGGTTAGCATCATCAGAAGAAAATGTGTAAATGGGTGAAGCAGGAAGATTGCAACTGATATCAAAATCAGGGCAAATCACGTCACCAACACAAGTATCAGAAAGAGAATGTATAGAAGGGAGAGATGAAAAATATGCATCATAAGCAGTTATATCATCATCAAGCTCAAAAGAATCATGTTCAGCATACATATGGAAACAGTAATCATCATGCAAGTTCAATTCATAATCATCTCTAGCATCCTCAATGGCCAAATCAATAGCATTAACACCTAACAAGGAATAATCCTCATAAGGATGTTTCATAGCCTCATACATATTAAAACAGATTTTATGATTCCTAACCTTCATGGTTATAGCACCTTCCTTCATATCTATGATGGTATTTGCTGTTCTAAGGAAGGGTCTGCTTAGAATGAGAGTCGAATCACGAGCTAATTCATTAGACACATCTAGAACATAAAAGTCAGCAGGGAACACAAGATCTTTAACTTTGATTAAGATGTCCTCTAAGATACCATCTGGCTGCCTAATTGACCTATCAGCTAGCTGTAACACAACACTAGTAGGTTTAATAGCCTTGATTCCTAGAGCAGTATAAACAGACTTAGGCATCACATTAATCGCAGCCCCTAAATCTAGCAAAGCAGCAGTTATGTTAACAGGTCCTATAGTATAAGGAATAGTATAGGCACCAGGGTCTTGGCATTTAATGGGAAGTTGGGGCTTAAAGATGGCTGACACATTAGAACTCAATTGGACTCTTTCATTAGGCCTGAATTTTCTCTTGTTTGTGCAAAGATCTTTAAGAAACTTACAATATGCAGGCATACTTTTAATCATCTTGAGAAAAGGCATATTCACTTCTAACTTGCTAAAGAACTCAAACATTTCTTTTTCAGTTTTATCATCATGCAATTTCTTACTTCTAAGGTAAGCTTTAGGAAAAGGAATATCAGAAATTTTTACCTCCTTATCATTTTGCATTAAGGCTCCTTGCATGCTTGATTCGCCCTTCTCATGTGTGTATTGAGCTTTCTCATTGACCTCTTCCAGAAGTGGTTGCTCCTCCACTTGAGGTTGCTCAACTTCCTTGCCATTCTTCTTCCCTAAGATCTCTTTCTCTTTCATGCTTTCAGAATCACCTACTTTCATAGGGCTTAAGGGTGGACTCTCAGCTTCTATCTCTTCATCCACATGGTCTTCACTATCTCCTAGGAAATGCACTATCTTGCCACTTCTTAACTCAATGGCATTGATAGATTTAGGATTGATCACAGTAGTAGAAGGTAGACCACTTCTATTCTTAGCTTGCAAGTCATTAAGAGTGTTGGAGACTTGAGTCAAGTGAGATTGCACCGTGTTATTTTTCATTTCTAACTCTTCCAACTTCTTGCAAATATTTGCCATTTGGTTGTTGTTACTTGCTCTATCACCTTGTATTTGCTGTAGAATTGTGGCAATAGAGGAGAATTGACTATCATTTAAAGCCTTATCTTCCTTCATATGATTGTCCATATTAGTAAGTCGAGTAGCCATACTCTTCAACAGTTGGTTGGTCTCATCACTCTTTGGTTGGGAAAACATGTTATCTTGGAGTGGAATGACCATCTTTGAAGATTCTTGAAACTGGTTAGAAGAGATACCAGCTCCAATATTTCCTTGTTGAAAAAGATTTTGTCTTCTATTATCATTGTCTCTCCAACTAAATTTAGGATTTTTCCTCCACCCTTCATTATATGTATTTGAGTAGGGGTCCCATTTGGGATTGTTAGGGTGGCCTTGATACATGGCAGAGACCTGTTCATAACGAGATGGACAATTGCAGGGGATGTGCATAGATGAGCCACAAAGATCACAACTTGGGGCTGTCAATTCCTTGCCTATGGAATCTACTTCTTCTTGAATGGATGGTTTAGAAGCAATCCGGTCTAACTTTGTCATTAAAGCAGAAATTTGAGCAGTGAAGGTGTCAAGCTGAGGAATGTGTAGAGGTGAAAGTTAACATGATAAACTCCTCTAGAATTCCTTCTTGGTTCCCCATAGGTTTGCTTAGCTAGGGCCATCTTCTTGATCAATTCTCAAGCTTCAGGAGCAGTGAAATCAATGATAGCACCACCAGCGGCTGCGTCAATCTTGTCTTGATCTTTCTCTTTCAAACCGTCATAGAAAGTTTGAGCCAGCTGCTCATCAGGAATCTAGTGATGTGGGCACCGAGCCAAAAGATCTTGAAAACGGTTCCAATACTCATACAAAGTCTCATCTGGATCTTGGAGGATTGAATTGATCTCCTTTCTCATAGCAGAAGTTCGAGAATGCAGGAAAGTACTTCTCAAGGAAAGCTTTTTGCAAGTTTTGCCAACTTTGATATGCATCAGCTACATGTCTTGGTAAGCTCATGTACTATTCCTTTGCCTTGCCTTCCAATGAGTGGTGAAAGACTTTCCACATGACATCTTCTACAGAAGCTCCAACTGGCTTCATACTCGAACAATTCAAGTAAAGCTCCCTTAGATGTAGATACGGATCCTCTGCAGATAAACCATGAAACTTAGGTAGTGAATTGATCAATAAACCTTTAATCTCAAAATCAGCATTCATGTTAGGTCCAGTATTAGCAAGATGATTTAAATCAATGCCAGAAGTGGTGACTTCCCTAATTGTTCTTCTATGTGGAACACCATTATTTTCTCCTTCATCCTCACCTCTTCTATGTGGAATACCATTATTTTCCTCTGCATCCTCATTATGACGTTCCATATCTAAAGTTTGATTAAATTGATCACCTATTTCAGAATGAAGTTCCCTAAAGGCACTAGGTTCAGCAGATATGTGATGTCCTAAGGGATTTTTACTAATAGCCCTGGTTCCTTTTTCTTTACTCCTTTTTAGTTGTTCCCTAAGCTGTTTTAAAGTTATGTCAAGATCAAGATCACTAGGTACAACTTTTTTACCTCGGGGCATGCACACAAAATTCAACCACAATATGCAAAATGCATGATATGTGATGCAAATGCGATCTAAAACCTATATGATGAATGAATGCAAGAAACTATAACTAACTAACTAACTAAAAGGCACACAAAAGATTAACCCAAAGAATTTTTTTTTTTTTAAATTGACACTTAGTTAAACAAGGAGTCAAATAAATTGACTCCCCGACAACGGTGCCATTGATTTTAAGCCTTTAGTCGCCTCAGGTTAAATCAAAATAAACCAAATTATGCAGTGAAGGGCACAACTCGGGTCGTATTCTCTTGAGAAGCCTTTTATTTAATTCCTAATCTAAACTAAGTGACAAAAATATTAAGATGGGTTTTAAATTGATTTTTTTTCTTTTTAATAATGGAAAATAACCTAGACTACGATTTTTTTTTGGGTTTTTGAGAAATTGTTGAAATAATTAATGAAATTGTGATTTAAACAAATTAATGATGAATGCTTCTTGGAAAAATGGAATATAGGTTATCATCACTCAAATTGAATTGGGAGTTAAACCACTCACTCAGTCAAAAATTAAACCTTAACAACTCGCTAAGTCTAGTATATTAATTGCTGATTACCCCTATAACTCTAGCTAGATAATTACCTCTTAATACACTATTAAATACCACTTAGTGTGGAATTTAGGATTGGATTCATGCAACTTGTTCCTCTATACAATGAATACTCAACTGAGATATTCAAACAAGATCTAAGCAGTCATAATACTCATTCAAACTATGAAAGAATAGACAACCACATTAAACCAAAAGGAAATATAAAAATTTAAATCTCAAACCACATAAACCAATCTAAATCACAATTGTTCAATCCTACTAAGATAAACAACTCGCAATCTCAGTAAATTAACCATATAACATAAAATCCTAACTCAGAAAATTCGTTACATAATTAAATAAAAAGATTAAAACAATTAACTCCCTGAATGTATCTCTGGAGCTCAAACCAATCTTCCATCTCCAAGAAGCAAGAAAGGATTTAGCCTCTTATCATGAAATTCATCACAGCTGCAACTTTTTGAATGCACCAAGAATCCATTGAATTGAGATAATGGAAGAAGAAGATGAAATTGTTGGTGAAGCTTGGTGAAGGTTGTCTCTTCTCTTCCTCTCTCGCATCTGCCACTGCGTCCGTGAGTCTCCTGTCTGTGCGTGCGTCGCGTCCTCCTCCCTGGTTCTGATGTGCGTCCTCCCTAGCTCTGTGTGCTCACTGTCTCGGTCTGGGTTCTATTGCGTCTGTGCGTTTTGGTTCTAGTGTATCTCGTTCTCATCTGTGTCTTCTGTCGCCTTGTGCGTTCTCTGATCAGATCCTTTTATCAATTTCCTTTTCCTATTTGAAATCTAGGTCAAATCCTTTTAAAGTTGGGATAAAATCTTTTCGGATTATATTTAGATAAGATTTTCCAAGATTCTATATGAGAATCTGGAAAAAAAATCAGTTTCAGAGGCTAAGACGCTGATTTCCGAATATTGAGACCAAAATAGCAATTCTCGAATTCAGTGTCCTGTTCTGTAATTTCCTCTGATGGTCAAATGAATCAGTTCCACAGTGATGTGCGTATTTTGGGACCCAACTGGTATTGTTTAATTTCAGGGTCCTTTTCTGTAATTATTTCTGATATCTTTCCTCCTGAAAGTGATAGCTAATATTGCAGAAAGTTCCCTTTTCCTGTCAGAATTCTCTTGGAGCCACACGTAGAATCTTATTTTCTGTTTTAGTCCTTGTACATCTTTACTTTTTAGTCCCTCATATCCTCCTTTTCCAATGTGACCTACAATTCAGATCAATATCTTGTAATATCTTTATTCAAAATTCAAATTTTTTAAAAAGTAATTACAAGATTATAACAAATATATCCTTTTAAGATTTATTTTCACACAATCATCTTTAATTCAATTTAATCATAATAAATGTTATTTAGCCCAAAAATTAATGATAAAATCCCTAAATATGATATTAAATATTATGATAAAATCGGTATATATCACTGGACTGTAGTTCATAGAGGGATCTGTTATACTGGGGCCTGTGTGCGTGTGTTTTTCCCCACTGTGAATGGTTTCTACAAGCCTTGGGTCTTCTTCAGACCTTTGAACCTTCTTTTTAACCGCGCAACCTGCATAAGTACATTTGTAATTGTGCCTGCACATTGACACCACAAAGTATTAGCCAAATCATGCATCAATATTGAAGTAATCAAGTCTATCTTTTTTTCTTTAAGGGTAATTGCAGTGGTGCAACCTGGTACTTTTGGATCCTTCCATTTTCTGGTCATATTTCCTCCAATTGCACCCATCTTCATATATTTTTCTTGACTCTGGAGAAGTCCTTATGTGATACAAGACTTCTTGTTACAAAATTAAATCACAATTTTTGGTAGGCTTCTAAATAGTGGTATATAAATACAGTTATGCAAATATACCTGCTGATATTGTCGGCATTTTGCTTTCGGTGCTCCGATAAAGTCTGTGGCGGCTTTATGTCTGCTGTGATATATTTAACAAGGTAATGGAATCAAGGAACATAGAAATGCTAAGCGAGGTCATGACATTCACATTGAGAACATTTAAATTAAAAATAGATAGATAATTACCTGCATCATCACTATCATTCCCAATTTGAGTCATTATATGAACCTTATTATCAATTGAGGAAAAGATGCGATCAAACCTAGATGGTCATTGCGATATTCCCCATTCTTCTTTGCACCATTGTAGTTGGTCCCACCACTTGATTTCTCCTTGAATGACCTTCAGACTTTCACTGGACAGTTCCCACATTGAAAGGCTTTGGAGCTTTGGGCAATCATAAATTGCCATTTTATTCAAGCTTAGGCCTATGCAACATCCATTGGAAATGGTAATCAACTCAGGAAGATAGAGAAGCATTATCTTTTTCAATTTAGGCAGGAAAGCCTCTCTTTCACGTCTAAAAGATCCATCACTTATCAAGGATGTTACTTTGGGACAATCCTTAACTATAAGTTCCTTTAATAGTGAAAGATTGCCCAAAATATCCGTGGTAAAAATAGTTGTTAACTCAAGGCAATTTTGCAATACTAAAGACTTTAGCATACCCAAAAAGTAGTGAGGTGGCACTGGCCCTTCCCATATGCTTCTTAAACTCTTCATGTACGATACGTACAAGTACAACAAATGTGAGAAAATATCATTACCACTATTTGATTGTCTCCCATCAACAACTGTTTGCATTTCTTTGCATTCAGTCAACATACATACATGCAACTGTTCTAAATTCATCATTTTAAATTCTGACAGATTCTTGATTGTCCTATATTGCTCTAGAAATAAAGCCTTACTGTGCTTAACAAGCCTTTTAATTTCATTAGGGACAACATCACCATTTACAAGCTTCAAACTGCAATCACTTTGTTTAAATTTTGTCTCACTTGTGGATGGTGTACTCGATATGATCCTTTTCATGTGCCTACCAACAATAAATCTAAAATCAACCTGAAACATACGGTCTGGTATGGCCTTTAGAAGTTCCAGATGTGGGATATATAAGCTAAGAGTCAGCAAATGCTCTAATCCCAATATTTCTGGAAGAATGTCTCGTATATTCTCATACCACCTCTCATCATCAGGGTTCACATCAATCCTTAAATGTTTTAATCCCTTGAGTTTTGAGATTACCTTATATGGAATAATTGTTGAGCTCATATATTGCTTGCTTTTACTGCCACGATATTCATAGAAGCAAAGGAACAAGCTTTGGAGATTGGTTAGCTCTTGAATCTCTTCTGGCAGATGTATGATCTGAGTTTCATCAAGATTAAGCTTCTCGAGCGTCTTCAATTTTCCAATCTTTGGTGATAATTTCATGAAACGTTCACAACCTTTCAAATACAATTCTTTGAGCTGCTCCAACTCAAAAATAGAGTCTGGTAGTTCTCGTAAACTAGTGTAAGATAAGTCCAAGATCTTAAGCAACGGCATTTTACAAAAAAACATACTTGGGATTCTTGTTAAATCAACATTCCCCTGCAACATTAGAACTTTGAGTTCCAGGCTGCTTGGAGACAAAGGCAGGTCAGATAGTTTATTGTTTGCAAGTTCCATACGTACAACACCATGCCATGCCTCATCCTTTAGTGGCTCTGTCAACCCTAATCCAGATTTGTTCATAAAGAAAGGGGTTGGGGTGTTCAATGAATGCAAAATAGCATCTATGTCCTCTGACAATTGGACATAATTATCATTTGAATGATCCTCGATTAAGATATCCATAACTTTGTGATCATCTCCTAACCAATAAGAAATTTAGTGATGCATCAATTCATTTGATGTTGATATCAGGGATGAATAAGCAACTCATTAGGCAATGCTTTAGTGTTTGATTCATATAATTCCCGATGAAGCTTATGAATGTAACAATCATAACTCTGTTCACATCCTGAAACATATTCATGTCATAAGAAGTACAACATGAATATGTCATAAAAACAGAGACAAAAAAATTTTGAAGTCTGTTTTTGGTTTGTTTATTATTATTATTATTATTTTGCCAACAGTTTTTGGTTTGTTTAAAAGCATGTCTATCCCCATGTTTTCATTTGTTTAGTCACCAACTAATCGTTATGGTACACTTTTTTTTTTGCACATAATTAATCAAGTCAATCTTCAACCCTCAAGTGATAATTTTTTTGATTTAATCAAGAGTATAATCATTTTTAAGGCTTAAAACACAAAAAGTTTTCATCTCTCCTAACAAGTAGGCTTCCAAAATTCAAACTTGTGTTCTCTTTGTTTTGTTATGAGTGAGGCCATTTACTACATCAACTAATAGTTTATTAGTTCAAATAATAATTTTTTCATAAAACATGTCTCCATGGGTTTCCAGCCCAAAATATAACCAAGTGCTCCATTTTTTTTACCCACAAACATGATAAACAATTTTATTATTAAAAAATCAATTTTCAGTAATGACACTAACTTTTTCATGATCCATACATACAACTCAGCTCTACAAATAAGAGAAATATAGATGAGGAAGGAGTCATACCAGAGGGTCAGGTTTTTCTATGGAGTTGATGAAGCCCAAACCTCCGCCTGTTGGGTAGAGACTTGCAGATTAGTGGGCTCCGCTCTCAGCTCTTCTCTAATCAATTAATTGGAGTGCTTGCTCAATCACTGAACCGCACCCTAAATATCAGAGGAAACTTCCACGCAACTTCGCTTTTTCATTTATATTTTAAATTTTTAATAAATACTTTTTAAAAAATTTCATTTCTTCCCCGTGTTATTTTTATCTTTTTAGTGGCCACTAATAATATGACTAGTTGTTTGCTTCTCATTTGCTTTTCACTATACTTTAGATATATATTTTTTAAGTGAGATTTCTTGTGATATAATTTATTGCCGCACTCGATTATTGCACTTAGTGCATTGTCCTGATGACAAAGTAATCATTTATCCGTATTAACTAATTTCAAAAAAAGCACCCGGTACCAGTTTGGCTTTGTTAATAATAGCAAATAGAGAAATATAATAGAAAAGATGAAGAATGTTGTATTAATCATATAAGAGTAATATGCTCATACAAACTATAACCCACTTAGGTTATCTCTAATCTATCCTCACTTAAAAGAGATAACCAACCCCACTTGGGGACTAAAAGGGATTTCCCTATCTAGAGAGAGACTCAAATTAACCTCTCTCTCTAAATATTGTAAGAATCTAACTATCCTACACACCAAACACATTAATCATGACCTTTTATATGGATTAGGGTCTCAATCAACTAACTACTCATTTAATTTCACCTGAACTAGATAACCCAAGTGGGGTGTGGGGTATATCTATGATACAGGTGCTTTTACGCAAACAAAAAGGAAAAAAACTTAAACACCATAAAAGAATCACGTGCCCACTAAATATTGGAGTATATGATAAGAGAAACCACCTGATAGAAACATTTCCACTTTGATTTCTAGAACTAGATGTTTCAGCTGCTGGCCGATGGAGTCTTGCATCTTCTTCATGGAGTCTCTATATATATGGGCAAGAATTTGCCAGTAGAAAATGAAACCAATGAATAACAGATAAACATCAAGTAAGGAAACTTTTAATTACTTGATCTTCATAGTCACATCAATCCGTGGATTAAAACTTCAAAACGACATCTGACCTTTAATTGCTCCTGGGTGGGGATCCCCTTCCGTTATGAGAATACTGCATATATTTAGAAAGAACATGGAAAATTAAGAAACAGCTAAAACGAATAATTCAGAATAAGCAGATATTAGAAACATATCAGAGGAAATTATGAAATTTGAGTTGCAAAACTGGACTTGTTGGCATAGAGAGGGCATCTATTAAGGAGCTATAGGTAAAATGGCATTAGATGGCATGTCAATAATGATAACTTGAAGGATTTCACACTAAAGAACTTTTGAACACTACTCACCAAGAGTAGATTTGAGGACGAGGATGGAATCCAAAAAAATCTAACAAGAAGATTGATATTTATTGATAAAAAGAGTAGATTTAAGACAAGTGGAACCATATTAAGCAATGAGGAGTCGTAATGTGGGGTAAAACAAGCCCTAGCTGACAATGAACATAGTCGGCTAGTAGCCATTACACCAATCGTAATTTGACATTAGAACTTCTAGGTGAATATTATTTCAGAATTTAGGGAACATGCCAGCACACTCAAACTATCTATTTCAAGCCGGACATCCAAATTAGTACCTTAGAAGGATGAAAGAAAAAAGAAAATTACCATTTTCTACTTATAGGGGAGTTCCAAAAATATTGCCATCAGATTTTACTTCATCCTCCTCTTTCTTGGATTTCTCCTCTCTTAGAGCTGCTCTTTTGCATGAATTATTGAAAGATGAAATATTATAACCATATTATTGAGTCACAGTAATATCACAAATATGAAATCTTGAACCAAGCAATAATAAGGCCAAGCCTCAAAAACATCTCAAACTCACCAAAATTTAATTTGAACAGCTCATTAAAGAGAAAACAGGGTGTTTAATTCCTGTTTTGCCTTCAAGTTCTTGAGCGTGCTGGAAAGCTCCGGTTTTGCCATTCTGATTCCCAACCTTCCACCAGAATGCCTAGATCAAAACTTCACCTCCCTCAAAATTTATATCTTCTAAGTTGGAAAGAACTTTTCTTTGTCCTGTACAAATCAGTTTAAGTATATGGCCTTTTGTTCAAGTATATCTTAAGTACATCGATCAGTTCTATGCAGAACTATGTACAGAGATGGAAGAGGGTTATTGCTTAAATACCTTTTAGTTTTATAACTAGAAATTGCTTTCCTTCTACCAAAAAAACTGGGGCAATCATATGCAGTCTTTTTGACATCTAGCTTGCATCATATCAGTTTGTTATTTAGCCATTGTGTTGTTGATATAGGATAAGAAACTATAACTTATGAAGAATTTAGGATATGTCCTAAATAGATATGAAAAATATGAAAGTTTAGGACGGGATTACCTATAGAAGAACAACCCTCCCACTCTCAATTTCATTCTCAATCCATCAAAGTTCAGTCCTCCCTCCCAAACAGGACTAGATTGTTTATAGAAGATATCTATCACTTGTTTACGTTTTCATAGCTTCTCAAATATATCAATGGATCTACAAAATCCGTAACTTGGCTGATTAAACAGGGTCAAACTATTTGTATAATCATGATGCCCAAAAAACAAAGAATAAATGACTGCTTCCAAGATCCAAACTAAACAATCACATTACGAACAATCATTACAAGAGAGGAAGATCTATACTTAAAAAATGAAAATGAAAATGAAGATATTATTTAATTTAAACTAAAGAAAAATACTGTGAAAGAAATCTCTCATCATGTTTACGAGTTTGAAGAAATACGCCATCTTACATTTTATCCACATCACTCGGTAAATTCAAGGGTTCGCTAATGCTGGATCATCACAATTGCACATCGATACATAACGATATGCCTTACTGAAATCATAGTCCTACGACATAAGTACTTCAACACCGACAACCTTCATGATCCCACAGACACAAATGTCTGCAAGGCAACAATAAAACACACACTTCTTTGACTTTGCAAGCCTTGCAAGTCATCTTCCTCTTTAAGGAATTGGAATCTCCAGCATGCTCTGTAACTCCTTGATAACCTGTATTATTCGTATATGAAGCTGTTACATTAGAAATAACAATACTAACAGATGCTAAGAAATGTCGAAATATTCCTCTTTATATTCAGATTAAACCATTCTCAACCAAAACTTCACAATCATAAGCTTTAGAAATTACTGAGAAGAATCACAAGAGTCACAGAAATTTAGAGAGAAATAGAAGGAAATGCAGAAAACAAGAGGAGAGGGGAAAGGTACAGCAGAAGATCTCGCAGCAAAATGACATATTGTCTGCACCTGTTTGGTCGCTAGGCAACCTTCATTACTTTTATTTCTGTGAGGGCATTTGAAATATTGTTTGCGCATAGAGCACATGTAGTGCAAGTCAAACGAGACATATATATAATTTGCAAGTAAACTGTTATCCGTAAAGAATCAAAAGTGGTGGTACATTGGAAATTTGGCTCCAATAATGTCTTCCTGGTCATATTTCCTCCAAACATATCCATCTTCAATAGACTCATATCGCTCTGTCCATGTTGAGACGTCTCCTATGTAATTTAAGAATTGGTATTAGAAAAGAAATAAGGGTTAAAGTGAAAGTTTGTTCCGAAAGTTTTCACTGAGGAGTAATATTACCCCAAAAGTTTTTTTAGATTCAATGTTGCCCTAGAAGTGTTGAAATTGAGCAATATTGCTATTTATATTAAAAAGTTAATAGTCAACGTCAATTTTTTGAGGATCAATATTAGTTTTTTAATGGAATAGGGTAACATTGCTATGTTTTGAAACTTCCGGGGTGATATTGAACCTAAAAAAACTTTCAGGGCAATATTACCCCTCAGCGAAAACTTCTGGGGCAGATTTACTCCATAACCCAAAAAACAACCATTTTGTTATAAGTTTACAAGCTGAGGTAAATAGCACACAAACAGTTAAACCCACGCACCTCTTCTGAGAATGCTTTTTGTCCTTGAGGACCTCATCATTGGAAGGTCGTAATGGCTCGTCCACTATCCTCTGTGTTGTGATGGTTTTTAATGATGACAGTGAATTAATTAAAGGTAGTTGCCATGTCATTAATATAAACTCAGCATAATTAAGGAAGTAAATGAAGTTATCGCACACATACTAGCAATAAGAATCTTTATAGTTAAAATCAAATATTTGATAGATTTACCTGATTACTGCAATAGCATTTCACAAAGATAGTGAATTCAAGTAATTGTCCAGAGGATCATTGATAATTCATATTTCAAGATGTAAAAATGAGGTTATGACACACATAGTGACAATAACAACCTATAAAATTAAAATTGTTATGCTATACATATAAATTCCACTTATTAAAGGATGAAAAAGAGGTTATGACATTCAAACTGAAATAAAGATGTGTATTAAAATTATAAATAGATATGAAATTACCTTCCTCTTTTTCTCTGCATATTTATATCTAAGTACGTCTTCCATCAATACTAAATATTAGAATTAATGTGTTGGTTGCAGTAGCATCAACCCACTTATCCACCATTTCTTTCCAGCCACTGCAATTCAAAAATACTCTATAAGATAGCAACAAAATATATATCCAATAATACAAAACACTGGATAGGCCACAAAACGTCTCAATTTTCTTCCTAAAACAAACTTAAGACATATTAATGGCAAACAAGCATCCAGGAGAAATTGAGACATACTGAATAAGAGTCCGTGCAAGTTGACGAATCTCCTTTGATCCATACTTGCAGAAAAGATTGACAACCTTTCCAATCTCAGTTGCCTGAAAAAGTTAAATCCGTCGAAATTTTTTAGCAGAAAAAACAAGAATTGAAGCGAAAAGGCCATAACGGGGACTGTTGATGACAAGAGATGATCTAATTCAAACCTTTAGAAGATCCACAGTCACTTCCATCAGCTGGAGCCTCCTCAGCAACTCAAATAATTTTGAATCAGACTGTTGCAGTATTGAACGAAAAAAATATGAATGAGTGACCAGAGGATCTTAAAGTACTCTAAAGAACCCGTTGGCATTTAAAACTATCGATGCCCAAAGTCGAAAAACCTAATCTTCAATCAAATTGCCACATCAAGAACCAAGAATTGAAGCATACCATTAGAAGCTAATGAAATAAAAGAGGAAGGTATTAAGGGAAAAAACAAGAAGACTGATCTAAAAGCTGACAGCTAAAGCATTTTGAAGGAAAGAACAGAGGACATCATACCTCTTCTTCGTTGTTCTGAAGAATTTCCTTGATCCTCAAAACCTCACCAACCAATGAACTCCCACCAATAGTTGCTGCATCGGAGACCAACCGACTAGCTTCCCCTAAAAAGCCTTCCTTCTTATCTGTGGAAATGGCTTCTTCTTTTTTTGACCGAATGGCTATTTTAATATTTGTGCTTTGTAAATAATTCTAATATTTAAGATCTTTTCTACAACAACAACAATTTCTTTGTCATAGTCATTATTATTTCTAGGTCCTCCTCTCAAGTTCTTCCTAGTAAAAGTCAGCCTGATTGTTCAAGGGGGAATTTAATTTGTTACATAGGACCCCTATTGCAATAGCCCTTTTACAAAGATAGTGAATTGAAGTAATTGTCGTGTGTGGATCATTGATAATTCACCGAGAAATAAAAATGAGGTTATGAAACATACATATACCTGCGACAACAACCTATAAAATTAAAATCAAATACTGCTCAAGTAAAGTTTGCAGCTCATATCTCGTGTGATATATTTCGACAAGGTAAGGGAATCAAGTGAGATAGAAATGCTAAAAGAGGTTATGACATTCACATTGAGAAAATTAAAATTAAAAATAGATAGATAATTACCTTCATCAATGTCAATATTATCATCATCATTCCCAATTTGAGTCATTATATCAACCTTATTATCAATTGAGGAAAAGATGTGATACCTAGTAGGTCATTGCGATATTCCCCATTCTTCTCTCCATTGCAGTTGGTCCCACCACTTCATTTCTCCATGAATGACCTTCAGACTTTGGCTGGATAGTTCACAGATTGCAAGGCTTTGGAACGTTGGGCAATCATAAATTGCCATTTTATTCAAGCCTGGACCTATGCAACATCCCTTGGAAATGGTAATCAACTCAGGAAGATGGAGAAGCATTACCTTTCTCAATTTAGGGAGGAATACCTCTCCTTTATATCTGAATGATCCATCGCTTATCAAGGCAATTACTTTGGGACAATCCTTAACTATAAGCTCATTTAATAGTGAAAAATTGCCTAAAAAACCCATGGTAAAGACAGTTGTTAACTCAGGGCAATTTTGCAATGCTATAAAAGCAGCGAAGTGGCACTGGCCCTTCCCATATGCTTCTTAAACTTTTCATGAGCAATATGTACAATTATAGTAGACATGAGAAAATATCATTACCACTGTGAGATTGTCTTCCATCAACAACTGTTTAGGTTTCTTTGCATTCTGCTAACATACATATGCACAACTGTTCTAAATTCATCATTTTAAATTCTAACAGACTCTTGATTGTCTTATGTCACTCCTAAAATAAAGCCTTACTTTGCCCAACAAACCATTTAATTTCATTAGGGACATCATCACAATTTACAAACTTCAAGCTACAACCACTTTTTTAAATTCTTCCTCCCATGGGGAATAAACTCTACTCTTACTGGAAAAAGGATCCTCCTGCTTGAGTTTTATAAAGATTACCCATCTATTAACACTACAAATTATGGATCTATAATGAGAATTTTATTTTTTAAAAAAACATAACTGATGCATAATATATTTATAGTTGATTTAACCTTTTTAAATACACTAATGATTTAACCTTTATTTTGGATAAAAGTATTGGAGCTTGCATTAATATACAACCAAATAGGCATGTATATTTCTGTCTTCCTCTGCCTTCTCATTGGCAGTGAAAAATCTAATGAAATGAGATGGTGATTTCACTGGGAGTGGAACCAAGACCTCTTCAGTTATAAGTTGCTAACTTGCAGCTGGTTTTAACATGGCAAATATATGAACTCTTTCCTCTTTTTCAACGAGATATTTCGTATTTGTATTTCAGTGAATTAGTGAATGAATAAACTTTCATATGCATACAGTCCTCAATCCACATACATCTTTCATTCAAAACAAAAGGAAAGATGATACATCCAAGAGAGGATCCAAACAATTTTGCAATATTCACAAAAGATTGGTTTTCCAAACAAGCATCAAAACAAGTGTGACCATAATGAGAATTTAAAAATATATATAGAAGACAATATGGGTGTATGTCTTTTCAGACATATCCTTAGGGGATGTCAACAAGGGAATCATGAAATTGGTCAGATGTGGAACTGTAAATTCTCGGATGACTATAAATAGCCAGTTTCAGCTGTGTCCACACTGCGGTCTTATGTTTCATTCAATTCGCTTAAGGTTCAATCCAACGTCCAAAGGAAGAAAATGACTCAAGAACTGAATAGGATGCTGACATGACCCTCTGATTTATACCGTAAACCATAGCAGGATTTGGCACAGGGGTGGCTTGTATGCCAGTGTCACTTCTCCTGCAGTGATTTTAGAGATAGTTGGAAATAAAGTTAAGCTTACAAATACACACAAGTTTTTGTATAATCTCTCTATACACAGAATACAGTCATGCATATATACCAGCTGCTTCTTTCAGCAAGTTGCCTTTGTTTTTCAAGGAATCTCGCCAAACTAGCATGCCTAGTAGGCGGTAATGCTGTAGATTTTAACAATGCCCAGGATTCAAGGGAAAACGTTACGCTATGGATATGAATTCCACTTAGTAATGGAAGAAAAGGGGTTATTGAAATTATAAAAAGATATAGAATTACTTGGACTGTTCATGGAGGAATCTGTTACACTAGGAGGCTGCGGATTCAGTTTTTGGATGAGTAGGGAGATCTGGACCGTTCAAATTTAATTTTTTTTGTTTTTCTTAAAAAAATTATTTTATTAGATACAGAATCTAAAATAAAGATAATCTCTTAACTATTATTTTTTCAAAAAATAATTTTTTTTATTTAAAAATCACTCATCTAGAAAAAAAAATCAAATTTAGATGAGCTCTCGGTACCTATCCTTTAGATAAGCACCGAAACAGGTTCCAGAAGGCTGCAGTGGCTCACCCACTATCCCCACTATTGCAATAGCATTTCACAAAGATAGTGAATTCAGGTAATTGTCATGTGGATAATTGATAATTCACCATATTTAAGGAAGTAAAAATGAGGTTATGATACACATAGTAGAAATAAACAACAAATAATAATCTTACAATCAAATATTAGATAGATTATGGGCCCCTGAGAGTTATTCGATTTCTATCCTTATACCTATGTTAGATATTGGTATTTATCTGGGTTTTATTTTCTCATTATCAGTTGACAAGGATGAAGCTATTCTATCTAATTTCTTATTGATAGTTTTAATGAATAAATGACTAAAACCAAAAAATTAAAGAGAGCAGAAAATCCCATCTTTTTTTAATGGTACAGTGTTTATTGTACAATAAAAAAAATATTTTAAATTAAGATTAACTTAAAAAAATGAATTGGAATTGTAACTGGATACATTTGGTATTTGTGAGAACCCCTTAAATCACTACATTACTTTAAGTAAAAGTATAAAAAAATTTCGCATAAACCAAACCATCGAGAACCCTCTAAATCAAGTAATATAGTGATTCAAGGGGTTCTCACAAACACTAAACGTATCCGTTATAATTCCAAACACACAAATTTTGGATTCCATTTCCTATCCTCCTAGTTCCATGCTACGAAATGGGGCATAACAATTTTGTTGGTGAGATCAAATCAGAGCAATGTTACTATGTGTGTAAAAATTTGTAGAGTGAAGATGCTGTTTATGTGTAAAACTTTTTCTTTTCTTAATATACTCGAGCTTTTGAATTGTGATCACTCAAAAGCAATTCTTCCTTACGTGATTGGTTGTTAGCTTGACTTCCTTGCTTCGGGTGTTGACCCAAAATTGATGTTTGTTTCTTTTCTTCTACTTGTGAATTCTGATCACTCGAAAGCACTCTATCCTTCTCAAACTGGTGGATTTCATCTCTGCTCCAAACCAGGTATTGTTTACTCTTTACCCTTTCTTTTCCTTATATGATTTTAATTAAAACATTTCCCAGATTTTCTTTATTGGCCCTCTTCTATTTTTCCGTTTGACATTGATTTATGAGCTTGATTTCTTCTGAGATGAAAAACTTATAAACTCCCCAGATCAGAATCTTATCCTCCGTCCACTGAAAATATAACTAGAAGAACTTGCATTTAAATTGTTTTCTTTGGCTTACATATTCCAATATGATTCATTTCCTTGTAATATTTGCTGATAGTAGTTATGGAACTCGCAGATTGATTATATTTTCTAAAAGTAACTGTTCAGTATTTTTCCATTCATGTATGTACGTGTACAAACACATCACAGTGAAGTGAAATTGAATATATTATATCATGTTTTGATCTTGTATAGAGTTCTATGCACCACACATATCTTCGTTAACATCTTCAGTTTGAATCATTGATCACTCTAGGAATTTGAAGTTTCGCCATGAATGGGATCAGAAACAGAGTCTCTGCTGTTGGAGAGATGGGAAAAATCATTTGGAGGATGTTGGCTTGATCTGCTAAAAGTTGTTGTCGTCGGACAGGGAGTTGAGGTCAGATTTGGAATTATGAATACGTTATAAACCAAACAGAAACAACAACAGACAAACAACGTTGAACTGGATTAAATAACCCAGGAAGATACAACAGTAGGTGGTTCCCACTGAGTTCATACAAAAAGATCCAAAAGTTTCTTGCATCTTTCAAGGTTTCCTCTTTCTAAATCTGGGTAGCAGAAGTGACTCTATCAGAATAGAAGAAACTCCTGTGAATTCTGAGTCAGTATTGGAGGAGTCATATGGTTCTTTCTCGACCGGATCTTCACAAAATGAAGTAGGATAAGTGAAAATGACTCAAGAACGGTGACTGAATGCACAGGTGTGAACCCCAATGTAAGTGATTTCGACTATTGTTGGGTCTTCATCAGATATTTGCACTTGTTTTTAGCAGAACAATATGTTGAAATACATTAGTAATAGCTTCTGCTCAAAATGAAGCGTGACATGTCCCTGGTTCCTAAAACAAACCTTCAACTTTTGAAGTCGCAACCATGGACCCTTCCCTGCTCTGACATGTATATTTCTATATTCCTCTGGTTTCTTGGCAGTCAAGAGGCTAATAAAACGAGAGGGTGATTTCAATGGGCGTGGAACGAAGACCTGTTTAGTTATAAGTTGATACTTGAACTAGTTTTAACATGCAATCATACCAATGGGACTCAATAGTGATTCATGACGATGAATTCTTGTTGTCAACACCAAATTTTTCACTATTTTACACTCCAGCAAATCTCTTGAATTTTCCTGCTCCCATGAGCCAATTGAGAAATATGTGCTACTTTGTATTGCTATTTTAGTGAATTAGGGAATGAAGATATTTTCATGCTCGTACGGTCCACAATCCATCTCCATCTTTTATTGAAGACAAAATGGAGAGATTATCCAAGAGAGTATCTACACAATTTCACAACGTTTACAAAAGACTGGTTTTTCAAATAAGTATCATAACAAGTGTCACCGTAGTGAGAATTTAAAAATATGGACAATATGGGTGTATGTCTTTTAAAACATATCCTTAGGGGATGTCAACACAATCTGCTCAACAGTAGGTCTCGTCAAGAAGGGAGTCGTCAAATTGGTCAGATGTAGAACTCTAAATTGCTGGATGACTAGAAAAAGCCAGTTCATTTGTGTGAACATTGTATTCCTGAGTTTCATTGGCTGAAGGCTCAATCCAACATCTATCCCATAGAAGAAAATGGCTCAAGATCTGCATTGGATGCTGACTTGCCCCTCTGATTTATACTGTAAATAGTAGCAGGATTTGTCGCATAGGAGGCTTGTTTGCTATTGTCGCTTCTCCTGTAAGTGATTTTAGAGATATATAGCTGAAATACGCTAAGGCTTACAAATACACACAATATTTTTTGTATGATCTTATAAATAAACAGAGATACGTGGAATACAGTCATGCATATATACCTGCTGCTTCTATTGGCAATTATATCCAGGAACTTTATGAAACGCGCAGCAGATAGTAACTCTCCTAAGAAATCAAGGGAAATCATTATGTTAGGGATATAAATTCAACTTATGAAAGAAATAAAAAGAGGTTATTACATTTGCACTGAAATAACTGATATATATATATATTAAAATTATAAATGGATATAAAATTACCTGGACGATAGTTAATATCATCATCTACTCCTGATTGAGTCCTTAAGTCGACCAGATTGTTCATGGAGGAATTTGTTACGCAGGAAGACTGCTGAGGCTCACCCGCTATCCCCCCTATTTCAATAGCAGTTCACAAATATAGTGAATACTGGTAATATTCAAGGAAGTAAACGAGGTTATGACACACATAGTAGCAATGAACAACTTAAATCAAATGTCAGATAGATTTACGTGGATTGTCATCAGTATCATCATCCAACTCCAATTGGCTCATAATATCAGCCTGTTTATCAATTGGAGAAAAGATGGAATCAAAAGCATATGGCCGGCCAGGTATTCCCCATTCTGCTTTGCTCCATGTTAATGCCTCCCACCACTTGATATCTCCTTTGATGACTTTCAAATTTTGACTCGACAGTTCCATTTTTGAAAGCCTCTCAAGTTTTGGGCAATCATAAATTCCTATGTTTTCTAAACTTGGACCCATGTGTAATCCATTGGAAATGCTTACCAGTTCAGGAAGATGGACAAGTGTCATTGTTCTTAATTTTGGGAGGAAAGTACCCGCTCTGAGTGTGGATGGTCTATGAGATATTAAAGCACTTACTTTTGGACAATCTTTAACTACAAGTGCCTTCAAGAGTGAGAGGTTGCCCAGAAAATCCAAGGTGAAAATAGTTGTCAGCACAGGACAATTGTGCAACGCTAAAGTCTTCAACATGCCAAAACTGTGACTAGAATGAACTTCTCCTTCACAAATACTTCTTAGATTCTTCATGTATGATACACTCAACACCAGCAAACGAGGCAGTATATCACAACTACTTGAGCATCTTCCATCAACAATTGTTTGCATCTCCTTACATTCAGCCAATAAACACAACTGTAATTGCTCTAGACTTTCCATGCCAAATTTTGAGAGATCCTTGATAGTCATATGTCGATCTAAAAATAAAGCTTTGCTATGTGTAACAGCAAAGCTTACTTCATAGGGGACATCAACACCTTTCACAAACTTTAAGCTTCGCTCACTTTGTTTAAATTTTTCTTCAGCTATGGATAATGCACCTGAAATGATTCGTGACATATGTTTGCCAACAGTGAATCTAAAATCAAGCTCAAAAATGCGTGGAGGTATGAGATTTAAAAGTTTAGGTGCTGGAATGTACAAATTAATAGTTTGTAGGCATTCTAATATTGAGACTTCTGGTAGAATGACTTGTAAATTTTCTTCCCATCGTTCATCATCAGGGTTTATGTCAATGCTTAAATGTTTTAGGCCCTTAAGTTTTGAAATAACCCCAGAAGGAATAATTGTTGAGCTCGTATATTCTTTACTTTTCCTGCCGCGATACTCAAACAAACAAAGAGTCAAACTTTGAAGATTGGTCAACTCCTGGATCTCTTTTGGCAAATGTGTAATATGAGTCTTGTCAAGATCAATCTTCTCTAGATTCTTCAATTTTCCAATCTCTGAGGACAGTTTCATGAAGCATTCACAAGATTTCATATAGAGTTCTCTAAGATGCTCTAACTCAAAAAGGGAGTTTGGTAATTGTCTAACGCTAGTGTATGATAAATCCAAGACACAAAGTAGAGGCATTTTGAAGAAGAAAAGGGGTGGGATTTTCATCAGGTCAGAGTTGTTGTGCAACTTTAACACTTTGAGTTCATGACAATCCGGGGACGAAGGTAGCTCAGACAGCTTATTGTCTGCTAAATCAATATGTATAGCACTATGCCACAACTCACTATTTGGTGCTTCAACCAACCCTAACTCAAATTTTTTCATGAACAAAGGCTTCTGAGTGTTTAATAATTGCAAGATAGCATATGTGTCTTGTGGAATTTGAATATACCTTGACTTGGTGTCCTCTAATTGCAATAACGCAAAACGGTCCACTAGATCTCTCAAAGTATGCTCTGCTTCACTACAAATCACCAATCGAGAAGAAATCCAATCATTGATCAACTCATTTTCAAGCTTCCCAAAATTAGGAATGAATAAACATGATGTAAGACAATATTTTTGTGTCTTGCTTAAATCATGCCAGATGAAGTTTATGAATGCTTTAAGCAAGACGTTGCTTTGGCCTTGAAACATATCATTGTCATAGGAAGAATGAAGTGAACGCAATTTGTACAGAGCATGTTCCCAATCTTCATGTTTTGCATTCCAAAGAGAGTTTGCTACAATGACTCCTGCAAGTAGATGACCACCACATTCTTTAACTATTAGCGCGGCCATTGTCTTAGTATACTCTGAGTGAAAAATCTCAAGGCCAATATTTGCACAAAAAACTTCCCATGGCAACAAGTGATCCTTTGTGCTGATATTCAAATCCATTGCCATTGTTAATTCACTATTAGCCTGCTTCGAAGATTCAGTTGTAATGCACACCACAGCTCCTGCAAGTTCTTTAGGAAAACCCACTTTGCGAGGATCAAGAGGCTCTTTGGATTCTCCGTCCACCAAAAGCACCAAGTATTTTTTTGTGGACATCTCATTTTCATTACTTGTTATAAGCAAACGGCCATTGCCTTCTATCATTGGAAGATGAAGTTGTTGAGCTATCTGATGTTGAACATGGACCTCCGCAGCTAGACCTTGGTGATTTGAGGCGTCAATAAGTAAGACTTTGGCGAAGGTTTCATGAAGGCGAAGCATAATTTTCTGGTCTTTCAAGACTGATTCTATTTTTTCCTTAACTAGTCTTTTTTCTGCTGTATCTCTAGTAGAGAACAAGATATGGTGAATATCGCGTACATGATCATCCTCAAACAATAAAGTTTGAATCAGTTGATCCACTGCAAGATTCGCGGATAAACTGAGAATGTTTTCTGGTATCACATTGGAATCAGCATATTCGGGACTCCAACCTCTTTCCACATTGTCCAATATGTACATTGGTAAAAGGCCTTGGAAGCATTTAAGCGGCTTTTGACTAAGAAGGTGATTCAAACCATCCAAAGAATGACTGCTCTTTGAAGCTTCTTGAATCCAAGCCTTGAGTTCGCCATCATGCACTGTTCTCATGGGATAACTCAACAACAGCCTGATAAAATCTCTTACCCGGCTCAATGGCAGCAGCAATATCTGTCTCTTATGGTCTCTAAATGTCGATCCAATCGATGGAATTAACTTTTTATTTAGATGTGTGTTCCAGAAATTCTTGATCTCGGTATCAGTCCTCCCCGGAAGTTGGGATGCAATTATTGACCATCTATCAGAGGAATTGAAGCAAACAGTTCAAAATTCCAAATTTAATTTAAGAAAAATTGGAATTCAAAACATATAGTTCAAAATTGGAAAGAACCTGTTTCCAAGATTGGAATAGAGATGCAGTATGATCTGCTCTTCTTCTTGAGAAAACTTGCCTATATTGATGTCAGGCCTTAAATAATAGAGCCACCTTAGCCTACAGCTTTTTCCACATCTATTTAGACCTGCAAATTTTTGTGTAGAGAAAGGAAATGAGGGAGCGCTAAAATAGAGAGATTTAGTTTAATTTTGTACTATCAAATATATAAAACTAACTGAGACAGACCAGCTAGCTTGGGAATTTCTGTCCAACTTCCATGGCCGTGTTTCTGAATGTATTGAACAAGCTTCTCATCTTCCTCAGGAGTCCATGGTCCTTTCTTGAGGCAATTGTCATGGCAGCAAGGGGATCTTCCCATTCTGTGTATATAGCTATATTATTTCTCTCTTTCCCTCAGGCTATACGTCAATGATGACCTACATTTCAAAGTTGTTTTATTTTTTTTAGTTACAAGGGCAGACATTAATGGTCTGAGTTATTAGTAGGATCGAACTAGTGACCTCCTACTTATATAAGAGCATCTATAACGCGTTTGATTCAAAGTTATTTTATTAATTACTGATATTACGAAACTTTCATTATGATTAATAAATTACGGTGCACAATAGTTTTACGCCTCCACGGCAATTAACAAGTATACCCATGGAAACTCCATTTTGGTGAATCCATGTGCTTTGCGATCAATAGGATCCATAGAAACTCCAAAGATTATTTCCTATATGATAAATAAGAAGATGACAGGAAAAAAACGTCATCCAATTCTTTTTTTTTTAAAAGGGATTCAAACATAATCAAGAAATTCATTGGATAGCGTTCCTATTATTTGTCTTCATCTAAAATTCTAACAGTTACATGAGAATAAGGGCCTAGATCGATTATGATTGAAAACATTATGCTAGGTTTAGTATTTGGATTGGTTTTGGTCCCCAAAAAAAAAACGGATTTAGCGACTGACATGGTAAATAAGTCGCTAAGCCTCCTACCAATGGTTTGGGTCTAGCAAAAGGGGTTAATATCTCATAGTTGAGCAAACCAAAGTTCAAATCCTCACTGAAAGAGGTGTCCACATTTAGTATCCAGTAGTTTTTCGAACATGATTGCCTTTAATAAGATAATATATGTGCTTAGCAAAAAAAAAGGCTAAGCCTTCTCACTCCTTACCACCAACATGAACCTTCAATGCACATCTAAAGAGTAAAAAACAAGGGGGAAAAAACGGATTCAATGCACATCTAATAGTTAGAGGTTTGGCGTTCAACCATCTTTAAACCCCACCTTGTTTGCGACGAGGACGCCTTCAAGAGATGCATACGTCAGCTTTGAGTGGGGAGAGAGGTGTTGCAAATGTTCTGTGTAAGTGTGTTAAAGGAATAAGTCTCATATGACTCAAAATTTAGAGCACCCTAGTATACAATTAAATGTGAGCTTTAGTTAGTAAAAAAATTGATAAGAGGAGTCTCCGAACTGACCATTGGAGTTTTAATTGATCAGTTTTAATGACATTTAAAAGATTTTATTACATTAAATCATCATTAACACTTATTTTATAATTGTCGTTTTAATTATCATTAAATCATTATTAATGGTCATTATAACTTCCCAACAGTCACATATTTCTGCCTATAAAAGGCAATGTTCGGTGCACAGTTAGGATACACCGAGGTCCCCGAATTCCCCTCTCTCCCCCCTTTTGAGTTACACTGATATCTTTCTGCAGTTATGTCACCCTGCTTTCTGCAGGAATGATTCGTTTTATCCAAGGGAGTGTCACTTCTTAATCAACCAGGAGGGTTGTGAAATATTTCCTAAAGATAGAGCCCACTGACGCGACTCAAATTATTTGTTTATACAATTAATATGGTGTAAGGTGCTGACGCCAACAATTTTAGGAGATAAGTCTCAGCATGTTTTCGCTTTATTTAATTCTGGTGTACTATCATAATCTAATCCGTGGTTGCAAATTCTGCCATATTTTTTGAAATCTTGCCTATGCATTGCGGGTCAAGTTTAAACATGGTGTCGTCCTCTGTGTATGTTGCTGTCAACCACGCTTTTGAAAATATCAAAAGGGACCTATTATCGCGTTTTGTTCTCGGGTTTCAAATGGAATTTCTCGGTTTCCTCTGGTCTCTGTTTTCATTAAATGACCGTCAAAACTGTTTGCTACAGTTTTCAGTGCTTATGATCGCTGTTTGCTATTAGAACGATATAATTATAGTTTTATTTCATAGTTCATGCTCGTTGGTGAGACACTGGAGGTTTTTCGGCTTATAAATTTGGTTTCAAAAGGTTGTAATCTCCTGTCAAAAACCTGACCATGCTTTGATATGCATGCCAAATGGATTGTTGGATCTGGGGTTCCGCAATTCTGTGTTACACACTTGGCATTAATTTGGCTTCAATAATCGGTAACCTCCTATTATCAATATTCTTTCAAAGGTGACCTCAATTGTGAGTATTTAATGTGTCAACGGTAATTTCCTTTTAGTTCATATCGTCATGCTTCATGTACAGGCTATATAATTTTCATTTAAATTATTTAATGATATTGATAAATGCTTCTAAAGTCTGGGTACAGAGATTCATATAACTTCTCCTAGTTGGTAATCTTATGGTTTAGATTTTTGGATAACTTGAACCTCTTCTTTATCTTTATCTGCTTATATGACACAGAAAGTGCAGTTCTGGATTCTAATAATCTGGTGGTTCTCGGTTGGGTTTTCAAAATCAAAGTCTTTAAATTTGAGTTTTTGACATTTTCAGTTTTTGACTTGAGTTTTGTTTTAAGAATTTTAAGATCTATGAGAAAAGATTATATATTTCCCAGCTGTGGGGGTACTTCATGATAAGCACAGCAAAGATGGCTATGTCTTATGGAAATTCACACAGCAAGTATAAACGCGCATTGATACTCTAATTGTATGTGTGAGCATCATATATGTGTACATGGGTGTAAGGTTGGTGAATTTAATTTCTTTTATGGGCTTTAATGTTACTGTTATACGTATGGTTAATGGCCGTTAAGGTTAAAACCTTGTAATATTGATTGGGGAGTCATCTTTACTTTTGCGGTTGGCATATTCATTTCCATACATATTATGGTTATGGAAAGTGGAAATAAAAGATGAAGTTATTTTCGGTGAGTATGCTTAGCGGCTTTGAATTTTACTTTAAATTAGAATGCTATTGAGTTTTACTATAGAATTAATATGTAAGTTTTTGGTAGTGCCAAATTCATTATGTCACTTCATATGCTATATACTCTCTCCGGTCCTTTTTATAAACAACTTTTATTCTTAACAATGAACTAAAGGTTAAGATTAGTTAAAAACAATAAATATATAAAAAATGTCATGTTTCTTCTAATATGCCCTTATTTAAGAAAAGAGCTTATGAGAGAGATTAATGAGTAATAAATATGAGAGAGTATGAGTATAAAATATGAGAGAGAATGTGTAATAAATGAGTAAATGAAAAAGAATTCGTGTGTAATAATTAGAAGAAACATGAGAGAGGTAGAAAATGTGTAATAAATGAGTAAATGAAAAAGAATTAGTGGTGAGTGGGGAATAATTAATAAAAATATGTGCATTTAATAGAGGTAGAAAAAGAAAAAATAGTTTAAATTTTGAGACACAAAGAGAAAGTTGCTTATAAAAAGGACCAACCCCAAGAAAATAAAGTTGTTTATAAAAAGGACCGGAGGGAGTAGCATACATCCAGATATGGGGTACCTTATAAAATATTCTCATTAATAAAATTATTAAGAGAATTATTATGTTGTTGACATTAATCTGAAGTTGAAATTGTTTGTGGTGATATATTTAATACATATAAATTGATTGAGTTAGGCGTTTATTTTGTGAATGAAATATTTGTAATTAAATGAATGATTATATTACATTCGATATGGAGGTGTTTATTGTTATTCAAAAGTGAATGAATTTTGAAGGGGTTACATCACAAGTATTCAATTTATAAGTGTTAAGGGTGCGTTAAGCATAATCCTGCGAAACAGCAAATATGCTACCGTTAATTTTCTTAGGGAATTTAACCACAATTAAAGTTCAGGGAAAAAGATATATAAAGGACATTTCAACTTTCAAAACTCATAAAAGTTTTTTAACACATGCAAAGGACATAGAAGGGATGGAGTGGAAATATGGATTTTTTATGTTTGGGAGAAAAGACCAAAAGCCCACATTACTCAATCATTTTACACATATTGTCAGTACTTAGTGATTTTGTCAAAATCATTACCGATTTTGTCAAAATCATTATTTTTTTAGTCAATCTCATTACTTTTGGCTACAATCCAAAACTCTTTGCCAATCTTTTATACATTTTGTCAGTATTTATTGATTTTATCAAAACCATTATAGATTTCATCAATACCACTATTCATTTCGTCAATCCCATTACTCAATTGGCTACAACTCAAAACTCTTTGCCAATCCTTTTACACATATTGTCGGTCTTACGGATTGTGTCAAAACCAGTACTCTTTTAATTACTCTCATTACTCAACTGGTCACAACCCAAAACTCTTGCTCAATCCTTGTACACAATAAGAATCAAGGCCAAAACTTCCAATAAATTTAGCTAGAAATGCACTGAACTTGGTGACGGCCCTGGCGTTGTGAAAGTAGCATTATGGCAAGCAAAAGGAGGACTTAACTTTGTCCTTACAAGAGAGATAATAGATTATGATCATGATCCACAATGAACACCAATTGGAAAAACAATGGGAAGCCTTGCACACAGAGAGAGTACTGGCAAATAACAAATAAAGTTTTTGACAAACAGGGCAAGTCTCGTGGGGGGCGAATCAGGTTTCGATGCATTGAGGGTGAAACATGTGGTCACATTTTGGAAGAAAGCATAGAGTATCATGGTGGTCAAACTCGCTCAAGCACACGACACACTCCAACGCAGCAGATTTCTCAAGCAATCATCGAGAGTTCCATGTTAGAGTAGTGGTGAGTTCCATGTTAGAGTAGTGGTGGCGGTATATGGCGATACAAACAATGAAGAAGAAGGTGCAAGCGAGGACCACAATCATGGGAAGAAAAAGATACATCCCAAGAGGGTATTGGAGCATTGGGAGAAGCTGCCATCATTGCTAATCTTGTGGCTATGGTGACGGGTAGACACAGCGATGAGATTGCATATGAGAGAGGAGAAGGTGATATAGGTGGGGTTGAAGATGAGAGAGAAAGGGGGCATTTTTACCCATGTCTTTCCCCAGCTGAGACTGTGGCTTCGATCTATTCACCTTTGGCATCGTATTTGTCCAAAATTTAACAACTCCTATAAAGAGGGAAAGATCACATACCCAAAATAACAGAGGAAGAAAAGCATGTTTTCGGTGCTTTTCGGCACCATATTTTTTCCTGACTCCCTTCCACTATGAATCTGATATGGTGCTTATGCTGCGGCGGCTCCATAAATCAAAGTCTGTGGCGGTGGCGGCAAACAAGGTGCTTATTGATGGGAAGAGAGTGGTGATAGATTAGCTCAAGGCGGTGGAGCGTTGGTGGCAGTGGAGGTGAGGAGAGAGTGGAGGAGGAGGCGGTGGAGCGTCGATGGTGGTAAAGGTGACGAGAGGGTGGAGGAGGAGGTGACAGAGTGTTGGTGGTGAGGTAGCAGATGAGAGAGAAAGATGGTGAGGAGGAAGAAGATAGAGAGATGGAAGTGAGAAGTGGGGGCATTCTGGGAAAACACAAACTTAAAAAAAATCTAGATTCCTACCACATCACCTTTCTGTCATTTCTATGTGCGTAATAGACTTTTGGAGGTTTCTCAAATTCAAATGATATTTATTTATCTTTTTCCCTAAAATTTATTTGTAATGGTACGGCTACAGTTGACAAAGTTTATGATGCTTTCAATTTTGCAACCTAGGATTAATATTGGATTGATAACTTGGTTTTTCAAGGTTTCAAGATATCACAGGGAGTAGTAACATGTGTATCACATTATGCTTATAAAATGTAGTAATCGGAGCAGCTTTATGAATAAATATATGGAAGGCACTTGCAGTGTCGTCAGCATTGAGAATGTTTAATAAAAGGAATGCTATTAGAATTCTAATGACAAAATTACGTGGAAAATTCTAATTTAATTAGAATGGAAGGAAATTATGGTGTGAGATTCTAATTTAATTAGAATTATAATTGAATTAGAATTATGATTGATGAGATATGGAAATACTTTCATATAAAATAGAGATATTTGAAAGTGTGGAGGTGATTAACATATGAGGGTACCTTACAAATTTTAAAGTTGTAAGATTATTACTGGCCTCATAATTTGATAAATGTCAAGTTGTGATTTAAAATTAAATAGAGGCTTTGTTATTTGTCATTGAGAACAAACTTTAGGACAGAGAAAATTTTATTTTGGTGTTGCTTGAAACAAGCTTATGATGGTAACATGAAAATTTAATTATTTATCTAGTGAAGAGATAAATGTGTTTTAATTTTCATGATTTATGCATGTAAATTTATGTTAGTGTGATTATTGTGAATATTGAATTGTAATGGATTGACATATTATAGTGTTCTATTGCTTCAAAACTTTAATATGGAAGACGAGTGTTGAGTCTTCAAACCATAAGGGAATAGTGATGAACTGATGATATATGATATTGAGAAATGTTTTTGATATTTGGTTTTATGAGAATCGTTATAAATATTTCTTATGATGCTAACATAGTTTTTGAAATGATTTTGCAGCTCAATTTGGGTATACACAAATTGTCAAGAATTTGTTACATTAAAGGTTAAATGTTAATCCTTATGGAATAGCTTGTGCTATATAGAGATTGAGTATATATAAATACGTAACCCTATAAGGGGAAATAAAATATTTGAAGGGTACCATAAATGTTGATATCATGTATAGTGGATTCTCATTGTATTGAGATACATGAATGTTAACTAAATTTTAGTCATATATGAGAAAATCCACTAGTAGTCAAAATAAATTATTATTCGAGTCAAAAATTTATTACTCTGACATTGGCAAAAACTGGAACCTCAGTTGTTAAAACTTCTTAGGAAAAAATTTTTTGATGGAAAACTGATATTTTATATCGATGAGTTGTGACTGCTGAATAGCAATATCCATTATAGAAAGAGCAATGATGCAAGTGAAAATCGTTTGAGATATGGTATGAATAAGCTAGCTTAAGGATTGTGGAGTTATCTTAATCGATTTTGTGGGGTCAAAAATTTAACCTGCGGATCAGTTAACAAACCCCATAAAGGATTAAATTAGCCGGACTAAAGCCAATTTGAAATTAACAGCGACAGCAACCTAACCTCTGTGATTGGTGATCCCATGAAGGAGGTTTAATGGTTAAGAACAAGTCATTTGTAAGTTCTGCTAGCACTGAAATAAATTATCAGTCACTTTCTATGACAAGAGAAAGTGTTAAAATGCATTTTGGTGAAGCTGAGTGAAAGCTTTTAATGATTTTGTAATATTACAGGATGGTGTGCTCATTGCAGATACATTTTATGAAATTACCTATTTGAATGAGGAGTGGGGTTGCACCTATAAGGTTGTGGTGGAATCTCTAGAGCATTCATTAAGTACTAGAACACACGTATGGCTATTTTAACATGCAAAAATGTGTTAACAATGGGAAATGTTGGGGTATAATCTGACTCTTAATGCCTCTAGTATATGCACAAGAGGTGTTGGTTTTAGGTTTATAGGACCACCAGCATTTCTGTGTACTAAGTGTTATCAGTCTATGTCTTGTTTTAAGACCATTAGATACAATGATTATATCCATGTGTGTAACTCAACTAATGAGGCTATGAGCTTCCTTTGACACATGTGGGGGGTTATTGTAAATATTGTGTATGAGTGTGTCAAAGGAAGAAGTCTCATATAACTCAAGATTGAAAACACCCTAGTATACAATTAAATGTGAGCTTGAGTTAGTAAAAAGGCTAATAAAAGAAGTCTCTGAATTGATCGTTGGAGTTTTAATTGATCGGTTTTAATGACATTTAAAAGGTTTTATTACATTAAATTATCATTAACACTTGTTTTATAACTATTATTTTAATTGTCATTAAATTGTTGTTAATGATCATTATAACTCCCCAATGGTCACATGTTTCTACCTATAAAAGGCAATATTCGGTGCACTACACTGAGGTCCGCGAGCTCCTCTCTCTCTCTCTCCCCCTTTTCTGAGTTACATTGATTGATATCTTTCTGCAGTTCTATCACCCTACTTTCTATAAGAAGGGTTTGTTTTATCATGGAGAAGTTGCTTCTTAATCTACTAGGGGGTTGCAGAATATCTCCTAAGGACAATGCCCACTGGCATGACTTGACTTATTTGTTTATTGTGTTTCAACATGTGTTGCTGCTAACAATCAGGGTGATGTGAGGTGCTGAGGCCAACAAGAGGTATTAATAGAGAGAATCAAATGAGGCAGCAAGGTAAAATTATCAAATTATGAAATCTCAATTTAGAACATTTGACCTAATTTAAGATTTGTTAAATTTTATGACCCGATTTTGATTTTGGGTGATTTAAAAGAGATTTTCCTAATAAAACGTCAAAACCAAAGCAATGTCAATTACAAACCCTTTGATGGTCAACAAAAAGAAATAGAAATCCAGTTCCCTTGAAAATCTCACACTAGAGAAAAAGCAAGAATCATCATTGGCTTCCCGTTCTTTTGATTTCAAAATCATATTAGCGTTGGTTTCTGTCATGGTAAACAATTAATTAACAAAGCATAATTTGGATAACTAACCATGAGTTCTCCATCTATTCATTGCTTCAAATTCAGAAACCACCGTGCGGGACTGGGCTCAAGTTGAGTGCCAACTGCCAAGCTGCCAGCTAGCTAGTTCCCAGGGAGCAATAAATAATACAGCCAAAAAAAAAAAAAACAGAGAGATAGAGAGTGAGAGAGAGAGAGAGGGAATTTCATGAATATTGAAGGAAGAAGTTGAATGTTTCTTTCCAGGCTCGAAGGGAGAAGAATTTGAAACAGAAGATCATAAATACGAAAATATGGATGAGGATGGGATAATAGTGGCCTGGTACATACCAAGAAGGAACCGATCTGATCAAGCTTTGTCTCAGCTCATGCACAAACCATTGTTGCGTGAAGAACTATAGAAAACGAAGAGGTCAATATTATTTGTCCCTATCATTTCTCTTAAAAAAATACGATAATATCGATCATTAGTGATTAGAAATATCCGGGTATCTTTCAAACCTCCGTAACAAATATGTGGAAATTTACATGCATCTTCCATAGTCTTGTTATTCACTTATAATAATGTCGAGATTTCCGTGCATCTTATAATAATTGTCTTATTCATTGACCTCCGTTATTATACAAGTATGTGGAAATTTACATGCATCTTCCTTAGTCTTATTATTCACTTATAATAATGTCGAGATTCCCATGCATCTTATAATAATTGTCTTATTCATTTACCTCCGTTATTATATAAGTATGTGGAAATTTCCATGCATCTTCCATCGTCTTATCCATTAACCTCCGTTATAATAAAACAATGAAACTTTTAAGCCTTGTCTATTATTTAGCAAAACCTTTTCACCAAAAGTATTTTCCTGTGATATTCAGGGGAAAAAAGTGTTTTTCTGTGACATAATCCATTACCCGACGCTCTGTTACAGAAGTGTCATTACAATCACTCTCTCCGGTTATTTTTATAAGCAAATTTTTCTCCTTTGGGGTTAGTAATTAATACTCCCTTCATCTCAAAATGTAAGCTTGATTTCTGAGGAGAAGTCCATCTCAAAATGTAAGCTCGATTTCAGTTTTATCTCAATATTTAATTTTTTTTTCAATTTCGCCCTTGTTGATGGTATATATTTACCCTTGCTTTTTTACATTTTTTTTAACTAGTGAATGAATTGCATAAATTAGATACTACTATGAGGGTGGGAGAAAGAATGGTCATTTCCTTTTTTTGATTTTGATTTTTATTTTTGCCGCCAAATGATCATTTAACACACTATCTCATTATCTTTTAAAAGAATCCCAATTAAATCCAACTGAAATACCAAAATATAAATTTAGACCTACACTTTTAACAAATTTCTAATAAAACCAAGAGGCCTCATTAGGAATTTAGGAATATTATTAAAAGATCAAAATGCCCATCTATATAGTTAAGAAGAAAAATTGAAAATACCTTTGACCAAAATTCAAATTAGACATACACTTTTGACAATTTCCTAAACATTTTATTTATTTAAACGATAGGTTAATCCTTTCATTTTGTTTTGTTTATTTAAACAATAATTTAATCTTGTTATTTCATTCCGCTATATACATTATCTTAAATTCGTAAGTTCCATAAACGGTTAAAAAATCTTAATTTTCATTTTACTCAATGTCAATTTTTTTTAGAAAAACTGTTTCGTCGCTAGCAGTACTTCTACATTAAAAACTCTCAGATTTTTTTTCTCTGTTATTATATAAAGAAGGGTTAAGGTGCATTGAGCACCCCGAAGTATTTTTCAAGGTGTAATCAGTACCCTGAAGTATTTTGAGGTGCAATTTTGACCGTGATATATTTAAATGGATGCAATTTCACCACAAACTAATGGAGTCAGCAACGTCTGTTTTCCTCCTTCATCTTCCTCCATCCATTCCTTCCTCACCTTCCCCTCTCCCTCTCTCTCTTCCCCTCTTCCTCCTTCTAATATCTCCATTCATATCCATGGGCAGATCTCCTTGCTGGAGAAAGAGTACACCAACTTAATTATCCAATTCAATTCGACAAAGAAGTTGATGATACTGGAAACACATTCTTGAGTCCTTCATCAGCCTCTACCGAAAGAGGATGATTCTGACGACTTACATGACTCCCAAAAAAATATCTAATTCCAGGTAGGATGATTCTCCAATCTATTGAGAATGAGTAGGCCCGCATAAGTCATCCAATTGGAAAACATAGAATGAAATGGAAGAAAAGAAACTGAAAAAGTAATCTTGTTGGGGAAAAAAAATGCCCACAACAGAGAGGCTTTCTTTTGCACTCTTGAGAAGTTCAGACTTTAGAGTAACACTCTAGTGCAGAAAATGAAGTTAATTCAAAGAGCACGAATATACAAGACTGAGAGCAAAGCTCACAACATATACGGTGTAGCCAAGAATGGAGAGAACACAATCACCGGCGGCATAATACAATTCCTCCTGAAAATTATGCCAACAAAATAAACAGTAAAAAATTTGCGGGAACAAACAATCAAATCTATTTCGAAATGGGGAAAAGATGAAGTTATTGATATACTTACGTGCGGTTGTCGGTGTGAAAGGAAAAGTTACTGCTGAGCAAGATCTGGGTTTAGCCGACAGTTTCTTCTAAGACTTGTTATGTTTATCCAGGTTGGAGTGGCGATGCTAATCCACCAAATCCTCCATGATCACGGAAAGTGAAGGCCGCCAATGCAAACGCTAGAGTCTGCCGCTCTGCAGAGCAGGATCCAGATCGTGGTGGCTATTGGGCAACGCCGTCAATGCCGGAGTGTTATGCAGACGTTAACTGAAACTACACTCTGAAAACAATTTCATGACAATGAAATCCAAGGGGTGGTGAGAGAGGGGTGGACGGAGGGAGACGAAGGAGAAAAACAGACGTTTTTTAGTCCGTTAGTTTGGGGTTAAATTGCACCCATTTAAATATATCAGAGTCAAAATTGCACCCCAAAATATTTTAGGGTGTAATATTTCAGGGTGTTCAATGCACCTAAACCCTATAAAGAAATACTATGTTATGCCATCTTCAAAAATTAAGACTTTACCTTCTACAAAGACTTGCAAAATGTTCTTGAGGGAGCAAAACGTTTTGTGTACTATGTACCATAAAATAAATTTTAGTAGCACCCAGTATCTGGAAAGCTACACCCTGAAGTATTTTTTTCAATAATATTTCATATCCTAAAGTAAATTTTAATGTATCCAACACTGAGTACCCTAAATATGTAGGGTGGGTACTCATTGCCACTAGAAAAAATTTTAGAGGCTTCTCGTTGCAACTAGAAAAATAATTTAAGGTACTGAATACGATAAAAATAAATTTAAGATATAAAGTGTCAGTGAAAAAATAGTTCATGGTGCATCTTGTCAGACACTGGGTACTCCTAAAAAATTATTTTATGCTACATAGTTTATAAAAAAAATATTTTAGAATATTAGATGCTACTAAAAATATACTTCAAGGGCTTGAGAGTTATTTTGCTTAAAAAATAATTAAAAAAAAAAAAGTGGAAGACTCTTCCAGTTTACACCCAAAACAAGTGGTTTTAGGAAAGGGAGAGGCCATGGATGGGAGTGGCAAGGGAGGGAAACTAAATCTATTACTTACATATATATTGTGTTTAACTACTTTTAACTACTTTCTTGATAAACAAAAACTGGTTAAATCAAATTAAACTTACATTTACCCAATGTTTGAATGGAGAGAAAAGTGAGGAGAAAATAAAGGGGAAAGGATTCTAAGAAGGAAAACTTTCAAAAAATGGTAAAAAGAATTTACTATTTTTGGGAGTTTTCCCTCATAGTTTTCTTCTTCACTAATTTTCTCTCCATAATTTGAACTTTTTTTTTTCTTTTCTACCTCTATTAAATACATATTTTTTTTTATTATCTTCCACTCATCACTAATTCTCTTTCATATAATCATTTATCATTTATTCTCCATCATATTTTATACTCATTCTTTTTTCTATGCTCTTTTTATAAATAGGAGCATATTTAAAAGAAACATGACTTGTTTTATACATTTATTGTTTTTAAATAATCTTAAATCCCGTTCGTTTTTTGCAATAAAAAATTTATAAGAAGAACATAAGTAATTATACACGAAAGGGCTTACCCTACGTGAACCTGAGTTGAAACCCATCTGCAAGACTGGTGTTTTCGTTGCAAGTTCCCTTTCGTGATATGGTAGTGTTTCGTAGTTAGGCTGACTTCCTTATTTTGGGTGTTGACCCAAAATTGATGCTTGTTTCTTTTCTTGATGTTTGCGAACTCCTACAAACACCGTGTAATCCGAGTCACGTCTAAGGACGTTATCCTTAAGAGCTATCCTACGACCACCGGCTGACTGGAAGCGGCACTTCCAAGATAAAACGGGATGAACAAAATAGCAAAACACGAAGCAACTATAAGGTAGAGAGAATAGAGGAATGTTAGAGAGGTAGAGAGAGCTCGAGATCTCTGAGCTTGATGCCTGAACCTCTTGCAGGAAGTGCCTTTACATTGGGCAACATTTTAATGGCAATTAACAGAATTAAACCGGCAGTTTCTAAACGTTTAAGGCCATAAACATTTTTTAATGATATGTTTTTGGAATATGGAGGTTATGAACGTTCGTCATGATGGCCGGTTAAACACAATCAAATCTGGTTAATGCCCTTGTAACTGAAATATTCAAGTTTCAAAAATCAAATGCCTCAAAACTGGGTTTTTCCGGTAAGCCATTTTCACAAAAATAAATTGTAGATTTTTCCAAAAAAACATTTGATAAAAAGTGCCTAGTTCATATTTAACTCACACGTAGGGGGAAATCGCAGGATTTCCACTATGTTTGCCTACTGGTGGCCCTTTGTTGTGAGCGCGAGCCCACTCTTCCTCTTGGCCCATTTACTAGCCCAAATTCACAAGGTGTAATATATACACTTGCATTCTCTTTTTCCCAAGCAATGTGGGGCTTGTTCTATTTGACACACCCATATATAACTTTAAACTCCAACAATACCCCACATGTGTCGAAAGGAACGCCTTTAGCTTAGTTGCACACACGGGTATAACCATTGTGTCTGGTGGTCCTATGAACTTAAAACCAGACCTAGACCGATAACACTTAGTACACAGAGGTGTTGGTGGTCTTATGAACTTAAAACCAACATCTCTTATTAGGTGTATGCTAGAGGTATTAAAAGTCAGATTACACCCTCACATTTCGCTGTTAACATGGTTTTGCACGTTAAGACGGCCATGCATATGCCTGGTTCATAACGAATGCTCTATAGATTTTGCCACGATCTTATAGGAGCGGCCCCACTCCACATTCGTAGAGGTGATTTCATTAAATGTACCTATAATGAGAACACCATTCCGTAGAATTATGAAATCATTAAGAGCTTTTGCTCATCCTCACCAAAATGCATTCTAGCACATTCTTAGCATCATAGGAAGGGACTAACAATTTACTTTAGTGCTAGTAGAACTAACGCACGACTTGTTCTTACCCAAACAAACAAATAATCACACAATCATTATTTACAAGTTTTGTATAAACACATCTTTCTACCTCAATAGTAGAGAAACCACCACTTAACAAAACTTGATCCAGTTTTTCATGCCATTGTTTATGCGCTTGTTTCAAACCATACAAGGATTTAACAAGTTTACAAACTTTATTTTCTTGCCTAGGAACAATACACCCTTCAGGTTGCACTATATAAATCTCCTCTTCTAAATCATCTTTTAAAAAAGTTGTTTTAACATCCATTTGATGAAATGAAAACCTTATGAATAGAAGCTAAGGCAATTAGGATTCTAGCAGAAGAAATCCTAGTTATAGGAGAAAAGGTGTCAAAATAATCAACATTTTCTTTTTTAGTATACCCTTTGGCTACCAATCTAGCTTTGTATTTATCAATAGTTCCATCAGAAAAATACTTTTTCCTAAAAACCCATTTACAACCAATAAGCTTTGCTCCTGGAGGCAAGTCTACCAAAACCCATGTTTTATTTTGATTTAAAGAATCAATTTCTGCTTTTATTGCTTCTTTCCAAAAAGATTCATCTGGAGAAGAAATAGCTTCATAAAATTTTTTTTGCTCATCTTGTACCAAGTAAGTATAAAAATCATCTCCAAAAGATGTTTCTTTTTGTTTTTTTGTCTTTTACTTCTCCTTAAATATTCAACCAAAACTTCATTTGAATTTTGTTTAAAAGAAGCAGAGGAATTTTCAACTCTTTTAGAAATATGCTCAACCTTCAAAGGAATTACATTTTCAAAAAACTCTGCATCTTTTGTTTCAATAATTGTGTTATGATCTAAAACATCGCTTTTCAAAACCCGAAAACGATAAGTAGCAATTTATTGAGCATATCCAATAAACATGCAATCAAAAGTTTTAGAACCAATTTGCCTCTTTTTAACATCATGTAGTAAAACTTTAGCAAGACATCCCCACACTTTCAAATACTGAAGGTTAGGTACAAAACCTTGCGATAACTCATAAGGTGTCTTTTTAGTTTTCCTGTTGGGTATTCTGTTTTGTAAAAAACAAGCAAATAACAAGGCTTCACCCCACAGGTTATTAGGTGCTACAGAACTTACAAGTAAAGCATTCATCATTTCTTTTAAAGTTCTATTTTTTCTTTCTACAACACCATTAGATTCAGGTGAATAAGGAGGAGTTACTTCATGAATTATCCCTTCTTTTTCACAAAAATTATTTAATAATAAATATTCTCCTCCTCTATCCGACCTGACCCTTTTAATCTTTTTATTTAATTGATTTTCTACTTTTGCCTTGTACAAAATAAATTTTTCAAAAGCATCATCTTTATTTCTCATCAAATACACTTTAGTATATTTTGAAAAATCGTCAATAAAGGTAATATAATACCTTTTACCACCTCTAGTCTTAATTTGTTTTAAATCTCCCAAATCAGTATGAATTAAAACTAACAACTCAGTTTCGATTTGAGTAGAAAAATGTGGTTTTTTAGCTTGTTTAGCTTCTGCACAAACTTCACACTTTTGAAAATCATCTTTAGTTTTAGAAATAAGCCCAAGATTCACTACAAAAAAAATGTGATTTAGTAGCGGTTAAAAATAGGTATTCGTAGCGGTTCTAACCGCTACAAACTATATTAGTAGCGGTTAGAAAAACCGCTACTAAATCGTACGTTGCAAGCGGTTTTGTAGCGGTTATATAAAACCGCTACTCAATCAAAAATAACCGCTACTAAGTTTGTAGCGGTTAATAGTAACCGCTACAAAATCAAGAGATATTTGTAGCGGTTATATAACCGCTACAAATATGAAAAATTTTATTTAGAGTGAATTTTTTTTTTGTAGCGGTTAAAAAACCGCTACAAATATATAAAAATGAAAATTTGTTAAAAATGACTTTTTTTATTTGTAGCGGTTAAGAAACCGCTACCAAATTTGAATTTCATGAAATTAGTAGCGGTTCTTAGAACCGCTACTAATTTCATGAAATTCAAATTTACCGCCAAAAAATTTAAATTTACCTTTAAAAAGGCGCGTTATTTAGTAGCGGTTTAATAACCGCTACAAATATTTAAAATTTTTTTTAAATATATACGTTAATTTTTTTCTTTTTTTTCAATATTATATTAAATAGTTTAATTTGTTATTATTTTATTTTTTTCAATTAGTTTATTATTTAATAGTTTAACTTATTAATAAATTAAAAAGAAAAAATGTAATTGAATATGATTAGTATAAAATTATATTAATAATATTATTAACGATAGTTAGGTAATAAGGAATTATTATGTTTTATAATATCATGTAATTGTATCTGAAAAATAGATGAAAATGAGATAGAGTTAAGATATATGTAGAAAAAAAGATGTTTAGAATAAATTTTATAGAAAGGAAAGAAGTATTCTAAAAGAAATTGAAAATCTTGTTACCATATTTGATCGTATTATTCAGCTCCTCAACTCATAAGAAAGAAGTTGTAAATGAGAGGAAATGAAAGAAGGGTAAGGTGAAAAGAAATTGGGGGGTGTTTGAAATGAGTTGTGATAAGGGTATTTATAGGGATTTACGTATTATTTGTAGCGGTTAATGTAGCGGTTACTAATTAGTAGCGGTTATTTATATTTTTGTAGCGGTTTAATTATTTGTAGCGGTTATTTGTTTTTTTGTAGCGGTTTAATAACCGCTACAAATATTATATTAATTTTTTTTTTACATTTTATTTTAACACAAATTTTTTGGATTTTTTGTAATGAAAAATTTTTTACACTTGAATTCTACAAATATTATTTTAATTTTTTTTTACATTTTATTTTAACACAAATTTTTTGCATTTTTTGTAAAGACGAATTTTTTACAATTGAATTTGATCACTCATCGTCGCCATCCCTACAGAAATTTTGTAAAAAAATTATTATTATTGATGTATTATTAAATTTAAAAAATTTAATTGAAATGACGTGGACTTAAAAAAACTCACCGCAGTAGAGGTAAATTGTCATCGCCTTCAGGGAAATAGTTTTCAAAATCAGCTGGCTGAAATGGCTCACTCTCGTAGGCGATGTTATCGCCTTCACCCATGTCGTAAAGGTCTCTTGGCTTTAAATGAACGACCATGTGCCAATCCCTATGCCGCTCGTCCTCGACATAATAAACCTGATGTGCCTCTGAAGCTAGAATATACGGCTCATCATCTTGAGAAATACCAGTATGAATCGGCCGTGAGAAATTGACTGATGTGATCCCTAGGTCGTCAGTTGTCAGTCCCCGAGAAGTAGTGGTATTTGCCCACAAACACTTGAACAGCGTCACGGTGAAACGGCCTTGATAATTAAGCTCGACCACATCAAGAAGCTTGCCATAGTAAGGGATGCCTCCGAACTGCATGTTGGCGTCACTGCTGCTCGCATAACTCCTTGTCCCAAATGTGCCATAAACACCCGAATTCTGTGTTTGCAATCCCTGATCCCGTGAAACCGTGCAAAACTTAAAACCATTGACATTGTATGCTGTAAACCGTTTTGCATGATCAAGAGGGCCGATTGCGAGAGCTCTGAAATCCGGTGAGTGTGGGTTGTGGTCATTTAGTATTCTGCGAGCAAACCAGCCCGGGAATTCTCTGTGGACCCTCCTATCAACTTCCGAGGATGTCTGTGTACGGATCCTGAGCTGACGCTTGACATGACTTCTGAATTCCCTGCAATTAATAATGGAAAGGCTTTAGTGAAATGAAAGTGAGAAATGTTACGAAAGATATAGATCGAATAACATACATGTGAGTGTACAATTCTTACCGTATGAAAGGCTCAACTTGAGTGCAATTAATCAAGACATGTCTATGTGCTTGGAACTTCTCAGTTGCCGTTAGTTTGAAGTTCTCAGTTGCTCCAACTGGTTTACCAACACGAGGGATAAATTCTCCTGATGTCGGCGCAGGTTCAGGACAATCGTCAACACGAGGCGGGCGGTTGAAAGCCGTCTCAAGATCATCAAAGTACCTTGAGCAAAAATATAACACCTCATCCCCTATATAGCCTTCAGCTATACATTCTTCTGGCCACGCCTTATTCCTCACGTAAGATTTTAATTTCCCAAGGAACCTACGAAGTACATAAGAGAAAATTTATATAAAATGATGAAAAGGACGACGAGCAAACATTAAATACAGACAATAAATGAAAGCACATATATAAAATGAGTACCTCTCAATCGGATACATCCAACGATATTGTACTGGTCCAGCGAGCTTTGTTTCATGAACGAGGTGGACTGTGAGGTGAACCATCACAGTAAAAAAGGACGGAGGAAAGATCATCTCCAAGTGACAAAGCGTAAGAATGATTTTCGACTGCAGCTGATCGAGCTCCTCAACGATCAAAACCTTAGAACACAACTTCCGAAAGAAAGAACAAAGTTCCACCAAAACGATGGAAACATCGGGAGGAAGTGTATTCTTTATAGCCAGAGGGAGTAACTGCTGCATAAGAACATGTGAGTCGTGACTCTTCAGGCCAGCAACCTTTCGAGCCTGCAAGTCGACACATCGAGAAATGTTGCTTGAATACCCATCAGGAACTTTTAATTTCTTCAACGTCGCGAGGAACACATCCTTGTTCGGTTTTGTGAGGGTAAACTTTGCCGGTGTAAATCTGTCATTCTCATCTGGCCAAGCGTCTTCATGAACTCCCATGTCGCGTAAATCTTTCCTAGCTTGAAGGTGATCTTTTGTCTTGCCGGGTTCGTTAAGCAGCGTATACAGCACATTGTCGCAAACATTCTTTTCAATGTGCATTACATCAAGACTGTGGCGAAGTAAATTAGATCTCCAATACGGAAGCGTGAAGAAGATACTTATCTTCTTCCACTGCTGAGGCGCCGAAGTCCTGCGCGTCTTTTGGCGAGTTTGTGCTGAACCGTCGCTTTTTCCAAACTCGACGTCAACATGCTCAAGCTGCTGTAAGATATCTGTACCGGACAAATCCTGTGGTGGTCCTCTTTTCTCTGGTTTCCCATTGAAGTGATTCCGTTGCAATCTGAACTTATGCGTTCCATCCAGAAACCTCCGATGCCCCATAAAGCACCACTTTCGGCTGTAGGGAAGGCACAGTGCGTCAGAGTCGAAATTGCAAGCCGGGCACGCCGACCCAGTGTGCACGTTCCAACCAGATAATGTGCCAAGGCCAGGAAAGTCACTGATCGTCCACATCAAGGCTGCACGCATGTTGAACAAAGTCTTGCTGTGAGCGTCGTACGTCTCCAAGCCGACATTCCACAGGTCAAGCAATTCCGCAAAAAGCGGTTGGAGATACACATCGATGTCATTGCCCGGTGCCTTTTTGCTTGGAATGATCATAGACATAATGAAAGAGCTTTGTTTCATACACATCCAGGGGGTAAGTTGTAGGGAACTAAGACTACCGGCCAAATGCTGTAACTTGTGCTAAGATTCCCGAAAGGATTGAAACCGTCGGTCGCCAACGCAAGCTGGACATTTCTGGGGTCAGTCGCAAAATCTGGAAAGTCGTTGTCAAACGTTTTCCAAGCAGCTGCATCCCGCGGATGTCTTAATTTACCGTCTTCGTTTTTTTCAACGGCATGCCACCTCATGTGCTCAGCAGTTTTAGACGACATAAATAATCTTTGTAGACGAGGTTTCAAAGGGAAGTACCTGAGAATCTTTGCAGGTTTCTTCTTCTGCTTTTTCCCCTTTCGAATTGTCTTGTACCTTGATGTGTGACATCTCTTGCACGTCTCCCTGCTGGAATCGTCTCCCCAATACAGCATACAATCATTTGGGCACGCATCAATCTTTTGATAATTCAACCCCAACCTGTTGATGATCTTCTTGGCCTCGTAGAAGGTTGTGGGAATCTCGGCGTCGGGGAATGCATCTTGTAATAAGTCGAGTAACATCGACATTCCCTTATCCGTGATCCCACATAAGCACTTGATATGATACAATTTGATCAAGAAAGATAATTTAGAATATTTGCGACAACCTTGATATAAAGGACGATCTGCCTCATCCATCAAGCTAAAAAAATCCCGAGCTGCTTCATTCCCCATAAAAGCCGGCTCAGAGCCGTGCACTTCTTCGTTGAAGTTGTCGCCTTGAAATCCAAACGCATCACGCACAGCATCATTCACAGGATCATCTTCATCTACTTGAACGCCTACTTGAGAACTTCGAGGAAGAGCCTCGTCATATCTAACGCCGGCTTTCTCACCATGAACTGCCCAGAACGTATAGTCCTCAGGGAAAGGCTTCACAAGCAAATGTTCCTTTACAACATTTCGTGGATGCCACTTCTTGAACTTGCATTTCCGACATGGACAGACGATCTTGCCGTTACAGCTGGCGTGAGTGAATGCGAAATCTAAGAAACTGTTTAATCCGTACAAATATTCAGGAGAATTGCGCGGCAACCTTATCCATGATTTATCCATAGCTACAAGTGAGAGAGAAGAAAGTATAGAGAAGAAGATGAGTGAGAAGATAATTACGAATGCCTAGAACCTTATATTCTGAAAATCCAACGTTTATCATTTTGTAGCGGTTATTAAACCGCTACACCAACCGCTACAGAAATTCCAACGTTTATAATTTTGTAGCGGTTACATATATAAAACCGCTACTAATATTCAAGCCGTTAATTGGTGGGAAATTCAAAATGTACTTGTTGAGTATTAGTAGCGGTTTTATATATATAACCGCTACTAATGTTCAACGAATTAGTAGCGGTTATATATATTAAACCGCTACTAATATTAAAGCCGTTGGACATTAAATATAAAAATAATTTTCTAATTTGTAGCGGTTATACATAAGGTAACCGCTACAAATGTGCACAAAGGCGGCAAATTTCAAAATTCAAATGATTTGAGTGTTTGTAGCGGTTATTAGTGTATAACCGCTACAAACATATATATATTTGTAGCGGTTTCTGAAGGGAAACCGCTACAAATATACAAGTAAATTTGTAGCGGTTATTAGTTCAAAACCGCTACAAATATATACCTTTGTAGCGGTTTTAAACTCATAACCGCTACAAGTATATATATAATTTATTTATTTTTTAAATTTAGATTTAAATCATTTATAAATTATTTCAATGCGATATAATAATATAAATTTAATTATATAAAACACAATAAGAAAATTCTGAAATAAAATCTCATAAATATTTACAAATGTTTAAAAGAAAAGAAAATGTCCTAAACTAAGAAGCTGGGGGCTGATCCTCTGGTGCTCCCTCAGGTGGGGCTCCCTCAGATGCCGCTGGATCGGGCCGCTGCGTAGACTGAACCGCACCATCCTCATCAGCAGGAGGAGGAGCTGTAGGAGGAGGAGTCGTGCCCGGGACGACGTAGTGAGGGACAGGGGGGACCGCTGGATGCTGCTCGTCCGGGAACAGCCGACCCCATGCTCCCTCGAGCATAGTGTTCGCGATCTCACGCCACTGCGTCTGCTGCGCGTATATAGCGTCTGCGTGGATCTGCAACTGCTGCTGCTGCTGCACCTGCATCTGCTGCATCTGCTGCGCCATCTGCTGTTGCAAATCTGACCGCAGCTGGTCAATCGACTCGTCCCTCCGACGTCTGACCCCTCTAGAGCTGCCAGCCTCAGACGCGGCGCTCCTGCCGTAGATCATGCTGGGTCTGGCGCCTATCCCCATCCCCCGCACTCGTCCGGGGTGCTCAGGCTGACTAAGGCCCGCCTTCAGAGGAGCCGTCGGGTCCACTGACCCCTGTGACTCTTCAGGCTGGGTCTGTCGCAACTCAGCCTGCGACTGCTGCATCCGCTCCTGCCATTTTATGAAACAATTAATAATTACAATTTTTCATTATTAACTTGGTATTATAAAAAATATAATATTAAATTAACTTACAATCGCCGCCTCTGCCTGCTGAGAGGTCGCAGTCCCGTCACGGTGTCTGTGTGTGATGGCGTACAGCTCCGCATAGTCCGTCTGACGGTTCTCCTGCTGTGCCTTCGTCTCCTGAAACAATTAGAAAACAATAATTAGTGTTATGAATTAATCAGCTAAAAGTAAGTGAAGTACTTGAAAAGTTACCAGCTCGCTGTAGGTCACAGCAAAGGTCTTCGATCCTGCTGTGTGGTGGATCGTCTGCTGCGCCCGGTTCGCGGCGTTCCTCCGAGCAAGCTCCTGGAAAAAAAAATTAAATGTATTATAATTTAAAATTAAATACAAAATAAATTGATATTATAATTTAATATTTAACAATTACAAAATTATATATCAAAAATCTAATAAATACATTACCTGCGCCTCAGGGCTCCTCCTGAACTGGACGAAACGCGCCCAGTCGTTCGGCGGCACGCCGTCCGGTACGCTCTCCTGCAGCTGCTCCAGAGGCATCGTCCCGTCCCGATCCACGCTGTGGAAGAGACGGTTCCTCTTGTTCCTCCAGGCGTCGCCTATCTTCACGAGGGCGTACCTCTTCTGGTTGGCCCGGACGGCAAACCGCAGCTGAAAAAAATACATTTAAATATCAATAATACTAAAAATCATAATTTAAAAAAGATAATTAAATAGAATTAATTAAAAAAATATTAATTGAATAGTTTTAATTACCTGAATCACCTCCTCCCAAGCCTGATCCTTCGGCCCCCTCGGAATGTGCCTCCACGTCGGGAAGTGAACGGGGAACCGCATCCAATTCGATCCCAGATCGCTCAGGAAGCGGTTGAGCAGGTGACCCCCATTGTGGATCGGCTGGTCAGTGCCCTCGTTCCACGGCACTACAACTCGCAGGGACCGGTCCATGCTGTTCAGACCGGCCACATCCAGCCTCCTCGTCGACACGTTCCCCTGCTCATCTGCACAGTTGACCGCACGTTAGATAAATTATAATTCAAAGTTAAAAAGTTAAAAAATTAAAAAATTAAATAATTTACCTTCGACCTGCACCTCAAACCCAGTGGACCGCGAAGACGACCCTCGTGGGTTGTTCTGCTCCCGAGCCTCTTCCTCATCGAGGAACTGCTCCATCTCCCTGAACCCACTAATCGGGATCTCAAACTCATCCTCGTTGAGGAAGTCCTCAACGCTAATCTCTGGCACCTCCACCTCAGGCACCTCAGCTGCGGTCGTCGCCTGTGGGATCGTCTGCGGTTCCTGTGGAGGGATGGGCTGAGATGCCTCGGTAGCCCTGCCTGCGCGCTGCCCCCTCCCTCTGCCCCCTGCCCGGCTGCTGCCACCCCGTAAATTCGGTCTGGGGACCTCAGGGGCCTTCCCCTTCCCCTTATCCTGTCCTGAAGCCATATCAACTGTACAAATTAAAAAAAAATTAGTCACATTATTATGCAAAAATATAATAAAATTACAAATATAAATAAAATACGTGTTATATACGTACCTCAAGTGTAAATACTGCGGAATACTGACCAAAAACTCCTATAGAGACGTCTGAACGCTCAAATCTCGAAGAAATCACTCAGAGAAACCTCAGGAAACAAAATGAGCAAACGGAGAAATGAAGGAGGTGGGGGGTTTAAATAGGCCAGTAATTAGTAGCGGTTATTAAAAATAACCGCTACTCTAACCGCTACAAATAATTAAATTTGTAGCGGTTCTACAATAACCGCTACAAATCTTCACAACGTTTGAAATTCTGTAGCGGTTATTGCCCAGAACCGCTACAAATTTGGAGTCTCTTCAAATTCTGTAGCGGTTCTGGGCAAGAACCGCTACAAAATTCTGACCTTTGGTATTTTGTAGCGGTTATTGTGCATTAACCGCTACAAAATAACCGCTACAAGTTTTGGCGGGAATTTCACGCCAAATTTGTAGCGGTTTTTTGTAGGAAACCGCTACAAATATTCTTGCCGCTACAAATTTGTAGCGGTTTAGGTAAAAACCGCTACAAATGTCATAATTTGTAGCGGTTTAATATAACCGCTACAAGTCCACCGCTACAAAATACCTTTTTTTTTGTAGTGATTTTGCAATCTTTTAATATAAGACTTATGAACATGTCCTAATCTAGCATGCCACATATCATAAAAATCAATCAAGTAAGCAGAAAAAGATGCATTCTCATTCATTTCAGAAATACTAAGAACAAACAGACCCTTATTACAATAGCCCTTCCCAATAAGAATATTGTTCTTGGTCATGACAATCTTGTCAAATTCAAACCATACCCTAACCCCAGCTTTCCCAAGCAACGCCACAGAAACTAAGTTAGCTCTGACTTCAGGTACATACAGCACGTCATTCAGTGCCAAGGTCTTTTCAGATGTGAGCTTCAATACCACCCTCCCTTTTCCATGAACCTTTACGGTTCGGGAGTCAGCCAGATAAACATGGTCTTCCCCTTCTTCAAAGGAGATAAACATCTCTTTGTTTGCACAGATGTGCTTGGTAGCTCCTGAGTCTACTACCCAATTCTTCACATCAGAGACAAGAAGGGCTTGTGACACCACAATAACAATGATTTCTTCATCACTGCTATCATCACCTTCAACCAAATTCACATTTGGCTTAGGAGGATTTCCACCCTTTTGGGAGTTATCTCCCTTAGCCCTTTTCCTGCACTGTGCTACATAATGACCTGGTTTTCCACAGACAAAGCAACTGCCCGTCTTCTTCTTAGGGTTAGTATCCTTTGGCTTGTAGTAAGGTTTCTTGTTTTTATTCTTTTTGTTTTTAGAGTCATACCTCTTGTTGTGCAGCTTTTCCTCAACTAAGTTTGCTTTAGCAGCCATTTCTCTGCCCTTTGCAGCTTGTATCGCCTTTCTGTTGGTATCTTCAATGATGATATGAGCGATCAGATCATTCAGGGACAATTGTTTCTGTTTGTGTTTCAGCTGTTGCTTGTAGTCATTCCATGAATATAGCAGCTTTTCGATCAGTACACCAGCCACGAACTCATCTGGCAAATTAATCTTCTCAGCCTGAAGCTCCTCATTCAGCTTGTGGTACTTGTTGATCTGGAGCTTGATGTCTTTGTCATTTGTCATGTCCCACTTGTAAAAGTTTCCTATCACAAACTTCACTTTCCAGCATCCTCAGCAGTATACTTGAGGATAAGTGATCCCCATATCTCATTTGCTTCTTTGTAAACATAGTACACATCGAACAGATCGTTAGATAAATTAGTGATAATAGTATGTCTACAAACCTTGTTAGCATAGGCCCAAGCATCCTTTTGGGCTTGGTTAGCATCTGGGGATGGTGTAGACTGTGTAAGTGCATCAGCAACTCTATGCATGTCAAGAATAGTGTAGACACGTTCCTGCCAGTGTCTGAATTTCTTTCCTTCAAACTGTTCAATCTTGGAGATGTCTGGAAACTGCCTGGGCATAGGCATTGCCATCGGAATAGGACTAGAACCAGCGTTGTTAGCCTCAGAACCAGTAGCATTGTTAGCCTGAGCACTAGTTCCGAAACTAGCAGGAGGAACAAAAGCCATCTAGCTCTTAAGATTGTTTGCGAACTCCTACAAACACCGTGTAATCTGAGTCACGTCCAAGGACGCTGTCCTTAAGAGCTATTCCACGACCACCGGCTGACTGGAAACGGTACTCCTGAGGATAAAATGGACTATTCCTGCAGATACAGGGTGAACAGAACAACAAAACATGAAGCAACTATAAGGCAGAGAGAATAGAGGAATGTCAGAGAGGAAGAGAGAGCTCGAGATCTCTGACCTTGGTGCCTGAACCTCTTACAGGCAGCGCCTTTTATAAGCCTCTTATGCATCTGAACATTGGGCAACATTTTAATGGCAATTAACAGAATTTAACTGGCAGTTTCTAAAAGTTTAAGGCCATAAACATTTTTTAATGATCCGTTTTTAGAACATGGACGTTATGAACGTTCGTCATGATAGCCGGTTAAACACAATCAAATCTGGTTAATGCCCTTGTAACTGAAATATTCAAGTTTAAAAAATCAAATGCCTCAAAACTGGGTTTCTCCGGTAAGCCATTTTCACAAAATTAAATTGTAGATTTTTCCAAAAAAAAACATTTGATAAAAAGTGCCCAATTCATATTTAAATCATGCGCAGGGGGGATTGCTGAATTTCCACTATGTTTGGCTCATGGTGGTCCTTTGTTGTGCACGCGAGCCCACTCTTCCTCTCGGCCCATTTACTAGCCCAAATTCACAAGGTGTAATATACACACTTGCATTCTCTCTTTCCCAAGCAATATGGGACTTGTTCCATTTGCCACACCCACATATAACTTAAAACTCCAACACTTGATCTACTCGAGCTTGTGAATTGTATGTGATCACTCAAAAGCAAACCAGTGGATTTCATCTTTTCATCCCTCGTCCCAAACCAGCCATAATTTTACTCTTTGCTCTTTCATTTCCTTATAAGATCTTAATTAAAACATTTCCCATATTTTCTTTGTTGGCCCTCTTCTCTTTCTCTGCTTGAAACTCAGAAACTCCCCGACTCAAAATCTAGTAATATATTTTCTGTCTTACATAATCTGATATAGCTCATTTCCCTATGAACCCGGCATGTACTTGCGATTTTAGACAAACATATGTATTCCATACATGTATGTGCATGTGAAAACAAATCACAGTGAAATGAAATTGAATCTATAACATGTTTTGATCTTGTATAGAGTTCTATGCACCACACATATCTTCATTAACATCTTGAGTTAAATCATTAATCATTCTAGGAATTTCAAGTTTCACCATGAATGGGATCAGAAATACAGTCTCTGCTATTGGAGAGATAGCAAGAGATCTGGGAATGCAGGTTGCATTGCATATTTCAGCTGAAATAGTGACAGGATCGCTTCAAAATTTCACTGATTTGGAAGAGAAATATATAGACTTAAATCGACAAAGGCTGTTGCTACGTGCCCTCAGATATGACTTAGAGAGGGAAGTTCAAAGATGCAGAGAGAAAGTTACCACAAGTTCTTACGACTTATGGGTCACTGAGGTGTCAGATGTTGATGAAGAAGTGCAATGTTCTCTCAATCTCAGGATCAAGTTCAAACAATTTTTCAGAAGAGGATCGGGTCATGCAATAAACAACTACCTAAGAAGTCACCTAAAAACTCAAACCTAAAGCCTAACCGCTGTTCCCTAGCAACGACACCAAAATTGATGTGTGCTTCTATTGCTAAAGCAATAAATTAAACTAGGTCCAAAATTATTATGCAGTTTAGGGTCAACCTAGGTCATTCTCCCAAGGAGTAAGCTATGGGTTTTCTTTAGGATTAATTTTCAAGTGACAAAAAATGCAATGGAATGGACCTAAACTAGAATGCAAGACTTACTACCTAAATGCAATTAGACTAACTAAATGTACTAATACAAATGATTTTAAAACCTATATCAGAGTGAAACTAATCTATATGAATTTGAATGCAATTTTTGGGGTTTTTTTTATGAAAGTGGAATTAAAATCCTAAGCAAAGAGAATAATTAAAAGCAAGACAAAGAACAAGGGTTTAGTTTAGTTATGATGATGAAGGGGATAACTCAGCATTCACATGGATTTAGCTTTCTTAGCCATTCAATTTATTATACTAAAAGGAGGTTGATGAAAAATTGGAATTAATAAACTTAATCACCTAATTGAAACATGGGAAATCCTTAAGCTCAATAACACTTATTCCACTAGAAAACTCATAATGAAATAAGTGGTGGCTAACTAAATTCATTAAAAACCAATCACAATAGTTTAAGATAGTTTTGGAAATTATGTTCACAATTTCCTAATTAAACAATTTAACAATCAATCACCCTAATTAAACAATCAAGAGATTAAATCCAAACTAACAATTAAATTAATTATGAAAACTCAGTTAATAATCTATTTGACAAGCAAAGGGTTTGCAAACAAAAATCCCAACAATCATATAAGAACAAATCAAATCCAAAATATCAATTTGATCCAAATCAATAATAAGTCTACAATCAAAAATTAGTTACTCTCAATTAATACAACTCAAAATCATTTAAAACTAAATAATCCGAAGTCTTGAATTAAAAAGATAAAAGGAGAAACACTCCCTTGTGGTTTTTAAATGTAAGCTCCTAGACTCTAACTTCCTCCATACTTCTCCCAAGTTGCCTCCCAAAATAGCTTAAGCTTCCATGATTGCGCTTCCTCCTCCAAGTATTATGCAACTCATGGCCATTTAAATTGATAGATAGGGATGTGATTTATTCGATGAGAGGTAAATACCGGTGGGTCCCGTGAATAGAGAAAAGGTTGGGAATTGATGATGCTTCCTCTGTATAGTTGACTTCCCAAGATGAATATAGCAGAACTTCCAGCGTCAATTCTAGCAGTTGCGTTGTCTCTCCTCGTTCGTTCCTCGTCCGTGCGCCTTCTTTTTTTGTTGGTGGCTGCTAAGTTAAATTTTAAGAAAGGAGGGGAGAGTTTTCGGGTACCAACTTGAACCCATTAAAATTTAAGAAACCCAAATAAAATTCCACCATTAAATTTCCTTTTAGTTTTTAAGAAAATTTATGCACAGTAGGATCTTCTAATCTAGTTTTCCTTGTCCTGCAAGAATTAAATAAAATCGTGATCTATCATATATTTAAAAAACATTATCCAATCATAAGATAGCAATCGAAATATTATCAATTTAAGCCTAATAATATCATAATCAATTCAAATTTATATTATTTCCTCGAATTCACTGATAATCCAAATATTATCTAATAAATTCAATTTGGCCTAAAATAGTCCCCAAAATAAATGAATAAGGTGGGATAAAATATATAAAATTTAGGATTTATCAACTCCCCTACACTTATCATTAGCCCTCCTGGGCAAACAAATCAAGACCAAGGGAGAATAACAAAACAAAAGCTTCAAAATGAATGTTCCAATCACAAGCAATATATAAACAAAAGCATTTCAACATCTCTCTTATCCAAGTGATTTTCTCATGATTCAATAAAACAAACTTCATGGTAATTATTTAACAAAGCGGAATCTAAACTAGAAATCCCTCACTGAGGATATGTGTATGTCACTCATCACTCAAAAGTGTATAGGCTTATGTTTACACTCAAATCCACCCTATCCAGTACTCTTTCCATAGGCTTGACAAGGATCTAAGTTCTCTACCACTAGCAAAGCAAATGCAAACATAAATCCAAAGGACTTTTATTACATTGTAATGGGGCTAAGGTTAAGAAAGAAAGGGTATAGTGTTTGGGAAAAAAATAAAGTTGAATATTTTAGAGGATGAAGAGAATGGTGCAACAAAGAATATAGGGTGAAAGAAACCAAACCAAACTTGAATTGGGTCATTACATTTTTTCTATTTTTTTTCTTTTTCAACTCTCTTGGGCTGTTATACATATGCCCTTTTGACGCGAACCTATGTATTGGTGATACAAAGGCTCAGTTACTCAAACATTTATAACTCAATAGCACCAAGATGCTACTAGCACGCTCATAGCGCTTACTAGCCGTTTGACGCGAAGATCAATATTGGTGATGAAGACCCCCGGTTACTAAGCACAGCTTAAACCAACAGAACGAAATCTTATTGCTTTTTCTTTTCAATATAATATACCGTAGTTTTCACAATGACCCAATTCCTAATTCTATACATGTTCTTTTATCCAAAATAGATATAATGCAATGCTTTTCAACTCCTAAGACATTCAAAAGGGTAGGATTTTTTTGTGTGTTATGAGGTGAGAAAAAAAAAGAAATATAAAATATAGGCTCAAAAGGGCTAACAAAGGATAAATATATGAAAAGGGTAGGTTTTTTTTTTTTTTTTGCTTATCTGGCTAAAATGAAATGAATGCCTTTATCATTTTTATGAATACACATGCATTATATGTGGCCTCAAATAAGATTCAAGTCAAGTTCTAGATCAAGTAAAGAGATAAGGGGTACACACTGAAAAAATTGCATTAGGCTCAAAATCTCACTAGGTCTATATGATTACTAGCCTAAATTCACCTAAGTCAAATTCATTGCCACTAGGTTCACCAACTCAAAACATGATTAATCACTTCTCAAATCAAGAATGCATCATACTAAAGTTACTTAAAACATGCAATTTTCACATTCAAAATAGTTGATCCATCCCCCACACTTAAACATTGCATTGCCCTCAATGCAAAATAGTTATAGCAAAGCATAAAGACAAGTAATATGCAGCACTACTCAATTTAGTAATATGACAATGCAAAATAAAAGAGTGAAGGAAGGAATACAACTGGGATCTACATGGTGTCTCATAGTGCAGTAACCTCCACTGTTTGAGTAGAGAATCCGTTATAGAACGGCTTTAAGCGATGTCCATTGATGGTGAAGCATTTTCTATTCGGCCCCCTTTTGATCTTCACAGCTCCATATGGAAAAACATCAATGACAATGAAAGGCCCCTCCTATCTAGAGCAGAGCTTTGCAGGCATGAGTTTTAATCTGGAGATGTAGAGTAGAACTTTTTGGCCTACTTGAAATTCTCTCTTCATAATGAGTTTGTAATGGACTATTTTAGTTCTTTCTTTATAAATTCTAGCATTCTCATAAGCTTCCCTTCTTAACTCTTCAAGCTCTTGCAGTTGCAACTTTCTTTCAACACCGGCACTAGCAAGATCTAGGTTGCACCTTTTTATTGCCCAGTATGCCTTGTGCTCCACCTCTACTGGCAAATGACATGCTTTTCCATTGACAATCCTGTATGGAGACATGCCAATAGGACTTGTATATGCTAAATGATACGCCCAAAGTGCATCATCGAGCCTTTTACTCCAATCCTTTCAGTTGGGTTGCACTATCTTTTCTAAAATGAGCTTGATTTCTCTAATAGAGAGTTATACTTGACCATTCATCTAAGGGTGGTATGGAGTGGCCAACTTATGCATCACACGATACTTGCTAAGCATGCTTGGCAAACTCTAATTGAAAAAATGAGTTCCTTGACCAATAATGATAGCTCTGAGAATGCCAAACCTGCAAAGAATGTGAGACCGAACAAAGGAAACCACTACAAAAGAGTCATTAGTACGAGTGGGGATAGTCTCAACCCACTTGGACACATAATCTATAGCTAGCAAGATATACAAATAACCAAATGAAGTGGGAAAAGGTCCAATGAAATCAATTCCCCAAACATTAAAGACTTCACAGAATAATAAGGGTTGTTGGGCATCTCATGCTTCTTATAAATATTACCCACAAATTGACACCTGGAACACTTCTTACAAAATTCATGGGCATCATGAAATAGACTAGGCCAAAACAATCCACTTTCCAAAACTTTCCTAGCAGTACGCTTACTACTAAAATGTCCCCCACATGCAAGAGTATGGCAAAACATTAAGACAGACTCAAATTCATCATCAGGAATGCATCACCTAATAATTTGATCACTACAAATGTGCCACAAGTAAGGATCATCCCATATATAGAATTTAGAGTCTCTTTTAAACTTATTCAATTGATGTTTGTTTATGTCAGCTGGTAAAACAGATGCAACTAGATAATTTGCAATATCAGTATACCAAGCGATAGAAACAACAACCTTACAGAGCCTTTGATCAGGAAAATCATCTAAGGGTACAGATGTTACCGCAGGAGACTGAATCCTACTTAAGTGATCAGCTACCATATTCTCTGCACCACTCTTATCACATATCTCCACATCAAACTCTTGTATCAGCATCACTCACCTAATGAGGTGGGGTTTGGAATCTGGTTTCTTAAACAAGCATTTGATAGCTAAGTGATATGTAAAGACAGTCACTTTCATGTGAAGGATGTAGGATCAAAATTTCTCTAACCCAAAGATGATTGCAAATAGCTCTTTCTCTATGGTAGTGTAGTTAGCCTGAGCAGCATCTAATGTTTGAGATGCATATGCTATGATATGTTGTCTCTTCTCTACTCTCTGTGCAAGAACTGCACCTAGTACATAGTCTGAAGCATCACAAAGAGCTCAATGGAAGGCTCCAACTAGGTCGCTGAATGATGGGGGTGTAGTGAGCCTCTTCTTTAACTTATCCCATGCATACTTGCATGCATCATAAAAACAAAACTCACATCTTTATGCAATAAACAAGATAATGGCAATGTTATCTTACTAAAATCCTGGATGAATCTTTTATAAAATCCAGCATGCCCAAGAAAAGAGCGCACATCTTTCACACAAGAAGGATATGGAAGAGATGAAATAGTATCAACTTTAACTTTATCAACCTCAATACCATCATGTGAAACAATATGGCCTAAAACAATTCCTTTTTTGACCATGAAATAACATCTTTCAAAATTCAACACTTCCAAAATCTTGTCCAAACTAGCTAAACATGCATCAAAAGAATAACCGTAAATAGTGAAATCATCTATGAAAGCTTCCATGCTATGCTCAAGGAAATATGAGAATATGGAAACCATACAACGCTGAAAAGTGCCTTGTGCATTACATAAGCCAGATGGCATACGTCTATATGCAAAGGTTTCAAATAGACATGTGAATGTGGTCTTATCTTGGTCTTTAGGTGTAATAGAAATCAGGAAGTATCCAAAAAAGCCATCCAAAAAACAGTAATGTGATCTACCAGCTAGTCTTTCTAACATTTGATCTATAAAGGGAAGGGGGTAGTGATCCTTTCTAGTCACAAAATTCAATTTTCTATAGTCAATACATACTCTCCAACTATTCTGGACTCTAGTCGGAACTAGCTCACCTTCATCATTACGAATAACTGTAATACCAGTTTTCTTAAGTACTACCTGAAATGGACTTACCCACTGGCTATCAGAAATAGGGTAGATTATACCTGTAGAGAGAAGTTTAGATACCTCTTTCTTTACCACATCAAGGATCAATGGATTGAGTCGTCTTTGTGGCTGTCATACAGCTTTAGCACCTTCTTCTAGCAGGATCCGATGCGTACACACATTTGGGCTGATTCCAGGGATATCAGCAAGAGTCTATCCAATATCTTTCATTCATCGCCTAAGTACCTCTAGGAGGTGGCCTTCATCATCAATAGCTATGTCACTAGCTACAATCAAAGGAAGTGTCTTGTCCTTCCCCAAATAGACATACTTCAATAAGTCAGGAAGTGGCTTTAACTCCAAGGATGAAGCTTGCTCAATTGACGGTATGAGTAGCTTCAAATCAACTTCAATCAAACTAGAAACCTACACAACATATTCAAAAACAGAAGAGCAAAATTTCCCATCTGGGGAGTATTCATAGAAACTGTAAGAGCAGAAGAATTAACCAATATATCACAATCAATAGCAACAGTGCCATCAGTAACACTCATGTCAAAGATAGAATTAGAATAAGAAATCTCACTATCAGAAACATAATCAATGCCAATCAATAATTTAGAGTCAGGTAATGAAGAAAAATCAACTTTATTCATGGCATCAATCACACTAAGTAATAGAGAAAGTCCATCAGAATCAAAAAAAGTAGTAGATGCATGATCACTAGAATCACTAATGCTACAAAGAGTCACAAAAAGATCATGTCTCGAATGTCTCATAATCTCAATAGCATCAATGAAAATATCAATATCAATAGCATCAGTGAAAATATCAATATCAATAAAAGTAAGATCAGCACATGTATCACAACTACCGATTCCAGCACATGAACAAGAGATAATATCATCTAAACTAGCAATATCATAGGATATATTAAGCAAGCTCTCTCTAAGATCTACAACAGAATCATCCACAATAGCATCACTAACATTAACATCCATCTCAACATAATCATCAGGGGGATGTCTCATAGATTCAAGCACATTAAATCTAATAGTTTCACCAGTAAATTCCAGAATGAGACTACCAGCATGCACATCTATCATAACTCTAGCAATTTTAAGAAAGGGCCTACCTAGAATCAAAGATGTATGTCCTTTCTGCCTAAACCTACCATCATCTATGTTAAGAACATAGAAGTCTACAGGGAATATGAAATCTTTTACCTTAACCAAGATGTCCTCCATAATGCCTTATAGGACAGTGCAACGTCTATCAGCAAGGGATGCAATGAGATTTGTGGGTTTAAGCTCTACACCTTTAAGTTGATTGAAGACTGATTTTGGCATAACATTGATAGCTGCGCCCAAATCTACTAAGGCATCTGAGAAGTCAATGTCATCAATAGTGCAAGGTATGAGAAAGCTACTAGGATCCTTACACTTTACTGGCATTGGCATTTGATAAAGAGAAGAGACCACTGCCCCTAAGTCAACCTTGCCTTTATGCTTAAATTTTCTCTTTGTGGTACACAACTCCTTCAAGAACTTTGCATATTTAGGCACTTGTACGACTAAGTCAACTAGTGGAACGTTGATCACCACCTTTTTGAAGATATCATAGACTTCATTAAACATCTTAGCTTCCTTCTTTTTCCTTTCAGCCTTAGCTACTATGGTAAGAAAGGGCAGGGCTGTCTTGATCACTTGCTTTCTTTCCTTATCCTTCTCTTGTTCTTCATAAGGCACCACTTGTGCTTTTGATAAAGTGGACTGATCTTGTGATATGGAAGTAGAAGGAAAAGTGGAAGGAGATTCATCAACAACTTCCTTGTCGTTTGAAGTATTGGTGATAATAGGATCTGCAGAAGGGATTATCTTTCCACGTCGGAGACATATATAGCATTAATTCCACCAATATTAGGATTTTGCTGGATGTTGGAAATTGTGCCTTAAGGGTCAATCATTGTACTTTGAACATTATTATTTTAATGAAATTTCTCCATTCTGTTATTATATTATTTGCATGTTAACTGTGATAATTGTATCCTTGGATAATTCATGAAGATTGTCCTAAAATGTCCCTGGTCGGTCATCTATGGGGAGCAAAGATGAAGCAAGACCAGTATGACTTTGATAAGATATGGAGATATGAATCAAAGTCTTAGGCACTTGTAAGAGTACAAGGTGCTGGACCGACCCACTATGAGAAAGCTACATGGATCAAGTCACAAGTTTTTCTCATGTATAACCATGTCATAATTCCCTTAGACCTGAGGTCATCTGGATTCCTATATGAGAGTTGCTAAGCTTTGAACTAGTCAAAAGTCACTTTTGACCGAGTGATGATAAAGGCTATGATCGGGCTTGGTGGTTTTTCATGCAGAGGAATATGAATGATCAAGATGGAATTTGTCCCTCACATTAGTAGAGAGATATTACTGGGCCCCTCGATGAGTAAGTCTGAGAAATGTATGGCCATATTACAATGGAAAGGAGTTTCCATTTCTATTGTCAGGCTACTCAAGAATCGAGAAAGTAATGGTCAGGAACAAGAGGATGACATTATCCATGCCTTATCCTTGATCGAAATATCGTGTGACAAAAGGGACGTGACATGGTTGTATGACAGGTTGCATCGTGATAACGATCCTCATATGAATTGGGTAGTCATAATGTCTTGCTAGAGGCCGCTTGCGACTTTTGGGTTAGTCTAGTTATTGGCCCACTGCCAACTTCATATGGGCCTACAGGGTCGCACATAAGAATGACTCAACACGAGATAATGTTTAATTTAGGGTGGACGAATTATATATATATATATAATATAAAATTCGTTAATAATATTATATAGATATATATTTTTGAAATACATATCTTATATTATATGTATATATATATATATATATATGTATATATATTATATGATATTATTATATTGTATTAGTTTTAAATTTAAATTTAATTTATTAAGATATATTAAATTTAATAACTAACATGATAGAGATATAGTATCTCAGATTTAATTTATGAAGATAAATTAAATCTAATGTCTCTTTATTTGGATTAAATAAATAGGTTAAATTAAAATTGTTGGACAGATTTAATTTAAACTGAATTTATTTAATTAGCTCATCAAGATAATTAATGGTTGATGAATTTCAAAATTAATGATGATTAATTTTGAAATTTGAATATAGCCCTCATAGGTTATAAACTTGATAGAGCAGATATACTCATACGTGTATGAGAATTGAGAGCCGCAAGGGAAACCCTAAAAACATTGGAGGTGCTAGCACGCAGTCTCGGTTGGAGAGCATTCATGTGGATACCGGTAGAGGGAGCAGACCTAACGTGTTGGCTCCTAGAGATCATGAAAACCCTAAGTTGAAAAAGGTACGAGTTCTTTCTAACCCGATTTAAACGTCGTTGATAGATCCTCGATTAGGATCGGTAAAATTTTTAAAATTCTTTCGCTATGCCTGTCGATCCTAACACTGAGATCTAACATTTAGATTGGTTACCACTTGGGATGGAAGCTGGTCGTTATTTAGCTTCCGCAAGCGTACAGGTCGCAAGTAATAAATTAGTGAGAAACAAGTGTCATCCACAATGACTATGACAAAAGTGAGTTAACTAATTTAACCATGTTCTTAATTAGGTTGAATGGAATCATTTAAATTTGATCAATTTGTATAAAGACTTTTGATAAAAATAAACAAAGCAAAATAGTGGAAATTGGGAAATTGGATCAAACTTCAAGAGATATTAGCTTGGATTACTTCTTCCCCATTGTATTTCATGAAACTATGCAATTATCTACTTATGTTAATGAAATGAGTCTTACATGCTAGTCAAAGATTCTAAAATCATCAATCAAGCTCTCTAAGTCAAGATTGATTTTTAATCCTCATTAAAATATTCAATCTCTTATTTACAATTAATTAGAATCATCTTTCCAAAGTAAGCCTTCACTTAACTATGCTAGGTTGTTAGATATATTTCTATTCTAACAACAAACCATCCATTTAATCCCTAAACTTTAAGTCTAGCATGATTTTTCTTAAGTTCTACAATCAAAATAGCTCTCTCAAGCATCTTCTAATTGAACAACTCTAATCATGTGGTGATCAAGCACAAAATAGCATTAAGCTCAAAGAAAAATCAACATATATACTCATTAACCAATAAAAGCAAGATAATCCAATAGTTTCAATCCATATAATGGGTAAAAGTAATCCTAATTAGGAGTTTTAGCTACTCATGATTAATACAAAGTAACAACTAAGCTCAAGAATTATAACCATATCAGCAAAATGGGAACAAAAGAGGGGAAAACTAGAAAAGGGAAAGAAAACCCTTGAAATTCTTCACAAATCTCCTCCCAAAGCTCCAAAATCACCAAGAGCTCTCTCCCAAGTAGCCTTCTTGTGTTCTTGACCTTTTCCCTATACAAAATGAGTGATTTTTGGTGCCTCTCTTAGGTTAAAATAATATCAGCAGTGTTACTTTTTCAAAACTCACAGTTTCAGTTTCACACGTTCGCCGTGGGTTTACTATGGCGAATGCCATAGTGAATTGTCATATAGACAGAAGTAAGGCTTTTCCAGGTGGTTTTGCTATAACATTGGCTACAACAGATTTCACGACCAATAGGCAGACAGAAGGGTCATCTTCTGAGGCAGTTTTGCATTGGCTTGGCTACAGCATTTCCACAGTAAATACAGGCTTCTCCTTTATAGTGTCCTTTTTCATCTTCCTCTTGCATTCTTCCCTTTCTTTCATATCTTCCCATGATCTTTGTGAGCTTTTACAACTTGTCATCTTCCACCTAGAAGGAGGAAGGCTTCATGAGCTCTTCAACTTTCATAATTAATCATAACTAATTGCATTTAACTTATGGTTTTGACAAAAGTTTGATTTTGCTTATATCCTATCACATTTTCTTCTATAATTTCTTTATATGCACAATTTGAACCTAAAAATAAGTAAAAAGAGAAGAAAATGTGCTAGAATATTCCTGATTTCTATGAGTTAACAGAAGCCTTCCTGAACCTTGACTCTGTAAATTACTAAGTGCATTAGACAATTGACTCATTTGAGTATAAAGAGCTTGAATTTCCTGTCTTTGTTGTTGTTGTTGTTGTTGTTGTTGCATTTGTTGTTGTTGTTGTTGCTGCTGCATTAGGATTTTCATCATAACATCCATCTTGCTTTCTAACTTTGAACCTTAATCTTGGACTGACATTGATTGTCTGACTTGGTGAAACATCTTGCCATTAGAATTGCCACTTTGATTGAATTGTGCTTGCTGAGCTTGGCCATTTCCATATCAAAGATTTGGATGCTCACGCCATCCAAGATTATATGTATTGAAGTAGGGATCATATTTTTGGCCACCTTGAGTCATAGGTTTAAAAGGGTATATCGCATTACAAGATTCAACTCCATCATTCATGTAGGGGTAAGAGTCGGTTCCATGAGTAGCTAGAGAGCAAATAGAACAAAGTGGTCAACTATAGCAGAAAAGTTAGGTTGTAGGGTAAAAGAAGTAGAAGGCCCCATAGGATTGGTCATATTAGAAGAATTTTGCATATGAGACATAGCCATTTTATCCATAACAGATGCAAACCTATCAATTTTGCTCTCTAGGCGAGACTCAGAATTAGAAGAGAATAATCCCACTTCATTAACTTTGACCTGTTGTCTAGAACCAAATTGTTCGCTATTCTAAGCTTTCCTTTCAATCAATTCCCAAGCATGATCAACAGTCAAGTGAAGAAGAGCACCACCAGCAGCTGAATCTAATAAGTCTCTCTCTAGAGGTAAGAGACCTTTATGGAAGTATTAGATCAATAATGTATATGGAATCTGATGGTGGGGACAACTAGAACATAGCATTTTAAAATGCACCAAATATTCATATATGGATTCCCCAACCATTTGTCGACATCCACATATGTCCTTCCTGATAAACGAAGTGAGAGAAGCTGGGAAATACTTTTCCAAGAACATTTTCTTCAATTAGTTCCATGAAGTAATAAATTCAGGAGGTAATCAAAGCAACCAATTTTTAGCAAATCTTTCTAAAGAGAATGGGAAGGCACATATCGTAATCTGATCTTCAGTCACACCAACAAGTTTCATAGCAGTGCAAACCATGTGAAACATCTTCAAGTGATTATATGCCTCCTTACCTGAAAGACCATTAAATTTTGGAAGTACGTGTATCAATCCAGATTTCAACTCAAATTTTGTATTAATATCAGGATAATTGATGCACCATTCTCATAAATACAGATCAGGTGAAACCAATTCTTTAATGGTCATAACAGGATCAACAATATGAGCATCACCATTCTTATCAGCATTAATAACAATGTGTTCACCATCCATATTGACCTTAGAATCAGAAGACTCAACAATCACTACTACAAAAAAGTAAAGCTGTGGCGCTTATAATTGCATTAACTGTGGCGCTAGAGAAGTGCCACATATCTAGACGCCACTAAAAAAAGCTGTGGCGCTTAGAAGCGCCACAACATTTTAAACTTTTTTTTTAAAAAATACCCTCTTGTGGCACTTGTTTGAGGAAGTGCCATAGGAGGGGGGCCTCCTGTAGCGCTTGCGTCAGCAAGTGCCACAGGAGGGGGGTCCTACTATGGTGCTTACGTCAGCAAGCGCCACAGGAGACCCCCCTCATGTGGCACTTCCTCAAACAAGCACCACAGGAGGGTCCTTTTTTTTCTTTTTTTTTTCTTTTTTCTTCTTCTTCTTCTTTTTTTTCCTGTGGCCCCTTTTTTATGCTTCCTGATTGTGAAGCTTTATATAAAATGAGTGGCTTTCGTGTTTATCATCTCCACAAATTGTCAATCTTTCTATTTTATATTTCAACCTATTATATATATATATATATATATAATTTTCACTTTTAAAATTCAAGTTCCCCAACAATAATGTTCTTACATTAATACTCTCTAAAGCTAACATAAAAAATATCACAATACAAGAACTTGATATGTGAACACAGTACATCAACAACTAATTAAGTAAATTAAAAGATTACTAAAAAACGCAAGCTTTTCGGCAAAAAAATTTAAACAAAGCAAAAAGGCAAATGAAACAAGCTAGGTTTTCACTATTTCCTATTAAATTAGGAACAAAATGGCAAACTTTATATTACGGTTTATCTTGACTAAAAAAAATGTAAACAAAGCAAGTTAGAATGAAACAGTCTTCTTCTTACAAATCTATTAATTGACCAACGCAGGGAGTGGGAGACCACGTTGGTGACGCTAGCTTGAGTGACGAGTGAGCGTGTGGGTGTGTTTTTTAGTGTGAAGATGATAGGAAATGGAGGGAGGGGGCCGACGGATCGACTAAGAAAATGAGAAAGGGAAAGTAGTTTAATGGAGGAGAGAGTAGTTGAATAATTAAAGTGGAGTAGTGGTCAAAAAGAGAAGGAATGGGGGACGGACACGGGACCACTACGCGGGAAATGAAATAATTAAGAGCTATACACTATCCATTTAAAATTTTTCCTTTTTTTTTCAAATGCATCAGCTGTGGCGCCTAGGCATTAGGCGCCATAGCTGATATATGTGTGGCGCCTAAATAGGGGCCACACATGATATATTATATATCATGTGTGGCGCCTAACTATTTAGGCGCCACACATGATCTGGTACAGCTGTGGCGCCTGGTGGGTCAGGCGCCACAGCTGCTTGCGTGGCACCAAGTGCAGCGTCTGTATAGGCAGGCGCCACACTAGGCCTCCCCAATTGTGGCACCTAATCTATTAGGCGTCACAGCTGGTACCCAAAATAAAAATAAAAAAAATTATACAGGTGAAAAATAAAAAAAGGGAAGCTGTGGCACTTGTTTAAAGAAGGGCCACAAAATGTGCGCCACCTTTTACCCTTTTTGTAGTAGTGAATGGGCTGAATAGAGGAACTACTGCCTACAAGAGTACTAGCTCTATTTCTTCTTCGATGGTGAAATGTTCTCTCAATCTCAGGATCAAGTTCAAACAATTTTTCAAAAGAGGATCGGGTTATGCAATAAACAACTACCTAAAAAGTCACCAAAAAACTCAAACCTAGAGCCTAACCGTTGTTTCCTGGTTATCAATGCAATCACCATCATTCCCAAATTGAGTCATTGTGTCAACCTAATTATCAATTGCAGAAAAAATGCACTCAAACTTTGATGGTTGTTGCGATATTCCCCATTCTTCCTTGCTCCATTGCAAATGGTCCCACCACTTGATTTCTCCCTTAATGACCTTCAAGGTTTGGCTTGAGAGTTCTAGCCTTGAAAGGCTTTGAAGCTTTGGGCAATCATAAATTGCCAGATTATTTAGGGTTGGACCTATGTAACATCCATTGGAAATGGTGATCAACTTTGGAAGATAAAGAAGCATTATTTTTCTTAATTTAGGTAGGAAAACCTCTCCTTTTTGTTTGAATGATCCATCGCTTATCAAGGTAGTTATTTTGGGACAATCCCTAACTATAAGCTCCTTCAGTAGTGAAAGATTGCCCAAAAAATCCATGCTAAAGACAATTTCTAGCTCAGGGCAATTTTGCAATAATAAAGACTTCAGCATACCCAAAAAGCAGCGAGGTGGAACTGGACCTTCCCATATGCTTCTTAAACTCTTCATGTGTGATACGTACAAGTACAACAAATGTGAGAAAATATCATTACCACCATTTGATTGTCTCCCATCAATAATTGTTTGCATTTCTCTACATTCTGCCAGCATACATATACGCAGTTGTTCTAAATTGATTATTCTAAATTCTGATAGACACTTGATTGTCTTGTGTCACTCTAGAAATAAAGTCTTACTGTGCCTAACAAACCTTTTTATTTCATTAGCACTACTACAGACAGGGGTTTTAACGTCCCTATTTTGGCACTTTTAACGTCTAAAAATAGGGGGACGTCTATGTAAGTGACATAGTATATTTTAGAAATAACGTCCCTAAGAAAAGGGATGTTTAAAGTAGGACTTTAGACGTCCCAATTTTAAAAAAGGAACATCTAAAGTGAGGACTTTAGACCTCCCAAATAGAGAAAAGGGACGTCTAAAGTCACTGTGTAGGGACTTTAGACGTCCCTATTGAGAATAGGGACGTCTAAAGTCCTTACTTTAGACGTTCCTTTTTTAAATTTTGGCTTCTAAGGTCCTCTACAGGAGGACTTTAGACATCCCTTTTCTCCATTTGGGACGTCTAAAGTCCTCACTTTAAATGTCCCTTTTTTAAAATTGGGACGTCTAAAGTCCTACTTTAAACATCCATTTTCTCCATTTGGGATGTTAAAAGGTTTTATTTTTTTAAAAATGATTATTTATATTCTTCATTACCCAACAAATTAAAACTGCAGAAACAGAATCAAAGATGGAATCATAAACCACAATGTCCCTTACAAAATGGTAAGGACATCCTAGCACTGCAATCTTTTTACTATATATATATGTACAATAACAACAACTCATACAACCTAATATTATATATGTATAACGACAACCAGAAAGTGTCAAAATGTTTGTCATCACACAACTACTAACTAATATAAATAAAAATTTTACTGACCTATATGTTGAAGAAGATGTCCAGTCAAAAAGTCTCTGATCAAATTAATGTCTTCATGTAGGTAGGCATCTTCATTATAAAAAATTTGCAAATTAGAAAACAAGCTTTGATGAACTGAATCAAGTAAATGAATTAATTAGCAATTCAATTACAACACCAAAAATACTATCATTTGAGAATGAAGAAGTGATTACCTATTTAAAATCGCTAATAATTCCACTTTGAATGATGTTATACATATAAAGTATAACATAATATCCGCATTCAGTGTTGCTAGGTTGTCGAGGGCACTTTAAATCAAAGCCAATTGGTTGTTAAAATCAATAAAGATATATCTAAAATGACCGTCAATGAAAGAATTAGAATCAAAACTACTTACTTTCAGAAAATACCACTTTGGGTCTCTAACAATTTTACCCTCACATGACCCGTCTAGGAGTCTATATGTTTGAGTTGTACTATCATGAAAATCAAAATCAATAGAAATTAGAACTATTCATTTTGTTTAAGAATCAATAAAATAGAAACAAAATAACCTATGTGTTAAAGATATATTTTGTTTCATTGTCTGGCCTTTTACACAAGGAATCAAACCAATAAACTACATTGCGGCGAGGATAAAGAACACACAAACTCCAATGGTAACTATAACAACATTTACATATCAAAATGAAGTTAGATGACAAGGCAATTATTTATTAAACATCTTAAATAGACAAAATTAAAATACATACCCTTGAACAATGGGTGCTAAATAACAACAAAGTTTGGTATGTCCCATTGTGTAGCCCACATAGTGAGTCCTTGTCGCCAAAGTATTAGAATCCCTTGTCATATTTTCAGGACATAAGAATCTATATAAATCACATATTTCCATGTCTATGCAGATGTAGTGGAAGCAGCTATAATAGAATTAAAATAAGGAATAAATTATTAAATGTATGAAACCAAAAAATCATTACATGAATTGAAGGGAAAAATTGAAAACCAACTTACTGGATTGCAAATTTCACCCATCCTGCATCTATCTCCTCCAACTTAATAAACTCTGTGAGATCTTTTATGTCAATCGTGTAGGGATACTCTAATATAAGGTCCACAATCCCTTGAGGCATGTGCAAGTTAATCTGGCGAATGCCTTTATAGATCTGTTGCAGCCGTACTAAGAAGGACCATTTTCTCGCATCTTCGTCATCCTTTGAGAACATAAAAAAACAAATTGTTAGTAGGATGCCAACAGATCCCAAGTAATAGTAAGGTAATGCCTACCATTGGAAGTGTTGCTCCCTATACCAATAAGATTTTGAGGCCAAAGGATGAAAGATCCTATTGCCTGACTAATCGTGCCAACCTCTGTCTCAGGAATAGATATGGTTGTACCTTCTTCCCCCTCTCTAACACTTGTCACAATCACCCTACATAAATGCTGTGGAATTTGCTGATGATAGTGGGTGGTAGAAAGTGTGTGAACAAGAGCATCGAAACAACACGTAATAGTGGCGTATCCAAATAGAGGGTGGCAAGTTCTCCCAGTGCTGGAGTGGGAGAAGGGTCGCCAAGTGGTTCCTCCATAGGGTTGTAACTTCCTTTGGTGCTAGGGAAGGCCAGGGATTCTTGAGTTCTACACTCGTCACCTGTCCTATGCGATTCGAACATCTTTGTCATTTCAAGTTGAAGCTCTGGCAGCTCTTGTTAGAGCTTGTCACAAAGTTTGGCCTTGAGCTCTCGTTCGAGCTCCTCTCAAATCTTAGCCACAAGCTCCCTACTAGGTTTAGCTTGTGATGAATAACGTGAGTCTCGTCCAAAATACCTCACGGCACTAACTCCCCTTGTCTCTCCTCGAACATGACCAAGGTTATCTGCCTTCCCAATAGCCATTGACAAGATGTCCATCTGTCTACTTGGATTGAATGAACCTTGGCTACTATGATCTTCTAGTTTATCTTATAGCATACAGTTTATCGTAAATGAAAAGTAAGCACTCTCGATATGGAAAAAAGTATGTACTTATGCTTTAACTACTTACAATCTTCACAGCAACCTCAGCAATAGCCGAATTTATGTACTTCCTACCCTTAATCCTCCCTGCTTTCTATTTTTTGTGACGTGGAAGAGGTGTCGGGGCCTATATAACAATGCTAGGATCTGATTCTGCTACTTCCTTCATTTTCTCTAACTCTTCTTGTATCATCTGCCACTCAAGCTTCCAATAACCACCATGAGACATGTAATACTGATACTTATTTTCTACTTGCCTCTGTGCATTTGTTGTACTTAATTCCTATGAATGAAAAGCAACAAAAAAAATCAATGATATCAAGTATATTAAAATCAAAATCTCTATATCATTATGATAAAAATCTTACCAAAAATTGAGGATCTTCCTGTGATACCACAAACAACCTCCAATCCTCTGGAGACAAATACGAATAATCTTTACATGGATCCTCACCCCTCAGTGCCCTCAAATATACCTTGCTGTTAGCTTGTTTTTAAAACCTTTCTATCATAGACGAACCTCCCCCATCTAGTGCTTGTACATCTCCTTGGTGTCTGGGACATTGTATGTTTGCTACAAGGTAAAACATAAGATAATTATATTTGAAGCAATAGGAATAAAGCTATAATTATCATGATGTATTGAAACTTATATACAAAAAGTTATTGCCAAATCATGTCTTTCATTTGATTAAAGCAACTTTGAACTTGTTGTATATAATCTCCCATATTTCTTCAATAACTCCATAATAGGCCATAAACACTAATATGGGGTTTTTGTCTTTCAAACTGGAAAAGTGCATGGCTTCAGCTTCTACCATCACCCCACTATTTTGTATGGTACTTCTGTCATCTTGATCGTTTGTATAGAAAGAATAGCCGTTTATATTATAACCGGTCAAAATAATGACCTGAAATGAAGGCCCCCAAGCTAGCCACTTGATTGTCTCAAACACACCAGTCTCGCGCGAAACCTTTTCCTTGAACCACTTTATGAATGTCTTGTTTTGCTCAATAGCAATCTGCATGTCATTCTTTCTTGAATTCATGTTCTTTAAAGTCTTTCTGTGTTCATCTATGTAAGGTTGAACTTCTTCCATATTATTTAAGATATACAAATCTACTTGCAACACCTCTTCATGAGGAACATTCTTCACTTTCAATCCTCAGGTTCCCTTGCTTTTCCTCTCTTCATCCTGAGATTGTTCCTTCTTCCCTGACATATAATCTTTGCAAAATACCATAGGCTCTTCAACTACATATCTTTCTACTATTGAGGTTTTTGGTCTATAATGATTTTTAGAATACCCTTTTAAGATCTTCATGTATCGTTCTAAAGGGTATATCCACTTCAGGTAAATTGGACCGTAGAGCCTTACCTCCCTTACCAAATGTGCAAAAGCATACTGACAAGGCTATCATAAACATTTTTCTCCACATGCATCACATCAATACTGTGTCTCACGTCAAGACAACGCCAATATAGAAGATAGAAGAAAATGGATCTCTTCTTCCATATGTTCTTCTCACTTATAGTCCTCTGATTCTTACCAAAGGTAGCATTGATACATTGCACTTGACTATAAACTTCCTCTCCGGTTAACGCCTTTGGAGCCATTCCATGCTCCGGTAAGCCATTAAAACGCTTTCTTAACCTACGATACCGGTGGAACCGATGAAGAAACCTCCTATGGCCAAGGTAGACAATTTTTCTTCCATGCTTAAGTTGATGGAAGTGTGTGTGTCTGCTTCACATATCAAGCATGCTTTATGACCCTTCACACTGTACCCTAACAAGTTTTCGTATGCAGGAAGTCATTTATCATTGTGAAAATCATTGCATGTAGCTTGAAGGACTCCTTATAAGCATCAAACACATCTATGCCTTTCTCCCACAACTTCTTCAAGTCCTCAATCAAAGGCGTCAAGTAGACATCAATATCATTCCCTAGCTATTTTGGTCCAGAAATCATTATAGAAAGCATCATATACTTGTGTTTCATACATAGCCAGGGAGGCAAGTTGTATATTACAAGGAGAATCGGCCACGCACTATATGTACTAGTAAGAGTTCCACACGGATTTATGCCGTCTGTATAAAGCCCAAGCTGAAGGTTTCTCAGCTCTCTAGCTAATTGAGGGAACATTTCATCTATTTTCTACTATTATGGAGAGTAAGCTGGGTGCCGAAGATATTTTCCATCAGATATTCTCTCATAAGAGTGCCATCTTAACTTCTTCTTTTTTGTTGCAGTTGCAAACAAATTTTTAAAACGTGGTATTATTGGAAGATACCACAAAACCTTTAAAGGTTGCCTTTTAGTTGTCCCATCACCACAACCACAATCATTCTTCACTTTGTATCGTGCAGTTTTACACTTAGGACACTCACTAAGACCTTTATAGTCATTTCTATACAGTACGTAGTCATTAGGGCAAGTATGTATCTTTTTATACTCTATACCCATCATAGCTAGACAGGATTTTCTTAGCCTTGTACATATGATTTAGAAGTGCATTATCATCTGGAAACATATCACACAATAATTCAAGCAACAATGTGAAACTATTATAAGTCCACCCACAAGTTGCCTTTAAGTTAACCAAATGCAATGTTCCTATCAGTGTGTGTACTTACTCCCAGGGTACAACGGTGTCTCTGCATCACTCCGTAGGCTGTCATACTCCTGCGATTGTGTAAAGGATTCTACCTCAACATCGTGAATCATTTTCTCCATTCTATCTTCATCTATGACATCCACATCTTCCTTCTTGTGCGACGGACAATATGTTACTTCCTCACCATGCCATATCCACCTTGTGTATCGCATATTTATTCCATCACAAAGTAGGTAATCCTTTATGACATCAACATTCCGTCGAATGTCATTTAAACAATTGACACAAGGATAAAAATACTTCCCATTTTTTGCTTGAGCATTCTTTTTAGTTAATTCAGTAAACTCTTCCACCCCTTTCTCATGTTCTTCACTAGTTCTCAAAGCATTCATCCAACTATGATCCATTTTGTTACTACCTAAGCTATTCCCAATAACACTCACATTTAGAACAATTGTCAATGATATGATGGGATTGCCTTTTTTTCAACAAAAAATTTGGCAGTATTTTCCCTTAAAAACAAACCTGATGAAGGAGGGAGAGGGCAACCGACGTTGGAGGAGGTGTATCACGGTGTAGGAGGTACGCCGGAGGGTGGAGGGAAAGCAAGAAGGTGGAGGATGTGTGTACGTCGGAGCAGGTGGAGAGTAAGAAGGTGCTGGCTGAGAATGGAAGGAGGTGGAGGAAAAAGCTTCCTAGTGCCAACAATGGAGAAAGGAGGAGGAAGAAGAGAAGACGAAGACTCAAGGGAAAAGAGAAGAAAAGGAATGAAGAAAAAGAGAAGTCACGGGAAAAGAGAAGAGAAGGAATGAAGAAAAAGAGAAAGTCACGGGAGTAGTGTTGGTGTGGGAAAAGGGAATGAAGAAAGAATGGAAAAAAAGCAAGGGGAAGGGGAATGCGCATGTCAGAATTTCTGACATGCGCAGGGGATGGATGCCTAAAGGCTAGGTTTAGGCATCCCAAATCTCCCAACTTTAGGCGTCCCAAAGACTTTAACTTTAGGCATCCCAAAACAATTTGAGACACCTAAAGTAATTCACATTACACAAAAAAATAGTGTGGGGGGGTGTGTGTCGACAATAGAAGGAAGGTGGTAGAAGAAAAAGCAAGACAGTGTTGGTTTTCTTTTAATCTTTCTAGGATCAGGTCTTGTATTGGGAAGTCTAGGAGTAGTATTATTTACCAACCCAATCTTTTTTGCCTTTTCGTTGGGACTAGTTCTTGTTTGTATATCTTTATTCTATATTTTATCAAACTCCCATTTTGTAGCTACAGCACAACTACTTATTTACGTAGGACTTATAAACGTTTTAATCAATGGTTCAGAATATTACCAAGATTTCCATCTTGAGGGGGTGCGTGCGAAGGAGGAGGAAGAGTAAAGTGAAATAATGGGAATAATGAAGAAAAAGACGAAATAATGAAGTGATGGGAGTTGGTAGAAAAGAGTAAAGAGAAGGAAGGAGGGGGGACGCATGTTGTTTGACATGCGCAGGGACTCCTTTAAGCTTCCCAAATCCAATTTGGGATCACTACTACAAAAAGGTTGAAAGGTGGCGCACATTTTGTGGCCCTTCTTTAAAGAAGTGCCACAGCTTCCTTTTTTTCTATTTTTTTTAATTTTAGGTACCAGCCGTGGCACCTGGTGGGTCAGGTGCCACAGTTGGTAAGGCCAAGTGTGGCGCTTGGTGGGTCAGGCGCCACACTTGGCCCACACGAAAGCAGCTGTGGCACTTGGCTAACCAAGTGCCACAGCTGGTGGTGGGGCCACGTGTGGCGCCTGCCTTGACAGGCACCACACGTGGCCCAATAAGACCAGCTAAAGGCAGGCGCCACACTTGCCCATTAAATAAAAAAAATTCAAGTGGATTACACTATCCACTGTAGTAGTGTAGGGACGACATCACCATTTACAAACTTCAAGCTACAACTACTTTGTTTAAATTTTGCCTCACATATGGATGGTGTACTTGATATGATCCTTTGCATGTGCCTACCAACAATAAATCTAAAATCAACCTGAAACATACGGTCTGGTATGGCCTTTAGAAGTTCCAGATGTGGGACATATAAGCTAAGAGTTAGTAGATGCTCTAATCCCAATATTTCTGGAAGAATGTCTCATACATTCTCATACCACTGCTCGTCATCAGGGTTCACATCAATCCTTAAATTTTTTAACCCCTTGAATTTTGAGATTACCTCAGATGGAATAATTGTTGAGCATGTATATTGCTTGCCTTTTCTTCCACGATATTCATAGAAGCAAAGGAACAAGCTTTGGAGATTGGTTAGCTCTTGAATCTCTTCTAGCAAATGTATGATCTGAGTCCCATCAAGATCAAGCTTCTCGAGCTTCTTTAATTTTCCAATCTTTGGTGATAATTTCATGAAACATTCACAACCTTTCAAATACATTTCTCTGAGTTGCTCCAACTCAAAAACAGAGTCTGGTAGTTCTCGTAAACTAGTGTAAGATAAGTCCAGGATCTTAAGTAAGGGGATTTTATAGAAAAATGTATTTGGGATTCTTGTTAAATCAACATTCCCCTGCAACATTAAAACTTTGAGTTTCGGGCTGCTTGGAGACAAAGGCAGCTCAAATAGTTTATTGTTTGCCAGTTCCATACGTACAACACTATGCCACGCCTCATCCTTTGGTGTCTCTGTCAGCCCTAATCCAGATTTCTTCATAAAGAAAGGGGTTGGAATGTTCAATGAATGCAAAATAGCATCTATGTCCTCCGGCAATTGGACATAATTATCATTTGAATGATCTTGGATTAAGATATCCATAGCTTCGTGATCATCTGTTAACTGATAAGAAATTTAGTAACGCATCAATTCATTTGATGTTGATATTGAGGATGAATAAGCAACTCATTAGGCAATGCTTTCGTGTTTGATTCATATCATTTCCGATGAAGTTTATGAATGCAATATTCATAACTCTGTTTACATCCTGAAACATATTCATGTCATAAGAAGTACAACATGAACATGTTTGAGGAACATGAATATGTCATAAAAACAATGACCAAATAATTTTGAAGTCGGTTTTGGTTTGTTTAAAAGCCTACCAATCCCCATGTTTCCATTTGTTTAGTCACCAACTAATTGTTATGGTACACTTTATTATTTTTATTATTATTATTATTATTATTATTATTATTATTATTATTATTATTATTATTGCACATAATTAATCAAGTCAATCTTCAACCCTCAGATGATATTTTTTTTTTATTTGATCAAAAGTATAATCATTTTTTAGACTTAGTGCGGAAAAGGTTTTCGCCTTCTATAATAAGTGAGCTTCCGGGATTCTAACTTGTATGTTCTTCCTTACAGGTGAGGTCACTTACCATCTCAACCAATAGCTTGGCAGTGCAGATGATAACTTTTTCATTATTAAAAAAACATGCCTCCTTAAGAAGCACCAAGGTTTCCAACCCAAAATATGACCAAGTGCTTCATTTCTTTTTCTCAAACACGATGAACAATTTTATTATTAAAAATCAATCTTCACTCATGCCACTAACTTTTTCATGATCCATACATACAACTCAGCTCTACAAATAAGAGAAATATGGATGAGGGCAGAGTCATACCAGGTGATCAGGTGTTTTCTCTGGAGTTGATGAAGCCCAAACCTCCGCCTGTTGGGTAGAGAGCTGCAGATTAGTGGGCTTCGCTCTCAGCTTCCCTCTAATCAATAAATTGGAGTGCTTGCTCAATCGTTGAACCACGCCCTAAAGATCAGAGGAAACTTCCACGCAACTTCGCTTATTTATTTATTTCTTTATTAAATTTCATTTCTTTCCCCTGTGTCATTTTTATCTTTCTAGTGGCCACTAATAATATGACTAGTCTTTTGTTTGCTCACTCATTTGTTTTTCACTATACTTTTGATATATCTTTTTTTCTTTTTGTGAGATTTTTCTGTGATATAATCAATTGCCAACATTCCATTATTGCACTTAGTGCGTTATCCTAATGACAAAGTAATCATTTATCCGTATTAACTAGTTTCATAAAAAAAGCACCGGGTACCAGTTTGGCCTCCTTTCCACTTCCAAAAGAAAAAAAAACAGAGATATGCGCCATTTTCATGAATTATTTCCAAAATGTCTTACCCTATATGGATCTTAAGTCAAAAGCATATTATTAAAATTCAACTCAAGTCAATTGGCTAGACTAGTTATTTTTTCCTTTTTAGAGACCACTAATAATATGACTAGCTTTTTGTTTGCTCACTCATTTGCAACAAGTTATTAGGTAGTCATGCCTATCATAAACAAATTTGACAAAAAAACAAGGATTAAATGTGCACGTACCAAAACACAGCTAGTCTAATTGGTTTTGATAGCCATAGACAAATGTTTACATTTTACCAAATAAAACAATGCCACATATTTGGTTTGGAGAACAAGAAGAAGAAACCAGTTCATGTTAAGCAGGCAAAGAGCAAGAAGACTCGCGATCTGGCCCACCAAGTTTTACCACGGCATCAACAAAACGTTCATGCAGCCCAGACGTCCAGAGGGAAAGTGGCTTTGAGCTGAGATTAGAGTTGTTGGCAGGATGGTTTCGTCCACTGAGAGGATCCATTGCACTTCCATCACAATCCAAATGCTGACCATGAACTAATAAATTGCTTCCAACTAGAGCTGAATTAGGAACAGTCTTTGGTTGATACATCTCTCATTTATCTGACAGCAATTGGATCACAGTCAACAGAATGGACCATGGGAAATGAATAAGAATTTCACATAACTACCAACATAAACTTACAAGTGCAGCTCAAAGAAGGAAAATATTGAAGAAATGTAAAAAATTTCCTAGGTTGAGAAATGCATACTTCTTGGAATGTTAGAAAATATGTCATTATATTTACGTGTTAAACAAAGAATACAAAGAATCAGTATAACGCAAAGAACAATAAAAATGTCTCATGCCCCAATCTAACCTGATTTCCATAAAAGAATGTCTGAAAAACTAAGAGTTCCCTTCAATTAAACATCAGGCTGATAGCAAAGAGAAAAGGAAGTAAAGGTTATTTTTATATCCTACTGTAAACAAACTTATTCAAAGACTTAGAATCCCTAACATTCCAAAACACATATATATACATATATATAAAAGCAACCAGAAAAAAAGTTTGATCTGCATTAACCAGCTGATCTATACAACATATCAAGAGATAGTTGGAGAACCACAAAGCGAAGAAATAGCAAGTAGTGCACCCCATACGAGACACAGCAGTGAAACGTTTATTGCCTTCCTTTTTGGTGGCAGGACTAAAAAATTACCAGAGAATGGGCATATCATATACTAACAACAAGAGGCAAGTTATTTAGACATATTTTAAATTTAAGATTAATAGCATTTAATTACACAGTTATTACTAAAGTTTACACATTCATCATCTGAGTTTGTTGCATCAGTGTTTTTGTTAGCAACAATAACGATGGTAGAATTATAGGATCAAAAATATACTTTATAAAGTTAAGAGAACAAAAGACCTCATAAATTTAAAGGATTAAAAGCATGCTTTAGGGAAAAAAAAGAGAGAGAGATAAAAATGAAGTTATAGTTTCTATAAACGACTATTGCATGTATTTTGAAAGGAATCATATTATTTATGACATGTGTATTGTATGCTTCTTATATATAGTTTCATTTTTTTTAATTGATTTTAATTGGCTATAATTTATTTTTTAAATTAATTTTATCTTAAATTCGAGAAGCCCATCCTTATAGTTTAGGATGCAATGTAGGTTCAAAAAATAGCATGTGTATATACTAGTTTGATCAATGTCTTTTTGCATTCACTATTATAAAAAAGGCAATTGTGACATTTCTTTTTACAATAACTATGGAGGGAGCACCACATATCTTATCGCTACTAAAAGAAGTTATGGCCCTTCCCTAAGCACCACAACATGTATATATATTTTTAAAAAAACAACATTTCCTGTGGGGGCCACAAAAACTTTCTCAAGGAAGCTCCGTAGGAAGTCTATATATTTTTTAAAAAATTTTTGCTTCTTGTGGAATTTTTAGAAAGAAGTGCCATAGCAAGAATTTTTTTAAAAAAAATAATTTTTTTCATATTTTTCTTTTAGAACCCTATAATTACAGTTGGCAACACACTTTAAACATATTTCCATATCCACAACAAAATAAAGAAAAGTAAACCACAATCAAATAACTCCAAAATGATATAAATTAACAAATAACTAATTAACAAAATCACTACTAAGTAAAATACAAGTGTTAAAAATAAATAATTATTTTACTCAAGCAACTCATCAATGTTAACAATTACTACAACAACTAAAAATTATAACTGCTACATATGCTCATATACAACCTATATATAATAACATTTAATTTTATATCATTTATTTTTTAGAATATAAAAATGAGAATATTTTTTTCAAATCTTATAATACATTAAATATAAAAGACATTGAGCAAATTAAACTATTAACTACTAATAAAATTAGATTTGTAAGATCAAAAATTAAAAAACTTACAGTGTATAAGAAGCTTGGATAAAGTGAGCTGAAACTTTAAACACAACACCTGGAAAAAAAATTAATAAAGGAAAAAGACAAAGACAAAGTTGCATGTATGTTTTCAAAAAAAAAGAGTGGTTAAGAAGACAATATGCTGCATGTAGCTTTAAAGTATAAAAAGAAAAAAAAAGGAAAAGTGAGTGGGTACGTACTTACAGGGCGAAATAAAACTATAAGGAGGAGGAAATGGGACCAAAAGGGAGGAGGAGTGGGGTCGGTTTGATGCAAGAAATAGGACTAAAGAAATGAGGAGGAAGTGCCGAAAATGAAAAGAAGAGAAGGAGGAAATGTGAGAAGTGATGGAATAAAGGAATGAGGAGGAAGTGCTAAAGTGGGACGGTGATGAGTGACAAAAAGAGGAGAAGGAGGAAATGTGAGAACCAAGAGGATGAGAAGTGATAGCATGTATAAGATGAGGAGTGGGGATCAAGAGGATAAAGGTGATATAAGTAAATTGTGGGGGAGAGAGAAGGGTTTGAAAAATATTTAAAAATATATATATATATATATATATATTACTTTGTGTGGTGCTTACTAAGCCCAGTGCCACACAAAGTAATATATATTTTTCAAAGCCTCAAGTGCCACACAAAAAGCATAGCAGTTGTGGCACTTTATTGAGCAAGCGCCACAGCTGCTATTTCAGTTTAAAAAAAAAACACTTTATGTGGCACTTGGTCAAGCAAGCACCATATAAGGCCACTAAGCAGCTGTGGCGCTTACCTAAGAAAGTGCCACAGCATACCAATTTTTAAAAAATAAAAATAAAAAAATTCCAAAAGATGAAATGGCACAGAATATACGCCACTATTCCATATTTTTTAGTAGTGCTTCTTTTTTTGTGGCAGGACTAAAAAACCATGTGTGTTGTATATACTTCCTCTCTCTTTCTCATGTGACTTGCAGAAATGGCTTAGATGGAATGCAACTAAGAACCCAGGCAAATCGAGATTTCAAAGATGGCCATGGATGCGGATCTTTTCTAACGCTCGTTGGCTGATTTTGGAAGGCGAGATGCTCACAGTTATTCGAGAATCAGGCAGCAATGTCGAATGAAGTTCTCCATCGAAGTTTATTCCACTTGATGGAGGAGGCTTTAGAGGGGAGACTTAGATATTCTATATTTGCGGGAAACGTGTTCTCAGACACTTGTTGGGGTGCACCATCCCCGGGTGACGTTCGTGTAGATGTAGATGCAACTGTCATGGAGCAAAACCAGGCGGCAATTGGTGGTTTGATCAAAGATGAAGCAGGAAACTGGATAATGGGTTTTATGAAGAACCTTGGGACCTTTTCAGTAGCCGTTGCAGAGATAATTGCAATTAGAATAGGTCTTGAGGTGAGTCAAGCCTATAACCTTCACAACATCCAGGTATTCTCAGATTCAACGGAGGCAATAAATGTTACTAAGAGATAGCGGTGTAGATCATAAGTCCAGAGATTTATCCAAGGTGCAGAACTCGGTTCATGCTTGATAGGAGGCATGTCAAGGATGACACTAGTTCTATATTTTAGGAGGTGTCTGTTTTGATTTCTCAAGCTCAGGCTTGCCTTGTTGTATTCCCAAAAAAAAAAATCATTCTTTTTAAGGACATTGTGGTTTGGATGCTTTTAAATTAAATTGGACAACATAAATCCCTCTAGCTGCCTTTTGTGGTTGAAGGACACTCACTAATCTACGTCATGATAATATTCTCTCTCAGATGAAAGGAATCATAATTCTCATCAACACTATTTAGAGAAGGCGAAACATGGCCTTACATGAATGATCAATATCAACTCCTCTTGCAGTGGCACAAGAGATTAGAAATGCTCTCTCTGATCTTGCATTCTCTCACCAATCAGATTGCTCTATTGTAGTGTCTAATGATCCTATTCGGGAATCATATTTCAATTTCAACAATTCTAATTGGGTTATTCTACTTCGAAGAGTAAAGGCCAGAAATAAACCTTTAATATGCCATACATGGATTTGTTTCAAAGGTCAACTTTTACAGCATTTTAAATGGGCTAAGAGAATTCAAGGACATGACACTTTTAACTACAAGTGTTTTTGGTCCTCCCTTTGTTGGATCATTAATTATTCCTTCTTTTCTTCTAGTGCTCAATCACTTCAAGTGTTGACTTCAATCAAGCAAGTTGCTAAGATTTCCATCTCTAGTCACGGAACAAATGAAGTTATCATGCTGGACATTTCCTCCTCTTGCAATTTGGTTTCTTGTTTAGATTTAGTGGTAGTTAATGCTTTTCATTCTGTATTCTCTAAATTTCCTAGGTTTTACTCATCCTCGTTACTGTATGGGAAAATCGCTGATAAATACTAAATAAGCAAATTAATTGCTCTTTGCCACCAACACACATGAGGGACTGAACTTGCACTAAAATTGAACTTAAAAAGACAAAAAAGCCCTCAATTTGATAAGAAAATTTTAGGCGGGAGCTGAGGAAGGAGAAAGTACAGTTCTGAATCCCTTCTTTCTCTTCCATTTCCGGCCTGCAGAAGTTCAGCGTCGTCTCCCCTCACTCGGCCGTTTCCTTGGCTTGTGTCTGTCGGCAGTGTCATCTCCGGCTACTCCTCCAGCGGCCGCCGTCTCATTGGCTCGTGTTCTTCGGATCTGTCGTCTCCAAGTGCTCCTCCAGCGGATCTGTCGCTTGCTCCTCCAGCGGATCTGAATCCCACCGTCGCTTGCTCCTCCAACCTAAATGCCTCCTTCATTCACCTGATCTTTTTCATACCTGCCCAATGGTCATCCACGCTATGTGCAAAGGATGAAGATCCATTATGTGCCAATGATCTATCGTTTTGTGCAATTACTCTTCCTTCATGTGCCAATGATCTTCCGTTTTGTACAATTAATTTTTCATGATGTTCAATTGATCTTCCATGATGTGCATTTGATCTTCAGTTTTGTGCAATTACTCTTCCATGATGTGCAGTTGATCTTCCATTCTGTGCAACGGATCTTTTCCATACGTGCCCAATGGTCATCCACACTATGGAAAAAATCTATTCCACAAAATGGGAGATCAATTGCACATCATGGAAGAGTAATTGCATATAATGGAATATCATTGGCACAATGGATCATCCTTTACACCATGGAAAAGATCTATTGCACAAAATAGGAGATCAATTGCACATAATAGAAGAGTAATTGCACAAAACAGAAGATCAAATGCCCATCATGGAAGATCAATTGACCATCATGAAAGATTAATTGCACAAAATGGAATATCATTGGCACATGAAGGAAGAGTAATTGCACAAAACGACATATCATTGGCACACAATGGATCTTCATCCTTTGCACATAGCGTGGATGACCATTGGGCACGTATGGAAAAGATCCGTCGCATAAAACGGAAGATCAATTACAAATCAATGAAGAGTAATTGCATACAATGGAAGATCATTGGCACAATGAATCATCCTTTACACCATGGAAAAGATCCATTGCACAAAACGGGAGATCAATTGCATATCATGGAAGAGTAATTGCACAAAAATTGAAGATCAACTGCACATCATGGAAGAGTAATTGCACAAAACTGAAGATCAAATGCACATCATGGAAGATCAATTGAACATCATGAACGATTAATTGTACAAAACGGAAGATCATTGGCACATGAAGGAAGAGTAATTGCACAAAATGACAGATCATTGGCACATAATGGATCTTCATCCTTTGCACATAGCGTGGATGACCATTGGGCAGGTATGAAAAAGATCAGGTGAATGAAGGAGGCATTTATGTTGGAGGAGCAAGCGACGGTGGGATTCAGATCCGCTGGAGGAGCAAGCGACAGATCCGCTGGAGGAGCACTTGGAGACGACAGATCCGAAGAACACGAGCCAATGAGACGGCGGCCGCTGGAGGAGTAGCCGGAGATGACACTGCCGACAGACACAAGCCAAGGAGACGGCCGAGTGAGGGGAGACGACGCTGAACTTCTGCAGGCCGGAAATGGAAGAGGAAGAAGGGATTCAGAACTGTACTTTCTCCTTCCTCAGCTCCCGCCTAAAATTTTCTTATCAAACTGAGGGCTTTTTTGTCTTTTTAAGTTCAATTTTAGTGCAAGTTCAGTCCCTCATATGTGTTGGTGGCAAAGAGCAATTAATTTGCTTATTTAGTATTTATCAGCGATTTTCCCTTACTGTATGTGTAATATTATGTTTTCTTGTTATTAATATTATTTGATCTTTTCCAACAAAAAAAAAGGGGCATTGTTAATGGTTGACACTAGGCTAGTCATTTATAGGGATTGATAGGTTTTATTGTCTCATAGTTATAGAGGAAATCTTACTTCAGCAAATGATCTAGCAGAGCTTTTGTATTTTTGTTCAATTTTCAGCTATTGTAAATGATGTGGATATTGATAAGGGCGGGTAAGCTATTGTACTGTTGGATGCTTTATTAGCAATTAATGCTACTATTTACTCGAAAAACAAATAAAAAAAAATTAATGCACCCAATAAAAAAACAACTTGATTTAAAACTGAGGGAAATAATAAAAAAGGTCATATTAATTTTTCCTTATATGTTTGGTACCTATTATTTAATTATAACAATAATCATAAAATAGTATTAGACGATATTCCTATTAGATAATAGTTTATTCCTTTTTTACAAATTTATACAAATAAGAGCAAAACTAATTAAAACTTATTCTAAAATTTAAAGATATTTTAAGTTGAACATAAAATTAAAAGATTTACTTACTACGACCAAGGGTAGGTGTAGTTGACTTCTCCCCCTCTTTTACTCTTCTTTTCCTTTCATTATCATTGGATTAAAAATTTCGCCCATCCATATTTAATATGTTATAAAAATATTATTATAATCGTTTCTTAAAAATACATATATAAATTTAAACGGTTAAAATTTGATTTGAAGATATGCATATTATTGCTATTATTATAGAATAGATTTTCTTCCCATCTTTTTCACTTCAATTTTAAATTGTTCAAATCCAATTTTAACCATTTAAATTTATTTTTTTAAAAATAATTATAAAAATATTTTTATAAAATGTTAAATCTATTACTATCAAAATTTTAATCTCATGATGATTAGGGGAAAAACAAGAGTAAAGGAGAAAGGTGAGGGAAAGAAGCCAACTCTGCCTTGAGCATATGAAAACGAACATAGGTGCTACTTCAATCGTAACAAACTGAAAAAAGATGCCGGGGGAATGTATGAATCAATGCTTGCTTCCCATAAATTCTCTTGATTTCAAAATCTTATGAGTTGGCTGGTGTCATGACAAGCAATTAATTAATAAAAGCATAAATTGTATAACGCACCTCATCCTGAGTTCTGCATCTGTAATAAAGATGGTTATAACTGCTTCATATTCAATAGTTGAGTGCCAGTCAAGCTGCTAGCTAGCTAGTTCAAATCAAATTTTAATCGTTTAAATTTATTTATGTATTTTTTAAAAAATAATTATAATAATATTTTTTATAAAATGTTAAATCATGATTATCAAAATTCTAATCTAATGATGATTAGGAGGGGAAAAAGAGTAAAGGAGAAAGGTGAGGGAAAGAAGCCAACTCTGCCTTGAGCATATGAAAACGAACATAGGTGTTGTTTTAATAGTAACAAACTGGAAAAAGATTAGGGGGGAAGCATGAATCAATGCTTGCTTCCCATATATTCTCTTGATTTCAAAATCTTATGAGCTTGGCTGGTGTCATGACAAACAATTAGTTAATAAAAGCATAAGTTGTATAACTCACCTTACCCTGAGTTTTGCATCTGTATAAAGCTGGTTATAACTGCTTCATATTCAATAGTTGAATTTGTTAAAATCCTTTTATTTATATTATGAATGTTTTCATAATGGGATTGTCAAAACCATTACAATTTTTGTCAGTTATGAGATTAACAAGTTTAGTAATGATTTTGACAAGAATTGAAGGTATAATAGCTTTAACAAAATCAATAATGAAAATGACAAAATGCGTAATGGTTTTAACAAAACGAGTAATGAGATTGACTAAATGAGCAATATATATAAAAATTAATGTGTATATATATATATATGTATAATATAAAAAATGGAATGATGGCTTTAACAAAATCAGTAATGGAAATGACAAGTTCAGTAATGATTTTGACAAAAATTGTAATGGTTTTGACAATCCCATTATGAGATTCCATTATGAAAATATTCATAATATAAATAAAAGGATTTTAACAAATTTAGTAATGAAATTGACAAGTTTAGTAATGATTTTGACAAAAATTGTAATGGTTTTGACAAAAACATTTTATACAAAAATGCTGATTAAAACATGCAAGTTAAAGTTCATCAGCAAACGATTTAGTTAATACCGTTATGAATTTTGTTATTTTCATTACTGAATTTGTCAAAGTCATTACTGACTTTGTCAAAGCTACTACTGACTTTGTCAAAGCTACTACGCCTTTATGTGTAAGAGCGAAGAAAGCATCCTCCTTGTATTGAGAGATTGTGAGCAGGCCCAGAGAGTGTGGTTTTCTTTAACTAACCATTTATACTCTACAATGTTTGCTTCTGATAATTTGCAGGATTGGCTTAAATGGAATTCACAGCATTCCCCAGGAAACAAGAGGATGGCTAGATGGTCTTGGCAAAAAATTTTCAGTACCACATGCTGGCTCCTCTGGAAGAACCGGTGCTGTCAGGCATTTGAAGGTAAAGCTGATAAACCAAAAGAGTTAGTTCACAAATGCATTTACCATCTTTCGGAAAGTGTGGAGAGCGGGCGCTTTCATCATCAGATATTTCAAGTTCCGGAGAGAGGTCTTCTAAATTGGCAACCCCCTGAGGAGGGCTATCTCTGAATTGACGTCGACGGTTCGACTGCTAGTGATGGTCAATCAGCCTGTGGAGGAGTCATCCGCAATCACCAAGGCAACTGGATACGTGGATTTCAATAGAAGTTAGGACACTCTTTCCCAAATGCTGTGGAAATCCACGCAATCCATCGAGGACTTCATCTATGTAAGCAGATGGGACTTAAGAAGATCAGATTGTTCATAGACTCTCTTCAGGCCGTCCACTTACTATCGACACAGTGTGGGATTGATCACCCTTTACACGACGTTATCTTAGATACCAATTCCCTTATCTATGCAGACTGGGACTTGATGATTTCCCAAACACATAGGGAGAACACTCGTTGTGCGGATTATCTTACACTAATGGCTCATTTCAACACCCAGATTTATGCCGAATTAGGGTCACCCCCCATGGAATGCATCCGTCTTTTTGCATTAGAGCGTAGTTTGTTGCCACATGAACAATCGGTGGGTTCTAGCCCCTTGATTCTGTAATCTTTCAAACTTTGCTTGCCTTTGTATCACAAAAAAAAAAAAGCTACTACGCATTTATTTATATTATACATATTTAATAATGCATATATATATATCAAAGGAGCTTTGATGGCCCAATGGCCACCATGCCTCTTTGCTCATCTCATCCCTTGCCATTCTCAAATAATTTTTATCAGAAAAAAAAAAAGTAATAGTTTATTCCTTTTTTACAAAAGTCCCTAAATAATTAATTAGAAAACCCTCCCACTATGTAATGCATCCAAAATTGTTTAAAGAATTAATTTTGGCACTTTTCAACTTAAATTAAGTTTTACAAAAATTTTGAATAGTTAAATAATTGTCTAATGTTAATTTCCAAATATTTAGACAATTGAATAACTCATAAAAAAAATAATTTTGCAAATTTTCCAGAATGTGAAAGTTGTCAAAATTAACCATTTTCATTAATTTAAACAATTTAATGTGACATAATCAAAATTACAAATAAAACAGAGATTAAACACTGAAGAAAAACGTTTAATTAGACCAATAGTTGTTTCTGAAAATTTTAAGGCCCATAGTCCAGAAAAAGAAGAACATAACAGGTCACAGAAAATTTTTGACATATCATTTTTTTAACAAAATTGAAGTCCAAAATCCTTTTGTGTCAAGCCAAACAAAAAATTTAAATAAGCCTAGTAGCTCAGGCCCAACAGCGTATTTTTCATTTGATGGCAGAAAATGCAAGCCCAACACGTCCATGGCCCAGATGCAATTATTTGGCCCAGAAACTCTTTTCCCCTTCAGCCCAGATCTGTAAAATGCGGCGTTTCACTAAAGGGAAAAATGACGCCATTTTTGCCCGTGGGAGGGCACTCCTCTGTATCACTCCAAATGATGACGTTTTGACTAAGTCAAAATGCTGTCGTTGGGGTCGTCTCTCCCACCCACTTTCTGTAACCTACCTGACTTGCAACCCGTTAACGACCTGGTTGGGTCGCTGAAACCCGCGAAACTAGGCCACTTCGTTAGGCGATCGGAGAGCTCAAGATGGCAATTTTAACGGCGGCTCTTACTAGAAATTTGATCAAAACACAATATTGGAGTAAATTCACAGAAAGCGCCGCAAATCATGATGAAATTGAAATTTAAAACAGAATTGAATCAAAGAAATTTCTCGCCCTTGACGGTTATGATTACGGTGAAGCATAGGCGATGTTCATCAAAGAACTAAGAGTTCTCTCTCTTTTGCCAAACAGATCCAGGCACATATAATCAAAACATGATATTCAAAAAATCTCACGCAATTATTTCATAAGCAATTACAAAATTAGAAAAGAGCAGTCACAAATTCAGAATACCATGCAATCTTCGGGCTCCTCATAATTTTCGATGAAGAAAATGACGGTGCCATCGAAGAACAAGATTGTTCTTCTCTTGTCCATTAGCCCAAACATCCAAATTGAAAATCAAGGATAAAATTCCCAGAATGAAACATGTATCAAGGAGTAACCAATGTATTCTTTATATATGCTTTAGATTTCCCAAATATGATCAAAGAGCAAACCCTGAAATTTCATCGATTAAAGATTAATTATATCTCCTACCGTATCAATAATCTGAAAATCAATTATTTATCAGATTCTACAAAAACTTTAATAGAGGAAAGCACTGTAATTTAAAAATTCAGGTTGAAAACCAACTCAACTACTTTATCATATTATTTTTCAAAATAGAAAAATAAAATAGCATGCATAAAATACTAGGTAGAGGAGAATCCAAAAACCTGCTCAGATGCTACATACTGGAATAATCTAACAATAAAAATTCCAATATATTATAGAAATCCCATAAGAGAGAGCAGCAACTGAAGACTTGATGAAATACCTCCAGCCATAGTGATTCTGCATGTATCTCACAATCTGGAAATTGTTGAAAACAAGAAAGAATTAGAATCCGAATATAATATAATAGGTTAGGGCTTCTTCTAACGGGTAATCCAAATATAATATAATAGGATAGAGCTTCTTCTAACGGGAAGATGAGGCACAATGATAGTCTGTAAATAGCCGTCACCCATAAAGGAACCTCTAAGGAGCAAGTAAGTATTCGACATACTGTTCTAAGACCCAACCTAGGCTATTTATAACATCACATCAAGGTTTGTAATAGCTTTACTAGTGAGTCAGGTGACCCTAAACCAAATCTTTATCCAAATCACTTTGCAGGACATAATCAGAATATATTTTATCCAAAATATATTAAAATGATAATATTTAAAGCAATATGCTAATATTCGGAATATCTTCATAATATCTAGGATATTCATTTGATCAAAATAACCAACTAGTATATCCTTTATATGATCAAAGAATAAACATATATCTAGATATAATCTAAATAAAAATATTATCATTCTAATAGAATATCTAACATCTTATATTTAAAACTAGAGGGAATATTTGCTAAATATTTTAAACCTTATGGTATCATAGCCATGAAGTTTCCTATGACTTTTTTTCAGTGTGCCTCCACGATGTTGTCGGTGCTCATTAGTGGAGGAGGAATATCGTGTCTATTGCTCTATCAGATTGTTCAAATTTTATTTATTTCGGACAGTTTAATTTAGTTTTCTAAATAAAGTTGTTATTATTTAATTTTTTTTTTGTTGAACACTAAAAAAAATAAGGCTGTATGATTTATTTTCAAAAAAAAAACCAATTTCAAATTTGAAAATAAACATTAAGAATAAAATATGATTGAGATGATGAACACGCGCCACATTTTTTTTATTTTGGCAAAATTACTTATAAATACCTGTTTGGAAATTTTTTGCTCTTACCTACCGGAATTCCTGTATGAAAATGCCTATAAATAACGTCTTAAAAATTGAATACTTGATTTTTTTTTTTTTTAACAGGGAATACTTGAATTTTTAAGAGATGCAAATTTATAAGTGATTTTGCCTTACCTACCGGACTTCCTTAGAATGAAATTTTGTTGCTCTTACTCTTACCGACTGGAATACCGGTATTTTATTGCTCTTTCCAAACAGGTATTTTACTGCTCTTACCTACCGGAATTTTTTTACTCGCATATGATTTAGAGAGAATTGTGAAAAAATACCTCATTGACAAATTAATTGTTAAATGGGACTTGGGAAAATTGTCTGCATATGGAGGGAAGATATTATATACATGGGGGAAGATATTGTGCATATGGGGGGAAGATGTTTTGCACACACATAGAGAAGAATATTGCACACAGGGGAAGATCTTATACACACCCGGAAGATCATTTGCACACCGGGGTCCCATTTGACAATTAAGTTACCATTAAGGTATTTTTTCACAATTCTCCCAATGATTTATCTTAAGTTATTTGCAAGTAATAAAAATTATCTCTTGAATTTTTTTAAACAACGGAAATTATTTATCGGATTTTAATTAAAACCTTAAATTTAAAATATACGGAGGAAGGTGCAAGTTTCCTTCTTTTCTGTACAGCACAGCTTAAAGTTGAAATATGTTTTAAATTTATTTGCCATATATCAATTTCTGAACTATTGGCCGAATAATAGTCAACAAGCAGCGTCTAAATTAGTGCTGTTAGTCAATAATGGAACAATTTATTTTTAAAATTAGGCACTTATTGTTTGTTATATACATATGCAAATAGCTTAAGATAAATCATATGTGAATGGTTTAGTTTGCTATGAATTTAATGTTTTGTATTAATACTTCGCCTGTCATCTTCTGTGTTGCAAATGATCCTTGTTTATTTAATTTGCAGTACTTTATTTTTATTCACTTCTCTCTGATCTACCTGTCAAAACTTAAAACAATGTTTTCCCCCTTTCTTTTTCCTTATCTTATATCCGTACAACTCTTGTGGTTAATCTTTATCTGTTTATCATTTTCTCCACTTTTAAATTATTTTGATTGGGGTTTTCGTTGTAAGTTCCCTTTCGTGATACGGTAGCGTTTCGTAGCTAGGCTGACTTCCTTGTTTGGCATGTTGACGCAAAACTGATGCTTGCTTCTTTTCTCTTGATCTACCTTTTTTTTTTTTTTGGTCGAAAATTCGCTTGATCTACTCGAGCTTGTGACTTGTATGTGATCACTCAGAAGCAAAACTAGTGGATTTCATCTTTTCATCTCTCGTCCAAATCAGGTATAATTTTACTCTTTGCTCTTACATTTCCTTATAATTATAACATCTTATGTAAGTTACTAATTTTATAAAATTAACCTAAACTTCGACTAGTTGTAGGTAACCCCACATTTCAAAAATTTAAATTTAACATTTTTAATATTAAACCCATTCAATACAGTAAAACCATCATTATATTTATAACTAAAATATCTTTTTTTATATGGGGGAAAATATATTTGATCCTAAAATTGTACAATTATTCAATTAAAATATATTATATTGAAACTGTTTCATATTTATTAGAATAATAATTAAAAAGTCCACAGTGATGTAACAAAAATTTCGTTAAACAATTGTACGTAATATATGATCAGATTGCTACTTGCCAAGAGAAAATTTCTAATATATAAAAGTAGACTTTTATTTTATTTTTTATTTTTTTAATGTCATTACGCTATATTTTGCAGTAACAAAAGGATATTTTAATTTATAAATTATAATAAGTTTTTTTACTGAATTTATTAGGAAAATCTCTTTAAAAAACATTCGAATTACCCATCAAGGACAAACACCATGCAAACCAAAGAAAATCATATTCATTATGATCAAAGTAGGTATAAGAGAGTCTCAACTAGATGCATAAACCAAACAACCAAAGCTATAGAGGAGCTGAAAATTCTAGAACAAATGTTCCTCACCACGAACACATGTACTATTTCCCTCGCACCATGCCTCCAAATGACAACCCAACTGATTTATTGTTTTTCTATTTCTCTAATATGTATAATTAGACCTCTCTGCCTCTCCCTAATTTGCCCATCTCCACTTAAATAAGTGAGACACAATGAGCCCTAAATTAGGAAACCCCAATAGAATATTTTTTTTCTCACAACGAATAATCAAGAAACTTTCTTTTTTTATTCTCTCACTATTTTTCTTCTTTCCTCCCCCCCCCCTTTTTTCATTTCATAAATTTAGGTCTTTCTTCAGATAGGAAGGAAGCCCAAAACCCAACAATTCATTCTCCTTCTACATTCAAATAGTTATATGCAAGGGCCCTGCTTACCACTCTTATTTCACTTTTTATTACTTTGGTTTTGTCGGCCGCAGGAGCACCGATGAGTAAGTGCCGAGAGGTCATTGAGGTCGGAGCTTCGGCATTGGCATGATAGTTAATAATAAAAAAAGATTAATTAATAGTGAATTAACAAGAGTTGTGAAATCAAAGAAGTTACGAAAAAATAGTTAGCAAGCAGTGCCTTGATTACTTTAGTTTCGCTATTTACTACCTTAGTTTTTGCTTGTCCCCGATGTCAGAGGTCCCTTAACTAGCCAGCAAGGGGTGCTGAGGTGCTTCTTTTTCAAAGAAAACTGATGGCGATTATGTCTTTTAACAGTATTTTCAAATTTCAAATCAGTCACCTGGACTGATTTGGCATTTTATAAATTTGACATACTAATTTGTCCTTTTGACATTTTATGGCATTTTAGTGTCTTTTGCCCTATAATATATATTTAAATTATGTAACTTATGTTCTTTACATCATTTTATTTCTAAAATTGCTTTTTAATTATGTCATCTATACAAGTTTATTCTATCAAACTGACTTTTTTTTTTTAAAATAAAGTCTATATAAAAAATGACAATACACAATTGCAGGTTGGAATAGTCAATTGGGATAAGAATTATTTTGGCAGAGCTGCCCTCAGTTGCAAGGAACGAAAAACCAAACCGGACAATTAACCGGTTGTGATACAGGTTTAAGGGTTAATGGGTCAACCGGGATCTAACCGGTAGTCGAACCGGTCATATTAAAATATTATAATTTAATTAAAATAATATAATTCAGTTAACATGAATAAAATTATTCATACTTAAATTATAAAAGATAATATTTTTAAATATATTCCATGTTTTATAAAATATTTATGCCTATAAAATTTTTTCCTAACTTTATTTTATTTCCTTTCTCTTTCTTTCTTATTTTTTCCCCTTTTAATAAATTATCTCTATTTCTTTTTTTTCCTCTTTCTATTCCCTTTTCTTCTCTCTCCCACGTGAAGTTCCTTGTTTCTCTCAACAATCATTTCACATGTGACTGACAAGACAATTCTCACTTCCCTCTCTTTACTTGAGCACGGTTTACGGAACTAAGAGTGTCCATCTCACAGAGCAAACACCATCCATCTCACCGATGAACATCAAAACTAGACTAGTGAGTTTTACAGAACTAAGAGCGTCGATGTTGAGCTTTACAGAGCAAACACTATCCAACTGTGGAGACTTGGAAGATCCAGACAGCCGAGATAAGCACGCTCCACTTCCTTCGCTCTCTAGACTCTACCGAATTAGGGAACTGAATCATATTTCTTCAAACAGCATCTCTTTCTTTGTTACACTCTTCATCTTCTTCTCCATCCTTCTCGTCGTTTTTCTGGTGGCTTGTGTCTTTTTCCTTTTTTTTTTGTCATTTTTCCAACAAGATTTATAGATGATTTAGACTTCTCTTCTTGTTCGGATGTTTCGATCTGTGGACTTCTTGCTGGATGAGGAAAAAAGTGAAAAACCGCTCAAATCGCTTCAACCGGCGGTTTTCCCGGTTTAGGCCGGTTCATGCCGGTTTAATCCGGTTCATACCGAGTCACTCACTCTCCGGTTCTACCACCAAACCAGACCGGACAAGTTGCCGGTTCACCGGTTTTCCGGTTGAACCGGCCGGTCCGGTCCGGTTTTCTGTACCATGCTCAGTTGACTTGAATATACTTGAATTAGATCCAATTAAATAATCAGGTAAAAGAATCACTTTTGCAAACGGTTAATTGAAACAAGCTCATAATTTGTTTGCGTTACATGCATTGTTACGAGTATAAATGGTCTATTAAATAATGCAATTATACACTGTCGTAATCAAATAATACAGAAGTGAGTAGAGTATCATTCCCAAGAGGATTGATCATCAAGTACCAAAATGGTTAATTTTAATTCTATTTAGTTGATCGATTAGTTGGTGATTGAGAGTACAACATAAAAGATGATTAAATATGAGTGCAAATGATATGAAAGCAACTATGAGAAAAAGCCCTAGGGGTCAGATTTCACTTAATAAATTTTGGATTGAATCACCTATCTATTCTGGCCCAATTTATTCCACCTGATTGATAGTCGAGTTTCCCTAATTTAATTACTACCCTCTTCCAAGTTCAAGCAATTCTATAATTAATTGCTAATCCAATATATTCCTATATGAATTTAAGCAATTAATTATGCATTAAGATTTATGGAACTCAGTAAGACTACACAACTCATATGAATATATTCTTATTTCATATGCAAGTCATGGTTTTAATTATAGGATCTATACACATGCATCTCCTTCCAATCTCAACATGTATATTGAAATCATTTAAAAGGTGGCTAATCAATCAAAATCATTAAGAACAATAATTAAAAATCAATCACGAAGGAGAAATTCAAACTAGATTTAATAAGTTAAGATTCAATCCGTTATTAGTAAGCTACGTCCTCACCCTAGGAAAATGAAAGTTTAGCACATTATGAAATTAAAAACAAAAATAAAATAAATTGAAAACTTCATAAACATTGCAATAAACGTAATCATTAAATTCTAAAACATAAAAATACAACCACAAGATGCATGAAAATGAAAAAATCTAGCCTTTCCACATAGGAGGCAAAACCTTCCTGTAGGTAACAACCTAAACCATCCATAAAGGAGGACTACCTAAGCCTTCCATGCAGGAGGTAAAACCTTCTATGTATGAGGCATGTAAGAAGCAAATACAATGCATGAAATTAACTCTAAGATGATGTTGTATGTGGAGAAGAGAGGAGAGTAATGGATATGAAATTGTGTGTGACAAATGTGAGGGAGAGAATGGCTATATATAGGGAAGAATAGAGTAGATGAAATGGAAGATGAAGTGGTAGATGAAGTGGTGGGTGAAGTGGTAGGTGGAACTATTGGTGGAATGGTAGCTGAAATGGTAGGTGAAGCGGTAGCTGGAATTGTAGGTGGAATTTCACATTGTGATCTTCATGAAAGTTGCAACTCTGGATCTTAGCTTGAAGATGCAAGTGGAAACTCCTCATTTCAATATTTACAACTCCAGTTATGATCAAATCACGTTCTCAACTTCCGAGCAAAATTCAAAAATCTTGGAGATAGAACTGGGTTTTGGTATCAACATAAAAGTTGTAGAGCTCTTTTTTAGCTTTTTATCCATATAAAAAACATCCCAATCTGACATCTAGAGCTCCAAATATTACCTGAAAACTTAAACTGGGTCTGATTTAATATTTTTCAAGAAATTCTATTTTATGCTAAAATCCTTATTTATTTATCAATTATATCTAAATTCATGAAATTGAGCTCAAATATCATCCATAAAATCATCATATAAAGAAAAATAAATATACAAATATTTTACTTATCATGCGTCATCGATCTATTTGTTCAGTCGTTACAATAATTGAGAGTACTTCCCTCCATTGCCTGATTAATAAATCAAGCGCCAATGGCTCCAGCCACCCCTCCCTTTTTGACGAAGTGCGTCCATAAGGGAATAAATAACACACGAAACTGTTCTTTTCTTTCTTTCTCCCTCGTCTTTCCGGAACTTTATCATTGCCGGTCTTCGCATTGAGATGTGTAATCTTCATTCCAACATTTGTTTTCAGTTTTCATTATAACGATCATCATATGCATCAATCTTCGTGATCACGCGTTCCAAATTCAATTTCTTGTTACTAAGTTCGTGGCAATAAAAAATGCAACTTGTTACAATTTGTTATCACTATTTTATACAATACTTAGAGGGATATAGGTGCAGACTCATTTGTCATTTGTCGTTTCAAATCGGACGTCTTTGTGTACATTAATTAATGGCGTGTCACGGAGATTGAGATCGGCAACTTGCTGAAATAACAAGGGGGCATGTGCTCTCATTCAGACATTTACGTCGAGTCTTCACAGCTGAAATCTGTTAACAAGGGTGATTAGAAAGAAATACTCCCTCCGGTCCTAATTATAAGATAAAGTTGACTTTTTTGGAGAAATTAAGAAAGCCAATTAAATCACTTTATAATATTTATATTTATATTTTTTTCTTCAAACTAAGTAATTTGATTAATAAACTAATATATAATTCAAAGATACTAAAAATATAAATACTCTAAAGTGATTTAATTGGCTTCCTTAATTTCTCCAAAAAAGTCAACTTTGTCTTATAATTAGGACCGGAGGGAGTAACAAAGAATCAAATTGAAGAATCTTCATGTAATATTGATACAAGAGGAACGTGCTAATACAACATGGTAACCCACTTGGGTTAGGTTAACCCTAATCATCCTCACACTTGAGGGTGATAAACCACTAATTCTAACTCTAGAGATTTTGAAAGAGAACCAAATCTCCTTCTAGAGAGAGACTTCTCTCTCTACCTGGTGAAGACTCCACAACCCATGCACTATTAACTTTTGAAATAAGACCTTTTATATAAAGCTTTTAGGATTATCTAATAATTAGGTGATTAACACTAATAATCCTAAATAATTCAATATTCCAACAAAATCAAAGTTATATATATTAAATTAGACAATAGGCATTGTTCTTATATTGGCCAGAGCTCGAGTGACTAACACTCACTTTTCCATATTTAATTTCTTTAAATTTCATGAGTCATTGATCTAGTATTTGTTTAGGGTTTGCAATAATTGAGTCCAATCCTCCATTGAGCACATTACCCAGCAGCAAATCGGCGTTTATTTGCACACTCATTTCGTTAGCAGGTTTGCAGCAACCTGTACCTCAGTCTCAACAGTTGGATCGTGGTTTGGAGGCATGGTGCGAGGAAAATTTTGTTTGTGGTGAGGGACTTTTTCTAAAATTTTCAGCTCCTTTATAGCTTTGGTTGTTTGGTTTTTACATTTGGTTGAGACTCTTTTGTACCTGTTTTGATCATAGTGAATATGATTTTCTTTGATTTTCCGTGGTGTTTGCCCTTGAATTGAAGGGTTTTCCACGTTAATAATTATGGTGTATCTGATGCTATTTAGTTTTTGCCATATATGTTTGTTTTTTTAATTCCTTATAGACTCTTGCAACAGTTGTTTTTTTTACTTCTCAACTCTTTTATTCTTTCCTTAAAACTCTGGCTTGCAGGTAAGCATGCCTTCTCTGCACAAGATACTATCTAATTGTTTTTCGTTTTCGTTTTTGCTTTGAAACGCTTATCTGTCTGATCTATTCGTTTCGTGCCTTTCGTCAGAAAGTTTGGACGAGCCAGATCACTACGGGTATATGCATGCTCGCTTCATCTGCGCTATCAATATTTCATTGTTTTTCGTTTTAAAATGTTCAAATCTAATTAAATAAATTTAAAATTTTTTCAATAAATGTGTTATGTACCTTGATGTTTTTTTTTTTTTGTCTTCCTTCAATAAAGAAAAAAATAGCTTTCCCCCACGGCTTTTCGAATTTATATACATCTTGAGTATTATTTGATGATTGCGGCTTTTCCCAGGTGAAAGCTTTCAGGATCAATTTTCAGTTTTAGCTGCTGTTTCTTCATCACTCCATCCATTTTACAGATACAATTTAATTTGTTTGCTTATGAATCTGAACTAAATAATTAGCGCATATTTAACCAAAGCACTTAAATTGTATGTTTCAGTTGATTTTTTCCTGTGATGGACCAAGTCTTTCGTGTTTGTCTGCATCATGAGGTTATTTAGCCGCATTCGCTATTCTCCTGTTACATGAAATACCATTCACGCATGATTCCTATTTTGATGGATTTTCTATGAATTTAACAATTTCCTTTGAGATTGATGAAATGAAATTGACTATAATAATGTCTTTTCAATTTTAGAGTGGAAGGAAGAGCAAGAATGGAAGGGGGTGGGAGAAGGATATGAGTAATTTCGTATAATATATATATATATATATATATATATATATATATATATATATATATATATATATATCATTAATAGAGAAATATATATGTCTTATTCGATGGTGAAAGAGCTAGCTTTACATGGATCCAGTTTCCTTGCTCATCAAAATGATAAGCAAGGAAAGCTACTCTGATATGGATCATTTAGATCAAATCTAGATTGTCAAGATTTCATTTTTTTTATTTTTTGTTTTTCAAAAAAATATTATCTTAATAGGTAGATAATCTAAAATAAAAATAATCTCTTAACTAACATTTTTTTAAAAAATGATTTTTTTATTTAAAAATCATCAATTAAAAAAAATAAAATTTGGACCGTCTAGATCAGATCTAGACGGTCCAGATTAAAGTAGCTTTCCATGCCCATCATTTTGATGAGCAGGGAAAATGGATCCAGCTTTACATATATTAATTACCTGATGCTAGTTTGATGCTGGGTTTGGCAGAAAAAAATGTCAAGTTGATGATGCTTTTACTCAGGAGATTATTACATTATGCTAGCTTCTTATTAGTGTGCTTATCCATATAATGCTAAAAGGGGAGAACCAAGAGAATTGAACAAACCAAACTAGTATGTGATTTCATAGTCCATGTTCAATATTTCATTCCCCCTTGTCTCATTTTATTTGCCTTGATTGGATGTGTTGCATTTCATTTGGCATGCATGTATTAATCCAAAAGATAAATTACATAAAACCTCATAAATTGAGTCAGTTGTGCGTCACTTTCTTAACCTTTAAAAGTTTAAATTAAAGACACCAATATTTCATGTTCAGTTGACTATTAACTTCTCTGTCGAAAAAATTACCGTTAAAGTTAATGGCTTTTGTCATGTCATATATAGTTTTTATCTTTTTTATTATATAGCATGCTATTTAAAAAACAACACCTCGTATTTGACATATAATTGTAAGTATATTAAACTTTTTATTTAAAAAGAAAGACAAGGATGAATAAATATTTTAAATGCTTTTTGAAGTATTTTATATTTTTAAGACTTTTCAATTAAGAAAAGGCATGATCAAAAAAATATTTCAAATTCCTTTTTAAATTTTTTATTTATTTTTTGAAGTATTTGAAGTATTCTAAAAATACTTAAAATTATATGTCAAATGCAATGACGTGGTATATAATAAAAAATATAAAATTTATTATATGACAAAACCGTTAACTTTAACTTCAACCTTAACGGTAGGGTAGTTGACAGTCAAAACATGAAATATTAGGATGCTTAATTTAAACATTTAAATATGAAGGAGGTGATGTGCAATTGACTTAATGTTTAGGGTAGTTTTGTGTATTTTAGCCAACTGAAAAATAATAGACATGAAATGTTTCGATGGAGTTTTGTTGAAATTTTCCTTAATATTTCTCATAGTAAAATGTCAGATTTTTTATATTTTTTAATAGGGGTTGGCTGGGTATCGCACATTATGTTTAGAGCATTGCAGGTACATTTCATGAAGTCACTTATACAAATGAGGAGTGGGACTGTTCCTATGACATCATGACAAAATCTCTAGAACATTCCTTAAATATTAGGACACATGCCTAATCATTTTAACATGCAAAAACGTGTTAACAACGGGAAATATGAAGATATAATCTAACTCTTAATGCCTCTACTATACACCCTAAAGGTGTTGGTTCATAGTCCATATGACCATTGGCATCTGTGTATACTAAGTGTTTGTCTAGGTCTGGTTTAAGTGTTCAAAAGACCACCAAATACTATAGTTATATCCATGTTAGTAACTCAGCTAATGAAGCTTTGAGCTTTCTTTGATACATGTGGAGATTGTTGTAAATATTGTGTATGAGCGTGTTAAAGGAAGAAGTATCATATAACTCAAGATTGGGAACGCTGAAGTATATAACTAAATATGAGATTGAGTTTAAAAAAAAAGGCTGATAAGAATATTCTCCGAGCTAACCATTGGGGTTTTAATGACATTTAAAAGGTTTTATTATATCAAATCGTCATTAACATTTATTTTGTAACTGTCTTTTTCATTGTCATAAAACTATCTTCAATGACCGTTATTGCTACTTAATGCTCATATGATTTCTGCCTAGAAAAGGCAATGTATGGAGTGAGGTGAGGAGGACTGAGGTCAAAGCACTTAGGTTAGGTGACAACGAGCTATATCCTTGACCTCCTCTCTTATCCCTTGTTTAGAGTTACATCATTATCTTTCTGCTATTTTATTACACTGTTTTCTACAGGAAGGGTTCATTTAATTCTAAACAGTGTCGTGTCCTAATTTACTAGAGGGTGTCCTAATTTACTAGAGGGTAGCGAAATATCTTTTAAGATAGTGTCATTAGCCACGACTTGAACTATACTAATCATTGAGAAAGCCTGAGAGCAAACAAGTGATCATCACTCATCTTCCAACCTGGGAATTTGAAGACCATTAAACACTTTACAAGGCGAACCTTTTTCTTTTTCAGGAATTACATTTGCCCAGATGATGTTGAAGAATGCATTCATTATTGCTTCACGATTATGATAACACAACTTTTTCCAATGCAAGTTCCCAGATTTGGACATCTGTCACATCTTTCAATGACTTTGCCATGAGAATAATGTCAAGAAGATGACCCCCACATTTTTCCACAATCTGCGCTGCAATTTCTTGGACGGCAATAGATGAATGTAGAAGCTCACTACCAACAATGTTGCAGAAGAGCTCCCAAGGCAACAAATGAGCCTCTGTCTTGATTGTGAGATCCATATTGTTGGTCAAATAATCATTTGATGATAGTGTTTTTATAAACACCACGATGTTTTCAGAATCATTAATTTGTAAACTCAAGCTGAGAGGGTCAACTTTTTTGTCTCCATCCCCATCAACAACAAGCACTAATTGTCTGCCTCTTTTATAGTTCTTTGGTTGGTGGCTCTGCTCCGGTAGTCTGCTCCTGCCTTGTTTCAAGATTTAAGATCTCTAGCTCTCTTTCGATCTCATCATCAATCTGATTAAGATCAATGATTCGGAGATCATCAAATGCTGCATGAATTTGAGAATTTGATTGTATGTTAGCCACAACAGTATTTTTTTTCTGCATCATTTCTGGTTGAAAGCCAAATGTTTTGAATCTTCTGTGAAGTTAAAGTAAGAGTGAGTTGGTGGAAGGCAAGATGAGTAGCTAAGAACAGAATAGGTTGGGGCACCTGTTTGACGCTACCACCATTTATGATCTCTTTTCTTATGTCATGGGGTATAAGGACTTGTACATATCTCAGTGGGTTTTCAGCATAGTTCTCTGACCCGGACCGGACCCGCCGAACCGACCCGAAAACCGGCGACTCGGGCACTAAACCGGTCCGGGTCAACTTTTTTATTTTTTAAAATTTTTTTTATTTTTTTAAAAAAATTTTTCCTTTAGAATTTCATATTATAAGCCTAAAATATTCTATTTCTCACCGGTTTGGTCCCAGTTTAGCTCTGGTCTGACTCCGGTCTGACCCACTGACCCTTGACCCAGTACCCCGACCGGTTCACTGACCGGTCCGGGTTTAATTACCTTACTTTTCAGAGAGAAGATGTTCAAAATCTAGATCATAATCTGCAAAACTAAGCTAACAAACATCATTGATCCATTGCTTTAGAAAGTCTTCATACCCAATTCTCATGGTGTAGCTCAACATGAGGTATATAAAGTCCCGTATCCTCATCAAGCATATCACATCTTGCCCCGGATGTTGTTAAAAGAAACATGACTCTTTAAGGAAGGTATCATCATCATCAACAACAACAAAAAAACATTTTAATTAAGGGTCTCATATTGAAACTTTATTATTATACTAAAAAATATCTTATAGTAGGTACAATACAACCCTAATAAGAAAACATGAGATATCAACAGCAGAAAGAGAGAATAAAAGTGAAATGTCTAGTCTAGGTTCATAAGCAACCAAAGTTCAAAATTGACATGAAGTAAGGAAACAGTGCAGGTTCATTAGATGTGTAATATATCTTTGAACCTGCAGAGCTTGATGATGTCTATCATATATCGTTTTAGAACAAAATATATTCTGCTCTTTTATTTTGAAAATATACATTTTAGTCAATTTTTTAATTCAATTAAAATACTCCAACATAGTATTTTACAAATCCTTCTAGCCCGATGCTACTGCGGCGGCGGCGGATTGCTTTGTACATGTTTGGATTGGCGGTACAAACTATTTTTCCAACATAATTACGGTGTATTAGGTAAAAGGGTGAGATAAGTTTTATCTTAACTTTCGTAAATGTCCTTCTTGTACCCCCAACTCAAACAGACCCTTCTTCCTTTGGAAATCCCTCGACGTCCCAACCACCTGTTAAAAAAAGTGACCATGTTCAGATTCAATTATTCCAAAAAAGCAAAACTTTTTTCACCCCATTTTTTGTTTCCCAATTTGTTTCACAATGGCTTAACCGAAGAAAGACATTGTTGACTTTTCTAGTTTCATGACTGAAACGGTAAAGGCATTGTGCAATTTTAAGTAAAAAGCACCTTGCAACCCAGAGAACAGAAACGGTACGAGTCTAGAAGGCTCCATTCACAGAATTCGCTGATATTAGTAATGCCCTTTCCAGGCCTAGGCTGAGGCCTCTCATTCAGGAACACTACCCTTGCGCTATTGACAATGTAGGTTTGAACACCACTTATGTCTAAAACTTTCTGAATCTTTGAGACCCTAATCACATCATGGTACGAAGACCTCCTAATATGTCAAAAAAAAATCCAAGTTTGGTTTCCGCCAATGACAGTTACAGAACACGAGTTTCACTCTTTTTTTCAAACGAGTGCTGTCGTCAGGACCTCGGTCCAAGTTTGGTTTCAACCATGGCGGCAACCAATTGTCCTCATCGTCAGGACCTCCAGCACCCTTTTTCAAAAATCAACCAACAAAAAACAAAAATCACAGTCAGAGTCCACACCCAGAAAACAGAACATAAAAAACAGAGCATCATCAACACAACTGTGTCTTTGTTTTCGATCGCCAGCTTGAAAGAGCAGAGAAGAGACAGAGTGTGATGAGCTAATGAAGAATGTGAGAGATTTTCAGGGAAATTTTGAAGCAGAGGACTTTCTAGAAGAGTGAAAGTGGTGAGAGAGAGAGAGGCGGTAGTGTTGAGCTGCAAAATGTAAGAGGAAGAGTTTGAGAATGAGAATAGGGTAGTGGGAATCTTGTGGTCTAACTAGAGAGACCGTATATTATGGTGGGCTTCTGCAGATTGCAAATCATGCAGGCTTCTGTTCTGATTTGGGTTCTACCATTGACGCTGATCACAGAAGTGTTGTTCACCGCCAGAATTCTGGGTCTCGGCCTTGATAAGGAGGAATCTGACGGGGATGATGAAGACATGCCCCCTCGAAAGAAGATGACGAAAGTGCTGAGGAGAGATACCCAGCACTAAATATTTTAACCCACGTTTATGAATCTTAAACGGAGGGAATGTAGTTGCTACACTTTAACGATTTTAGGGTGAAATTGCCTCAAAAACAATTTTAGGACACCGCATCTACAAAATATTTTTGGGTGATGGGTGCACTTTAACCCTTTATTCATTTATCTCTACTGTGACAAATATCTAATTTATTTGAATCTATTGTTGTTTTACAATTCCCAGCAAAATCTTGCGACAAAATTAATGATGCACAGTTTGAAAATTTCTAAATTAAGGGGACTCGATGGAAAACTGGTTGAACTACTAGGGCAAATTGATTTATTTTCCCAATATAATAACTTACATATGACATGTCCTCATCAGCATCCTAATATATTTCCCGAAAACATTTTTCTTAGGACTGAACAAGTCAGCTATAGCCTAATAGAAAATTGCCCATTATGGTTCGCCCAAGAAAGGTCCATAACGGGTGGGATGGTGTACTAAACAGGATGGGCTACAAGCATACCCCGGTTGCTCCTACCCGCCCATATATGTGTGTGTGTATAAATATATATATTATTTGAGTGTAAATTTAGGTAAAGGAGCCTATATCAATTTAATTATATCTCACATATGTGAGATAAAAATATATATTTAAATATAAATATATTATATTATACATAAGGTGAAGTCAAAGTTGCTTTGGAAACAATTTTTCCTAATGCAATACAGCATGAAGTCAAGTTGAAGTAGATTATGTATATCTTTCATCGCTTATATGATAGCTTCATTACTTATAATGAAGCATCTTGATATTTGTCTAAATCATCATTAGAGTGAGTGGATGATAGTGTTTATGTTGTAAATGTTTTACTTCTAGAGGTTGAAATTAAAATGTCCTTATTTGTCATTGATAACACCTTTAAGAAGCTTTTAGCTAGTGAAAAAACAGTGACTTTGGATTAGCTTTTGGAGAATAATTATAAGTGAAAGGAGTTTTAAAAGTGGATGAATAATGACAACATGGTTTTGCTATTTCCCAAACATGCACTAAGAGAGCTAAGTAGCTTTCAAAAGTGGATGAATATCTTCAAACCAATTTAATTGAATATTGTAGGGTTTCGAGCGTACTTGAAATGTCATTTCGTACTTTTGAGATACCCACACAAACTGGGTCAATTGGACTCCGGCTATAATACACAACAAATTCACCAAGAGAAAAGAGAGGAGAAAGAGTTTTAATTTTCACAATGTTGATTCTTCTGAGTAGAAGAGTATGTCCAGTTATCCTCCAAAACATAACGCCATGTTCAATAATAACTGTTCCCACTAAAATCTACGCGAAAAACTATTCTCTCCATCTATTTCAAATGTTTTGGGGAATATTACTAAGAAATACCCCATAAGATTTGGGTATTTTATTTTGGCCCCAAGGCCAATGGGTTTGGGGCTAATCCACCAAGGGTGGACCAAGCCCAATTCCCAACAAATATTGTGAATCAAAATTTGACCTATTAACATGGTGGAAAGTGCATTCTTCTAATTATAAAGTTTTAAATTTGATTGCACCTGATTTGTTAGTTACATCAATCTTTAAAGGGTCTTCAGAATCCATTTTTAGTATGGAGGGTTGAATACTAGATACTTTTAGAAGTTTTTTATTTTCAAAGATGACCGAACTCATATATACTTAAAATTGGCTGCACACAAGTTTTACCAAATTGAAGGAAGTTAATGTTAATAATTTTGTGTATGTGATTGCACGTGTGGTTTTAGGGAATGAAGAGGATTATGATGGTTTATTATTAGTGTTTCTTGTAATTTATATTAAGAAATTAATGACAACAATATAGTAAAAGTGCAACTCCATATTAATTTTTTTTATTAAAAAAAATACTATCAGGCAGCCCATACCCATTCAAACTCATACTGGTTTATCCCAACCTATTTAACATGGATTTTAATAGGCATATGACGGGCATAGGCTAGCCTGTGCCTATTAAAAAATAGATGGGCAGGTTATGGGCTGAACATTAGGTAGGACATCCAACCCATTACATAGCCCTAATTTTTCCAACGCTGCAGGACCATCAAATTTTGCTTCTTTTTCCTGAATTGCGTGATTTTAGCAATCATAACAAGCATTCGAGCAAAACCAAAAACTACATCATTATGAAGTAAAGCTGCAAACAAACCTTTTTCTTTACTTGAGCTTCAAGTTTATCCCCATCTACTCTTGTTGGTTTTGAAGATGTATAGGTAGATCCAGAATCAGCGAAGTTCCTTGCAAGGAAAATATTTATACATTGATCTACTGGTGAATGCATATTTTAACTATATACGTAACTGGGCATGACAGATATTAGCATTAACAACACTAGAAGTTTCGGGGCATCCAGAGAGATAGAGTACGAAGACATTTTTGACCGGCACAGATACAGATATAAATAAATATCGGGTAGGAGTAGGACACAAATATGATATGTGAGATACAATAATTTCTAGATGTAATATGAAGGATAATCTTAATGTTGGAAACATATAGCCTAAGACTCTGATCTGCTAACCTGCTCAGTTTCCTCTTTTATTTTGTTTCATTTTGTTTTTGTTTATTTTTCTGTTCTTTCTATTTTCAAGTATAAATTATTTTAGGAAAGTTTTAACCCTAACTTTTAGGGATGTGATTGTAATCTCGGACCTTCTGAGATACTGGGGTAACTTTCCTCTCCCGCAGCCGAGTCTAGATCTGACTTGACAGTCTGCTTTATACTGTAAAGTCTAGCAGCATTTGTCACAAGGGAGGCTTCTGTGCAAGTGTCGCTTCTCCTGCAAGTGATTAATACAGTTAAGCTTGCAAATACGCACAAGTTTTGGTATAATCATATAAATAAACAGAGGTACGTGGAATACAGTCATGCATATATACCTCTGATTCTGTGAGCAATTTGCTTTTGATCCGTCATGATCCTCAAACTAGAAGGCCGAAACGCTTTATATTTTAAAGCTGCCAAGGAATCAAGGGAAATCGTTTTGCTATAGATATAAATTCCACTTATTAAAGGAAGAAAGAAAAGGTTATGGTGTTAAAATTCTAAATAGATATAGAATTACCCGGACGATTATGAACATGATCATCATCTACTCCAGATCGAGTGCTTAAGTCAGTTTGATTGTGTGTGGAGGAATTTGGTACAATGGAGGTCTGAGTGCAAGTGTGACGACCACGATAGGTGATACGGTAGACGAAAGGCCCCTTGTCGTCTCTCTGCACCTGTCTGGTCGCTAGGCAGCCTTCAGTATTTCTGTGAGTGCACCTGAAATAATTTCTGTGCATAGACCATATGTAGAGCAAGTCAAAAGAGGCATATATATAATTGGAGAGGTAAATTGTGACAATGTGACTCATGGAGAATTAAAAGTGGTGTTACCTTGGAAATATGGCTCCAACAATAAATTTTTGGCCATATTTCCTCCAACTATACGCATCCTCAATTGAATCAGATTGCTCTGTCCATGTTGGGATGACTCCTCTGTAATTTAAGAATTGGTATTAGGAAAAAAAACAACCATTTTGTTATAAGCTCACAAGCCGAGGTAAATAGCATACAAACAGTTACACCCACATACCTCTTCTGAGAATGCTTTTTGTCCTTGAGGACCTCATCTTTGGAAGGTCGTAATGACTTGTCCGCTATCCCTGGTGTTGTGATCGCATTTAACAATGACCGTGAATTAAATTAAAGGTAATTGCCATGTCATTAATAAAAACTCGGCATAATTGAGGAAGTAGATGAGGCTATGGCACACATACTAGCAATAAGAACATGTACAATTAAAATCAAATATTGATAGATTTACCTGAACTCACATCAATATCATCTACACAAAATTGAGTGCTCACGTCCACTATCCCCTCTATTGCAATAGCATTTCACAAAGATAGTGAGCTCAATTAATTGGTGTGTGGATAATTAGTAAATCACCATATTTAATGAAGGGAACGAGGTTATGACACGCATAGTAGCAATAAATAACAAATAAAATTAAGATCAAATATCATATCGGTTTACCTGGACTGTCATCAATATTATCATCCAACTCCAATTGGCTCATAATGTCAACTTGTTTATCAATTGGAGAAAAGATGGAATCAAAAGTAGATGGCCGGCCAACTATTCCCCATTCTGCTTCACTCCAAGTCAATGCCTCCCACCACTTGATATCTCCTTTGATGACTTTCAAATTTTGACTTGACAGTTCTGATTTTGAAAGCTTCTCAAGTTTTGGACAATCATAAATTCCTATGTTTTCTAAACTTGGACCCATGTGTAATCCATTGGAAATGCTTATCAGTTCAGGAAGATGGACAAGTGTCATTGTTCTTAATTTTGGGAGGAAGGCACCTGCTCTAGGTGTGGATAGTCCACAAGATATTAAAGCACTTACTTTTGGACAATCCTTAACTACAAGCACCTTCAAGAGTGAGAGGTTGCCCAGAAAATCCATGGTGAAAACAGTTGTTAGCATAGGACAATTGTGCAATGCTAAGGTCTTCAACATGCCAAAACTGTGACTAGAATGAACTTCTCCTTCACAAATGCTTCTTAGATTCTTCATGTATGATACGCTCAACACTAGCAAATGGGGAAGTATATCCCAATTACTTGAGCATCTTCCATCAACAACTGTTTGCATCCCCTTACATTCAGCCAGTATACACACCTGTAATTGCTCTAAACTTGCCATGTCAAATTTTGAGAGGTCCTTTATGGTCATATGTCGATCTAAACATAAAGCTTTGCTATGTCTAACAGCAAAGCTTAGTTTAGAGGGGACATCAACACCTTTCACAAACCTTAAGCTTCGCTCACTTTGTTTAAAGTTTTCTTCAGCAGTGGGTAGTGTACCTGAAATAATCCTTGACATATGTTTGCCAATAGTGAATCTAAAATCAAGCTCAAAAATGCGTGGAGGTATGAGATTTAAAATTTCAGGTGCTGGAATGTACAAACAAATAGTTTGCAAGCATTCTAATACCAAGATTTCTGGTAGAATGGCTTGTAAATTCTCTTCCCATCGCTCATCATCAGGGTTTACATCAATAATTAAATGTTTTAGGCCCTTGAGTTTTGAAATCACTCCAGAAGGAATAATTGTTGTGCTCGTATATTCTTTGCTTTTCCTGCCGTGATACTCAAACAAACAAAGAGTCAAACTTTGGAGATTGGTCAACTCCTGGATCTCTTTTGGCATATGTGTAATCTGAGTCTTGTCAAGATCAATCTTCTCTAGATTCTTCAATTTTCCAAATTCTGAGGATAGTTTCATGAAGCATTCACAAGATTTCATATAGAGTTCTCTAAGTTACTCCAACTCAAAAAAGGAGTTCGGTAGTTCCCTAACACTAGTGTAGGAGAGATCCAAGATGCAAAGTAGGGGCATTTTAAAGAAGAACAGGGGTGGAATTTTCGTCAGCTCATCATTGTTTTGCAACTTCAACACTTTGAGTTCATCACAAGCTGGGGATAAAGGTAGCTCAGGCAACTTATTGTCTGCCAAATCAACATATATAGCATTATGCCATAGCTCACTATTTGGCGCTTCAACCAACCCTAACTCAGATTTTTTCATGAACAAAGGATTCTGAGTGTTTAATAATTCCAAGACAGCACATGTGTCTTGTGGAATTTGAATATACCTTGACTTGGTGTCCTCTAATTGCAATAAAGCAAAACGATCTACTAGCTCTCTCAAAGTATGCTCTGCTTCGCTAGCAACCACCAATTGAGAAGAAATCCAATCATTGATCAACTCATTTTCAAGCTTACCAAATTTGGGAATGAATATACATGATGTAAGACAATACTTTTGTGTCTTATTTAAATCATGCCAGATGAAGTTTATGAATGCTTTAAGCAAGACGCTACTCTGGCCTTGAAACATATCACTGTCATAGGAAGGATGAAGTGAGCGCAATTTTTCCAGAGCACGGTCCCATTGTGAAATATAATTTGCATTCCTTAGTGACTTTGCTACAATGGCCCCGGCAAGAAGATGACCCCCGCATTCTGTAACTATGCGCACAGCCAATCTATCAACATAAGCTGAATGAAAAAACGTAGTACCAATATTTGCACAGAAAACTTCCCATGGCAACAGGTGATCCTTTGTGCAGATATTCAGATCTGTTGTCATTGTCAATTCACTATTAGCCTGCTTAGAAGATTTACTGGTAATGCACACCACAACTCCTGCAAGTTCTTCAGGAATACCCACTTTCCGGGGATCAAGAGGCTTTCTGGCATCTCCATCCACCAAAAGCACTAAGTATTTTTTTCTTGACATCTCTTTTTCAATGCTTGTTATAAGCAAATAGTCATTACCTTCTATCACTGGAAGATGAAGTTGCTGAGCTATCTGAAGTTGAACATGGACCTCCACAGCCAGACCTTCGTGATTTGAGGAGTCAATAAGTAAGACTTGGGCGAAAGTTTCATGAAGGCGAAGCATAATTTTCGGGTCTTTCAAGACTGATTTTATTTTTTCCTTAACTAGTCTTTGTTCATCTGTATCTCTAGTAGAGAACAAGACATGGTGAATGTCGCGTACATGATCATCCTCAAACAATAAAGTTTGAATCAGTTGATCCACGGCAAGATTCGCAGATGAACTGAGAATGTCTTTTGGTGTCACGCTGTGATAAGCATATTCGAGACTCCAACCTCTTTCCACGTTGTCCAATATGTACATTGGTAAAAGGCCTTGGAAGCATTTAAGCGGCTTCTGATTAAGAAGGCGGTCCAAATCATCCAGAGAATGACTCCTTTTTGAAGCTTCGCGAATCCAAGCCTTGAGTTCGCCATCATGCACTGTTCTCATGGGATAACTCAACAACAGCCTGATAAAATCTCTTGTCCGGCACAATTGCAGCAGCAATCTCTCTCTCTCCTCGTCTCTAAACGTTGATCCAGCACATGAAAAGCCAAACTGTTTCACTGTTTTGGTATTGGACAGAAACTGTTTCACTGTTTTAGCATCGGACAAATCAAGTGGTTTTGTTGCTTCTATTTTGGTAGAATCTGGCGGCTCCGTTTTTCCAAATCTCTCTGGCTTCTCTATTTTGGTAGGAACCAATGGCTCTGCTTTCACAAATGACTCCGCTTTCTCTCTTTTGGGAAAATCAAATGTTTCAACTTTTACTATTTTCTCCATTTTGACAAATGGATCCGGTTCTTGTTTTGTGGGGGGCTCCATTTTGGTGAATACATGTGCTTTGCTATCGGCAGAATCGATTTGCTCATCGCCATCCTCCATAGAAACTCCAAAAGATGATTTCCTATATAATAAATAAGATGACGACATGAAAAAAAAACGTCATCCAATTTTTTTTTCAAGAAAACGATATTTAAACATAATCAATCAATTCATTGGATAGCGTCCCTATTATTTGTCTTCATCTAAAATTTTGACAGTTCCTTGAGGATTAGGGCCCAGAACGATTATGATTGATTCTCACACACAATATGTTAGGTTTAGTATTTGCCTATTTGGATTGGTTTTGGTCCCAAAAAAAAACGGATTTAGTGACCGGTACGGTGAATAAATCGCTAAGGGCCTGTTTGGTTTAAAGGGAAGGGATGAAATGGGAGGGGCTCATTTTCCACCTCTTCCAAAACCCTCTAAGTTGGGGGAACAAAAATGAGGGGATGGAAGAGATTGGGAGCCCCTCTCTCCAATTTTTCAAACCAAATAAGAGGAGGGATTCATTTTTCATCCCCTCTCATCCCCTCCCCTTCAACCAAACAGCCCCTAAGCCTCCTCAGTCCTCACCATCGACCTGAACCTTCCATGCGCATCTAATAGTTAGGTTAGAGCTTAGAATTTTCAGTAAAGAGTAAAGACAAATGGAGAGACTATTAAATTAAACTAAATCTAATAAAAACAAATCCTTCTTAAAGATCGTTTGAAAAGGTAATATGAGCATTCAAAAACATATTTTTAATCGTGATTTACGTAGGTAAGTATGTAAAAGAATTTTTATCTCAATCATGATTTTCAATTGTGATAAATAAACATTTTTAAGATACTCAAAATCTCAAACAAACACTTAATAGCTTTAAAGCATATTAAATATTTTTTATATAAGTCCATATTTAATTTTTAGGTAAAAGTGCAAAAATATCCTTTATTCCTTAAAAAAAAAAAAACTACTTGTACCATAAACAAATCTTGGGTGTAAATATTATAAAAGGTTCCAAATATACCACAACCGTCTATTTAAGCAACGCCGTCAAGGGAGAATATTTGGACTAAAAATGCTAATGTGGATGCATATGTGCATAACAATATTCTAGCTGGACAAAAGAAAAATATACTCCTCTTCCCCGATCCTAAATATAAGATAGAATTGATTTTTTTCAAAAGATTAAGGAAGCTAATTAAATTACTTTAGAGTATTTTTATTTTTATTTTTTTCTCTAAACCAATTAGTTTGACTAATCAACTGATATATAATCTGAAACATACACAACATATGATATCATTAAATAATTTATTTAGTTTTTTTAATCTTTCAAAAAAAAATTAATTATGTTTTATGTTTAGTATTAGTACCGGAGTAACAATTAATCCAAAAAAATCTTCCTCTCCACCAGGGTTGTCGCCCTTCCCGGCACCCGAACATCACCATCATCATCGCCCTCTTCCATTGTGTCATCCTCCTTCCAACGGAATCAAACCCAGAAAATCATAAACAATCCATATCTTAAGCATCCTCACCCAGATTAAGCTATCTTTCTATGCCCTTGCATCAAGAGCTCAGACATGCTCCGTGAGGAAACAATACCAAGTTATCAATCTTGCAACCTTTCCATTAATTTGTGATCGAAATAAAGCATCGCGAGTCGAAAATCTAATTACTCCAATAGGACGCTGCAGGGGCACATCAAGGTACTATGAAATTACCAGTTTTTTGCCCAAATTGGCTTGAAGAGCACGGTCAAGCAAATATGCCGCTCCGTCTCTCGGACCCGCCTCCGTTGTAAGAAGAGGGACTTGAGTCAGCGCTGACTTCGTGTTGAGATTCCAACCCTCCATTCTCTTCCTCGGTTACTACTCACTCGCCAATCGGTTTGAACAGAAAGGGAGAAAAAGTAAGGACGAAGATGGGTTTGCCGGTGCCAATGGAGATGGGATGGGGCTGTACTATCGGAGGGAGAGAGGGGGAAAGTTTCGGAAAGATCCAGAGAGGGGTCTCTCACGCTCAGTTTGGACACCGGACACACCAGGGTGTGACTGTGACGCGACACACGTTAGGAACATCGCTATGGGTGGGTTTGGGATGGTTATAGAAAAAATGATTTATTATGATTTATTAAAAATAATTTAATAGAAAAATAAATTTTTATAATATGATTTATGTTTGGATTAGTGATTTATTTTTGGATAATAAGTGTTTATAAATCGTGATTCATGATATACGAGGTAAGTATGTGAGAGAAGTATGTGAGAGGAGTTTTATCTCGACTTACGTAATAAATGATTTAATAAAAAAGCTACAATGAAGAGCTTATTTAATAAATATTTTATTCTACCCGCAATGTAAATGAAAAAAGTTGAACCAAACATTAAAAAAAAAACCCAACTCAATAAATCATTTTTCCATTAAAAATGGACTATTTCCTTCCAAAACGTGATACCAAACACACACATTACTTGACACTCGTAAAAACACTAAAAAGGTTAACGAAAGTTTATATATTTATTTACGATGTCAGTAATTCCTTTTGAAAAAGATATAAAGCATTTTAGCACGTTTACCCTAAAAAATAAAAAGGTTGAAACATTAAATTTAAACTTTACAATGATATAGGATTACCTGTGATTGACCTAAAGTTTATGGCAGTCTTATATAATTTAGCCCTTTAAATATTGCATAGTTTTAAATACTCGTATTAAATAATGTTTCACAAATTTATATAATACTCAATTAAATTAATTCTTTAATAATGGGTTAATTATTAAGAAATTTATAATTATACGTAATTATTTAATAATTAAAATTATTATTACTAAAAATAAATGGGAATTACTATGAGATTATAAAGAAGGAATTAATTATCAAAAAGTTTCAATAATAAGAAAGTGTCCTCATTTTTTATAATAAAATTTCTCATTTCATGCTTATAAGTTGTCATTCGGACTTCTCCTAATAATTAAGTTACTTTCTGGGATCTTATAATAATTCCCAAAAATATATGTTCACAAAAAGATAAGACAATCATTCCCTTAACTCCTTAATATACAAGTTATCTAATTAATCAGGTAGATTAAGAAAACCAAATTAATTAATTAATTATAATAAATGTGACTTGATCTCCTAAAAATATCACTTTTTTTTTTTGCCAGTCCAAAAATATCACTTTATAACATTAAATTATTTATCAATTTATAATTTAGATAAATTAATTTAGGAGAAAATGATAAATGTAGGAAATAAAATGGACTAAGGTCTTATATTTAAGAACAAATCCAGCATCCAACTAACTTTTATATTTAGTATTAGGGTAATACTACTAAAATACATTTAATGCTTTAAGGGAGAGGATGAATTTTAATATTACCCTGTTTTAATTGATAGAAGGGGAGACGATAAGAGGAAAGGTTTTAACACTACTTTGTTTGTTTAGGAAAGAAAATGAGGGAAAATATTTTTATATAGAGAGCTTTACTCCTATTTTATTGAAGATGCTTTTTAAAATTTTGTAAAATGTTTTTATAAATTGAATCATAAATAACATTTAATATATAATTATAATTATCATATCAATTATACAATAATATGTATTCAATATTCAATAATTACCCCTATAATCATATTTAAAATTCTATTTTAAAATTATTCTTATAACACACAGTACCGAGGCTTTAATTACCCACCAAAGCCCCGCCACACATGACTTCTTTTGCAGAACTAATCACACCGGAAGGCTTGCATAAACAAAAATCAAAATCGTTTCTAGTCCAAACTCCAAAGACAAGGTTGAAAGCAAAGCAACTCTCTCTACATCTGCCATGATCGGAAAAGCTTCAATTTTTCCAACGGCAAATCAGAGAAATATGTTATATGAGTGAGCAAATGACCTTCAATGGATGACGGGACAACCTCAACGGCGATCGACAAAGAACCAGACGTGACGACGGCGACGACAAGCTGTGGGATGGGGAACATACACGGCTCAACAGCGACCTCATGTGGGAGAGCGTGGACGAAGTCACGGAGAAACCATCGGAGGGACGACGGACAGAGCATCGGCAGGGAAGAAGAAAAGAGGTAGGTAGTTTTGGAATATTAAAAATAAGTGTGGGTAGAGATGTAAAATAGCCTATTCATGCCAAAATATTGCCATTCTCCTCCAAATCTCACTATTTTTGGATAGAACCGGCGATAGAAGCTCAATGCGGGTTGAGGCAGGGTTAGGTATGGGAAAATCTCAGCGTTCAAGGATAGTGTTAGGTTTGAAAAAATCCCAGCCTGATAAAAAGCGTGGTTGTTAAACTCGGACCTGCCGGTTCGGCCCGAAACCGGCCAACCGGCCGATAAACTGGTTCGGTTTCCGGTCCGGTCCGGATTGGTATTTTTTTAAAAAATTTTTTTTTTAATTTTTCCTTTAGAATTTCATACTATAAGTCTAAAATTTTCAATTTCTCACCGATTTTGCTCTGGTTTGATCCACTGACCCTTAACCCAATATCCCGACCGGTTCAATACCCGGTCCAAATTTTAATACCTTGGATAAAAGGGCGGGCCACATTGGCCTGCACCGATCTAGCTTGTGAGCTCGTGGGTTGGCCCGCAAACTTTTTTTTTAACATATGATAATGTCATAAAACTTATAAATCTCACATTCTCACCTTAATATCTCTCAATCCTGAAGAAAAAAAAAATTTCATTTCTTTTTTCCTTTAAACTAAATTATTATATATTGATTGCTTGAAGATGATTTAATATTTTTTATTTATAAATTTTGACAAATTTAATAATTTTATCTTTTAAATTGTGGATTATATTTTTAAATTTTAAAAAATGAAATAGTTGATATTAGAAAAGTAAATTTGATAGCTCATATATATGTACTTCAGACTTTTGACTATCTTAAGAAAAGTAGAATTTTTCTTTTTTAAAAAATGCTGGCCCTCCAACCTATAGTAAGGGTTCAGATTGGGAAAATCCCAACTCGCAAAATTATGGACTAAAAAGGTTTGTACAATCTGGCTTGCAGGCCAACTTGCAACCCACAAGTTGGCCCGCATTCCCAACTCTACTTTTGGAGGGGAGAATTGTAAGGGGAGCAGCCTCCCCTCCTTAAGGGTCCGTTTGGTATAAGGGGTGGGGATGGAAATGGGGGGATTTTACTCCCTTCTCCTTGTTTAGATAGCTAAAATTTTTAAGAGAAAATTTTTCTTCCTCTCCCCTCCTAACCCTCCCCTCCAAAATTGAAGGAATTTGAAGGGAAATATTAATTTTTAGGTTTATATTGACTAATATATCCATGCTATTTTAAAATATTTCCACAATACCTTCTCATTATTATTGAGGGAATTTGAAGCAAAACTAAATCCATCCATCCCCTCCCCTAGCAGAACCTTAGTTTTATTGGTAAAAAATGTTATTATTTTATACAAAATTTTACTTTTAGTTTAACATTTAATTTCATTCATTATTTTTAGCTTTAAAGGATATACGAAATTTTCCATTTTCAACATAACTCAAAAGCAAAATAAAAAGTTAAAACCAAGCAATGTCAATTACGGACCCTTTGATGGTCAAAAAGAAAAGAAATAAAAATCGAGATCCCTAGAAAATCTCACACTAGAAAATGCAGGAATCATTGTTTGCTTCCCATTCTTTTGTTTTCAAGATCATATGCGCGTTGGCTACTGTCATGGCAAACTATTAATTGACAAAGCATAAGTTGTATAACTCACAGTGAGTTCCCCAACTATAATAGAGCTGATGAGGAATTCAGTTTCGTAGCTTCAGATTCGGATACCACCGTGCGAGACTGGGCTCGAGTTGAGTGCCAACTGCCAAGCAGCTAGCTAGTCCCAAGGGAGCAATAAATAATACAGCAAAAAAAAAACACAGAATTAATACTGAACGAAGAAGTTTAATTTTTCTTTTTTAGACTCGAAGGAAGAAGAATTTGAAACTGAAGATCTTAAATAAGTAAATATGGATAAGAATGAGATAATAGTGGCCTGATACGTACCAAGAAGCGATCTGATCAAGCTTTGTCTCAGCTTAAGCACAAACCTTTGTTTGGTGAAGAACTACAGAAAATGAAGAGGTCAATGTCGGTCCCCTCCTTCCTCATAAATAAATACGATAATATCGATCATTAGTGATTGGAAATTTCAGTCTACCCTTCAAGCCTCCGTTATAAATATATGTGCGGAAATTTACATGCATCTTCCATAGTCTTATTTTTGCTCAAAATCTTCCATAGTCTTATTCACTAGTAATAATGTGGAAATTTCCTTGCATCTTCCATCGTCTTATTCATTAATTAACCCCCACTATAATAAAACAAGGAACCTTTTAAGCCTTTTGACTATTCAGCACAACCTTTTGACTATTTTAGCACAACCGCTTTCACTAAAGTATTTTGCTATGATATAATCCATTGCCGACACGCTGTTACAGATGTGTCGTTATAATTAATTATTTACGAAAGAGCTTACTCCACGTGAACCAGTCGAAACCCATCCGCAAGTGACTGGTGTTTTCCTTGCAAGTTCCCTTTCGTGATACGGCTGCGTTTCGTAGTTAGGCTGACTTCCTTGTTTCGGGCGTTGACCCAAAATTGATGCTTGTTTCTTTCCTTGATCAACTCGAGCTTGTGAATTCAATGTGATCACTCAAAAGCAAACTAGTGGATTTCATCTTTTCATCTCTCGTCCAAACCAGGTATAATTTTACTCTTTACTCTTTGCTCTTTCTTTTCCGCATAAGATCTTAATTAAAACATTTCCCATATTTTCTTTGTTGGCCCTCTTCTCTTTCTCTGCTTGAAACTCAGAAACTCCCCAGCTCTGAATCTTGTAATATATTTTCTTTGTCTTACATATTCCGATATAGCTCATTTCCCTATAATAAACCCGGCGTGTATTTGCGGTTTTGGACAAACATTTGTATTCCATACATGTATGTGCGTGTGAAAACACATCACAGTGAAATGAAATTGAATATATAACATGTTTTGATCTTGTATAGAGTTCTATGCACCACACATATCTTCCTTAACATCTTCGGTTGAATCATTCATCATTCTAGGAATTTGAAGTTTCGCCATGAATGGGATCAGAAACACAGTCTCTGCTGTTGGAGAGATAGCAAGAGAGCTGGGAACGCAGGTTGCATTGCAAATTTCAGCTGAAACAGCGACAGGCTCGCTTCGGAATTTCACTGATTTGGAAGAGAAATATGCAGACTTGAATCGACAAAGGCTGTTGCTACGTGCCCTCAGATACGACTCAGAGAGCGAAGTTCAAAGATGCAGAGAGAAAGTTACCACAAGTTCTTACGACTTCTGGGTCACTGCGGCGTCAGATACTGATGAAGAAGTGAATGTTTTGCTGACCAAATATGATGAAATCCAAGCTTCAAACCGATTTTGGCTACGATCAAGTCTGTCCTCAGAGATGGAACAAATGATTGTTGCAATTAAGCAACTAGTTAAAGAGAGAAGTTATATGGTTTTTCAAGTTGACAACCCTCCAGAGCGTGTCTTAAAAGTGTTAAATGCTCCTCGTATTGCAGATTATCCTACCCTACAAGGTGCATTGGAGAAAGTTTTGGAATTGGTCAAAAACAGTAAAATAAAAGCTATTGGAGTTCATGGATTAAAAGGGGTGGGGAAAACAGCAATAATGCAGAATCTAAACAATCATGAAGAGGTTGCGAAGTTTTTTGATATTGTCATTTTTGTGAGTGTCTCAGATGATGATGAACCTCATATTGAAGTCCAACAAAAAATTGCAAGGCGTTTGAAGGTGGATACCAAAGTGATCAATAATGACACTGAAGACATTGCCAGAAAAATGCATGAAGAGCTTAAGAATAAGAAGTATTTGTTGATCTTGGATGGAGTAGTGGACTCTATTGATTTGACTCAGATGGGAATTCCAAACAAAGACAATTACAGTAAAGTTGTGTTGACTGCTCAACATCAACAGGTTTGTATCTTGAATGAAGCAGACAGGTTGGTCAAGGTTGACCAATTATCTCACGATGAGGCGTGGAAGATGTTTCGAGATACTGTTGGTCCTATAATTGATCAGCCAGACATTCCAGAGATTGCGCAGCGTATATGTGACAAGTGCTCATGTCTTCCACTGCTAATACATAAGATAGCACGTTCTTTCAAATTCAAACGGAGTGTTGAAAGTTGGAGGGCAGGGCTGGAAGATCTCGAAGAACGATGGCCGGATTATGAAAATGAAGGTGTGAATGAATTGTACTCATTCTTGAAATTCTGCTATGATGAGTTGAAAGATGAAAAGAAACAGAAATGCTTTCTGTATACTTCATTGTTCCCTACAGATAGCAAGATTTACAGAGATTATTTGGTGGAGTGCTTAGCAGCTCAAGACTTCCTTGGTGATATCAATGGTACAAGAAAGTACCAAAATGCGCATGATCGTGGTTATGAGATACTAGAGCACCTCACTAATGTCTCATTACTAGATAAAGGAAAACAAATGATATATGTCAGCATGAATGCTTGTATGAAACAACTTGCTTCATATATATCTTCTAAATATCCTCAGCATAGTTCTTATGTCCAGAATAAAGAGGAACTTGAGAAGTATGAACCATCAAAATCTTGGCAAAATGCTAGGTGGGTGTCTTTGATTGACAGCAATTTGCAGACTTTACCTATAGACCAAGATTGTAGCATGCTTGAGACATTGTTGTTGCAGAAGAATCCAGAGTTATCTAAAATTCCTCCAACATTTTTCAAGAAGCATATGAGAAATCTGCTGGTGTTAGATTTGTATGATACTGGAATTAGAAGTCTGCCATCATCTGTATCGAAGCTGATTGGTCTTAGAGGACTGTATCTTAATGATTGTAAGCATTTAACATTGTTGAATTGTGGATTAAGATCACTTGAACGGCTTGAGTTCCTTGACATTCGAGGAACCAAAGTGAGCTTCTTATCATCTGATATCGGATACCTAACCAATTTAAGGTGCTTACGAATCCCATACTTCAAAGTTGTAGATCAGAGTGAAGATACAGCTGCCAATGCTGATTATGGGGCGCTTTCAAGGCTTCAAAAATTAGAAGAACTGATAATTGAAGTGGTTTCCTACCAGGAATGGTGCAATGATGCCGCAAATGTGATGGAGCAGTTGGCTTCTCTTGAAAGTCTAACCAACCTCAGGTTCAGTTTTCCCACCTCAAATATTCTTGAAAATCTTCTAACAAGGAGATCTGTTAAGCAATTCAGTTCATTCCGATTCTTTGTTGGATGCCAAAACTCTAAGCGTCCTTCGATTCTTGAATCTTTTGAGTACAAAATTTCCAAATATTTAAGATATGACAATGGCGGATGTGAGGATACTCCTGCAATTAGTCTTATACTTCCTCTAACTGATGCATTAGAATTGATCAACTGTAATCATATCAGAGATCTGTCAAACCTCGGAACAGAAAGCCTGAAGCGTATTCGTGGTATACTGATTGAGAAATGCAATGAGATTCATACCATTTTACCAAGAATTGTGAATGGCACAAGAGCTTCAAGCATCCTGCCAAATCTTGAGCAACTGCACCTGATAAATTTGCCCAAGTTGAATTGTGTTTGTGGAGGTCCCTTGCATGAGGAATCTCTTTCTAAACTAAGGGTTTTAACATTGAAAGATTGCTCATCTTTGAAATGCATTTTTGGTAACGGAGTTGTTGAACATTTCTCGGAACTTCGTACCCTAGAAGTTCAAAACTGCTCAGATTTTGAAGACCTTATTGCAGCAGCTGATTCTGGCAGTACCGTGCTTCCCAGGCTAGAGGTATTAGTGTTGACTAATTTGCCAAGACTCAGATCTGTGTGCAGAGATCAGGCATTGCCATGGTCTTCACTGGAGGTTCTTAAAATATATAAATGCTCAAACTTGAGATCATTGCCTTTAAGCAAGGAGGAGGCAACCAACCTAAGATCCATCGAAGGTGAACAAGCATGGTGGGACCAACTGCAGTGGACAGACAAAGAGCATTTTCAACATATATATGCAGCCTCAAGTGAGTATTAGCTATTATTCACCTAAGAGGATAAGACTTGTTGTTGTTGTTGTATGAATTGAAAGACTAGTTGTGCCTTTTTTTTCTGGACTTCTATATTCCTAGTGTGGTTAAGTACTGATGTGAACTGTAATAAGTATATCAGCGTTGTAATTTGTGTTTTAGTACTTTACCATGACTGTTGTAATTTGTGGTGTTACTTTACCAGCTACTGTTGTAATTTGTGGTGTTTTACTTTACTGTTTTAAGATGTTGATGATGAACAGCTTGTTGAAAATGTAAGTTAATGTTCTACTTTTCCTACTTCAGTTTAGCATCATGGCCAATTTATATCTGTCCTCATTTTTTGTCACTTCAAGATAAAAATTCAGTCAGGTGAAAGATATGCAATATATCATGAACATATTGTCCGTTTAACATGTAGAACATATAAAAAGAAGGATTAGCATCCCTTAATTTCTGTCATGCAAGTTCTTGAGATATATCTGTCACATTCTGTAAATTCCAAGGTACCATGCGGCCAATGGCTCTCTGTTCTGACTTCAAGATCCATTTATTGTAATGATTCAATTCGTAAGTTTTGTTATTTTTAAAGGCTTTACAACTAAGTCATCATTGGAGAATCATGTGCAGGTGTTATTTCTTCCCAGAAAATCTGTTTAATGCGAGTGTATAATAAGAGCGCATTGTCTTATTGCTGCACCAAATCTCTTGGAAAGTTAGAATTCTCTGTGTAGTCGTGTTTGTGTGTGCATATCTTTACGTGTGTGGGTCATTTCGATGCAGCAGGAAAATGGAGGGAAAAGGGGGGAAAATGAAGTTTTAATGAGTTGATTTTAAAAAAATATTAAAAAAAGAACTTGGAAATTTTTAATTCATTTCCATTACCTTCTTACTTTTACAGCTTCTCTATTTAAAAATTTTGATCCTACTTTCCCTTTTCTTCAAAATCAAAGACATTGAAATCTTTCCTTTCCTTCCCTCACCTCCCAACCAAAGATTGGAGTCAAAATTTTGTCAAGACGAAGGCCTCCAGAGTTGGAGAACACATCACATGTTCCTCGAACTCCAAACAATTTAATCAAGAAATGGATTAAAAGAAAAAGAAAAAGAAAACTACCCTGAGTCCCAAAAAGGCAAGCAGCAGGCTTTGAACCTACCCATATCTGAATAAAGAGGCAGGGCGGTGAACCCTACGCAAGTCTCTACTTTCTGCAGAATTAAACAGAGAGAGAGAGAGAGATAACAATAACTCAAATTACGGATATGAATGAACAAGTTTCTAATATCTATACATTTGTACAAGTCCTTTAAAACAATGCATCGGAAAAGCAGGAAGGATGGTACCTTGCATTCCCATTAGAAAAGCAGCTTCACATTTTTAATAAATCTACAAACTATCAAGCCGGAATCACTTACACCCACAAATAGCTTCTCTCCCCTTCACACACAAAAAACAAAAGGGGTCGTTTTAAAGCTTCATTCGAGCACTACAAAGTTTAAGCCGTATCGATTTCCCTTCTCATCCACATATTGCTTTCCCTTCCATCACTAAACCGTACACTGCCAATTCTACCGTACGCCCAACCAATTGTCAGACATTCCTACCAATGCCAGAAATATCTCTAACACCTTGTAATGAAACTGGTTGCTCTCTTACTCGAGATAGAAGGAGGGAAACTTGCTCTGTGGCAATATCCAATCTTTCCTTTGACTTGGAAGATTCTGTGATAAGAGCAGAAACCATGTTTTGTAATAACTGCACTCTTTCAGCATGATCCTTAGGTCCACTCTGAGGAAGCTTGGCAGAAGTCATACTGATTCGACGCCAACGAGAGGGAAGATATCTATCTGGGATCTGAAAGCAGTTTCCGGTTGAAAGAACTCTAAGAGCATGCCGACAAAGAATTCCAGAGAACTCAAACTGGTGGCAGCTGCAACTTATAATTCCTTCCCGAGGACCCCAGTACACCCTCCGACCTCCCTCAGCTTTTGTATGGTGCCTCACGAGGAAGCCATCTTCCAATGGAAAAGATGCATAATGAGCAGCCAATACGAGTTGTTCCTGAAGCTTTGAAAAGGCAAAAGGAGTGAGAATTGTTGCAGCATGTGACTCCATGGGGGCTCCAGTTTTGAGGCAAATATTTTGAAGATTCTGTTGCATAGTTTGTTGTTCTCCAGTTTGATCTTTGAAATCCACAGCAACGGCTACCTGGTTGTTCAAGCCCAAGCAAACAATAAGATAATGTTTTACATCTTCCAAAATATAGGATGGAACATACTGTAGAGTATAATGAACATCCAAATTTAATTCTGAAAAGGGAACTAAAAGTGAAAACGATTTAACAATGTCCACATAGAGAGAGTACCTGCTCCACAAAGTGTGCAAGCCGGGTTTGCGCACTCAGAAATCGCTGAATGAAAGCATTAATTGACTTTGACTGACCGGTTGTAGTCATTCCAGCAAAAAAATGACTTCTCAGAAATGGCAATGCCCAAAGCGAACGTAAAGTATATAAATTAGCAATGTGCCTACTGGCATGCAGCCCAAAAGAGCTGACCATATCCCTCCAACCTAGTTCAAAATCCTCAATTGACTCAAGATTGTAAAGTCTATAAAATTCAGCCTTCCATTCATTGTAACGTTCTCCCAGAACAGCACTAAACCAAGAAGGAAATTTAGCTACAATCATCCATATGCAGAGAGCATGTTTAGTTGCTGGCATTTCAATGGCTAATGCTTCTTTGAGACACATATTTTGGTCTGTTAATATTGTCTGCGGAGCCTTCCCATTCATAAACCCTAAGAAAGCCTTCCAAGAAGACAATGAAACAAAGAAAGCAAAAGAAAACTGCCTAAGTGAATTGCAGAGCCATTGAACTTTTCAATAATTAAATGCATCCAAGACATATCAATTCCACGAATATTGGATAAAAGAAAGAAAATTAAAGAATTTCTCATCAATAACAAAAATGCCTTGCCCATTTCTAGATGACTGGCTAAGACCAAAGGACTATAAGATATTACCACCATTCCCTATCATAAGTCATGTGCTAGAAAGAGTTTCTGTTCCAAAATATAATTCATTTTGCTAATTTTTATTTTCAAGAGCAATTAATAGCCCCCCCCCCCCAAAAAAAAAAAACAGAAATGGCCTCCTAAGATTTAAACATCAGTGGACCCATGGTCTGCAGATCCATTAACAAGTGGTTTCCAATGCATGGGAAGTTGCCTTTGGTAGAGAGTTAAGTGTATTTAATGAGTGAAAATATGGAAAAACTGAAATGTTTTTCATACACCAACTAACTTTTAAAGATTATCTTGGTGTGTGTGCACATGAGAGAGAAAGAGAGGGGTAGCTGTATATGACTAATAATAAGGAACGGAGTGAGTATTTAAGCAAATTATATGGGCGAAAATTAGTTCAAAAGAAGCATTATGGAACAAAATTAACTTTAACGGAATGCCTGACATTATGACCGTCTGGCAGATCAAGTAAATCCTGGAGACCACCTGTTGGCTACACTGCAGTTAAAAAGTTCTCTCCACTTCCATTCCTATATTATAGTCAAGCTACATAAAGTCTACCCACACAAAGATACAAGAGATTACAAAGGAAACAGAAGCTGACACAAACAAATACATAAATAAAAGTGAAACCATATAGATTGAAAAAACCTCTTCACACTACCTTCAATGCCCAGGAATATGACCGTAAGTTTTCTTCTCGTAGAAGCACACAGCCAAAAAAGCAAGGCATTCCATAATTATTCATTCCAACCCATATACCCAATGGCATGTCAAATGCAGTCAGGCGATGTGTTGTATCAAATACCACTGCATCACCAAAGATATCATATGACTGTATTGATGAGGCATATGACCAGGCTATATTCTCCAAACAGTTGTTTGAATCAAGTGTGAACTCAAATTTGAAATTAGGGTCTTTCTCCTTAATATTTCTGCACATTCTTAGTAAATCTATGCTTTCCTCTTCTGGTTCTAATTTCCTATATGATTGAAGTAAGTTCCTCACATCCTTTTCAGTAAAAGGCAGATATCCAGGTTCCACACACTTCTCGAGCTCCAAAAGCCGCATCATTTGATGGACAGAAATCCCAGTTTTAGCATACATCAGGATTCGGCTTTTGTCTGAATCTGAAATAGTTCTGTATGCGGGAAGAAATCGAACTTGATTTGGTTCTAAAAGTTCATGATTATGGTGGTTGGCAAAACCAGTAACACGCCATTCTGGAGTACCTAATTCCATTGTTTTGCTTATACGCATATAAGCCTGGCATCCACATCGGGAAGATTTTCGATTTCTTTGGGGTTTACTTTCAGTTGATGTTTTGACAGGAGTGTTACCAGCACGATGGCAAACAAAATAGCGTCTGGTTAGTCCTTTTCCAACGCCATCTTTTCCCTCTGTACGGTGTCGTCGAATTGAGAACCCACACCGCTTGGCAAATTCACTATAAAATTCATATGCAGCATCATGAGTGCAAAATCTTTGCCCAATATATGGAATTGAATCATTACTAGTCTCCAACGAGAGCCTGGTTTCATCTGGTGATTCCTCTGTGCTGCTTGTATCATCCAAAGTCAGTGATCGTTGGTCCGAGGGATCATCATAAACTACCAACATTGGACTACCATCCTCAGACATTATATTCCAGTTACCAACTTAAGATAACCTGCACTAAACAATACAGTCATGAACAAATAGATACAGATGTAAACAACAAAACTACGGCAGGTAAAAAATGATGGAAGTAACTGACCAAGTCAAATCTTGTTTACCAATTAATATAGCATCACCACACATGGAAGGTGGATGTGGGACAACGGGGACCTCTAAGATAAGATTTCAATACAAGTTGTTACCACCATTCTGAAACCAAAGCAACAAGAAACAAAAAAACAGGGTATATATCAACAATAGCGATAAATATGATAAATGAACTTCCATAAAAACAGAGTCAAATTAAGTATTATCGTATATACATTATAAACCACTTTACCAGAACAAAAGGAAAAAAAATAAGAAAACGATCATGACATATGATGACTCTTCATATTATTCAAATTATCTGTAATGAAGAACTTATGCCATTTCTTTTTGCCCCCATTCACGTTATAAAAGTGCAATTATACGAGCACCAAAAAAAACACTACACTACTACCACCATAGACGGACCTATATTACACTCAATGGGGGCATCTACCCCCCTGAAAACTCTGAAATATGCGTACTTGATATTGATATAATGCTCAATTAATTGTTGTTCCTGATACTTTAACAAAGATGCCTCAGTAAGCCAATTGATTCAGGCAACTCCTCCAAGCCACTGAAGAATGAAAATTAAAGCTCAAGCTTATATATTGCAAGACAAAACTCAAGCCAGGTCATTTACCAAATCGTGCATCACAAATACCTTGAGAATTTTCTCAATTGATAACAACATAAAGAGATTAACAAACACAATGCCAATACACAACAAATCCAACATTGCACAATTAAACAATCCAAAGCATATAAGTCGTAAGTTATCAGAATGAAAAGGGCAGAAGAAAAGTAGCCGATTACACACCATTGAACCAAAAACTAAGTAATCAGAGTCAAAATGAAATGTAAAAGAAAAAAAAAAAAAAAGCAAGAAACGGTGCGACAGTATCCTACACAGGGGTGACAACCACGCAGGGAACAGATTCAAAGCCAGATTGAACAAATCAATCTCACCGGATATTGGGCGTGGCAAAACCCTCGGGTTCAAGCTTCTCCAATACTTGCCAGAGAACAACTCAACAACCACGCAGGGCTGACAACGGCGGACGGCGCCCGACGGCCAGCTGGACAAGTGCGGTACGCAACGTCGACGGACAAAAATGGATCCGCTGCTTCTTACCAGATGAGACTGTGATTTGCTAGGGTTATATTTATTTTTTTAATATTCTACAAGTTTAAAATTTTGTATATAATTTATCTTAATATTTTTTTAAAAAAAGAAAATAAAATATCATTTCAATTTTAAAATTTTAAATAAGTTATTTCTTATTAAAATGAGTTATCAACTGATATACGTATTATAATCAATACATATACTTTTATAAGTATTAAAATTGATTTAAAATTTTAAAATTCAAGAAACATTTTTTTCTCTCTCTGAGGTGAATATGATTTACATTATAATATTATATGTACATTAATATAGATGCTATTAGATAATTGGGCGAAACTTTTGTTGGCAAACAAAACATAATGGGGGTAACTGTTTTTTTCACTCAACTAAATGTTTCTAAAAAAAGATATATTTCATAATATATAATAAAATATCAAATTATATTGCAAAATATTATTTTAAACATAACAACAAATATTGAAGATAAAAGTAAACATATTAAGAAAAAACATTTTAAAGCGTGATTTTCAAAATACATAATACTAAAAATATTTAAGGAAAATCTCATTAAAAAACAGCTAAATTATTCAAATTCTAATTGGGATTATTGAATTCAACAATTCTAAAACAAGTCATATGACCTAAAATATGATTTTAGAATTTAATAATTTTATTTTACTGCCTCTCATTTAATTTCAACTGAATAAAAAATAATCATATGTATAATATATGCGTCACTCATCAATTTCTATCATTTTGATTATTTATAAAAATACGGATATATTAATTATGCCCTCTCGGCAATAATTTTCCTTTCTCTGAGAGCTCTCCCTCTCAAGCTTTGCACTAAGCTATAGAAAAAGAGGACGGGAAAGAAGAAGATGATGGTGGTGGTGAAGAGTGAAGAATGGTGAGTTTGATTGTTATTGTCATTATTGCTTGCCACCACTAGTAAGTTTGTTTTGGCATTTCTACCTCTCATCAAAATGGCTGCTCCACCAATGAGGTTTGGTATAGTTATTTAAGGTCTTGCCACCCTGATCACAAGAGAGTGTGTTCGAACCCTCTGACCGATGAGGAGACCTCATTGGTAGGCGATCTCGTAAGTCCCTTATAAGCGCTCGAAGAGCCCTGGGACCGTACCCTGACTTTAATAGGAGACTGGTGCCGAACCTACCTAAACTTTTTATTATAAAAAAAAAAATGGCTGCTCCATCTGCAGCATCAAACATCCCTGCCACACGTGCCTTTCTTTTCTTGTATTATTTTTTACTAGCTTCTTTTCCTAAATTCATATACCACGAATGAATTATAATTAATGAGTATGTATTTTTCTAAAAAATAAAAATAATTGAGATGGATGAGAGACACCTAAGTTACACATAGGATTATTTTTTTAATTGAGTTGGAATCAAATGATGGGTAACAAAGTAAAAGTATCGAATTCTGAAATCTTATTTTAGGTCATATGACCTAATTTAGAATTTATTGAATTCAATAACCCAAATTAGAATTTGACTAATTCAGCTGTTTTTTAAAAAGATTTCGCTAAATATTTATCAAATTAATATTAGCATAAAATTTAAAACAAATATGAAATAAAGAAAACATTTATGCCGGAATATCACATATAAATATGTTGAGTATATCATCTTTTAAAAAATAAGACCACAAAATTTAATAAAAATTTTATATTTTACCTTGATATTTATGAAATTCTATTAAATCGAATTTCTATTGAATTCAAATTTAAATTAATTTTATGTTTGACATTGTCACTTTTTGTAAGAGTCTCGGATGATGATAATACACATCTTGAACTCCAACAAAAAATTGCAAGGCGTTTGAAGGCGACATCAAAGGGATAAATGACCCTAACGATATTGCTAGAAAAATTCATGAAGAGCTGAATAATATGAAGTATTTTTTGATTTTGGATGGAGCAATTGAATCTATTGATTTGAGCCAGCTAGGAATTCACAATTATAGTAAGATTGTGGTGACTGCTCAACATCAACAGGTTTGTACCTTGAATGAAGCAAATAGGTTGGTCAAGGTTGACCAATTATCTCGTGACAAGGCGTGAAATATGTTTCAAGACATTGTCGGTCATATAATTGATAAGCCAGACATTCCAAAGATTGCTTATCGTGTATGTGACAAGTGCTCTTGTCTTCCACTGCTAGTACATAAGAGAATGCGTTCTTTCAAATTGAAAGAGAGTGCTGAAAGTTGGTGGGCAGGAGTGGAAGATCTCGAAGAACGGCGACCAGATTATGAAAATGAAGGTGTGAATGAGTTGTACTCATTCTTGACATCAATATATAATAAAATACCTTCCCCTTTGGTAGAGATGTGATTCTCCTGTTCATAAGCCAAAACGACCTCAGCTGCTCAGCTTGAGTCGACTTCCTCTAGCTCTGTGCTCTCATCTGTTATCAACAATGCAACAAATAATACACTCTGCTGGCGTGAAGTGATCAATTTGAATTTGAATTCAAAACGATTGTCGGTCTCTTGTATAAAATCTGATGTGTGTCCTGGTTTGCATAACCCATGAGTGTATTATATATTTTGCACATCAGAAGCTGTCTTCGATGAAAAAAAAAAGATCAGAAGCTGTCTTCGGTCATTCTTCAACGCCATCAGGAGAAAATCGCCGACACCAGTTGGGTGTGTTCTTTTATACATGGATATCCTCATCAGCATATACTATATCGAAAGGGTAACATTTATGCCTTACTTCCTTCTGGAATCCTTTTTCAATTTCCTTCCCATGTTATCCAGATTTCTGAGGGGTGGGTTTGTTCCTACTATGACTCTGGTTGCAGGGGTATGCCCATGATATAGATGATGCTTCAATGTCATTTGCGTCTGTTAACTGGTATGGCACATGTTTCGGATTCAACAGCCAGCTGCTTCTGCACCTTATTTATCCACTATATTGGTTTCACATGTTGATATCCTAACAGAAGCTTTCGGAGGTATGCTAAAAGATGACCAAAACTCCGTTTGAGGAAGAAGACGCTGGCCCACTATAAGTTTCATGAATGTTCTTACAATTATTAGTGTTTGAGGTCTGTTGTGTAGTGATATCAAGGGAAGAGCTATATATGTTCATCGTTGTGGATAATCTTAACTACAATCTTAGACAGAACTTTGGGATAAAGGGATTTGTATCAAAACTGGTACAAATCATTGTTGGAGTTTTGTTCAGTGTTGGCATGATCTTAATGTACAGTGTATCTGACCCAATGATATATTATGTAGAAAAATTGTGTATTCTCTTGCTTTTACAACTGTGGCACTTCAATACATTTACTGCTTTCCCCCATCATATGTCTATCCATCAACTCAATGTTGCTATTCTTACTAACTACCGTAATGTAACATTAGCTTACCTGACAACACTCACCAACTCACAAGACATTAATTTATCTATTTTCATATTCTCATGTCAAGGACCACGTTTTTCAGCCTCTCTTCCACGCTTTTGAAGAACCAAGTTTATGTTTATGTGTGCCTAATGTGAGGAAGGAGTTTTAATTCTTTTAATAGTTTATGATAATCATACCCCAACCATATAAACAAAATCCAGGTAAAAATAACATTGTCACTTGCATCTTTGAAAAATATATTTAATTTAATCTTTTTCTTATATCTTCTGTTGTCTTATGTCTTAACTTAATACAAGTTCACAAATAAAATTAAAACTCCTTCCACATTATTCGTACAACAAGGCGCAATATATTCTTCAATAGTCATTAAAACGCTTGATTACAACGACTTTCACAATGAATTTATCATTACCTGTTATTTTTTAGTTGCTATTCCTGAGATATTTCAAAGACTAAGTAACAGTAATGCGTAATTAAAACATAGAATTAAAACGAGTTTCAAAAATTGGCCACACATATACATCAACTTTCTTCATTAAAAGCGTTAAACATAGCTTGAAAAACGGAGTAATTAACATGACAATATAAAAATAAAAAAACAGTAGAGCCTTAAACAAACTTATCAGCCTGAAGGAAAAGGAAAAACGTAGACATAAATTAACTAGAATAAAGGTCTTCACTATTTGGATTTTAGTCTGGCTGCCCCTGTTTCTAAAATGCGAAAGCCAAATCTTCCGTTAATTCCCAAAAAACGAGCACTAATGAAGTTTTATCTTGCACTTTCCATATGTCGACCCATTCCGAAATTGATGACCCACGACATTACCTTGGCGGGATTCAATTTTCAATCCTCCACAAATCCTAAAGTTTCACCTAAATAGGATGCCGTCGGTAGAAGTTCAAGAACTCGAGTTGTGGAAGTCTTTCGGAACGTTGGTTCTTAGGTATCAAATTCTGTGGTGATAAATGAGAACTATGTTGTTGACTTTAATTTATGAAACGCACTATTACAACATGATACACAGATGTACCCGTTCTTATCTTATGTGTAATGTTATGGATTAAGTTATCTACCGTAATAAAACAAATTACTCAAAATTATGTAACTGTGCTTATTGATACATAAATTAACTTCGTGTAACTGATAAAGTACACACTGGCCAGAGAATTACTCAAAATGGGAAAGCTCTCCATGCAACACACGGATATCTCCTGCTCGTGGAGTTGAAAGATGCAAAGAAATATAAGTCCTTTCCATTTGCATCATTGTATCCTGCAGATAGCAAGGTTTTATAATGATTATTTGGTGGAGTACTTGGCAGCTCATGGCTTCCTCACTGGTATCAATAATACAATAAAGTATCAAAATGCACGTGATCGTGGTTATGTGATACTAGAGCACCTCACTAATATCTCATTACTAGAGTAAAGAAAATAAATTATATATGTCGGTATGAATGATTTTATGAAATAACATTAGTTGTGGAGGGCAACAAAAGACATTGTTTAAGGATATAGATACCTCTCCTCTTTGATTAAAACTATGAAGAGTAAGGGGGCTCCAAAGCAAACAATAACAAAAGCGGGGCGCTAGAATATTATAAATTGTATCAGAGCTTAGCTCAAGGTGCTAGAATTTTACCAATGGTATTAGAGCCCAACTTAGGTTGATGTGCCAGTAAGTACACAAGGCTTTAGGGGTGGAGTGGGACTACCCTACTGATAAAAATTCAAAAGAGATATAATTTATCTTTTGTATCATATAAAAATAGGGAAAATTGGAATGAAAGACCTAGGGAAAAATATATTTATTGAGAAATATCATAAAAATTATAATTATTTAAAAGGACTTAATGCAAAAATTAAAAATTAAAAATACTAAAATATCCTTAAGGAAACATTCTATATTCTCTCCCACATTCTTATTTTTAAAACTAATACAAAATTCTTTTTTTTTTCAATTACAAACTAATAAAAAAAATTCTAAATTTCAGTAAATTAAATATAAATTTTCTCAATTTTAATTTTTCACATCTTTCATAGACATCTATGGAAAAAAATTATGCATTTTTCAATTTTTACAAAAATTATAATTTGTTAAAATCAACAAAAATTTTAATTAAAAATATAATTACATAATTTAAAAAAAAAACTCATGTCTTTTATAATTTATTATATATGTTAAACCAAAAAATATTATATGATTTATTTTTAGTTTAGAAGAAATTTATGTGGATTAAAAAAATCATTTAATGTTAATAAAATAAAAAAATCAAAATAACATTATATCATGGCAAAAGATGAAACGAGTTTAGTTTTTACTTTTATAAAAAGAACTTAATTGATATTAATGTTGATATTTGAGAATATAAATCTAGCAACTTGATCATATATTCATTAATTAAATGATCTATTGATTATATGAATACAGAACTTGTGTAAAAATAAAAATTAAGAAAAAATATGAGTTTCAACCGTAGCTAATTAAAAAATACAATATATTGATTTTACATGAATATGAAACTTGGTGAAAAATAAAAATAAAAGATATAATCATATTACATGTGAATGATGAATTGTTTTACTTTTAATTCTAGCTATTTTTTAAATTATGAATACAAGAGATAATGTAAGAGGTTTGATTAGGGACAATTTAGAAATTATAAATTTATATTATAATGTTTGGTCCTCCTAAATATTTACAATTTTTATAATCCTTCTCAATAAATATCTTTTCCTCAAGGTCTTTTATTCTAATTTGCCCATATAAATATGTTAACTATTATCATCTTTCACAAATATAAAAACCGAATAATTTTATAAGAGCAACAAATTTAATTTTTTACCATGATATTTATGAAATTCTAATTTATTAAATTTCTATTGAATTCAAATCGATATTAATTTAAACAAAATAAAAGTAAAAAAATATGATAGCCCAATAGCAAAAAGATTTAGGAGAGTTCCCAAGGGCTAAAATTGAATTTTGTTTGTTCTTGTAATTGTTCCGTGTTGGATTAATGGTATTCAGTTTATCATCAAAAAATTGAACGAAAGACCCAGTATCCTATCCGTGAACAACAACCAAGCCTCAAAATGTCAAAGTGCTCGTTTAGAATAGTTTATTTTTAGGTAATAAATGTTTATAAATCGTGATTTACAATATACGAGGTAAATATGTGAGAAGAGTTTTATTTCAGCTTGCATAATAAGCACTTATATTCAAAAAAATAAGTGTTCCCAAACATGCACAAAATGTATTACATACCCATCATCAAATCTTTTTTTAACGTGAATTGAAATACGTTAAATAATAGAACTACACAAAAGATACCTCAAATAAAACATGCCTCCCTCATCAAATTCGACCTTATATCCTAGAAGGTGGAACATGATTAAGGATGCAAAATTACCCTCAAGTATAAGAAAGTTTAGCTATGTGATGGGTAAGAGAGTTGTCCTCTCTTGTACTCCCTCCGGTCCTAAATATAGGACATAATTTGTAGTACAATTTATACTATAAACTATGTCATATATTTAGGACCGGAGGTAGTATATGATTAAATCCCTATTCGGCATTTTGTTTATCTAACAACGCATCACTATCACCTAGACTAAGACCATTTGAAGTGATTTGGAGATACATTTAAAAAAAAAAAAAAAGGACAATGAAATTGGTTGAAGGGCACTTGTTGTTAGGTCATATCTAGTCGAGTAAATAAAAATAATTACTATAGAAGGACCTTACAGCTATGTGGTGATTGTGATCCAACTCCTTTTAGTTTAAATTAGTTAGGCTCAATATTGCTACCAAAATTTAATTGATCCTGTACCGAAAAAAATTTAACTGGTATTGCCAAGGAAAAAATGAAAAAACAAAAACGTTAAAGCATATTTTTCATCCTTTAAATATACATGAACTATCGTTTTAATCCTTTAAATTTGTAAAGTGCTTTTTTAGTTTTTAAAACTTAACATCATTAAAATTACTAACAGTAAATACTAACTAGGTAAATTTAAAAGACAAAAAATATACTTTGATCTTTTTTTTTTTTTTCAATAACATGTTGGGATTAGTCAATGACTGAATAATCTCATAAGGATAAAAATGAGAAACAAATCATCATAATTATATTAATAACTGTTTGACCAAAACAGTAATTTGCTTGCTTATTCCAAAAATAGCGAAAGTACTTCTAGAGCTCTGGTAGAGAAATTTTCATTTTAAAGATCCATAGGGAGATAATAATTATTCTAAAGTATTTTATAAATTAATTATTAAAATTATTAAAATTGTCATTGTTACTTTTCAAGGCTATACCCGGCATATCTGAAAGTTATTACACCGCCTCTTAAAACATTATCATTCCCTCGTGGGTCTCCTAAAAAAATTATCCCGCTTCTAAAAATTAGCCGGTACCGCTCCCTCCTTTTGAGACGAATATAACCCAAAAATTTCAGCTTGCCTTTCTTAAATGGCTAAAAGAAAGCATCGATGCACAAAATGTTCGAAATTTACCAACACTGACTAGTGACAACTGACAACCACGGAAAAAATTCCATATGTAAATTATATATCATTTCCATCCTCACCAATGGGATGAATGATTTCATTGATCTTTTACATTCATAGATTCTGAAGGTTCATAACAGTAAAACTTTAGAACTGACTGATACTGAATCCAAAAAATAATGTTGACAAATAAATTGAATGAGATGGATCAGATATCAGATTAGTATACAATAATGACAATCGCAAGAAATTAGAAAGTCCTCGAGTAATTCCTAATTTCATACATGGTTGAAGATAAGGAAACACGAAACCTGTAGTAAAAACGAGTCTTACAAATGGATGGCAAAATTGCAGAACAAGTCATATGTGAGTATGGAGCTCCAAGAATGTCAAGTTTTCACCTATAGCATAAGACTTTAGGGCACATTTTTTGGGGATTCACTATCTGTCGTTTCTCTAGTGGATGTCACTGCCATGGCTTGCGAACTTTTTATTTCCTCCAACTGTCAAGCAAAATGGGATTTCGTTACTAAATCCTTTACATATGGTGTAAACAAGACACTTTAAGAAACTATAAAGAATTTTTTTTTTTTCTTGGCCAAATAACTATAAAGAATATATAAAACGTCTGAATAACAACATATAACCAACCATAAGAAAGTTAATGAGGTATAAAAAATTAGATCTGTTAAGGAAAGTGAAGTAACAACCTCCACATATTTCATTACCACTCATACTGCAGTCAGTAACAATAAAAATTTCTGGAGTAGTTCAGTTTAGGCAACTAACATCTTAAAGTGAGGCTGTTGGTAAAACACCAACATCCGGTGACAAAGATTAGAGAACTACTCTTTAAGGAAAGGATGCTATGGATAATCCTGTCAAACACAACAGAGATGCAAGCGGCAGATTGGATAGATAAAGCAGAACACGAGATGAATTGGTATCCTCACATATTCTCAGAACCCCTTGCCCGGATGCAGGGATATTTTGGCTAAGAGGGCTTTGCAAGTTAATGAAGAGTCTATTTTCTTGATTACCAACTTTGCTGTAATATGTCTACAGGGGGGAGAAATATTTGTTAATTTGGGCTTGTTTGTGTGAGAGAGAGAAAGGGGTGGAGGGGTCTCACACACACACACACAGAGGATCAGCCCCAACCGAGGTCTCACACACACACACAGAGGATCAGCCCCAACCGAGGTCCATGGCCTCTGTTCCAAAACAGTTATGGACACAGTCAACCATGAAACATAGGCGTTCCAAAACAGTTCTTTCCCCACAGAGAAATGAAACTCTCTGTTCCATTTTTTTATCTCATCCATTTCCTTCTATATCAATGGTTCCCAATTTTCGGCCACAATTCCCTATTCTTGTTGCTAACCAAATATTTCAAGCCCTTGCATACCATACTTCATGCATTGTAAGCAAGCAAAAATAAGTAAGATGATCAGATCCTGTTTTAAAGTTCAATCCGAACTGACTAGATGAAACATACATGCTCTATAAGGAATGTATCTCATCTACTAATGTATCTACTTCAAAAGAGTTTCACGGATTAGTTAGTAGCAGTTGTTCATGAGTAATGTACTGGTGGTATGGGGAAGGGTTGGCTTCTTCGATGACAATAAAATCACATAACATGATGAAAAGATTGCGGGAGACACTCGAACACCAGAGCTGACCTATCACTTCCTTACACTTTTAAACTTTGCTGTATAAGAACTATATGCAAGCTACATAGTCGACAATAAATCTTAACACCTCTTTCTTTAATGGTAAAGCTTGAAGTTGTCAAGAAAAATTATAACCATGACTCCATTAGTAGGTCAGATTTTAGTAAAGCTACTAAGATTTCCAGTGGGTTTATACCAATACAACAAGTCATTGAAAAAAAAGTAAATGATTCAAGAGTACCTCTTTGCAGGTCTGCTGATGCGCCGTCAAAAGCTCATTATATTTCATTTGAAGATCCGACAATTCAGCTTGCAATTTTTCATATTCGGAGATGGAAGAACTGCCTAACTTTTGTTGAATGAACCTGGAGAAAGAGAAGCTTGTTACACATGTGGCACCCACAAGTATCATCCGAAGCTCAAGCCTTGGAAGTGATTTATCTATTTGTACGTTATTGCCTTCAAGTGATTTACGCCAGGTATGTGACACTTGAATAGATCAAAACGAAAGTAGAATGCACCACAAATTGAAGAGATGCCTAATATCCCAGAAAATTAAGAATGACTTCATTTTAGGCGGAAAAAGAAAAAAGAAAATACCACTTAAATTTCAAAATTTCAAATCACTCTTGTTGACAATAAGAGAATAGGTAATACAAGAGTATATTAATTGACAACTCATTTTTTAATAGGAAATCACTGATTTAAAATTTCGAAATTCAAATGATATTTTCTGGTCATTTTCTCTTAATTTTAGTCCAACGGATATTTATGTTCATACTGGCACAAAATTTGCCCATGCACATTGCAACAAACCACGCAGAAAACCAAAAGATACTTACTCAAGGGCAGAGGAAGGCTTGTCATTTTGCTCATATAAAGCAACGAGAACTGGAAAAAAAAAAAAGGAGAACACAAAAATATTGCGCGAGTAAATTAATTGATGGGATCAAACGATTCAAACAGCCATCAGTAACTCCAACACACTGTTGAGATTGGCGAAGAAGTTAAAGAAACCTTTGGTGAGAGCATCCACAGCTCCGCTTGACTCCAGATATTTCCTGAACGCTTCCTTCTTCGCCTCTTTCTCCTGAATCAATATTCGTAGCGAGTGAGTAATGAAATTAATGAACGAATCAATTCTTACAATATCAAACATTGAACGTTTTCATCATCGATAATCGGAATTCACAGAGAGAGAGATTATAACCTCTTTGTATCGCATCATGATCTGCTTTGCTTCACAACCACCAAATCAGATTTGGTAATGATGGTTGGAGTGGGGGAGATGACCATGCAATTGCAGCAAGCAATGCTGCATTTATTTTAATGGTGGAACCTCCCGTGAGTCGCTTCTAGCAGCTAATCTGAACCGTTTGTTGGATCTAACCGTTGAGAAGCTAGACCTCCATTTTCTATTAAAAAGAAGAGCAAAATACATTGACTAACCTTTTATTTTATCTAAATTACACAAACCTCCTCTCTATGTTAAAAACGTATATAGACCTCCTTTAAAATTAAAATGTAAGTTACAGAAACCTCCCTTATATATTTGATATTTCATTTTCATCCATACACTCATTAGTTGATAGTTAAATTTAACTATTAGCTATTTACTTTGACCAAAATACCCATTTTTCAATAAATGAATAAACATTTATATTTACCTAAAATTAAATTTTTATACAAAAAAATAATTCTAATATATGTACGTTCAAAATTTCCAATATATCATGAAATTTTAAATTTTTATCATATTTATTGAAACTTATTTATTTAGTATTTTTTTTAAATGGCTAAAAAATATATCTTTTAAATGAAAGGCAAAAAAGAAAGAAAGAAATATATTTTATTCATAATATGTTATTAATAATGTAAATTAGATTAGTATATGACCTATATCAATTTTAAATTTTAATTTTTTAAATATATTTTTTGCACAAACATTTATAAACATGTTTATTTTAGTATGCATCTATTAATTGGATTAATCATATTTTTAATTAAATTTTTTATGTCTATATTAATTAAATTAATTAAGTATTTATATTAATATGAAAAAAATTTAACATATAACTATTTACAAAAGTAAAAAATAAGTTAAGAAAAAGAAAAAAAAAATTCTTAAATTACTTAAACAATTTTAGTCAAAATTAAGAAATTAATAACGATGAAGGATAAATTAATAAATAAAATTTATTTTAATAAAAATTTTAATTAAAAAATAAAAATCCTTAATAAAATTAACGGTTTGAACTTAAATATATGTTTTTAAAATAGAAGAAAGGTATAGATAATTAAAGTAAAACACAAGGATAATTAAAATATTTTACTCTAAAAGGAATAAGAGACCTGACATGACATTGACTTGTAGGTAGTCAGTACTCTCAATTCTGTCGTTTTGATAAAGGATGGGGGAGATTACAAATGTGGGTAATAAAATAGGAAAAATCATTTACAGGTCTTAAGGACCTATAAAAATCACAAAAGAGTCTCAATACAAATTCTTAAATAAAAAAAATCTTTAGGGATTTTTGTGTGATTAATTAACAACGTGAAATGACTAACTTACCCCCAATACATAAAAAAGGAAAGGCACAAAAGGAGGAGGGATAGCGCATTTTTTCTCATAATAAGAAAGAGGAAACGAAGGAAGCCTACAATGGTTGTAGCTGAAACATTAAAGGGATTAAGTCTGGTGTTCATATCCTGGGAAAATGTTACATTTTGCAGCCTTCATCTATTGTTAGAGAGTGTGAACAGTGAGTTTGACAATTTATTTTATTTGCTGGGTATGTTAGCTGCATTGATATTGTGAGATTGGTCAAATGTTAGAACTTGGGCTTAATAGTGGACTATGTGCTAGAAGGTAGGTAAGTAATGCTAAGATTTTGCTAAAGATATGATCTTAATCATTGAAGTTGGGGTTTCACTGTGGTTAGGTTATATGAATGAAATTGTGCTTTGTTTTTTGGTAAGGTAACAAAAGGCTTGCTCTATTTTAAGTGGGAATGGTTGAATGTGATATTGGTTTATTTGTTGACAAAACGCTGATAAGATATAAAAACATTGTTGTTAATACGTGCAATTATAATTATTAATATTGTTGTTGCAGTTATTAATACAAAATATATATGCTTTATTTTTGGGCAATGTAACAGAGGGATTGCCTTATTTTAAGTGGGAATATTTGAATGTGATGATGGTTTGTTCGATTACAAAATCAGCTTGTGAAAATAACTCATGTAGTTGTGAAAATATGCATTCGGACTTGTGAAAACAAGCGTAAACTATTGTTAAAATTGGCATAATGACTTGTAAAAAAAGTAGGCACAAGGTGTTAAAATTTTGATAAGCATATGTGACAGTTGAAACTTGTGAAATTTATAAACTCCTCTAAGAATTACAATTCACTTGTAAAGATGACTCTAAAATTTGTCAAAATAAGCATAAGAAGTTGTTAAAAACCAAATAAACTGTTGTGACAAACTCTACGGTAATAACTTATGCTGTTGTAAATATGATTAATGCACTACTTTAAAAAAGTAGAAGAAGTTGTTAAAACCAAATCAGATGTTGTGACATAGGAGTTATCAAGTTCTACACTTCTCCAAGAATAATTCATGCAGTTGTAACAATGACTCATTAAGTTGTCAAAAAAAGCAAAAGTTGTTAAAAACCAAATCAGATGTTGCGACATGTGAGAGTTATGCACTCCTTCAGGAATACCTCATACTGTTGTAAATATAATTCATGTACTTGTAAAACAACGCATAAGAAGTTGTTAAAAACCTAATCAGCTGTTGTGACAGACCATACGGGAATAACTCATGATGTTGTAAATATGGCTCATGCACTTGTAAAAAAAGGCAAAAGAATGTGTTAAAATGACTGATGAAGATGTTAAACTTTTGATAAGCAATTGTAAACGTTGGGACTTGTGAAATTTCAAATGCACTCAATGAATAAAAATACAGTTGTGAAAATGACTGATGCAAATGTTAAACTTCTTATAAGTAGTTGTGAACATTCAGACTTGTGAAATTTCAAATGCATTCAATGAATGAAAATGCAGTTGTGAAAATGACTGATAAAGTTGTTAAAATGACTTATGCAGATGTTAAACTTCTGATAAGCAGTTGTGAATGTTGGGACTTGTGAAATTTCAAATGCAATTAATGAATGAAAATGCAGTTGTGAAAATGATTGATGAAGTTGTTAAAATGACTGATGCAGATGTTAAACTTTTGATAAGAATTGTGAACTTTGGGACTTATGAAATTTCAAATGCACTCAACGAATGAAAATAGAGTTGTGAAAATAACTAATGAAGTTGTTAAAATGACTTATGCAAATGTTAAACTTCTAATAAGCAATTGAGAATATTGAGACTTGTGAAATTTTAAATGCACTCAATGTATGAAAATGCATTTGACAAAATAACTCATAGACTTGTCAAAATAGCCACAACATGTTAAAATTCTGATTAGCTGATGTAAAAGTAAGGACTTTTTTTAATTATGCTAAGGGCAACATAGTCATTTCACATTGTTAATTAATCACACAAAAGTTCCTAAAGACTTTTTTGATTTGGGAATTTGTATTATTATTTCTTTGTAGTTTTTTTTTATGTCCTTAGGACCTTTGAGTAACTTTCCCAAAAGAATATGTCGAAGGTACATAATTTATTTTTTTTTGTTAAGGGTCATTTTTGTTCGGAAGTTTTGACTGAAGGGTAATTTTTTCCCAAAAGTTTAAAAAATGGAATAATTTTGCCCTGACCATTATCACAATTAGTTTTGACCGTAGTTAACCAAATATGATGAGCTGACAGTTTACATATCATTCACGTCATTTTTGTTAATGTGCAAAACTACCCCAAAAGTTTTAAATATAACTTTGAAAAATAAAATAAAATAAATTACACATGGACTTTTGGAGCAAATTTATATCTTAACAAAAATAATGTGGATGATATGTGGACTACCAGCTAGCATATTTGGTCAACTAAATATCAAAACTAACTGATATAACGACCAGAGCAAAATTACTCAATTTTTAAAAATTCTCAAGTAAAATTGCCCCTTAACCCTATTATTTTTCAGGTCAAAAAAATATAATTTATTTTTCAGAAACTTTCTTATCTATACTGGCCCAAAAAAACATTCTTATTTATGAACAGCAAATGTGGATAGATAATTAATAGAGTGAGACTAATCATAATTAAGAGGAGCACGAATGAAAAAATGATGATAAAAATTACTCCCTCCTATCCTAATTATAAGATAAATTTGAATTTTTTGGAGAAATTAAAAAAGCCAATTAAATTACTTGAGATTGTTTATATTTTTACTATCCTTAGATTATATATTAGTTTATTAGTTAAATTAATTAGTTTGGAGAAAAAAATAAAAATAAAAATACTCTAAAGTAATTTAATTAGCTTCCTTAATTTCTCCAAAAAAATCAAATTTATCTTATAATTAAGATCGGAGGGAGTATAAATTTTGACGTGTTTCTTATAAATTGGAAAAGGCATCCCATAAAAAATCTCTCGTACAGGAAGAAGTAATAAATAAGAGAATGTAAATCCTAACATAGGAATGATCTCTCTTCTCTTTTTCTTTTTATAAAAGGACAAATTATACATTAAAAAAATAAAAGATACATGAAGTCTGCACCAAGCATACACAAACATAATGAACAAGACTACCACCTCACACGTTGAGATCCAATGCCACATTATAAAGCAGCCTAAACAGCAAACGCCTAAGCGGTACGAAACTTACAGTTATGAAGTGAACATATAAATGTCTATTTAGGTTAGCATTAGAAGCTGTTGTTCTAACATGATTTATAACGTACAAAGTAAGTATGTGAGAACAGTTTTGTCTTAATTTGAATGAACGTGCTTGTTCAATGCTAACTCAAACATACCCTAAATAAGTAAATAACAATATAATGTAATATATGGGCCAAAGGATACCACTCAAAGCACATACAGATTTTACTCATATTCATGTCTCATTAGTTATTGATACCCAAACCGACACAAGCTACAAGAGAACAAACGTGCTTTGATGGCAGACTTTTATAAAATAACCAATGGCACCCACCAGAAATTGTTTTGATAATGAAGGAAGAATGGAAGTTGGAGTTGTTATCCATAGCATTCTGATTTGGGTGTGTTTGGTTTGAGGTGAGGGGAGAGGAGAGGTGGCAAATTATAATGTTAGATGGGAGAAATCCAAAATTTATCCTTTCATTCTTTTAAAATTTGGATTTTTGATCAAAATTTATCCTCACATTCCTTTTAAATTTTGAGTTCCTACCTAAAATACCTTCAATCCAAAACGGTAATTTAACCCCCTTCGCCTCCCCTCCCCTCAAACCAAACACACCCACTTTGAAGGAAAAGAAAAGTAAGGGGGGGAAATAGGAAGAGGGATATTAAGAATGGAAACTTTAAAAAATGATAAAGAAAAAAAAGAAGTTACCACTCCTATTTTTTAAAGTTTTCCTCAAGTTTTCTTTCCTCTCAATTTTCTCTCCATCTAAATATATGATTAGATCTAAACATAAGTCCTCTTTAGTTCATCACCTTTATTTAACTTGAAGAAACCAAAGCCAACAACAAAGACAAACACGGGCGAAGATATTTTTCCTTCTCTTTACGCAAGATATTTTCTGCTTTTTTATAAAATCTATACAAAATAACTATATAAAAATAATTTATTTCTTAAGCTGTGCTGACGGGGTTCTTTTTTTTTTTTAATAATACAGACGGCCAAGAAAGACTTGAAAGTTACAAAATACAATTAAGAACAATAGATCAAATCTTGAGCCATATAGGCTGCACACACAATAGGTGGCGCTGACAAAATGACAAAGTCCTCCTGACGGGGTTCTAGTTTCTCTTATTCACAACAAGTACCTAGTAAATAGTTCCCAACACTAATTTTAGCGTTATGTTTACTTCTTACCTTTTTTTTTCCTCCGAGATATATCAGCAGATGTTTGAATAATTGACATAAAACTTGACATGTTAATTTTAATGGCAACATATTAATGGCTATATTTTCTTAGCCTTTTGCTTTTCAACACTACTTTTTGTGAGACCAATAATATGCCCCAGAAAACTCAGGTTCTTTTTTTAAATGGCTAAACGTTATCACGACTTGTCCGGGAATAAAAACAAATGAAAAAGATGCGATCACATCGATCCAGAGAGCATGTTTAGATGGCTTATAAGCAGTTTTTTATGTAAGTTGAAACAAAACTCCTCTCACATACTTACCTCGTATACCGTAAATCATGATTAAAAAACTGTTTTTGAAGACTCCAATCACTATTTCAAACATAATCATTTGAGCACCACAATAATGATTCGTTCTTCACATAGCTGATAGTTTTTTCAGAAAAAAAGAAAAAAAACATGTGAATTACATTACCTCCAATCCTTAATATAAACTTAAAGAAGCTAAATAAATTAATTTAAAATATTTATAGGGTTAAAGGCCATTTTTGCTCCGGAAGTATTCACTGAAGGCCAATTTTGTCCTGGAAGTTTTTCGAGGACCAATTTTGCCATGAAATTGTCAAATTTGGAGCAAGTTTGCCCTTACCATTAGTTGAATACACTCGAGGCAAATTTACACATTAATAAAAATGACATGGACAATAAAAAATTGCCCTAAAATTTTTAATTTAGGAGCACATTTGCCTGAAATTTGGTCAACCAACAGCAAGGGCAAAATTGTTCCAAATTTGATACTTCCGGGACAAAATTAGTCCTAAAAAAACTTCCAAGGCAAAATTGGTCCCCAATGAATACTTCTCGGGCAAAAATAGCCTTTAACCCATATTTATATCTATCATTTTTCTCCAAACTAATTTGTCAGACTTATAAACTGATACATAATTTAATACACAATATATGATATAATTAAATAATTTATTTAACTTCCTAAATCTCTCCAAAAAAATTCAATTGAGTCTTATATTAAAGACCAGATAGAATATACTATTATCATAGTCAACTTTTTTTTTCCAAACTATTATCAACCTCACCAAGATGAAAAATTGCATTGATGTTTTACTCAATAATCACTGTTGCAATTGTTTCATTGTTTAACCTGGGGAACTGAATTGTTATTAACATCTCCGAAAAAAGCACCACACCTCACTTTTCATCACCCAAAATTTAAAGTTAACATATAAATTGAATGCCTCTGATCATAAATCAGATTCAGCATACAATAATAATAATGACAATGACAACAAATTAGAAAGTCCTCGAGTATTTCCTAATTTCATACATGATTGAAGATATGGAAACAAGATCCTTGTTAAGTGTAGACCCTCCAACGATCTTCTTTATGCAATCCGAAAGTCTGGTATAATATAGCAACAGCTGAGTCAATGCAGCCCTCAAGATCTCCATACCACACAAGAAGTTGCTGAATGAAGTAATGACATCTTTGTGCATCAACTCTATTGCAGCCTTCCACCTACTAGCAAAATCCTTCACAAGCGGCTCCACTTCGGCAACAGTTATCGGCTTATCAGAACTTGAAGTGGGGTCCTCAGCTGATACATTATTACACATAATTAAGCCAAATTTCAGAAATATAACAAAATGCAGATAAAAATGTCCTGCGGTGTCATTTATTATGGTACTCACAGGCTCTGGTCTTCACAAATTTGATTAAATCGTTAAAATGTTCCTGAAGCAATTCTTCCTGCAAGAATGAGGACAATTTAAAGAAAATTGCAAGTGAGGAGGCTTAAATGGTTATATTCCATATTAAATCTATAGGTACCCCTCCCCTTTTTGTAAGTTCTTCCAAAAAGCTGGAGAACATAACTCATGCCTTTGACCAGAATATATAGTAGTTTCTTCGCCAAAAGTAATTTCTCGAGTTGCCCCTTGTACTTAGAGAAATAACCAGCAACCTAGTTCGATTCATTAAGTTAAGACTTCATATGGTTCAGATTCTGGAAGGGAGAGTATGAATTTTAGACACGAACATTCCATGATTAGATATGCCAAATTAAAGCTAAGTTGACTTTAAACCTCTGTAAACTATGTTTTTCCCTTAATGAAAGCAGAGATTGAAGAAAATGATTGCAGTTACCACAAATAATGCTGTGTTGCTTTTCAGCAGTTCCTCAAAGTGCATTTGAATTTTCCCACCTTCGGGACCTGCTTCCTGGAATCAGACAAGACAAAAATTATAAGTTTGCCAAGGCCGCAACAAAAGGAGCAGCCCATGATCATTATTGTTTGTGTGAACCACATTGCCAGCAGATCAAGTGAACTTTCTTCCTTTCATCATGTTTCAAAGCCAAATGGAGAATTGTCCAAGTAACTTGCTGGTTTTTATAAAATCCCCTGAACGTCTTGCTTGATGTAGATATGGTGATATCCCAAAAAAGAAAAGGAAAAAAGGAGGAGTTCATATGAAATTTAGAGTTTCTCATTGTGTCTGAAGCCAGTGTTCAACATGTTCGATGTGGACAAGACTTCTTTCCAAAGTGAACTTGCTTTATAAGCTCTAATTAAAAATGAAATAAAGGATCAATTCACAGATTCCTACCTTTAGGACAGCAATGGTCATATCATAATTGTTTATAAGAAAAACAGTCTGCAACTTCGGTTTTGGAAAGTTCTTGGCAAGCTTGATAAGCAAGTCATCAACAGCCATTCTCAATCGTTCCAAATTCAATTCAAGCTGAAACATATAAGGAGAAAGTATGTATCACCAATTTACAAAAGAAACCTTCATGCCTCTAATATTTTATTATTACAACTGACCTGGCCATCTCCATACTCAACATTTAAGTGGATAAGGGACGCTGTAAACTCAGCATAACGTCGCATGACATAGTGAGGATGAACATCATCTTCCCATAACGTCTTTACATTTGCATTACGCAGGCTGCTGAGGTGCATGTCAAATACCATCTTAAAACGAGGCCATAAGGAAATATTGACCTGCCAAATTTAAGATGCAACATCTGTTATGGATCAAGCTTACTAAGCTCTGTCTGATGTACATGCCTATTGACTATTTTTTTAATCAGTTGTATTCATTAAAACCATCAAATTGCATGTCCATTTAAATCCAAAAAAGACTTCATACTTGAGCTTGAATTCATAAATGACAAAAAATATTCAGCGAGAGAAATATGAGGACATCAAAACACACTCCACAATATGTCTAGCAATCTATAGCTCTTCCCAAAATATATGGAGAAATCATGCAAATTGGTCTATCAATAGTTCATGTAATAGTGTGGTTTGTTCAATCTAGAAAGTCGGGTTGGAAATTGTAGAAGACTGTATATTCCACAAATTTCAAATTCCCATCGTCCATGAAGCTGCACTCCAGACTGACTAATAATTGAAATAAATAAAGAGATGGTGCAGAAGCAATCTATATACTGTAAAAAAGTATAACTTTTATAAGCTCAAACCAAAATGAAAAGCCCGCCATCAAAACTATAGTTGTTCACACATCTAGCATTTTGATAATTTTTTCCTTGTTCCCTTAGTTATTATGTTGACAATATTCTAGTTCTACTGGTTAAGACTACGAGTCAAAAGGAGCTCGCATTTCGCTACGTACCAGGTGAGTTCTTTCCATTTATTCATTGATTCTGTTTATCTATGTCGTTTATTCTGCTATGCTACATGTCATTTATAGAGAGCATAGCTGGTGTAGATGTGCTATCCTATTTATATCTTAATAAATAGTTTGAATGAATCATCTGCGCCTCTATTCAATATTTGCTTTTCTCCCACTTTCTCTGATTTCAATTATCTACAAAGCATTAAGCAATGAGGCAGTTTCCTAACTTCCATCCTTCGATCTCAACCACTCCAATTGTACATAAAGTTAGGTTGGCCCAACACAAATCCTACAGTGACTCATGAATCCACATCCATTCACCAGAAAATTTTATCAGGGTGTCACATAACAAACACGATTATGAAAGCATTTTCGAAATAAGTATAGAGACAATGGAAACTGACCTTGTCAAAGTAAGAATCCAAGCATGGGATTCGCCTTCGAGACATGATGAGCTGAAAAGAACAGGCAAGTCAGCTACAGATTAAGTAGATTACTTGAAGTTGCACTAAAAATATTTGCCAAATGACAGTACATCTTAACTGTCTGCGAGAAAGTGCTGTGGAAAAAAGATGTAGTAAAGCTATATCAACAAAATCTATTTAAAATCTCATTGTCCAATCAGTGTAGTTAAAGACATTCGCGTTAGTGCCTAAAGCACATAGGTGAGGTGCTTAAAAAAGCCCGGTGACTTTAAAAAAGCCTGGTGACTTTCTCTCTACTTCAGCCAAGCACTTTCCTGGCAGTGCCTTTGGTGCTTCTAGCATCAATCAAGGCAAGCGCCAAATGCATGTGTAATTTGAAGGTTGAAAGGAAATGGGCAAGTTAGAAGCCCCATCCAAATATTAAAAATAAAAGTCATAGGTAAACTAGGAAACTATAAAGCCCAACCTGAAGGATGACATAAAATAATGATATCAGTAGTGCATTTGGTTATTATGTTTGATTTGTTAACTTATCTGTCAAATGTTAGTATGAATTTACCACTTTTGTTTATATAGCATAATTCTAGCTTTTCCCTGTTTTAGCATCTTTCTTCACTCAGGCATACACCTTTTTATTACATCCCGTGCAAGGTATAGCTCCTTAAGAGTGTCTTTCACGTTGGACTACATTGTGGGCAATATATTTCTGTCTAGTAAATATTCCTGAAAGAGTTATTGATGGGGTAGAGCATTTCTTGTCCCCCTAAAAAAATGTGCATGCACAATTGTGATCTGCCAACAGTGCTACTCCTCCTGAGGCTACTTTGAAGGAGACTAGACAGATAATATTAATGCAGTATTTTCCTTTCATTTTATTTGATTTCTACAAGGCTATCTAATCTCCTCCAAAAAATCAATATCATAGCGTTTGTTACCTGATGTTGACGTATAATGCATATCATAAGCATCAGCCCTATAGCATCATAGCAATTTTGAAGTATTAAACTGAAGTGCTCATCAATGACACCAAAAGGACCTGAAATTATCAAATATCAAATACTAAGTCATTTGATTTTCCCAATGTTTTCAAACTCCCATGATCATCAGTTTCTTATGTTTGAGACAACTATGCTTACTCAAGAGATTTATTAAATAACTTCAACTATAACAGTGAACATAAAAAAGTTTCCAAGAATCATAAGCAAGCAGTTCCATAGTTTACAATATGTTTAAATGTTAAGTAGTGTTGAGAATAGCAAGTTTAGAGTTAAGATGATGATGATGATGATGATATTATTATTATTATTATTATTAGGGATATTGTTTACTATTTATTAGGATTATATATGAATATTTTATAATTATGATTTGATTAGATTAGTTTCTTGAGTTAGGATTAGTCTATTGGTTTGCCTATATAAAGGCCTCTTTGTATTCTCTTTTATTCTCAAGAATCAATAATATTAGTACTTTTCCCTGTGCTTCAATGTGATTCTTCAATCTCAACATGGTATCAAAGCCTTACGGTTCTTTCTTTTATCCGTAGTGGTTTCTTTCTTATATCTCATGGTTTCAGATTTGGGTTTGTGAGTCTCTCCTTCTTTTAGTTGCATTCTTTTGTTTGGTCCCCATGAGACCTTTATTGTTCGTCCCTAGTGTGACGTTTGGAGTTTTGTGGGACCTTTGGTTGCTACTTCTGCTCTAGTTTGGTCCCTTGTGAGGCCTTTTGATTGCTGTTAGTCCCCAGCAAGATCTCAGCCTTATTTGTTGATCAAATGTTTCGAGTTCTAAATAGTGAATGGTCATTGTCTAGGATCCTCTATCATCATTAGGTCAAGCTTTTTTGGATGTGCCCGAACTTGCTCGTTGAATCTAGATGTTACTATGAAGAAGATTATCGGTAGTTGCTATGGATTCAGCATCCATTATTTCCTTGATGATCAGTTGCTGCTCTTTAGTGTCCATTATTTTCCTGATAATCAGTTGCTGCTCATGTTCAAGCTACTTCCAGCTTGAACGGGAGCACTGAGAATGGCAAGTTCAGAATTAAAATATTAATATTAATAATATTAGGGATATCGTTTAGTATTTACTACGATTATATATGAATATTTTATAATAATGATTTGATTCGATTAGGTCTGATTAGATTAGTTTCTTAGGTTAGGGTTAGTCTATTAGTTTGCCTATATAAAGGCCTCTTTGTATTCTCTTTTATTCTCAAGGATCAATAATATTAGTATTTTTCCCTGAGCTTAAATGTGATCCTTCAATCTCAACAAATACAAAACACATATTGAGAAACTTCGCAAGTTATACCTGAGAAGATTTCATAAAAGATAGACTCCTCCGCAAAGAAAACATCACAGAAATGATATCTGCAGATGAAAGAACATAATGTCAACATGCATATAGCCAAACAATTTTAAGAGCACAATCACTTTATATGACAAAAATAAGAGGCCCATAGCACTCCAAAGTACTCAGAAGTAGCAGTATCCATAAGCAGCTTCTGCAGGCTCCTGAACAAGACCTCATAAGGATATTTAGTGGAGCTGGCTTCAGCTATATGAGGAATCAACGCAGGTTCATCAATTTCCTGATACCAGTGCAACAATTAACAGACTGTTAATTCTAAAATAGTTCTCCAAAAGTCCCTAAAGATCATAAATTCAGAATTATCTATATACTTGTTAGTTCATATTAATCATATCAAAGCAATAAAAATTCATTTGTCCGACAAAAAGTAAAGGAAATGCCTTCTAATATAACTTTGTTCCATCTCATATCAAAGCAAAATAAAATTCATATTGATAAATAACTTCATAAAACCAATAACAGATACCTAGAGCCTCGAAAATGATCCCACTCAACATGTTTCTTTCTCTTCATACAATTGTTAAATTTTATTTTAAGAGATCTTCACTCCTTGAGCAGAACCATTGGCACCAGTAAACACAAATTTCTTGGCAAATTCAGTGAGCACTTAGAAAGGGAATCATCCGCAAAAATACTCCTTTCTAAACTGACTCATAACTGCTGTAGGAAAAAATAAAGGCATGGAGAAACATTCTTCTCTTGTATGAATGCTCTGATACTTTTAAAAATGATGGAAGGCCTATATTTATAGGCAAGAGGCGAAATAAATTTACATACACACTAACATATATATATACATAGTAATACCCTTAAGATCTAATATATCTACAAAACAAAAAATAAAATAAAACTTAATACTTCCATACTACCTTTAATATATTGATCCTATCCCCAAGAGCAAAAACTGCAGACCGATTCTTCAATGGTTCCCAGACTCTTGTAAAAAGACCAGTACTTCTTGTCTCCACACCAATTAAATCATTGGATGTTGCTATATCCAACTGCAGTTTCTCTAGAGCTTGTATGTAAGCTCGGAAATGCGCACTAAGAACCTGCAAAAGTACAGCAGAATTAAATGCTTCACGAAATAACTTTTAATTGTATATAAAATTATTCTCGCCTTGTCCTTCATGAAACTACTATTAATTGTATATAAAATTATTCCAGCCACATGAAAAGAAGACAACAAGAATGGTACTACCTCCGGTCCTAAATATAGGACATAGTTTGTAGTGCAATTTTGCACTACAAACTATGTCCTATATTTAGGACCAGAGGGAGTAACATGGATCACCAGCATCCTTCATGAAATTACCATTAATTGTAATAAGATTGACAATTGTAACCTGGATCTGATGTAGAACTAGGGGGGAAGGGAACATAGAGACAGAAGTAGAGGTGGGAGGACTGCAAGAAAAAGAGGGACAAACCAGAAAGAAGAGGAGAATTCAAGGGAGGAAGAAATAACTCGAATACCAATATATTCAATTCGTAATCAAAGGCCTACAACGAAAATTAATCTTGTTATATTTATAGAGCTCTAAGTAACTTGAACCTAACTCAGCTTCAAGTATAAGAAATTATAAAAATAGGAAAGTTTACTAGATAGGAAATAATCCCACAAATCTAAATCTAAACCACATTATGTATTTAAAAGATAATTAACGCTCTAATAAAGATGATCATAAAATTAACGCAAGATCTTCCTAATCCAGATTCCAATACCTATCATTAATTCCTCATTCCATCAGAATCACTGGCCAAAACATTGAGCGTCTAAAAAATCCCAATAAAATAATTGATCAACATAGATCAGAGTGACAGCTACCAGACAGCATTTATCTGCGTCAGCCTGTCAGGCTGAAACTGAGCTCCTTTCAGTCTCAAATGCTGTCATACTAGATTCAAACTCTATTAAAAAAAATTGCATTTTGGGCACTTAGAAAATAGTATTAATAGCAAACCAAATTAAATAAAACTTAATCCGAAGACACATTAGCCACAATGATGACATAAAGTTCATTAGAAAACTCTCCCCAAGCAAAAATAAAATCGAAGATAATTGCATCTTGAGCAACCATACCTTCTCTACCCATAAAAGTTTCTTAAACATATATGTCAAGGGAAATTTTCATTCAATATTCTGATTATAACAATTACCTTGTTCATTGTATCAATGTACGCTGCGCGAACTTCATTGTATATCTCCTTGCCATGTTCCTTGAGAAAGGAAACGATATACCTATACTTGCATGCTCTCAATAGTCAGGCTAACAAAGAACCCATAGTTAAGAAACAAAGTGAAAAAAGATTGACTACATTTCAGACCATTCACTTGTTGGCTGGCTAAACATACAAGTGAGAATTTGACAGCAAGAAAAAAAGGAGGAAACTCACTTGTATTTTAACAGGACACTTTGTTGAAGAATTTGGATATTTGTTTTGGGTTTTCTTAGTGCATAGAGTTTCTGAACAATGAAGTCAAACACCTGTGAAAAATTAGCCAAGGTGAAGTTAATTGTTAGCAGATGGCATCTCACATTGAGAAAACTAAACATATGCAAGATATAAATATATATAAGATCATTAAAAAGAAAAAGAAGGAAATGCCTACGAACACTGTAATAGGATTACTAACCTTTGAAACTGCTTTCTGCCGGAGTTTTTCAAGCTCAGGTTGAACATCTTTTAGAGCTTTTGAAGCCTTAACCATTGGGTCCACTTCTACAAACTTCAGTTTCTTACTCAAAATCTCAAGAGTTCGCATATATTCCTCATTGACCTGAATTCCAAAGATAATAAGATATCTACAAGAGTATACTGGGCAATGTGCTCATCAAGTACTGGTGATGCAGATGAAATTTATAACATATACTTCAATGCAACGATTGAAACAAATTTGCTTTAGATTAAGATTATATGCCAAAGAAGAAATAGAAGAGACATCTTGTCCAAAAGTCACAAAAACTTGTCAATCAAAGTCCCATGCCCAGAAAAGTGGAAACGATCCATATATCATAAATATGGCCATACTTAATGACATCTAGAACTACGTCAACTGTTAAATTGAACAAAGTTACAACTGTCAAAGGGAGAGATCACTGAAATGATAAAAATAAACAAAGATCTTGAGTCTTCTAAGTGCTCATTCCATAAAGACTTGATCACTTGAATGATACGGCTTAAAAGGCAGGTTGTGGCAACAAGAAGTTAGAGGAGTTTAACATGTACACATGCAGATATTCAGAAACCATATGCTTCAACATTTGGCAAATACTTCTAGCTTCATGAATTAATTAAGAGAGATCCTCAATCAAAACTGCCTCTTCAACACCTCAAAAAAACTGAAGCGGATGTTGAGATTAAATCAAGAAGCAAGAGTGCTACAGGAAATGATTATATGCTTGTTGCACCAACAAAATCAATAAATTCAATATTGGTGGAACAAAGTAGATTGAGCAATATAGACCTCTCCATCAACGATTATATCCACCATCCTTGGAGGGACTATTATGTCTTCCACAAACTCAGCCAATTTGGATTCAGCCACCTGTTGCAAGAAAACTATTCATCAAACAACATATTACTCAAGTTCAGGGGGAGGGCTGACAAATGATTATCAGAGGGATTGATTCAACTGTCAAATAGCAATCAGCATTAGGCTTTTTGGAAGCAGATTAAAATCTCAGTCTAACACACGATACTAGTGATTTAGCGTATATAGTAGTACTAAGCAGGAGGCATTGCCATTATCATCAATTTTAAATTTTTTGTATAAAACAATGTTCATACCTTACGATTCTTAAGCCTCAAGCCCATATCCATAGACTTCTCCTGGAGAATTTTAATGTCTGAACTGATGGAACCAATTTCAGCCTGGAAAACAAATTTTAAGATAGAGCTAATAATTAAATATTCAATATTAACAAAATTTCACTTGAAATTCAAAGTAGTCCTTCAAATTGTTTTATAATAAATGCAAACTCATTAAAGTTAAGCCACAAATAACAAGAGCAGAACACTCCAGCTATGGTTTTGACTTCTTTTTCATCCACTACTATTAATAATCTCCAACATAAGAACACAAATATAACCAAAAATATGAAGTTAAGTTAAAAATCTATAGTAGTAACTATACAATATAACAAAGATATTGAGGAAAAATTACAAAGATGATCCAACTGCATCAATTTGACTAATTTTACGAATGAAAAACTTATTCCTAGCCGTATATGCTGAAGTGGAGAATTCTTCAACATACATAAAAATAGAACAGTGAATGATATCATCACCTATCTCTATCCTGATAAATGCTCATATAGCCAACATACCTGAAATCCACTAAGAAGAGTTTCCATTTGTGACAAGATGCTATCACAATCTCGAATTTGATCATGAAGAGAGACTAGATTATCACTTTCTCTGATATAATCCTGCAGTGTTGGAGCATTGGGGAAAACTAATTGATTAGTATACTGTCCATAATCATGGAACAAAACATGATTATTTCTCAGGAATAACTGATATAATAATAATTCTACACTAAAGGATAAAAGATCTACAGCACTTTTGGTATGCAAAATATAACCAAAAAGTGCTTTTGTAAATGTGAAATGTCCTTTGTGCCATTAGATACAAAATAATTATAGAAGAAATAATTATATTTTATGTAATGATAGTAAAAGTGTTGGACTTTAGAGATATTACATATTTTGATTTCTGTTCAAAGGAAAAAAATTCTTCACTTCATCCCATGTCCCACAAAAAAATAAAGGACCAATCTTTTCTTGCACCACAAACATCAATGCATCACACATTAAAATAAATCAATGAGGAAATGCTGAGGGTGTGCATAAGCAATAATTGATGGCAGGGCATTTTAATGAAATTGTTACAACAAAGAGGAGGTGCAAGGGTTAACATCAATAGATGTGATACATTCATGGGATTGAAAACCAACTGTAATGATGCAGATATGAATAGAGAGGAGAATGAGCCTGCTAACTGGCTAGCAAACTTTAGTATCACTCGGGATTTTGAGTTGAAGAAGTTGCTCAAACCTCTGGAGAGTCTTAGACCTTTTTTGCTCACATATTCTAAGGGTGTAGTTCACCCAAGACAGATTTTGGATGCAAACAGTTAGCTATTATAAAGTGTTAATGGACATAGACCCTTTTTATTACCCAAAAAAAAAAAGTCCTTCATCCAACAAAAATCATAAAAAATAGCAATTCATAAGAAATAATAGGAGTCGTGTTTTTTTGAACATGGAGGAATAAGATATTATAATCATAGTGCCATGTCAACTTTCTAATATCAATACTGCCATCGCAAATGAAAAAACATTCATAAATTTCACAAAATTGACCACAAACCTGAATTGAATCCAATTCCACTTTGCGCAAATTGTTCTCAACACCTTTCGTATAATCCCTCATTTTTGTACCTTTAGATAATATGTTTGCAACTACCTAGACAAGAGAGACACAGTTAATAATTATGTCTATACATGGATTTAGTTGCAGAAGAGAAATTGGAAGCATATTAGAAAGGCAATGGAAATCGGGAAAACTTTTAAACAATGTTTATTGTAACCACAGACCAAAAGAAATTAGCTTTGCTCATAAAACTGCAAACTTATGGACGCATGGTGTGTCAAGTAAATATATACCATGCCAAGCACTACGTATTGGAAGTTCAACCCATGAGTCCATGTCTGTGCTTGTGCTTCATTGGTTAACAGACTAAACATCAGTCTAGTTACTACTGCAAAAGCCCAGAGCACAAGAAAGTGTTTTTGGATTCAACATCAGACCATATCCTAACTTAAGAGAAAAAAGACATGTTTGGTGCAATTGAGCAAATCTAAAAGCCTAAACAGTGGGGGGTGTGATCATGACAGAACTTGTAATTTCTCCACAGTCGAGCCTTATTGAGAAAAAGTATAAACATCACAGGCAAAGTTGTTATTGTTACTAGAAGCAGAATGCAGAAAGCATGTTATGTCTACCCTTAATCATGTAAGAGAAGTACACCTGCTCCTTCTGATCCATTTCACAAGTATCTTAATCACCCTATTTCCCAAAACACTGATCGTTGAACTACTTACTTCATCATTTTTACATTCTTCCAGTTCTTGTTGCAGCCCCTCCAACGATATATCATCACTGCATCAAAAGAATTTTAATTCAAACACCTCAGATAAAGATTTCACATAAATCAGGATGACAATTGACGTCATCACCACAAAAAAAGGACTTAATCTGAAGTGCTCGATAAATAAATCTTCAAATTTGAAAGCACAATATTAGAGTACCTGATTATATCCTCTTCGACACTCAAGTCCCCAACAAACGCTCCCAAGTCAAATCCATTCTTCGGTGCATCATTATTTTCACCAAAAGAAGGACTCTGCATAGCAGTAAATCACTCGCAAACAAATAAAAGAAATACAAAATTTAACAAACTAACGCATGCTCCCTTAAGTTATTGATTATTGTCGTTTGGCCAAAAAATTTTGTTGTCTGTGAATCAAGAATAAATGTGGAGGATTACAAAATGAAAAGTTTAAAGATGGAGATGTTTATGGTAATTCTGATCTTCAATGGAGAGAAAAAAATCAGAACAAGTATAAAGGTTATTAGTTAGTACCACTGTGCTTTGGGCAATCTCAGGCATCTTGTCCGAGCAGCTCAATTAGCAGAAACAGGCCACCAGTTTCGGATAAATTTCTTAGGAGAAGGAGCGCGGAGCTCTCAACGGTATCACTCAATTCAATACATAGAGCAATTGCCCGCTAGCACTTAGATTTTACGAAAGAAACACAATTATGTTGTACTGAGATCTGGGAGAGTTGATCAACGATTTCTTCTATATGGCTCTCCTATTTCTTTCTTTCTTTCTTTCTTTTTTAGTTTTTTTCTTAGAAAGAAAATAGGGAATAAAGAAGAAAAATGAAAAATGATGATTATATTTACGTGACCCTATGACGTGAGTGAGGTGTTTTTTCCCCAGCGGACATTTCTTGGAGTAATGGATCACATTTCTAACAAAATTACAATGGGCTGATCCGTTTGGGTCTTGCTGGGAAGCTCCAAACAGACCTCTAAATTTTATTTATATTTGAACATTATAAATCAACCTGAGATAATTCTCTTAACATAATTTCTTTGGTCTACGAAATTTAAAAAGATGACATTGTTTTCTTTCATTCTATCTGATCAATTTTCGAAATTGAATTTATATCAATTGTAAGTAATAAATAATAAATTGACGTTAAGATATCTTTTCTATCAGTATGTAATATTAAGATACATTCATTGAATTTGCGCACACAATTTGCGCACACATATATTGAATTTGCGCTCACAAATAGTATAAAATGAAAAATAATAAGGAGGTAGGGATTAAGGAGAAAAGATAAGTAGAATTTTTTTTATATTTCTCAAAGTATAAGAAATATCCTGTTTATAAGTTTATAACTTTATAAATCAATATTGGCCCTATTTCTGTTAAGGTGGATGAAGATAGGGCGGAAATGGTTCATGAATGTGCGCAGGAAGATAAAGTTTTGGAGCTCCTAATTTTTTTTTAATATGATCAAGGGTTTTCTCTTTCAATGCTTAAAGCGCAAAAGGTTTTCGTCTCTCCCAATAAGTGCACTCCTCGATATACAAATTTGTGTTCTCTTTCTTTTGGGATGATGTCGTTTACCACCTCAACCAACAACTTGTTGATATAACTTATAATTTTTTAGAAATATGAAGTGACAACTTCAGATATAGACATCTATAATTTTTTAGTGCTTGAAGTCAAATTTGCTTTGTCTCAATCACTGAACAAAAAACCGGACCGGACCGGCCGGTTCGACCGGTTGAACCGGAAACCGGCCAGTGGTCCGGTCTGGTTTGATGGTAAAATCAGGGAATTGGTCGAATCGGTCTGAAACCGGTCAAAACCGGTGGTTCAACCGGTTGAACCGGTTTCATCTTTTTATTTTTTTTATTTTTCCGTTTTTGCTTTTTTTAGGGGAAAATTGGAAGTTGAAGACCAAAATGTAGAGAAAAATAGGTAAAGAAAGAACAAATCTAAAAAAAATGAAGAAGATAATAAAAAAAATTATTTAAAAAAATATAATAATTATAGAAAAGGAAATATCATTGCATAAGTATAGGCATTATAACTCATACTAATAGATTTTAAGTATTTTTTTTCTTAAAAATCTTCATTTTTATCTATAGAAGTTTAAAAATATATTGCCACTAATAAATTATAATATTTTGATATGACCGGTTCACTACCGGTTCAACTACCGGTTAGACCCCGATTGACCCATTAACCCTTGAACCTATGCTGTGACCGGTTCATTGCCCGATCCGGTTTTTCGTTCCTTGGTCTCAATCCTTACCTCATCATTGGTCAAAAAATCATTTCCTTATTCTTTGTGCATGGTAATATTCTTCTGGCAAGAGATAGCAATCAACTTAAATCTAAAGTAGGAATGATCAAGGATAATATATTTAAATTAAACAATACTCATTTTTATATTAAAACCCCACTTAATTTTATTTTTTAACAGGCAGATGTATTATTTTCTATGAGAGGTAATTTGGTTTGAGAAATTGCCGGGCTACTATATGTGTATGAAGCCAAATGAGGAGGGGAACAAATGAGGTGTGTTAAAATGGATGACGATAAAAGTGAAATCTCTGCCGCAATGTCACAATAATACTGAATATACTATGCAAATAATTTACTGCATTTCAATTTTTTTGGATGTGGAAACTCAAGACATTTAAAAATCCTTGAGTCTTTCAACTAATAAATTTTTCAAATATGTCGTGTTGCAATGGTAACAAAAAAATGATTTAAATTATGCAATATTGTTCAAAAAAAAATTGTTAACTCTGAACAATTCTTCAACATCAAATTATGCAATATTGAAAAGCTTTTAGGATGTAAGAGCCCTAAAAAACAATGCTAAGATGTTGCAAATTATCCAAATGTAATTTCTCCTAGTTTGACAAAAGACCTATGTTTTTAGGTAAGTTGATGTTAATACCATTGTAAAACATACCTCCCCTCTCGAGAGCTAATACCAAAAGCTTTAATAACCTGATATCAATTGAGCTAAAAGGACCTAATTCTAATATCAATTGTGATGTGAGCTCCAACTTATTAAATGAAGTTGTTGGTACTATGATACCAAAAGCTTTGATACTAAATTACTAATTAAGGTGGGAGTTGGTACTTTGACCCCAAAAGTTTTGATACTTTGATATCAGTTGATTGGGCACCTAAGTCCAAAATTTGATACTATAAAAGCCTTAAGGTTGGAGCACCTAACTCCAAATTATGACATGAACTTGTTGGCACTCTGATACTAAAAGCTCTAATACTATCATACCAATTAAGTTATTGTTAGTTGCATTATTAAACATATCTCATGCAATAAAATTGATATATGATTGCACCCTTCTTTAAGTAAACCTCGAAGACATTCTAAGTTTGATGTCTTTACCAACTCTAATAAAGTTTCAAAACTGTTGTGATATATTAGCTCAAATGCCTAGCGTTTTAGTGATTGCAACGGCATCTTATTTGTCACCATCCATTGCAATACTTTACATATTTGGAAATTCCATCACCAAAGGACTAAATGATTTTTGGATGTTTTGAGTTTTCACACGGGTTTCTAAAGAAGGAGAGTTGCATCTAAAAGTGGTTAGGTTTCCCCACAAAAAAAAACAACTTGTATAATATTTTCAGCACCATTACACCATTGTCGTAGTGATTTCACTTCAGTAGTCAATTCGTCCCATTTATAGTGAGATAAAATGACAAAATGTGGGATGAAACAGAGAAGCTCTCAATCAGTGAGTACTGAGAATTCCAGATCTGATGTATATAGAGGCATGCACGTACAATATAACCATTAAGGTGTGGTACAACCCAGGTTCAAGAACCTGGACTGGATCAGCCGGTCAGGCCTGGAAACCGGCGAATTAGCATGTAGACCGGTCCGGTCCGGGTTTTTTTAAAAAAAAGAAAATTTTAAATTTTTCATTTATAATTTTATACTATAAGCCTAAAATCTTCAATTTCTCACCAGTTTGGTCCCGATTTAGCTTCAATTTGACCCCGGTCCGACTCATTGACCCTTAACCCAATACCCCACCTGGTTCAATACCTGGTCCGAGTTTTAATACCTTGGGTACAATAGCTAGCAATGTGTCTAGAACCATCTAACAGAATTGGTTAAATATCAGAGTTCTCAGACCCAGACCGGCCGGTCCGGCCCGGGAACCGCCGAACCTGGCATCAGACCGGTCCGGTCTGAGTTTTTTTATTTTTTTTTAAAAAAAATCAACTTTTTTTATTTTTTTTCTTTAGAATTTCATATTAATAATTCTAAAATTTTCCATTTCTCACCGGTTCAATCCCGGTTTAGTACCGTTTTGACTCCGGTTTGACCCACTGACACTTAACCCAGTACCCCGACCAGTTCAATAGTGAGTCCGGATTTGATTACTTCGTTAAATATACTACAAGTTACAGGCTGTAATTAGTTACTTAGGTATTGGGTTTGGACTTTGTGGGCCTAGTATGGGCCTGATGATTATGTACTACAACATTTATGAAGCTTTAAAATCCCATGATAATTATGGCTTTCAATGTGTGAAATTTTTAGGCACCTCAAACTTTCCAAGCATGGCGCAAAATTTACTCTGATGCCCCGAATGTCAAATACTTCGTGCTGTTGAAGCGATTGGAAATATTTAATCTAACAAATACTACAATTTTTCTTCTCCATCAATTTAAGGTGCTGATATGAGTTTTCTTTATGTTGTCTAAGTTTATGTATTTTTTAAAATAAAATCTCAAATAAGAAATATGGTTATCCCAAATGTATTTGTTAAAAAAGCTCTAGATTAATGTATCCTCTTCTGGAAATCCTAGGTTATTTGCTTTTGGTAGATTAAGGTGTTTGATTTTATTTCAATCTAAATTCTTCAAAACATAAAGAAAAATAAAAAATAATTCAAAAAATTTTAAATAACCCTTCTGCTAACTAAATTTTTTTTAATAACAGCCTATAATTTTAGGTTACACTTTAACCGTTTACATTTATTCATGAGATACTTTTATAAAATTACAGATTTAAACTATTTAATTTTTGAACTAAAAATAGGGATAAGCTGAGAAAATAAAGAGGACAAGGAAATGACGAGGTCTATGGTGTGATTTTTTGTGTTTTTTTTTAAGTTTTTGCCTAAGATCTTTGGCAGTTTGTAGGAGCGTTATGTCTAAGTGCTCGTTTGAAATAATTTATTTTTAGACAATAAGTGTTTATAAATCGTAATTCACAGTATACGAGGTAAGTATGTGAGAGGAGTTTTATCTCGACTTACGTAATAAGGACTTATCGTCTAAAATTAAATGATACCAAACACAGGCTAAATTAATTGAGCAAGCAAATTTGTGGGCCTTGTTTGGGGACTTTGTGATCCTATGCGGGGCCCATTGAGTTATGTATTAGACTATTTGCATTTTAAAGTCTCATATAATTGTCAATATATATTGATCCAGTTAGAAAAAGGGTTAACTCACAATTATAAAGTTATAAGTATAATTTTTATAAGCGTTCTTTGAATGAGCCTCTATAACCTAACTCACATAAACTTTTATATAAAAAAAAATAATCTCAAAATTTGAGAGATCAAATCCATATCTAAAAGTAGCTAAAAAAATATGCATATGTTATGAGTATTATCTCAAGTATAAAAACAAGATAACTAACTGGAAAATATTAAAATTATAAAATTAAGAGATAGAGGGATTAATATTTAATATTTAGAATTAATGTATACTCATTATCTAACTCTTATATTTATTTAGGAGAGCGGGGAGTACCGTTTTTTGAAACAAAAAATGGTGTATAACCTTGTAGATGCCCCCTAATGATGGGAAATCTTTGGTTGGCGTATAATTTAATTGGTAATCTCTTCCCAGACGCATATTATCTAGTTGTCAAGCTCGATGAGTTAGAATTGAGAACATAAATTGGATCAATGAGTCAATCAACTTTTTATTGTAAGAAATCATTCTGCACCTTTATGAGACTTTGACTGGTTAAATCATTGTTTTTTTAAAAAAAGAATATATTTGTCAAACGAAATCAAAGAACAAATAGTCGTAATTAACCTCCACTAATCACTGCTGTTTTTTTTTTTTTTTTGAAAAAAAGGGAGAGTTGAGTTGCTATCGTTTTGACGGTCCTAAAGGTGATAATCTTGTTTAAAAAATAAAAATACGATCGGTTTTTCTTTTCTTTTTTTATTAATAACGTGGGATAAGAGTAAGCAAAGAGAAAAACATAATAAAAACCAGATTTTTTTTAGAAAAATGAGGGGAATGAATGAGTTTTGGCTCCAAATCTTGACAGTTTAGATTAGAGGGAAAATGACGGAAAAATAATTTTAAAATTGTAAAATTTTAAATTAGGTTGTTTACTAAGAATTGATAAGTAAGAGAATGAAAAATTCAATAAGCAATCTACAACTCATTTTTTGGGGAATACCCAATTTATAATTTTGCAATTTTAAAGTTTTTTTTATCTTTTTCCCTAAATTAAAATTAGATGGTCATTAAAATTTAATATAATTTTATTTATATGTTTTTAATAATATTTTATTTTAAAAACAGCTTTCTAATTTTTAGACCTCAGAATAACCTTCTAATTAAAACTTTATACAAAGAACTACCTTCAATCATTAATATAAGAGCTAATTAATTGATTCAAGTAAATTAGTAGAGTGAAATATAAATTTGATGTCCCTAAAATACTCATATATAACCTTATTATTAAGTTGCTAAATAAGAATGAGGATAAATTAATTTTACTTACAAAGATTATCAATATATACAATGAATTGTTCCCTCTTGGAAGTAATGACTTAAACCCCAAGACTTCTTGGTGGCTTATGACATAAGGAACTATGTTAAACCCTTCCTTAGGACAAGGATTTGACTTTACTTCACACTTCTAATCTCATACTAACCCCTCTATTTATAGAGCTTTAACCAGCCAATGCATTCTAACTCTTCAACACTTATATCAGTTTGTACATTAAGTAAATTAGTTTGAAAAAATAATTAAACAAGAGATAAATTAAAATAGAGTATTGAATTAATATAGGATTAAAGTGCATCCAGCATCCTACATCCTGAAATATTTTTTCATAAGCATCTAGTGCCATAAAGTATTTTGTGCTGCACTTATTACTCTGAAGTATTTTTTTAGGGCGTTTATTACCCTAAAGTATTTTTTTGTGTAATTTTACACTTAACAATTTAGATAGTTTAGGGTATTGGATACACCTAAAAAATACTTTAGGGTATTTGATGCATAAAAAAATAGTTTATGGTACTAGACACACCTGAAAAAATGCTTCAAGATGGTAGATGCACCAGAAAAAATACTTCAGGGTGTTAGGTGTACCACAAAATGCTTTAAGATATTGGATGCACATGAAAAGTACTCCATTGTGCTGGATGTATTTTAACCCATTATTATATTTAGGACTAAATCTAATAAGCGAATAATTATTATATTAGGAATAGGTATGAGTGTAAATTTTAAATAGTAGTAATTTATGTGGTGGTAAATGATAAGTATTGTGGGGATTGAAAATCAGAAGATTAATTAGGCCAAGAAATGGGAAGGAAATTGACACATTGTTATTATCCTATCTAAATAGAGAAATACTTACATACTTCAGGAGCACCATTTCATATATACTCTAACTAATAAAATAGAACAAATCATCTCATTCTAATCCCACATTGCTGATGAGTCATCTAGATAAATTCAAATTTTATGATTTTGAAAAACATAAGCCTCATAATTTAGAAAAACAAGAAACTTAATTCCTTCCATTGAGTTGTTATTTTTCAAAATCATAAAATTTGAATTTCTCTATATGACTCATCAGTCATGTGAGATTAAAACAAAATGAGTTGTTATATTTTAATTAGTCAGAGTACAGATGAGATGACACTCCTGGAGTATGTAAGTATTCCTTATCTAAATATACGATCTCTATTTTTTTGTTTATTTTTTTATTATTCATAAATAAATGGGATAATATTATCGACAGCGAGTCTTGCAAATAATAGTGCAAAGTGCAAACATGTTAACGGTGGATGCCACATTGTGCGTTGAGATGCGAATTATTATTTCTCCGCATGGGCCGCCACTAACTCCTCACTCTTTTTTTTAACAAGCAAAACACATTAAACACACTATAAAACAATTACACCAAAAAAGTGTTGCACTATGAGTATATCATTAAACAACCCAAAGATACAACAAGGAAACAAAGTGAAACATACAACCAACAAAGCAAGAAAAACATACATAAAAACATGCATAAAACAACTAACAGCAAAAACAAAAAATGGCTTCGGCTTCGAAAAAGGATTGCCACCAATAAAAGAGAGCTAACAAAGCATGCCAAATGCATCATAGAGCTAGGAAGACACAATCCAAAGCGAACCAGTGGGTGTTGCAACACGTCTCCTACAAGACATAGGCCACCTAGTTGAACCAACGAGGTTCAAAGCTTCATGTAGGAAGGAGTATGAGACAGTCAGACAAGTTCAAATGCCGAAAATAGAGAAGTAAAAGCAGTCCCAGGCTTCAAGCAAAGCAAAAGGAATTATTGAAGATTCGAGCAACAAACTTGCAAATAACACTCGAGCAGAAGCCAGACAACAGCAGAAAAGAAACCAACAAACAACCTAACAAAAGGAAGCAACATTGCAGGATGGATCTCTAAGTGGCTATTGAGAGACTTAGAGGTCCCTAGTAAGATCATTTAGATGCGCAGAGTTTTTGGCACAAGCTCTGCCAGAACTCAAAACATGAGACATATCCAGTGAAAGCTTCCTTGTAAAGCAACTACGCTCCAAGTGGTGTAAATGAAGCACCATAGTGAGAAGGAGAAGTTCCCAGTGAAGCCTATGAATATTCAAAAGAGAGCCACCGAGAACCAGTGCTAAAGCTTATGAATGGAAAAGCTTGCTGATAGTACTTCGTTTGACTCTAAGAATAAAGGAAGGCATACAGACTCTCTTTTAGTTGGAATATTCGAGAGTGAGAAGCAATAATATCCCAAACGCTCAAAGAGACCAATTTGATTAGCTTGGAATTAGGTAAAGCGTGCCTTGGGAGCATACATTTCTTGAATTGTTGGGAACCAGAGACAATAGAGGTTGCTAGCTTTCTTTTCCTAGGACACAAAGTAGAAGAAGAAGGATTAATAAAGGCCAAAGAATCAGTTTCTAAGCACCCCAAGGATGGTTCTTTTACGGCTGGGCCAAACTCAAAGTGATCTCAATCCGAATGAGAAGTATTGGCTTCATGCATTGTGTTTGAATCCAAAGCCTACAAACAAAGCCTAATATTTCATTTAAAATAATATGAATCATGTGCACATGTGATACGACTCAAGCAAGGACCCCATTGACGTAACCACACGCACTTCATCTCCACCAACTTAGAACAATGAAGCCATGAGAGATCGACTCCACCACAACTCTAACAACAATGACCATGATGCTTAAAAAGCAAAAGACCAAAACTTAAAGCCTAGACCAAAGTTGAAAGGAGAATACCTCGGGAAATCGAAGTTAATTGGTAAAATTAACCTTAAACCAAAAACCACATGGATACTAAAAGCAAGATGGGTCAAACTCAACAACTGACCCAAGCATCCCTCTAATATGATAAGCTACCTCCTGAGTGTAGTATTCAATCGGAAGACCAAAAACTTGAACTCAGGCCGAAAAAGAGGAAGAAGAAACCAGATTGATCAGCATATCAAGGAACCATTCCAACACCGCCACAGACAATCCTTAGAGCAACCACATACCTTGACTGAGGATCACCATCCTATCCCCATCATTAGAAAAGTGAAGAACAAAATAATTAGAATGATGTTGTAAGACTTGGACTTTCTGCTTGAGGGACTAGTAGAGATTGATGAGCCTTTAAAGCCTGAAGGGATGCATGTGAGAAGAACCAAGGATTTTTGCAAACAGGTAGTGGAGTCAACAATATGCTAAGCGGTGCTCATCACACAACGGAAGCCGTATCGGATTCGCCAAGTGAAGGAGAAACCAGAGCAAGAGATGGAAAAGAACGAAGTAACCAAACGAACCTATAAGAAATTGCACTTCAACCAGCAAGAAAAGGAGTAAAAAGATGAAGCTGTGAAGAAGACGAAGAGCGATAAGATCCACCGCCTTAGGTTAGAGAGAAAAGACTCTCTCCTTCCTACCATTAATTGCTTACTCATTGCTTCCCTCCTTTTTGTTTTCTTTTAATAAATAAAAGAGAAAATCACTCCCAAATCCTAAGGACCAAACAAAACAACAGCAAAGTCTCTTTGAAAATTACAATATCAGAAAAGTCCTTAAGGACTTTTTTGTGATTATTTTGCAAGTTGAAATGATAAAGTTGCCCCCAAGGAATTTAAAACACTATATTATTCTCTATCTCCTTCGTTCTGCCCTGCTTCTGCATTTCCTTGCGTCGTCTGTCTCTCCTTTGAGTCCCAGCTTTGGTGTGTTCGTTCATTACTCCTCCGCTGCCCAAGCCTCCGTTGTGATGTAGCAGAGGTAGAACAACGAACTGATTTTTTTTCTATGTGTACATTGGCTAGATTGAGATTGAGGGGTTAGTCTAAGGTTAGAATTTGGGCTCAATAGTGGATTAAGTGGTAGGAGGTAAATAAGTAATGCTAAGATTTTGCTAAAGATATGATATTAACCATTGAAGTTGGGGTTTCACTATGGTTAGGTTGTGTGAATGTTATAGTGTTCTGTTTTTGGGGAAGGTTACAGAGGGAGTGATGTGTTTTAATTTAAGTAGGAATAATTGAATATGATGGTGGTTGTTTGCTGTGAAAACGCTGATATGAAAAAAAGTATTGTTAATTCGTGCAATTGTGGTTGTTAATACAAACCTGTACTCTAGTTTTGGGAAATATAATAGAGGGAATGCTCTATTTTTGGGTAAGGTAATGGAGGGATGGCTTTGTTTTAAGGGGGAATGATTGAATGTGATTGTGGTTTGTTTTATTACAAAATGCTGATATGATATTAAAAAAAGTGTTGTTAATATGTGCATTTGTAGTTGTTAATATTGTTGTGGCTGTTGTTAATACAAAGTTCATGTTACAATTGTCATGAAAGATGAGAACTAGTTTGGGGAAGAATCTATTTTGTTTCTTTTATGTAGGGGGAAGTTTTTAAATGTTGGAGAAGATGAAATGCAATATGACTCATATTATTGTAAATATGACTCATGCACTTGTAAAATAAGGCAGAAGAAGTTGCTAAAAACCAATTTATCTGTTGTGGCAGACCCTGTGGGAATAACTCATGCAGCTGTGAAAGTTGGAGTTGTGCAACTTATCATTTCAGTCAAGCATGAAATAGTTGTAAAAATGACTCATGATGTTGTAAAAGCAAGCATCACCAGTTGTTAAAAAAATAATTTGCAGTTGTGAAAGTTAGAGTTTTGAAACTTGTTATTTCAGTCAAACATGAAAAAACAGTTGTAAAAATTACTAAAGATGTTGTAAAAACAAGCATTAGAAGTTGTAAACTGAGCAACTTGCAATGTAAACTTGGATATGTGGAAAAAAGTAGTTTCATTTAGATACGAGAACTAAGTTGTAAAAATGACTCAATATGTTATAAAAACACACTTAATCAGTTGTAAACTGAGGAATTTTCAGTGCTAAACTTGAAGATGTGTAAAAAAGTAGTTTCATTCATATATAAGAAAGAAGTTGTTAAAATGACTCAACATATTGTGAAAACAAGCTTAACGAGTTGTAAACTCAGCAATTGTCATATTTAGTGAACAGTTGTTTAAAAGGTAGTTTCACTGTGACCTGAAAAATATATTGTAAAAAAGACTAAACATGTTGTAAACATAAGTATAACAAGTTGTTAAACAAGATATATGCAGTTGTCATATTTGGAGTTCTGGAAAAAGGTCATTTCATTTAGGCAACATAAAGAATGTGTAAAAAAGCACTCAAGCAGTTGTTATAACACACAATGATAGTTGTGAACGTAGGGACTTGACAAACATGAAATTAACTCATTGTATAAAAACATGTTGTGAAAATGACTAATGAAGTTGTAAATGACTGATGAAGTCAATTTGTAAAATGATTGATGAAATAAGAACAACTTTGTCATTTGATTTTGGGAAATAATCACAGAAAAGCCTAGAGCCGGGAATACGGGCCGGCCCGGCCCTTCATGGGCTCGGGTTTAAACGGGCCGGCCCGTTTAGGCCCATTTGCTAAAAAGTACTTTATTTTTTAGGCCCTCAGCCCTACAGGACTGGCCATTCACTGGCTTGGGCCTAAATGGGCTTAAACTCATTTTAATTCAAAAAAATTTCTTTTTCATTTTGCTTTAAATTGAGATACATTATTTTTAAAACTCATAAATTTTTAGTTAAAATAATCATCTAATGTCCAAACTAGCCTATTTTTTAAAGTTTAAATTAATAAATCATTGTAGAAAATAAAATAAATCAAACCAATTAATAAGTGTTTGCCTATTATTAATACTCTATTAGGTACTTAGGTGTCTTTCATATTGATAATTTGATATAATGATATTATATTTATTAATTTATTTTAAAAAATATTAAACGGGCCTAAAAGGGCCGGCCCTCAGGGCTGCAGGGCTCGCCCTACAGGGCCAGCCCTTTTAGGCCCGCTTCTCTTTTTAGCCTCTAAATCATAAGTCCGGCCCTAAACGGGCTCGGCCCGAATTCCCGGCTCTAGAAAAGCCCCTAAAGACTTTTCTGATGTTTGACTTTTCAAATAAACTTTTCTGTTATTTTGTTTGGTCCTTAGCACCTGTGAGTGAAACGGGAAAATGGTGTCTAGATTAACCTCTCTCTCCATTTCCTTCCTACTTATTTTTTTTATCATTGGATTAGTTTTTAATGATTTAGATTTGTTCTGTAAAAATATAATTATCATTTAATATTTACTATTACAATAAAATTTTTAATATAATATAAAATCTCAACCATTAAAAGTCAATCTAATGTCAGAGAAATTAAATGAAAATGAAGTGGAGAGAGGGGTTAGTGGAGAAATTCCTTTCCACATAGACGGATTGATTTTTTATCAGCCAATTACAAATAAAATATAATTAGTGAGAGAATTTTTTCTAATAATAAATAAAAAAAATATGGATAGTTCAAATATGCGGTTTTACTGTGGCGCAACAGTTGTAGGGAATATGAATATTGAATACTGTTGCAAAGCTAAGGACAAACTAAAGTTTTTAATTTGTATAAATAACTTTTGTGGTTGGTTATTTCTTATTTCCGCGGTGTATCGTGATATTTCATATTTGTTGGCAGAAATGTGTGTCAAGATATTTCAATCCTCATATATTTTTCTTAACCTTTACGTATAGTATACTAAACAATTCTGTAAATTCTGTAAATGGCTGGATAATTTACTTTTTTATCGTAGAAGAAATTTTTATATTTCTCTTAACATTTTTTTTTAATCAAAAGTTTCCCCTTTTAAAATTTAGAGCATGAAGGATTTTTGCCTCTATCAATAAATACAACTTGTGTTCCCCTTATGAGGTGAGGTCATGTACTACATTGACTAAGCTCTTGTTTGTCATCACTTTTGGACATCTCAAAAGTGCTTATTCACACAAATTGAAATAAAACTCTTCTTATATACTTATTTTGTATACCGTAAATTATGATTGAAAAGATGTTTTTAAAAGTTTCAATCACTATTTCAAACAAGCACCTTGTTGATAATTTAACTTTTTTTGTTGTTACTAAACCTTTTTTTATCATGATATTTTATGTATATTCTTTTTACATTTTTTTAAAACTCATGTGACTTATTTTTCCAAAAAGTATGGCTGTGTTTGTTTCAGTATTTTGTACAGGAAAAACGCACTTATTACGCAAGCCGAGAAAAAACTCCTCTCACATACTTACCTCGTATACCGTGAATCACGAATTATAAACACGTTTTGGACAAAAATAAGCTATTCCAAACACACACTGTATCTAAATTCTTAAACCAAGGGAAAGATTAGAATTTTAAGTTTTTCCAATAAATCTAAGGAAAATTTTCAATTAAATATCTAGAATTTCACATTCTTACTAAAATGTGCTGTCATTCAAATAATTAGAGTGTAGTGAATAGCTAATAAAATAGAGTAAGCAAAATTAATTTAAGATTTTGATATTTTTATATATTTTTTGAATTTTTTTCTAAATCCGAACCTCATTTTATTTATGGATAAGAAACTAACATTCTGAAATATTTTTTTAGATGCATCCAACACCTTAAAATAATTTATGATGTAACTAACCTCCTGAGTTATTTCTCAAATACATCCAATACTATAAAGTAATTAGCATCTAACACCTTGAAAAAAATACTTTATGCCACCAAATGTAAATAAAAAAAATATTTCCTTTATGTACGTTTACTTGGGGGTCTGTGCACTTTTGTTTTGACCCATGACCATAACAAGAATTACCGTTACTTGCTTTGCTCACTTTTCCCAACTACCCCTTTTCAGTAGCGGTGGGAATCAAGGTATTAAAATCTGAATTAGGTATTAAATTTATTGGGGTATTGAATTAAAGGTTAATGTGTTAAATCGGGGTCAAATCAAAACTAAATCGGAATTAAATAGGTGAAAAATTTAAAATTTTAAATTTATAGTATGAAATTCTAAAGAAAAAATTTAAAATTTTTTTTAAAAAAAAGTAACACGGACCGGACCAGTTTACTGGCCGATTCGCTGGTTTCCGGGCCGAACCGATCCGGTTTACATAACCCTGATGGGAACAGTGATGGTTAGCTTCATCAAGGGTGTGTTTGGATTAATTTTGAGAGGATAGTTTTTACAATTTACGATGTAAGTATATAATAAGAGTTTTATCTCGATTTATGAAAAATGAGTTTTAAAATCAAGGGTATGAAGCTTACCCAAACACACAGAGAAGCAACCTATAGATGGCCAAATAATTTATTTTTAATCTTCAGAATTTTTCTTGCGAATCGTGAAAATGAAACATGAATTTATATTATATCCAAAAAAAACATGAATTTATTATATTTTTAATACTTTTTAAACCCGATGGCAGAAAAAAAAAACTTTTTAAACCCATATAATCTATCTATCTATCTATATTTTCTAATTATAAAAGTCAAGCTTATTTATCGTTTACTTGACGTTGGGGGTTTGCGCCATTTGTGCCATTTTTCCTCACCACGACAAGATTGACCCTGAGTAATACCAAGGGGTTTATTATAGTTTTAATAAATAAATTTAGCGAAAATAAATGTAACTTGTTCTCATCATTTACTGCTCTTTTTTTCCCCCAACCTTCATTTACTACTCCTACTAACTATTATTATTGCTATTATTATTTATATTTATTGATGCCTTTATTATTTTTTTTGGCCAATTATTGGTGCCTTTATTGACTTTCCTTAACCCCCACTTTTTTTTTTTTTTTTCGTGGGGTCTTGCTTTAAGTAATGGTGAGACTTGAGCGTAAGTTTGCAGCGATGGTTTGCTAATTTGCTTCATTTCAAGTTCTCAACTCTCAATTTCAATTCAATTCAACTGACGATTCTTCGTATCTTCCAACGGTGTCGTTTTAATGGGAATAAAAACAACCTCCCTCTCTCTCTGTCCTTGCATGACGCTCGATTCTTCTTCGTTCTCTCTCTTATTAAGTCCTCTTGTTGATTTCGCCTTTCTTCATATTCCTCCCTTTCTCCATTCAACTTTCCTCTATTCATTCCTTTCTTTTCTTTTAGACAACTCGCTTCTGAATCGAAAGAATCCCAAAAAGTTGTCTTTTTTATTTGTCTTCTGTTATACTTGTTCCCCGTTCTCTTTTTCACCCACAACCAAAAGAAAAAAAAAATGAAGGCTTTCAACTCTGTAAGCAAGCTCTCTCTCTCTCTCTCTCTCTCCCTCTCGCGTTTCAGCATTCTGGGTTTTTCAATGATGGGTGTTCAGTCTAGTTAGTTGATTTTCTTTGTTGAACTAATATGTCCCTGTTCTGATTTTTTATGGGTTCGAAATTTGAATATTAAAATAATGAAGTCCATGGTTTTAAAACTCGGAGGAGGAAATTTTGGTTGGGTTTTAATTACATTTCTGTCTGCTATTTTCTTCGGTTGTGAATTTGCTTCGAAAACTAGTTGAGTTCGCAGTTCAGTCTAGTCCTTTGATTATTGACTTGGCCTTATAATGAAACTTTACTCTGTTTATTAATTTTATTCCGCTTGTATTTTTGGTATTTCTGGCAAAGGAAGTATTTTTCGTTGCAGTCAAATTTCAAAAGACTAGATGTTGCATCAATCCCAATCGAGTTGAAAGTAGATGTTGTTTGCAAATTAGTGCGTGAGAAAAAAGATTGCAATACGTTTTTTTATTCATGATTCTTAGAGAAGAGAAGAAATTGAAATTGCATTTGTCTCGTCGTCTGAGATTGGCTTCAAACTTCATCACATATTTACTTTTTTCACAGAATATTCTGATTTTTGAATAATTAGGTGAACTGGCAGTTCCATGGGGGGTTCATTTTCTAAATAATAAGTTTATTTTTTTACTATACGTTTCTGCATTTTCTCCTTTCGTTTAGTTATAATTTTTTTTCCCTTTTTTAAAAAGTTGCTGCTTTGGATTTTGATAGGTTTTATTATGATAGAGTTTTTAAGCACAAATGATGAAGTAACTTTGATTTCTCATTCCTTTTGTCAGGCTTTTGTATTGGCAGAATCAAAGCACAGGTTGCTGCTTTTGACCTTGATCTTTGCAGTTTCCTTAATTTGTGGAGCTTACTTTGTTGGTGACACATCCATCTCAAAGGAGTACAAAGGAGTATGTATTAAAGGATTTTAGTCTCAAAAGTTTTGACATTACACCGTGAGAAAGATAGTAATAGTAGATGTTATCAAGGATTTTATTGATATCAATTATTTGATGATAACTTGTTCTTTCTCCATGTACAGTTATCAAGCATCAATTACTTTTCTCAGAATTCTTACTTTCATTTAAGCATTCAGCATTTTCAGATTGATGACTATTTATTTTATCATCAAAAAGATGCATCTTCTAGATTGAAGCTGCAGCTTGCAAAGGCTAGGTCAATCTGAAAAATTGATTTTCTTCTTTTGATCACAGACTATTTGAATGGTCATCAAAGTTCTTAGCCCTTGTAGCAAAATTTTAAAAGTTCGTGTTAAACCAACCCAAAAAATTAAGGCTAGATTAGTCTATCTTGCAATTTTTTTTTTTTTTTTGAAGTTATAGTATGTGACTTGAATTTAGTTGCTGTCATTTGCCTGTTTTTGCTGTGGACATACTGTTCTATGTTTTTAGGCTGTGAGTCTGTTTGGTTATAGTTGAATTTCACTTGATCTTACATTTCTTTTGTATTCTTCAGAAGAATAAGTTTGAAATCTGATTAACGACTATACATTAAATAGTTTTTGACATTATGCATGCAGAAATTAGCACAATGGCGTCTAATTCGTGCAACGCAGCATACAAAACCCACTGGATGCAAGGTTTTTCGGTTCTTAGGGAAAGAAATCCTTCAAGAATGATTTGTAACTTTACTTAAAAATGAGTTCTAACCCTCTCTCTCTCTCCCCCACCTCTTTTTCAGACTCATTGCAGACCTTCTGGAACTGAGGCATTGCCCGAAGGAATCGTTGTTAAAACATCTAACTTGGAAATGCGACCATTATGGGATTCAGGTGTAAATAATGTATGTGAAATGTGTGCTTTGTGCGAACCCTTAGTTTATTTTTGTATTTATTCATTAACCTAAAACTAAATGTCAGTGCTAGTCATTAGAATGAGTATTATTTTAGTTTTATATAGTGGATACTGTATACACATCAAATGAGAGGCAAATATTTATTTGAAACTTTCTGGAGAACTTCAAATCATACTAATCTTTACTTTGTTGATTTTTTATTTTCCTTCAAATTTATTCCTCATCACATTTTGTGCATTATTCGTGCTTCAGAGAAATTCAAAGCCCTCATTGAACTTGTTGGCTATGGCAGTAGGAATTAAGCAGAAAGCAATTGTCAATAGAATTGTAGAAAAGGTGATCAAAGCTGCTTGACTTGTATAGTTTGACTTATATCAGACTTTTATATTTCATCTCTTCTGACTCCACAACTGGTTTACAGTTCCCTTCATGTAATTTTGTTGTGATGCTTTTTCACTATGATGGTGCTGTGGACGGATGGAAGGATTTATCTTGGAGCAACCATGCCATACACGTGTCTGCATTCAATCAAACGAAATGGTATTGACCAGATTATATGTGAATCTGTTTTCTCAAATTGTAATAAGCTCTATGCAGAATTAAATTTTCCATGTATCGATTGGAATGTAATAATACTATTCGATGGTGTAGGTGGTTTGCCAAACGGTTTTTGCATCCAGATATAGTTGCTGATTACAATTACATATTTCTCTGGGATGAGGACATAGGTGTTGAAAATTTTGACCCGAAAAAGTAAATCATTTGATTTTCCATTTGTCAAAAAACTGCACATTATCATTTATGCTCCATGCTGACAATAACAGTTATCTTATAGGTATTTATCTATTATCAAAGAAGAGGGACTTGAGATATCACAGCCTGCACTTGATCCCAGTAAATCAGAAGTGCACCATCCACTCACGGTTCGTAAAAGAGGATCAAAAGTGCACAGGTTAACTGACCTTATTTCCTCCCTTAGCTTTCTGCTGCTTACATTTTCAGTTAACAATCTGAGAGACACAAGAATTATGTGTGCTCGTGTGTGTGTGTGTGAAAAAGCTAAGCTCGGTTGTATATGCTACCTCCGGTCCTTAATAGAAGAACTAGATAACTAATTTGTATATATTAAGAAAATTAGCTAAGTTGGTTATTTGTAATAAATGCGTATTGGTTTTGTTAAAATACCCTCTTTAATCATATGTATTGGAATTACTTTGATGGAAATCCTCTTCATATGTGTAATTAATAGGGATATTTTAGGGAAAAATTATAAATTTGGGAGACAAAGTAAGTTGAGGTCTTATATTTAAGACTAGACTAAACCCCTTATCTAACTCTTATATTTAGGATTGGAGGTAGTATCAATTATTGTGGATTGGGATCATCCATATTTAATTGAGCGCATAGCTGAAATGAGACATCATATTATGCACTGAATTATAAATTTATGATTCCCTTGAATGATTTATACTGGATTCAATTATCCCCTCATTCACTTCGTAGACGCATGTGATATTTCATTATAATATTTCGGTCCTTTAATAATGCTTCTCATACCCTTTTGTTTTGGTCTGTAACAGAAGGTATTATAAGTTAAAAGGCGGTGGAAGGTGTGATGACCATAGCACTTCTCCTCCTTGTATTGGGTAAGGAAACAGTTTGACACTGTATATTATACTGTGCCTTTTCAACTCAATGCCATGCTGTTCTCTTGTTAATTAAGTTCAACTCATTGTAATGAATTATGCTTTTAAAGTGTACCTTCAGTTTAATAGTGAAAAAAAATTATACTGCAGTTGGGTGGAAATGATGGCACCAGTGTTCTCTAGAAATGCATGGCGATGTGCGTGGTATATGATACAGGTATTGAATACTTGATAAGAGAATATTCTCAACTAGCACTGAACCATATTGTGAAAATCACCAAGAACAACACTTGGGGCTTGACATGCTAATGTTCATCTCAGTCACGTTGCATGTGGGAATTTGAAACAAAGTGTTATAATGGTATGGATGATGGAAAGCTCTAAGCCTTTTTAGCCATATGTGGGATTATAATCTGGATTTATGCCTGAGCAAATCACTAGATGGAAGTTTTAAAATGGAGTATTCTAGGTTGCGTCACACTTATTGTCCATGGACAATGAAATCAAGTGAGTGTTTGGGAAACTACGAAACCGTAGTTTCAAAAGCCTTTTCTGCAAGCTGAAACAAAACTCCTCTCACATACTTATCTCGTAAATCGTAAGAGTTATTCTCCAAAAACTAATCCAAATGCACAAGTGTATGTTTGGTTTCCAGTTACAAACGGGCTTTGACAATTTGAGACAAATCTACCCTCACATTACTTTAGTCCATTTATCTCTATGATTGGTCTGATTTACCTATCTTTTCTCTTGTATATATGTAGACACACTTGGCGATGTGATGCTGTTTTGCGTAGTAGATCTAATTTAATCTTTCGATTTTGCACTAGTTCTTTAATGGTCATATTTCCCTAATCATGTTGCTGTCTACAGAATGACTTAATCCATGCCTGGGGCCTCGACAGGCAGCTCGGCTATTGTGCACAGGTAATTTGCTTGCGCAGAGCAGATTCATTTACAACAATTTTAAAAAAAAAAAATCAGATAATTGTTGTATCTTGACAATGTTTCAGGGTGATCGAATGAGAAATGTTGGTGTAGTTGATTCTGAGTACATAGTTCATTTGGGTCTACCAACTCTTGGTGGTTCACATGGCAGTGAGGTTAGTAATCTATTCTTTTATTGTGACTCTCTTGTTTAGTTGCCATATTGGGTTCTAACACACATTTCAACTAATTTAATTTCTTAGAAGATACAACTGTCATTAATCACTTCTTAGCTTACGTTTTGAATTGAATCTAACATTTTTTAATTTAATTAATTAATTAATGCAGGTAAGCAATAAAGCCCCGGCATATCCTCCTTCAAGTTTGAATGCACCGGTACATATTCTAAAGTCAAGTACTGTTTCATTTGACCTTTTCATTATTTTAAAGTGCTTGTTCTTTTTGTGGGATGACAGACACCATCAACCACTCATGAAGATAGTTCCAGAGCTAAAGTAAGTGTTCATATGTTCTTCTTTGTGAATCTTCACACACACACACACACAGAGATTATCATAAGAAAGCGAAGAAACGAAGTTATTTCACATTCATTGGTAGTTTTACCCATCTGATATCAAATTATCAATAATCTGTTTTAATCTTGAATGCTTATTTTGATTCGAGAATGGTTAATTACTCTTCTCACCTCTCTCACAATAGAACTTGAACACCAATTGCAGGTGAGAATGCAGTCGTTCATTGAAATGCAAGTTTTTGCACAAAGATGGAAGGATGCTGTGAAGAATGACAAGTGCTGGATTGATCCCTATGAAAAACAGTCAAACCAAACTGACCATTAGTTGGGCATTTGTGGCCTTGACCAGGCAAAACCCTTGCCGGTCTTGATGTTTATACTCAAAAATGTTCGAAACCGACACATTTTACAAAGGATTTGAATTTCACAAGCAACTGATATGATTAGTTGCTTGTCTTAGATGGAGCTTTTGATTTGGAGCCTCGGGGAATGAAAATTCCAAGAGTAAGGGGACTCACAATTTTCCCCTTATTGAAGGGCTTTTGCTGTCTTAGTTTTTGTGATTGTGCCATTCATTCATTACTTTGAATTGTGGTGTACATAGTGAGGTATAGAGGTGTTCATTGTTTAGTTCTTTTATTTAATTTAATTTTCCTGTGTGAAAGCCAATGCAAATGGCTTACATGGCAAAAGAGTCTTGTGATACATTCTTCATATAATTTAATTTTTTTATTCCCCCGTAGCCACATTATTGTTTAAATAACTTACACTCTTCTTTCATTCTGCAAAATTTTATCGTGCCTATGTTTAGGGGCTATTGTATATTCAACCATTTCAATAATCATGCCTCATAAATGATAAAAGACAAAAGAATTTTGTTCTGTGGAAAGTAATTTCTAAACTGTGCCTTGGTTATACAATGAGTATGGTTAGACTTGAAACATTTTCTTCTCATTGGGAATTCATACCTTTTACATTTAGACCGATGCAAAATCGTTCGCTATACTCTGATCATTAACTTCTCTACAAATATCTAGAAAACAAAATAGGACTTGAATACCTCCTCTCCCTTTTTGCTCTTTGTAGAATCAAAATTTTCAGAAGTGCATAACTGTTGAAGATAAGTTAAGCAAGGGCTCCAATGCAGATGAATCAAACTTGCGAGCAAAGAGAAAACAGACAGAAGTCATCTCTGAGTTATATCGACAAAGTGTTCCATTGTCCCTTATAGCCTGTATGAATCCCACGGTGACATTTTCTCTGCCATAAGTTGCTGGGTGAGGACCTCCCAATGACCAATTCACCCATGTGATTGTTCTGTTAGAATTCATAGGACCATAGAACATGTTCAAGAATGTTGGAATGTAATGCTCATCTGGGTAACAAGCTGGCTTACAGTATTTGCGGAAGAGAGTGTAGTATTTGGTGTCTGACACTAAGTAAACGGCCACAGCTCGGCGAACCTCGAACCACTGAGACCCTTTTCTCCAGTGTTTGAGGTGAATGTGAGGGAGCATGTTGCGGCTGTACCGGCCTCGCCCATACCGAGAAGGATCATCATAGGACTCAACAAAACTGTGGATGGAGTCAGTGAGGTATCTGTAGACAGTAGGGAAGTTGTAGACTGGGATGCAGCTCTCAGAGAGAAGAATAAACCGTTCATTTGAATAGTCTAGTAGTGCATTGCCTAAAAGGCGCCTCTCAGCATCTGCTAGTGATACAGTTCCCCAAGTGACAACCTGAAGAAGATATTTACAAAGTCATAATAATCAAACATAACTCATAGGAATCCTTTAGTTTGCTAATAATCACCAGGAGATCTTTTATCTTTCCTGTTAAGAAAGAATATTGAGATAGAAAAAGAGAATCTAATGTCAAATGAGGCGTTTAAGGTTATGTTGTTGTATTGACTTAAAAGAAACAACACCAACCGTTAAAGCTAGAACAAAAGGAAGGTAGAAAGTGTAAAGAGTTGAACTCCAGACATGCATGTTGCCGGCAATATAATTTTCCCTTAAAATATGGAATATATTTGTTCGTATTAAACAATTCCTAATCGCCCCAGTAAACTTAGTGTCTGCATTAGGGTTCTCGATGTCAAATTCAGCCTAAAAGCATAAAACTATATATTTCAACTATCGATGATAATTGACCATTGATAGGAAGCCTCTTCAAATGCAGTTTAGTGTCTAGACTCATCAGTTTGCCAAATTGATTCTAGCATAGTCCCATTTAAAAAAATATTTTCCCATGCCCATTCTATGCGAGTTCAAGCGATGCTACCTAATTTCCATGCAGAAGGACTGACCAAATTCTTCAATCTACCAATGATTTATCAGAGAAATATGTTGCTACCATTTGATATTTGTCAAATCAGAAGACACTTAAATATCTGAAGCTTTCATACTGTAAAAGGATTGCATAATAATCATATGACACTAATATAAACCATGCTCATCAATCAATGAGTTGCAGAGAATAACTCCTTGTGCAGGCCTTTTGCATATAGGCATACAGACGATCAAGAATTATATTAGTCATTTCTCTGAACAGCCTGTATTCTTTTGACAGAGAGAAAGTGACACAAAAGAATGTGATTCTTTATGCAGCCCACATCTCATTTTTACACTCATAATCTCTTTTCTCTTTATTTATCTCAAATTCTCTATACGCATTCACCACTGAAGCTGTGCCAATCATGACCCCAAAAAATAAAAACATAAAGAAAACTCAATTATATGACCATGTACTGTGAAAAAATATATCAAATCCCTATATTTAATAGAAAATCTAATAACAAAACTCTATAATATGCACTTGAGTTCTGTTTTCAAAGAAATCTAAAACAGAGATCTTTAATTTCAAACCTGACTGGGGACTTGGCGTCCATAAAAAACAGAATAATTGGACACATTAAGTGTATATCCAGGAGGTGCATGGACATATATGTTGAACAATTCCTCATGTCCCTGAAAGAATCTCTCCCAGAGTGGCAACATTGGCAACGGTCCTCTTGTCAAAAACATGAAGGCCAGTTTAGGTATTCTGGTATAAGGATACTCTTCTTTCATGGGCACCAATGAAGCTTTCCACAGAAGCTCATCATCCAAAAAATCATGTGTCACGTTGTTCGGATGCAGGAAAGTCTCCATGTTCAAACAATCAGTCTCTTCACATATAATGCTGCAATTTTCTTCTTCCTTGACCCCAGCCACACCAATTGATACATGGTTCATTAAAGTGTACAGTTCTGATTGAGTACTAAATTGGTTATTAATATGAGAACTCATAGTTAAACCAATAACCACACCCGCAACAAAAACCACCAAAAATGAAAGCGCTTGAGCTAATCTAAGCAAACCTACGTACTTCTCTGGATCATCTCTGTCTCTGATCTTCCTCATCGTTTTTTGATCCAATCCTCTGTTTCTCTTCTGAGGCTATTGGGCCAAATCTTAGTTCTTGACGAATTTCACGAGCATTGATCGCTGACCATTTCGAAATCGAAACCCTAGAAGGATTTTAGCTCGAGAAAAGCATTTAATAACTGCGATAACCTCAGAGAATCCAGTTTGCAAAATAAATTAGGATCTACAAGAAAGCCAAAAAAAAGATCGATTGGTTCAAGATGACAAAATAAGGGTTTGATGAAGGGGAAAAGAATCAGGAGGAGTGTTGAGTGAGCATTTTTTTTTCCGTGAAAAAGGCACTAACGAGTATTTCTTGAATAGAATCAAATCGTCAAAATCAAATCGGAATAACGTTTACGAATAAAGAGCGGGGTGCGAAACTGCGAAGTGGCTGGTAGTTGAAGATTGTGATTGAAAAAGGAAAGTGAGAATTGCGAAGAGAATCAGAATGTGAGTGATGGATAATCAGAAGTTGGATTGTAGGGGAAGGAGTATTACAGTTGTGCGATGAAATGATGGAAAGTTGGAAACGATCCTACGTACGTACGCAATTTTACACAGAAGAATGCAATGCATGAGAGCCAAAATTTACTACAAATAACTATAAAATTTATAATTTTTTAAGAAAAAATTGCAATAAAAATACTGTCAAAATATGTAAAATATAAATAAGGGTGTTCAATTTCAATAATTCTAAATTGATTGATTTAAAATTTTCAGAGGGAGAAATTATCCAACTATTCTTAATCTTTTTTTTAAAAAAAAAAAGATTCTCACACCCCTTGTTAGCCACTAGAGCTCTAGTGATGGTCTATCGCCGATGCTCCAATGACCTTGCCAGTGACCCACGGTCATAGCTCTGGCATTTGCGACTAGTCATCAGAGCTCCAGTGGTTTCATATGTATTTTTTGAATTTTTTAAGTAAATGTCGTCAATATGAATACTCGAATTATTAATATTTATACTAATTACTAAAGTTGTAAATAAGATTGATTAGAGCTCCAACGGTCTTATATATATTTTTTAATTTCTCAAGTAAATGTCATCAATATGGATACTTGAATTGTTAATATGAATACTAAAGTCGTAAATAGAGTCGACTGGAGTTTTGGAGGGTTTTTTTTTTTGAATTTCTTAAGAAAAAATCGTCAATATAAATACTTGAGTTGTTAATATACATACTAAAGTCGAAAAAAGTATATGAGACCACCGGAGCTCAGGTCGACCCTATTTATGACTTTAATATAGATATAAACAACTTAAATATATATATTAACAACTTTGTTTGAGAAATTTAAAAAAAAAAAAATATGTGATCACTGGAGCTCCGATCGATCCTATTTTTGACTTTAATAAATATATTAACAACTCAAGTATCCACAGTGTTGACTTTTGCTTCAAAAATTCATAAAACAAAATATATGAAACCTCCGGAGCTCCAGCAGCCAGCAAGGAGGTGGGGATTTGGGGGGGAAAAAACTAATTGAGGGTAGTTATGTAATTTTCCACATTTATCCAAATTTCAAACTTCTAAATTAATCAATTCAGAATTATTGAAATCCAACACTCTTCTTTATCTTTTACATATTTTAACAGTATTTTTCTATCATTTTCTATTTTTTTCAAAGAAACTTTTTTTGTTACATTTTTCCAAAACACTTTTATTCGAATTAATGTAAAACGAAACAATTATAGTTGTCTCATTACAACAATATGTTCAGCCATTGTAGTCAAATTGGCAACTTGACTCATCAAGTTTAATGATTATGTATTTCTAGCGTGTATTAACTCAATCTTAAATTCATGATAATTTTTTTGAATATGATCATGTAATTTCGTATATAAAGCTCACAAAAATTTTCTTCTCATGTATAATAAATTATGAATATCGATAATTTAATTTTAATTATTTGATGTATTTTTTATATTTTAATCATTTAATTATACACACGCTTTTAATAGCTTTTTTTTTAATAAAAGTAAACTTGAATTTGCTATTAGAGTTCACAATTAATTTTATATCCCTGTTACGAAGTTTTTTGACCTGAAATCACGGCCTTAAAGAAAATATATTTAAAAAACTCATGTAGTAGCTAAAACAAGCATAAAACCGCACACGCGTATCGGATGTTTAATTAGATAATTCAGATAATATACATTAAATATATTATTTAATCTATATTATATTCATTTTGGTAGGTAATCTTATTAAATATCCTGACGTGGATTTGAAATCTAGCAAAATTAAATTTAAGAGTCCAGATTCCGGTGATGATCACAAAACCACCCCCATTTTATTTTTTTCCCGAAAATAATATTATAATTTAAATATAAAAGAATAAAAAAAACAGGCGGGATATGGTTTCTGCATGGAGAGAAGAGTACGTGTTTGTCCAAATGGTGGGAAATAGCGCAGCGTCCATGCAAATTGCGCTCAGAAGAGAAACCCAATTACAGCATATCGCTAATTTAATTCCTTTTTCTGAATTGAGCATCACGTTTGCCGAGACTAGAGAATCTGATCTGATCAGCAACATAGATGAAGAAGAAGAAGAATTTGAGAGTGAAATTTAAATTTTGAACAAAACTCGATCGGAGACAGGGATAATTAATGGATAATGATGATAGGGAAGAGTCAAGGATTAGGATAGGGGAGAATATGGAGGCGAGGGAATCTGAAGTCAGTGATGATGAGAAAGGAAGGCTAAGGGAGCCACTTCTTGTGAATAAAAACAGGGCCAACAACGTTTTTTGATGGCAATAGAAAAAATTGCTACATTTTTGTAAGTTACAGATTAAAATTGTTTCTAAAAAAACTTCCGGATAAATGGTTACTTCCAGGATAAAAATACATCTTAACCATTATTTTTCAATTTGGTATGAAAAGGAAAGAAAAAATTGGCCGAATCAGATAACTGAGCTTTCAATAGCATTTAATTTTCTATTGGGTAAAGATGCATCCAGTACCCCGATCTATTTTTGAAGGTATAATCAGTGGTGCAATCATCATCCTAAAGTATTTAAAGGTGCAATCAACGCCCTAAACTATTTTTTGAGATGCAATTAGTGCCCTAAACTATTTTCAGAGGTGCAATTAGTACCCTAATATTTTGAAAATAGAGCAATTACACCCCTTCACTAACAGAATATTAACTCTATTTGTTGACACACTCTTTCCTTTCCTCTTTCATCGATCTTCAATATGTTCATCCTTTTTTTTAGTATTTAAGGGTGCATTTTTACCCCTAATGTATTAAAAATGGAGTAATTGCACCTCTTCACTAACAAAATATTAACTCAAGGTTTGAGGTTTATATTTTCCATCATAATTCCCTTATCATTTCTGCAATGAAGTGAAGAAGACGAAGTCAAGATAACTGTGATAAAGAGTTCTCATGAGGAAAGGATAACCTATTGAAATAACTAAAAGGGGAAAGAAGTGATGAACATATTGAAGATCGACAAAAGAGGAAAGAAAAGAGTGTGTCAGGAAACGAAATTGGTATTCTGTTAATAAAAGGGTGTAATTGCTCTATTTTTAATATTTCAGGGTGTTAATTGCACCTCCAAAAATACTTTAGGATGCTATCAATATTTTAGAGTGTTGATTATACCTATAAAAATATATCAAAATGCTAGATACATCTTTACCCCTTTTTTATTTGAGTGAATCATTATTCAACTATATGATCTTTTAGGGAGGTACCACGTACATTTGAATGCTTAGATGAAGTAGTATTATTTTAATGTGAAAGAAAAATGAGGAAACAGTTTCCGTGCTCATCGCATCATTATCCATTAATGAAAAAGTAAAATGAGTTTTGCGTCCTTGTATTAAAAAAAAAAAATTTGTTTTATTTTTTAAAATTATTTTAATGATCAGGCGATACGGTAACAATGATGAGCCCTAAAACAGGTTCCAAGACATGAGTGGGTCTAGGTTTTTTTTTTTGGGTCAAAAAAATAATTATCTTCTCCTTAAAGAGATTGTCAATTTTCTACCTCCTTACAATAGAAAAACTGTTGCTTTTTATTGGATTTAGGGTGTTTGCTACCTCCTTGCCCCATAAAAAATTACGATTTTTTTTATAAGTGACATTTTAATATCTCCGTGGAGAAAAAAATACTCTAAATTAAAAAAGCCTACACAATTTTAGAGTAGTTTTTTCTTTGTCCAGTAAAAGTTTTCCTTGCGGAACAGCCAATCATTTTCTTGATTATTTATTTCACATGGTTAAAGCTACGTACGACTGGGACTCTCTGGTCTCTCCGTCTCTGGTTGAATGGCCTTTCATTTTTTAGGGCAACACAACATCATGGTTTTCCAGTGCTTAATGAGCCTCCATTCTCAAAAGCTCCTGAGTTATGTGGGCTAGTGTTTTGGTCTCATTTGCTTGTGCTTCTGCAGCAGAGGAAGTTTACAAAGCAAAAGGTGATGACTGGATCTACCATTATGAGGAACTTTGAGGCCCATGATTTTGCAGAGCCTGGTTTAGGTAAGGGAATTAAGCTACATGATATTCATATTGGTGAGGAGGAGATGGGAATGTACGTTGATCTTCATCCAGTTACAAACACTTCACCTTACACTGTTATGGAAAAGCTGCTCTTCTTTTCAGAGAACTTGGTCTTAGGCACTTGTTGACGGTTCCAAAGACAACCGGAGTAAGTCTGTTATTTAATTTTATTTTTTTTGGAAAATTATTGTGCAGTCTCACATAAGCAATTAATCACTGAAACATTCTAAAACAAGTGGATAACATGGCAATGACAAGATCGATTGCAAGAAATGATAATAGGTCATGACATATTGACAATTCAAGAGATTTTTTAGTGATTAGATTGCTTGTGTTAATTGCATAGTAATTTTTCCTAGTTTTTTCCACTTTCTATCTCCATGTGCTAGACTAAGCATATTACTTGTGGCTGAAATGCATATGGAACCACTATATATTTTACTTCAAGTTATAAAATCCAACAATTGAAAGCTTATTGAATTTGGAACCAACTGATCAAGTTTGTCCTGATTTATGAACATGCATGATTATGAGTGATACTGGCAAGGGGTGTCTAATGTCCAACTGTCTGATTCCCTTTAAAGTGTCTCAACTTATCAAATATTTTTTCTTCTTTTTTCTATATATCATTAGATTCTAAATATAATAAGGACATTTTGATATCTTACGGAAGGCAAAAATTGACGTAGTTTTAAATTTTTTATGACATTTCAAAAAAAAAAAACCTAAAATGGACTTTTTTATTTTATTTTTTTAGGTCATAAAAAATCTAAAATTGCACTATTTTTGGCTATAAAATGTCACTCATTTTCAATGTAGAATCTAACGTTAAAAACGAAAAAAATTATTTAAGAGGTTGAGAAATTATAAAAGCATTAGAGAGTGGGGGGCATGAAACACCCCTTACCGAATGAAATTGGCTAAACTGGAAAGGAATCTTTTTTAAACCCCAAATCCAATGTTTTATTTTGGCCACTGATATATGAAAGTGTCATGTCATTTGAATTATGAATAAAATAATCAAACTTGAAGGAGATAATAATGGATTCTGTCTTCTGTCTTGGAGCACTATAACTTGTGACAATTGTCCTTGGTTGGTTGGGCATGTTTGATTGAACTTGTGAATTAACATTTCTGCTAACACACACTGTGCAGAGGCTTCCAGTTGTTGGGATATTGACAAGACATGATTTTATCGCAGAGGATATTTTGGGACTCTATCCTCACAGGGATTCAAGCGACTTATGATGTGTCACGGGGTCTCCGTCACAAGAACACTAATCTCAATTTTAGTTAAAAACATTGTTATTCCCTATTTTTAAGTGATTCAATATTGCTTAGGTGATATATACAAGGTTTTGAAACCCAAACCGGCCACTGAACCAGTCAGGTTATTAGATTAAGGGTCAGTGAGTCAGATTGGAATCAAACTAGAGTTAATCCGGATTAAACCGGTGAGAAATTAAAGATTTCATGTTTATTAATATAAAATTCTAAAGAAAATAAAAAAAATTGATTTTTTAAAATAGTAAACCAAGTTGATGCCTAGATCAGATCTATTTATCAACTAGTTTTCGAGCCGAACCGGTTGGCCCGGTTCAAGTTTTAAAATCCTGGATATATATTAGAGTTCAGAAAGGGGAAGAAACCAATTACTTGATAATTACCATTACCAATCTGATTTTAAGCAGCTGTTCCATCACTGTCTGGTGAGTTTAGCATAGGAAATGAAAGAGAAGAGAAGCTCCTGGTTTATCAGGATCAGTTGGTGAAATTGGCTGGGCAAATTATGTTATACGTATACTTTTTTTTTTTGGGTTAAATTTAGAATGGTAAACACTAACAAATAGACAGGTAGGAAGAATGAAAAGCAACATATAATTTGACAATGAACTCTGTTTCTTACATCACGTGAATCCCATTGAGTCAAGCCTATTCCTTTCTCACTGTATCTCTCTTCACTCCTTTTTTTTACTTTTTTAATTTGTGAATTCAGAAAGTTATAGGGTATGTTTGGGATAACGCTAAGAAAAATAATTTATTATGATTTTGACTTATTAAAAATAAATTAATAGAAAAGTCAGTTTTTGTAATATGATTTATGTTTGGATGAACAATTTATTTTTAGATAATAAGTGCTTATAAATCGTTATTTACGGTATACGGGGTAAGTATGTGGGAGGAGTTTTATCTCGACTTACGTAATAAATAACTTAATAAAAAACTGCAGTGAGGAGCTTATTTAACAAGTAATTTATTATACCCGTGATGTAATTAAAATAAGTTGAACCAAAAATAAAAAAAATATCCCAACTCATTTAAGCTTATTTCCATAAAAACGGGCTTATTTTCATGTAAAACGTGGTACAAAGACACGCATATGCGATCGTTACATGAGATTCCTCAATTGAGGCTATTTGAAATCAGGCCTCAATCGAAGAAGTTAACCATTAAATTTAGTTATAATTTTTTTAAAAAAATAAATAAAGATCTTCATCTCAACACAAGTAGATCTCAAATAAGTTGATGTTATGAGTCCCATATTGGAAAGCCTTGTAAGTATAATATGATTTATAAGTTAAGTGACTCTTCTTCTTAAAGTGTGTTTAGATTGAAGATTGGATAAATAACTTATTTTTACTTAGACTTGTGAAATCTAAAATTAGAAAAAAGTTAGATTGGATAAAATGATGAGTGTTTGGATTGACGATTGGATAAGTAACTTATGTAAAAGTGAATGATGTTTGATTTGACTTTTGCATAAGTGACTTTTGTATTATTTAAGAGAAAAAATTGTAAAAATTATGAAAAATGAAAAAATAGAGGGATAATTGTGAAAAAAGACCTCATTGGCAACTTAATTGCCAAATAGGACTTGGGAAGATATCTACACACGGAGGGATTTTTTTCACAATTTTCTCAAAAATTAACTTTGAAAATTTGACAATGATACAATTTTAAATAAAATTATATCAAACTCTAATTTAAATTGGTACACTCCAAAAGTCTTTTCTATTGTGCACCTCAAGCTTAAATTTTATAAATTATATCAAACTCTAATTTAAATATTAAATCCTAACTCATATTTTCACATAGCTCAAAATCTAATAAAATAAACTAATTAAACCCTCAATAATACCTCCAATAATCCAAATAAATTATTTAAACTAAATTTAATGGGTAAAAATACTATATAGAAACTAATTTATGACATGTTTATAAAAAAATTTGATTATAAAATCATAAAACAACTAAATAATAAATATAAACTGATTAAAATTAATTATTAATTATTTTCTACATTTCTACAGTCATATATTAATAAAACTCAAAACTTGCTTAAATTCTTATCTCAAAATATTCTCTAATTAGCAGAAGATTACTATCTAAAGAAAGAGAAAATTATTTAGAACATTTTTCATAAAAGAAGTTTTGTTATTAGAAGTAATTTTGAGTACCTCATTGATCCCAAAAATATAAAAATACTCCTATCAATATTATTTTATACACACATTCACATAAGTTTCATTTTGAGGCCTGTAACTTTTTCCAACTTTTACCTTGTTTTACCTTAAATCTAATCGCTTAATCAAACATCCATTTTGACTAAAACATTGTTTAAGTCCGTTTTGTCCAACAAATATCAAAACAAACACCCTTTTAATAGGTTATTCTTTTAGGATAGACTCTCTTTTTGAACCAATGATCATCACATTTGGCTATTGCTAATTATTATCCTTAATCTCTTATATGGGACTTGAATGTAACTATTCCCTTTTTTGTTTTAATGTTAAAATCATAATTTAACCCCTTGGGCAAAAGATATATAATTAGTACAAAATTATTAGATTGTATAAGAGGCCATGTGCCATATATCAGTTTGATGTGGCAATTTCTGTCTTGCCCAGTTGATATATTAGAATTGATTTTGATGGAGGTAGAAATAAGGTTTTAAAGTATGTTTGATATATACAATTTATTTAAAATATATTATTTTATATAAAATAAATAGTATTCTATTCTCATATATATATATATATTATTTCAATTTTATGAAATATTTTATATTATTATTTAGTATTCATCCACCACGGTTTGTATATAGCCAGGGATGGAAATATGTTAGGTTTGGCTAGGCTTTACCTATATTGGCCTGGGTCTGCAAAAGAATTTTAAAGCCTATGCCTGGGCCTGGGCCTGTATGTAGGCTTCTCTTTAGGCCTAAGCCTGGGCCTTCAAAATGCTTGACAAAGCCTGAAACATATTTAAACACCTACTTAAAATATAGGCATTTAAATAGCCTTTAAAACTTATGCATCTAAATTCATATATAACGCCTTCATACTTATTTAAAATATTACATTATGTTTTAAAAACTTAGCATCCATTTTCATTGTAATATAAAGGTTTAGTAAGGAAAAGAAAAAAATATCTAATGACAACAATTGTTCGAGCAAATAAGAATAAGAAAAACTAATATTTGTTAACTAATGAGATATATTTTTTAAAATTGACCAAGAATAACAAGTAACGTGTAGATTTTATCTCTTTTACTGTTCCCACATAAATTGGGACAAACTTGTCTTATTAAGATTATAATATTTCATTTGACACTAAAATAAACTCATATAAATTATTATGCTTTAGTGGATGATGCAAGTTAAGGAAGAGAGAATGAGTTAGCATTGGCATCTCAAGCGATCGGAGAGAAGAGAGGTGGAGGTTAATAATTGATGTAAAAGTAAGGGTTGAGAATAATAACGATGAAATATGAAATTTAGAATTAAAGATAAGTTGGTAAATTTAAAAATAATTTATACAATTATTTAAATGACATTATATATTCTTATATTATAATATAAATTAAAAAAATTAAATAGGTCAAGCTTGTAGGTTATGCTTTATAAAAATAGGTCTGATCTATTTATCTAAATAGGCCTGACAATAGACTTGAGCCTGAGTCTAACATATTTACTAAATAGATAAGGTTAGGCTTTATGTAGGTCAGGCCGTAGGTCTTAGGGGCCTGACTTATTTCCATCCCTATATATAGCACATTGTTTTTTTTTAGATGGATGTGGTTTTTTAATTTGGATGGATAATACAAAATGTTAAAAAGTTAAGATCAAAGACAAAAATTTGTTTCTTTTAAGTCTTTATCACAATTATATCTATTCATATCAATCAATATTCATGCACAAACACATATTAGTTTATAATTTATCATGTAATTATTAAGATATATGGTAGTTTTTTTTTTAATTTCATGACTGAAGTTATAGATTTATTTTGAGATATCTCAAGGTGTGAAATTATAGAATTTATTTGAAGTTTTTAATAGTATTTATTAGATATAATTGAAATTTTTATATATATAGTATTAATTAGAAAATTACCACTTGGGTACGGAAGCCAGCCTACCCGGCACACCCTTATCCTGCCTGAAATGGTTAAGATTTCTACCTAGCATTAAGCTGCGTTCATCCTTTAGGCCGGATATCGGGCAAAGATATCCCTTTACCCAGTCATGCCCATATCCAACCCTCATGAAGATTATACCTCATTTCTATATAAAAAGACTTAAATATCCTTCTAAATTAAAAAAAAATTAAAAAAATCCTAGACAGAACCTTCGTTCCTATCCTCCTCCATGAAAGCGATGAAGGAACCTGTGAAGGTTAAGCAAGAGATGTTGCAATTTGGATCTTAGCACTATTGTCAAAAGCAAAAATCGAAGTTCAATAGAGCACTATTCTCAGATTTAATAAATATCCCCAGACTCACATCAACACCTACAAAGCTAGTTTAGATCTTGGCACCACAAAATCAAAACCATGGGGAAGAAAGAGTTTCGGACTGTTGAACGATATGTAGAACAAGGGGAACAAAAACCACAATGGCTAAGTGAGAAAAAAGACGAACTCGAGTCCAAATCAGTAGGACAAGGGGAACAAAAACCACAAAGGCGAAGCGAGGAAGAAGACGAAGTCGAAGATCCGTCTTCGTCGCCGTCGTAACTGAGTTCACTGACTTCGGTCCTCTTTGAAATAACTAAGACGAGGTGGAGCCTGAAGAAATCGCCAACAATGCAGGTTGGATGGGAAACTTGCCGATGGTGGTGGGGAAGAAGGTCACCGGTGGAGGTTGTGGAGAAGAAGGTAGCCGGTGGTGGGTGTGAAGGCAGAAGAAGATCGTTGAGTTTTTTTTTTTTTTTTGACCTGAGATGGTTGAGGTTGATAGAATACTGATGAAAGGGCGGTGTAGGAAAATGCAGAGATGAAATTAGAAAATAGAGCATTTTTTATGGAAGCCAATTGGTGCATGGAAATCAATTCTAAGACCTCTTATTTGTACCAAACTATATAATAATTGTATATTTGACAAACCATGAAACCATTTCAGAAATATTTTTTCATAAATTGAATATAAGTGGGAGGTTCACAATAAAAAAATTAAAGATTAGGGCGGTTAAATTAAAATTTTAAATTATGAGAGGCCATATGCAATTAACTCAAAATTTAGGACATTTTATATAATTTAGCCAAAATTTATTAGCTAACTGTATCTTCCACATGCAATTGACCTGAGATGGTTGAGGTTGATAGAATACTGATGAAAGGGCAGTGTAGGAAAATGCTGAGATGAAAGTAGAAAATAGAGCATTTTTTATGGAAGCCAATTGGTGCATGGAAATCAATTCTAAGACCTTTTATTTGTAACAAACTATGATAAGTGTGTGTTTGACAAGTTTTGAAACTATTTCAAAAGTATGTTTTTATAAGTCGAGATAAAATTTTTTTCATATATTTAATAAATCATAAAATTTATTTTTTAAAAATTAATCCAAACAAACATTAAATATGGAATTAAGTTCAATTTTTATTTTCTTGTGCCTAATTCCATCATTTCAAATCGATTCGTTAAGAAGATAATAATGAATATACGGTGGGGAGGTTGACAATAAAAAAATTAAAGATTAGGGTGGTTAAAATAAAACTTTAAAATGTGAGGGGTCATATATAATAAATTCAAAATTTAGGAGATTTTATATAATTTAACCAAAATTTATTAGCTAACCGTATCTTCCACGTTAAATCTCTCACAAATTGAAATGGGTGAATATTGGAGTTTGGATTGGGTCATTCTCTTCGTTCCTTTAGCCCACTTATAAAATTGAACAAAAAAAACCACTGTGTTATTGCTCAGAAAGGTAAAAAGCGCGAAATACAGAAATCCTCCCTCTCCTCCCAAACGAAAGGACAAAAATTTTAAAAATAAATAAACAAGAGAGCGATGTAGTAGATCCAATTTAATTTCACTTCGGTTCACAGTTCCATCACACCACCCACACACACCGCTTTCCTTCCCATTTCTTTAGATTCGCCGGCGATCTCTCTCCGCTGGAAACCTAACTTCCTCCGCTGCCAGATCCATTCACCTTCGCCTTCTACCACTCTTGAAGACTGTCCTGGTTTCTCTCCCTCGGAGAAATTTGAAATCCTAGCTTTGTCGCAGATTTTGGCGATTGCGTTTCCGCTCTCTCCATCGGACTAGCCTGTGTGAAATATGGAGGCAATTGAGGAACTGACTCAGCTATCCGATTCTATGCGCCAAGCTGCTGCCGTGCTTGCCGATGAAGATGTTGATGCGACAACGCCCAGTAGGCGGCCTTCCACATTCCTCAATGTCGTCGCACTAGGCAATGTCGTAAGTTTATCCATCCATCTGCATATGCATGCTTTTCCGTGTGTCAATGCGTGGGTTGTAAATTTATGGATCCGGTAGTTGGTCTCCAGTTTTTTGTTTTAGGATGGGGAGTTTGTTTGCGTGAGGAGAAGATTTGCGGGGAATGGAAATTTGACGCGTACGAAAGAAATTACGGTTGGTGAGAGAAGGAATCAGTATTTGGAATTGAGTAATTGAAAACTCCTCTTCCTCTCTGCCCAATAAGAAGATTTGTCAGTGTCTACGGCAGTGTATATATTGGATCATTTACTTGTTACTGTTATGACGTTTAATGAAAATAATTACATTGACCGTGGTTTAGTCTTACGGGGTTTGATAAATCATTGCAAGTGGCAAACCTGAGGGAGTCTGTTTACGGTGCATGGCATGGCATGACATGTAGTGAATTTCGATCTGATAGGAATTGGCAGAAATGGCCTGGGAAGCTTGCTAGCCGTAGACTTTTACTGTAATCCTTGTTTGCTTTTTGTAGGTAGTTTTGAGCTTTGAAGCAATTAGGTGAATGTCATGCTTTTATTATACTGCCCTGTCTTAATATTTGGAAGATTGCATGTATCATTTTAGTTCTACGAGTTCTTACACTCCTATGGTATTTAAACCTTATATATCATGTGGCCAATGTTTTTTATCTCTCTGTTTCTGTGGACCAATTATCTGCATAGGGTGCTGGAAAATCTGCTGTCTTGAACAGTTTGATTGGACATCCAGTTTTGGTAAGTCAAATCACCTATATACATTTTTCTGATTGTCTTCTTTACAAACCGATGCATCTCTTCTGCTGTTTGATTTATTACTAACTGCGTCATGATATGATCAAATTATTGGCAGCCAACTGGTGAAAATGGTGCTACCAGGGCGCCCATAAGCATTGAATTAAATAGAGATAGCTCTTTAAGCAGCAAGTCAATCATATTACAAATTGAAAATAAATCTCAACAGGTTTCTGCAAGTAAGAACTTTAGCTAAAACCCTGTTCCTGAACAATCTGCTTTATATTTTTTCTCTGCTCCTGGATAAAAAGTTTATCTGTGAGAAGTTCGACATGCAGTGTTCCAGTGATGTTTCTTAATTGTGTGTCATAGGTGCTCTTCGACACTCTCTACAGGACAGGCTAAGCAAAGGTTCATCTGGCAGAAGTCGTGATGAAATATATCTTAAACTTCGTACTAGTACCGGTAGGTTCATGTTCATATGCTCTGTCCCCTTCTTTTAAGTATGAAAAGATCTTCCTGTGGAGTAAGTTATGGAGTGGTCAGGAAAACATTGGGTTTGTCTTCATACACATTGTTTTGGAAACAAGGTAGCTAAAGTTTTATTGCAATGAGCAGTTTATGTGATTCTTTAGCATGCTTCTTTTGAGAGATTGCTCATGTTTTTAAGGGAATCTCCGTGCCCCTGGATATGTTATTGGAAGTTGTTGTGTTTTATACGTCTCTTTCTTTCTTTGCCCATGTTTGATTTGAGTTATTAGGAACTTTTTTTATTTCTTTCTGCTTTATTTGTTAGATTCTTGTATTTAAAAAGTTGATATACACTAGTGAGAGAAGTGCATGTGTTTGTGTATTGAATATTGACTGACATCCTTTAGTTATACCTTTACCTAGGAAAAGACTGGTGGAGCAGCACATCATTGTCACTAAAAGAATACATTATTTTAGTTGTTTTGAATGTCCAAAAAACCCACCTGTGTCTGATGCATGTATTTGCAGATCTCCTGGTCCTGTTTTCAGGACTTCTCGGATGAAAAAATCTAAAGAAACATTTTCTTAACACAAACGGGCATAAAATGCTGAAAAGGCTCTCTTTCGGGTGCCTCCTTTACATATGTGATGGGGTAGATTGTCTTTATGTTGACACTTCGATGCTTAGCTCAGTTTTTCCAAGGGAATCTCCAATTCTGATATGTGAATTGGGTTACTGTTATATTCTAATAAGCTTCTTTGGCATTTTGTTTATATTTATACTTTTGTGGCAAATCTTTCTATTGACTTACTGTTTCAGAGATATTCTTCAAACTTGGATATTGCGATCCTTGTAACTGCATAATCAGTGCAGAATCTTGTAACCAGTATATTGATTTGGGACATAAATATACCTTCCCTTTTCTTCTTGGCTATCTCTTTCTCTCACTTGAAGAAACATAATCATCCGGCTGACATATCTTGACTTTCTGCTCATACACTATAAGGTGAGGCTTATTCTGTTTGTCCTGTTTGGTAATTCTCCAGCTCCACCATTGAAATTGATTGACTTGCCTGGATTGGACCAACGAATTATGGATGACAAAATGGTGAGTATGTCTAAGTGATCAGGTCAAAGTTTTGAGTTTTCCTTTAGTATTATAAATCTCTCTTAAATTCTCAATCAATGTTGCATATTTTGTTAAAATTTTATTTAATTCATGGATAACTGGTTGTTTTTGGGAAACTTTGTTTTGAGAGATAAGTTAAATGCCTTCTTTTTCTTATCTTTTAGATCAGTGAATATATCGAACACAATGATGCCATTCTGCTTGTCATAGTTCCTGCTGCCCAGGCACCAGAAATTTCATCTTCACGAGCACTACGAGCAGCTAAGGAGTATGATGCTGAATGTATGTTTTCAGATTTTTTGTTTTTGTTGTCTTAAATCATGGCTGCCAAGTACCAACTTTCTCTAAAGATTAAGCTGTTAGGAGAAAGCTTTGAAATGGGATATCTCTAACATAACCGCTCATGTTAGAGCCCTTTGGGCTTGAAGCATAGTAAGAACACGAGCCAGTATGCCTTACGGTGAAAATTAATTTGATTAGATAAATGGACGCTAAAAGATGGAAATCTTGGCCCCTTGGTGAAAGAGGCTCTGGTAACATATCAATGACCAACTATCCTTGAAGTTTAAGATGTTAGGAGAAGCCCTTGAAATGGTTTAATTATAACTTTAACAATGGTTGTCAAACTTCTATAATTTGGGAATTCTTTTCTTTTTCTATCCTTTTTATAGTACTGTAGTTAAATTGTCTTCATTGTTTCAATTGTAGCCACCAGAACAGTTGGTGTTATTAGTAAAATTGACCAGGCAGCTTCAGAACCAAAAGCTCTTGCAGCCGTACAAGCTCTTCTTTCGAACCAGGGACCCCCAAAAACTTCTGATATTCCATGGATTGCAATAATAGGTCAATCTGTTTCAATAGCATCTGCGCAGTCTGGTGCTGGGTCTGAGAGCTCTTTAGAAACTGCGTGGCGAGCTGAGACTGAAAGTTTGAAATCAATATTGACCGGAGCCCCACACAGCAAGCTTGGTAGAATTGCCTTGGTTGAGTCACTTGCTAGCCAGATTCGCAATCGTATGAAGCTCAGGCTTCCAAATCTCCTTTCTGGGTATTTATCATATGACTGGCTTCTATTCATTTATTTGCTATATGTTATCTTTTTGTTTGGTTTGTTGTTTATTGTACATGTCCTCTCTACATTTTGTTGGCGATGTTGCTTTGAAATTTTCCATTTGTCCAACCTATTGATGTTGTTCTCATTATGGCTTCATTTGTGTAGAAGCTGACTCTGCATTTTAGGTGTCTGCATACTTGAATGAATAGAAGGGATAAACCGCAAAAATTTAGAGACTGGGATGATTTTGGCGTTAGTACTTATGGATTTAATGCTGTCCTGAAGCATAGGCATTTTGTTTATTATATGCTTTATGGTTGCCCAAGTGTTATTTAATTCATGATATGCCTTGGTATTGGTGTCTGGTACATCACTTTGTTTAAATTGTGTCATGAAAGGGTGAGTTTGCTTGTTATGCTGTGTTTCTGGAAAATATATAGTACTACCTTATTCCTATTTATAAGTCATCTTTTAGAAGTGTTTGATGTTCCTATTTATAAGTCATTTTGTATAATTTATGAAGCAATTAATATTTTTTTCTAATAGAGCCCTTGGCATGGATATCGTTGAGTTAGTTATGGTGGAGAGAGAGATTGAGAGATGATCAAGAATTTGCATTTAATTAAGGGTATTTGTGGAAAGATGGGTGATTTAAAGACAATCAACTAATCTTGGTTTGTTGTAGTTAAATGTGACTTAATAATTAGGAATAGGGAGCAATATTATTATTGTAACAATCAAAATAATATAAATTTGTTATAAAATGTAAGAAGTCAGAAATATCAGCACCTAATTGTATGCCATTGTTGACACTCTCTACACCTCTGTCTACACTCACCTACACTCACCTACCATTGATTTCTATCCCTTTGTTTTTCCTATATAAGCATTGTAATCCTAAGCATTTACACATCAATGAAGTAAGATCTTCTTATATGGTATCAGAGCTGAGACGCAAGAGTCCGGCGACCAGAAAGAGTGAGACGCGAGAGAGAGGCGCTGCAGATCGGAAAACAGGGGAGGAGACAATGTGCTCCGATCTCCGTTTTTCCGGCGCGTCTGAACACACCACCACCTCAGAGAGGTTCGAACAGCGCCGATCGGCGCAACCCCAGAGCGCGGCGTCGATCTGACCGGCGCGTGAACAGTACGCGCCGCCACTGTTCACCGGCGAGTGAACAGTACGCTCCGCCACTGTTCACCGGCGCGTGAACAGTACGCGCCACCGTCCAGAGTGCTTTCCGATCTCCGTTTTTCCAGAAACCAAACTACAGTTTCTACACCCACCATTTCCTCATGGATTCTCCTAAATTTCCTCCTCGTTTTGGTTCTTTTCTTGAAAATTCATCCATAACGGGAACAACACCAATTGCACTCATGACAGGCACAAATTCTGAGACCCAAGACTCATCTTCTTCTCACTCCTCCACTACTAGCAAAACGGTGATGGCTCCAGAACTCTCCGATAGTCAGATTATGGCTATCAACCACAGGTTCAATGGGCGAAACTACCTCCAATGGTCTCAAACCGTGCTAAGGTATCTTCGTGGCAAGCGAAAAGAGAAGTATATCAATGGAGGAGCATCCCAGCCTGCCCCTGATGACACTCATTTTGATACATGGTTTGCTGAGAACAATCAAGTTATGAGTTGGTTGTGCAACTCTATGACTGATGACATCAGCGAAGGATATCTCCTCGCAATTACTGCAAAAGAAATTTGGGATGCAGCCAGAAGAACCTATTCCTCTCTTGACAATACAGCAGCCTTGATCCATTTGAAGCGCCAACTTCGCGATTTGAGACAAGGTACTCTGACTGTCACTGATTACTATAACGCATTGATCAAACTCTGGCAACAACAGGACCTGTTTGATGTACATCCATGGAAAAGTGTGGAAGATGCTCAGTTATATAAGAAAATAGTTGAAGAAGGACGAGTCTATGATTTTCTCCTTGGACTTAATGACTCATTTGAGGAGATACGTGGCAGAATAATGGGCCTAAAGCCTTTACCACATCTCTTTGATGTTGTCAACCATGTGCAGTTCGAAGAAAGCAGAAAGCTCTTGAATCAAGGTAACTTAGGCCCAATTGAAAGGTCAGCCCTGGCAGCAAACCAAGATAGTCCGAGCTCAATTGAAAGGACAACTGCGGCGGCAAAACGACCACAAGACGAACGAAGAAACAAATGGTGTAGTTACTGCAGGAAGAAGGGCCACACAAAAGAAGAATGCTGGAAGCTTCATGGAAAACCAGGAAGTAACAGACAAAGTCATATCTCTACTACTGAGTCAGAAGCTGAGGATAATCATTCTCTGACTAAAGAGGAACTGCAAATATTCCGCAGGATGATAGACAGACAAAATAAGTCTAATTCTACGCCAGGCATCAACCTTGCACAAACAGGTACCACTATTATAGCTCTAAATACTGTACGAGCTAGTGAGAATGCTTGGATTATTGATTCAGGAGCAACTGATCACATGACTGGTAATCGCACATTGTTTTCAACTCTTAAACTGATTCATGAGAATTTTAGAGTCAAAGTTGCTAATGGGATATACACTTCAGTTGAAGGAATTGGCACAGTTATTCTCTCTAATTCCCTGAAACTTCATAATGTCTTGTTTGTGCCCACACTCACTGTCAATCTGATATCTGTGAGTAAGTTAACTAAGGGTCGACTGTGCCGAGTCATGTTTGATAATGATGTTTGTATTTTTCAGGATTTAAAATCGAGGAGGAGGATTGGAATTTCTAGAGAATGGGATGGACTGTTCTACCTTGAAGAGTCAAACTTGAGATCAGAAGATGCAAGGAAGGCAAGAAGAGCACTGGTTAGCTCTAATTCACAAAATCATGATGTAAACTTATGGCATTGTCGTTCAGGTCACCCTAGTGTTGATTATATGAAGCATTTGTTTCCAGATTTATTCAATAAAAATTCTGTTCCTTTTCATTGTGAAACTTGTCAAATTGCAAAACAAACCAGATCCTCTTATCCCAAACAACCCTACAAACCTTCCTCGCCATTCACATTAATCCATAGTGACATTTGGGGTCCTTCACGAATAAAAACTCTCACTAATGCTAGATGGTTTGTTACTTTCATAGATGATTACACTAGAACCACATGGGTTTATTTAATGAAAGACAAATCTGAAGTAGCCAAAATCTTTCAAAACTTCTATACCTTTGTGCGCACCCAATTTAATGTGTCTATTAAGGTACTACGAAGTGACAATGCCAAGGAATATATGAGTAACAGTTTTAGCCAATTTCTTGAACAACAAGGAATTCATCACCAAACCTCCTGCCCTTACACTCCTCAACAAAATGGAGTAGCTGAGCGAAAGAACCGTCACTTGTTGGAAGTAACCCGAACCTTACTAATGGAACGAAATGTTCCCAACATTTTTTGGGGTGATGCCGTACTCACTGCGGCTTATCTCATTAATCGTTTGCCTTCCAAAGTCCTCAAATATGACACACCTATCCAAAAATTGTTAGAAAATTTTCCCAGTTGCTCAATCCTCACTTCATTACCTCCTAAAGTATTTGGTTGTGTTGTCTATGTCCATAACAATGATGGAAACAAACTTGGTACTCGTGCTGACAAATGTCTCTTTCTTGGTTACTCTCCTACTCAAAAAGGGTATAAATGCTATTGTCCAGCTTCCAAGAAATTTATTATCTCCAAAGATACAGTCTTCTCGGAAGATGAAGCATATTACCCTAAATTACCCATTCAGGGGGAGTACACTGAAATTGAATGGCTAATCCTGAATAAACCTGAATCATCACCACCTCAACCTCATCTTGTGCCCATCATTGAATCTGTCCCTTCCACAAGCCAACTTACTCCTACCCAACTTGATCAGGAATCAGAACATCTTCCACCTCAACCTGAACTCATGCCTAATGAACTGGAAACAAATGTTGAAATCAATTCAGGGATAGATACTGAACTGCAACAAAATGAAGAGTCCAGACTACAAAATCAAGATGAACCAAACAATGGTAGAACTATCTCTCCCATTCAAAGGAATGACCATGACTCTAATTCGGGATTAAATCCAGAAGAATTTGGTTGGCCTATTGCATTGAGAAAAGGGGTAAGATCTTGTACTCAGCATCCAATTCAACGTTTTGTCTCATATGGTAACCTGTCTATGAAAATGCAAAGCTTTGTTGTAAACAGTGCGCAGATTAAAATTCCAAAAACATTTCAACAAGCTATAGCTGATCCAAATTGGAAACGAGCTACAGAAGAAGAGTTAAGGGCACTTAAGGAAAATAAAACATGGGAGATTACAACTCTTCCCAAGGGAAAGAGACCAGTAGGATGCAGGTGGATCTTCAACCCAAAATTCAATCCTGATGGTAGTATCAACAAATACAAGGCAAGACTGGTGGCAAAAGGATACACTCAGATATATGGAATTGATTACCAAGAGACCTTTGCTCCAGTTGCTAAGCTTAATACTGTTCAAATACTCCTATCAATCGCAGCCAACTTGGATTGGTCACTGCATCAACTAGATGTAAAGAATGCCTTTCTAAATGGAAACTTGGAAGAAGAAGTTTACATGGAGATTCCAGACGGAATTTTAGCTCCTAACAACTCTGTATGTAAACTCAACAAGTCATTGTACGGACTTAAGCAATCTCCTCGGGCATGGTTTGGTAGATTTACCAAAACAATGAAAAGATTGGGGTATACTCAGGGACAAGCAGATGACACATTGTTCGTCAAACGTGTCAATAGCAGAGTCACCATCTTGATCGTCTATGTTGATGACATGGTCATTACGGGAAACGATGAAGTATCTATTGCTCATTTAAAACAGGATTTGTCAACTGAGTTCCAGGTGAAAGACCTTGGACAAATGAGGTATTTCCTAGACATGGAAGTAGCAAGAACTAAAAAGGGTATCAATGTATCCCAGCGGAAGTATACCCTAGATCTATTGCATGAAACTGGAATGTTAGGGGCACAACCCGAAGGAACACCGATGGAAGAAGGTTGTCACCTAGAAATTAAACCAAAAGGTGTCTCAGTCAACGCAGAACAGTACAGAAGACTCGTTGGCAAACTCATATACTTGACCCATACACGTCCAGACATTAGCTATGCAGTTGGAATAGCAAGTCAATTCATGCACCAACCACAAGAAGAACACATGGCAGCTGTATACAGAATCCTAAGCTATTTAAAGCTTAATCCTGGAAAAGGAATCTTCTTTAAGAAATGCACTACCAGAAATATCGTAATATACACTGATGCAGATCATGCAAGGGATAGAGAAACTAGAAGATCAGTCTCAGGATATTGCACATACGTGTGGGGAAATCTTGTTACATGGAGAAGCAAGAAACAAACTGTGGTATCACCAAGTAGTGCAGAAGCCGAACTAAGAGCTGTTAATCATGGAGTACGTGAAGGACTTTGGATCATTAGATTACTGAAGGAGTTGGGAATTCCATATGAGGGGCCAATGCAAATTTGGTGTGACAACAAAGCCAGCATTGAAATGGTCAAGAATCCAGTCTATCATGATAGAACAAAACATGTTGAGATAGACAGACACTTTGTTAAAGAGAAAATTGAAGCAGGCATTATGAATTTGTCTTACATCAGATCTGAAGACCAAATTGCAGACGTGCTGACAAAACCACTAAGCAGAACTACGTTTGAAAAGTTTCTGTGCAAGCTGGGTATGATTGACATATACTCTCCAGCTTGAGGGGGAGTGTAAGAAGTCAGAAATATCAGCACCTAATTGTATGCCATTGTTGACACTCTCTACACCTCTGTCTACACTCACCTACACTCACCTACCATTGATTTCTATCCCTCTGTTTTTCCTATATAAGCATTGTAATCCTAAGCATTTACACATCAATGAAGTAAGATCTTCTTATATAAAATTAAGATATCATCAAAGCATTTGGATATTTGGAAGGGGGATTTTACAGTTTTACTCCTTATATGGAGTTATGGACATTTTGTCATTTTTATCCAGTATATACCTAACTATTGGATGCCTCTTTTTATATAGCTGGCTGATCCATAAGATTTACAGTATTATGAATTTTGTTTGGTTGGTTCAATGTCTTGGATAATGCCTACTTCTGAGGTCTGTTGTGAATATAGTAAATCCTATGATTTGAGAGCTAAAGTTTCACCTTTTGCAGTTTTTATTTCTAAGATTTATAATATAATGTTTCTTTGATTTCTTAATTTCTTTAATTGAAATGAAATGTTGCAGTCTTCAGGGGAAGTCTCAAATTGTTCAGGAGGAATTAATGAAGCTTGGTGAACAAATGGTTAGTAGTCCTGAAGGTACAAGAGCTCTAGCTTTGCAGTTATGCCGTGAATTTGAAGACAAGTTCCTCCTACATCTAGCTGGTGGTGAGGTTAGTTCTTCTTATATCTTGAAATAGATAAACTTTTATAGTAAGCTTCAGTTAGGTGAATCTCATAAACCCCTAATACTGGAGGAATAATTCAGCTTCATTTCAGAAAAAATAAAAAGCTTTTCCCCACACCAGTATTTACACTGGAGGAAGGGCATACAATTTCTATCGTACAGCTGTAGATTAATCAACCCTTAGTCAGTGCCTCAATCATGAGCTATCAAACAGTCAATAATCAGTCTTTGTTACTGGTAGACATCTGTTTCTGACTTTGGCCCTTCAATCCTTTGTAGGGTAATGGTTGGAAAGTTGTTGCCAGTTTTGAAGGCAATTTTCCCAACAGGATCAAACAGCTTCCTATAGACAGACACTTTGACATAAACAATGTTAAAAGGGTAAATTGCCTTTTGAAGATTTCACTTTTATAGTCTGAGTTAAATCTTTGATTCCTCATGTTCTCTTCAGGTGTGTTTGCTACTTATACTGCTCTTTAAACTTGCGTTAGATTGTCCTAGAAGCAGATGGATATCAACCTTATCTTATTTCTCCAGAAAAAGGGTTGAGGTCCTTAATTAAAGGTGTTCTTGAAATGGCAAAGGAGCCATCACGTCTTTGTGTTGATGAGGTATTCTTCTAATTTGCCATTGATTTTATTTATAAAACGGCTATTGTGTTGTGTGAGGCATAAAAAGGACTGTTAGAAAAAAATTGGGTAGAGGGCTGACTTGTTAATACTTGTGTGATAAATAGGTCTGTCCCTTGTCTTATTCTGTCTCCTTTTGCTATTAATTTTCAAGTGGCTTGAAAAAAGGGAGGACCTTGTTTTAAGTTCTTTGTATTTGCATCTGTTATGTATGAAGTGTGGGAACCTTTGGACTGCAAGGCTGATTGTCTAGTGCATTAAATTATCACCTTGACTATATAAGTCAAACAATTGTTAACCTGTAACTGGTGTGTTGTGTATTTTTCAATTCTGGAGGTATTTCATTTTATTTATCTGTAGTCCTATCGAGTTAGATCACTTGGTGGGGTTTGTTTTGGCATTGTTATCATACATGGATGCTGCAGTTTTAGGGTAGTTCGTATAGACTGATGATATAAAATTCCTGTTGCATTGTTCTCTTGAGCCGCATTTTGAACTTATGTTTTGGTAACTACCAAATTAGGTGCATCGTGTACTTTTGGATATAGTTTCTGCTGCTGCTAATGCTACCCCTGGTCTTGGACGATATCCTCCATTTAAGAGAGAGGTAAAAATGCTTTGCACTAATTGAGAAGTAAGTTAGTCTGCATTTTGAGAATGGTCTATCTGATGTTTCAAAATTTTAAATCAGCTTGTAGCGCTTGCAAGTTCTGCCCTAGATGAATTTAAAAATGAATCCAAAAAAATGGTGGTTGCTTTAGTTGATATGGAGCGTGCATTTGTTCCACCCCAACACTTCATTCGCTTAGTACAGAGGCGGTATGTTAGATCTCTGACACTCATATTTATCATATTTTGTGCAAATCAGGGGACAATATCAATTCAGTTTCCTGCATTTCTCATGGTTTGATGATTTACATGCTTTTTATTGTTTTAAGAGCCTAAGTTGAGGTATATGTCAATGGTCTTTCAATATTCATTTTTACCTGTCCTTTTTATAAATTAGAAGCTAGTCCCTATGCTTAAACTGTCAAGAGATCATAAATCCAGGGTATAAATTGTGAAGGGTGGCAGTGAGCTACTGAGCTGAGATTTAAATTCTGGATCTTTGCTGATAATGTCATACTTTATAGTTGCGCATATCTTATTTTAATGTTTTAATGCCTTTTTTCAATTGCTTTAGAATGGAAAGGCAACGCAAAGAGGATGAGCTGAAGAACCGGTCTTCTAAAAAGGCTTCTGAGGGTGAACAGTCTAGTCTAAATCGGGTGTGGGATTGTCTTCTTCTTCTCCCTTAAGAAACTAAGATGGATTGTTATATGTGATATGGGTATTAAATCAGCTCTATTCTAGATGTATGATATAAAATATGTTTTCATTTCTAGGCTGCTAGTCCTCAAACAGGTCAACAAAGTGGAGGAAACTTGAAATCAATGAAAGATAAATCTGGTCAGCAGGACAAGGATACACAAGAAGGATCTGGTTTGAAGACGGCTGGGCCTGATGGAGAGATAACAGCAGGTATCTACAATTTGATCATGACATTTTATTGTCCCTAATTGTATGATGGAGGTCTCTCTGTGACATAATGCGCTAAATGAGTATTTGGTGGCTTCGATCTCTTCTGTTGATGATACCTTCAAGAGCTTCAATATTGTCTTAGTTAAAACTGTTGCCTCTTTTTGCTTTTGGTTCCTCTTTATTAAACTATTTCCAGCAATGGTTGGGCATTTCCCAATGGTTAGTTGGTTACAACTCTTGAAACTAAATTGATATGGCACATATAATATTATGTTCTCAAATAAGCAGTAGCATGTGGCTGTGTGAAAGCAATTGAGAAGCCAGCATCACTGAAATAGCTGAAAAGAGAAACACCTGAATAGTATTTTTTTCACTTCCTGCCATTTGTAGAGCGTTGAATAACCTTTCTATATTTTCAAGTTAACAAATAATTAGGTGTGCAAATTTTGCTCTGTCCATAATATCTATATATTCCTTCTGATCCTTAATATAAAACCTATTAACTTAATTTGATTAAATTAAAGAAGTTAGTGAAGTTAGTTAATGAGACATGTATTTTTTAAAACACCCTAGTCATCTTCTTTAATCCTCTCATTCCCTCTCCTCCTTGGTTATTATTAAGAGAGCATTAATAGGGATACATTAGGAAAAGATTGAAAAATATGAAAAATAGATTTTATACTTAGGACTAAGATCAACTCTCCAAATAAGTCTTATGTTAAGGACCAGAGGGAGTAAAATTTTAAACTCCAGTAATATATGGAACGGCAAAGTTCTATATCCTCCCTGCCAAGGCTTTTGTTTTATTTCTATATATTCCTCTTTTAAAGTAAGGAATTATTGTTCTTAAACTACAATTATACTTAACTATAAAACAAGGAATTGACTTATGCTTTTTCTTATGGATTTTCTCCTCAACACAGGATACTTATATAAAAAAAGTGGAAAAACTAGTGGCTGGAGTAAACGATGGTTTGTTCTGAATGAGAAGACCGGAAAGGTTAGTATATCATTCTTGTGTTGACAAAGGCTTATTTGGAACTTGGTATCATGCTCAATTCAAATGGTTTGATTTTAGATCTTATGGTTATTTTCATAACCTCTTGAAGTAATTGACCAATGAATGGGTAGAGGATGAAAACTGAATGACATTATTTTGAGAGGTTTAGCCGGGAAAAATGGGCTTCTAGGATTGTGAAGCTTAGCTATAATATACCAGATTCTAGTTAAGAAATTAGGTAATAGTTATATCTGCAAGATACATCTAGAATGATATTTTGGGAAATAAATATTTTATGTTATATAAATAAAATATAGAATAAAATAAAAATGATAATAAGAGCCTATTCTTCAGTGGAGAAGGTGCTAACAACCAACAGTCATGGAAGCCTTGTAGTTGTGCAGAAATGATTTTGGAATACCAGTTATTTCTTTCTTTTTCATTTTTACGATGAAAATTAAGCGAGGAAGTTCTGTAAAGTCCTTGGGGAAAAGAATCAAAGGAAGTAATTGAGATTTCATCAAAATAATTTTATCAAGTGGCAACGAAGTACGACTTTGCAACATATTGAATTGGTTTGCACTTGAAATAGTGCTGCCCTTTTGATGACCTTATGAAAGAACCTCTCTGCAATGATTATAGAAGCATTTTTTTGAAGAAAAAATGGGCATATCATCTTACATGTTATGATAAAGCAAAAATTCTCGTTGAGTTGGTTTTGTCTCTAAGTTGTTAGGTCCTGTGTATATGTTCAGGCTGAACCTTTTTAAGGTTTATTACAACTCTTTGTGTATTGTGATTACAATTTGTGACAATAATGATTACCTTTGTTGAAGTACAATAATCCTACCAAATGTGCTCTTCAAGAATTTGGTCTTTGGTTTCTTGTCTTTTGATCTTTAGGCTCTGTCTTACTGTTGACGCTTGATTTGGATCTTTAACCTTTCTTTAAGATTAATCATTATAATTTTCTTTTAAAGGAAATCTCTGATGGAAGGAATTGTGAGTTTGTTGCCCCTTCATAATGTTCTCTGTGCTAATTGTTTTGCATCAATGCTGCCTGTATTCATTCCATGATGCCAATGATTAACTTCTAAGGGAAAGAACCTTGTGCCGTCCCTGGTAGATGTTGATGTATGCGATTACATAACTATCAGTGTTTTATGTGTTGATTTTATATGGCTAATAATTTGTCATTTTCTTTGTGCTATGATTTGATATTGGCTTGTATTGCAGCTTGGTTACACCAAAAAGCAAGAAGAGAGACACTTCCGAGGAGTCATTACGTTGGAGGTATGACATAAACTTGTCATTATATAAAATTCTTTGTCGAATAAATATTAGTCTTGTTCGTTTTCTCCCAAGTCCTTTCATTACACTGTCTCAATTATCTTTCTTTGGTTGCCTCTTTCATAAATTGTGCCTGGATTCATAATGTTTGGTCTCATTTTTCTTTCTTTAAATCTTCTATGTTACTTGCTAGTTGTTCCTGTGCATTTTGGTGCCTGTTATTCAACAAAAGAGAATGCATACCGATTTTCCTTTCTTTTGAAAATTCTGTATGAATAGTATGTGAGAAAGTAATGGGAGAAAATTGAGTTACCTAAGGCATTATGGCTTGCTTTCCACGGGAGGGAAAAGCCTTTATTAATTAAATTAAGTGGAAAGCAAGCCAAAATGAGTTATCTACAGAATAAATCAAGTTACCTCTGCTATATTTTGTTGGAGTGAAATGCCTTCATCTTTAAGGGCATCACTTCCCCGGATATGTTATGGGTTCTCTCTGGTGTTCAGTTCATGGTTTTGAGTTTTGACGGTGGTGTTTCTTCCATTTCTGATATGCAAAGACATTGATTAGATTTAATCCCTTTTTCGTAGAACAAAAAGGTTCCTCCATAGTTCTACCATCTCATTTCTCCCTCGAATGAATTTTATATCCATCCTTTTAGTCCTATGCTTTTGAAACTGGCAGATTATGTCAATTTTATGGTGGGTAAACCTTTCATAATAACTCCTGAATTTCTCAAAAAGGAAGGATAAAATGTTTTTATTTCTGAGTTTTGAATATACAGGAAGAAAGAATATTTTAAGATTTCAGCATATTAATCCCATGTTGCTTTGACTGTCCCAATCAGGAATGCAACATTGAGGAAATTTCTGATGATGACGAAGCTTCAGCAAAGAGCTCAAAGGATAAAAAGGCCAATGGACCTGATTCAGGAAAAGCATCCAACCTCATTTTCAAGATAACAAGCAAGGTCCCCTATAAAACTGTTATGAAAGGTTATCTCTCGTGTAGCTATAATGTCTCTTTTTATCTGATGCATCCCCTGAGGACCATCACCAGTTCTTAGATGGCCCCAGCTTGGCGTTTAACAAATTTGCCATGTGCATTTTGCAGCTGAAAGTACAGTTCTGTTAAAGGCTGAGAGTGTAGCAGACAAGGTTGATTGGCTAAAAAAGCTAGGATATGTTGCTCATCCTACAAAAGGTGGTCAAATAAAGGGTGAATCAGGTCTTCCTATGCGACACAGTCTTTCTGATGGTTCCCTTGTAAGTTATTTAATTGCCCACCTCTTTTTATTTGCTTCATTTGATCGTGCAGCAACATCAAAAAAATTGGAAAACAATGATCATCCGAACAGTGGCTAACATGCCAATCACGTGTTAACTTTGATACCTGTGGTCAATGTTTCTCAACGGGGAGTTTTTTCCAAGTGTTCCTAAATCATAATCCACCTATCCTTTTCAATCCATGTCAATACGTTTGCACTTTGCATGTTTTGGGTTTGCATTAGATTCAAATAAGTTTACTTTTTTCACTTGCAATGACAACCTTGTCTATTGAGAGTCAATTAGAAGGCATTTTTACCTAACTCTCACTCGCCAAGAGAAATAGCTACGTAATTAAGACTCAATTTTTCCATCTTTGCCTTTCTTTAATATCAATGATTAAGATTCAACATTTTCTCCATCTAATATATTGAAACATAGGACTTTCCAAAAAAATACTTTTAAGTATATAGGTTTTTTAGTAGCTGCACATCTCAACCAATCTATGATCAGTGACCCATCTGTGAATTGCTGTTGTCTATCTGCTTGCTTTATTTCTTAGAAGTTGTTCATGTTACCCTCTTTTATAGGATACTATGACTAGAAGACCTGCGGATCCAGAAGAGGAGCTCAGATGGATGTCACAAGAAGTGCGTGGCTATGTTGAAGCTGTTCTTAACAGTCTTGCAGCTAATGTCCCCAAGGTCAGTGTACTCTATCAAGTACTGTATTTTTCTCTCTTTGGATCTGCTGCTCTTCAGTATCCATGAAATCAATTCGTTTTGGCTGAGCAGGCAGTTGTTCTTTGCCAAGTGGAGAAAGCCAAAGAAGACATGCTTAATCAGTTGTACAGTTCTGTCAGGTTAGAGCTGTCCCCTCTGCCCTACTGCCCAATGAGTGCATCGCTTCTTCATTGAATATATTATGTGATTTATTGCCTTCTGATATTTCGTCCTTCAAGCACCAAATATATTCAAAACTTCTGGCAACCTAGGGCTGCATCAAAAACTTGTGTTTATACTTTGTGTCTACTTTATTGTTTTTCTTGGATACATTTTGGAGATTCCTCGGGACATTTTGGATAATGACGAATTCTTGTAATTTTGAGATATCTATTCTACACAAACACTTCAAATTCGGATTCTTTTCAGGAATTTTTTTTATTAAGGAAAATTTGTTGAATTTGTTTCCATTTTTTTTTTCATTGACAGTGCACAAAGCTCAGCAAAAATTGAAGAGCTACTCCAAGAGGACCAGAACGTAAAGCGTAAAAGGGAGCGTGTTCAGAAACAGTCATCCATTCTCTCAAAGTTAACTAGGCAGCTTAGTGTCCATGACAATAGAGCTGCCGCGGCATCCAGTTGGTCTGATGAAGGGAGCACACCAGGTAATGTTTCTGCAGGCACGCACTTTCTGTTGGTGATGCATTTCTGGATTAAATAAGAACAATTTATGTTGACCCGACATGATTCCCTTTTTCCCATTTAGTGGCATTGTCTCTTACGCTGGCTAGTGGTCCTAAACTTCGTTTGTGCACATAACATAAATTAAAATAATGACATGACAAGCAATTGCTTTTCATAAAGGTTCATGCATGCTAGTTGTTCAAGCCTGAAATGGATATTACTGATACAAGTTCAAATTTATTGGACAAACTTGTACTTTTCTTTTGTAAGGGAAACAAAAATGATTGCATGTATATTTTATTGGATAAACTCGTTCTTTTCTTTTAGAGGAATATTTAATTGCTTGAATACATTTGATCTCTTGATTGCGAACTTTTTGCATGCTGTAACTGTTGTATACAACACATTTTGTATTAGCACTATCATCTTGATTTTACCCGTTATTTACAATTATGCAGAAAGTGGTGCAAGTCATGGTACCTCGTCTGGCAGTGATTGGAGATCTGCATTTGATGCTGCTGCAAATGGTTCCATTGACTCATCATCTAGGTTTGGATCCGGTGGACACAGTAGACGATACAGTGACCCATCTCAAAATGGTGATTCAAGTTCAGTTTCAAATTCTAGCAGTCGCCGAACACCAACTCGGCTTCCTCCGGCACCTCCATCGGGTTCTAGATATTAGATAAAGCTACAGATTATTCCATTTTTTGTTTTTCATTTTGTATTCTTGTTGGGTGGATGCTTGAGTTTTTTCCAGTCTTGTATTGACAGTCCTACATCCTCTCTTCAAGTTATTAGAAATGGGTTAGTCGTGTAGATAAAGATTGCTAATACAGCCATATTATCGCCATACATGTTTCTCCGCTTTTGCGAAAGCCCGTATTGGATGGACGCTTGGGGACATTGTCGGGTAAGATGATATTGTGTCTGCCCGACATTTTTTTCCTCTAATATATGTAATTGTTTTGTATCATTGTGATTACCAGAGGATAGATAAATTGTATCACACGCATCAAGAGAACATTTTTTCTTTAACTTTGTCATATCTCTATGGCATCTTTTTTTCCTTTGGATATATTTAAGACTCTCAATGGGAATTTTTCGTATGATAAGAATGGACGGTTTAGGTTCATAGCTTCACCAAGGGACAGCTTCGATGCTTATGCAAATAGCCTGTGAATTGCACGAATGGTGTTCTTTAGAGTTGACGTTAACTTTTACGTCAACGAACTCAAGGTTTGCATAAATTTCATCTTTTCTAAAACGCAGAAATTGACAGTCATTAAAGAATTGCTAACTATGGTGATGATCCTCAATGATATATTCAAAAAGACAAAAACAAAAATCAAGATGAACTGTTCAAACATTGCAGGCAGTTTTTTCTGGATCCTCTCCTTTTCTCCTCCCATTTGCTCCTGTCCTTTTCTCTCAAAACAACAGCAAATTAGACAAACTCCTCACTTTTTTTTTACCAACAACATTGACCATTTTAGAGTATTTTTTAAATATCAGTCAGTATTTTATAATATTTTTTCAGTATTATCTAATATCCTCAATTAATTTTTTAAGATCTTAAAAAAATATTTTAGGGAATTGACTATTACTAAAAAATACTTCAGGATGGTCAATGTTATTTTTCAAAAAAATAAAAAAGTGAGGATCTGGTGTATTTTACACTAAAATAATGCATTTTGAGAGAAAATGATGAGAACGAATGGGAAGAGAAAAGGAGAGGATCCAAATCCCTTTATCTGGCTAGAGAACGTTACTAGTCTGTAAGTGAAATGCAATCTTTTGTTAATGAAGAAAAACACAAATTAAAGTTCATATAAATAGCTTTTAGCAAAAATTAAAAAAAAAAATCAACACAAAGTTGCTTGACTAGAGTCAAATGACAATTTAAAACTACATTCATACAAACATTACAAAATGAAAAATAGGTCTTAATCAAAAGAGTGAAAATAAAAATCAATAGGTTGTAAACAAGATACACTTTGACGTGATTGTATATTCCTGCCTAGCTGTTCACTACAATCAGTTTAGACAATTTTCTTGTTAAGTTAAACTACAGTCGGTCTCCGCACATGCTAGCAGACCGTATAAAGAATACAGACCTAGTTCATCTGCACCATCCCATGTAATGAATGAATCGAAAAGAAATGCCTCCATTCATCTTCTGACTAAACCAATTTCCCAAGCTCTGAATGCATAGTAAACAAGATCAACCCATTGCACCGCGACCACGTAGCTCCCAAGAAAATGGAGCTTACAGGTAGGGGATGCTTGACCCTTACCTTAAACAGTGAGAGATGCACCATTGTCTGCTGCAGTGAGATTGAGTATCATGGTTGCTGCCTTTGGAGCCCTGAAATACAGGAGTAAATCATATTTATAGTTGAAAGCTCAAAATGAAAGCGAAAGAAATTATGGGCAATACACACAAAATCAACTGATATCTATGGTTAAACTTAAACCTGATCTACCTAGTATTACAAGCCTATGGTTGTTTTATTATGGTTTCAACACATTCAATCATGCAACCAAAGTAACACATTAATCTTGAAGAAAGATTTATACCATGCTTCAGGTGCTTGATATAGAGCAGCTGAATTACCAAAGCATGATGCAAGCATCTCAGTGTTTATTACACCTGGATTAAGGGCCACAACTGCCATTCCTTCAGGCAACTCCTTTGCCACTGACCTAGTCAGTCCTTCTATAGCCCATTTTGATGCACAGTAAGGTGCAACCTGTTGCACAATGCCAGAATGTCAAATATCAGTTGACACAAATGAAGGATGTTGGCCGTTGTTAAAGTTGGACATGGAGAATCAGGTATGCATCTAGACTTATATTGAAAACCAAGATCAGATTGTAGGAATTTGTAAATCATGCAAGAACAGCATGCCAAGAAGAAATTGTCACTCATTTCCAGAAATAAACAAGAAGGCCCAAAAAGGCATAATATGAGAATTGAATCATAAGAACTGCTGTATATCTTCCACCTAAAGAAGCAGTCAATTCATGTCAGCTTAAACAACTTTTATTTAGCCTCCCACTCCCCATTGCCACTATTTTTTCTCCAAAAAAGCATCCTAAAGTCCCAGCCACTTTGAGAAACAAGATCATTACAAACAAGCAACAAAAATAAGATACAGGTCACTCTTTCATGAAAATCTCTGTTTAAGAACTTCCATTCAGACAAGAAAAAGTTGAGGCTATCTGCATTATTATTGGGACAACCAAATAGCGATATAAGATAAATATATGCTCAACTAACCAGTGCAGCACCAGATCTTCCCCATCCAGATGACAAATTGACAATAATTCCTTGCTTCCTTGTGATCATAAGAGGGATGAAATGACGCAATACATTGGTCGTTCCTTTGAGATTTGTATCAATTACATTATCAAACTCTTCAACAGGAACTTCCCAAAGTTTGTTGTTTCTATTAATGGTTCCTGCATTATTTACTGTTTGTGTCCTTTGCTTTAGTATATCACACTGCCCAAAGCACCATATGATAAACAACAAAATCAAGCAGACACATATCAAAATCAAGATAAACTGAATTAAGGTTATAAAGCATAAAATCCATCAGCTGGTTGAGTTTATGAGCTTTTCCCTCTAAATAATTACAATTCTGTGTAATACAAAAAAAATAAATTGTATATTGCTTTGAGCTCAGACATGAAAATATAATTTTTATTCCTGTCTTTTGGTAGGGCAACTCAACTGATATATCAGAGGCAAAAGCTCAATAGCATTCTTGTGAACTGTCAACCAGTATCATATAAGGAGGATGATCAATTGCTTCACCAAATTTTCACAGACAACGTGCAATTGATATCGTTTGTTTCAGAAAAAGATTTTTAAAAAAAAACAGGAAGCAACAAATCAACAGGACAGACAATGCCCATATAGCTTGACTAAAAAGTTATTCAAAAAGCACAATCATTGAACTGCACGAGCTTTCTGATCCCTTTGAAACTACACAAGGGCCAAACCCTAAAAAAAATTGCTGAAAGCAAAAGGGATGGCAAAAAATAATTATTTCTTAGATTCAACCGAAGAAAAATATATAACTAAAAATTCTCCAAAGTCATTGCTCGCAAAAGCACGGCATATGCTAGCTAGTGCCAAAAATGAAAACATCTCCAGTTAAGGCAAGAAGCTTAATTTTCTTGTAAGTCACATTCCAGATTTTAACACAATTATACCATTAGAATAAGGGAAAGAAAACGCAAATGCAACAATAATGAAGAACTAAGGATACACACCAATAATATCAGGAACACTCTTTTTCTCCATCACAGTACGAGCCAGCTGCTCAACGCTGCTATCCGATCTCTGATCCCAAAATAAATGAAAAAGGGAACTTTTTTCATTGATCCATAACACACTTTCAAATTTCCAAAGCCCATTAAACAACAGCCATTGTCAAAGTGATGTACACTCACTACACTTGAAATTTCCTCAACCGCTCCCAAAAGTGATTTTATTACAAGCAACAATCTGAAAAGAATTCGAAAAATGAAACGAAAGGAAACAATACAGATAAAGAGTACTAACCACGTCGGCATCGAGCAACAAATGCTTTTCAGATGAGGAAGAATTGGAAGCAGCCAGGGCGGCAGAAAGTTCCAATCGAAGTGCATTGAGCTTGTCCTGAGTCCGTGAGCACCCGATTACGGTGTGGCCTCGTTTGGCCAATTCTAGGGCAAGAGATCTTCCGAGGCCCTTACTGACACCGGTAATGAGAACCGTTCGGGAGGTTGCTGCTCCTCCTCCTCTGCAAACAACGTTCATCCCGCTAAGCGACGTCGTTGTTACACCGGTCATCTGCTTACTGGGCTTCTTGGAATTTGGGGATATATCACATTCACACCGAAATGCGCGCGAGAAATTTTATATACTGTGGGAATGGAACACAGAAGCAATTCCTTAACGCTTCTGCTAAACGTGCGGCTAGAAAAATGACATTGAGGTTCACGTGATACTTATGACCCAACGACCAACATCTATCCAAACGGATCATTTTGCGTTAAAAATTTACGTTAAGAACTATAAATGTGATTTTGAGCATCCTGAGAAGCACATCCAAATCCTATCGGTGTCTTCAAGTGTTTAGATTAACTAGTTTTGAAAAAAAGTAATAAAAAATTATTTTAAAGAATAAATTTTGGGCTAAAAAAAATTGACTTCTTGTAATCATGATTTTAGTTAGAAAAATGCTTTTATAGAACCACTTCAAAAGTGCTTTTTTTCAACTATCCAAATACACGCTAAATTATCCAAAACCCAAAAGTAATCGGGTTTGGGTGAAATATAGTATAATATATCTTTTTTTTAGGTTTGGACCTAAAAAAAATTAGTAGTAATTCAATAGTTTATACAATCCCCCTGCTTTTTTTTTATTTGCATATGAAAAGGCACCCAAAAAAATTACAAAGCACCAAAGGTTCTATTTATTATTAGTGACTTTTAATTTTTTTAAAAAAAATACAAAAAAGGGACTAAAGTTGAGGTCCACGATCCACATAATGGATATTCGAGAAAGCAAACTCAACCATACTCCATTACAACTTGGCAAAAAACCAAAGGAAGGCATGGGTATTTATCAGTGTTCAGGGACCCGGACCGGACCGGCCGGTCCGGCCTGGAACCCGCCGGACCGGTCACTAGACCGGTCCAGTTCCCGGTCCGGTCCGGGTCCCAAATTAAAAAAAAAAAAAAAATTTTTAACTTTTTCCTTTAGAATTTCATACTATAAGTCTAAAATTTTCAATTACTCACCGGTTTGGTCCCGGTTTAGCTCCGGTTTGGTCCCGGTTTGACCCACTGACCCTTAACCCAGTACCCCGACCGGTTCAATACCCGGTCCGAGTTGTAATACCTTGATATTTATCTACAACATTTTTATTTTTATTTTTTAAAAAACTCAACCATACTCCATTGCAACTTGGCAAAAAACCAAAAGGAAGGCATGGGTATTTATCTACAACATTTTTATTTTTATTTTATTTATAGACTCAACCATACTTCATTGCAACTTGCCAAAAAAACAGAGGAACTATGCATGGTATATACCCACACAAATAATATCATAAGATTTTGATTCATTAAGCATATTAAGTTGTTTTTTTTTTTTTGTTGAAAAAAAGAACTGCTTGTGCATATCGCAAATTTCTATCTTCTATTTTTTGGGCCGTCATTTATATCAATCAATAGTTGGTGGCTTAGTGCCTCCTGCCTTGTGTTTTTCCTTATTATTTTTGTGAATAAAGACTGAGATGCTGTTCTACTTGGTTCTTAAACGTGATATAGTTGCAGGCCAGAAACCTACAAATTTTCATGAATTACTTGCAATGGTATTTCCTATAACTTCTAATAAAATTTGGAGAAACTAATTATGTTTTTCAATTACAAAAATACTGTATATCTGATATAATGATTAGAAGTTAATGCAATTCGAGTTACATCATATAATAGTTTTTATGACTTAAATGTGTGAGCAGTGAGTTATGCTAATTTTCATATGGAACACATATAAAAAAGAGTTAGTTAACTCATTAATTATGAGCTGAATTTTCAATTTCATCATGTATATATGATTGGTTCCAAAAGTCAACATAAATAAATTTTTTTTGTTTATTACAATTAATAGGGATACAAAAGTACAAAACGCATTTTCTACTTTGAAACTGGACTTATAAACAAGACCAAATTTTTTAATAAAAATGATTTATAAAGAGGACCATGGTACATAATGAACCAATAACTCGGAAAAAACTTGCTTCATTGCATTCCACGCATCACTGATCACTTTCCACTCTATGACTACCATGTTCTTGGACAAGCCTTCTTTCTCAAATTAAATTATCTCTTCGGTATCTCAAAAGTAATTTGAAGACGAGCTTTTCCTTCCTGGCTGATTAGACATTAAAAGTCTGTTTGGTCTGAGGGATTGGAGGGAAAGGGAGGGAAGGAAAAATTTTTATGAATTAGATTTAAGAAAATTGGAGACATGGGGTTATAAAATTTTAATATAAAGAATATATAAGATAAAAGAGTAAAAAAAACACAAATTTAAAACTTTTAACCCCACTTTTCTTATTTTTTTTAAATCCAACTCAAAAAAATTTTTCCTCTACCCATTTTCCCTCTCCTCCCCTCACACCAAACAAGTCCTAAAAGTATGTTTGGTTTGAGGGGAGGAGTGAAAATGAAAGGGTGGGTAAATTACCTTTTTGGGTGGGTTTCCTTCAAAATTTACTTTTTCATTAAAAGATTTAGGGTTTAGGGTAAATTTTGGAGAAGATCCACTCAAAAAGATAATTTCCCCTCCCCTTCCCCTTAAACCAAACACACCCTAAAATTCCAGATGACTAAGAAAAACTCCATATTCTAAAGTTGCTTGTTACCTTCAGGAGCTGAAGTCACCAAGGGTAGTGAAGAACACCTCTCTTTTGGAGCTGTAATCATCGCATGGGTCTTGAAGATATCATCAAATAGTAGAGGTAAGTCACGAACGAAAGGAAAAATAGCAAACACAGGTATATTTAGTAAGTCTGAAGAGGAAAAGTAAGCAACGGCGTGGGAAGAAAGCATGTAGTAGTATATTAGAAGTCCCACATCGGGGATTTAAAGAGGACAAGAGGGGAAGCGGTTCTATAAAAGCAAAGGGAGGGCAACAATTTCAACATACTTACCTGGACGGGGTCAATGGATGATCATGAAGGTCCATGGCCTAGGTTGATGACCTCCATTGCACTCTGGAGGGGTGTCACCCTAAGGTCTCCTCAAGTAGGAGAGCCTACGTCATAATTTGTGGAAGCGGGGGCCTGCGTTCGCGCGGCCCCTATCCAAGTCTGAGTTTAATTTTTTGGCTTTTGGGTTCTGTAGTTGTTGTAGTCAAGTATACCTCTGAACGATTGGTTTGAGCTAGGGCTCTGCTAGAGAGATGTATTTACTCAGGAGATGGAATTCTTTGTACCCGATTGTTTATTGTCTTGTCTCTAGAGCGGACTCAGTCGGTGGTTGTCAACTGCCGCCAGGTTCTGCGATGCGGACGGTTGGTGTGTGTTTATCTCCATGCGAATAATGGTCCTCTGAATCTGACATTAGATCTCTACCGATTTGAACAGCCTTGTTGTGGAAAAAGTGGTTCTTATCGTCGAGATGGTTGAATTGAAGGAATGAGAGAGGCTGATGAGGGGAATTCCAGTTTGCTTCAGTTTATGGCTTCACGACTGAACCTGGAATCAGAAGGATCGTGCTCTTTCATGGATCCTAGCTCGAGTGAAACGAAGAAAGGCACTGGATTCTCTTTGGGAATTTGGGTGGCAAATCTATTCACCTTTCTTTCATTATATTATAGATAAAGTTTGGAAAATGAGTACGTTTCTCATATTTAATGATTTAGATAGGAGGCTGTAAAAACAAAGCAGCGGATTGTGGTAAAGGAAATGTGTTATTTCTGATAGGTGAGGTGTTAACCCACTGATTAACCAGATGAAAAATTAACATCTGCACTTGATTGTCCTTTTGGTTGCCAAGAATTCTGCTAGGTTGTCTATGAACAGATGATTATTGCTTGTTCTTCATTCCCAGTAAGATTATTACATATATCATGCTTACTGTTGATGCTGGTTTGTTCTTGTTTTTCCTTTGCATCTTATCATAACCGTTCTCATGGAATAACAATATGCTGGTTTAATCATCCTATTTCTGCAATCGTGAAGAAGACTGTGTATTCTGTTCCTTTCCCTTTCATTGGTCTGTAATTTGCAGAGCTTTGAGTACATATTAACATATATGGAAGGTCAGTCATCCAAAGATGGGAGAAAAACTTGTATTAGCTTTTCCTTCTTTATCAAAACAAGAAAGGGACAAGAAAAGGTGTAGAATGTTACGATGAGATCACCAGAAGCAGAATGCGTCAAGATGCTCAAAATTTCTACTTGGCTTACAGTATTACTAATGCTATTAGGAACATATTACTTCTGGTTTTTAATATAAGAGTTAGTTGACTTGTTTTTGATAGATTAAGGAAATTAATTATATTAGTTATTTTAACAAATATAGGTTGGTTTTTCTAAAATATCAAATTTCATCATGATTACCTTTTGATAAAAACTCCTTAATGTTTACAATCAATAAGGATACTTTAGGGGGAAAATTATAAACTTGAGAGACAAAGTGGATTAGGATTCTATATTTAGAACCAAATCTAATTAACAACTAGTTATTATATTAAGGAACGAAAGTATAGTATTATAATTGCAGTAATTATATGCAATGTGGCAGTAGAAGAATAAGCCACTGATTAGTAACAAGACTTCTAACTACTTAAGGTTAGAAAGTTATACCAGAATATAGAAAAATTATAAATAGCTATACTTGTACTCACTAGGAACCGTGGGATAAGAAATTTTTTTTTGGTTCTTCTCTCTCTCTCTCTCAATATATCTCTTTGGCCTGTGTACCAACAGATGTTCTGTATTTGAACTTCAGAGTATAGGGGGAGCAAGTATTCTTGTTAGGACAGTACAAATGAAACATGTCCATACTCTATTTTCATTAATTCATTCCTCCAACCATGGGGTTCATGAATCCAAAGCCATTCAAATACACTTTTGTACCAGAACCTCGCTGTATAAGTTGAAGTGAAAGTAACAAAGCTGTATATTTGTATGGTGAATTGTCTCTCTGAGTCGAATTCCTATTTACAGTACTAAATCCAAAGAAGAAGGACCAACACAGCTTCATCTTGTACATTGTTTCACAAATTTGAGAGTCGCCAAGGACTTGAACACTAAACAAGGCAGAAAGATGTGATTGTGCTAGCAAGTTCGCTATACCCACTTCAGACGTCTTCGCAAATGTGAAAACAAGGAGATAAACAGAGAAATAAATGAACCCCAAAGCTAAAAAAAGACACAAATAATCCCCCTGATCTCTCTCTTGGAGCCGTTTGAGTAATTGGTACTCCCTCCGGTCCTAAATATAGGACATAGTTTGTAGTGCAAATTGCACTACAAACTATGTCCTATATTTAGGACCGGAGGGAGTATGTCATAAGGAGGTTCTCCAACCACATATTGCTGATGAGATGAGCTTCTTTTAACTGGGACATTGTGAAAAACAGGATAAGGGTTCACGTCAAATGAATTAAATGACTGGTTTTTCCTTTCTTCTCGATTCACATCAAAGAGCCACATTCTTATTTTTAACTGCATTTTTTTCATTTGTGGTCAAGTACGGTAGATCATAAAATAATCCCAAAAAGTTTGTCAGTGAAAAGAAGCTTTGCCCCTAAGACTATTTCACTATGTGTTGTATAATTTCTTGAGTCTTGAAACTTGTATATTGTCTGATGTCAGTCATATGACTTATGAATTATCTTGCGTCTTGTAAAGAGTATACAAGGCATGACTTCTTTGAAAACTTGTATTTACGGAAGTTGGACTTCTTTGTTTGACATGAACCGTTTTCCTTGCATGCTACACTACAGGAGAGATAGTTGGAATGTTGGACTGGCTCAGGAACGTTTTTTACAAGTTTCAAGACTCAACATAAAACAAAGCACAAGTTACTATAATTTAGATAACTATGACACTCGACACTTTTACCTGACAAATAGTAAATTGAGCATGCTTGGAATGACTTTTAAACCTCCCAAACGTGCTTATGAGAGAGCCAATTGAGTGTTTGGAAGATTTTGACTTTTGTATATGCTTGAGATAGCTTTGAACCAATTGAACTTTTAAGGGAAAAGTGACTTTTTCCCATAAGCCACAAAATGCAGCTTATCATGGTTGATTTTTAAAGAAAAAGTGACTTTTTCTTTTATAATTATTACAAAAGTCATTTATACTATCGCCAATCCAAACAAGTTCAATTTTAGAAGAGCTACATATACTATTGTTAATCCAAATATAAATCATATTACACAATCTGACTTTTACTCAATTTTAAGTTTGCATAAGTCAGATTGCAAAAAAGCCATTTTTCCCACCGTTATCCTAAACACATACATAACACTTCACACTTTTACTAGACAAATAGTAATGAGCATGTTTGGGATGACTTCTGAACCTCTCAAATGTGTTTATGAGAGGGCCAATTAGGCTTTTGGAATATTTTGACTTATGAAAAACTCAATGGGATTCTAATGCTTAACAAATTGATGTACTAACGTGCAGTGCATTTGAAGTGTTAATAAGGCTAAGGTCTTATAAATTAATTTTGCAAGTTCTAAAAAATTTTGAGCTTCTACTTTTAAAAAGATATTTCTCATAATTGTGGACATTTGTAAATCAGATGAGGTGGTGTTTTACATTACAAATTTTAGTCCCAACGAGCTTACAAATGTTGAAGAGAAAACGTAACACAAGAGTGTGCCATTAACTCATTGCCCATCCTTGTTTATCTCTCCACCCCATTATTCTCTTATTAGTATAAGTTTGTCTCCTTATATCATAATCCCAGTACAATTTGTTAACTGAAAAAATAGGCCATAGGATTCATCACAAAGGGGTTAAACTAGTTTGTTAACTCATTGAATTAATTCAAACACAACGCATGCATTTAGATTATGCCTTGTGCATTTTCTACCCGCTATGTAATTGTAAGCAAACATTAAGCTAAGTTTGAACAATTAAAAATAAAACTTTTACAAGTTTATATATGAAGAGTTTCTTAAATGGAAAAAACAACACAACCAAGTATCAAAAATTAAAAGTTATCCCTTAAAAGAAGTTGATTTCACAAAGGAGAAAGAAAATATATATATAATTTCTTCCATCCTCACGTCAAAGGACCAAATTTATATTTGACTACTTTATTTTATTTGTGGTCAAGTCTCATGAGTTACAAAATAACCTCATGGCAAGATAGCATGATTAGGCAAAAAAGATTGTCTTAATGTAATTGAGACCATATACTAATCAAATGTAAATCAAAGCACTCAATGATTGATATAAACAAATATTGTTTTTTTAATAGCAAAGTATAAACAAAACAACCTCATGGCAAGATAGCATGGTTAGGCAAAAAAGATTGTTCTTTAGAGGATGTGATGTTAACCATTCTTATAAGGATGTTATTGATGAAGCTAGGAATTTGGTGCATAGAAATTAGCATGTTGTTATTCAACAAGTCCCTAAAGAAACAATTAGTATAGCTAATAGTTTAGTAAAATTGGCTCATAATCTTGTAGGGAATTTTTATATCGTAGATCAACCACTACCTCCACATTGAGAGGTGGGGCATGATATGGGATAGTACGTTGTTTGTTTTGTTTGATATATTTGCTTTAAGATTTTGCAACCTTTTCTCTTTTTGTAGGTTTATTAATGGTATCCAGTCTTTCATACAAAAAAAAAAAAAGTATAGACTTGATTACATTGAGATGGTTCATCCCTTTTTTTAAAAAAGTGTATTTTGTATTATGCGCCTTTTTTTTAATTCCAAAACTTCAACTTGATATAGTTGCATAAGAGAATACTGCAAATTTTCGTGACTCACAGATCAGTTTGCCTATAAATGTGACCTCTTGGAAAGCAATCATGACCAGTTTTATATACTCTAGAGTTGCTTGTTGCCTTCATTCATGGGTTGCTGTGAGCAAGGATAGTGAACAACCTCTCTCTCTTTAAGCTCCAAGGCCATGAGTACACTTCTCTTTCACTCTTGAGGATGACATCAAACAGTAGAAGTAATTGGAGGGCGTAAAAATCTAGCAAAAAACGTGGTGTACAATTAATGATGTGTAAGGCCAAAAGTGAGCTAAGGCAAGGGAGAATTAGAAATCTGAAATATAGTCGAAGCCCACATCGAGAAGATAGAAAAGAAGCATGAGGAGGCAGAACTATAAAAGCAAAGGGAGGGCAACAATTACAACATACTTACCTGGACGGGGTCAATGGATGATCATGAAGGTCCATGGCCTAGGTTGATGACCTCCATTGCACTCTGGAGGGGTGTCACCCTAAGGTCTCCTCAAGTAGGAGAGCCTACGTCATAATTTGTGGCAGTGGGGGCCTGCGTTCGCGCGGCCTCTTCCCAATTTTCAGTTTAACGGTTTTGATGTTTTCTGGGTTGGATTATTATTTTGGCTTTAAGATCTTACGGTCTATGAATTAACTACGAAGTAGGATTCCTATGCTTCAGAACGATTGAATTGTTTTAGGGCTTCTATTTTCCACATAATGCCGCTTTGTTAGCGTGATTCAATTGCATTTGCGGATTTTCCTGTTATTATTTGTTGATTTATGCTTTTCTTCTTGTATCTGATTTTGGAGCAAGTTATTTGGTATTGTTTCTCGCCTTGAAAATTTCTTTGCGCGGTTGTTTTACGGGTTGATGAATGATTGTTCTTGGAATGATGACCTGCACACTTGGAAATCCTGGTTCTTATCGTCATCATGCTCGTCGAGATGGTTTGAATTGAAGGAATGGGAGGTGAGGGGCTTTTCGGCCTAGGGCTTGAGGATTGGACCTGGAATGAAAGAGAGGGTTTCCGCTCTATCGTCGATCTTATCTCCGATTGGAACAACGAGGCGTTTAATTCTTGGGTAGAGCACTCGCAAGATTCGATCTTGATCATCGTTTTGCGGATCTTTGATTTTTGTTGTAAATATAATTTGTAAAATATATACCTTCCTTTCCACGATTAAATAAGGCTGTGAACAAATCCGCGGATTATGATAGAGACTGTTATTTCTCTTGTGGGTGAGATGTAAATCTGCTTATTTAACCAGATGGAAAATGACGACATGGGGGGGGGGGGGTTGTGAAACTCGGTTTGAAGGTCTGCGATTGACTCATCTCAATCACATTTACATTTGTCCTTTTGGCAGCTATTTACTACTGCTAGGTAGAGACTGCTACCAGATTATTCTTGCTCTTGATTCTATTTAAAATCATTCCCCTGTTTCTGGAATCTTGAATGAATGTATATCGTCTATTTCTGTCCATTCGGTGTGGCCTGTAATTTGCATTGCAGACTTTGAGCACATATCATTGATGCACTTATTCTTAGATTTTTTATATGGAAGACCTATCATCAGCAGATGGGAGAGACTAGCAAGTTTTTCCTCATCAATCAAAAGGTACTTTTCTCGTTCTACAGAGCAGAAAGGAACAGAGAGTGAGGATTGGGGATTGACAAGATGATATCTATCACCAGCAGCATGATTTGTTAAGATGGTCAAAATTTCTATTTGGTTTTAAAATGTTACTAAAAGGAATATAATTCCAGTAACTAGATGGTCTGCATTTAAACTTCAGAGCATACATTGTTGTTAGGACAGTACAATTAAAGTACGTCCCAACTCTGTTTTTAATCATTTCTACAAACATGCATGGTTCATGAGTCAAAAGCTTTATTAGTATGAGAACTTGAGAACCAAGCTTAATTTGAGAACAAAGCTTTATTAGTTGAAGTGAAAGTAACAAAACTGTATTTGTATGAGAACTTGTCTCTAAGTAAACTTCCTATTTACAGTATTAATCCAGAGAAGGACCAACACTGTTTCATCTTCTTCCTTAATCCTTAATGCCCAAATCTGGAGTGGCCAAGGGCTTGAATACTATAAAGGAAAATAGAACAAGGGAGAAAGAAGTGGTTGTGCCAGCATGTTCACGCTTACCCGTCTTAGACTTCTCGAATGTGAAAACAGGGGAATAAGCAGCGAAATAAATGAGCCCCAAAGCTAAAAACGCACCCAAATAAGCCCCCTGATCTCTCTCTTTTAGCTGCTTGAGAAATTGGAATGCCATAAACAGGTTCTGGAACCATATATTGCTGATACGATGAACTTCTTTGCATATTTTGAAAGACAGGTTTATTAGGTTCCTCTACAATCTCTTGTGGTTGGACCTGAGCTTGACTTGGATATGTTACTTCTTCTGGGGCTGGTTTGAAATCGGGTTGCAAGAAGGTCCCATAGTTCTGTTGAGCTTCAAGCCATGGCGGTAAAGGTGGGGCTGATGGCTCAGCCGAGAAGGAACAAGCGCAGTAATGGCGGCAAGGAGGAGGTGGAGGAGGATAGTTAGGTGGAGGAGGAGGACAGTAGTGAGGTTGATGGTTCTTTCTTTTCTTTTTCTTTCTTGACCAGAACTTGAGCTTCTTCATAGCTTTCATCATGTTCTTCATGGTTGATGCAGGAGGAAGATGAACTTGAGCTTGGAAGAATTCAGTGGGATGCCAAGGGGAATATGAAGTATTTTCATTGGCAAAAAGAGATGAAATGGATTGAACCGTTGGTAAGAGCGTGTTGGTTTGTAGACTTTTGCTTCTTTCTTTGTTTTTCAAATTTATGACCGTTACACGCTCCCCAGTCCTCAATCAATCATATTCCAAACGATCTTTACATCCCATTTTAGATCCATTTTGGGCCCTCAAAGTCAGCAGATTCACTATTTTCGACCTTTTCTTTCTTTTTAGTTTTTATCCCTTCATTTGTTTTTAAGTTAAAACACGCTTTAGATCCATTTTAGGCCCTGGGTCTACAGATTCACGATTGCCTACTTCATTTTTTTAATTTATAGTTTAAACCGTACTTTAGATCCATTATATGATACATTTTTTAGAAAACAAGTATAACTTGACAACACAATGATAACATATAAACCAACGAGGATTGGTGTAGTTAGTAAAGATATTGTCTCATAATCATAAAATTATAAGTTCAAATTTCATTGTTATAAAGATCTTATTGATGAACGATTTGTAAATATTTTTATATAAGCTCTTTAAATCAGAGGCATACTTTGACCCTGAGCTTCTAAAACCCAACTCAAAACTGCTATAAAAAAAAATGAAAACATATAGACTCAGTGAAAACACATACTTGATTTTTAAGCAAGTTTTTTAATAACATTTTAGTTAGCTTTTAATGTTTTAGTTTGTACTATTTACTTCCTGAATTATTGAAAATCGTTTTCCCTGCATTTAAGAATTTTATTTGGAAAAACATTCAAAAGCTAAATTCAAACAGTTGAAAATAATACATAATCCCTTGTTATTAGCCCCTTCAAAAATATAACAATAGTAGAGCACAACACTTTTAATAGTTAACAAGATGGGATCCCATTTTCGTCAGGAAAATAAAAACACAGAATTGGTACAAGGTACCATAAATCAAAAAGGAAATAAAATTAAGAAAAGGTAAGGATTCTAACTCTTGTAATCAAGCTGAAATTCAATATCATCAGTGTTACATATTAATTCAGAAATCTCTAAACAAATATCACTGGTTTGCTCTCGCACGAACCAAAACTACAATAGTTAGGACCCACTTATCACTCTAGAAACAAAGGTACCTTAAAACTATCTTTCCAGGATAAAGATATTAATTACAAAACATTCTTGCAGGATATATATAATCAAATCAAATATTGACCAAAGAAAGTAAAATGAACCAAAACTTGAGAGAATGCCGATAAGCCCCTGGACAGAAACCTGCAGCACCGAATCGTCGACTCCACAGACAGTTATTGGTCGTGAAAACCAGATTGGTACTGCTACTTCTCAAGGGAAAAAAATGGCTCAATATACATACATTTAATTAAAATTCAACGATTATATGTTTATATACAAAAATGAGAGGGCATAAAATGAAGTAAAATAAGCCAAAAACAAGAGAGGGTGGAGAAAAAGACAAAGGCCATTCACAATATTTATGAACACAGGCATACTCACATTTCCTCATGCTGGTAGCTCATTCAAAACTGAACAAGCAAGGACCATGAAACCCTTGGCAAAATCCGGGAAATTTAAAAAAAAATTATTAAAAGAAAACCCCACAATACCCAAAGCCTACGTCTAAGGAGGATCAGACAGACAGATCTCATGTCGCGCCTAGGCGGTAGATGACACCATGCCAGCAGCACCCAAGCACAATACACCACGGACATGCCCTTCTATAGGCCAAGATGAAGTGCTTGCCAAGTTCAATCTCTTGTCTCTCAATAGTTCCTACTTTCATACCAAAGTTTTATTGTATATAACAACTAGGGTATACTGTAAATCCTAAAAGTATTAACAACCAGGCCCCACAATAGATGACTGATCCTGGTCCTCAGCATTAACTGCTGCTTCAGAGTCTGGCTCGCCTGTTTTGGCCTCTTCACCAAATGAAAGTAGCGCTTTTGGGGAAAGCTTCTTCACCTCCTCTGCGGTGTAGATGAAAATTTTCCTCACAGCATTACAGAAAGCGCTGCAGAAAAATTCATGGCAGATACAAGTGAATACAAATTAACGGCACAAGTCTTTAAGCAAACAATATAACTGACATAAAAAAACATACTTCCATGGAATATCTCCGACCATCATCACATCATCTTCATTGTCAGTGTAGACCACCACCCAAATTTTTCTGGATCCACAAAGCTCACCCTTGAGGTCAAACATCTCCTCCAATTTCTTGAGAAGATCTTCATATCCATCAAACCGAGTCAAATCCACAGCCCTTCCAACCGCCACCCCTTGCATGTGAACCTGGAATGTAATGGATGTTGTGTATCAGCCAAGCGTATGAAAAAGGCTTGAGTTAATTATATCTAATGATTCGGCTACTTTCAAAAATGGCATAATGACTTCGCTCAACGTAAATAGAATAAAATGGTGTCTAGTAGGAATTCAAAATTATTAATATTTTGGCATCCATATAAAATATAGAAAACAATACGCAAAGATTATTTATGAAAAGAAAAGAAGGGCAGCAACTAGAGCAAACCAAAATGATTCAGGAGCATTACCTTCGTGCAGCTCCTTATTTGCCTGCTCAGTGCTTCAGGGAGAGACTGCAAGCACGATTTTTCAGCATCACAACTTACTGAAGGAACATCAGCACGATTAACATTTGATGGTTCAGAATGCCAATCAGATTCAGCATCAACATGACGAGCAGACCTATCATCTCCTACCCTTCCTGACAATGTCACTGGCATCATACTTTCTTCGAGATTAGAATTCTCAAGTAATTGAATCCCAAAGAGCCTACAGCCATTTCCAGTGCCTTGTCTCTTTTCACTGGATTCTTTAGGGGTTATTGACTCCAACGAGTTCTCCGCTCTATTGGACCAACAAATTGCATTATTAGAAACAGCCCCCATGGGGCTATTCCCACCAATACCTAGAAAGTTAGTAGCAGTAGGACTGAACTTGGATGGTGAATAGAGGTCTCGTGCATGTTGGGGATCACCATAAGAGAATGGCGGAGATTTATTAACTGATTTCCAGACACCTGATTAACCAAGAAAATAAGTCATGTATCAAAGAAAATCAAAATGTATAACAGAATCAGTATTGAAATTGTGCAAAACAATTCACCATGCAAAGAATCAGGCACTGCTGAAGGTAGCAGTGGAGGACGTGCCCTCTTGTTTCTTTGGGTTGGTTGGGGATTTGCAGGAGTGGTGGTATTTACAAGCGGCTCCAATTCCCAAGGAGAAACTCTATCTGGTCGCAAGATTGAAGAGGGTTCATCCCATTGAACCTGAAAACAACATAAGTAGTTAAATACAGATACAGATAGAACAAACTAAAACCAATACTGCAGTTAAAGGATAAAGACAGATATCATAGAATATGATCACAAAACACAAAAATAGACATTAGGGCACAATAGAAATTATGTATATTAACCTTTAATGAGCGCCACTCAGAATCAGTCCAGACAGGTGAGATATTATCTCCAACCCCAACAATTGTACCACTAAACCTGAAATCAAGGTGGAAGAAAGGTTACTCAGATGGCACCATAAGCTAATATGCAAGCATGAATCGAGAATAGTCAGGTCATGCACCTTCTTTCAGGAACTTCATCGCCTTCGAATCTCATCTTGAATCTCATCCCAACAGAAAACTTGTGACTCTTAGCTTCAAGATACTTGTTGACACTCACAATGAACTCAGATCGGCTTGTTCTAAAGACAAACATGGATAAGTTGGCAGAAAGTTATTACTCAGTAAATAAACAAAAAAGAAGACATACATTTTGGCCAAAAACAATAACATCTCAAAACCAAAATATTTAAAATAAGGACAGCTCACAAACTAACAGCACAATCATCATGAACTAAACAAACAAGAGTAAACATCAACGGCATAATGTTTATGTAGAAAACCTGGGCTTGTAAAATACAGAAAACAGAGTTCCAGTGGCAATTGCATGAGATGCAGTGGCCAAAACACCCAGATGCATACTGTGACTTGATATGACAGATGATGGCATGTTATTTTGCTGTCTCATCAGCCTCCTAACTCCAACACGCAGTTCCCCATTTTCACCTCTGCAAGATTATAACATCAACTGAATACAAGTACTAACAAACATATGAAATAAAATGGGGGAACAATTCAGGTATATTTTCCTTCCCCAAATGTAACCTGTGATATTTACAAACTTACCTCAGGAATATAAAGGCGTCACCAGCCACTAATTTCTTGGAACTGACAAAGACACTCCACCCGGTAGTCAGTAAGTGACGCCTAGGTTGACCTGGAAATTACTGGACCAGTCAGTAGCTTCCTGACTATGAATATTAAAATTTTTTACTTAACATGCGGATAAAAATGCTAGATGGAAGAATATGTATATCCCACTACAGCACCAACAGTTATAGTATCATTCTTAATTGCAACATAAAATTTTGATTGAGTAATTATAACTAACAAAATTATACGACTTAAAAACTGATCTGTAAGGAGATTACTTTTCTGTAAGAAAACTACTCAAAAGGCACTTCTTATTTCAACAGCAATATCATAAAATACATTTTTTCTCCCCAAAAAAAATCTTAATCTCCACAAGCAGCAAGAAAGCAGGCTACTCAGCCAGCATCATCTTACAAGTATATATATTTTCATGCATACAAGCATATATATATATTTGGAATGCAATCTTCTCAACTAATATGTCTGTAGAGATGTACATCTTCACGCTAAACAACAGCAGATAAATGTACTAAATCTTTATATTCTTAAAGCTAAAAATTATTTTAAAAAAGTACATGAAATGATATAATACTTGATTGATAAAATGTTACAGAAAGATTAGCCAAGATGCTGACCTCGGAAAATATGTCTAAAATGCCATTCATTTCCATGCAAATCAGTTGCAACCAATTCTTGCCATGGTGGCTGCTGAGACATGTCCTGGACAAAACATGAAAAAATTGAGCGGAGGACAGCAAATGAAAAATGTAAAATCACAATATTTATAATCAAACAAAGTAGCTAACCAAGGGTGGCAAACATTCATCTGCATGTCTCCGAAGAACAGAAAATCCCCCATGGGTGCTGGTGTCAGATGCAGTGAGTGTTTTACAAAATGAATGGACAGTGCATCTTGAAGGTTCCGGCAGAGGATCATCTGGACTACTCAACTCGCTTTGCTAAAACAAAGAATGGAAGGAAAATAAGGCAGGAATTAGGAAAAAGAAAAGAAACAAGCAGGGACCAGATGGGTATGACAGGAAATAAAAAATTAAAGGATAAACCAGATGAAAGAAGGGTTTAACTAAATTAACAGTGCCAAATATAGAAAATAAAGCACTCACATCTGGTTCTGGAAGCAAAGTTATCTGTGCATAAACTTCATCTGTGTCAGGTTCAGCCTACACCAACAAAATAATCAAAACAAACTATTTACTAAGGATCATTGTAAAGCTTCATGAATTCCCAAATAAGTGATAGATAAACCCAAAAACACAAGGCAATAGAAGAACCAAAACTGACCCGAAGAAGAACATTGACCACTTTGCATAAAATTTTAGATGGCAGGTTGAAGGAAGGCATTTGTTGCTCTGCTCCTTGATGCATAGACGCCTCAAGCTTAAAAATAGAAAAGCATAAGTAAGACAAAAAGAAAATATATAGAATTCATGGTACTACACTTAACCCATTAAAAGATATAGTTTTCTCTAAAGTGTAATAAGGAGCCATTGGAAGGTGAATCACTAACAAGAGCTTAACCCATTGAAGAAAGAAAAATAAACCAGAGCATTCAAAACTTGGACTGAAACAAGAGTGAAGAGGTAGCAGCACATGCAAGGATCATTATGACTTCAAGTTATAAAATAAGAGCCTCTTCTCAGTTGTATTGTCTTGACTGCAACCTCATGTAGCTAAATACATTAAAGATAATACAGAGCATACACATATGAAGTTCTGGGTTACCTGTCAAAACCAAAGTTGTGACAGTTGACAAATTACCCCATGCTACTCTAGTTAATTTTTGTAGAAACATTCGCTAAATCCCAAGTGGAAAGTAGTGCATTCAATTGTCAGGAAGGCTCAAATAGCAATGTGAAAGACCTTCAACCAAACCTCATTTCTATAAAGGCATAAACTTGAAACACATACCTTCATCTTTTCTAGTGTGCAAATACATTTTACTCAAAAGCAAACTGGGAAAATTTCAAGAATTAGAACACTAAAATACCTGTTCCATATGCCCCTGAGGAAAGTAATAAACTCGTTCTCCTTCACGGGGAAGAGTGACAAGGGGACCAGCACAGGCATGCCACAATTCCTTGTACAGGGCATCATTTGTCGGCCCTGTGAAAAAAAGATGAAAAGATGTGACCATACAAGGAGCACAAAACACAAAATTTGTGTCACAAGAAAATATGCACACGATTAAAAAGCTTTATAAAAAAAACTTTTCCTTTTTGTTTTTTGCTGCTTGGGAAATTCCAGGCAATGAGGTCACCAACAAAAATCCAATATTTGCATCAAAGCATATAAAAATTTGAATTATATTACATTCTCTACCATCAGACTGCAGAAAGAGAATATGGAGCAGGCAGACAATATGCTTCTAGCCATAAGGATTATCTAATCAAAGGAGGAATAGGTGGCAAACAAAATATGGGTCGGAAAAAATTATCAAGAAGAGTAAGCTTCAATAAACGGCATATCATCTATGGGAATATGCTTTCATCTCTTTGTGTGTTCTGATTAGCTTTTGGAGAATAGCTTTTACAGTTTACGAGGTAAGTATGTGAGAAGAGTTTTGTCTCGATTTGCGGAAAAGTGCTTCTGAAACCATGGTTTTGGGGGTAAAAGTTTGTCTCATAGAACAGCAGGTTTAACCATTAACATCACTCAGTAATAGGACTACCAGTACCCAGTCAAATTTAAGGGTAACTTTAATACAATTATATTTCAGAAAATAACGCAACACAAGGATAAAAAATAGACTGATAAATTCAAACCTGCTGCTTGGTTTCCACAAGGTGTCTGATTTGAAGCCATAAATGCCATAAGAGAACAACACAAACAATCTTCAAAACAGCAGTAAAAACTAGAACCCTGAATTCAAATCTGTTGCGTATTTCTGTCACACAAAGAAAACAAGGCCATTAATTTTCTTACCAAATACACTATTTATTTAAACAACAATGAGCTATTGACCATCAGCGACACGAAAGGGCTTCTATGCCGTTTAAGGAAAGCCTTGTTCAGTGTAGCTCAGCTTTTTTTGCGCCCAGATAAAGAAAGTTCACCGTTTGACTTTTAAAACAAGAAGTTGAGAGCCAAAAGCGTGGGTCTTTAGTAATTCTAGAGAAGAATGGAATGCGCAAAACAGATATTCCACACCGTGGTCAAACAAAACAGAAACTGTATGTGAAAAGGACCAAGCAGGAGCACATTGAAAAGATCCCGAAGAATGACCAGTAATCAACATTCGATCCTATCTAAAAGAATAGAATCAGCACCACCTGGATCCGAGGTAACACAGTAACACCAATTTGATTCATACCCATTTTGGAAAAAAAAAACTAATACCAAACAATAAATACTGATAATCATAACAATCCATCCCAGATATTTCCCCCCAGTTCAACTCCATTTCGCATAAACCCAAAATATCCACTACCCAATATAAACTAAATCAGATGTGAAATCAAAGAGGGACCAAGTCAAAATCAACACCGAGAACTGAAAAAAGCAAAAGAGACGAAAAATTTCTTACAGCCATTGAAAAATTAAGAAACGGCAGAGTACCTTGAATCAGTTGACTCTCCAGTGTCCTAAACAGCAGCAAGTCGCTAGGGTTTCAAACACAAGAAGGAAATGAAGGGAGAAAAAAAAAGCGGGTCGCAGTATTAGATCGAAATTCGATGGACGAGATCGTCGATAAGGTCTTTGCTTGGTTGAAGCCGACACGACCCCCCAATTCCCTGCCTGCCTCTTTTTCACCTCTCTCTCACTCTGCCTCTCTCACTTTCTCTCACGCACACGCTTTCTCTCTCTCCTTCTTTCTCTCACGCGCACACACACTCTCTCTCTCTAGCTGTCTGTGCCAGTCCTAATTTTATATACATAGGCACAATTCTATCTTGTCTTTGTTTTTCTTTCTCAAATCGCGTGTCTATTTTTGTAGGACTTGACCATCCTTAAAACAGAGAGGGTTTAGGGAGGGTGCGTAGTGCGCACTCTAGTCTCTCTTTTGTGTCTAAAGTGCTGAATCAGCGAAAACAGCGATACAAAGCGTACCCTCTAGCCCCTACAGGCTCCCCATTGCCCCCAGTGGAAACCGTCACCGCCAACTCAGCAGAATATTCCCGCCAGCATTTAATATTATTATCCATTTATTCTCGGAGGAGCAGGATTCTACTAATTGATTATTTTAATTTTTATAAAAAAAAATTACTGAAATTTTCTTATTACAAAACTAATTGTCTGAACACTGAAATATATGAAATTTGTTTAAGCACTCAGATGTTCCATATTTTTAGTGCATACAATATTTCTTCAGTGATATATAACATATCTAATCTATATGCAAAATTAAAAATATTTATTAGTATAATAAATATTACGTGGCATGCAGTTGAATTAGAGTTGTAAGTTGTAACTGTTCAAGAACATATGTCCTTATGTATTTTTTTTTTATAATAAATTTTGTAGGGGAGTTTTTTTCAATCATTTTCCCTTAATTTTGTTTGATTGACATTGAACAAAAAATCATATGCAAAGTTTTATCTGTATGATTTAACTATTAACCTCGGTTAGTTTGAGCGAGGAGATCATATTTGTCTTTTAACTGCATCTTTTTATTTAAATTTTTAATCATGTATTAAATTTTAAATAAACAAGTACGGGATAAAATTTAAGCTAAATTACTAATATAGAGTTAGTGCAAATTTGACATCGTTATATAACATGTTTAGGATCACTTATTTTTTGGATATAAGTGCTTATTATGTAAGTCGAGATAAAATTTCCCTCACATACTTACCTCGTATATTATAAATCATGATTTATAAACATTTATAAGCAGGGTAATTAAACCCAAACCGGTTGGGGTACTGGGTCAAGGGTCAGTGGGTCAAACCGGAGTTAAACCGGAGCTAAAATGGGACCAAACTGATGAGAAATGGAATATTTTAGATTTATAGTATGAAATTCTAAAAGAAAAATTAAAAAAAATTAATATGACCCGGACTAGGTCACCAAACCGGACCGGTTTAGTGCCTTGGTCTCCGGTTTCCGATCCAGGTCAGATAACCTGGCTTATAAGGAAAAAATAAGCTATTCCAAACGAACACTATGAAAGGCTTATAAGTACTTATGCACATAAGTCGAGACAACACTTCTCTTACATACTTACCTCGCATACCATAAATTATGATTGAATAGTTTACTTTGAAGGCTCTAATTGTTGTTCTAAACGAGTACTTAGTCTAATACAGTGAGACCACACTAAATCTATGTAGTCTCGAATTTAAGTATTAGAGAAGATGCTTATATTAAGAAATGAGGCCACAAATCTTGAAACTGAAATAGTCAACTCGAATACCTAATAATAAAATTCAAAAAATTAAAGGCATCAGACACCCATTGAAAGTATAAAAATAAAAATTAGGCCAAATTCTTTTTTTTTTTTTGCCATGTAGGCCAAATTCATTATGTCCATTATTATATTAATCATTCTGATCAAATTGTGTCACCACTCACTTGGATTAACTTTTCCCTGATCAAATTATGTCACATGTATTCTTTTTCCCCATTTGGATGATCAAGTCTTTGGGGTTAAACTCTTATGGGAAAAAATAATTTAAGTGGTGTAATTTAATTGAAAAAATTAACATAATGGACAACTTAATTTAAGTTTTATCTAAATATATCAATTTTTTTTGTTAGAAAAAGTACAGTAGTAATATTTAACATTTTAACGTCTTTTTAAAAGAAACTTACATCCAATAACTTTTTAAAGAAAAATTAATTATCAGCTTGGTTAAAACAAAATTTTAAGGCCTTGTTTATTACGTATGACTGAATTTTGAGGAATTGGAATTGGTATTGAAAGTACATTGGGACTAGAACTAAGACTTTAAATGTTTGGTATGGAGTAATATTTGATTGTATTAATTTTATTTTATAATCAATCTAAAATTATGAAAAGACAATATTACCCTTATAATTAATTAAAAAAATTACTCCCTTCGGTTCTAATTATAAGATAAAGTTGATTTTTTTAAAGAAATTAAGGAAGCTAATTAATTTACTTTAGAGCATTTATATTTTTATTTTTTTCTTCAAACTAATTAGTTTGACTAATAAATTAATATATAATCTAGAGATACATAATATATTATATAATTAAACAACTTATTTAGCTTCCTTAATTTCTCAAAAAAAAATCAACTCTACCTTATAATTAAAATCGAAGGAAGTATATCTTAACACTCATTGTTCCAATCTCTTCGGAAAGCTCCAAACAAAAATAGTGATTAGAATCTTCAAAAACAACTTTTCAATCATAATTTATAATGTATAAGATAAATATGTGATATGAGTGTTATCAACGACAAACGTATGTACGCGCACTTTTTGGGATCCAACCATGCTTATTGAAACCCAGTCTCCTTCATCGCGTCGCTGGAGAAGATGACCAATTCAGACATTGAAATAGCTACTCTCAATGATGCAATTATTAAACACGAGTCGAGCTAACTAGCGGAGAGACAACCTTGGAATACTCTAAGGATTTAATTCAAGATCGCAGATGCAAACTTAGATTTCTTCTCCAGCGTTTTCAAGGGAATCAGTTTCATAGTTCTCTGCAGTTGCAGGTGCAATACGTCCGCTGGTTTCAAGGTTTGTAGAGGGAATAATGGCCGGAGATAACAGAGGAAGGAAGAGGAAGGGAGACTATCAGTCAGCCACGGGAAGCAGAGGAAGAAGGCCATTAGAGAATTTGGAACAGATGCAGATTTTAAGTTTCTAATCAGTTTGAAAGTTTTGTTTCCTCTTGCACAGAATAAAAATTAGTGACGGTTGCAGATTTGAAGTTTCCAGTGTAAATCTTGGTTTAAGTCGATAGATATATGCTTGCCATGGACATGGATGATACCCGTAACCAATTTTAAACCTAACTCAGAATTTTAAAGGGACAATTCTGTCCGAAATTTAATATAAATAGAGATAATTTTGTCTAAAAAATTTCTAATCATAGATAGCTTTTTCAATATCAGAAGTGGGTGGTTTTCTAATAATCCCACTTTTGTGGTACTCTAAATCCTAAATTACCCTCAGTCCTTCATACTAAATATCATAAAATGAGTAAATACCACCGCCAACTTCTCCATCACCACCATATCAAATAGGGACTTGGCTTCCCTTTGCTGCCAGGTCCTGTCCGCTGTATTCCTTTTTTTAAAATCTACACCGTTTTGGTATAGTTTTGAGAAAAGGAGGGGACTGAAAATTTTTTTTTCTTAAAAAAATGGTATCTAGTATTTAATATTTTGAAGTATTTTTCTAGTTGTATCTACCATCTTATAATATTTTTTAAGTAGCATGCAGTATTTTAAAATAAATTTTTGTGTTTTTAACCTCTTAAAATATTTTTTCAGTTGTACTCAATATGTTAGTAGACTAATTACAATTGTGCTTTTAAACTAAGTGGAAATCAATAAACAAGTATCATAAGTTTTGAGTGTTCGTACTAAGAAAAATGCATTAACGGTAAAGTTGTAATCGGTCTTCTAAGACATTGAATACAATTGAAAAAATATTTTAAACGGTTAAAATCACCTAAAATATTTTAAAATAATTTTTGGAGTTGAAAAAATACATTAAAAGTATAATTGCAATCAGTCTGTTAACATACTGAGTATAACTAAAAAAATATTTTAAGAGGTTAAAAGTACTAAAATTTATTTTAAGACACCATATACTACTTAAAAAATATTTTAAGATACTAGATATATAAAAAAAACACTTCAAAATACTAAATACCATTTTTTTTAGAAAGAAAACAACTTTCAACTCCTTATTTTCTTAAAACTACACCAAAACGGTGTAGATTTTAAAAAAGGAAGGCAATGGATGAGATCTGACAGCAAGAGAGAAGCCAGGTCCAGCAAACAGGGCCTAAATGTGCTGGTAAAATTTTTAAATTAGTAATCTATATTGATGCGTGGAACCTCCCTTGCCCTACCCCCCTTTTAATAAATCTCCCCTACCCTCTCTACTGTTACACCAAACGCACCCTTAGGTACACAATGTACTTCGTCCTGCCACCTAAGTTTCATATCCTACACTATGCGGCTTGTTTGACAAATGAATCCCCCTGTTGGCAATAAAAAGACAAATGAATCCCCCGGTTAAAATAAATTTGCGCCTCACAAAATTGAACTTTTCTTATATATTTATTTTCATGGGCTTAAAATTATTTAAAATAAGTTAATTAAACCACCCACTACACTATCAAGTGGAATAAGCAAATTATCCCACTTGTATTGGCCTTTACTCACAAGTCACAACCTATATTACCTTTTTACCATCACTCAAACCTACATCATTTATCATCTAATCAATCAACAATACCAATCAATCCTTAATATATACTTCTATATATTTTGTTTTAACTGTATTTGATTTAACAAGTCTGTTAATTGATAATCATAGTTGTATTTGGCTTCATTAATATTTCCTTTTCCCATTTCTCCTCTTTGAAAGTTTTCACCTAGGGAAAATATCATTAATGCCCCAACTATAAAAAAGAATATCAAAACAATCCTCATTGATAAGTGAAAGAGTTATCATTGATAAATTATAAGATTTGTCAATATATTATTTCCTTTGTATAAGACATAATTGATATTCTCCCCAAAAATATTTACCACATTCCATTCCGATCTGGATCTTTTATTAGTACTTCCTCCATTTTAGAGTGAGAAAGGTGAATTAACATGCGGTGGTGTGACTATTAGTTTGGGCCCTTTGGTTGGCCCAAAAAAAAGTTTGGGCTTACCGGAGTGAAATTGTTTATTTTTTAACATATTAAGAGTAAAATTGTACCTCAAAATATTTTAGGGTATTGAATACACTTCAAAATATATTTTAATGTGCTAGATGTACTTTAACCTTAGTATTTATTTGCACTCATTTAACAATTATTGAGAGAAAATTATTAATAATTAATAATATGTGTATTGAGGCTTAATATAATTCAGGACAAGAGGTATAGCTGGGAATACGGGCCAGCCCACGGATTGCGGGTTGGCCCGCACCAACCCGCGGTGCGGGCCTGTGTAGCCCGTACTTTTGTGGGCTAGCAAAATGCCAACCCTAACCCGCAGTGTGCGTGTTGTGGGCCAGCCCGCGGGCCCGTATTTTTTTTTTGAAAAAAAAAATTCATATTTTTTAAAGAGGATTGAAAATATAAAACACATATATATGAGTAATTAAATTTACCTTCCTAGTATCAATCATTTCTTTTATAAAAATTTAAAAACATAATCTAAAATTTAAGAGATAAAGTTATCAAATTTGTTAGAGTTTATAAACAAAACATAAACACATCCTCAAGCAACCAAGATATAATAATTTTGTTTAAAAAAGAAGGAAAGAAGTTAATATTTTTTTCTCTTTAGATTGGGAGGTACCAAGATAAGAGTGGAAAATTTATAAGTTTTATAAAATTATTATATGTAAATAAAAAATAAAAAATTTTGCGGGTCAACCCGCCAGCCCGCGGGCTGGCCCGCATTAACCCACGGGTTATGCGGTACAGGCCCGAATTTTTGTGGGTTCCCGTCAAAACCCGCAGGCTCACGGGTTGAGCCCATATTACCGGCTCTAATAGGAGGGATTAGTTTTCTTCAAATTTTTGATGTCTATTATACTCTAATATCGAGAGGGTATTCAGTCTCCGGACAACTAATTTTATCATATAGAAAGTCGCAGAGGCTTTGCCAAAGGATGATTTTTTTTTTTGCCATCAACAACACTAATAATTTTAAATTCAACTAAGTTATAACGTCTCGTAAGTTACAATCATCAAACACACTAAAAAAGAAAGAATCAACTTACACCAAACAAACACACTGATTTAGTAAATAAATCCCAAACCCAAACTAATAACTTACACCAAAGGACGAAATTGAAGCATTCCTTTCTTTCTCTTCAGCATATGGTTATTAAATCATATTTGTGCAAAAATAAAATGGTTGTACAAGTTTTAGTAGAAGAATCAATTTGTTTTAGGGCTGTAAATTTTACTGACCTACATAATTTAATTAATGATATGTTTCCCTAAATAGTTATAAAATTCTCCTTACGGTTCTTAATATAAGAGCCAGTTGATTTTTGTTGAAGGAATTGAGGACTATAAATAAGTCAGATTAAAGTATTTATATTTATTATTTTTCTCCAAATTAATTTATTTGACTTATAAATTGACATATAATTTAATAATATACAACATATGCTATTAAGTAATTTATTTTACTTTCTTCATCTCTTTAGAAAAAAATCAATTGGCCCTTATATTAAGGGTTGAAGGTAGTATTAAAGTGAACCCCCTTCGAGCACAACATTTTCCTAAGTTTATCTGGGAACCTATTGGATTTTGCAATAGTGTAAGTATTTGAGAAACCACAAAACCGTGGTTTCAGAAACACTTTTTCACAAGTCGAGATAAAATTTCTCTCACATACATACTTCATAAATTGTAAATATTATTTTCCAAAAACTAATTCAAACGTGCAACTGTGCACCTGACTGAAGGAGAGATAAGCACCTGTACGTGTGAGTGGCAATGTGCTGAAAGCCATTTTAATTACTTGCGTCCTTGATATGCTGAATTAGTGCCAAGTAGTAATGGACAAAAAAACTATCAAAATAAATGTATGACAAATTGGAATTTTTATCAATTAATTAAGGGTTAATATAACTTTTGATCCCCGAAGTTTGATCTAATTTTGGTTTTGGTCCCTCAAGTTTGAAATCGATGGTTTATGTCCCTGAAGTTTCACCTCATTTTGGTTTTAGTCTCTTAAGTTTGAAATCGGTGGTTTTGGTCCCTGAAGTTTCACCCGATTTTGGTTTTAGTCCCTCAAGTTTGAAAAGGACTTGTTGACCCATTTTTGAAACCCGACCCGGAAAAAAAACCAAATCCTTTTCAAATTTAAGGGACCAAAACCAAAATTGGGTGAAACTTCAGGGACCAAAACCACCGATTTCAAACTTAAGGGATTAAAATCAAAATTGGGTGAAACTTGAGGGATCAAAACCAAAATTGATTCAAACTTTAGGGACCAAAAGTTATATTAACCCATTAATTAATTAAAAAACTATATTAAGTGACCCTTAGAGTTTCTCAAAGCTAAATAACTTCTTGAGAGTATTTTAAGAGACAAGATTACTATTTAAGGCTAACCGCATGCACATATCAAAAGTTAATATTAATCTCCTACGTCTTGAAGCAATATTTTAAAATCCTAAAGGCTATTGATTGAGAAGGAAAACGCATTAGTTAATCACTTAGAATGAGAGCTTAATAAAAGATGCCATAGTTAAAACTAGGTTCTATACAAATGGCTGAATACGAATGATGCTTACACTATTTAATTATTTATGATAATACAAACAATATTTTATTATGTCCTGAAACAATACTAAGGACTGGTTGACCAAAAAAACAAAAATACTAGGGACCGGGACCCGACCTTCTCTGTCCTTATTAATGGACGGGGCGCCATTTGCGTCTGGGATTGGGACATCCAACTACCATTTAAAAAAAAAACATGAAAAATGCCATATGAGTTAAATGCAACCTATTCTATTATTTTAAAGTGATCACTTATAATAAGTAACAAGGCCATAATAATTATTGGAAAAATGAACCCTATTAGATCTTCCTAATTACACAAATTAATTTGGAGTTAAACTGTTAAGACAATCATATTATAAAAAATTAGTCAAAAAATATGACCGACACAACAATGAACGTGGGAAAGCTTCCCATTCAATGAGGGAAGAAATGAAGAACATAGAGTTAGGGTAAATAAAATAAAAGGATAATTTAATTTAGGGAGGATTATATTCAGGTCCCAAGAAAGATGAGAAATGAAGAAATGGTCCCTATAGATTGCAAAATGAAAAAATGGTCCCATGGAGTTGTTAATGCAGGCTCCTAGAGTTGTTAATGAGTTGTTAATACAGGCTCATGGAATTGTTAATGGGACAATTTTTTCATTTTACAATCTACAGGGACCATTTCTTCATTTTTTCTCTGGGAACGGGATCTCAAGGATGAGACCGGATCCCATTCCGTCGCAATCTTAATTTTGTCCTGGTCCTAGTCCTCTTTAGGACCGAACAATCCTGTCCCAACAAGTCTAGAACTGCACTAGGATGATCGGGACTAGAACCCTTTGAATGCTCCTAATTTTTACTGTCACAATCCTCTGCTCTTTAACAGTGCATTGCCTTACCCTAGCATTCTCCTCCAATGAAAATTTCTCTTCATGTATTGATAATCATTCGTCGGGACAGCTTTTGATGTCTGATAGAAGAATAAGATTCACTAGAGTGACAATGGGAAAAAGAGCTCATAAATAAACCCATAAATAATATTACCTCCGTTTTTAAATATAAGATCTCATTCATAATATAAATTGTAATAATATAAATTGCAGTATTATAGCGTATCAACAAAGCCCATTCATTTTAAGAATTAGTTTAGCTATCACAAACAACATATATGTATTTTATTTTATTGTCAGAACAGTACATACAACCAAACATGGCATTACATCACAAGCTTCATGCATATCAACCATAAAACGAAAAGAACATTGTATAGAACCATCAACACACAACATAAAAACGAAGGAATACTTGTACTTATGCGAAGCAAGATCCTTGCAAATCAATGGATACCACCAGGGGAGAATCACCCTTGTCAACAACAATTGTCTTGGAAATCTTCTTTAATGGTGTGACCACCTCCACGTTGTATGTTCCATGGAAGCCTCTGAAACTAAACTGCCCCTCTTCATCAACATGTCCATGACTGTGAGACAACCACTCATGCTTCAAAGCAAGAAATCTTTTCCCAGCTTCATTGATATCGCCTTCTGCATTCACCAAGTGTGAATCCTTCCTGCTCATAAACAGTTCCCAGAATCCCCACAGCATTATACCATCTACAGAAGGATGAGCAAAAGCCTCCCTCAGCATCACTTCCAAGTCATCGGCTCTCACGAATTCATTAGTGGACGAGACATCAAGCTCTGTAAACCAGATTGGCAGACCAAGAATACCCAGTTTATCTAAGGAAGAACAAACAATGGGTCCCACTGGACTGTCTATGTGACCCTGAATACCGATTCCTCCAACCAGTGCACCTTGCTTTTGCAGATCAATAATATGTTGAATGTATTTTTCTGGATTTGATCTGGTGTCACATCCATCTTCAACATGATAATCATTTACAAATAGGGTAGCTGATGGATCTAGCTGATGTGCATTCTTGAACATGCTTGCTCTGATGTCTTTACCTAGTCTGTCTTGATAAAATGAACCATGCATCATTTCATTATTGACATCGTAATGCTTGAACTTGCCCTTGTAGCGAGTCAAAAGCCCAGTCAACCGATTTTGGACAGCCTTCATCAAATCATCTTTGCTCAATGATTTAACCCACTGCTGAACTGTGCCATCTACTTCCCAAAAGATACAATGTCCACGAATTTCTATCTTGTACTTTTGACACAAGGCTAACATATCATCCGCATCCTTATAGTTGAAATTTCCTTGTTGTGCCTCTGTCCAATACCACTTCAACTCATTCCCAAACACAGCCCAATTAAAATGTTTCACATAGAAGTCAACAAAATCTTCATTGTCAATATTTGTTCTGTTCAAAAAAATTACAAAGCACCCAAAAAAATTACAAAGCACCAAAGATTCTATTTATTATTGTGACTTTTAATTTAAAAGAAAATAAAAAAAGGGACTAAAGATGAGGTCCACAATCCACATAATGGATATTCGAGAAAGCAAACTCAACCATACCTCATTGCAGCTAGGCTAAAAAAACAAGAGGAATGCATGGGTATTTATCTACAACATTTTTATTTTTCTTTATAGACTCGACCATTCTTCATTGCAACTTGCCAAAAAAACAAAGGAACTATTCATGGTATATACCCACACAAACAATATCATAAGATTTTGATTCATTAAGCATATTGTGTTTTTATTTATTTTTTTTTAAAAAAAGAACTCCTTGTGCATAGCGCAAATTTCTTTCTTTTATTTTTTGGGCCGTCATTTATATCAATCAATAGTTGGGGGCTTAGTGCCTCCTGCCTTATGTTTCTCCTCATTATTTTTGTGAATAAAGACTGAGGTGCTGTTGTCATTGGGTCCGTTTGGTTCGATTTCATTACACCCTATAATATAATGCAATGCGATGTAATGGTAATGCAATATAATATTAATTATAATAGTAGTGTTTGGTTTGATTTCTTAGTAAGGTGCAATGAGTTAATATTGTAACAATTATTTAAAATTAATATATTACATAAAGTCTATTTTACCCTTAATATAATCTTTGTAGAAAAAATAGTTAAGAGCAGGCAGCAGCGGGGATGGAGGAGGAGGAGGTGGCGGCAACGGCAACGGTAGGGGTAGTGGTAGAGGAGAAGGTAATGGTGGTGGCGAGGGCTGGGGCGGCGGGGGAGTTAGTATGTGGTGGCTATGGGCGGGTGGTAGCGGAAGAAGAGGTGGTGGTGGGCGGGTAGCGGCAACAGCGGTGCAGGAGGTAGTGGTGGTGGGCTGGTGTCGATGGCAGCGGGTGGCGGTGAGGGTGGAGGAGGAGGTAGTAGTGGCGGCAGTGGGTGGAGGTGACTATGGTGGAGGAGGTCGTGGCGGTGACAGAGGGTAGAGGTGATGGCGGTGGAGGAGGTAGGGACGACGGCAGTTGTGGCATGGTGTGATAAGCAAAATGAGATAAGTGAAACAAAGATACGAAAAACTAAAGAGTAAATTGGACTTTTTTAACCATGCAATGAGATGATAATGAAGATTCATAGGGAGGGAGGTATGAATGAGGATTACCAATTTTTTGGTAATCATCATTAGCATGATAAACTCTATTATCATGCTAAAGGGTAACCAAACACTTTTTTCTTGATAATGTAATCATGATTATCATTACAGGTATGTAATGGGGTTGAACCAAACGGGCTATTGGTTCTTCCACGTGATATAGTTGTAGGCCAGAAACCTACAAATATTCATGAATTACTTGCAATGATATTCCCTTTACTTTTAATAAAATTTGGGGGGACTAATTATTTTTTTGGATTACAAAAATACTGTATACCTGCTATAAGAGAAATACTTACATACACCAGGAGTGCCAACTTATCTAAATTCTAACTAATAAAAATACAACAATTCATCTTATTTTAATCATACATGACAAATGAACCATCTAGAGAAATTCAAATTTTATGAATTTAACATAAACATTTTAATTTAAAAAAAGAAAAAATGCAATTCCCTTCTAAATTAGGAAGTTTAGGTTTTAAAAATCATAAAATTTGAATTTCTTCATATGACTTATTTGCCACTTAAAATTAAAATAAAATGAGTTGTTGGGATTTTATTAGTCAGAATATAGATGAATTGGCACTTCTAAAATATATAAGTTTCTTTCCTGATATAATGACGAGAAGTTAATGGAATTCAAGTAACATCATAAGTCAAAGAAATCAGCAGTGAGTTTAATGCTAATTTTCTTCAGGGTTCTGAAAACCGGACCGGACCGGCCGGTCCGGCCCGGTAACCGGCGAACCGGCCGGTTGGCCGGTCCGGTTCCCGGTCCGGTTCCCTTTTTTTAAAAAAAAAAATTTTTTTTTTTTTTTTACTTTTTCCTTTAGAATTTCATACTATAAGTCTAAAATTTTCAATTTCTCACCGGTTTGGTCCCGGTTTAGCTCCGGTTTGGTCCCGGTCTGACCCACTGACCCTTAACCCAGTACCCCGACCGGTTCACTACCCGGTCCGGGTTTTAATACCTTGATTTTCTTACATAATGAACCAATAACTCAGAAAAAGCTTGCTTCATCGCGTTCCACGCATTACTGATCACTTTCCATTCTATGACTACCAGGTTCTTGGACAAGCCTTCTTTCTCAAATAAAGTAGCTCTTCAGTATCTCAAAAGTCATTTGAAGACGAGCTTTCTTCGACACTAGAATAAGATGGTGTCTAGTAGAAATTCAAAATTATTAATATTTTGGCATCCATATAAAATATAGAAAACAATATGCAAAGATTATTTATGAAAAGAAAAGGGCAGCAACTAGAGCAAACCAAAATGATTCAGGAGTATTACCTTCACAAGCGGCTCCAATTCCCAAGAGAAACTCTATCTGGTCGCAAGATTGAAGAGGGTTCATCCCATTGAACCTGAAAACAACATAAGTAGTTAAATACAGATACAGATAGAACAAACCAAAACCAATACTGCAGTTAAAGGATAAAGTTATAAAATAAGAGCCTCTTCTCAGTTGTATTGTCTCGACTGCAACCTCATGTAGCTAAATACATTAAAGATAATACAGAGCATACACATATGATGTTCTGGGTTACCTGTCAAAACCAAAGTTGTGACAGTTAACAAATTACACCATGCTACTCTAGTTAATTTTTGTATGTTAAGGAATTGGGAAACATTCGCTAAATCCCAAGTGGAAAGTAGTGCATTCAATTGTCAGGAAGGCTCAAATAGCAATGTGAAAGACCTTCAACCAAACCTCATTTCTATAAAGGCATAAACTTGAAACACATACCTTCATCTTTTCTAGTGTGCAGATGCATTTTACTCAAAAGCAAACTGGGAAAATTTCAAGAATTAGAACACTAAAATACCTGTTCCCTATGCCCCAGAGGAAAGTAATAAACTCGTTCTCCTTCACGGGGAAGAGTGACAAGGGGACCAGCACAGGCATGCCACAATTCCTCGTACAGGGCATCGTTTGTCGGCCCTGTGAAAAAAAGATGAAAAGATGTGACCATACAAGGAGCACAAAACACAAAATCTGTGTCACAAGAAAATATGCACACGATTAAAAAGCTTTATAAAAAAACTTTTCCTTTTTGTTTTTTGTTGCTTGGGAAATTCCAGGCAATGAGGTCACCAACAAAAATCCAGTGTTTGCATCAAAGCATATAAAAATTTGAATTATATTACATTCTCTACCATCAGACTGCAGAAAGAGAATATGGAGCAGGCAGACATTATGCTTCTAGCCATACGGATTTTCTAATCAAAGGAGGAATAGGTGGCAAACAAAATATGGGTCGGAAAAAATTATCAAGAAGAGTAAGCTTCAATAAACGACATATCATATATGGGAATACTTTCATCTCTTTGTCTCATAGAACAGCAGGTTTAACCATTAACATCACTCAGTAATAGGACTACCAGTACCCAGTCAAATTTAAGGGTAACTTTAATACAATTATATTTCAGAAAATAACGCAACATAAGGATAAAAAATAGACTGATAAATTCAAACCTGCTGCTTGGTTTCCACAAGGTGTCTGATTTGAAGCCATAAATGCCATAAGAGAACAACACAAACAATCTTCAAAACAGCAGTAAAAACTAGAACCCTGAATTCAAATCTGTTGCGTATTTCTGTCACACAAAGAAAACAAGGCCATTAATTTTCTTACCAAATACACTATTTATTTAAACAACAATGAGCTATTGACCATCAGCGACACGAAAGGGCTTCTATGCCGCTTAAGGAAAGCCTTGTTCAATGTAGCTCAGCTTTTTTTGCGCCCAGATAAAGAAAGTTCACCGTTTGACTTTTAAAACAAGAAGTTGAGAGCCAAAAGCGTGGGTCTTTAGTAATTCTAGAGAAGAATGGAATGCGCAAAACAGATACTCCACACCGTGGTCAAACAAAACAGAAACTGTATGTGAAAAGGACCAAGCAGGAGCACATTGAAAAGATCCCGAAGAATGACCAGTAATCAACATTCGATCCTATCTAAAAGAATAGAATCAGCACCACCTGGATCCGACATAACACAGTAACGCCAATTTGGTTCATACCCATTTTGGGAAAAAAAAAACTAATACCAAACAATAAATACTGATAATCATAACAATCCATCCCAGATATTTCCCCCCAGTTCAACTCCATTTCGCATAAACCCAAAATATCCACTACCCAATATAAACTAAATCAGATGTGAAATCAAAGAGGGACCAAGTCAAAATCAACACCGAGAACTGAAAAAAGCAAAAGAGACGAAAAATTTCTTACAGCCATTGAAAAATTAAGAAACGACAGAGTACCTTGAATCAGTTGACTCTCCAGTGTCCTAAAGAGCAGCAAGTCGCTAGGGTTTCAAACACAAGAAGGAAGTGAAGGGAGAGGAAAAAAAGGGTCGCAGTATTAGATCGAAATTCGATGGACGAGATCGTCGATAAGGTCTTTGCTTGGTTGAAGCCGACACGACCCCCCAATTCCCTGCCTGCCTCTTTTTCACCTCTCTCTCACTCTGTCTCTCTCCCTTTCTTTCACGCACATGCAAAGTTTTATCTTTATGATTTAACTATTAACCTCGGTTAGTTTGAGCGAGGAGATCATATTTGTCTTTTTACTGCATCTTTTTATTTAAATTTTTAATCATGTATTATATTTTAAATAAACAAGTACGGGATAAAATTTAAGCTAAATTACTAATATAGAGTTAGTACATGTTTGGCATCACTTATAAAAGGTTTATAAGTATTTATGCACATAAATCGAGATAACACTTCTCTCACATACTTACCTCATATATAATAAATCATAACTGAAAAGTTATTTTTGAAGGTTTCTATTGCTATTCTAAACGAGCATTTAGTCTAACATAGTAAGGTCACACTAAATCTATGTGGTCTTGAATTCAAATATTAGAGGAGATACTTATATTGAGAGATGAAGCCACAAATCTCAAAACTGAAATAGTCGACTCCACCTGATAATAAAATTCAAAAAATTAAAGGCATAAAACACCCATTGAAAGTATTAAAAAAATTAGGCCAAATTCTTCTTCTTTTTTTTGCCATGTAGGCCAAATTCATTATGTCCATTATTATATTAATCATTCGGATCAAATTGTGTCACAACTCACATGGATTATTTTTTCCCTAATCAAATTATGTCACATGTATTCTTTTTCCCCATTTGGATGATTAAGTCTCTGGGGTTAAATTCTTATGGGAAAAAATAATTAAAATGGTGTAATTTAATTGAAAAATTAACATAATGGACAACTTAATTTAAGTTTTATCTAAATATATCAATTTTTTTGTTAGAAAAAGTACAGTATTAATATTTAACATTCTTTTAAAAGAAACTTACATCCAATAATATTTTACAGAACAATTAATTATCAAACTTGGTTAAAACAAAATTTTAAGGTCTTGTTTGTTACACATGACTGAATTTTGAGGAATTGGAATTGGTATTGGAAGCGGGATTGGGATTAAAACTGAAACTTTAAAATCATATTTGGTATGAAATAATATTTGATTGTATTAATTTTATTTTATAATAAATCTAAAATTATGAAAAGACAATGTTACCCTTATAATTAATTAAAAAAATTATATCTTAACACTCTCACTGTTCTGATCTAATCGGAAAGCTTCAAACAAAAATAGCTATTGAAGTCTTCAAAAACAACTTTTTAATCATAATTTACAATGCATGAGGTAAATATGTGAGAAAAGTATTATCTCGACTTACGTGTGCATAAGCATTTTTAGGGCCCGTTTGGTATGAAGGATTTGGAGGGAAAGGAAGAGGAGGGAAAATTTTTATGAGTTAGATTTAAGAAAATTAGAGAAGTGTGGTTATAAAATTTTAATATAGAGAACATGTAAAATAGAATACCAAGAAAAAAAAATTAAAACTTTTAATCCCACTTTTCTTATTTTTTTAAATCCAATCCAAAAATTTTTTCCTTCGCCCACTTTCTCTCCCCGTCCCTCACACCAAACAAGCCCTTAGGATCCAACCATGCTAATTGAAACCCATCCTCCTTCATAGCGTCGCTGGAGAAGATAACCAATTCCAACGTTGAAATAGCTACTCTCAATGATGCAATTATTAAACACGAGTCGAGCTAACTAGCGGAGAGACAACCTTGGAATACGCTAAGGAATTAATTCAAGATCGCAGATGCAAACCTAGATTTCTTCTCTAGCGTTTTCAAGGGAATCAGTTTCATCGTTCTCTTCAGTTGCAGGTGCAACCCGTCTGCTGGTTTCAAGGTTTGTAGAGGGAATAATGGCCGGAGATAACAGAGGAAGGAGGAGGAAGGGAGACGATTAGTCAGCCAAGGGAAGCAGAGGAAGAAGGCCATTAGAGAATTTGTAACAGATGAAGATTTAAAGTTTCTAATCAGTTTGAAAGTTTTATTTTCTCTTGCACAAAATCAAAGTTAGTGACAGTTGCAGATTTGAAGTTTCCAGTGTAAGTGCTCGTTTGGAAGAGGTTATTTTTGGGTAATAAGTGCTTATAATTCGTGATTCACGGTATACGAGATAAGTATGTGAGATGAGTTTTTTCTCGGTTTGCGTAATAAGAGCTTATTTCTCAAATTTAAGCTCTTCCAAACACAGCCTAAATCTTGGGTTTGAGTGGCTAGATAAAGTTAGTGTTTGGATGGGTGAAAATATGGTTTATAAGTTGCTTTTTATCTTCATATTTGTTTTGGTATTAAGATTGTTTATAAGCTGTTTCTTACGTAAATCGAGATAAAATTTCTCTCATACTTACCTTGTATACCATAAATCATGATTGAAAAGTTACTTTTAAGCATTCCAATCGTTGTTTCAAACGAACACTATGTAAATCGAGACAGAACTCCTCTCATATACTTACCTCATATACCGTAAATTACGATTGAAAAGCTGCTTTTAAACATTCCTATCGTTATTCCAAACACACAAATATGCTTGCCATTGATATGGATGATACTCATAATAAATTTTAAACCTAACTTAGAATTTTAAAGGGACAATTTTGTCCGAAATTTATTATAAAGAGGGATAATTTTATCTCAAAAATTTCCAATCTTGACATAGCTTTTTCAATACCAGGAGTGGGTGGTTTTCTAATAATCCCACTTTCATGGTACTCCAAATCCTATGTTACCTTCCGTCCTTCATACTAAATATCATAAAATGAGCTACACTAGTGCCAACTTCTCCAGCATCATCATATTAAACAGGGACCTGGCTTCCCTCTGCTGCCAGGGCCCTTCCGCTACCCTTCCTTTTCTTAAAAACTACACCGTTTTGGTGTAGTTTTGAGAAAAGGAGGAGACTGAAATTTTTTCCCTTGAAAAATATGATATCTAATATTTTGAAGTATTTTTATGATCATATCTAGCATCTTAAAATATTGTTTAAGTAGTATGCGGTATCTTAAAATAAATTTGAGTACTTTTAAGAGTTAAGGTGCAAATTTACCAATGAAGTTTTATCCAAGGAGCGCCTGACACAAATATCTTTTAGAAGGGGCAAAAATACCAATGAACAATTAAAAATGGGCAAAAATACCAATAAATAATTAAAAATGGGCATCCATCACAAAAATGGTTAAATCTGTACTAACGCCGTTAGGGGTTTTCTTCTCTTATAATTTAACGCCGTTAGTACGGATTAATGATTTTTGTGGTGGATGCCCCTTTTTAATTGTTCATGATATTTTTGCCTCTTCTAAAAGATATTTGTGCCAGACGCTCCTCGGACAAAACTTCTTTAGTAAATTTGCACCTTAACCTTACTTTTAACCTCTTAAAATATTTTTTTAGTTGCATTTAGTGTGTTAGGAGATTGATTGCAATTATACTTTTAAAGTGGAAATCAATAAACAGGTATCATAAGTTTTGAGTGCTCGTATTAAAAAAAATATATTAAAGATAAAATTGTAATCAGTCTTCTAAGACACTGACTACAACTGAAAAAATATATTAAAGGGTTAAAATCACCAAAAATATTTTAAAGTAATTTTTGGAGCTGGAAAAATATATTAAAAATACAATTACAATCAGTCCGTTAACACACTGAGTATAACTGGAAAAATATTTTAAGGGGTTAAAAACACTAAAATTTATTTTAAAACACTACATGCTACTTAAAAAAAATTTTAAGATACTAGATATATAAAAAAAAACTTCAAAATACCAAATACCATTTTTTTAGGGAGAAAAAAATTTTCAACCCCCCGTTCTCTCAAAACTACATCAAAACAGTGTAGATTTTAAGAAAAAGAAGGCAGCAAATGGGATCTAGCAGCGGAGAGACACCAGGTTCATCAAACAGGGCCTAAATGTGCTGGCAAAATTTTTAAATTAGTAATCTATATTGATGCGTGGAACCTCCCTTGCCCTACCTCCCCCTTTACTTTTAATAAATCTCCCCTACCCACTTTTCTGTTACCCCAAACGCACCTTCAGGTACACAATGTACTTCATTCTGCCACCTAAGTTTCATGTCCTACACTAGGCTTGTTTGACAAATGAATCCCCCAGTTAAAATAAATTTCCGCTTCACAAAACCAAACTTTTCTTAGGCTGTGTTTGTTTCAGCGTTTTGTACAGGAAAAACGCACTTATTACGTAAGCCGAGAAAAAACTCTTCTCACATACTTACCTCGTATACCGTGAATCACGAATTATAAGCACGTTTTGGACAAAAATAAACCATTCCAAACGCACACTTATAGATTTATTTTCATGGGCTTAAAATTATTTAAAATAAGTTAATTAAACCTCCCACTACACCATCAAGTGGAATAAGCAAATTATCCCACTTGTATTGGCCTTTACTCACAAGTCACAGCCTATATTACTTTTTTACCATCACTCAAACCTACATCATTTATCATCTAATCAATCAACAATATCAATCAATCCTTAATATATACTTCTTCATATCTTGTTTTAACTGTATTTGATTTAACAAGTCTGTTAATTGATAATCGTAATTGAATTTGGCTTCATTAATATTTCCTTTTCCCATTTCTCCTCTTAAAGGTTTTCATCCAAGGGAAAATATCATTAATGCCCCAACTATAAAAAAGAATAACAGAAAAGTCCTCATTGATAAGTGAAGAGCTGCCATTGATAAATGAAAGAATTATCATTAATAAACTATAGGATTTATAGTTTAGTAATGATAATTCTTTCAATATATTATTAATAAACTATAGGATTTATCAACATATTATTTTCTTTGTATGAGACATAATTGATATTTTCCCCATAAATATTTACCACATTCCATCCCGATTTGGATCTGTTATTAGTACTTCCTTCATTTAAGAGTGAGAAAGGTGAATTAAGATACGTTGGTGTGATTATTAGTGTGGGCCCTTTGGTTGGCCCAAAAAAAAATTTGTGGTTATGGGGTGAAATTGTTCATTTTTTAATATTTTAAGAATAAAATTATATCGTCTGCTCTCGTTTTCTCTCTCAGTGAACAATAATATTGTCTCTGTCGTGGCTTTTTTACCGTTGCTGAGCAACGGTCACCTTCAACGTCGAAGCTCGCCATTGGGTCTGCACCGTCGGAGCTGCTCTTTGTAGCTGCACCGTTGGGAGGCTTACTACATCGTCGACTAGCGTTGAGGATAAAGGTTCTATCATCTGCGTTTTCAAGCTCTGTTTCTGCGACACTCTGTTTTCGGCGTGGGTGATCTTTGTCGACTCTGAGCTCCGCAGTTGCGCCGTCGGGAGGATATTGCAACGCAGAGGGTTTATGTTCTTCTTGCTACAGTTGGTTTACGTTGGAAGTTTTTGTCTCGGCTAGCCATCATCGTCGTCACTTCTCCTTTACATTTTGCAAAGCGCTGAACTGGGATCCCGTTTTGGTGCAGTTATCGGCAATCTGACCAATGAACCTGGTTTCTGGCTTGGCAAAGTTATCGGTGATCTGTGTGTAACTTGAGAATTCTTTTAGCAAAGAATGGGAAGCAATATGCGTGAACGGGATAGAAGTTGTGAGAGAGTACCTCCGATGCCGACTTCGGAAGAGCAAGATGCTATGGTACAGAGCCGAAAGAAAGTTAGAAATGGGGAGGATGAGTTCTCTGAACACCAATCCCTTATTCCAAGGGTGGAGGATTGGATGACTGATGAAGAGGTAGTTGAGGAGGTTCCTACACAACCGAAGAAATCTTACAAGGAAGCCTGCGTCGATATACCGAGGGCGGGAGACATGTTTGATGAGGAGGAAGAATGGTGGCGTGGTGATGGATGGAAATCTAGAATTGAGGTCGAGATCACTCAGAAAGGTCCAAATATTGTTGTCTCACCGGAATTTCGTCAAAAGCTAGCAAAGAAATGGAGTACTTCTCTGATTGTTAGGCTTCTAGGTCACATGGTTCGTGAAGAACAACTTGGTAGAAAGTTGCAACAACTATGGGGTCGAAGGGGTAAGGTAACTACGATAGAAATTGGTTCTGGATATTTCTTGGTTCGTCTAACAAGCGAGAAGGATTATGAGTTTGCTTTGACTGGTGGCCCATGGTTATACATGGAACATTACCTAGTTGTACAACCATGGAAACCTGAGTTCGATCCTGATGCTGGGGAGGTACCGAAGATTGCTGCTTGGGTACGTATTCCAAAATTTTCAGTAGATTTTTATGATAAGGGCATCTTATACGTAGTGGGTAGTCAGATTGGAAGGGTACTTAAGGTGGATAATAATACTTTGAAACAAACAAAAGGTCGCTTTGCTCAATTATGTGTTGAGATCATGGTTCCCGGACCCGGACCGGACCGGCCGGTCTGGACCGGAAACCGCCGAACCGGTCACTAGACCGGTTCGGTTCACGGTCCGGTCCGGGTCCGAAATTAAAAAAAAAAAAAAATTTTAACTTTTTCCTTTAGAATTTCATACTATAAGCCTAAAATTTTCAATTACTCACCGGTTTGGTCCCGGTTTAGCTCCGGTTTGGTCCCGGTTTGACCCACTGACCCTTAACCCAGTACCCCGACCGGTTCAATACCCGGTCCGGTCTTTAATACCTTGGTTGAGATAGATCTAAATTCCCCGTTGCTCCCATCATTTATGATTAATGGCCAGGGAAAAAAAATAGTATATGAGGGCCTACACCTGATATGTTTTTCATGTGGGAGGTATGGGTATGGGTCCGAACATTGTTCACAAAAGAAAGAATTTGAACCTTTGGGAGTACAAAGTTTGGAGACTGAGTGTGAAGGGCGGACAACGGATTCGACGTCGATTAACCATAACCCAGAAGCCATAACCTATGGTAAATGGATGGTGGCACCCAGGCGTTGCAGGGTGCAGCGTGGCACCGGAGGAGAGTTGAATGTTAGACGGGGAGGGGTATATGATTTGCGTAGAAATAATAATGTTGGAGGATCAAGATTCGCAGCATTGACAGATGAGAATACGGAAGAGAAGGGAAATGAAATCACTTTAATGGCAACCAATAATTCAGCACATGATACTACAAATTAAGAATCTTCAAAAGTCAGAATTATTAAATCATGTGGGTCCTTGCCTAGTAAGACAAAGCCAGTGGTGATTAATTCTGGGATTAAAGAAAATGTGGTGGAACGTAAGACGGATTTGGTGAATCCAATGGAACATTATCAACAAGTGAAGAATAAAATGATAGACAAAGGTAATTCTAGTTTCAACTCAGAAAGTGGCAAAGTACATAGTGCTAAGGCCTTGGCGAAAGGTATTAATGAAGGAAGGAAGTGTGTCGCGGGATCCTCTAAATTTCAACCAATGAAGGCCTATTCGGGTACGTCTTTAAAATCTAAAGGCGTGAAAATTCAAACATCAAAATCTACGATGAATAGTGCTTCTGAACCTATTGATCCAGGTGCAGGTAGAAAGATTAACTATTCAACTAGTATAAATCTCCCAAGTGAGGAGGGTGATGTTGTTATGAAGGAGTCAGGTGAAGGAGCATACGGGCCTACGTCCCAGTAGCGTGTTCCAGATTGTTGGAAACCTTTATCTTTTATTATTTGTTTTAATGATAGTTATGACATGGAATACTCAGGGTGCTGGTGGTGCCTCATCTCGTCATTTAATCAGTGACATTATTGAGAAACAAGGAGTTAATTTCTTTGCTCTATTGGAACTTAGACAGGCGGGTATAAAGGCAAAGTTATTGGCTCTGAAGCTTGGATGGCCTAATATGCATATGGTTGAAGTACGAGGATTTAGTGGGGGTATTTGGTTATTTTGGGACTCAAGTTGCAACTTTTCGATTATTTCGGTGGGTGAACAATTTGTCCATGGAATGGTGAATGCAGGTAATGATAATGAATGGTCTCTTACAATTGTTTACGGGCATCCTAATATGTACCCGAGGTGCCTTCTATGGTCTTCATTAAGAGACATTAGCCAGGTTGTTCGTAGGGGTTGGTTGGTCGTTGGGGACTTCAATGCTGTTTCGTGTCCTGAGGATAGATGGAGCATGAAAATACGGAAAACCAGTAGAGTTGATAGATTTTTCAGGGAGTGGATTAATGATACTGGATTAATTGATATTGGCTTTAGTGGTCCTCGATTTACATGGGGGACTCTGTCTAGTCAGAGCAGGATCGATAGAGCATTGGTGGATGGCGGATGGCATGCGCAATTTCCTAATACATCGGTGCTTCATCTACCGAAGTATAAATCAGATCATTGCCCCATTTTGGTTAATACTGACAAGGTGTCGTATGGTGAGTATAAACAAAGGCCTTTCCGTTTCTTCGCCCCTTAGGTTATGCATGATGAATTCTCAGAGTTTGTTAAGGACAAATGGAATGTTAAATAGTTTTGACAAATGGAATTTTTGGCCAATAAGCCTCTGTAATGTAGTGTATAAGATTGTTATAAAAATTATTTCAAATAGATTTAAATCTATTATGCCATTGGTTGTGGCCTCGAACCAATGTAGTTTTGTGAAGGGGCGCCAAAATACTGACAATATTATTCTAGTGCAAGAAATCATTCATTCTATGCGGAGTATGAAGAAGAAGCAGGGATTTATGGCAATCAAGATTGACTTGGAGAAAGCATATGACCGAGTTAGATGGAGTTTTCTTTTCGAATGCTTGAATGAACTAAGGATTCTTGACTACTTCTGTGACGTTATTAGAGCTTGTGTATCTACTCCGTAAATGCAGTTACTTTGGAATGGGTGTGCTGCAAAAGCCTTCTACCCTTCTAGAGGAGTTCGTCAAGGAGATCCTATCTCACCGTATCTCTTTGTTATTATGATGGAGAGGTTGGGGCATTTAATCCAGACTGCAGTACATAATGGAGATTGGAAACCTTTTACGTTGTCGAGGCAAGGTACAACTATTTCTCATATCTTTTTTGCTGATGATCTCATTCTGTTTGCTGAAGCAAATATGGATCAAGTCGGGGTGGTGAAAGCCATACTAGATGATTTTTGTGAAATATCTGGGCAGAAAGTAAATACTGCAAAATCGCACATTTACTTCTCCAAAAATGTGGGTCATACGAGAAGAAAGGACATTAGTGAGTTCTTGAATTTTTTCCTATCTTCCAACCTGGGGAAATATTTAGGAATGTCGATCTTGCATGAGCGAAGTACTAAGTTCGCATACAGATTTATTCTTGATAAGATGAATGTTCGCATAGCAAGCTGGAAACCAAATATGTTATCGATGGCGGCAAGACATATTCTAGTATCATCAATCGTATCGGCTATGCCATCCTATGCAATGCAAACTATACCCCTCCCTCTAGGTATTTGTGATGAGATAGACAAAAAGTGCAGGCAATTTCTTTGGGGGAGTACATCCACGAGTCGTAAGCCACATATGGTAGCTTGGGGTTGTGTGTGTTCTCGGAAGAATGATGGTGGACTAGGCTTAAGACAGGCAAGGCTTCAGAATCATGCTTATATGATGAAATTGGGGTAGAACTTGATACACAAACGAGATGCATTATGGGTTCATTTTCTTCGTGAGAAGTATAAGACGGGCAGTGATTTGGTGCCAAAAGTGGAAAAACGACGGACAGAATCCAACACATGGAAGGGGATTAGACAAAGTTGGGAAAGTGTAACTGAGAGTATTGCCTGGAAGATTACAGATAGATCTACGGTGTCTTTTTGGCATGATCTATGGGTTCCCCATTTTGACAGATTGGAGTGTTTGACACTTCAACCATTAACAAATGAAATAAAGGAATGGAAGGTGGCCGACTGTATTACTCCGTCGGGTCAATGAAATCTGGATAAGTTTAGGCATTTATTACCAAAACATGTCATGTTAGCGATTCAAAGAGTGAATATTAACCGCAATACTAGTGGTGATATTCCTATTTGGAGATAGACATCTGATGGTAAATTTGCACTAAAAGCTGCGTACAAGAGGTTAGCTGGGCACGGTGAAAGCCATTCTTTGTTTGGATGGAGGCTTATATGGAAGCTGAAGGTCCCTCAACATTACAGAATGTTCTTGTGGTTATGCGCTCATGGTCGTTTACTGACTAACTTGGAACAAGCTCAACGGGAAATCCACACGAATGAGATGTGCCCTTTTTGTCAAGATAAGACTGAATCAATTATGCAAATTCTTCGAGAGTGTGCGAGGATTAAAGAGATATGGAGTGAGATTCTACTTAGTCTATGGCATCGGCATTTCTTTGGCTCAACAAATAGAAACACTTGGTTAACATGGCGTTTACGCCGTCGTGATCATGTGTATGGCTACAAGTTTCGACTTTGGTTTACAGTTCTATGTAGGCACATTTGGTTGGCAAGGAATGACCATATTTTCAACAATAAACAATGGAGTAAACAGGAGCTATTGGCACGTACTTGTTCGATGTTGTCTTGGGGTATGTCTACCTACATGCAACCGAAGTCTTATATCGTACCAAGTATGGGTTGGCGACCTTCACCTGCTGGGATGGTTAAAGTTAATACAGATGGATCCAGAAATGAAGCGTCAGGGTGTTGTACTTGTGGTGGGGTGATAAGGGATGAACAAAGCAGATTTATTCAAGGGTTTATGTTTAGGATTGGACGCGGGTCAGTTATCACAGTAGAAGCCTGGGGAATTTTGTGGGGTATGAAATTAGCTTGGGAAGGAGGATTTAGGCATATTATTGTTGAGAGTGACTGCAGCAAAGTATTGGATCTTATTCAAGGACTGGTGCCTGATGAACATCATGATGCTACTTTAATATTGGAAATTCAATCGATGCTGGAACGTGTGTGGGATGTGGAGATTCTACATTGTTGTAGGGAGGCAAATAGGGTGGCGGATTACTTGGCAAAAATAGCATGCGATATGACAGTGGATTTTCTTGTTATTGACAGAGAACCTGCTGAAGTTAAACGTTTGCTCATAGAAGATGTTAAGAACCAATACATTTGTACTAAGTTAGTAGAGTAGAGCTTGTAAGGCTATACCTTCTCTTTTTCTATCAAAAAAAAAAAAGAATAAAATTATATCTCAAAGTAGTTTAGGTGTTGAGTATACCTCAAAAAATATTTTGAGTTGCTAGATATACTTTAACCTTAGTATTTATTTGCAATCATTTAACAATTATCGAGAGAAAATTATTAATAATTAATAATATGTGTATTGAGGCTTAATATAATACAGGACAGGAGGGATTAGTTTTCTTCAAATTTTTGACGCCTATTATCCTCTAATATCGAGCGGGTATTCAGTCTCCCGACAATTAATTTTATCATATAGAAAAGTCACAGAGGCTTTGCCAAAGGACGAAATTGAAGTATGCCTTTCTTTCTCTTCTCCAACATATGGTTGTTAAATCATATTTGTACAAAAATAAAATGGTTGCACAAGTTTTAGTAGAAGAATCAATTTGTCTTTAGTGCTGTAAATTTAATTGACCTATATAATTTGATTAATGTTATGTTTCCCTCAATAGTTATAAAATACTCCATAAAATACTCCATTTGGTTCTTAATATAAGAGATAACTGACTTTTGTTGGAAGTATTAAAAACTTTAAATAAGTCAGATTAAATTATTTATATTTATTGTTTTTCTTTAAATTAATTTATTTGACTTATAAATTGATATATAATTTAATAATATACAATATATGCTATTAAGTAATTTATTTTGTTTTTTTAATCTCTCCACAAAAAAATTAATTGGCTCTTATATTAAGGCCTGAAGGTAGTATTAAAATGAACCCCCTTGGAGCAGAACATTTTCCTAAGTTTATTTGAGAACCTATTGGATTTTGCAGCATTATAAGTGTTTGGAAAACCACAAAACCGTAATTTTAGAAACCTTTTTCTGCAAGCCGAGATAAAATCCCCTCATATATATACCTCATAAATCGTAAAAATTATTTTCTAAAAACTAATCTAAACATGCACAAAATTGAAGGAGAAAATAAGCACATGTGTGAGTGGCAATGTGCTGAAAGCCATTTTAATTACTTGCGTTCTTGATATGCTGAATTAGTACCAAGTAGTAATGGGCAAAAAAACTATCAAAATAAATGTATGAAAAATTGAAATTATTATTAATTACAAAACTATATTAAGTGTCCCTTAGAGTTTCTCAAAACTAAATAACTTCTTGGGAGTATTTTAAGAGACAAGATTATTATTTTAAGGCTAACCTCATGCATATATCAAAAGTTAATATTAATCTCCTACGTCTTGAAGCAATATTTTAAAATCCTAAAGGCTATTGATTGAGAAGGAAAACGCATTAGTATATCACTTAGAATGAGAGCTTAATAAAAGATGCCATAGTTAAAACTAGGTTCTATACAAATGGCTGAATACAAATGAATGATGCTTACACTATTTATGATAATACAAACAATATTTTATTATGTCCTGAAGCAAAACTAAAGACTGGGACCGGACCACCTCTGTCCTAATTAATGGACGGGACGCCATTTGCGTCTGGGATTGGGACATCCAACCCCCATTTTAAAAAACATGAAAAATGCCATATGAGTTAAATGCAACCTATTTTATTGTCTAAAGTGATCACTTATAATACTCTTTCTGGTCCTAATTATAAGATAAAGTTGACTTTTTTGGAGAAATTAAGGAAACTAATTAAATTACTTTAGAGTATTTTTAGTTTTATTTTTTTCTCCAAACTAATTAATTTGACTAATAAACTAATATATAATCTAAAGATACTAAAAATATAAACACTCTAAAGTAATTTAATTTGCTTCATTAATTTCTCCAAAAAAGTCAACTTTATCTTATAATTAGGACCGGAGGGAGTAGGTAACAAGGCCATAATAATTATTGGAAAAATGAACCCTATTAGATCTTCCTAATTACACAAATTAATTTGGAGTTAAGCTGTTAAGACAATTATATTATAAAAAATTAGCCAAAAAACAAAATCGACACAACAATTAATGTGGGAAATCCTCCTATTCAACGGGTGAAGAAATGAAGAACATAGAGTTAGGGTAAATAGAATAAAAGGATAATTTGACTTATGAGATCCAAATCAAGATTGGGAACATGATCTCAAGGACGAGACTGAATCCCATTCCATCCCAATATTAATTTTCTCTTGGTCCTGGTCCTCTTTGGGACTGGACAATCCTATCCCGATATGGTTAGGACTGCGCTAGGACGATCGGCGCTAAAACCCTTTGAATACCCCTAACCTTTACCACAATCCTGTACTCTCTTACAATGCATTGCCTTACCCTAGCGTTCTCCTCTAATGAAAACTTCTCTTCATGGATTGATATAACTCATAATTGATAATCATTTGTTGGGACAGCTTTTGATGTTTGATAGAAGATTAAGATACACTAGAGTGACAATGGGAAAAAGAGCTCACAAATAAACCAATAAATAATCCTACCTCCGTTTTTAAATGTAAAATCTCATTCGTAGTGCAAATTGCAATAATACAGTGTATCAAAAAACCACATTCGTTTAAGAATTAGTTAAGCTATCACAAACAACATATATGTATTTTATTTTATTGTTAGAACAGTACATCCAACCAAACATGGCATTACATCACAAGCTTTATGCATATCAAGCAAAAAAAGAAAAGAACGTTGTATAGAACCATCAACACACAACATAAAAACGAAGGAATACTTGTACTTATGCGAAGCAAGATCCTTGCAAATCAATGGATACCACCAGGGGAGAATCACCCTTGTCAACAACAATTGTCTTGGAAATTTTCTTTAATGGTGTGACCACCTCCACGTTGTATGTTCCATGGAAGCCTCTGAAACTAAACTGCCCCTCTTCATCAACATGTCCATGACTTTGAGACAACCACTCATGCTTCAGAGCAAGGAATCTTTTCCCAGCTTCATTGATATCGCCTTCTGCATTCACCAAGTGTGAATCGTTCCTGCTCATAAACAGTTCCCAGAATCCCCACAGCATTATACCATCTACAGAAGGATGAGCAAAAGCCTCCCTCAGCATCACTTCCAAGTCATCGGCTCTCACGAATTCATTAGTGGACGAGACATCAAGCTCTGTAAACCAGATTGGCAGACCAAGAATACCCAGTTTATCTAAGGAAGAACAAACAATGGGTCCCACTGGACTGTCTATGTGACCCTGAATACCGATTCCTCCAACCAGTGCACCTTGCTTTTGCAGATCAATAATATGTTGAATGTATTTTTCTGGATTTGATCTGGTGTCACATCCATCTTCAACATGATAATCATTTACAAATAGGGTAGCTGATGGATCTAGCTGATGTGCATTCTTGAACATGCTTGCTCTGATGTCTTTACCCAGTCTGTCTTGATAAAATGAACCATGCATCATTTCATTATTGACATCGTAATGCTTGAACTTGCCCTTGTAGCGAGTCAAAAGCCCAGTCAACCGATTTTGGACAGCCTTCATCAAATCATCTTTGCTCAATGATTTAACCCATTGCTGAACTGCGCCATCTACTTCCCAAAAGATACAATGTCCACGAGTTTCTATCTTGTACTTTTGACACAAGGCTAGCATATCATCCGCGTCCTTGTAGTTGAAACTTCCTTGTTGTGCCTCTGTCCAATACCACTTCAACTCGTTCCCAAACACAGCCCAATTAAAATGTTTCACATAGAAGTCAACAAAATCTTCATTGTCAATATTTGTTCTGCTCATACATGATCCAAGAGGAAAGTCGTTTTGTATTTGTCTAACTTTCACTGAGGTTCCAAGTTTGGCGCCTGAGCCCCCTCCTGAGAATTTTAGAATAACATCACGCTTACGGATCTGCAGGGCATCAAACCCGAAATGTTCTGAAAGACAGTTGGAGGTATTTAAAAATGACTGGAAGTGGAACTCATGCAATTAATAAAGAACGGACTAACAAAATGATTAGGCATTAAAATGTGAATATAATTCTCCACCTGTTAATTGCATACAAAGAATTATGCTTTTTAGCATCTTGTCTAAATGAAGATATGGTTTTCAAGTAAAAATAATTATACATCATTAAAATCAAAGCTATAGATATTACCTTGTCTGCCTGCTTCCTTAAATATCTAAACCTTGTTTGTCTATCAACTGGGAAGATCTGAAGTCCAGCAACCATTAAGTCAACACCAGAAGCAGGACCTTGGATGTAAACCATAACTTTCGACGGCTGCTTCTCAATTCTGAAAGACCCACCAATTTCATACCATCTATCATCAGAAACCTCAACTTGTCCACCATTCACCCACTGGTTGTCAACACCAAGGGCAACATTAACATTTTGTGTACTAGTTGATCCTGAACCGATGCGAACCCAAGCAGATACTTGGTAAGTCAAGAAAAGTTTTATTTTTTCAGTAATTATCTGAGCAGGACCCATCCAAGTTTGCGTGCGATTGGTCACAAGGATGTAGCGTCCACTTAGTGGTTCATGAAGACCAAGGGAGTCTCTTGCCATTGGAGGAATAATATGTGGAGAACCAGTTCCTACACTTAAAGTACAATTGCCGAGGGGAAACCATCCCTTGGTAGTACCATCATCCAAATTGCTGTTCTCAATCACATTAACTCCAAAAGTAACATTCTTCAAAACAAAACAATCATTTAGTTAGGAACTTCAATGAAATACATGGATTTTTATTTACATTGATGTTACCTTATGTCAATATTTAAAATCTTTAAAACGGATGCACAAAAGAAATTTCTAAGAATTGAGAGCATATATTATTATAAGCAAATCCGTTTTCTGCACCTTAAAATCTGGTGGTGTTGAAGGAGGTGTTTTAGCTGCATGCTTCAAAACCAAAGTATTGACAAGAATGTCGGTGCCTGGAGGGGGACCTTCTAAATAAACTACTACCTTCGATGGCGAACCATTTAAAAGGAACTTGCCTTGCATTTGAACCCAATTTTTATCCGTTGCCTGCACACTATAGCATATAATAGATTTGTAGAGCAATTAACAAATGTCAAAGAAGTTTACTAATATCATTTATCAACTGCAAATTAAATTCATGATCCTTTTCGTGTTTTATACAAGAAGAAGCAGGCCGTACCACACTAATTTTCCTTTTTTTCCCATTTTACCAAGAATATTTGCCAGGAATGCGGTGCCCGAGAGCGTGTTAAAAACGGTTCTATCATCTAATGAAAAGAACAAATAGAAAAGACACTTACTTGGCAATGCCTATATATTGTTCTCGAAGATCTGGTGTTTGGACCCACAAGGTAGCCCGTACATCAGCAGATGTGACATTGTTCCCATATATCCGAACTAAAGCAGTTACCTCATAGGCAAGTTTACGCTGCACTTTTCCAGTGATCTCTTGCTGAATCCCATTCCAACTTTGTGTGCGTTCTGTTGCTGATGCAAAATTTTTTCCAATTTGAGGGAGAATTTTTCCATCTGCCATTGAGTTATGCAAAGCAATCTTGCAGCCTCTTCCAGCCCAATTATTCAGGCCATCATCAAATGTTGGGTTTACTATGATGTTGCCATCTCCAGTAGAATCACATTTCGAGCTTGCAGACTTCCAAAATAGATATGAACGTGTCTTATGTAAGTGTGTATTAATATATAGATTGTAAAGTAATACACTTTAAATCACTGATAATAAACTTTACTGAAAATGCTTGGATTAGAAGTGAAAATAAAAGTCAGTGCCGAAATCACATGATTACATTATACTCATTGGGACTGGAACAAGTGATCTCTACTGATTGTATGAGCAGGTCAACTCCAGGAGAAGGTCCTTCTAGATAAAATATAACTCGTTCAGGTATAGTTGGCAAGGAAAACGTCCCTTCTAACCTTGCCCAGCTGCCCTCTGTCACTGACGTCCTGAAGAAAGCAATAGTCTTAAAATATTTTTCAATTTCATAGGAGTGAAAGATACACTACAAAGAATCATGTACCTCCCAATGAACAAGTAGTTAGTAGCTGAATCTCGATATTGTAGCTTAAGAGTAGCTAAAACATCACTATTCGCCTGAGGAAGTCCAGACACTCCAACACAAGCTGAAACCTTGTAAGTGGAGCCAACAGAAATTTTGTCTGTGATATCTTGTTCCAGACCTTGCCAGCATTCGTTGCGGCCAGTGACAACAGCATAATTAACATTTGAATCCATTAACATTCTTCCTTGAGAACCTGATTTAGCTGAAACCACATAGCCATGGCAGCAGTTGGGATGCCATGACTCCAGCCCTCCAGAGAAGTCATGGTTTAAGATGATATTAGTAGACTTGCTCTCACTTGAACTGGAGGCATTTCCTTCCATGATCTGTCGAAAAATGAAAAATTCTAAAAATAACTGAAAATTAAAGGATAAATTCATGTCTGATTGATACAACTTCCCACATATTGGAAAACGTGTTCTTAACAAACTGGGCAGAATTCCCTTTACCACCTTCCATAAAGAGAGTGAAGAAGAAGCAGAAGGAAATGAGTAAATCATCAACTAAGACAGATTGGTGAACATCAAACAGTATCCAGCCTATCTAAATTTTACTTTTTTTGGAAAACTCATTGCAAGAAGCCCCATGAATTCTTGTCTTACTTTTTACACGTAGCTTCTACTGTCTACAGTTCAGTATTAGTCACAACACGTTTGTCTCGGAACAATTATACGCAGCACAATTTAATAATAGGCTTCAATATAACACATCTAGACTCAAAAACAAAAACAAAACAAAAAAGTAACCATAATCTTAGATACAAATAGAGCAAAACAAGAAATGCCATGATCTCAAGTTCCATCCACGGTGAGGCCACTAAATCGTGCATCATATGTTGCCAATGTCTGAGAGTGAACATTAAGTTATAGACTGTCAGGCAAAAAAAATATAAGTTATAGACAACGCGGCGCAGTCATTGTGGTTAATGTGGGACTCTTTTAAAAAAAATGAACGAGAAACCTCTGGAAAGCCAATGCAAGAGTCTAAAGTATTGCACAACAGCAAGTGACAAAAGGCCCCTACCTCGGTGTCGCTTCCAGGATTGTTCTTCAGCGTGGTTTCCATAGCTTCTCTGGTCCTCTAAGCCAATATAACAATCAACGAGAAAAGCTTCAATGAGAAAAATACCAAATATCCAATCAATCCAACAAAATATCAATATGACCTACTTAGAGAATACCAAAGGTAAAGTCAGTTCATAGAGGGAAAAACCAGGAAAGTACCTGAGGATGACTGTTGTTGAGGTGCCAGTGGGATTTGGAGACTCTGCTTGTGAAGAGGCAGGCAAAGAACCTCTTCATTATATACACGATTTGTTTAGCAAAATTGCAAGTGAAGGCTAAGGAAAATTGCAAACTAACCAATCAGAGAAGCCCCTGTTGGGAAAACCGTTTGCTTTCAATCCAACCTGTGCTATGTGCGAATATTTTTTTCTGTTTTTCCTTCTCCCAGTGATCAGTGCTCCAGTCTCTCTGTAATCTCTTGCTTTATCTTGCAGATAATCAATTCTTGAATTGGAATGGAAGCCTAAGGCTCAAATGCCGAGGATGTTTATCATCCTTAATCTTAAAATAATCTCCAACCTATTTGTACCATACTTCAGTCTAAAGATAAACGAAGAAATACTTTTCCAGAGTTAGGTGTACCACACTCTTTGGAATCTTATGATAATGAATATTACAAGTGTTAATTCTTTATTTTGAATCACAGAAAAACCAGATTCAATAAATTAAATTGCCAAATAACCACATCATACAAAATTGAACCCAGAACATATGATTGGTTACCTCAAAAATTCCTTCCACAACCCTAGTCCGTCCTTCTTCGCGAGACCAAATGAACCCGGGGATCAGAATCTAGAGTTCGACTGTTCGAGCTTGAGCTCGTCCTTCTCTCCGAGGATATAGTGAAGGACGTAAGGGGCGACTCGAATTACAACGGTCCACGCACCAAACATTGCGACGTGAGATTTCATTTGCTTCAGCGATGCAGCCTTGTCTGGCTTACGCATAAACATTACTGGAAACATGGTTTCTTCGACGAAGAGGCGTACGGTTTCTCACAGAAGCAGAATGCTTGATCTCTAGATTGATACTCTCTCCGGTCCTAATTATAAGGTAAAGTTGATTTTTTTAGAGAAATTAAGGAAGCCAATTAAATTACTTTAGAGTATTTATATTTTTAGTATCTTTAGATTATATATCAGTTTATTAGTCAAATTAATTAGTTTGAAGAAAAAAATAAAAAAATAAATATTCTAAAGTGATTTAATTAGTTTCCTTAATTTCTCCAAAAAAATCAACTTTATCTTATAATTAGGATCAGAAGCAGTATGTTAGAATAAAAAATACCTATATTAGTTTAATTGACTGATATGCTAGATTCAAATGCCTATTCTAGTTCTCCTTGAGAAATGTGTCGAAAAGTTTACGTACTACCGAATGTTGTGCTGCCAAGAATGTTGTTTTTTGAACTTCGTTGCTACGGCAAGAATGTTTTTTGTTTTGACGTTGTTGCTGCCAAGAATGTCAAATAAAAACCAGCACCAACTCCCCCACGTGTTGCGCGGGAGCAAATTTTAAAGGATTTAATATAACCTCTGAACAAAGTATGCAACAATAACAAATTAATAAACAAAGCATTCCTACTATTTCATATTAGAAAAACCATTCAATGCAGTAGGATACAAATCATGTACAACAAAATAAGTTTTTACAGCAGCGAAGTCAGTTTCACACCTATGGAACTATGGTAGTGTAGATAATAGAAATAGGATATTTGATATAATCCAGATATGTGTGGGTTTAGGCCCAAAGAGCCTGACTGTTTGTTCTCTGTATTATATAAGTGTGGTCTCATTTGTATAATGTAAGATACATTCATATATTCAATGAAGTGGTGAGCACAAGACTCATAATATCGTACAGATTTCCTGGGTTATTCAACATGGCATCAGAGCCTTAGGTTTCCTAAAAACTAATATTGTCCGTTCAAATGAAAAGTGCCAGAACCCAAGAAAGTTGTTGGACTTCCACCAATAAATCAAGATGGATTCAATAACTGGGTAGAGCCCCACGGACAACTAGCAATAATCGGATCCAAAATAAAAGATCCGCCCAACAAGATCGGATCCAACAAGAACAGATTCATCCACAAGTCAGTTCAGAGACCTGACATGCTTCTATCCATCTTGAATCTTCCATCGTCTTAAGTCTTCTGTCTTCGGCCTTCTGTCCATCTCCAACCACATCGCAGAATGAATCCTCCTGACGACTAAGACGCCATAATTGATCCAAGATCGATTGAAGATTGACGCACCAAAATGACCGTTCTCGACAGCTCTACACTGTCGCCATCAGAAGAACATCAGGAAATAGCGATCCATAACTGGACGCCATCTTGATCGTGATCCACGGATGACTACGGTAATCACCTTCTCGGCGGCACAATCCTGTATTCGGTCCTTGGTTATTTGACTTAGAGCAAGATATCCATTGCTGCATTTTTTCCATTGACATTTGGTTGCCAAGGCTGAAAAGAAATCAGGTGAAGGTTTCGTTCCGTCTGAACTTAACTTTGCTAATCCCTGGTATCTACACCCTTCTGATACACAAGGGACTGCAATTGTGTCACAAATCATTATTGGTAGCGAGAACTATGCGATTTGAAGCAAAGCCATGGTTATAGCTCTGAAAGGAAGACAGAAAATGGGATTTATTGATGGTACATGCACCAAGCTGACTCAAGACGAAGCTCTCCACAGCCAATGGGAGCGATGCAATGCCATAGTGATATCAGGGCTGCTGAACTCTATCTCGAAGGATATAGCCAATGGTGTTAGATACCTACAAGAAGCCAAACAAGTCTGGGAAGACCTCAAAGAATGGTATGATAAAGTCTCTGGGTCACGTATTTTCTCAATCCATCGTGAGCTAAGTTCAATTCGTCAAGGAGGTTCCTCTGTTTCAGCTTATTACACAAAAATTAAGGAATTATGGGAAGAACAATCCTCCATAATTCCCATACCTTCCTGTCAATGTAATACATCTAGAGTTTATGGGGAGGTGATTCAATAATAGAAACTCCTTCAATTCCTGCTAGGCCTTAATGACAGATATGGTATGGCAAGAAGCTAAATCCTCCTTATACATCCCCTTCCTAGCGTGAATTAGGCATTTGCAATAATTTTATAAGATGACACATAATGAAACATCACTCACACAAATAAAGAGTATACTAGTGAAGGCATGTCAATTATTAGCAAAGGAAGGGGGCGTGGCAGGGGGAGAGGAAGAGGAAACTCGACTGCTGAGTGTGTACACTGGTAAACGAGGACATGCCAAGGAAGGTTGCTGGCATTTGATTGGTTTCCCATCTAATTTCAAGGGAACTAGAAACAAACTCATTGAGGCTAAGATTAATTTTGTGAATGTAGCTGAGGGATAAGGTTTGGCAGCCAACACGGTGACGCCAACACTGACTCAACAGCAATATGGCAAGCTGCTGGAATTCCTGAGAAAAGAAGAGGAATCGGACAACACCACTCATGCCCTCATCGGTACATGTTTGCCCTATTCATCTTCTGCTCTGCAAACACACACGCGCGCGCGCACGCGCGCGCACACACACACACACGCGCGAATTGGGTTATTGACCCAGGTGCCACAACATACTTGGTAGGTAGTTTATCACTATTAGATCACTATTCACCATATAATGGACCAATTAAGACAATTAAAATACCTAATGGTACCAAAGTTAGAGTAACACATGTTGGAATAGTGAGATTCTTTGATGATTTAGAATTAAAGAATGTTCAGTATTTCCCTGATTTACAATTCAATTTGATTTCTGTTTCACGATTAACCAAAGATGAACAAAGTATAGTAGCCTTCTTTCCTGACCACTGTCTAATGCAGGGCCTTCAGGGTGGGAGATTGAAGGTGACTGGTAGATTAGTTTTTGGATTATACATCTTACAGTTTAAACAAAAAAATGATGTTGTCAATATTGCACAAAACAATTCTGATTGTAATGATGTAGGGTTAATGCATAATAGGCTTAGGCAAGCGCCCCTATCTGTAATGAGATACTTGAATTTTGCAAAGAATAGCAAAACTAAGATGAATAAAGGATGTAATATTTGTTTTCAGGCAAACCAAACCAAACTCCCTTTCCTCCCCAATTGTTTTAAAACAAAATGATGCTTTGAACTGCTGTATATGGACGTATGGGGTCCCTATAGGACACCCACACATTCTGGCCATCTCTATTTTCTTACTATAGTGATGATTTCTCTAGAGCCACTTGGCTCTTCTTATGCAACATAAGCATGAAGTTACTGCTCATATTCAACATTTCATAGCATATGTGTTAACTCAATTTGCATTTCAAGTTAAAAGGGTTCGTAGTGATAATGGCATAGAATTCACCAACAATGATTTACGACATTATTTTTTTAACTAATGGGATAGTGCATGAAACCTCTTGTTCTTATACTCTCGAGCAAAACGGGATTGTTGAGAGGAAGCATAGAAGTCTTATGCAAATCTCTAGGGCTCTCCTCTTGCAATCACGTTTGCCTATTAAATATTAGGGTGAATGTGTTAAAATGGAAGCTTATTTGGTAAATCATATTCCTTCATGTATTTTACATTTTCAAACTCCTTATGAACAGATTTATGGCACCAAACCTTATTATCACATCTGAGAATTTTTGGGTCTCTCGCATATGCTATTGATTTAACCATTTCAGATATAGGCCACATAAGTGTAGGCTTAGGCCCAAAGGGCCTGATTGTTTGTCCTCTGTATTATATAAGTGTGGTCTCATTTGTATAATGTAAGATACATTCATATATTCAATGAAGTGGTGAGCACATGGCTCACAATATTCTACAGATTTCCTGGGTTATTCAATAGGTAGTATGAATACTGCATATGGGAACAAAAAAATTTCAGCATGGAGTAGTGAACGCAATAGTCATAAATTATCGAATGATTGGATTTCAAATTAGAGTTAACTAATTTCTGGCCAAATGACAGCATTGAAATATGCTTCAATATCATAGTTCTCAAACCTGGGCCGGACTAGCCTGTAAACCGGTTTGGTCCGTTATTTTATTTTTAAAAAATAGTTTTTTAAAATTTTTCTTTAGAATTTCATATTAATAACCCTAAAATTTTCAATTTCTCTCCGGTTTAGCCTCGGGTTAGCTCCTGTTTGACTTCGGTCTGATCTATTACCTTTGACTTAGTATCTCGGCCAGTTCAGTGGCTGGTCTAAATTTAATTATTATTGAAATACTACTCCAAACATATGGGAGTTCTTTCAACATATAGAGTTTCACATAAATAAAGTTGACAAACTTTTATGTTCCGAGTACTAACCAAGCGTATGCATATAGATAAACACAGGGTGTGGAAATGTTTGAACATCACCACTAGACTGCTATCAAAAGGATCAAAATAAAATAAAGTCCTTCCAATATATTGGAAGTTTGAGATGTCTTCAGTAATTTAAGAATGAAACAGTAAAGTCTGATGATCAATTTATCACCTATGCGCTGTATTCTCATTTACATCATGCTTTGGTCAGCACCAGAGTTTGTGCTGAGATTTATGAATATCCCCTGAAATAAAATACATATATGGAGCTATTTCATTTTTGTGTTTGTTTACCAAACAAAATGATGAATAGATGAAATCAATAAAGTAGGCAGAAAGCAGCAATAATAACTAAGTACCAAGGGTGTTTGTTTGGGACCTCCAAGAGTGCTTATTCATGTAAATCGAGGCAAAACTCTTCTCACATACTTACCTCATATACCGTAAATCACGATTGAAAAACTGCTTGTAAAAGCTTCAATCACTATTCCAAATAAGCATAGCTGTGGAAAACAACACAGAAATGGAGAGGCATGAATTGGTGATTTATCAACCCCACAATAGGCCAGAACTGCAACTCAATTCATTTGAGGGATTCCAAAGTCAGGAGAAAAAAAGGAGACATCTTTGAGAAATTATTGGGTAAATTAGTTTACAAATATATATATGAATCAAGTTAATCATGCATAAACATGTGCATGGGTACACTCTTTAAGTGACTCATATTTCTGAATTGCCATATTTATATGCATGTTTAGGATTAAGTGAGAACTACCTATGATCATTATAAGGATTAAGTGAGGACTACTTATGATCATTATAGGGCAGAGCTAGAATCATCTCCTTCATATGCCCAAACGATCCACTTATAAAAAGAAGCATTAGAAAATGAGTCTCTACTTTGTTTTAATTTTGAGAAAATTAAACCTATTTTTGTCAATATTCTTCTATAGAACTTGTGGCTCCCATATGTACAAATCAGAAATTTAAATTAATCTCATCAAAAGGTAGGTATTGAGGCCAAATAGATTGTCACGCCCTTATCTCAATTTCAACTTTTTTCAGAATATTCACGAAAAACGATATACGGTTCGGTAGGCAACACAGGAATAGCATAACTATACTGATAATATGTGTATGATTATATAAACTCCCCATAGGGGTTCGTACATGATCATTACCATCAATGTAGCCACACAGGGCTACTTGGGTATCTAAACCCATCCCAGTGAAACGGAGACACTTTCTCGTCTTCATTCCACCACAGTAATACCTTCGTATGATTCTCTTTGTTGTTCTTAGCATATCTACTGTCTTCTCCTATCTAAATTGTTGATAGGGGAGGGTGAGATTCGAGAGAATCTTAGTAGGAAACAGATACCAAAATGCATGCATGATTGATGCTATGTGTGTGACATGTTAGCTTTATCTAGATGTATGCCCTATAATGACATTTCTGCATGCTCAATGTTTCATACAACAAGACTATAGCCACAGCGAAAACAGAAATAGAGCTTCATTTATTCAAATATGCTTTACACAATCAAGTAAAGGAATCACATACATCATTACACAAGCAAAGATATCAAATATATGCAAGTAAGGTAAGTCCCCTACCTTAACCCTTCTCCGCCTTGAAACGCGTGCCTTGATCTACGTGCAAATAGCTCGGGGCTCCATATTCAATCCTACAATGTCAAATGTACTATTTAGACACTTCTATAGTGTTTCTGATGGTTATATGAGTCTATCTTGAAAAATTACTAAAATACCCTGGGGAACCCGACCGGCCCCGCTGTACTCGGTCCGACCGTACTTTTTTCGATATTTTGACATGGGTTATTCTTATATATTTTCACCCAAGGAATCCATTTCCAGACTCGGAATTATCAAATTCAATGTCAAATTATGAAATTGCCCTTGGTAGCCCTACTTTTAGGGTTTTATGGGCGTTTCCGTAATTATGCTTTCTCGGCCTTTTCCGAAAAAGTGTCCAACTGTAACCCCACCTAATTTTCCCTCCTAAATCCAATGGAACCATCAAATCATTGAAAATACAACTCTAAGGCCCTCAAACATCCTTGGGCGAAATTATGGTGTTCTCCGGGAAAAATCGGGGTTTTGCGATTTCGGCTCTGTAAACGCGTTCCTTTCTACTCCTAACCACTTTATTAACTATTCCGTTAGGTTACAACTACCATTTAGTACCAATTTTGGCAGCATAACCCCTATGCATACATTTTTCCAAAATTTAAAACAAAGGATAATCCGGCGAAATTTCACCGATTAAATTGTCTACAATAGTCAATATACAAGAGTTTGGAAGTTACCTCAAGCTTCCAATAGTTTTTCCTTGACTTGGATGAAAACCCTAGGTGTTTTAACACCAAAAGAGGAGCTTCCAAACCTTAAAGAACATAAAGGAGCAGCCTAGGATTGGAGTTATACGCGTTAGGAGCTAGATCATCGTCGGAGAAATCAGCTTACCTTATGAGTTCTCTTCTCCTTTTCTCCCAAAACCCTCTCAACTCTTTTTCTTTATTTTGGTTGCAGAATGGCGTCGAAATGCTGTAGGAGGAAGATGATATTTCTTTAATAATCTTATGCCTATGTCATTGCTTATGTCATCACAATTAGCAAATTTCCAAAATATTGACTTTGTGCACACACTTCCTATCTACATGAAAGCCCATACAATGTATGTAACTAATATTTCCCTCTTCAAGTCAGCCATATTCACGTCAGTGGTCTAAGTTTGTGCCAAAATGGGCTGATCATAATTTATCTTATAATTACAAAGTTACCATCACAAATTTTCCATTTTTGGATTTTTCAGAAATTCTGGCAGATTTCTGCACAAACTTTGAAAAATTATAACTAATTCTAGAAAAATAGAATTGGAGTGATTCCAAATCCTATATAACCCTTATTGAGTCTAGTTTCAAGGAAAAATATAGAATTTTTCTGAATGGAATCACAAAATTCCCATAATTTCAATTTTTACATACTGTTCCAGAAACTTCACAGTTTTTCTGTGCTGACTTCAAAAATTCATATCTTTTTGTATATAGCTCTAATTGAGTCATTTGACCTATCAAATTAAAGCTTAGGATGTCTAATTTCATCCTGTAAGATTTCATAATTTTTGCTCATCATTTGATCATTCAAAATCACATGACAAGCTCACTATCTCATAGGCAATTTCACCGTAAGCATAATCACTTTCTTCAAAATTAACCATTTTACTTTCTTAATATCCAAAAGATATAAGAATCATTAGGGGATAAATTTGGGCTCCTGATAAATTGAGGCTTAGCAGTCCACTTAATTTAGACTTATTCCCAAGCCTCAAACCCCAAATTTCGGGGTATTACACAGATCATTGTATATGCATTTAGTAAATCTTAGAACCTCAAGATGCAATTTTTCAATCTATAGCATCAGGACCAAGTTAACTTTAATTAATTTTAGAATTTATTTCATTGAAACACTACGTGCATAGTCCTAATGTCAATCTTGCTCTTGCTATCAATGGTCTTTTCCCCTTTCAGTTGCAGTGAAGTATGGGAAAGTGGTACAACACCCAATAGCAAGCATAAGACACAAAGTAAATATGAGGATACTGGAGCTTCTCAGGCTCTCCTTTTCACTCAAATCCTACAATAAATCCAGCAACTGTATTTATAATAAAAAGCTTCTTTGCAAGAAATTCAAGAAGTCATGATATGCAAGCAACAAAGTGAAGTTGAGAGATCATATTAAATATATAGAACAAAATTACCATCTTTCCTGACTCTCTTGTCTATTCCATCATTTTTGAACTATTTGGCATCTATATCCAAGAGTGAGATGGAAAATCTTCATCACATCATAAAAGGTGTAAAAAATATTAAGAAAAAGGAAAGCTAAGGGAAAAGACAACTTGCCTTCAAACACGTCACATTGGACTAATTCCAAACGAAAATATGGTAGCTAAGTGTCTATTTGGATTAGCAGTAGAAGCTGTTTTTCCAACGAGATTTATGGTATACGAGGTAAATACGTAAAATGAGTTTTGTCTTGACTTGTGTAAACTTACTTTTCAAACGCCAACTCAAACAGAGTCTTAAGAACACAAGTAGCACAAAATGGGGTAGTGTTCTTTTATAGTGTTTTTATTGGATAAGCCAACAAAAAGGGGCAGTGTTCTTATTTGGTCTTTTCTTTCATATCTCAAATGCTAAGCATAACTTATAATGCTGATGTGAAATCTGTCGTGCCTCTGCTTGTAATTAAATCTACAGAGACAAAGAGAAAAAGGACAATAATATGTTTGTATGCATGCATGTTAACATGGTCAACTTCAAGCAGTGTAGAAAAGAGAGACATGAGCATGGTGCATATTCCTATTTAAGGAATTGGGTTTAGTCAACTTTATAAGAGACAGTAGCAAGCTAACCATAAACTTGTTAGAAGAATTAATTGTAGTGAGACAAAATTAATTGTACAGACAGACAAAAACCACAAAGATGAAACACACTATACATAGTTACATAAGCTAATAAACATGAAAAGGAGATAAAATAAATCTAGCCTGCAAAATGTAGCTTGTAAGAAACAAATAAACATCATCAAACCTCATAGTTTCACAAATTAGGAATGACATTAGTCATATTTTGAAAGTGAAGACTAAATGTTGCTATTTGAGGTATTCAAAACAAGACTACATTGATATTACCCTTTCTGGGAATAGTAGAAAATAATCAGCATAATTAAACACAATGACCAATATTGGACAGCTACATCCTTTGCCTAGAATACGTAAAACAGAAAATCAACATTTCCATGGTCAACATAGAAGTATAAAGTAGATGTGTATCAGTTGGATACTTAAACGTGCATGAACCAACAGGTAAAACAATAAATGACAAGGAAAGTTTGTGACCACTGGACAAATGACATATTACTCACCATACAAATGTCACTACTTGGGGCTTGTTTGAGTTGGCATATAAAAAATATATTTACGCAGGTTGAAACAAAACTTCTCTCACATACTTACCTCGTATACCGTAAATCATGTTAGAAAAGTAACTTCCTCTGCTAATCCAAACAGACACTTGGATAATGCAAAATTATGGAAAGTGCTTTATTTTCCTTGGGCCCCTTGATCTAGCTAAGCCTAAGACACTTCATTTAAGGCAAAGAAGAATTCATCACTACAAGAAAAGATAAATGCATGTATTACCTCTGTCAAAACAAAGCAAAATATAAGACAAGAATGGATAATCAACCAAATGCTTTCTGATCACATTAATGACCTCTAAGCACAAAAAAGGTTACACCAGGTCATTAAAATTTAACAAATGGCTACACCACCTTTGCAAAAAATATAGTACTATGATACCTACTGCATTTATGAAAAAAAATGTAGGCAATACCCCTCTTTAGAAAATGAGTTTCTACTTTTTCATAGGTAAAAGGGCCCATATTTGTTTGGCTTTATAGCAGTTTGTAGAGGGTAATCTTAAACTTGTATTTTAATTACTCTGATTTGCTACAGATTATTCGTTATCTCACAAAAAACCAAAACCATTTGCGCTTAGTGGAAGAATGCTAATGAAGAAAACTTCCTTCACACATTAAATGGTTATTGTTATGAAAGGTTTATACCTATTACTGAAATTTATCTCCAATAGCATTGAGTCCATCATCATGTGCTTTTGAGCACCTTTCCTTAAGAATTAGATCTGTGTCACAGCAAGGGTTATATCACAGATTTTTTTTCAAGTTGCTAGCATCAGGTTCAGAATTGCCTTGACTTTATTTAATGTTAAGATGTGCTTCATCACCTTTTTCATGGACTTTAGGATTTAAACTTGCTTGTGTTATATTCATACTTCATTTTTTTCTAAAGTTCTGAGCACAAATTAGATGTTTGAGCAACATGGACACACCAACATGTAATGTACTCCTTCCATAATGTTGCAAACGAAACCTCTCACTTTTGTACATATACTAAATACAGCTAGCAGAGCAATAAAAAGCTACAATTAAGAACTATCATGGCTTTTGGATTTCTGAAGGTGTTGAGATAATTCTCCAAGTTTTTGGGGCAGGTTAGGTTATGAACAAAAAATATCATGGAAGGCAAACTCTGGTCCTCTTCCTTCAAGTACAGTATACTTGATGCATTGAATATTCTGATAAGAGACTGTCAAGCAAACAATTAAATAGCAAAGGTGGATAAAGACAAAACAATTGAAGGTTATGAGAAGTTGCAATAAACTCTGATATATAAGAACAAGAACATTACCATCAAAGCTTTCCATTTATTGTTGAGTTGCCAGATTGCAAGATGCAATTCAATTTTTTTTTTCCAACCAAAACAGTAAGCCAAAAGCATTCTGATTATGCAATTCAATTCCATGTTTTGCACAAAGAAAAGAACTCCACTTTATTATTGGCAGGTGGCAACAGATTCCAATATGGAAATAATGCAGTTTTTTTGCTCTTTTTTGAATAACTAATAAGGCTTGTTTGGGATCACGTTTGAGACTCTTAAAAGTGTTTATTCACGTAAATTGAGATAAAACTTCTCTCACATACTTACTTCGTATATCGTAAATCACGATTGAAAAGCTGCTTTTGAAAGCTTCAATTGCTGTTCTAAACAAGCACTTAAACATGTGAGTTTGTCCCTCTCCCAAATCTCAATGCTACAGCTCACACCACCCTTGACTTCACAACCACCAACGCCTTCTTGCAATAGTTACACTTACAAATGATTCAAAGGAAGATATTGTATATTTACTTGAAAGTTTTGCATTACTAAAAGGTACCTACTTACAAGACCCTGCAACAATTATAGGGCATTGGTTTAGGATTTGATAATCCATAGTATAAAGCACTGTTGTACATATTGCATTCTAAGCAAAGGTCTGCACATGGAAATCAAAAATCAAGACAACATAAAACATGCAACATTTTGCAGTATGTCAACCAAACAATAGTATTATTCATTGAACAAAAATAACAAACTCAAATACCTGGAACCATATCTTTGCTACCAACAACTTCACCAATCAACTTAATATATAGGCATAGGTGTACAATTATATGTATGCCATTTCTCTGAGAAATGTGTCCAAAAGTTTACGTACTACCGAATGTTGTGCTGCCAAGAATGTTGTTTTTTGGACCTTGTTACTGCTGCAAGAATGTTTTTTGTTTTGACCTTGTTGCTGCCAAAGTGCCAAGAATGTCAAATAACAATAAACATTAGGGTAGTTCTCCCCCAATTGCGACTTGTATATAAAAGCCTTTCAATTAAATCATGAGATTCTAAAATATAATTAAAAATAGATAAATGTAATAGTTATACAAGAAAGTTATTTTTTTAAAAAATGCCCCTATTTATGAATAGGTAAGGGATATAATAATAATGAGAAAATAATGAAAGAGAATGCATGTAGTATAATAATTAATTGAAAGTAAAATGGAAAAAAGTATATTCATTATTGAGACAAACTCAAAAAGAATCATATATTTAGAGACAAACCCATTAAAAAAAAAAGACTGTTATATATAGGAAAAGAGAGAGTGTTAGATGGTTTTGTGTGATTCCATATCATTTTATTTTGTTAGATATTTTTTTAGGCAGGCCGTGTGGTTTGTTGTCTTTTCCCTTCTTTCCCTACTTTATTAGATTTTTTTTTTCTTTTTAAAATTTTAATAAAATATTTTTTTTTTTAATTTTCAGATAATATGTTCTTTTAATATGACTAGAGTAATAAAATATAAGAACTTCATAAAAAAAAGAGTGGTGTCATTAATTTTGTAATAAAATATGAATAACAAATATGAAATAACACTAACACGGGTTGTTTTTACTATATGCATTTTAAGTTATCCTTTTAACATATTTGTTTATTTATTTACTTTTTAAATTAAATTTTAAATTTTTAAATAACTTATAATATGCCAGACGCAATTCTGTCTCGTTTAAATATATATATTTTTAATACATGTGACAATAAGAAATCATAAAATAATATAAGTGGTTATTTATACGCACAGGGTAATAAATTTCAAACTACAGCATGTTGAATGAATACACAATGCAGTGACATTTAAGTAAGAAATATCTCCAAACCGTTTAAATTTTTGAAGCAGGCTCCTCTTATAGAATACTTTTGTATAGGATGCATATAGCAGACATTAACAGCCAATGTCCAGTTCAATGGCGCGAAAAAAAATAAAAAAGTCCAGTTGGTCCAGCGGGATAAGGCATTAGATCTATAATTAGGAATAAGGGTTAGCTTGGCCTTATAGGATCGGCCTTTTAAGGACTCAGGTTTAAACAGGTTGGTTCATTTATACTCGACTTCTATAAAACCCCTAATTTATAAAGCTCTCGGCCTTACAGGACTGACCCTTTACAAGCTAGGGCTTAAGCTCTTTTTTTTTTTTGGTGACAACAGGCAGATAGGGCCTTTGGCCCCCTAACTCGGACTGCCCCCGGTATCCGGCGCCTTTTCCTGAGTCCCTGGCCTTCTAACACTAGACATTTTTAAGGAACACCCCTATAAGGTGCTTTGCACCATGGGTGGGTTCTCCCTCCCAATAAGTGCTTCTCCCAGGTTTGAACTCACGTCCGCCTGGGGAAGTGTCAGATGCCTTACCACTGCACCCCGGCACTTGTTGGTAGGGCCTAAGCTCATTTTAAATCAAATAAAATTTACTTTCAAATTTTATAATTTAATTATTATTTTACTTTAAATTGAGATACATTATTTTTAAAACTCATAAATTTCTAGTTAAAATCATTATCTAATATCTAAATTTACCTATTTTTTTTAAAGTTTAAATGAATAAATCATTGTGAAAAACCAAATAAATTAAACCATTTAATAAAATTCAATTTTTAAAAAATAAAATAAGAAATAAATATCTGTAACATCATTAATAATATAAAAATTTTAGTATTATATGAATAATTTTTAAAAAATAAAAATGCCTAAACGGGCCAGTCCTTTTAGATCCGGTTACAATCTGAGGGACAAATTTATAAGGCTGGCCCTTGTGGATAAAAAAAACCTAAACGGCCGGCTTGACGGGCTTGACCCATTTTTCCGGCTCTATTTAGATCACTTAAGCAACGTCTAGGTTCTAATCATTGAATTGTGAAGAGAGCTACTGGCTTAGAAGGGTCGCTTCTTTAAGAGCTCTACAATACCTAAATCCAGATTACTCTGGGCACGTAGAATTTCCCCAGACATCCCTATATATCCCAATGATACAGTTATTAGGTGTGGCGATTACCAGCAAGGCTTCTCAATACGCCAAGCTTTACCCACATCACAACCCAACTTCAGCGATCATTAGTTGTGTTTATCAATGGTTTTCACTCTCTGCACTACTTCGCAGTGTCTTACATGGTGACAGCGTCATGGTTAATGTGGGCTTTTGTTCATACGATGTCTTAAGCATAACCTCCTAGCTTCAGTTTGGGCTAGTGGCATGACTAGGCTCGTTCCTGAATATTATGTTTCAATTTATATTTATGTCATGTTTCAGTGAGTTACTTTGTTGGGTTTATTTCAACTGCATTGAGCTTGAGTGATTTATATTTGATTCCATAACCTGTTAGAAAAGCCCATTATACTTTCACTCAAGTTTGAATAAATTTGTTTGCCATCAATAAATTTGTTCTTTTATATAAGAAATACTTCTTTTATATAAAAAATATTTCACTTCTTTTCAACATTTTTACCATTAAATCAGCATTAATGCCTCTCTTCTGCTCTTTTTTTTTTCCATGCACATATGTATGTTTATTGAAGGCTCTTCTGTAACACCCCAAATTTTATTCACCAATATGCATTGTAATTTTTTAAAATATTCAATAAAATGAAATAGTGAATATTTATGAACTTGAAATTTGTGAAACTAGTAAATTTTCATTTTTATGAGAATTAGGCTAGAACACGTTATAGAATTTATTTTTGGGTGTTCCAAAAAGTCCATTATTAAAGCCCAAAATGGAAGAATAGTAAAGCATGTTATTTGGCTCAATATTATTATTAATTTTGGTCATGGATGAAGAAAAAGGAATAAATCCAAAAATGTAATGGAAAAATTGTAAATTTGCCAATAAAGCACAAGATTAATTAATTTCAAGTTAATTTCAATTAATTAAGGACAATAAGGGATGAATATATATTTGGAACATTCTTGGTCAAGTAAATCAAGGTTTGAAAAGGCAAGGTTGGACTTGTGCATAAATTAATTAAAGAGATTGTGAAAAATGTTAGAACAATTATTATTTTCCTTGTTCTTTGTGAATTTCGCCTATTAATAGAAAATAGGAAGGGAAATAATTACTTGGATTATGGAAATGCCAAGTGTCATTATCTTAAGGTAAGGGATTAAATTATAATTGTTAAGGATAAGCACATGCTTAATTGGATTAAAATACCATATATTGTGTACATATAGTTAAGGCTAATGGTTGAAGCCCAAACTTGGTTTATGAAGGGGACTAGGCGTCTTTTACGAGCCAAGGAGAAGAAGAAAAATTGGTTCACATGTAATGGGATTGTATGACATAAGTTGGCAAGAGATAAAGTCAAAGTACAAATGCTTATGTCATAATTCATTAAGCCATCATTTATTAATTAAGGGTTATGTAATAGAGTGGTACATGATGGGTATTAACCTAATTCTCATACATTTGAAATTTTAAGACCGGATTAATAGCCCGAGCCATTGACATGAAATTCAAGGAACTGCTTTCTATTACAAAAAGGGATACAAGATAGTAACTTATTCCTTCATACACTATGCCAATGTTTATATGATTGTGTATGCCATCTTTTGTGATTTAATTAATGAACATGGTATTTTCCGTGGAGGGCAATTTATGTATGGAGGCGTATTTAAATTTGTGTGTGGAGGCACACTTACTCGGTTGTGAGCAAGGGCCCAACTGAGATTTACGGATAGTGGGGGATTGACCCCCTAACTTATGTATACATGCCGTGATGTGATATTGTTATTAATTTGTTGCATAACTTTGGTGCGTGATATGTTTATTTTTTGCATTTTATATGAATGATTGTATGTTACTATTAAGATTCTTTTGAATCTCATCCCTTTTTCAAATAAAAATATATTTCAGTGGAAGCTAGTGGCTCTAAGGGTAAGATGGAAAATACTGAAAATTGAAGCAAATGGGTCAAGTGACGAAGCTGTTTGGTTATATTTAGTTTATTTTTGGATATTTTGGAAAAATTGTATATATTCTTTCAAACCCTACGGGGAGACTCTTGAAAGAGGCAAGCTTCATCCAAGAGAGGATGAATTGGGTGATGTGATAAATTTTTTTGTTGATGCGGTGATATGGCAATAATTATAGATAGAGTGAAGTTGAGAAGATTAGCATGCAGAGAGTTATACTGGTTTGGCCCAAAACCCAAGCTTATGTCCAATCCTCAAAGATCAAAACCTACTGAGATTTTCACTATACTTTCAAGATTCAATGGGCTCTCAGAATGCCGCAAAACAACAATCATCCTTGAATGGACTACGAGCAGAAATATTGTAACACTTAGAAATTTCTCTCCCCCTTACGACAAGTTTTATGTGCAGAAAAACTAACCTATGACCTTTTTCTCTTGCTTACGTATACAAGTATTATGAGCAACAACGCTCTCTCTTGCTTACACCTCTATAAGTCTTACGAGTAGCAACGTTCTCTACTACTTGTATCTTATAAGTCTTATGAGCAGAAAGTCCTACTAGGAATTCTCTCAACTACTTCCCTCGTAAGGATATCTACCCTCTCAAGGTCCCTGTACCTTGAGATCAAATGAAAATAGAATTTGAAGTGTATACAGACTCGTGAAGTACATATGAATATAGATACTCATGAATTTGCTTGTGTACAATATGAATATAGAGAAGATATGAATAACAGAGACTCGTGAATTTGGTTGTGTGAATTCTTGTTCTAAGTTCTTTTTTTATGGTCTTTGAAACTCTGCATTTATAGTCAGTTGATTTTGCCCGTTGAATAATAATCATTGTGGAGTGGAGCATTTTACTGTGGAACAGCATATGTACATTTGAAATCTTTGAACAAGATATCGTGGTAGGTACGTGCTTGGTTGGTCGTAATGATTTTGTCTACAGTTGTTTGACTTCCTTTGTGCCTTTCCAATTCAAATGATCAAACTCCTGTTTCACACTTGTGATATATGTTAAATGATGTTAAATAATAATAACAAGTGAAAATATAATGAATAAATAATATTAAACCATGTTCAGATTGATCACTGTAAGTCTGTTGCGTTTTGGCTTCTGACAGAGTATCACTCGAGTGTACTTTGGTCTCACTCGAGTACATCTTCATATTTCCTCTTCTGCTTCTGTTTTTGTGTTGCATTTCCACGAGATTTTGAGAGAGTGCATTTTCACACTTGCGAGTTATGTGAGTCCTCACTCGAGTACATATCCTCTTACTCGAGTGCCTCTGTATTTTGTACTATGAACCCACGTCTCTAGATAACACTCATATAATATTTTTTTAAGAGTGTGATTTTGCACTAGCAGGTGATATGGGGCCTCACTTGAGTACACTGATCCTTACTCGAGTGAAAAGTATATTCTTGTATAAGATACTCTTTCGCTTCAGCACTTGCATCAAGAATGGAGAGAGTTAGATTTCTCACTTGCGGGTGCTGAGGTATCACTCAGGTGCAAGTACTCTCCACTCAAGTACACTTGCTCTTCCATGCACTGGCTAACTCTCGGGCAAACACTTTCTATGCCTCACTTGCTTGGACTCGAGTGCAGTTTTCACTTTGAGTTTATCTTGCTCTCGGGTATACACTTCCTGTATCTCACTTGGTAGGACTCGGGTGAACTTGAGGCTATCACTCGAGTAGTGAGTCTATGCTCAAGTGCAATGATGATATCATGTCTCTGACATTACTCTTTATCAAACACTTATACGAGTGTGCCTTCATGCTCGAGTATAAATCATATCATCACTTGAGTACCATGTCCATCACTCGAGTTGTCCTCGTCTTTTTAGCTAGAGTCTACTTCTATCAAACACTTTTAGTTCAACACTCACTTGTGCTCGAGTGCAAAAGCGCTTATCACTCGAGTGTTGGCTTCTATCACTCGAGTGCATCAGTTAAAATCACAGCAATGACCTCTGAACTTTGTAAGATGCATTTGGTAATATTTTCAACCATTGCAAAACATGAGTTTCTTACTATAATAGACAATGATCTTTTGTTATCATCAAAACTTGGAATCTAACATTCTTTACCTTTTTGATGATGACAAAACCTTTGTGATGGATTTTAAAAAACTTGATTGAAGTGAAAATTTTTTAAAACACTTTCAAAATTTCCAAATTCATATTCACTAAAGTTTAGACTCTTTTTTCAGATTTTTGCATTTAACCTCATAAGTTTCCTGCAATACTTCCAATGGACACTTAAAGCCAAGATAAGTCATAGTACCATAATATTTGAACAGAAAACTTAGAAAATCATGAAAATGACCATATATTGATTAATGAACTTGCAGAGTACAATAGTAAGTTTTAATCAACATCTACCCATGAAAATTCAAATACATCCAAGTCAGAAAGAAAAAGAAAAGCTCAAAATAACATTAAACCTACCCAATACATGAAAACTACCCAATACTCCCCCCTAAACCAAAATACTCCCATATCAGACCAGAGTAGCTCAAAACCATCACATATCCTTCTCCCCTATTTTGGCAACAGCAGAAGGGGTTGAGGGAAAGTAAGATCAAATGGTGGGGTATATATCACCATGGCGGTGGATGGGTCAAATAGCTTAGGCACAAAAGGTGGAGATGATGGCTGAGGAGCAGTGGCTACAGGTGTTGAGGATGATGGCCAGTCATAAGTGACCTCAACCTGGGAATAAGGATCAATGAAAGGTACATGTGTCTGAGGCTGGGAAGGTGAAGCCGTAGTAGGAGTAAACTCTGGAGGCACCTCAGTAGAAGTAATTGAAAGATAAGTATGCAAGTAAATCTCCATGTCAGTGATTCTTCTCGACAGATCTTCTTGAGTCTTGAACATCATGTCAAAGTTGGTATTTGCCTTGTCCACCAACTTTGAGACTTATGTTTCCATCTTGTCCACCAATTTCTCATACTCACTTACCAATTCCTTTTTCATGCCTGCCACTGCTTGATTGATCACTTTGGCCAGATAGCTTGGTAGTGATGCATTTAGGAAAGATGGAGGTAGAGTTGGACCTTGTGCAGAAGACTGAGCCTCATCACCTCTCGATGGAGTGGCTTCTCACTGAGATGTGGCCTTGGTTTGACTTACTGGAAGAGTAATCCCTATATGTGTCAACTGTGTCTTACCAAATCTTTGGATGTTTGCCCTCTCAGTTCCTTCCAATTACTAAATCTTGTTATACTTTAGGATGAGAGATACGAGTTGCGGATATGGTATTGTGGCGGATCTTGATGAAGAAAATCTAAATCTTCTCATCTCGCCAAAGATAAGCTCCCCCACATTTCTTCGTTGACCAGCTAGGAAGGAGGCCAATAGATAGTAGTCTCTCTGAGCAAAATGGGTATAGTTTTTGGATTTACTGACAATGCTACGGGAGTATATATAATGAAGAGCATGAATAGAGTTAGGCATATCAACAGGTTTGAAATTGAGAGGTCCTATAGGGTCTTCTGGCGGAAGGCTTCATTAGCAGTGAGTGTGGGTAGATCGGATGGTGGTGCAACATAGCCAAAAATGTCATTTATGATAGAAGGAGATATCATAATGTTTGCCTTTAACAGTGGTGGAAATTCCTTCCTTTATCAACTCTTTGGCTCTAGTCTTTATGTTTTGGACTTTCATATTGCAGTAAAAGATTTTAACCACAGTAGGGGAATATGGAAGGTGCAAGTTCAACCAAGGATTATAGTATCTAAGGAATGGTTGAAAATCCAAACTACAATTTTTCTTCAGATAATCCAAATCCACATAAACAACAAGACGGAAAGTTCTATGAGCAAACTTATAATCATATACCTTTTGATCAAATGGCTTTAGTTCCTAAACATTGAAGCCTTATGGAGGAATTGTGTTTTGATCTTCCTCTGGAGCCTATGAAAAAAAGGAACTCCTGACTGTGAAGCAGCTTGACTAGTCTGGCCAACTTGATAAGAGCTCGAGGCACCGGCTTAGGAGGCAATCTTGCCAACCAAGGCATCGAGCTTGGACTTTTCCATTGCTTCTGGGAGCTGCATATTGAATAAGTAATCAGATGAGGAAGATTGTTGTGGTTGCTCTGTATCCTTCTTCTTTCCTCTTCCCTTTACTTTTTTTGATTACGAATGAGTGACAACCAATTCTTTAAAGACAACTCCCTTCAGTTTCTTTGGTTGAGGTTGAGCCTCCTTAGCCATCTTAGGCTTAGGATGTTGGAGTAGAAGATGGTGACGGTGTTGGAGTTGGAGATAAATGTGTTGCCGTTGGAGAATCTGAAGCACTGGTAATGGAATGAGTAGGTGAAGGCTTTGGGGATTTTGGGAAATTAGAGGAATCTTAGTTCTAACTATCTTGAATGATTCAGAATCGAATTGAGAATAGAAAGTTCAGAGCAGTGTTTGAAGAAAGATTTTCAAAAATATTCTTTGGTTAGGGCAAGAAATGGAAATTTATAATGAGTAATCTGACCTTATGAAGATGGTTGAAGAGTTGCAACATATATTTGAAGAGCTTTAAGGCGTTTAAACGGTGAGAAACAGTCGGAGGTGAAGAGGTATGGCTGTCGAGTGACGAGATGCTTTCAAGTGAGAAGAAGTACGACAGTCTGAGTTATCATGAGTCTGATATAAGCACCAACACTCAAGTGCTAACCCTAGGTGCTCGAGTGTTGTTCATACTGTACTCGAATGAGTCATTTTAGTGCTCGAGTGGCAAATAAAGAAATCTCATAAAGCATGTAAAAGCATACTTGATTTAAGTGTATCTTGTTATATTTTTCATTTTTATACTCAAATCCTCCAAGATCATTTGAGTAACCATACTTTGGACTAGGATTTGCATATATCTTTCTCTTCTGCTTGAGTGCTCTTGCTACACTTCAGGTGTGTTCATAGTCTACTCAAGTAACTAGAACCTTCACTCGAGTAAGAGCCATCCTACCCGTTGCATTTGAGTAACCTCTACTACTTTTATCTCCTCTGTTAACCCCTGTTTTACAAGCTCAAAAACAAAGTATATGATATAGTTCCACACTCGAGAATTCATCTCTGACTTGAGTGCTAAAGTGCCTTGCACTCGAGTGAGACATCCAACACTCGAGTGACAATCTTGCAAAAACATTTTCTATATACTCCGATGCCTAAATCAGTATGATTATCATCAAAACTTATATTAAACATAATAATTAACAAGAAAAACTTACAACTCATTGGGATTAATCATTCCCAATTCTCTTCGTATATATAAGAATTGATCTTTAGCTATCAGCTTTGTGAATATGTCAGCAAGTTGAAGATGCGTTGGTATGAATTCTACTTTGATATCCTTCTTTTGTACGTGATCTTGAATGAAATGATGTCAGATATCTATGTGTTTGGTCCTTGAATGTTGTACAGGATTCTTGGCCAAACTAATGGTGCTAGTGTTGTTATAGTAAATTGGTATCTCCTTTAAGTATATCCCCAAATCTTGAAGTTGTTGTTTCAACCATAGTACTTGAGAACAACAAGTTGCTGCAGCTATATATTCAACCTTCAGTGGAAGATAATGAAACAGTGTTCTACTTCTTACTAAACCATGATACTAGAGATTCTCTAAGGAATTGACATTATCCACTGGTACTTTTTCTGTCAGTTTTATATCCTCTATGATCTGAATCTGAATAGGCCATCAAATATTCGTTTCCTCTTTTTGGATATCATAGGCCAAGTTTTGCAGGGTCTCCTAGGTATTTGAAAATTCTTTTTACAGTTTTTGTATGTGATACCTTAGGAGTAGATTGATACCTTGCATATATTCCAACACTGAATTGTATATCCAGCCTGCTTGTTGTTAGATCGAGTAATGAGCCAATCATTCCTCTATATTTGGTAATGTTGAAGTCAGGACCTTTTACGTCAGCATCCAATAATGTTGTAGAGCTCATTAGAGTATTAGCTATGTTAGCATTGTCCATTCCATACTTCTTCAACAACTCTTTCAAATATTTTGTTTAAGATACAAATATCCCATTCTTCCTTTACTTAATTTGAAGTCCAAGAAAGAAGTTTAATTCTCCCATCATAGACAATTCAAACTCTCCCTGCATAAGCTTGGAAAATTCTTAACAAAGAGATTCGTTAGTAGCATCGAAGATAATATCATCAACATAAATTTAAACAATTAGAAGATCATTTTTGTTATGTTTGATAAAAAGATTTGTATATACTTTTCCTCTGACAAAGTTTTGATCAAGAAGAAACTTGCTTAGTTTTTCATACCAAGCTCTGGGTGCTTGTTGTAAACCATATAAAGCTTTCTTAAGTTTGAAAACATGATTAGGTTTTGTTTCATCTTCAAAACCAGGAGGTTGTTCTACATATACTCCTCCATAATATAACCATTTAGAAAAGCACTTTTCACATCCATTTGATAAAGTTTAAAACCTTTAATGCAAGCAAAGTCTAAAAGTACTCGTATTGCTTCCAATCTTGCCACTGGAGCATATGTTTCCTTATAATCAATGTCTTCTTCTTGATTATAGCCTTTGGCAATCAACCTTGCCTTGTTTCTCACCATGATTGCTTATTCATCAAGTTTGTTTTTGAAAACCCATTTGGTTCCTATAACCGAGTGATATTTAGGTCGAGGTACCAAATCCCAAACTTGATTCCTTTAAAATTGATTTAATTCTTCTTGTATAGCAACGGCCAATCATTGTTAGATAATGCTTCTTCAATATTAGAAGGTTCAATCTTAGAAATAAAAGCAGAAAAGTTACCTCATTAAGAATTCTATTTCTGGTTTTGACATCTTCGTCAATATCTCCAATTACAAGATCAATTGGATGATCTTTAATATGTCTCCATGCTTTTGGTTGAGCATGATCACCAACATCTTCTTTATTTTGAAAATCATTTGTTTCAATATCATTCTGATTTAAAATAGTTTTGTTTTTCTTTATCAAATTCATTTCTTCTTCATCAAAATGCTTTATCTGATAATCAAGTTCATCAAACACAACATGAATGGATTCTTCAACAATACATGTTCTTTTATTAAAAACTCTACATGCTTTACTTCTATTAGAATATCCTGGAAATAAACCTTTATCAGACTTTGAATCAAATTTACCCAAGTTTTCTTTACCGTTGCTGTGAATGCAGCACCTGCATCCAAAGATGTATAGATGAGCAAGATTTGGCTTTCTCCCTTTGTAGAGTTCATATGGTGTCTTTCCAAGTGACTTGCGAATATACACTCGATTTGAAATATAGCATGCAGTACTCATTGCATCTTCCAAGAATACTTATGACATTTATTTTTCATTGAGTATTGCCCTTGCCATTTCTGTGAGGACTCTGTTCTTCCTTTCTACTACTCCATTCTGCTGAGGCATTCTAGGTGTAGAAAAGTTGTGATCTATTCCTTCGTTGTTACATAAATCTTCAAAGAGTTGATTGTCAAATTCTTCTCCATGGTCTGTCCTGATAGAGACAATAGAAATACCTTTCTCATTTTGAACCTTCTTAGGAAACATAATAAATTTGACAAATGTTTCATCTTTTGAAGTAATAAATATAGTCCATGTAAATCTTGTAAAATCATCAACAATTACCAAAGTATATAGATTTCCTCCAAAGTTTTTTACTCTCGCTGGACCTACCAAGTCCATATGAAGTAATTGTAAGTGCTTGGATGTAGAAATCTCATATTTTATTTTGAACGAAGATTTAGTTTGTTTGCCTTTTTGACATGCCTCATAAATTATGTCGTCTTTGAATTTAAGTTTGGGAAGACCAATAACTAAATCGTTTCTAATCATTTTGTCAAGTTGGTTCATATTAACTTAAGCCAGACGCTTATGCCATAACCAACTTTCCTCTGATTTGCTAAGAAAACAATTTTCAGAAGAATTTGAATTTAAATCAATAGTATAACAGTTATCGCCCCTTTGAGCTCGGATCTTTGCCTTGATGGATTCTTTGTTAAGCGGTAGATCCTTCTTGTTTACTATCAAGCATTCTTCTGAATCAAAGATCACCTAGTTATCTTTGTCAGTGCTTTGACTCACACTCAGGAGGTTGTGGCATAATCCTTCAACGTAATATACATTATTGATTTGAACACCATTAAATTTTCCCACTTCACCAATTCCAGCAATATGTCCAGATTGGTTACCTCCAAAAGTTACCTTTCCTTCTTCTCTGGTTTCTAGCATGGCGAACTAATTTCTGTCACCAGTCATGTGTCTCGAGCATCCACTATCAATATACCACTTGTTTGCTCGTGATGCTTTGAGACATACCTAGAGTGATGTGATCAAGTTTTAGATACCCACACTTTCTTGGGTCCTTTGTGGTTAGTATGCATTACCTTTGGTACATGCATCCCTTTCAGAACCCATTTGTACGTAGCAATGACCTGTCCTTTTCTAAAATAACATGGTGAAGTATAATGTCCTTTCTTATTACAATAACTATATTTTGCAAATGGATTTGATGTATGCACAGAATTCTTAAAATATTTGAGATAAGTCCTACTACTCCTTTTCTTCTTTCCTCTGTTTTTATCTTGATCAGACTTATATCCAATTTCAGATTTATCAAAAGAGACTATGAGATTTTAGAATAACTTTATGAGTTTCACTTCCTTTAGTAAATCTTTCCACAGTGTTTATTAAATCACTTATTTTCTTATCTTTTTCTTCACATAATGTACATGATGATATGATAGTACTTTCTAACTCTCTTTCTTTTTATAAGTAACCATTTCTTTAGATACATTGATGCATTCAGTATGCAATGCATTATACTCAGACAATAATTCATCATAAGTAGTTTCAGAGTCACTTACCTCGGAATTCGATTCTTCTTCTTTGGCTACCAAGTATAGATTTGCAACTTCGCCGTTGTCGCTTTCTTCATCCGACAAGCTATCACCCCATATAGATGATATGTATGCTTTCTTCTTCTGCTTCTTCTTGTCTTTGTTTTTGAAACATTCAGATTTGATGTATCCAGGCTTTCCACATCGTAGCATACTATCTATTGTTCCTTGTTTTCTTTCTTGCTTGGTCCACCTTGATAATTCTTAAAATTCTTTTGGCCTTTTCTATAAAACTTCTTGAATTTCCTCACGATCATTCCCATATCATCATCATCAGGGACATCTTCATTTTTTGAAGACTTCTTCCTTGATAGCTTTAAGTACAACTCCTCTTTTCTTTTTATCATCAAACTCTTCTAGTTTCTTCTTGAACCTCAACTTTCCTTTATACTCAGAAAGGCTACCAAAGAGAGCAGCTACGGATCTCATTGACTTTCCTTTAGCTTCTTCGATAGCTGTTACCTTTGCTTCCTATTCTTTTGTAAGAATGTTAAGGATCTTTCTTACCAGGGAATTTTGTTCAAATGATTTCCCAAGTGCAGATAGTTGATTAACAAGATGAGTATATCTGAGTTCGAATTCTGAGATTCTTTCTCTAGGTTTCATACAAAATAAATCATACTCTGTAATTAGAGTACTGAATTTATTTTCTTTGATTCCGGATGTGCCTTCGTGAGCGATCTCAAGAGCAACCCATATATCTTTGGCTGTTAGTAGTGTGCTGATTCGGAAATATTCCTTTTGACTGAGGGTACTCTATATCATTAAAATAGCTTTGCTGTTTAACGTTACTAACCTCTTGTCATCTTCGTCAAACACCTCTGGGCTCTTTTTAATGACTTTATCTTCTATTTTCTTCATTGGAACATAGTCACCGTCTTGTATCACATTCCATAGACTGTATTCGTTAGCCATCATGAACACTCTAAACTTAGCTTTCCAGAAGAAAAATGTTCTCCAGCAAAACCAGGAGGTATAGTAATAGAAGCTTTGTCTGGAAGGATGTTCTTACCCATTATTGCCATTTATCAGATCTTTCTCAAGCTGTTAGGCTCTTCGGAGAAAACCTTGCTCTAATACTAAATGAAATAGGCAAACTTCACCTAAGAGTGGGATGAATTGGGTGCTGTGATAAATTTTTTGGTTGATGTGGTGATATGACAATAACTGTAGATAAATTAGAGTTGAGAAGATTAGCACATAGAGAGTTATACTGGTTAGGTCCAAAACCCAGGCCTACGTCCAGTCCTCAGAGATCAAGACCTATTGAGATTTTCACTATACTTCCAAGATTCAATGGGCTCTCAAAACGCCGCAAAACAACAATTGTCCTTGAATGGACTACGAGCAAAAATATTCTAACACTTAGAAATTTATCTCCCCCTTACGACAAGTCTTATGTGCAAAAAAACAAACCTATGATCTTTCTCTCTTGCTTACGTATATAAGTATTATGAGCAGCAATGTTCTCTCCTGCTTACACCTCTGTAAGTCTTACGAGCAGCAACGTTCTCTACTACTTGTATCTTGTAAGTCTTATGAGCATAAATTCCTACTAGGAATTCTCTCAACTGCTTCCCTTGTAAGGATATCTACCCTCTCAAGGTCCGTGTACCTTGAGATCAAATGAAAATAGAATTTGAAGTGTATACAGACTTTCTCATAGAGAAAATATGATAAACATTGAAGTACAATATGAATATAGAGAAGATATGAATAACATAGACTCATGAATTTGGTTGTGTGAATTCTTGTTCTGAGTTCTTTTTTTATGGTCTCTAAAGCTCTGCATTTATAGTCAGTTGATTTTGCCCGTTGAATAATAATCATTGTGGAGCGGAGCATTTTACTGTGGAACAGCATATGTACGTTTGAAATCTTTGAACAAGATATCGTGGTAGGTACGTGCTTGGTTGGTCGTAATGATTTTGTCTACCGTTGTTTGACTTCCTCTGTGCCATTCCAATTCAAATGATCAAACTCCTGTTTCACACTTGTGATATATGTTAAATGATGTTAAATAATAATAACAAGTGAAAATATAATGAATAAATAATATTAAACCATGTTCAGATTGATCACTGTAAGTTTGTTGCAGTTTGGCTTCTGACAGAGTATCACTCGAGTGTACTTTGGTCTCACTCGAGTACATCTTCATATTTCCTCTTCTGCTTCTGTTTCTGTGTTGCACTTCCACGAGATTTTGAGAGAGTGCATTTTCACACTTGTGAGTGATGTGGGTCCTCATTCGAGTACATATCCTCTTACTTGAGTGCCTCTGTATTTTGTACTATGAACCCACGTCTCTGGATAACACTCATATAATATTTTTTTAAGAGTGTGATTTTGCACTAGCAGATGATATGGGGCCTCACTTGAGTACACTGATCCTTACTCGAGTGAAAAGTATATTCTTGTATAAGATACTCTTTCACTTCAGCACTTGCATCAAGAATGGAGAGAGTTAGATTTCTCACTCGAGGGTGCTGAGGTATCACTCAGTTGCAGGTACTCTCCACTCAGGTACACTTGCTCTTCCATGCACCGACTGACTCTCGGGCAAACACTTTCTATGCCTCACTTGCTCGGACTCAAGTACAGTTTTTACTTTGAGTTTATCTTGCTCTCGAGTATACATTTCCTGTACCTGACTTGGTAGGACTCGGGTGAACTTGAGGCTATCACTCGAGTAGTGAGTCTGTGCTCGAGTGCAATGATGATATCCTGTCTCTGACATTACTCTTTGTTAAACACTTGCAAGAGTATGCCTTCATGCTCGAGTACAAATCATATGATCACTTAAGTACTGTGTCCATCACTTGAGTTGTCCTAGTATTTTTAGCTAGAGTATGCTTTTATCAAACACTTTCAGTTCAACAATCGCTTGTACTCGAGTACAAAAGTGCTTATCACTCGAGTGCTGGCTTCCAGCACTCGAGTGCATCAGTTAAAATCACAGCAATGACCTCTGAACTTTTTAAGATGCATTTGGTAACATTTTCAACCATTGCAAAACATGAGTTTCTTACCACAACACATAATGATCTTTTGTTATCATCAAAACTTGGAATCTAACAACTCTTGTATGTAAACAAGTACTTTTTATCAATATAATTGTGCTATTTTTGTATGTCGGTGAAACTGTGCCTTTATCACTTTGTGTATATCGAAATGCTAAGGGGTTTGACAAATCCTATTTGAGATACTGTTGGCTATTAAATGCGGGCACTTTTCTCAATAGGGATTCAAATATTGATTCATCATATTGTGAAGTACTAGTCCCTTCCAATAGACCCAAGCCCTATTGGTTTCTCTTTTACTCTTTTTAATATGCCTTCAGTGACATTATTGAAAAGTACATTTGTCAACTTGAGTTTTTTTGACGGGCTAGTCTTTTAGCCCAAAAGTTACATTGACCAAGAAATATTATACATGCCCAAAATGATGGGCCCAATTCTCTGGCTTTTGTGAAATTTGGGAAATCCAATATATATGTATATACGAGGATATGTAGATTTTTAATAAACAATATAAATCATAATTACCAATGGGGATTGAGTCTAACTGACGGGGCTAGTCTCTCATAACGTGACAAACTAAGATTCAAATCCCCGTTAAGAGAAATATCCACATTTAGTGTCCAACAATATCTTGAATAGGATTGTCTATAGTAGGAGGATACCTATACTCAGTAAAAAAGATATAAATCATAATTATAATCATATTAAAAATATACTAATTGAAATTTGAAAATATTTTTTAGTAAATAAACGTTGTAACCAAAAGATGAATGCTCTACGAGACTGATGAGCATGGCAATTATAATGTATTCTGTTATGATGTTACCATGATTCTCTTTATTATCTTTGAACCATCTTTTATATAAACTGCATTTGTTTGTTCTATATCTTTGTTTGTTGCTTTCGTTTTATGTTTGACCTCTTCTTAAAGATATACTACCTCTTATTCTAAATATACGATTTAGTTGACTTTTTTGGAGAGATTAAGGAAGATAATTAAATTACTTTAAAGTATTTATAATTTTATTTTTTTCTCCAAACTAATTTATCTTACTTATAAACATATATATAATCTAATGATACATAATATATGATATGATTAAGTAACTTATTTAGTGTTTTTAATTTCTTTAAAAAAATGATTAACTGGCTCTTATATTTAAGACCGAAGGGAGTAGCTTGATGTTGTTTCCACTATAACTTCTGTGACTTTGCACGTCCCCTATAATTGAGTTGTTAAAAAAAGTGGATAAAAGATACTCCCTTTTATCCTTAATATAAGACATATTTTGGGAGTTGATCTCGGTCCTAATTAAATATATATAAGACATTGTTTTCATATTTCTCAATGTTTTTCTAATTTACCCCTATTGACGCCCCTCAACAATAACCAAGGAAGAGATGGAATTAAGGAAAATGACTAAGTTATTTTCAAAAATACATGTCATATTAACTAACTAAACTAACTTTCTTAATCTAATCAAATTAGATAAATATGTTTTATATTAGAGATGGAAGGGAGTATATCTTCATTCTAAGAAATGGCAATACCTATATCTTGATAGAAGATATATAGGAAGTTTGAGCTCATGACTTCCTTTATCCTCCTAGACGATTAGTATGTCTTACCTTCACTTGGTCCTGCAATCTTTTGTGACTCAATATATCTTTTCTTCATATACAAAATTGTAAGTTCCAAGATCTAAAACTTCTAATATTACTTGTCAAGAAGATACATTTTATTTTGTGAATCTCAATGTGTTTGGATATCCATTCTTAGTTTCAAATAAGTAATGGATTTGAGGGCTGTAATAAGACTTCGGTTAGAATATACCTAATCCACCCTTAATGGATTATGGTTTAAGCCCAATAACATGAAGATCAAACTATAAATAATAACAAAATTTGGGTCGATAACTGTAATAGCGTTGTTGAATCAATTCAATAGGCTTTAGGAAAATGATAACTAAATACCATTTCAACTTCCAAAACTAAAAAAGTCTCTTAACACATGCAAAGGATAGAGAAGGGATGGGGTGGAAATCTGGGTTTTTCATGTTTGGGAGAAAAGACCAAAAAACCCTGCATTACTCAATTCTTTTACACATATTGTCAATACTTATGGATTTTGTCAAAAACATTACTCTTTTAGTTAATCTCATTACTCAATTAGTCACAATTCAAAACTCTTTGTCAATCCTTTTATAGATTTTGTTAAAACCATTACGTATTTTATCAAAATCATTATTCTTTTAATTAATCTCATTATTCAATTAGTCATAACCTAAAACTCTTTATAAATCTTTTTACACATTTTGGCAGTACTGATTTATTTTGTCAAAACCATTACAGATCTTATCAAAACTATTGCTCTTTTAGTTAATCCTGTAAGAAGCAATTCAATTTCAAAACCAAATACTAAAAAGATATTTTTTTGCTTCCGGTGAACCAAATACTAGAACCACAACAGAAATTCTAGAAAGCCAAATACCAAAACCAGTAGAGAGGGGAAGAACAATGAATCCTTTTGCTTCTTGTATTTTAAAGCCCGGATTTTTTTATAAAAAACACCGTCCCCTCTTTGCGACTATAGCCCTTCAAATCCACATATAGATCGGACTTTGAACTTGTGTTGGAAGCTAGATCAAACTTCAAACTTGCAATGAAAGCTTTGGCAGCGACGGTGTCCCTATCGACGACGATGACAAGCATAGAAGGGGAAAGCATGGGGATGTCGAGAGGGAAGAGTTCGATCGGAAAAGGAGAGAGGAGAGAGAGGGAGGTAGAGAGGGAAGAGAGAAATAGAAAGAAGAAAGGGAGGGCATTTTAGTAAAAACACATAAACTTCAAAATTTTATAATCCTACCAGATGACCTTACTGTCTTTTTCAAGTGTTAACAGACTTTTCTGGGTTTTGAAAGTTCACATGATATTTATTTATCTTTTTCCCAAAGCCCTTTTGATGAGAAATGAGTACATATTAATGAAGAAGCACGTGAAATACTATATTGCATAAATGTTCAGGGTTACGCGACATGATACACAAAAACTATTTGTCTTCCCTTTGGAATTTATTTCTCTTCTTCTTATATGTGGTGTATTTGCTGTGCGCCTATAATCATGTCCGTAACTGTGATCCAGTTAATGTGGGTAATTAGAGATAAATAGTCGCACTCCAGATTTGCCCGAAATTCTTACAACTTGTGTATCCAAACTAAAGATGGTGATAACAGATGAAAGAGGACTTTCAAATCAGAATTATTGTTTCATAGTTTACCAACTTAACTTGTCTATGATGTGGTCTGATATTTCTCATGGCACCTATAACAGTTTGTAGTGTATCTAGCATATCCTTGATTTTTTAAATGGAAGTCTACTAGTATAGTGGCACACTTTTCGTTATGGCATAGGTGCTTGACCCTGTTCTTTCTGAAACAATTGTTATTAGCAAAAGTAAGGGGCTTTATGGTTCCTGCCTAACATTTTAACAGTAGGGACAATTAAGCATTGAACATATATAGTGCCCATTGAGTTGAGGAAGCTATGTGGCGCACACTATGACTCACATCGTGCTGATGATCGATACTTGATTATTTTATCTCAGTTGAGGTTTATAAATAGTACCTTTTGATTTGTTGATAGTTATTTGGTATATGTAGGTGGAATTAAGTAGGATATGCACATTTAATTTATTCAGCTCCTTTTCCCATAATATTCTTTTCGGGTCCTCATCATTACCTATAATGGTAGCACAAATGTTTGTGAGGGGCTTGTTTTTCTGACCAGAGTAGGCCAGACTGATAGGAACTCAAATTTTGGCCCGATTTCGGTCATGGGATTATTCTGCCTCATTGAGCTTATTCAACCAATTAGAGTGAGTTGTCTCCATTGTGACCCAAACAAATTAGATATCAAAAGAAAGAAAGAAAGAAAGCAACTTGTTCAATTTGATTTTGTGGTTAATTTGTGACACGTCATGAGTTTGGAGAGGGGTGTGGGGTGAACCACAAAGTCGTAGGATATTGGTGGATTTATGTCTGATTTTGGGTCGAAATTAAGAAATATAATTGGGTTGCGCCCCTACTACTAGCTTAAGTATCTAACATGATAGTTAATGCTCCGTTCCTAAAATTTGATGTCGAACTCTGCATGGTTCGAATACCGCTTCCACCCAAATAGGTTATAAGAGGCGGAATGAAATGTCCTGGGTTTGGGGATGGGTGTAGATCGGGTTGGGAGATGGGACATGTTCATTGTGGAGCTTACTGCAAACTTGGAATCTTGCATTGTGAGTGAAATTTTGAGTATTATATTGCTCTTATTTTTCTGGCTTTGCCAAGAAGTATATTTAAATTTACCTTCTTAAAGTGGTTTTGGTTATTAGTAGAAGTCATTTGATTTGATGGCTACATGGATAGTCTAATGATCTTCTCATGGATTCGGGCTAGGACCTATTTTTGTTCTCTTTGAGTTGAAACTATACCAATATCTGTCATCAGGATGTTGACAGATTATCGGTTGAAGGTGTTTATAACTTCAATTTGGTTGGATTTATTTACTCAAAAATTGAATTGAACCAAACTTATACTAAGAAGTCAAATGAAAGAAAGCAACTTGTTCAATTTGGTCTTGTGGTTAATTAATCTGACTCGATTCGCACAATTTGATTTTTGTAATGTTAACGTTTTTAGTTTTTGGTCAATATTTAAAAAGAAACTCTAATTTACATATTCTTCAGGTTCATTTTCGCCTATATTCTACCTCTTTAAAATATTATTGTCTCCAAACAATCGATTACATTTAATCAAGGACCCTGCTTTACAATTTTTACCTTAAAGGACAAAATAACTGATGAAATTGAAAATGGTACCCCCTCCGTTTCTTAATATATGGTATATTTAGGGAGTTAATCTCATTTCTAAGTTAAGAGCTATTTTTCACATTTGTCAATATTTTTTTAAGTTACCTTGTTGATTCTTCCTTAACAATAAACAAGGAGCCAGGAGAGAGAATGAGAGAATTAAGAAAAATGTTTAGGATGTTTTAAAAAATATGCTTAAGGATATGAGGGAGTAGTATAGTTTGAACCAGTACATTATTACATATTTTTTATTTTTGAGGTAACCTTATTTAGTGTCAACTTTATTTTAGACTATGGTTCCTTTTTCAATTTTCACTACTTCTTGACTTGCTCTCTCTCCGTGACAAATTAAAGTATATTACTCTTTCAGTCTTTAATATAAGACATATTTATGGAGTTAATCTTGATCTTAAATAGAAGACAAAATTTTCATATTTGTCAACAATTTCCTAATTTACCTCTATTGATGTTCTCTCAATAATAATTAAAGAGGAGAGGGAAGAAGGAATTAAAGGAAGATGATTAGGATGTATTAAAAAATACATATTATATTAACTAACTTGACTAGCATCATTAATCTAATCAAATTAGGTAAATATGTCATATATTAAGGAGCAGAGGGAGTATTTTCCTTTCCTTCTTCTTTACCGTTTAATTTAAAAGTGCAACATTCATGATTGTTCTAATTTTAATGAGTCATGCATTTAAATTTTCATTCCTCCACCCATCCACCCCTAAAAAGTACAGATTTAAAACCTCTAATTTTGAGAGGCTGGCGTGTAAGGAAATATCAGGTTCATGAACAAGCACAAGATTTTGGTTTCATAGTCGCAATGCGAGATGGTGATTGGTCATGGAGGTTTTTTGCACTAAACAGTGTACAGCACACTCTTACTCATGTGTCTGTCATATCTTCGTCACAAGGCATTGGAATAGTGTGATCATCTTGTAGGATTCTCCTGTCTCCATAAACTTGCCATGGTGGCCAACGTAATTATAATAAGTTTACAATTTAAACAATATAAAATATTTGATTTAAGAATATATGTGTGTGCGTGTGCGTGTGTGATTTGGTAATTAAGAAATATTGGGTGTCACTACACATCATTAGTGATTTTTGAACGTACGGTATCTAAATAGTGGTATAATTAAAGCATAATAGTTTAGCTAAGTGTGTGTGTGTGTGTGTATTAAATTACATTCAAATATATATTTTTTTGTCATGATATGAGATTACATAGATCAAATACCAATTGTTGAGTTTGGCAGATATGCATGAATAATGACGTTGAATATAATAACTATCACATAACATGGCCTACGTGGCATGCCCTCAGCCATCCTAAATTGCGATCACATTAGTACATTACTCATGCATCACCGTGCATTACGGCCTCTTGTCACATTATATGCTGTCCTATTGGAGCAGTTTGAGTAGAAACTTTTGTGTAGATTTAATCTTATATTGGCATTTTAATTTGATGGCTTGTTTAGGGCTTAGTCCTAGTATGGAGCTCACCGCTTGCTGTTGGTGATCTGAAGGGTATAGGCTCAAATTTGGTAAACAACCTCTCCATTTATGGGGATAAGATTACATGCAACTATCCTCCCTAGACCCCATTTATGATTTTGGTTGTAGTATGGAACTCACCTATTGCTACCACATTGTAACGATATCTCTTAATTACCATATCATTAATTTTCAAATCAAGTAAAACATTAAGTATCACAAAATACAACATATTATGGACCTCCACCCACAGTACAAATCCCAGTATATAGCGAAGTATTCAACTTATACAACGTAAACCAAAAAGGCCCTTAAGTTTAGCAATATACATTATGCTTATGTAACTAAACGAAACATACGATTGATATCAAATAAAGTCTCGTTTACCTTCCCCTTGGTAGCACCACCTGACCTCTCGCTTGAAAAATTTTAAATATCGATAGGGTAAGTCACATGGACTTAGTAACCACAATTCCATTTAACAAGTATGCAGTGAATGATTATAAGATAATTAAGCGGGCAAAATATATATTCATATAACCTAAAGTTTAATATTCCCAAAACATTTTTATTTCAAGAAAACCATTCAATATGCATAAAACTCCCCCAACCATCCTTATAACCTCCTTAATCGCTGACAGAACCCATGAGCTACAACATATAAATATATAATACGATTAGTCTCTATGACAAGACTACACCAAGCTCTCCAATAATAAGATATAACCCGACCAAAGGCTACAGAACTCATATCAGATCATAGATTCCCTTTCCGTTGAAAATGGAAAGGTGTCACCTGACCCTTGAGCTGACCTTTAACCCGGCCAAAGGAAAGGGTGATATCAAGGGCTCTGAGAATGCCAAAGTCATCCACTGTACACACGGTGACTGCTATACCACGTGGTATAAAAGAATCAAATCTCTCCTCAATCACAACTCACCACATCCAACATCTCAACATCACAATCTTCAATATCAATAATTTATTCATATATTTCATATTTAATGCTATGCATCATCAATCATTCAAATAAATCATTCCGGCCCACTTAACTAAAAAATTACTAAAAACATGATTACTGTCATTGTACATTTTTTCATATATAAATTACTATAACATATTTATAGCAATTAAAATACCAACATACGCCTATAATCATTTCAACAAGCATACATGACAAATTGGAAAGTGATTACCTCAAGTTCTTCACATAACTAAACTTGAGAGAATTTAACTCCAACAAGCTAAATTCAAATTCACTCTACAATAAATATATTTATTTACATGTTAATATAATTTATAATAATTGTTAACTAATACAAAATAGCAAATAATAATCCCCATAATTGGCCCAATCCTCTTAAAAATAACAACAATTTATCTATTACTCAAATTCCTTTTAAATCAAAATTTCTAAAATTTCTTAACTCTATTTCACTCAATAAAATATTTAATAACTATAATTCTCTAACTATAATATTAAATCATAATTTATAATTTCACATAACTCAAGATTTGCAAAACTAAACCTATTAAAATTTCAATAATACTTCCAATAACTCAAATAAATTGTTTAATCCAAATTTAATAGGTCAAAAAACGTTCCTAAAGCATAATTTATGATTTATTTAAGAAAAAATTAATTAATAAAATCATAAAACACCCAAATGGTAAATCTAAACCGATTAAAATCAACTATTATTTATTCTCTACATATCTATAACCATCTTTTGTAAAAACTCAAAATTCTTCCAAAATCCTAACCCCAAAATTCTCGCTAATTAGTATAATATTACCACCAATAGAAAGATAAAAATATGTAGAACAACTTTTATGAAGAAAGTTTGATAAGAAAAAGTGATTTTAAGTACCAAAATTATCATAAATTTAGAATCCAACCTGTTAAAAGTGCATTCGCTCTCCGCTCGCCTGCTCATGAAATTGAATGAGAGGTGTGAAGGAAAAGGGTATTAATAATACCCTCCCGTCACTTTTTCTTTTAAAACGGGTCCCACATGTTTTTTTTCAAAAAAAAAAAAGCTACCAACATTTTTCTAAAAAAAAAAATATTACACATATGATCTAAAAGTCACGGATCTAAATCCCATAGGTAACCTCTCTATTTGTGGAGGCAAGGCTATGCATGTAATTTATTTCTTCTCAGACCTCATCACTTGGTGGAGAGCCTTATGGATCAAGCCGCTTTCAGTGTTTTGATAGCTTGTTTAAGGTTTAGTCCTGGTATGGAGCTCATCGATTGCTGTTGGTGATCTCGAGGACACATGTTCAAATCTCATAAACAACCTCTCCACTTATAGAAATAAGATTATATGCATCTATATCCTCACTAGACCCCACTTAGGGTTTGGTTGTAGTATGGAGCTCACTTGTTGCTATCATGTGATCTGAAAGTTACAGGTTCAAATCCCATAGATAATCTCTCCGTTTGTAAAGGCAAGGCTATGCATGTAATTTATTCCTTCACATACCTCACCATACTTGGTGAGGAGCCTTATGCATCAAGCCCGCTTTTGGTGTTTTGATGGCTTGTTTAGTCTCGGTCTTAAACTTTGTCTTTGAAATCAATTTTCCAGCTAGTTTCTAATGCAAAATCTATAATTGAAAAAAAAAATGTAGTGTGCATATGTTGTATATTTGTGTACTTTACTAGTGTGGTGGCGTCATTATCAGAGTGGGCTTACTTAAGGAAGGGCATTGGCCACTTTGGTTATTCTTTTCTTGCAAGTCATGCAAACTGCTAAACCTTAGTGACATTTGAACTGAATTTGATTTTGATAGATTATGCATCGATCAAAGAGGAATATTTACGTTAATGGTGATCCAGGCACTTGGAATATATATTTCTATATAAATATATATGGACATATATTTCTTGTTATTCCTTTATAATAATATTTTTAGAATACTACTGGTTGTTTTTGTATGAAGTTCTTTCTATATACTGATCTACTATGAAACTCTCGTAAAATTTTAATTAAAGCGAGAATGCAATAAAGAGTGAAAATTTGATTTTCACCCCACTTTTCATTGTATCTTTTTTTGAATCCTATAAAATTTTTATAATTAAAAACCTTGAGAATTCTAGATTTATTAACCGTTAGGATTGCTCCACAAAAATTTTGTGATGATTAATTAATAGGATGTTCATGATAGTTCTAAGTTGTGCCAATCAATCGTAGCCATGGATCCTGCAAGCTCCAATAACTTAATTGTGCTTGAAATAGACCAATAATGAAGATTCTAAAACTATCTACATCATTCAGGATATCCTTGTCAACCATATATTCCTTAAAAACTCTCGTGTTTCTAATTATATATATTCTACGTCAGAGAGAAGACTAGCAATTTTGTTTGTTCCAATTTGACCATTAAAGATATATATATATATATATATATATATATATATATATAGTTACATTCTTTTCAAGGAAATTATAGTAGATATGGATCTAGCTTTGCCCAGAAACCGACCTTCACAATCCATAATTATAAGCTGACGTAGAATACCAGATATCATTCAGAATAGGGCAGTTACCATGACAACTTCAATATTTTTGTGTGTTTGTTCTCCTTTTATTTCAAGTCATAAACTATTAGAGCTGCTATACATTTTAGCTAGGTCATAAACTACTAGAGGTGGTAGTTTTTTTTTTTTTTCTTGGAATAATTAATGTATAAGTCCTTATATTGTCAATCAATTTTTAATCAGGTCCTTAAAGGTTTTTTTCTTTTTTCTTTTTTACCAAATCCTTATACTTTCATTTGTTTTGAATCAAGTAATTCCTATAGTTTTTTATCTTTTAATTAGGTCCTTATAGTTTCATATTATTTTTTAATTAGCTCCCTATAATTTTTTATTCTTTTTTTATTTATCCTATAAATTCTAATAATATTCTTATATTTTTATAGTCTAATAATATTATTATAAAAATATAAAATATAATATTGTTAAGTATAATATGTTTTAATATTATAGTATAATAATAATATTCTGTAAATAATAAGTTATTCTAATAATTTTATTTTAACATTCTTTCAAAATTTTCAAACTAAACATATATTTATATTATTTATTTTATAACTCTAACTTTATTTATTCGTATAATCATAAAATTTGAATCATAAAAATAATTTTTTCTTAAAATAGAATCAAGGGAAAATCTCAGAAAAATACCTCCGAAATAGGGAAATTCTAATTCAGTACTCTGAATTCCAAAATCCTGTATCAGTACCGTGTCAGTTTGGATGAACAATGCAGGGGGCGCCAAAAGACGATTTTGCCCTTCAGCCCTAATTCTCGCCACTTCAGAATAACAAGACAAGGCTCTTAATTAACAACTCCATATTCTTGATTAACAACCTCACTTTATTCTTTCACATATTTGCATCTCAAAAATATAGTGTTGTTAATGTAAAATACAGTGTTGTTAATAAAGAAAGAGGTGTTGTTATTGCCCTTGAAACTTAAATTACGAAGTTGTAAAATAAGAAATGGGAGTTGTTAATGTAGAATATGGTGTTATTAATAACAAGACCGATGTTATTATTGTGAAAGTAAAAAGATGAAACCGGAGTTGTTAATCAAGAATACGAAGTTGTTAATTAAGAGCCTCGTGTTGTTATTTTGAAGTGGCAATAATGAGGGCTGAAGGGCAAAATCGTCTTTTGGCACCCCTGCACTGTTCATCCGTATTGACATGGTACTGATCCATGATTTTGGAATTCGGAGTACTGAATCGGAATTTCCCTATTTCGGAGGTGTTTTTCTGGGATTTTCTCTAGAATCAAACTATAATTAAACATTTTTATTATATTAATTATTTATATAAAAATTTATTATATTAATAAATTTTTATAGTTATTAATTTGAATTTATATTTTAATGTTATTTTTTTATTTACTTTTAAATTAACTTGATAAATAAAAAACTATAGGGACCTGATTAAAAATCATATGAAACTTTAAGATTTAATAAAAAGAAAAAAAAACTTTAAGGACCTGATTAAAAATAAATGAAGATATAAGGACGCAATAAAAAGAAAAAAAAACTATAGGGACCCAATTAAAAATTGGTTGAAACTATGAGGACTTGTAGACTAATTATTCTTTTTTTCTTTAATTAAATAGACATGCATTAATAGCTTGAGATTATAAGCGGGATGGAATCCGTGACCTTCTACTTTAGATAGGGAGCTCTCATGTCACTAGTCTACAAATTACTCCCTTCGGTTGTTTTTATGAGGAACAACTACTAAAATCACACAATTCAAAATATTAGTTAAAAGTAATAAATGTGTAACTTTTGTACCATTCTTCCCAATATACCCCTGTTTAAAAAAATGTACATGAGAGATAATGGATGGAAATTTATTATAGAGATATAATATATGATATATATTTAATGAAGGTAAAAATGGGGGAAAAAATAGTTCAAATTTTTAGACAAATATGATTTATTCCTTATATTAAGAATCACTCCTACAGAAGAGAATGCTTCTTATAAAAAAGACAGGAGGAAATAGTAGTTTCAATACCACCGCCAACAACAACAAGCATTATTCTACTGAGTGGGGTCAACTATATGAATAACATGATGTCATTTTACTCTATTAGCAATCAAATCTTTAGATATATTTCTAAGTCTTTTTTTGTTGTTATCTTCGATCTTTATCTACCTCTTTTCATATGATTTCATAATATCTTATCTATGTTGGAAATTGCTTTGAACATTATTAATTTAATGAAATTTCTCCATTCTGTTATCATCATATTATTTGCGTGTTAACTATGATAATTGTATCCTTGGATAAATCATAAAGATTATCCTAAAATGTCCCTGGTCAGTCATCTATGCGGGAGCAAAGATGAAATAAGACCAGTATGACTTTGACAAGATATGAAGATACGAATCAAAATCTTAGGCACTTGTAAGAGTACAAGGTGTTGGACCGACCCACTATGAGAAAGCTACATGGATCAAGTCATAAGCTTTTCTCATATATAACCACGTCATAATGCCCTTAGACTTGAGGTCATTATGGATTCCTATATGAGAGTTGCTAAGCTTTAAACTAGTCAAAAGTCACTTTTGACCGGGTGATGATAAAGGCTATGATCGGGTTTGATGGTTTTTCATGCAGAATAATATGAATGATCAAAATAGAATTTGTCCCTCACATTAATAAAGAGATATTACTGGGTCCCTCGATGAGTGAGTCTGAGAAATGTATGACCATACTACGATGGAAAGGAGTTTCCATTTCTATTGTCAAGCTACTCAGGAATTGAGAAAGTAATGGTCAGGAACAAGAGGATGACATTATCCATGCCTCATCCTTGACCAATATATCGTGTGACAAAAGGGACGTGACATGGTTGTATGACAGGTTGCATCGTGTTAATGATCCTCATATGAATTGAGTAGTCATAATGTTTTGCTAGAGGCCGCTTGTGACTTGTGGGTTAATACAGTTATTGGCCCACTTCCAACTTCATATGGGCCTACAAGGTCGCACACAAAAATGGCCCAACACGAGATAATGTTTAATTTAGGGTGGACAAATTTTATATTTATATATATATAATATAATATAAAAATTCGTTAATAATATTATATAGATATGTATTTTCGAAATACATATTATATATATGTATATATGTATATATACATATATTATATGATACTATTATATTGTGTTAATTTTAAATTTAATTTATTAACATATAATAAATTTAATAACTAACATGATAGAGATATAGTATCTCAGATTTAATTTATGAAGATAAATTAAATCTAATGGCTCTTTATTTGGATTAAATAAATTGGTTAAATTAAAACTGTTAGACAGATTTAATTTAAATTGAATTTATTTAATTAGCTTGTCAAGATAATTAATTGTTAATTAATTTCAAAATTAATAAGGATTAATTTTGAAATTCAAATATAGCCCTCATAGGCTATAAACTTGATAGAGCAGATAGACTCATACACACATGAGAATTCAGAGCCGCAAGGGAAACCCTATGAGACATTGGAGGCGCTAGAACGCAGTCTCTATTGGAGAGCATTCGTGTGAATACCGGTAGAGGGAGTGGACCTAACGTGTTGGCTCCTAGAGATCATGAAAACCCTAAGTTAAAAAGGTACGAGTTCTTTCTAACCAGATTTAAACGCCATTGATATAGATCCTTGATTAGAATCGGTAAAATTTTAAAATTCTTCCGCTGTGCCTGCCGATCCTAACAATCTACCCTCCTTACTAGCTCGCCTTCAATGGCCTTATCCCTCTAGCTAATAGTTTCAATATCAATTTTTAAAAATTTGCATCAATTGGAGATAGATCACATCACATGAATGAGAAAGTAATGGATTGCAATCTTAAACTTTATAGAAAGATGTCCACTGTCCCCCTCCCCCCTTCTTTTTTTGTGGTTAAGTCAAGAATGCACCTACCCTATTTATGCGGTTAGATGGTTGAGGTTCCATTATCAAAGAGAGGTAGCTAATTGGATCAACAAAATCAAGTGAATAATCATTTGAAAGTGAATAATTGTAATTGGCTTGAAGAAATTAAATTCACCAATGGCCCTATATATATATCACTTTTAACTTTCACCAATTAAAAGGGCTTTCTGTTAACCTTTTGTCTTTTGCCCAGTGCCTATATTATGCTATAACTCAAAATCACCATGAGTGAAATGATGCCATTACGATACTACTTCCTTTTGTCCTTACTATAAAGCATATTTACTTAATTTGAATAGATTTAAAAAAGTTAATTGAGTTAGATAATATAATTTGTATTTTTTGAAATACCTTAGCCATCTTCCTCAATTTCCCCCCTAGCCATCTTCCTCAATTCCCCCATTCCCACTCCTCTTTGATTATTGTTGAAGGAGCATTAATAGGGGTAGATTAGGAAAAGATTGAAAAATATGAAAATTTTATCTTATATTTAGGACTAAGATCAATTTCCCAAATGTCTTATATTAAGGAATGAATGAGTACTTTATTGCAGCCCAAATTATGTCAGCTTGATTAGTTGACAAATGTTCAAGTCAAAATCAGGAATATACCCTTTAAGTAATGGTGGTTTATTCTCAGAAAGCATGATTACCTTGGGATATCAAATTCTTATCACATCCTTAAGCATGTGTATATATATAATTTCCTTTAATTATATTTTAGGGCATTGAGGTCATACATAGAAGCTATTATGGTGGGTTGAAAACTTGAAAGAAAACACGAGATAAAGTATAGTCTTTTTTTATTTTTCTTTTTGGGAAGAAAAATCAAGGGAAAAAATCTTCTCATCTCTATATTTTGACTCAGTGCAACTCAGTCTCTATAGTTTTAACTCGGTATTAACTCAGCCCTTGAACATTGACTCGCTGCAACCCAATCCTATAGTTTTAAACTTTTAATCACCATGTTTTAGAGTAAAGTTCAGAAACTGAATTACAACTGAATCAAAATTATAAATATTGAGTTGCATCAAGTCAAAGTGTAGAAATTGAGTTATAATTGAGACAAAACAATGTGAACCAAAAGATTAGTTTTCTCAAAAATACTAGAGATGATCAAGAATTTGGTGGTGAGACTAATTGCTGGTTGGTATAAAAGAGAGAAAAGAGGGAACAAGAAAGCTGATGTTATTATTTATAAGAACCATGCTTAGAAAGTACAAGCACATTAGAAGTCAAAGAGTTACAAGATTTCTGGATAAGAAATGAAAAGAAAACTGCATATATATTTGAAAGATGGTGAAGATAACAATAAGAATGGTCAGAGAATATTGTCTTAGTTTCGGTTGGTGAATGGATTAACACGAGTCAACAAAATTTGTACCTAAAAAGAAATGATCGAAGAGGACGAACAGAGAATATTATTGGAGAAAAATATGGAACTTGAGTCCTCCAAATGAAGAAAAGTGGGAAAGTGTTGGGTACAAGGAACCTCGTGGGACGGGATCAGTGACCCAACTACCCAACTCCAATCTATAACGCTTTTTGACTTTAAAACCATTGTGGTTTGAAAATTAAAATAAAAAAAATTAAAATACTGTAAATGGGGTTTATGTGCAAAACTTTGACTTTTTGAGTTGACTTAACGTATCATATAGTCGGCAAGACAAGTGTCAGATTTTAGACGTTTCACATTGCCCTTAAAGCCTTTTCTTGCTCTCACCATATATGTGGAATCAGCTATTCCTTTTGTGTTTGTCAAGCATTAAAATCATGGTTTACGCAATCCGAGACAAAACTTTTTTCACACACTTACATTGTAAGTCATAAAAGCTATTAAGAAAAGCTAATCCAAACACACACGATCACTTTAATTTAACATGTTTTACTGAAATTAAGAAAAACCTCAAATTTTATTAGTTAATTATATGTCAAACTTTAATAATTTTCTAACTTTAACTCTATTTAATACATACTACATCTTATCAAAACAAAGTGTGCACATAATGAACGGTAAATTTGTATATTCATATGAAAGTTTTAATAACTTGCGTGATTTATATATAGGACTCCTTGCCCTATAAATAGGACCAAAGGGAGAACTATATTACTCCCTCCAATCTTTTTTATAAGAGTTCAAAATTTGAATTATCTTGATTTTTTTATAAGAGCCCAACATTTAATGGGTTTTTTCATCTTTATCCCTTGTTAATTTTATATATATATATATATATATATATATATGTTGTATTAATTAAAATTTAATGATACATATATTTACTCTATTTCTTTCTTTTACATGCTCTTTATAAATAAGGGCATACTTAAAAAACAAGTTTATTTCAGATACATTTAATGTTTTTAACTAATTTTAAAGATTCTTTTCATTCATATAATTATGTTTAAACAGAAAATAACATTAAGAAATATTTTTATATGTGAATATTATTTATCTTTGTCACACAGTTAACTATTTACAAATCTTTGTTATGCAAAAAAAAAAAATATAGGGAAGGAATAAAGGATGACATGAGATGAAAAGAACAAGAAGGAAATGACCTGAAAGAGAGTGATTATTAGTGGGTTGTGATTCATCATTTAGTGGATGGATGAGATCAAATTAGACCATTGAATAATACTCCAACTAATCATAATCAGTAATGCACAACCAATGGCGTTTTTAGCGCCGACACTATGAAATAATGGTAATGAAATTTCAGGATCTAACTTCAAAATGAAGCCAAAGAATATATTTACGAAAAGTTTTTGATAGATTTGATCTATGAAAAACAAATAGAGTAAGTCAACTATAAATAATAGGCATGAACTTTGGTTAAAGTTAAGACCACATTTTGATTAAAATTACTATGAAGCTAAGTCAAATATATGTTAGAAATGCCGGATCCCTTTTAGAGTTATTTATGATTAACTTTTTGTAAAATTTAGAATTAGACCTTGAAGTAACATTGGTGAATTGAGTTGAAGTGGGAAAAGTTGGTTGATTTTTTGGTCAACAAAAAAAAAATGGTTGATTGTATTTATGGATAACACAATGGACCTATATATGGTGGGGTAGGCATTTTGTGGAATAAAGAACGCAACCTAGGCAAATTAAACAAAGGCTACCCTCCCAAAAAGAGAGGACCACCCTCTTCGATTAGACCTTTTTTTTTTTTGGTGATAATTTCAACTTTTCAACGGTTCAATTATTTAAGGAATTAATTAGGGTGAGAAATAAAAATAAAGGTCGAGACCATGCATATGCCTATTAATGTAGGTCTTAGTCCGTTAGTTAGTCCAATTTTATTTTATTTTCCATAAATAAATAAATGAGAGGAAATTAAAGGAAATCCATATTCTCTCCCATGCACTTAGTCTTCAAACACAAAAAAGAAAAAAGAAAAAAAAGAGAGTCCTATCATTTCTAATTAATTCTAATGGAGAGAGGTAGAAATAAAGGTGGGAGCCATTTGTCTATGTGAATGTCATGTGAATTATACTTTATTTCTGTCTCTGTCTCTTTTGAATAATTTCCAAATTATCTTCTGCTTATAAACACCAAAAGAATCCATTACTTGTTTTTTATTATTTTCTTGTACATTGTACCAATAACTTTTTTTTTTCCATCTGAAATTGTCCCAATAACTTGTAATCTTAATGTTATTGGGATATGAGGTCAGTCTTCTACAAATAAAATTTCTTTAAAACATGACAGGGTAATGGAAATAATGATAGCGTGTATGATGTTCATCATTTTTGCTTTTATTTACTTTTATCTCTGTATTATTTTAAAAATATCTTACGAATACTATTATAGAAGGCACTTTTAATGTCCCTTTTTAGAACCCTTAGACGACCATTTTTAAGGGAACGTGTATGTGAAGAGTATCATTGAAGGCTTTAAAATAGATGATTATTTAAAAACAATCATTGTAAGTGACTTGCAACGATTGTTTTTTAAAATAGTCATTGTAAATCTGATACATATGACTTCGGTTTTCTATAAACAAGATGTTGTAAGCTACTTACAACGTCTATTTTTAAAAAACCCAGACGTTGTATGTTTCAAACTTACAAAACAGTCGTTGTAAGTCTATTACAACGACTATTTTTTGTTATTTTCAAAACAGTTATTGTAAACCTTTTACAACGACTATTTTATAGAAAACAGACATTGAAAGAATTTTTTTTAATTATGTAATTCGTATTTTCTACCCATAGCCTTATAAAAACAACCAATTCCCATAAAATATGTATGTATATACCCAAAACATAACACTAATAAGCAAGCATATATACATCTAACAGTTCATAAATATAATCAAGTGCTCTAAAACTAAACATGGATCAACTTAAACAAATATAATCAAGCATTTAGAAGATCTCTAAACCACTACACTATGTAAAAGAAACCTTTTATCTCTTCACAGCATCCTTTTGTTGTAGAACATGTCCTACCAAAAAGCCTTGAATCAAATTAATGTCTTTGATTGTATAGGCGTCCTCATTACCAAAAATATGTGCGCTAATTGAAGAATAGGTTAATATAAATCAATCAACTGAATGAAATAACTAACAATTCAATTATAAGAACAAAAATGAAATTCATTTGAGAATTAAGAAATGATCACTTATTCAAAATTTGTAGTGAGTCTACTAAAAATGATATTATACATAAAAAGTAAAACACAATATCCTCACTCAGTTTTCCTTGGTTGTTGAGGGCACTATACATCAAAATAAAATGGTAAAAATGAATAAAGGCATATATAAAGTGATTGTCAATTAAAGAACTTCAATTCAAACAACTTACTTTTGGCTAGAACCATTTCGCCGAACCACTTTTACCTTCGCGCTTCCCACCCATTAAATAATATGTCTTGAGTACATTATCATTAAAATGAAAATCAGAAGAGATTAAACAATTTATTCAAGTAAAAAACCAATGATTTACAAACAAATTAACTTACATGTTGAAAATGGTTTTTATATCTTCATCTGGCTTGCGACCTAAGGAATCAAACCAAAAGATGATGTTGGTAAAGGGACAAGCAACATAGATGCTCCAATGATAACTATAATAACATATGTAGATTAAAATGAGGTTAGCTGGGTGCCGAAGGTACTTTTCATCACATATTCTCTCATCAAAATGCAATCTCAACTTCTTTACTTCTTTCACATTAGCAAAGATTCGTTTAAACCGTGGTCTAATTGGAAGATATCACAAAACCTTTAAAGATTATCTTTTAGTTGCCTCATCACCACAGCCAACATCTTTCTTCACTTTGTACTATGAAGTTTTACATTTTGGACACTCACTTAGTCCTTCATATATACTCTTTTTGTACAATACGTAGTCGTTAGGATAAGCATGTATCTTTTTATATTCCATACCCATCGTAGATAAGATTTTCTTGGCCTCATACATACGATTTGGAAGTACTTTATCCTCTAAAAACATATCATATAACAATTCAAGTAACAATGTAAAACTACAATCGGTCCACCCAAAAGTTGCCTTTAAGTTGATCAAATGTAAAATACCTGACAAGTATGTATACTTAGTACACCCAGGGTATAAATGTGTCTCTGCATCACTCCGCACGCTGTCATATACACGCGAATGTGAAAAATATTCTACTTCAACATCATGAATCATTTTCTCTATTCTATTATCATCTACGACATCCAAAACTTCCTTCTCTTGAGACGCACAAACAGTATTTCCTTACCATACCATATCCACCTTGTGTACCGAAGATTTATTCTATCACAAAGTAAGTGATCTCTTATCCCATCAACTCTCATTTAAACACTTGACATAAGGACAAAAATACTTTTCATTTTTACTAGGCGCATTTATTTTAGCAAATTCAATAAAATTTTCCACTCCATTCTCATATTCTTCACTAGTTCTCAATGCATTCATTCAATTGTGATCCATTTTGTTACCACCTATAATCCATTTTCAACAATACTCAAGTTTAGAAAAATTGTCATTATGACATATGAATATGGGTGAAGGAAGGGGATGCCTTTCTCATTTTTTAAAATTTCAGCAGCATTTCCCCTTAAAAGTAAGACATCCAAAAATTTCAACAACAACTCAATTTAACTTAATTTAAACAAAACTAACTGAAGCAATTCAAGATAATATCAACAATTTAATCAAGTAATTTCATCAATGCAAGTTCATAATGCCTCTAATAGATTTATTCCAACATAGATTCAAGCAGAATTCAATTTTTTTTTGGCATTTGTTATAATCCCTAACAGATTAAAACTGGCAAGAACATTGTAAACACCAGTTTTTGTTACTGCTCCTTTTCCTCACAAATATGTAATCGAGGGGAAAAAATAAAAAAGGCAAAGGTTGTAAATTTCTTCCCTTGAAGACAACTCTAGTGTAAGGGAGGACAACTTTGGCAAAGAGGAGGGTGAAGATCGAACTAGAGGTTGGAGGTCGTGTCTGGGGTCGAAGAGAAGGCCGGACGATGTCGTTGCAAGTCAGAAAAGGAGAAGGTCGGAGAAGCATGAGAGAGGACAAGAGGCGATATCCAGGGCTGTGATAACTCTAGTGGAGAGGACAACGAAGGCCAGAGAAGAGGCTGGAGGTCCGTCTGGGGTCAGAGAGGGGGCCGCACAATGTGCTTGCATGTTGAAGAAGGAGAAAGAGGCGGAGGCACGAGAGAGATCAAAGGAGAAAGAGGCGCAGGCACAAGAGAGGACGAGAAGTGTATCTAAGTGTTGAATTGAAACACTAATAAGGTGAACGTTTCAATGACTAGTTTTAGAAAACAGTCATTGAAAATAACTTTCAAAGATTGTCTTTGAAAACAGTTGTCGAATGTCAAACTGTCAATGACTGTTTATCTCGAAAGAGTCATTGAAAGTGACGCCAAAATTTCAAAAATGTCACCACCTCCTTTTCAACTTCAGTTTTTTTTTTTTTAAAACGGACATTAATTAATGTCGTTAAAAGAACTCTTTGTAGTAGTGGAAGTTTTAACTTAAAGGTTCAATACTCAAGCCATATATAGCTCAGTTTGTAATTTTCATTAATTTTGGATCAATTTTTTAAGAATATATACCTTAAAATTTTAAATCCCTTAAGCTGAAAAGAGTAGTCATTATATTATATCCCTTAAAATTTTCATTAATACTTTTGACAAATTTTAATATTGGTCCCTATACTTGAACTCAAACTCAGATTTAGTTCTTATGAAATTATAATGATTAAAACCAATTATTTGAAATTATATGTATCATGCATGAACCAGAACTATAATTCAATTAAATTGTAAAGAGTAACAATGTGATATATATATATATATATAACGACAAGACACTCAAAACTTTGTCTAAAAAATCTTGAGTCATGGGCTAAAGTTTTAGAGTTAATTAGCTGATATTCTGAATAATTAAGTATATTTAGGCAAAATGAAAACACGAGGAGTTGAATTCAACAGGCTTGTTTATTGCCTCTCTAAAATTGTGGCACACTTGTGCACTTAAAATGATGTATCACTATCAGTGTCACAAGAAAAAAGTATATTAAATTTCAACACAGCACCAAAAAGCAAAGATAAGGTTCTATGAATTTGGTAGGTTGAATGTAGACTTGTTCTTCTTTTCTTTCCCAAAGCTTTTTGGTGGGATACATATATATGTAGATTTGTCTTCAATAATTTCTGCCTCTGGACCTCCTGTGCTTACAATACACAAGACAATAAAATCTTCCAAATGACCTTTTTCGTTATTTTTCCCCTTCAAAAGAACCTACTGTTCATGTTGTAAGGGATATAGTAATGGAGGGTCCCTCCTTTTTTTGTTTTAATTTTTTTAGGAGAAGATGAAATTTAAAAATTCAATTAATATTGGTGATATAGTTAAGAATTTTAAGGATTAAAGTTTACCTTGAAGGTCATAGAAATACCACATTCGGTTCTTAATATAAGAACTAGTTAGAAGATTAGATTTGGTTCTAAATAGAAGACATCAATTCATTTTGTGTCCTAGATTTATAATGTTTTCCTTGAGGCATCTTTATTGATTGCACACATGCATTAAGGGGTTTTCATCCAAAGATAATCATGAGCAAAGATTATATTGTATTTTAGGAAATAACTAACATAACTACTATTTTAATTTATCTAAATTAGTTACTTAACTCTTATATTATGGACGAATATAGTAAATTACTACTGTTTCCTGAAGTGACTACTCATATTTACCTAAAACTTGATATTTTCAACATTATAAGAATGTTTCAAGTTTGCTAATTCCTTTGGATGAAAGTATTAGTAATATTTGAAACATTTAAGTTGTAATTTAAAGAAAGAGGGACAATAAATTTGAGAAGAATTAATAATAGCTTATTTTAATAATCCTTAAAAAATTTAAATGTTTTTGTCTTTGATTGATATTAATATAACGTTAAGGGATTGGGCATTTAATTTGTGAATGCAGATTAAGCATTCACATATTTTCATAGGAATTTCTTCAATAACAAAGTAATATTTTCATTGTGGATTTACTAATTAATAATTAATGAAAGACCAACAAGCTGCTGGCTGCCTAATTCAGAAACTTTATTGACTTTCAAGGTTGCAGAAAAAGTTTCATGTCGAGAAAGTAGGAAAAGATATAAAGCGATTTAAGCTTGGTCTAATCAAATAATAAAATGATTTATACTTTCCTACCTAAATTTTCAACTCCTGTAGGGCTTAAAAAGTTTTGGGAATTTTTTTTCTTTTGATGAAATAAATTCTTTGTTTTGCTAAATATAGTTCAATACTTAAATATTGTACCTTTTTTCATACAATAAATATTGTAAATTTTTTCATGTGTATTAGCATCTTTTTTTTTTTAAGGTAACTCTTTTTAAGACGCAATTAGGCACTAAATATGTGACTCAACACTCAACTCTGGTAGCTATAGATAAATATTGTGCATCTTTTGCATTTTACACTTATCTTTTAGACTTCATATATGATTTAGATAATTTAAAATTGTTATATTTTTATTTAAATAATCAATTTTCAAAGTCATAATTAAAAATATATCTATTTTATTTCATGCTTGATTAAAAATAACAAAGACTAAAGGTTAATAATAATGAAATTGAAGCTATTCAAAGTTTTCACATATTAAAATAAATATGGGTGCCCATTGCACATATAAAGAATTAATCAAAAGGTGATCTTTTTACCTGTTTTTCGATTAATAGAGATATCTGCTGTGGACTTGTACGTGTGATTTCTTCCTGATTTTGTGGTGAAGTTCACCAAAAGCATAACACAAAAAGGTGTTAATATTCTCCGTGTATGCCAGAAATACCTGTTTGCAAAATCTGAAGTGAAAAAGGTATTAAATATTAAAATCTTAGAACTACAATCATGCTAGAGATCATCAACAGAGTCATGCTATATATATTTAACTAACAATAATGAAAAGCAGATATTATCAACGAAAGTAAAGATGCTGCTTTGAATCTGAAGAATAAGTGAAAAAGCACTCTGAAACTGTTAATTATTTCTTATTTGCATCTAATAATTTTTAAATCTCTTTCGGTACAAGATCAAATTTTAACTATAAATAATCAGCAATTAAATCCATACACACAAGCACATATGTTTGAGCATATGACCTACCTCCCAAAAAATTAAAGGGTTGGTGCCACTAGACCCAACAATAATTTTTAAATTTGAATTAGTCAACCATACTAAATATCAAGTGTTTTTTTTTTTTTGGTTAAATACAATTCAAACACGCGCACACACAAGCAAACATGTCAACGTTAGGGCTTTAACCCAAGACTTCACTCACGCATGACTAACGAGCAACATTTTTGTTGACATAGCAACTAAATATTAGAGTCGGGAAATCAAGTTTAGCCCGTTTAGGCCTGAGCTTGTTAAGGGTCGGACTTATAATTTAAAACCTCCAGAAGGAGTCGGGCCTAATGGGCTGGCCCGTTTTCATAGCACTACTAAATATCATGCATTTGTGTATACATAAAGAAATCACATCCATGAAATTGGTGTCAAAACAAGGAATGAAAAGGGAGTTAAAGGATAAGTTGATGCCCTAGCTAGGTTATGTAGAGTGTGTGTGAGTGTGAGAACTGGTTTCCCTGTAAAGCAAAATGCTTCACATGAAACGCTCATCAAATCCTGGATGGCAGTGAAATTAGAGTGAAGTTATGAAGTTAGAGAGAGAGTATAGAGAGAGAGAGAGATCAACAACTAGGATTTGATACAATTTAAACACAAGTATGCAATTAAACATGTCAACGTCGTCAGGGTTTTAATCCAGCACTTCATCTAAGCACGGTGGGTGGCGTTACTACTACTGTTGAGACAACTAATTGTTGATCTAAATATCATGTACGCCTCCTGTTCTTAATATAAGATATATTTGGGGAGTTGATCTTGGTCCTAAATATAAGACATAGTTTTCATATTTATCAATCTTTTCATAATTTACCCTTATTGATGCTCCTTCAATAATGATTAAGGACGAGAGGAAATAAGATAATTAAGAAAGATGACTAGGGTGCTTTAAAAAATAAATGTTATGTTAACTAACTAAGGTAATATAATCAAATTAGGTTAATATATCTTATATTAAGGATCAGAGGAAATAATTATGTATACATATAGTAAAAAACATCAATGGAATTGACGACAAAAAGGAGTCCAAGGATAAGTTGATGCCTCTAGGTTAGAGTGTGTGTAAGGCCTTGAAATGAAAAAAAGAAAAGAAAAGAAAAGTTTGAAATTTGGAAGGGGTAATGAATGTAAGTGAAAAGTGAGGAAAAGAAAGAGTGAAAGACTTTGAAGAAGCATTGGTTATGGAATCCACTTAGGATTTATATGTTGTGTCTCCACTTGTCCCCCGCTTTCTCTTTTCCTTCTTCCTTTTCTTTTTTGTTTCTCATTCTCACTGCATTCTCTTCCCTTTCATGCCGCCACCCCAATCACCTCTCGCCACGTGTTCTGGCCCTCAGTGGACCCCTACCCCCCTTAGATCCTTGCTGACTCCCGGGCATGTAATATTAAATCCCATTACTGCCCCTCTCGCACACATAATTTGCTTTGTGAGGACAATCACCCACACTGCTTTCTTGATCAGAATAATAATAATAAGACAATTTGTTATTTCATAAATAAATATGCACATCCAAATTCATTTCATCTGATAAGCAACATTATATAAATAGAAAGATAATTTTATGGGTTAATATAATCTTTGGTTGTTAAGTTTGCTTTCATTTTGATTTTGGTTCCTTAAATTTCATTTCATTTAAAACAATAAATGGTCCCTATAACTCTGGATCATTTTGCCCCTGCAGAGATCAAAATCAATGATTTGAAACTTTAGGGACCAAAACCAAAATGATTACAAACTCGATGGACCAAATATTATATTAACTCTAATTTAATGTAAGAAAATCAGTAAAAAGTTTTTGTTTAAAAATTTTATTTGTTGGAAAAGAAAATACTCCCTTCGGTTCTAATTATAAGATAAAGTTGACTTTTTGGAGAAATTAAGGAAGCTAATTAAATTACTTTAGAATATTTATATTTAATTTTTTTTCTTCAGACTAATTAATTTAACTAATAAATTACTCTCTCCGGTCCTAATTATAGGACATATTTACCTAACTTTGGAGAAATTAAGGATAGTGGTTAAATTAGTCAATCATATTTATTTTCCTAAAATACCCTTATTTAAAATTTAAAATGACATCAAATTACGTTGATTCTATTTTTTCTTGTACCTCTCCTGCCTCACACACAACTTCTCCAAACTCTCATACAATCCGGTGTTGTCAATCTTTCTCAACAACTTTCGATATACTCTTATTAAATTATTATTGAGAAAGTATCAATAGGGGATATTTTGGGAAGAAATTGATAAAAATTAGAACTTTGTCCTATAATTAGGACCAAGATCAACTCTCAAATGTTGTCTTATAATTAGGACCGGAGGGAGTAATATATAATCTAGGGATACATAATATATTATATGATTAAGTAACTTATTTAGCTTCCTTAATTTCTCCAAAAAAAAAAAATCAACTTTATCTTATAATTAGGACCAGAGGTAATATGTTTTAGATACTGAAAGTATACTAGTACTTTACAGGATTTCATGCATAGAAAATACCGATCCTTATATTCAAATCATTCTGGTCAATAAGATACTTATCAACTATTTTCCTTTGCTTTATGTTAAATTAGAAAGATATGAATTAATGGTAGATCACGGGTATAGATTAGCTCAATAAGACAAAAACCATTTGTAAAGTAGCAGCCTTAGTTTGAACCTCATACATTAATAAGGAATCAAGCTAAGCTTTCTTTCTCTGCTTTCTTTTATTTAATGGACAAAAATGGGTTTATTTTCTGTTTTGTCTGTTTAATTAAGGCATAGAGAACGGTGCTTGAGATGATTTTGTATTCGTACATATATAAAATTGAGTGTTTGCTTTGCATGAAACAGCGGGGATACATCAGCCAAATATCTGTTAGATAATTTTTATGTTTGTTTTTTAAAAAGAAAAAATATAGGTAGCTAGATTGACAATAAATTTCAAAATGTGAGCATCATCTTGTTGTTAATTTAAGGAGGGACAATCTTTTTAAATTGGTCTCCTTGTCTTTATTAATACAACACACCAAACTACATGTTAACATTATTAGCACTTGAAACTTTAAAAAATGCACATTATATAAAAAAAAAGTTCATTTCACAGACTCATTATTACTTCTTCCACTGATCACCCTCTCATTTTAATTTAATATTGATAGGTATTGAAGCAGGTAAGACAGAACGTCAAATGGAAGCACACAAGAAATGGGGATTTCTCGGTGAAATCCGCATATCAAGTGATTGCAAATGAACCGGTTAACCAGGAAGTCTTATGGCAGAAGATCTGGAAGCTGAATGTTATCCCTAGGTGTAAAACCTTTATGTGGCTTGTTGCTCACAATAAGCTCCTTACTAATGTAGAAAGTTGTAGAACAGGTATGAATGTTGATGATGTGTGTGGTAGGTGTAAGAAAGCCCCAGAAACAGTTTTGCATGTGTTGCGAGATTGCATTGAAACCAAGCGCTTGTGGATGAAGACGATAACATTACCACGGGATTGCTCATTCTTTGATCTTAACCTAAAGGAATGGTTGAATGTTAAGGTTCGACGCCTAGAGTGGGGTGACTGGTTTGCAACGTTATGTTGGTTATTCTGGAAAAGGAGAAATGAATGTTTATTTGAACATAAGAATGAGAGCAATGAGAGCCTGAGAAATCATGCTCATGTAATTCTATCCAGCATGAAGAAGGCAAGTAAAAAACTAGCCGGAATCAACTTACAAGGCACAATAGTAACATATAGGGGGGCTACATGGATGGCGCCAGAGGAGGGATGGACTAAAGTGAATGTCGACGGAGCATTTGCAAGGCACACGGGTGCTGGGTGGGGAGGAGTTATTCGAGAGGCTAATGGGAAATTTATCATGGCCTTTATACATAAATTGGAATTTGGGGATCATGTTACTGCTGAGCTATGAGGTATTCTTCTGGGTTTGAAAACAACTTGGGATCAAGGGAAGCATAGAGTGGTATTAGAATCGGATGCACAAAAAGTCCTTAATTTGATAAATAGTGGGAACTGCCAAAATCATCCAGAAGCTACTATCATAGAAGAAATTCGTTTGATGGTGCAATGTGAATGGAGAATAGAATTGTAGTTCTTTCCTAGAAATGCAAATCGGGTTGCCGACTATCTTGCAAAAGAGGCTTTATCAACTGTAACGGGGTTTCACCCAATTTTGTATTCAACAGTGGAGTTAGCGGCTATTTTGGAGCTGGATTAGCGTACTCCTACTTATGTAGGTTGAGTTTTGAGATATTTCTCCTTTATGTATCCAAAAAAAAGAAAGATATGAATTAATGGTAGATCACGGGTATAGATTAGCTCAATAGGACAAAAACCATTTGTTAAGTAGCAGCCTTAGTTTGAACCTCATACATTAATAAGGAATCAAGCTAGCTTTCTTTCTCTGCTTTCTTTTATTTAATGGACAAAAAATGGGTTTATTTTCTGTTTTTGTCTGTTTAATTAAGGCATAGAGAACGGTGCTTGAGATGATTTTGTATCCGTACATATATAAAATTGAGTGTTTGCCATGCATGAAACAGCAGGGATACATCAGCCACATATCTGTTAGATAATTTTTATGTTTTTTTTTAAAAAGAAACAATATAGGTAGCTAGATTGACAATAAATTCAAAATGTGAGCATCATATTGTTGTTAATTTAAGGAGGGACAATCTTTTTAAATTGGTCTCCTTGTCTTTGTTAACACAACACACCAAACTACATGTTAACATTATTAGCACTTGAAACTTTATAAAATACACATTATATAAAAAAAAAAGTTCATTTCACAGACTCATTATTACTTCTTCCACTGATCACCCTCTCATTTTAATTTAATATTGATAGGTATATCCTTTGAATAAGATATATATATATATATAGAGAGAGAGAGAGAGAGATATTATAATGCTTTAATTATAGGTTACTTGTTCATTTTTTTTATTGCTTTCTGGTACTTGCACAAAAGATGCTGTGAAATTTCCTCCTGTAATGAATGTTTCTATGAAGGCATTAACATTCCACTCACATATATTTAATTAAGCATATGCAAGTTAATGGTAAGTCAATTTGGTAAGTATAATTATTAGGGATGGTTTGAAATATATGTCGGCATGTCCTTATAGATAAGAGAACAGAGATCAAAGCCATATTAATTTAAATACAGAGAATAATTAGCAAATATGTATTTTTTTTCCTCATATCACTCAAAACACCCCACATTTTCATACCTAGGTTTTTAATCTCAATTCTCATTTTTTTTTTTCTGAAAAAAACTACTCCCTCCGGTCCTAATTATAAGATAAAGTTGACTTTTTTTGGAGAAATTAAGGAAGCCAATTAAATTACTTTAGAGTGTTTATATTTTTAGTATCCTTAGATTATATATTAGTTTATTAATCAAAGTAATTAGTTTGGAGAAAAAAATAAAAATATAAATACTCTAAAGTAATTTAATTGACTTTCTTAATTTCTCTAAAAAAGTCAACTTTGTCTTATAATTAAGACCGGAGGGAGTAGTACTTTCCTTCTGGAAAATGTTTTTTATGCAAAACAATGAATGGAAAATGTTAGATGTTTTGTGACTCGATCAATCTTTTATGATTTGATTTGGTAATTTTTATACAGTGGCTAGTGACTTGGGGCTTGCAAATAAGATTCTATAAATGTTAGTTTAAGTATGGGATTTGCTGTAAATTTTTGGCATATTTAAAAAATCATTTATAATATATTAAAGTCACAGTTACATGACAATCTTTCAAGGTATGTCTCGATTTATTATAATTATAATGGCTATTCTTGGCAATAATAAACAGAAATATAATCAGAAAATATATATTCACAATGAATGCATCTGTTCAACATTATATTTATCAAATTACTTTCTGAAATTAGACAACAGATAAGGCACGTGTTGAACGTTGTGAATATTTTATATCTGATTAATTACAATATTATTAATTAATTTCGTAAATATATTATGATCATACAAATTAAAATATAGTTTAGTTCTTTGAATTAATACTTTTAATTGATTTGTAATTTAAAAATGCTTCCTTTATTTTTAGTGCACAAGTTTGACGAAATGGTAAAATATAATATATGTTATCTTGATTGTCATATTATTTGAAATGAATGATCTCCTTTAGCTTTACCCTTAATATACGGTGCAACATATATTATTGCACATAATTAACCAGCTTCTTTGAATAAAATTTCCTGCATGTTAATGAGGGGAAACTTACTTTTCTGTCTATAGGAGACGCAGCAGCATAAACAAGAGTAATAATTATTCTTTGATGGAGGGGGAATTTATAAAACATATCAATCATTAAAAAATAAAAATGTGTGTGAGAACTGAGAATGATATTAAAAAAGTTTTGGAGAAATATTTGCTTAAAATATTTGTATTTTTGTAGATGGAATCTTTTGATAATACTAATCAAGAGGGTGGACCACCAATCTTACAAAATGAAGCCAAACCTAAACAAAAAAACAGGGCCCTTTCGCAGAATTATTTATATATATATATATATGGGAAAATGTTTGAAAACATTTTTCTCTGGTGGAGTGTCGTACACGAGGGAATAATTATTATGGGTTAGGAGGGCCTCTGGGATTTTCTCCCGTGGGAGCTAGCTCTCTCACTATTTCTTTCTTTTCTTTTTTTAATCTTCTGTTTAGTATTTTTTATTATTATTATTTTCTCTGTGAGAATCTGATCTGTGACGAGCTACAGTGCTTGGCCTGGCACTATAAATTGAGAAAGAAACCTCATATTTCCCTCATAATCCAGCGTCAGAGTAAGACAACAAGCCTTCTTCATAACCTTATAGTCTCTCACTTGTGTCTGTGATCTGTCTTTTTCTTCTTCTCTTTAAGAGAGAGAGAGAGAGAGAGAGAGTAATGGAGGTGGGAAGAAAAGAGTATCCAAAGAGAGAAGATATTACTGTTGATTGGAGAGGAAGACCCTCCAACCCTCAAAAGCATGGTGGAATGAGAGCTGCAGCTTTTGTCCTTGGTATCTCTCTCTCTCTCTCTCTCTGTGATATTTACAGATTGATTATAATGTTTAAACTGATGAGCATGAATATTACATAGAACAATCAGCTTATTCATCAGTTATTTGGTATGGTGTTTCTATGAGCTATCAATTTATATTTCAATTTTCTGTCTCTCTTCTATGGTTCTTGTTCATTATTATCTCTCTCTCTCTCTCTCCGTCCAGCTTATTTCTTTGTAACCAAAAGATATATTTTTAGTCAAAGCTCTTGTGTTTAGTTATTCGCCACAGAGAGAGAGAGAGAGAGGTAGCCAACTATTGATTGAAAATTTGCCAATTTTCTTTGAAAACCTCTCTCAAACTAGGTTGCAAATCCAGGTGTATGCTTCTGGGTTTTAGTCAGAATTAAGATAATCTATAGTACTTATGCCAAATCATACCTCTGCAATTAGCTAGTGCTCTCTCTATCTCTCATATATATATTGTTAACGTTGACTATATCTATGTATTATATAAATATTGAGAACATATAATAACTAACTAAATGAATATGTGTGTAAACGATGACAGGGCTGCAGGCATTTGAGATAATGGGAATAGCAGCAGTGGGGAACAATCTGATAACATACGTGATAAATGAGATGCACTTCTCATTGGCAAAGTCGGCAAATATAGTGACCAACTTTGTTGGTACTATCTTCCTCTTGGCCCTCCTTGGTGGCTACCTTTCTGATTCCTATCTTGGGAGCTTCTGGACCATCCTCATCTTTGGCTTTCTCGAACTTTCCGTATGCCCCTCTCGATCTCTCCCCATGATTTTTGCATATTTATCTATATATCTACACATACACATACGCACTGGGGGTGAGCCTCAAAACAACTGCAAATATGAAATCCCACATCGGCCGGGAGGAAAACCCCTTATAAGTATCTAAATATCTTCCCGCTTGACACGTTTTTAAGCCGTGATAGGTGACGGCCTCAAAATATCAAAGAACACGGGAGCCTTGTACACTGTGCTTGATAATATTTGGTGTTTAATTTCACAGATTAATTAATTATCCAGTGTTTTTGTAGTACTAACACGATGAGAGTTGTTTTGTAAAGTCCTTTTTAGTGGTCCTCCATTAATGAATAAAGCATAGACTTACTTTTTCATGACATTTTTCTTTTTGGGAAATAGTAGATATAGTACTTATAATTAATGGTTTCTTTTTCTTTGGTTTTGTTATTAATCACAGGGTTTCATACTACTCTCAGTGCAAGCACATCTTCCACAACTAAAACCAGCACCATGCAATATGCTAGAAGAAGGACAAGAGTGCATAGAAGCAAAAGGCTTCAAGGCATTTATATTCTTCTTAGCAATATACTTAGTGGCATTAGGGAGTGGCTGTGTGAAGCCCAACATGATAGCCCACGGTGGTGACCAATTCAACCAAGAAAACCCTCAACAGCTAAAGAAACTCTCTACTTACTTCAATTTTGCTTATTTGGCTTTCTCCATTGGTGAACTTGTTGCCCTAACTGTCCTTGTTTGGGTCCAAACCCACTCCGGTATGGATGTCGGGTTCGGAGTATCCGCCGCCGCCATGGCCTTGGGTTTGATTTGCTTGATCTCTGGTACTCTTTATTACAGAAACAAGCCTCCTCAAGGCAGCATCTTCACTCCCATTGCCCAAGTATGTTTCTTAATTTCCCTCACTACATATATACTTCCTTCGATCTTTAATATAAGAGCCAGTTGATTTTTTTTTAGAGATTAAGGAAGCTAAATAAGTTACTTAATTATAGCATATGTTGCATATCATTAGATTATATATTAGTTTATTTATAAGTCAGGTAAATAAGTGTGAAGAAAAATGATAAATATAAATACTTTATAAAGTAGCTTATTTTACTTCCTTAATCTTTACAATAAAAGTCAACCAACCCTTATATTAAATATTAGAGATAGTGTCTTTATATATGGCTATCATAGGCACAGGATTCTGAGTTCTAAAGGGGAAAAAAACAGAAAGTGAAAATTGTAAATCTTATAGTTATTATTCTCTTTTTAAAACCTGTCAGGGTTAATAAGTTAAAAACAATGAAGTTATAAAAGATCCAGCTTTGAGTAGTGCACAAGAGAAAAGAGACTAGATATTTTGAATAAAAAAATCAAATCAAAGTCAAAACAAAAAAGGTGGAATTGTCACAGTATATATGAACCCGACGATCCGTCTGGTGGGAAACAAATTATTTTATATAAAAATATGATGAAATGTGTCATCTTTATAATTTTTTTGTGAGAAAAAATTACTGAATAATAGTACAAATTTAATCAATACTCCCTCCGATCCTAAATATAGGACATAGTTTGTAGTACAATTTACACTATAAAATATGTCCTATATTTAGGACCGGAGGTAGTATTATATACCGCCTTTCTCATTTTATTATATTGATACCAAACACAGCCTTTAAGAGTTGACCAAGTGACGAGGCAGCTTACATTCTCTGAAGTCTGAACAGATAATAGAGGGGGCCCATTAAAAAAAAAAGGAATCAAAAGATTTCAATTTCTTAATTCAGATCTCAGAACATATCTTTATTTTTTTTTTTTTGGATAAAGACCATATCTTTTTGGCATTATAGATTATTAGATTCTACGAGAGCCTACAAATGAACAGTATTTAGTTTAGGTGGATTTGAAAACAAAAACACGTGAGTTGTCCCAAAAAAATAAACAAAGTATATCTAGTGGAGCCAGTTTGCTGATAGATCATTCACGCACTAGGAAAGCGTCAACCTTATAATATGTCTTTAAGCATAACGTTGTTGACTTCTATATCTAGAGCCCCTCTTTAATAATAACAATAATGTCAACAATGTTATTTATCTGTACAGTATATAAAGTTTTATTTATTTACCTTTATCAATAATATTAATATATATATCGTCTTCTTATATATATATATATATATGGATCAGGTCTTTGTGGCTGCATTTCTGAAAAGAAAGCAGATCTGTTCTTCTAACCCACAAATGCTTCATGGTGGCCATGGGCTATCCACTAGTGACTCTTCTTCTTCCCTTCATACCAATAAGTTCAGGTACGTACCATTTTTTCACTTTTTATTTTTCATCATTCATATACATATATATGGACAACTTAATTTGTTAATATTGTTATTTGAATAAGATATGCTTGTACGTTATATATGCTTTCTTTACCTTTTGTTTTTCTGAGAAGAATCATTCAAATATATATATATATATATATAAGTACCAAAATTAAAGCTCTTTAACTTTAAGACAAAATTTGAAATTGTAAACAAATCGATCTGATTCTATAGTATGAAAAAAACATGCATTATCGGTAAAAAAAAAAAAAACAGGTCTTATACTATTAAATGAGGTCGGCTTTATAGGGATTGCATGACACTATAAACAATCAAATTTTTAAATAAATTGTTAATTGAGAGGTTTCGTTCAATAACATCATTGAATATTCTCTTTAGTCTTCGTCTACTATTTTCAAAAAAACTTCATACTATTTGATCTGCCATCACCAGTGCATCTAATGGCCTTCTCTTTACTTGTTCAAATAATCTCAAACGATTTTCTTATCATTTTCTCTTTAATAGACGTAACTTCAACTCTTCCTCTTATATATTTATTGTAAATCTTATCTTTCTCTTATATAACCAGGCATCATCTTAACCAATACTAAATATATAAGAGTACTACTTTGTGCAGTAAGTTGATATTCTCTCTCACTGAATTTTCAGGTTCCTGGAGAAGGCTTGTATCAAGGTCCAAGATGGGAGCAATGACAACAACACAAAGGAGAGTCCTTGGAGACTATGCACAATTGAACAAGTACAACAAGTAAAATCCCTACTTTCAGTTTTTCCCATTTTTGCTTGCACCATTATCTTCAACACCATCCTTGCTCAGCTTCAAACTTTCTCAGTCCAACAAGGTAGTTCCATGGACACCCACCTCACTTCTTCCTTCCACATCCCTCCTGCTTCTCTCCAATCCATCCCTTACATCCTCCTTATCATCCTCGTCCCTCTCTACGACGCCTTCTTCGTCCCCTTCGCCCGGCGCTTCACCCGCCACGAATCCGGCCTCTCCCCTCTCCATCGAATCGGGTTAGGCCTCTTTTTAGCCACATTCTCTATGGTCTCGGCTGCCCTGATGGAGAAAAAAAGAAGAGATTCAGCCCTAACACAAAACAACACCTTGTCCATTTTTTGGATCACCCCACAATTCTTGATCTTTGGGATCTCTGAGATGTTCACAGCCGTTGGATTGATTGAGTTCTTCTACAAGCAATCGATTAATAAGGGAAAGCAAATGCAAGCATTCTTGACTGCAATCACCTACTGTTCTTATTCCTTTGGGTTTTATTTGAGCTCTGTGTTGGTTTCTCTGGTGAACAAAGTCACCGCCGGCAGCCACGGCGGCGGTTGGCTTCAAGATAACAACCTTAACAAAGACAGGCTTGACTTGTTCTATTGGTTGCTCGCTGTTCTTAGCTTCCTCAATTTCCTCAATTATCTGTTTTGGTGCAGATGGTTTAATTATGATCCTTCTCTCTCATGTATAGAGAATGATCATGATGATGCCACTGGGAAGGACAATAGCTTCAAGAACTTTGGAGATGAAAACATCCCTTAGTGATGATATAATCTATGAGACATTAAAAATCTTGGATCTTTATATTATTAGTTGCACAAGTAGAAAAGTATTGTGATGACCTTTAATGCATATCAGATCGTTTTTGTAAAGAATATTATTGGTATAAGTCCCTAAGGCCCCCCTATGTGTAATTAATTGATATATATTAATCCAAGTAAAGTCTTCCTTGCTTTTATGGGACAAACAAAGTCCTTTTTTTTTCCTTGTTTTTTTTATCAACAACAAAGTCCTTTTTGTATCTTGTTGTTTCTTCCTGTTTCCCTCAAATAATGATATAGAATTTTTAATTAAAGTCAAACAAGCTTATTACATTTTGAAGATGTGATTAGGTAAAAAGCATTTTTGTCCTTGAACCATTAATCCTCTTATGAGGCATTAGGTATATACTAAACTTTTATACCAACAGCTGATAATTTAGGATAATTAATTAGTATCCTGGAGAGACTCTCAAGTTTTAGGGTAAAAATGCTTTTATAATTATACTCTTTTTTATATATATTGTGAATGTCATTTATGTCTTCACATAAAAGACAAACAACAAATTAAACAAGGTACTATCATTCTAATATAAAAAAAAGTATTCCCTCTGGTCTTAATTATAGGACAACATTTGAGAGTTGTTCTTGGTCCTAATTATAGGACAAAGTTCTAATTTTTGTTAATTTCTTCCCTAAATACTCCCTATTGATACTTTCTCAATAATAATTAAACACAATAATAATTTAATAAGAGTAAATCCGAAGTTGTTGAGGGAGATTGACGATGCCGGACTGTGTGAGAGCTCGAAGAAGTCGTGTGTGAGGTAAAAGAGATATGAGAAAAAATAGAAAATCAATATAACTGGATGCCATTTTAAATTTTAAATAAGGACATTTTAGGAAAATGAATATGGTTAATTAATTTAATTACTATCCTTAATTACTCTAAAGTTAGGTAAGTGTGTTCTATAATTAGGACCGGAGGGAGTAGCTTTTTTTTGGGTGAAGTTATACCACACCAGCCTAAAGACAAGAAATAGTAAGAGATGAGAGTTGTGACTTGTGAGCTGATATGTGGAGGTTGCTTTTTGTTCCTTTTGACAAATAATGATGCAGCTTTTATGTAAGTAGACAAGAGACATGTCTCCAACATGTTTTAGTGTTCCCACAAAAAAACCTCTCTCTCAATTTTGAATTGCACATCACTATGTTGCCTAAAAGATTAGCATATAACTCCTTCCCTACCAAAACATCAACTTGTCATAGCATAGCATTGAGCACCTTCATTTAGTCTTTCAGATTAATTATTATAGCCTGCATCATTATTACTGTTCTTGATGATTCATTTAAAATAAATCAACCACAGTTAATTTGGATGCGTTGACATTAATTATTGTTGCCTTAAAATAATAAGGTTTTGGGTTTAAGTTTTATAAATATATAAAATTGTTGTTTGGGAAAACTTTTTTTTTTCCATTGACCCGATTTATTTCAAATATTGGAAATGGTTGGTAAACTCTTACATTTTAAATCTGATGACAATTTTTTGTAAGTCTCATATTTATGCAGATATACCTTCAACTTTAGTCTATTACTTGTATAAATTTAAAAAATTTTAAATATTGTTATCAACTTTTAAAAGTTGAATGTTAATTGAACATGGCTGGGGGAATTCAATAAGTTTTATTCAAAATTTTCACTTTTATGTTTTTTTTTTTAAATCTAGCGGCCTTTCTTTCCCAATGGATGAATTTGTATGCTTTGGCCTTTACGAGGAAACTACATGCTGCCTATAGTGAATATTTAAGAAGATAAAAACTATTTTTTTTCAATATTTTGAATTTTATTTTTTAAATATAAAAACAAATTTCTATGTTTAGTGAAATTTTGAGGCATGCCCGGTTCTTACAATACTAGGACTCTACTTATCTAAATTTATTACCTTGAATAAACAAATGATTTCTCTGACTGCAGGATTAGATCACTGAAATATACTATTCAAATAATTGATTTATTTTATTTTTTATTTATAAACTAATATTTTTCTTTATTTCATGACAAAATATTTATTTTAGGGAGAATCCTTAAAAGAGAACTTGAAAATTATAAAATGACAAATCAAGTATTTCCCAAAAAATGAGTTAGGAATTACTTATCAAATTTCGATATTTTCTAATAAACTCTTCGTAAAAAATATTATTTGTTATTTTACAATTTTCAAGTTCTTTTTTAAGGATTCTTCCTTTATTTTATTTCATAAGAAATAATTTTATTGCCAAAAAGTATTACAAAAAGTAAATGGGCCTAAAATGAATAACTGGCAGACGGCCCCAAAGGAACAGAATTATCAGGCCCATATATCTTGGCCCATTTACTGTTTGGGCCCAATTAAGGAGGGTTTCATTCGCGCTTTTCTTCCCATCATGTATCAACGCTGTTTCAAGTTCGTCGAATTTCCGTGAACCTCATTCCAATTCGAATTCGGAGAAGAAAGAAAAATTTAGAGACGATGCAAGGCGGAGAAGAGCTCAGCATAGAGGAGTTAGCCTCCAATCTCTCCACCTACAAAGATCAGCTTCACCAGGTCTAGTCTGTTTGTCACTTTTTTTGCTGGATTTTTGTTCGTTCAAAATGATTTTAGCTACTCTGAATTTTTCATTATATTTCTCGGGGAAAAAAATCTCTGTTGTTAGTTTGAACCCAGTTGAAAAGTTTTCTACCAGTTTTGTAAGCATTTGATTTAAGATCGAACGCTATTACTCGACCAATTAGGGTTTATATTCTTTCTCCGATTAACTTGTTTTCGGTTTTGATTCTTTCTTGGGTACAAATAAGTTAAGCGTATTATATCTGGCTTCGTTGAACGGTGATGTTTATTTTTCTTTGATACGAAAGAGTATTTTGTTAGCTACCAAACAATTAATTTATCTGGCAAATAAACTAGATTTCCGTGGATGTTTCTTCATCATTATCATTCACTTCCAGTCACACTTCACGTTAAATTTACTAATGAAAGTTCGTCTATTTGTATTATCTCGTTAACGAAAAATGTTATTTTAAAGTTTAAACAAGATAGAATGAAGTGAGAAAAGGTAATAAGGGAGAGCTGCAATCTGTCCGGGAAAAGTGGTCAATGCCATTGATAATCGTTACAGTCTAAATCTTATTACCATATGTACTCCTCGTTAGTTTTTGCATTATGTAATGATGTGCAAAATAGCTGTTATAATAATTGTTTCCTTCATCTCTCGATCAGGTCAGACAACTTTTAAATGATGAGCCTGGAAATTCTGAATATGCTGATATGGAAAAGGAGCTTAGAGAGGTATATACATATGCGTACATAAATGCGCACACTCACACACATGTTGTGTATATTATTATTATATATTATTTCTTGTGCATTTTATACTTCATTGGCTGTCACTGTATTGTTATTTTCTTTCCATTTTGCATATTTTTTGTTTGTATCTGTTCTCTTTCTTGTTCATCTGCATATACAGTTGGTTAGAATCTTACCTTGCGTAGAAACACCAAAGAGAGGACCAACATATGGATGCTAAGTCTGCCATGTGATTCTTTCTTTCTCTTCCCTTTTTATTCATTACTGAAATTCTAGTGGCTGTAAGAAAAAGATGAGCATTGTGTTTCAGTAGGACGTGCAGTTTGTAACATAATCCAAATTACGTACCCTGGGGAGCATGAGGAGAAAAACAAAAAGAAAAGGAAATAATCAAGTGATAAATCTTTGTAACAAAAAAATGAAAACCTTGTCAAATGCCCATCACTTTTATCTTGGTTCTTTGCAGGTGTGCTCTGTGTCGTGATGTCCAGCCTGCTTTCTCCCTCCCACCTGATATGAGATGTTCACACTGACATTATAAGTTAGAATTTTGACATTAATTTGTTTATGGTGTAGAAGATTCTGAAAATATTTGCTTAACTGAATTGGAATGTGGCCTAAAATTGTGTCGCACAGGTGATTGCTTTGATGGAAGAACTCCTGGCAACTGCAAAGCAAAATGAAGCATCTGGATTGAAAGCTGATGCATCTGCAAGTTTGTCAAAGTCCGAGGAGAAAGTGGTATTTGCTCATTCTTCTGATTTAACATTGGTGCCTCCATTAATGGGTGCAGAATGTGTTTTATCACTTACATTATTTCATATTATTATCTGAAGACATCTATTTTTCTCACTTACACTTCAATATCCTCCATTTATCCTCTCCTGAATTAGGAGGATCATATAAAACATTTGTTTATATCGAATGCTTCTCCATTTATAGGGTTTATTGCCTTTGTTGGATGATGCTGCACTGTTGTCAATAATAATGGATGGTGCTGTGTCTAGGTTGTGTCGCCTTGGAGAAGTTGCTGTTAGGTTTGGAGGTTTTGGCTGTCAGAAAAAAATAGTCATGTTTTTTTTTGTTTACATTGTATTTGTTGTTTCCTTCTAAACAATTATTCTATGAAAAAAGAGAAGGAACTAGTGGGGGGATCATTTGGTGGTGCCTATCTGTACTTGTTTTTGCCTCATCAGAATTGACTTAACTGCTTGCCTTGATTGTAGCTGATATTACAATGTGGCAGATGCTATGGATGAAGCTATTTAAATCATCTTGGATGATTTTGTTGTATGCAGGGGGGACTTTTTCGTAGTGATTATAATTAATAACATTTTTTTTTCATTATGTCACTTCTAGGAATCTGAAAGCATCTCTGATCATCAGTTTCCTGTTGGAACTAAAGTTCAGGCAGTTTGGAGTGAAGATGGGGAATGGTATGTTGAGCGAATTTATGTTTTTATGTTCATTCTTTTTCTTTTTTTCTTTTGCGCTTCTCTTATGTTTACTGGAATTGTTGAATATTGAATGTACAGGTATGATGCAACAGTTGATGCTCATACACCAAATGGTTATTATGTTTCCTATGATGGGTGGGGTAACAGAGAAGAGGTATCATCCCTACAACTGCTTGATGAATGATTTAACTATAATCCTAGGGCGTACTTGATAATGCTGAAATTTTTCTTTGAAAGCGCTCTGCTGGATATTTCTGTGGTGAAAATATACTCAAACATTTATTTTAAGCACAATTTACATCGGATGAAACTGCTAGCACTTGCTACAATGAATAGGACCATACTGAGAAACTATTACAACTTGATGTTTTTATTTAAATGAGTAAACCAGTGTTGAATGTATTTGGAAATCTCCAAAATACTAAATATTTTCAGTTCTTCTCTGTGAAACTCAATTTCTGTGAAACTATAGTCACTAGTTTATCAATCACAGTCTGAAGTATTATTTTGTTAAACTTTCAAGCAAGTTGAAAGCCTTGTGCTTTTTATGTAATATGCCTCTATGGTAACATCATATGTTGATGATAGTTGCTTTTCCCAGGTGGATCCTGCCAATATAAGGCCAGTTCAAGAAGGTCCTGTCAATGCATTGTTAGAAGCTGAGCGAGTTGCAGAAGCTACAAAACAGGCTATCAAACGTAAAATTGCACAAGCTGCTTCTGTTGACTTCCAATCATGGACTTTACCTGCAAAACTACGTATAGAGCCTGAAGACCCTGAGGATGTGGTGAGTCTCCTGCCAAGTTCTATTTTTCAAATTTCTTCCTTGGTTGCCTGTAATTGAACATTTATTCTTCCCCAAAAGAAAATTTTCGTTTTTGTAGTGGCATTCTGTTATGGGTTTTTATCTACACAATTTGTGCAAGTCAGGTAGGAATAGTTTGCCATTGATGATTTAGTTGGTAACAATTTTTACAGAGAGCTGCCAAACGTAAGAAGATACATTCTTTTAAGTCAAAGATGCGGCTAGAGCAACTGGAAGTCACGCAAAATAAGAGACAGAATGCTTGGCAGCAGTTTCAGTCAACCAAGGGCAAAACTAAGAAGGTACCTATCTTAACTTTACAAAATCTTGTTATTTATTCTTCTCTCTGTACTTGTGAACATCCTTGATTTTCTTCAGTTTTGATGCTTAATGCATGTTTTTCATATAAAAATTCTAATGAGTTTATATGCTTGGTTTGGACCTCTATCACTTGATACTAGTCCTTGAAGTCAAAGAAATCAGAAAAAATGATTAATTATAAAGTTGACCATAAAGCAAATGGTTTATTGAATTTATTGTGTACATATTAAAGTGGATATGTCCCTTACACAATCGTGCGTTTTGAAGATGTGGCCTAAGTTCTTGGTTTCGTTTGGATGGCGAAGTTAGGCTACTGTCAAGCCTCTTTTTACAATCTCTTGATTTTTTTTTAAAAAACGTTTCCTATGTGCGAAAATTCTTTTCAATTTTGTAACTTGATCAATAAAACTTGTCTGTTTTAAAGATTGGCTTCTTCTCTGGAAGAAAGAGGGAGAGCATTTTTAAGTCTCCGGATGATCCACAAGGCAAGGTTGGTGTGACTGGAAGTGGGAAAGGTTTGACTGAGTTCCAGAAGAGAGAGAAACATTTTCACCTCAAGGGTGGGACGGCCGAGAGTGATGATTAGAGATTATGCGGCTACTAGCCTGCAATTGTATGTACCATGTTCAAACGTTACAGAGTAGAGCTAATTCATGAATGCATATGCCGTGACAGTGAAATGCTTTGAAACTGTTGTGCAATGCCCTAATATAGTCTCTTTTTTATTGTATTCGGAAAATATATAATTTGATTTTATTATTGATTTTGGCCTTGATCTTTACTCTGTATGATGGAAATTAGTCTCGTCTCATTGTTGTGCGACAGTGCGAGACGACTAGGCAACCTTGATCCTAAAGAGCCTACTTTTTAAACTCTTGACATAGGAATCTTGAAGAATCATTCCTTTCGCCGTATTGAAGAGTTTGAGCTTTTTCTATTTACTTGTAATACAATATTGAAGGATCCATCATCTATACGCTTCATAGTTATGGAAGAGAACAAAAAAAAACAAAAAATAGCAGATAAATTTTTCAAGTTCGCTTTGAAGCTTTTGAGGTTTTAAAAGAGTGGCTAATATCGTTGACAAGGGTTGTCGAAAGAAGTGACCCTGACACCATTAATACGTGGAGAATCGAGCCGTCCTTTGATAGCTTGGAGATTAAAATAAAAAACAAAACGGAAAATATTTCATGGATAAGGGGTAAAAATATGCATAACTTTTTTTTGTAGAAGTGCATCCACCATTATAAATTTTATTTTGGTGTAAAAACAATCATAAATTTTTAAAAGGATGTAAAAGTGACACTTTCGTTAAAATTAATTACCAGCCGTTAACTTCTGTGCAAAAGTATAAAAATACCCCTCTAAAAAAAAGGTGGTTGTGGTGGATGCAATTTTGAAAAAAAATTATAGGTATTTTTGCCGCTTAACTTTTTTTTTAATAGGGGGATTTTGATACTTTTACACTGGAGTTAAAGGCCGTTAATTGGTTTTAACAGAAATATCACTTTTACCCTCTTTTAAAAATCCAGGATTACTTTTACACCAAAAAGAAGTTTATTGTGATGGATGGACTTTTTAAAAAAGTTTATGTTCATTTTTTCCCCTTAACCTAACATCTTATTACAACTTCCAGTTAAAATTAACAAAAAAAAACCCCTCCTATCATTTAATCTTTTGTTTTTCTCTTGATATAACCCAATCATTTAGGGTGTGTTTGTTTTGGTGATTGGATAAATAACTTATTTTTACTTAAACTTATAGAATCTTAATATTGAAAAAAAGTTAGATTGAATAAAATAATGAGTGTTTGGATTAGCAATTGGATAAGTAACTTAAAGTAACTTATGTAAAAGTGAATGATGTTTGGTTTGACTTTTGTATAAGTGACTTTTATATTAATTAAGAGAAAAAAATTGAAAAATTTATGAAAAATGAAAAAAATGAAGGACTAATTGTGGAAAAAGAACTCATTAGCAACTTAATTATTAAATGGGACTTCAGAAGATATCTGCATTTATTAAAGTAGCATTCTTGGTGATAAATTGATCCAAACCATCAAATGGCAACAATGTTACCACAAGACACATACTCAAAATTTGGCAATGGTACAAATTTAAATAGAATTATATTAAACTCTTATTTAAATTGGTACACTCTAAAAGTCTTTTCTATTGTGTACCTCAAGCTTAAATTTTATAAATTATATCAAACTCTAATTTAAATATTAAATCCTAACTCATATTTTCACATAACTCAAAATCTAACAAAATAAACCGATTAAAACCTCAATAATACCTCCAATAATCTAAATAAATTATTTAAACTAAATTTAATGGGTAAAAACAATATATAGAAATTAATTTATGACATGTTTATAAAAAAATTGATTATAAAATCATAAAACAACTAAATAATAAATCTAAACTGATTAAAATTATTAATTATTCTTTACATTTCTACAGTCATATATTAACAAAACGCAAAACTTGCCTAAACTCTTATTTCAAAGTATTCTTTAATTAGCAAAATATTACTATCTAAAGAAAGAAAAAATTATTTAGAACATTTTTCATAAAGAGTTTTGTTATTAGAAGTGATTTTGAGTACCTCATTGATCCTTAAAAATATGAAAATACTCCTATCAATATTTTTTGAAGCTTATGACTTTTTCCAACTTATGACTTTTTTCACCTAAAATCCAATCACTGAAACAAACACCCATATTTGATCAAAACACTGTTTAAACCCAATTGCTACACTATTCAAATCCGATTGCTGGAAAAATCGCCCAAACAAACACGCTGGTAATCTTTATCTGTACATATCACGTACAATTTCCCTTCTGCTTCCATTTCATTTCGTCGCACATTATCTTTCCCCTCGCAACTCTCAAAAGATTCTCAAATTTAAAGAAAGTTCATGGTGAGTGTTGGCTAGGCTTTTACAAAAAGCTCACAGAATCATATGAATTTTTCTCAGATAAAATGAAAAAGACCATACCCAAGAGATGGATAGCGATTAGTTAATCTTCAGGAAGTAGCATTAGCTCAAGCACCAGCCAACAGTTAGTTGCTTGCTGGAATTTGCTCTAACTACAACTCTACAAGCATTAATTCCTTTTAATATGTACAAGAAATCACGAAAGTTGAAGCTTAAAATCTGTCCTGAACTATGTATATTAAAAAAGGGGAAGAGAAAGGAATATAGACATAGAATGAAGAAACAATTAGGAAAATAGATATGGAAAAAAAAAACCAAAAACAAAAAGAGGACTATACATAAGCCAAGACCCTCCCAATCTATAAACATATGTCTCTTGCTTGACCCTCCAAAGACGAACCATCATCTCTGTATAGAATATTGGCTCCACATCCAGGACTATTCACTGAACCAACAGCCTCTTCATCAACTAGTACCTCTTTTATGTTATTAACATCATCCTTGTTTGGAATCTGTGGACAAAGTAACACCTATTCATTTGTTTTCCTTAAACTAAAAAAAAAAAAAATAACAATAGACATGAAATCCCACCTAATGCACTGATCTCATGTAAGAATATATCCTTCAAATCAATCAAAATGGGAAATTTGAGTTTCAAACAAAGCCTAAGGAGAATTATCGTTCCTTGGAGACAAACACTTAATTTGGTCCTTGAAAGATGGTGTCGTCGTCAGTTTAGATTTTTTATATGGCTTTAGCATGGAATTGGGAATATTTAATCCTAAAAAAATGCATCAGGAAGATAAAGCAACACAAAAAATCTCTAAGGGTCTGTTTGGTGTGAGGGATTTGGAGGGGAAGGGAGGGGAGAGAAAATTTTTATGAGTTGAATTTTAAAAAATTGAAATGGAGTAATAAAATTTTGATAAAGAAAATATATAAAATAAAAAAGGAAGAAAAATTAATTAAAAATTTTTAACCCTACTTCTCTAATTTTTTTAAATTCAACTCAAGAAAATTTTCCCTCCGCCCACTTTCCCTCCCCTCCCCTCAGACCAAACAAGCCCTAAAAGCTACATTTGGTTTCTAGAATGGAAAGTAATTGGAAATGGTATTATGGAAAAAGAGGTCTACATGATTTAAGCAATGTCTAACATACCAATATTATTATCACTACTACTCAACAGTGTATGTCCCTTTTTATTGCTTTCTTTTTTTTTTTTTTGCAGTAAGGATATGGGATCATCTCATTTCGTCATCATTTCATTTCTCTTTCCGTCTCGCAAGAGTTTGGGCATCAAAGAAATCCCAATTGATAATCAAAGCATCAAAAAAATAACAGAGAATATGATAGAATGCCACGCCCCTTCCTAGTATATTCCAGGAGGAATAAACACGTGGCATGGGGCAGTTTTAGGGATCAGTTAGTAGTGAGTCAGTTATGTCATTTTATCCTTTATTTAGCAGTTGTTCCTGCCAGAATCTATATATTAGTGTGTTGTATGTTGTTTAAGGTTATGAATCAATTATGCAGTAAAGTAGTGTGTTCTCTCTAGAGTTACAGATGATTGCAAGTTCTATCAGAATGTTCCCTTTCGTTTTAACAGGATTGGAAGGTTTAAGGAATATGGATGTGGAGGACAAAGAAGTATTGTTCCACATATCCAAATGTACCTCAAACATTGCTTCAGTCAGAACATTCTCTAGTATAGCTCTTAAACCACGGGCTCCAGTGTTCTTTGCCAAGGCTTTTCTTGCAATCAATCTCAAAGCATTATCGGTAAAGTGTAAACTTACCTGAAATGTTAAACCAGAAATTAAACAAGTTACTCAAAAGAGGCCACCATGCTGGTATCCAATACTGAATAGATCAGCAAGGTGAGAGAGAGAAAAGAACTTCTTAGGAAAATTGGAATGGTTTAAAAGGCTTACATTGTTCATTCCGAACATCTTCTTATATTGTTTAATGAGGGCATTTTTAGGTTCAACAAGGACCTGTCTCATAACAGATGCTGTAAGAAATAGTTAAGTAAAAAGAACTGACAAAGGGCTATAACCAAAAAAAAAAAAGAAAGTAAAGAAAGAAAGAAAAAATAACTTATTGTCTCGTGTTGATATACAAACTACTTGATGTTCTGAAACCACACATTTCCATCATAATTTAACTATAATGTCCAGAGTTTCACACAAACATTTTGACTGGTTCGCAAATGCAAAACCCAAACCAGAAAACATACGTAATATAAAAACATGCCGGGTTTTATCAATCAGAACAGGATAGGCAGAATTTGGAGAGAAATACACAAGTATCCTGATATACCTGAACAAGTTGGTCCTCGTTCAAAGCAGACAAACCCACTAAAATTGGAAAACGCCCCACAAATTCAGGTATGAGTCCGTATGCAATGAGATCGTCACTTTCTACCTGCAAATTCTTACAATCACTACATTAGCCACCAGAAGGAATTACTAGTCAAAGCAAAACAAATTCACAGATCCAACCAAACGTATGAAGAACAATCCACTTAATCAAAAGGGGGAAAATGTAAATACAATATATCTTGAGCCTTTAGTTCTCACATTTTCGAGAAGTATTGACGCTACTACAGCATCAGCGACTCCCCCAGTCCTCATATTTGCACGAACAGGAGCTCCAAAGCCAATGGAAGAATCTTGCTTCCTGTAAAAGAAATGTGGGTCTATCAAAATTCCTAACAAAAAGAGAACCATCCATGCATGTGGAACTTGAAGATCCTCACCTTTCTGAGATGGTCTTCTCCAAATTAACAAACGCCCCTCCGCATATAAAAAGAATATCTTTTGTATCTATCTGTCAAGCATCAAAAATCGAAATGAGATAGCAATCAAAGATGTGAAACTCCCAGTCTGCAAAATGGAATCATTTCTTTGCATTATAGAATTCTACCAAGAGGTCAAAACTATGCACAGAGGAAAATATCTGGTCATGGGGGAAGGTTAAAAATCATAGTTCTACCTAAAACACAGCATGCAGTGATTTTTATAAGAAGTTTTCATCAACTTGAAGCACAGGTCGATCTTAGCTTCAAAATTTACCCAACTAAAAGGCAGAGTTGAAGCATTTTGATGCATGGTGTATATCCTAAAATTAGAACAAGATTCATCTTTCATTAATGGGTAAAGGTGCGTCTACCACCCCAAACTATTTTATTAGGTGCGATCAACACCCTAAAGTATTAATAGGTACAATTTTGACCCTACGCAATTAATGTTGGTTCAATTTCACCCCTCTTCTAAACGTTTGTTTACTCCCCCGGCAATCACAGCGTCGTAGAGGGTGGCACCGGACTAGATTGAGCCTCTACCGTCTTGTCCTTGCTTGCTCTGTCATCGGCACCTCACGCACTTGCCTTTATCACTGACGCGTCGTAGAGAATGCCTACTGAGTCAAGGTATTCTCTTTCTCCTCCCCCACTTCTATGTGTTCACCTCTATTTCTTGCAACTTCTCTTTCTATTTCATCGTCTGGGGTTTGGTTGAGGTTCTCGATCTATGGGTTCTCTGCTACTTTTATTATTTTTCTCTATTGCATTTGAAATTTCGCTTTGCTCACCGAGTTCCTATTTTTTTTATTCTCAATGGGCTCGAATTTTAAGTTTATTTTGGATGATATTTTCAGTTATAGCATCAAATCTATATTCAAATGACTCCTTCAAGAAGCTCCTCGAGGCTTTAACAGATAAGATATGGCTGCAAAAAGATGCAGCATCTACAGTACCAACAACTGTGACTCAATGTAAATTGGGGAATGGAAAAAAATGAGGACTAACCAAGGGTGATACATGGCTGTTGTTCTGGGTTCAATGGTTTATGACAGAGCAAGCAAGAAGATGGTAGAAGTTCTAAGATTGTATCTCAATCCCTTCCAATGCCATTGTCTTCTTCAAGGTGAGACACATTGACGGAGGGTAAACGGACGTTTAAGGGAAGGGTGAAATTAAACCAACCTTAATAGATTAGGGTCAAAATTGCACCCATTAATACTCCAGGGTGTTAATTGCACCTAGTAGAATAGTTTGGGGTGCTAGACGCACATTTTCCCTTCATTAATTCATGATAAGGAATATCAGCTTTATTCAAAATTCTCACTTTTATCGCAGGATAAATCACAAGTCAAGATATAATGACAGCGATTATATTCATGAGGACTACCAAAAACAATAAACTTCTATTATGAATTTAAACCTGCTACATTTAACCACAGAAAGCCAAGACAAGTGAAGATTGTTTTTCAGGTATACCAGAATGTTATCACCAGAAAGATACTTGCGAGCTCCTTTATCAGGAACACTTACTACCTGAAGGGGCAAAAGAAAAAAGAATAGGAATACCATTAATATATTAATAAACATGAACCATGAATAGGAAGAAACCTTGAAAACAAACTTTAGACTTCAATTATTTTCAAGCTGCATGAATGCAAAACTTAAACAATTATCAAGGACAAACATATGCTTTATGGCAAAACAGACTCAAGCTTCCCTCAAATTTTTATGACATTGATGTGATCAGTACTACTGTGGATATGAGCAATGACTTCATCCAAATCCATTCACTAAACAGTTGCTGCAGCTTACTAAAAGTCTAAGCTCAACCCCGAAGCATGCATTTCATAAAATTCATATTCCAGTATTCTCAACTTTCCTCATTCATAGAGGCAATTTCCCCAAGCAGAAGATAATCATTTTATCATTTATGCAGTTGCATTGGATATCCACACACACAGTGGGTATGCTTGAAAAATAGCTTTGGCAGGAGTCCATTCAGTAGAATGGAAAGCACAAAATGCAGCAGAGAGTTTAGCATGCTTGCAATGTCTCCAACGCTTTTCTATATCCCAAATAACCATGGAATTGTGCTATCAAAAAATTTATGGAGATAATTAGGAAAAACCGACAATCAGAATGCCACATGCCCCATTTGTGATTGAAGTTTTACAGGGTAAGAAAAATAAGGAACAAAATTCACCCACAGTGCTTTCCAGCATTTTTAGTAAGGCCTGTTGAACACCCTCTCCAGATACATCTCTGCCACTGTTTAAACTCTCCGCCTGCAAAAGTATTTCATTGAAGTCAATATATTACACTCCACTAGTGATATAGAATCAATATTTTGACAAAATGTTACCTTCTTAGTAATCTTATCAACTTCATCAATGTATACAATCCCTTGCTGAGCTGCTTCCACATTGAAATCAGCTTCCTGAAAGATTATATCATCAATCAAATAGCGTCAGAGAATACTGCAACAGTCGGCTAATTATAATAACCTGGGATTCGTAATAGACACAGCAGGTTCTAAAGTAATAATTTTGAAAACAATAGGAAAGTGAGTAACAAAAAGTTAGTTGAACAAAGTTAGTTGGCAAATGGAAACCATCTTAAGCCAGGAACAGCTCTCAGACTATTCTAACTTTTAAGCAATGGAGGACACATGCTTAGCAATAAAATATGCAGCACCCAGGTAAGAAGTTAGAGTGCATACCACAAGAAGCTTATATAATACTGATTCCACATCTTCTCCAACATAACCAGCCTGATGTGTGTAAGAGCGCATGTTAGAGGGGTGGGAGGGAGACAGAAAATTGTATATATCTGTGAAAATTAGCCCAGGTGCCCAGTGCAGCAAAGAAGGAACAGAATAATCTAACCACATAATAAGATATGCATACACACATAGAATTAGAAAAACATTGTTCAACAAACTTGCCTGAGTCAATGTTGTAGCATCAGCTATGGCAAATGGAACATTTACAACACGGGCCAGTGTTTTTGCCAGCAATGTTTTCCCTGTCGTGAGGAAGTTCAAATTCAATATGAGCATCATCATATCTTTAAAGCAAGAGTATGACTAAAATAATAATAAAAAAACACTCTCCTCATGTTCCTGAAGAGTCTGTTGTATTCATACCTGACCCCGTAGGACCTATCAGCAATATGTTGCTTTTTTCTGGCTCAACGTGGTCATCTTCATCCTCATCTTCAACTTTAGCTGATTCTTGATCAGAAGTTTTCTTCAAGGAAGAAAGGCGCAACCTATTGTAGTGGTTGTAAACAGCCACTGAAAGCACCTTTGAGGATAATTCAGGCATCAGTAAGAGGCGAGGAACGAATGCACATTATAGGCCCACAGAGCAAGACTCTTGTAAGAAATGAACCTTAAAAGCACAAGATTGAAATGGACCAAACAACATAACGAGTTCATCCGCTACATGAACGAGAGAGTTATACTCATAGTTTCATGACCCATTAAAACCTAATAAACAGAACTCACCTCTCAAATCATAGTAGTGCATCTATCTAATTAAAATTTAGATTGAACAAGAAGATACGCACATTTCAAAACACAACAGCTCGGCAGCTCTATCTATAGATAATTATCGGGATATCTGATTAAACCCCACGAGAACAAGGTAATCTAGTCGCCTTCTTTTATGTAAGTACTACTAAAGTGTTCATCCTAGAAGATCATATTTGCATGTTCATTTTGAAGTCGTTTCAAAGTTGGGCGTCCTCAAATATTACACTGCTATCATCATGATATCGTAATTTATATCATTTACACCACATTTACACCACGGGAGGATGAAATTCGACAAGTCTACGCATTGGTATCCTACTGTTCTACGATCACTAAATCAAAGTCCGAACCTTTTTGGCTTTTTCTTGGCCAACAACAAACTCGTTCAGTACTTTAAAAATCTCCTTCGGTGTTGGCAAGCCCTTCACTAAACTTGACTTGCCACCGTTATCATCGCTACTTTCTGCACAAAACCCACCACCTCCACTACCACCATTCCCATAAGACAGTGTAGGCCCCTCACTCTTGTTCAATTGTGGAGCCTCACAATCTTTCTCTCTACCTCCATCACAATCCTTAGACCCCTTAACCCTACAAATCTCGATGAAACTCCCCTGCAACGGAGCCAGCTTGAAGGGCCTAAAATAAAATGCCGTTCTGCAACCCGAACAGAGATTCAGTGCCTGGTAAACTCCGGGTTCTCGACCCGAAATCGACAGAGGTCGGTTCGAGAAAATGACAGACATCCGTGCGGAACATCGAGGGCAGTTCACATCGGCCTTGATGTGATCGTACCGATCACCGGAGGTAGTGCCGTCCCATTTGAACCGTCTCTGGACCAAGATTGAGGATGTTATCGTGGTTCTGGATTCAGAAGGGTTAAGAAATTTGGGGAAAGAGTGATGATGGAAGAAAGAGTAAGAGGAAGCAATGAACCGGGTCGTGATTTGGTAGAAGGTGCTTCTTGTGGAGGTGGTTTTCTTGCAAATTCTGCTCAGAACTGAGAACATGCTTTCGTTCTTCTCTCTCTGTTGCTTTGCTTGAGAGCTGGTTGAGGTTGAGCGTGGTTTTGGTTTGCTTTGCTTTGGTTCGCGGCTGGAGGCTCCAAGTGGTTGGGGCACAGTGAGAAGCAGTAAAGTGAGGGAGAGCTTATTGAGGAAGAGAATCTCTCCGTGGAAGACACGTGTCGCCACAAATTCTTGTGATTGTTTCGAAAATATTTTAAAGAAATAAAAATGAATGCTTATCCATAATATTCACTTATTCAGAGACAGAGGACTCACCCGTGTGTCCTGCGTATGTGTTTGGTAAGCTTTCAAACCATGGTTTTAAATCATGGTTTGCATAATCTGAGACAAAATTTCTCTCACACATTTATTTCGTAAATCATAAAAGCTATTAAAAAAAGCTAATCCAAACACACACGCTATTGGCACAAAAAAAAACAGAGAAAAAAAAGTGTATGGCTACGTGCACTTTAATTACCGCACTGTTTGATAAGATCTAGTTTATAATTTAAATTTAATTATAGAGTAGAACTGATAATAAGAAAATAAATCTTATATTAAAGATACGGAGAATTACACTTAGGTCCTAAGAAAAAAAAAATAAAAAAATGATCCCTGTAGATTGTAAAATGAAAAAATGGTCTCATTAACAACTCCATGAGCATTTATTGACAACTCGTTAACAACTTCAAGAGCATGTATTTACAATAGGGGTGAAAACAGGACAAGCCAGGCCAGGTTTTTGCCTTAACAGGCTTGGCCTGTTAAGGCACAAACTGGCCTGAGCCTGACCTGTGGCCTGTTGAAGGCCAATTTTTAGGCTTGCGCCTGGCCTGACCTGAAACCTGTTAAGGAGGCCTGAATTTTTAAATTTTTTTAAGCAAATCGACAGACCTACAAGTCACACTGCAAAACAGGCTGACAGGCCACAGGCCGAAAACAGGTTAAAACTTACAGGCTCAGGCGAAATTATCCTTTAACCCTTATCTGATTTTTTTTTAAAAAAAATATTTTTACATGCTCAGGCCGGCCTGGCAGGCCTAACAGGCCTGTCAATAGGCCTTGGCCTGGCCTATTAAGCAAAATAGGCTTTTGTTTTGACCTTGGCCTGTCCTTTTAGCCTGACAGGCCAGGCTACAGGCCGCCTGGCCTGTTTCCACCCCTAATTGACAATTCCATTGAACCATTTTTTTCATTTTGTAATCTACAGGGACTATTTCTTCATTTCTCTTCTTCCTTAAGACCTGAGTATAATTCTCCCTTAAAGGTTTGAGATAATATCCCAAATTTTCAATCACAAGCGGATAATATAAATTTTTCATCATTTTTTACATATTAACTTGTCATTATATACTCTTGAATTAAATGGTTATTAGAGTTTTGAGTTCACCAAGGCTTTTATAATAACTCTCTGTTGACCAAATTCGCATAAACCAAACAGTGTATATGAGGCCCCACACGCGCAGGCAAAGCGAACCAAAATCTTACATTTAGCTTTAAAATAAACTTTTTAATTAATTCTTACATTTAAAACCATTAAACCAAGCAACATTTTTTGATTACAAATAAAAAATTATTGATCCTATACATAACTTCTTTTTGTGACTTTTCTATTTCTCTCTAGTCCCTAATAAGATGATATACCTCATGAAAGAAGACATGCATTTCGAAATTCTCTAAGCTGAATGTACCAGGCAATTTGATAATGCTACTTAAAATTCTTAATATAAAACCAACTTTAATGGAAAAAAATTGAAGCATAAATTAAAAGGATTGAAGGGAGTATGTAATGTAGTTGCTTACTTATTATTATTATTATTATATAAATTTTTTAAAAAATACACTATTTATGAAGTAATTATGGTTTGGGGTTAAGGGACAAATTTATCTTAGAAGTCTATACTATCATCTATTTCATTTTTTTTTAAATTATATTTAAAATTTTGGGTTAAATTTGCACATTAACAAAAATTATGTAAATTATATATAGACTGCTAGTTCAGTATATTTAGTTAACTAATATTTAAAATTAATTGAGATAACGGTTAAAATAAAATTACTTCTCATTAAAAATTTCTAAGACAATGGTTTGTTTTTAAATTTTTGTGCAAATCACCACTCAACCTAATCTTTTCTAGGATAAGGCCTTACCTTATGACTAATTCTATAAAACACAAGCAAGTGAATCCAATCCAAATCCTTAAAAAGAATTTTGTTTTTGCAAGAACAAGTGGCATGCAATATTGCAATTAAAAAACGGTGGAGACTCCTTGTCCTCCTTCATTTATAACCACTAAGCAAAGGAAAAGACCATGTGGTTTCCAATTTGTCAGGTTGGCAGATTCTGACGTGTCCTTCATCTTCGTCCTCCTCGCTCTTTGACAAATTTATCCGGTTCACCCTAGAAAGAGTGGCCTGAAAAGGACGTCGTTCATTACGTATCACTATCACCCCACAATTCCAAGTGGAGCACACGAAAAGAACACACTTCCTCGTCTTCCACCCTCGTCGTCTCTGTATGCTCTCAGTAGTTCCGTTGATTGGAATTTGCTTGAAAGCCATCTTCCTCATATTCCTCACACCCAGAAAAAGACCCAACATGCCTTCGATGGAAACGATGGCCATAGCATTTTCCCTGGCTTCTATAAGTTCAATTCCGTGTACCCCAATTCCTAGATTGTAATCGGAATTGATCTCATTGGTTTGGTTCGGTTCGGTTCCCTCTTCTTTTTTTTGTTGGGGGTTTGATTTCTCTTGTCATGGCTCCCATCAGTCTGAAGCAATCATCGAACCCCTCTTCCGCTGCTCAAACTATTGCGTCGTCTCAGGATGCTCGCGCTCTGGTGCGTGAAACGGTGCGCATCAGTGCCGATTTGGCTTCATCATCGCCGGCTGATGCAATTCCTCATCTTGCCAAAACTACGTCGGATATTTCTTCTTCATCCCCATCATCGTCGGCGGCCGTGTTGGTTGGATCGGAGTGTCGGAGGAGAGTAGGGGGTGGTGGCGTTTTTGGTGCCCAGGAGCTTATGAATCCGAGCTCGAGATTGATTTGCTGCGAGGAAATTGATGGTCGTAGATGGAACTATGTTGCGGAAAATGATGGCTCTGGAGGTTTTGTTAAGAATTCATTCCGTGCGCTCAGTTTGCAGACTCCTCAAGCTCCTGTTGATGTAAGTTTCGTGGCCCTTAATACTTTTGTGAATTTTATACCATACTTTGTGCCTGCTTGGATTGTTTTTTTAAAAAATTGTTTTCATTTTTTTGAATTTTGTGTTAATTTTGAAGTTTTCTTCTTCCTTACTTGCTAGTTGTAACACCAGAAGTAGATGCAGGGGCCTTAAATTTTACATCTTTGAGATAGTTTTTTTGTGTAATATCTCCCTTGCTTCTTACAAGATAATTGCCCTATTCTAATATATTTATTCCAAACATATTAATGACAAAATATTCGAAATTGATATTCACTCTGTCGTCAGATGGGACTTAGGTGCTTGATTGAATCCGGGTTCTTAAGTTGGGAATGGACTATTTCCTTCTTGTACTTGCGTTTGATTTTGTATGTGCTTAATATTTTGAAATTTAGACAGCCAACGGAGACTGGAATTTCCTTAAAGATATACATTTGGGATAAGTTTTAGATTCATAAGTTATACTAATCATTTCCAAGAACAGGAATTTTTTTCCCATAATTTTTCTTGATATCATATTGTGATTTAGTACGATTTTGCTGGCTTATTTTATATACGGTACCCTGACCTTGGATTATGAAGTTATTTGCTGTTTCTCCCTTGTTAATTTTAATGCGACTACAATTGAATAGGTCTAGTTGGCTTTATAACTGCTCAAGAAGGGCTATTATTTGTTTTCATTAATGTATGATTGTGATGAATATCTTTAAATTCTCTCTCTTCCAAGGATTCTTATGGAATGAACGTGAGGCCCTTTACAAATCAGCCTTTGCTTTCCTTTACCTATAATACCCTTATCAAGAATGAACTAACCATTTGCTTTGTACTTGTTATTTGTTAATCATACAAATATTTGACAACATTGATAAAGTTGATGATTTTTTTATATCATTTTAGTTTTTTTTGGCTCCAATGAAAGAAAAAGGCAAGGTCCCTGTCCCCGCTGGATCATTGTTGAGGTATTTTCAGAAGAAAGGCGAGAGAAAGGGAGAGAGAGAGTGAGAAACAGAGAGAACATGAGTATGCACTATCATTCCATATTGTCAGTGCATGTTTGGGAAACAACAAAACCATACTTTTCCGAGACAAAACTCTTCTCACATACTTACCTCATAAATTATAAAAGCTATTCTCTAAAAGCTAATCCAAACACACACCAAGTCTAATTACAAAGGGTATTAGACCCTTAGTTATAGGCTAGAATGACTTAATGATCAAGCTAACCCTAAAACTAACTAACTTCTAACAGACTTAACTAACTAACAATATTTATATTTTCATATCAATCATATTCAAATATCATGTGTTGAAATCAAATTAGAAAGTCGAGAAGTTTAATTAATTTTGTCTATGTTGTTCTATGTATGCAGGAGGTGATGTCATTCATAAGATCCTATGTTGTTCCGGAAGGTTTCCCTGATAGTGTTAGCCCTTCATATGTCCCATACATGACATGGCGGGCTCTAAAGGTACTTTTACTTTTACTCTGTTCTTAAAAATTAGAATAGACATTATAAGATTTTAAGTGTTAACTCATTTGGAGGCCGTGCAAAGTGCTTCCATGTTGTCATGCTTAGGTTTTTGCTGTATTTATTTCAAAGTAGTTTATGGCATATGGATGAATTTTTTTGAATGCTTTATGATCAACAATTTCTTTTTCATTATAGCACTTCTTTGGGGGAGCAATGGGTGTTTTCACAACTCAAACACTTCTAAGCTCAGTTGGAGTCTCCAGAAACAAAGCTACTCCTGGAGCTGTTGCTATAAACTGGATTCTCAAGGTGAGATTTATGGGATGTACTACAATTGAGATATGCCATGTTTTAATTGCAAACTTTCATGAGATAATTTTTATGATAAAATAAAGGTCCAATCTTGTTCCTGGAATGTAATCTATGTTTTTGGCTCATCCGAATGTTTGTTTCCTAGGATTTGTAGCTTTTTATTCTGTTCACTAAGTGTCGGCAAAGTGATGTATGTTTTGTATGGAGTAAATTAGGAAAGTGGATGGGCAGTTCCTTTTATTTGATCTCTCATGCTTGGTCTGACTAGGATCGTAAGCACTAGATTTCGATAGATTGGGATTGGGACTAATCTTTAAAAATACGGTTGGTATGAAGTAACAGTTGGATGGAATGATTTCATTAATTTTATTTCATAAGTAGCCATTAGTTATGAAAGGACCCAAATACCCCTACCCTCAATCCCAAATTTAATCTACAATCTAGATGCAAGTTTCACCCTCAACCTCTCCAGCCCCACCATCTCCGACCTTTGATGAAGGAGGACCACAAGGATCATCCCTATCGTCTGGCCATTTAAGAAGCTTTGGATTCTCCAAATCATGGAATTTTGACATCATTTGGATCTGTGGCACCGTATATCACCACAATCAAGCAAAAAATGAGAAAAATGCATAAATTCACACAATTAACGCCCATTGCTGTCCCTAATAAAAGCGCAAAGAACTACAAAATTATCAAGGAAGGAATTGTCCTGCAATTTCACAGCCCAATAACATATTGATCAATATATTATTCCTACAATAATTATGGGATCCCAATGATCAAACCCAGATGAAGAGAAGCAGTAGAGGAATTATGAGGACAACAAAACTTCCACAGTTATGTGATTATCCCATTGTGGTAATTAATCTAGATTTTCTTCCTTGATGGAAGGCGAGGTGTAGAGTGATTGGAAGGCGAGCTGCAAATCGATTTATTTAGGTTAAAATTGATGGAGGGTATTTTTATCCAGAAATATTATAAATAGGGATATTTCTGTCTGTAAAATTTGCAATCCCAAGGTTGGAAATGCAATACCGGGGGGCGCTTAGCAGCAATCGCACTTTCTTGATACTCCCAATCCTGGGTTTTCCTCAGCCCCTCATACCAAACAATACAATTGGCCCAATCCCAGTCCCTACCTTCCAGTGCCTTGCACCAAATTGGGGCCCATGTGTCTGTTTGCTCACCTAGCCTTGAATGCCAATCGTTGGGTGCATTTAATTGTTTGCAAATTAGCTCCTCTCCATCCATTATGTTTGAGGCGAACTCTTTTGTTCTACAATTGTTTCTTACTATTCAAGTGAATTAACATGTGTTAATTGCATTTGTAGGATGGTGCTGGTCGTGTTGGAAAGATGCTTTATGCTCGGCAGGGAAAAAAATTTGATTATGATCTCAAACAAGTAATAAATTACTTGCTTCTTGTCAATCTGATTATAGAAATTTGAGCTATCCTTTAATCTTTCTGAAAATTAGTATTACAGATGCGATTTGCTGGTGATCTTTTGATGGAGTTGGGTGCAGGAGTGGAGTTGATAACTGCAGCAGTGCCACATTTATTTCTTCCCTTGGCATGTGCTGCTAATGTAGCAAAGGTTTTATTGCCTTCTTAAGACAAGTGATTTGTTCTCATCATTTTTGCAGGCTTTTATCTTAATTTTTTGGCAAATTTTTATCTGTTTATTTTTGCTATTAGAATGTTGCTGCTGTGACATCAACATCAACTAGGACGCCCATTTACAAAGCATTTGCTAAAGGAGAGAACATTGGGGACGTCACTGCTAAAGGAGAATGTGTTGGCAATATTGCCGATCTGGTATGCTTAAGAACTTATCTACTAATTGCTATTGGGGCAAAACAATAGATACAGTTTTGTGGCATAATGTTCGAAGCATGGCACATTCTGCAATAAATTTGTGGTTCCATGCATGCCAAAGACTATTACTTGACGCTGATGGACTAGTAGATCGATTAGTAATGTATGAAAGGAATCAATCATATACATTAATATAATTAGATCTGCTCTTCATAAACAAGCTTGGGATTTGCAATCCTTGGTAAGATGGGTTAATCTGGGTGATTATTTTCATCTTGGTGGAAAGAAGTGTTTGTCCTCTTTCAGTCTTTGTGTATGCACTGGCTTTGAATTGTGCCCAGTCAAAAGTAAGATTGAAAACATTGTTGCAGAGCAAGTTTGTTTTATCAGAATAATTAGTTGTTTCTGAAATCTGTTTGCAATCTTGGATATGGCAGATAACTGAAATCTCTTGATATATATTAAGGTATTGCTAATTCTCCATGAGTCATGCTTTCACTTGGGATGTTTTTTAACTTTTGGAATCTTCTTTGCATACAACCAGTGAATTAACAGGGCAAATTCTGGGATACATGCTTGCCTAATTGTGTGCGAACATGTTATATATATTTTGCTTTGAGATCAGACTTGTGAACTAGGTTATTACTTTGCTGACATTGTAGAATAATATATGAGCAATGAGGAAGGCTTGAAGTTTGGCTGTGTTTTTTGACTAATTAACATAAGATGGCAGGGTATCAAGCTTTAGTTTGCTGAAATTGTTTTCTTGGGTGGTATTTTAGTTTATACTTTTGGAACCTTACTAGCTAAGGTAGCCTTGCGTTTTGAATTTTCTGCTTCAATCGATGAAATCAAATGGTCTCGTTTTCCCCCCCCACTTTACAGTTAGGGACTGGTCTGAGCATTTTAATATCCAAAAAAAATCCATCACTGGTGACTACGTTTGCCCTCCTTTCTTGTGGATATGTCTTCAGCTCTTTTAGAGAGGTTTGTTCTATTACCTCTAAAAGTTATGCTTTCTTTTCTTTTCATATTTCCAATCCAGTGTTCTGTCCTCAAACACTTGAACACATTTACAGGTAAAATCTGTTGTTTTGCATACACTGAATCGGGCAAGATTTAGTGTGGCAGCAGAGTCCTTCCTCAAGACAGGTATCATAAGATTGATGTATATGTTTAAATGCGCTAGCATCTCAAGCCTCACCTATACATTCAACGCCCCCCCCCCCCCCCCAAAAAAAGAAACCAAAACCCCCCAAAAGAAAGGAAAGAAATGGAGGTGTAGACAAAAAAGTGTGAATCCATTTGACGTTTTTGAAGTTGTTGCATTTGCATGCTTTCCATAATGGTGTTGCTTTCTACTTTATACGATAGAATAATTTTTTTGTATATAGGTACTAGTGGCTTGGCTTAACATATTATTATTCCATTATATGAATTTCTTGTATTTTAATTAATTTAATTTGTTTCAGGGCGAGTACCCACTGTACAGGATGGTAATATGAATGAGAACGTATTCAGGTTTCCGTGGGAAGATAGGCCGATAGTCCTTGGTATATGAATGGACTGAAATGTGTTTACTTAATGCAGACTTCTTGCCTGAAATATTAAAACTGGATTGTTTATTTAATTTTTTTTATTCAGGATCAAGATTGAAGGATGCATTCCAAGACCCTGGTGCATATGTTGCCATACAGCCTCTGTTTGAGGTATTTGCTTTTTTGCGTGGTTTCCAGTTTTGAGCTCTCCTACACCGAGTGATTTGTAAATCTGTGCATTCTTGTATGTTTTCTGGTTGATAACAGAAAGAGAAGTATATTGTGACATATAACCCCTCAAAGTGTAAGGTGTATGCTCTGCTCAAAGATGAGGCGAAGTCAGATGACATTTTAAAAGCAGCTTTTCATGTGAGATATACAACTGTCTTGGGAATTTGTCAGGCTACCAATACTCTCAATAGTACTTAAGTATATCGCCTTAATTTTTTGCAGGCTCATCTGCTCTTGCATTTCATGAATTCAGTGAATGGAAATAAGGTTTCTTCTGGTAAGCAAAGGGATGATCTCAAGTCAAATGTGGTGCACTCAGTGGCTGACCTTGAGGCTTATATTAGTGATTCATGCAATATGGTGGCAAATTCATATGGGCTTTTCAAAAGGAAAGCAAAGGAGCAGGTAAGTTAATTCACTTTATTAATCCATTTCTTGGTTCTTCATCAGGCTCTTGTAGAAGCATAAGAGTTTGGTTGTCCAAAGTGTTTCTTTTAAGTGTTCGTTTGGAATAGCTTATTTTTGGATAATAAGTGCTTATAAATCGTGATTCACGGTATACGAAGTAAGTATGTGAGAGGAGTTTTATCTCGATTTACGTAATAAGTGCTTATTTGGGCAAAATAAGCCAACCAAACACTCACTAAGATGTATTGCCTTCGATCTTTAATATAAGATCTCATTTATAGTGTTAGATCTCGTTTGTAGTATAACACTACAAATGAGATCTTATATGAAGGACTGGATGCAGTATTAATTTCCATTGAGATTTTGAATTGGTGGATCAGATGACCTTGTATTTACCTACTGTGCTTGGTAAGATACTCCTTTTTTCCTCTTATTTGATTTTGGAGTGGAGTCAGGGAGGGTGAAGGGAGTGGCAACAATAGAAATTCTGGTTGGCTTGTTGCATGATGCACTTGCATGGCCAGAGTTGTAACTGGCTAGTCCCACCCTCAATTTTTTTTTTCCAGAATAAAAGAAGGCACACAGTTGGCCCAAGCAAATCCTATTTCGAAAAAATTCAAATGAATCTGATCTGATTAAAATTGATTAATCAATTGGATGAGATTTTTAGCATTTAGTTACTGGATATTTGTATAAGACGGACATCCAATCCAAATGAAACCAACAAGAAGCCTCATCTCATTAGATGGAGTTAGTTACATCATTACATGACGCCATTGTACTCTATTAATAACCAACTATTTAGACACCAAGAGATCCCGTTTGATAACTTCCATGAATGTTCTTCTTGGTCCCATTCACCTAATGGAACCAATTGATTGAAAAGTTAAATTATATTTAAATGCTTGTTTGAATATAAATATAATATATCTTTATTTTGTGTTCCTTGCGTACTTTGTTTAAGAAACATATAAGGATGGACTTCTAAAATTTTATAGGATTTGGATTAGGCGGGATTGATTGCATGAAACTTTCAACCTTCCAATTAGATTGGTCCAGTTGGTCTAAGTAATCAGACCAAACTAAGCAGCTCTGTCCATGATTGGCATGGGGTTATTTAATGTGTATTCTGTTACTGAAGATAATAATTATCCCTGCAAATTATATGTAATCCATTTTCTTGCAGGGATGGACTATGTCGGATTCACTTCTTAATCCCGGTCGAGCTAGGCTTGTATCAACTTGATGATAGAGATTATATACCCGATAGATGGGCTTTTAGTGCAAAAGTTCCAACTGCTCTGGCTGTGGACTGAATCATACTGAAGAGTAAGCTTGGACTGAAAAGGAATGGAGAATAATAAGTGAAGGACATATCTGCATCAAAATTTGCCTTCCCTTTCCCCCTATTTTCCTCAACTAAAATATATCATATGGCCTAAAGGCATTGCATCCTGCCAAGCTCCAGAGAAGCCACAATGTGAAATCCATATATGGGTGAATTTTTCCTCTGAACCTCTGAGTGGCAGCCTATTACAGGATTATCTGAAGGATGAGTTACTAGCATGAACTTTAGATATTAATCTTTTTCAATATTTTGCCACTTACCCTACCTCTGCTCTATTCTTTTCTGGTCCCCCCACTCCCCCGTTTTTTTTTTTTTTGCGGTTGGGATTTCTCTGAGACAAGTTGCCTTCCAATTTTGGTTTTTTTTTTTTCAGTGAGATTGATAATATTGATATACATGTTGAAACCTTGAGGATCAATGCAACACCCCCATTTTTGCTTTCATGTGGTTTGCTAAAGCTTATAAATGCATTTTTCTCTTTTATCTCTTTGGAGGTGGGAAGGACTCAGAAATCATGTTTCTGATAAAATTGTTTGGTTTGTTGGCATTTTACAGGTTTTTTTGAATACCATGGTAGATTAAATATGGTTGGTGGAAAATTTGAAATACAAGATTATCATTATTGTAATTATTATAATTGTGATGTTGCTAGAAAGGGATGGTTTTGGTTGTGGCAAAAAATAGAACCAAAAGTGAACAGCTGTATAGTGAAAAGGGCATTAATTTAGGAGGCACTTGGGGACAAATTTGCCTTTGAATATGTCATTTCACTGTCACCAATGGCTCCTCATTAAATATTTCCCCACAAAGCATATTTAATGTGTCTCTGAATTTCTAGCTTCCCCTATTTATTGTCACTCCTGCTCTTGGATCCCCAGCTAAATTGTCCCCTGTCGTTTAACGTGAATGAATTCAATTTTATTTATATGATTCAAATTTTATTTATTTGTTTGTTTATGGTTTCTCTTTAATCAGATAGAATTGAGAATAAAATCTACAAATTAATTTGCTCATGTTGTAGCATGAGAAAAGTACGCATGTTACTTTTTCTTTTTGCTCTGTGGTAATTTCTGTTTTTAGCAATTTTTTTATGAGGGACAACCTTTTTTTTATCTGAATTGAAAGTAAAATATGAGATATCTGTTACAAAGCAGGGTTAGCTCAAACCACCATTGACTGTATTTAATTGGAGTATTTATGATGTGTTCACTGTGGTATGTGGAGAATGGGAGATTCTCTCTCTCTCTCTCTTGAATTTTCTGGGGATTGTTTATTTCAAAAATCAAAAAAGGGGCTTCCAATTATGAGAAGTTCTCTTCATCAGTATTAATGGATGCATCTTTGAACTGTTGGTTTCTTTAAACAAAGAATCCTTCCCTTAACAACATATATATATATATATATATATAGCCCTACAGGTTCAAGAAGTTAGGGTATAATTTCAGTAAAATTTTTAATAAGTCTGCTTAATTTATAATTTATTTTTAGGAAAATTTTTGTGCATATTGTGAAAAATAAAAGGATGTCTATATAATTTTAATAAAGGGTTAAGGAGTAAATTTATTAACGAAATTTTGTTCGAGGAACGTTTGGTACAAATATGTTTTAGAAAGGGTAAAAATATCAATGAACAATTAAAAAGGGGTATCCAACACAAAAACGGTTAAATCCGTACTTACGGCGTTAAATTATAAGAGAAGAAAACCCTAACGGCGTTAGTACTGATTTAACGGTTTTTGTGTTGGATGTCCTTTTTTAATTGTTCATTGGTATTTTTACCCCTTCTAAAACATATCTATGTCAGACGCTCCTCGGACAAAATTTCGCTGGTAAATTTACTCCTTAACCCTTTAATAAAATTTAAAGAATATGTACAATTTGTCTTTATTTTAAATAAAATTGTATGCTATTTCAAATATAAAAGAAAAAAAAGTACTATATGACTGTACACAAGAGAGGCTACTAACTTGTCTTCACAAAGGACAATTACCATTATATTTCAGCTGGCAAAAAAAAAAAATTACCATTATATTTTATAGAAACTTGTTAGTTCATGAAAACTTGTTCATTCTAAGATTTGGATTTGTGGATGAAATTTTTGTTGAATTTGCTTCTTCAAGATAACTCTTCCTCATTCGTCCAGTTATGTTGTCTTCTCTGCACGCTGTTACAGACAGAACATTCTACCCCTACCTGGCACTATATGCACATGTATATCCCAAGACATTAAATTCTGGACATTCAAAATTTATTAATATTTTTTAATTATTTTTTTCACAATATGTATGTGTATCATAAGACCAGTGACCCTCATAACTATCCCATTATTTATTTGTAATATTTTTATTATAAAAATAAAACATGTACTATTTATTATTTAACGTTAATTTGTTTTATAATTATTTTTTATTTAAAAATTCCAATAATCTTTTTTAATAATCAAATTATTTCCAAATATTTTCTCATTTTGGAAGAATGACGGAAAAAAAATTTTGAAATTGAAAAATCTCAAATCAGATATTTCTCATAAAATGAGTTGGGAATTGCTTATCAAGTCTTGTTATTACTTTATTAATTATTGGTAACAAATCTGATTTGAGATTTTACAATTTCAAAATTCTTTTTTTGTTACTTTCTCGTTTATTTTTGGGAAAATTTCATTTAGGTCCCGGATAAGAAAAAATATGAAAAAATTGGTTCCTTGAAATGTCAAAATGACATTAAGTCCTCTGAGACTTTTTTGCAATAAATTTCAATTGTCAAATACCTATAGATTTGTCAATGAACGCCCTTAGACTTGCCAATAGACACCCTTAGACTTTCCAATGAATGCCCCTGGACTTGTCAATAACAAGCCTATGAATTTATTAGCGGAATTGGAATTTATTACAAAAAAGTCTCAAAATCCCACGAGACTTTAATATAATTTTAAAATTTTAAAAGATTATTTTTTTTATATTTTTTCTTGTTCGGGATCTAAATATAATTTCTCTTTATTTTTTACTCACTTTATCGAAATACTAACAGCTTCGGACTTTTAGAAGATGAAAAGCATGAACAGTGTAAAAAAAAAACACAACGCATTTCCCTTCTTTTTTTTTTCACCTACCTCATTTTAACTCAAAGGATTTATTAGGGATCAGACTAATCTTAGATCGAGCCGGGCAGAATCACAAAGGCGGAAAACATCTACCACCAAATATTTAACATTATTACATCCATAGAGTTCGAATTCAAAACCTCTAGTTAAACTAGTATAACCACTTATCAATTGAACTAAGTGTGTGGTGGTTTATCGTGCTTTTTCTCTCAAGTATTTCACCGAGTTTTAAAGATGAAGAAGGATTCAAATTTGAAGTTCCAATTAAACAAGACAAAAGTTCTTGTCCCACTAACAGAATCCTATGTTTTTGGAGGCAAGGACAAAATCCAAACCAAGGCGTGCTTAACATTTTCTGAATTTGGCATTATCTTGTCCTCTTCAATTTTTTCACGTCTCTACTGTGAATTTATTGAAATGGTTCATGCTCTACATTTACTTGCTTCACTTGTAGCAACAATAATCTATATTTGTTTGTTCTTAGAAATCTTGATGCAGTTTCCTATTGCAGCAGACATCTCCATAACCACACAGAACTAACTTGTGTGTGTGTGTGAATTCCCTTTGATCCTATTATTCTCAAAATGTTTCAGATCATGCGTTGCATTCTAGGTGTTCGATAAAATGCTCCAACAGAAACGACAAAAAAAAAAAGGGTAAATTCCATCTACTGGAACTTTCCTGAACTAAAAACCACAAAACAGTATGAATTATTTTGCTTAAAGAAAGCTCATGCAGAAAAATTTCTTAGTGAGAGTCACTAAATGAAGAGAAAATAAGTTAATTGATTAGCACATTTAAAACACAAATTTTTTATGAATTCAAACACCTTATCATACATGTAGTTGATACTTGATACAGTCATTCATACTTTAAGTGTAACTAGAACTTTATCCTTAAACAGACCCCAACGGTCAAGAAATTATCAAGAAAGCCTAGCTAACACTTTTAGCTCGTAATAATAAGTGGATAGAATTTATATAATAATATAAAAACTCTAACAAGTCATACATGAATTAATCATGAACAATACAACTAATTTTTCAAGACTCCGTGTAATACACAGGATCGACCATACTAATTAATTAATATAAAAAGGACAGTCTCATACACAAGGCCTTTCCGAGGAGAGGTTTGGATAGGGACAGATATAAGCAGTCTTACCCCATAAGGGGAGAGGCTATTTCCAGAATTTAAACTTCTAATATCCAGATCACATGACAGCAACCTTACCACTGCGCTAAGACTCACCCTCTGTTAATTAATATAACTCAAGCTAAATAATGAGGTCATAACAACATTATGTGACGTGCTTCTAATTAACTTTTAAGGGCTTTAACTAACTAAAGCAGGTGTGGTAATTGATGATGTTGCTGTTGGTGGGGGTGGGGGCGGTGGAGGAGAATTATTAATTTTTTTGGCTAGATTGTGTTTGTTGTTGTGCATCCAAACCTTGAGAACTCTTCTTCTGACTCCAATCTCTTGACAGAACTGTTGCACAACAGATTCTTCCTGCTTCTGAATCTTCCACCCAACTCTCTCTGCAAAATCCAGCATCTTCTCCTTCTGCTCCTGTGTGAACTTTGTCCTGAACCTCTTCTTCACCATCTGGGATGATGATGCTGGCCTACCACTACTCATCACCATTCCACCGCCACGGCCACCGGTGACCACATCTTCCTGCTCATCTGATTCCGAAGCAACTAGTGGCACTGACGTGGGCCCTACTACATTGTAGGGCAGGATCATCTGGTGTGGTGGAGGTGGTACAGTCCTTGATGGCAGAATGTTGCCTGTAGGGTACCCCACAAGAGCTTGTTCTGGGGCTGTTGCCAGAACACTGTTCTGATAAAGATCTCCAAAGTATAATTTCCTTTCAAGTTTGTAATAAGAAGGAGGAGGAGGAGGGTGATCACCTTGTACTTCTTTTCTGTGGAAATTTCTGTGACAGTGGCAAGCTGAGCAGGTTAAGGCCTCAATGGTTCCTTCTTCTCCACTAGGCATGAACTCACCACAGCCATCAAGGACATTACCTCCCATGGAAGCTGCATGATTCTTAAGGCACTCTCTGTACCTTATTATTACCTCTTTCTTCTTCTTCATGTAGGGTCCATGGTCCTGATGATGATCTTGAATGGCTTGTTTTTGTGTAATGGAGGAGCCATTAGAAGGGCCTTGGCCATGGTGGAGATGATGATGGGCCATGTTCCCATGTCCCTCAGGCCCATGGCCATTACCATGTTCCCCACCATATGTAGTACTATTTATTGGGATTGGCATTTCTGCTTCTGCCCTAGAAAGTTCCATTCTTATCTTTTATCTCTCTATCTCTCTGGGTTTATTATTTTTTTTCTTTAGGTCTTGTCAATTTTTCTAGCCCTGGGGACCAAGGAAAGAAGTCACAAGACATAAAAGATGAGAAATATAGAATTGAAGAGGGAATTCTAGGACCTTGTCTTCTCAATTTACCATCTTCTTTAGCACCAACAACACTGGAAATGAAAAAAGTAGTTTTGATTAGTTCCTGAGACAGGCTAAGGAAAAGAAACAAGTAAATTTACATAACAAATCCTAGGGCTATTATAATTTCTTGCTTGCAGTGATGACAGTTATATTGAACTAGACTTATCTCATAAGCTAGCTAGATGAAAGTGAATTATAGAAAGAGAAAGTAAGAAGAAGATAAACCCAGAAATGGGGAAGTTAAACCAAGGAGTTAGGAAAGAGTAGAAAACACTGTTTAAGACTCTCTTTAATTCACTCTCTGGGCATTTTCTCTTCTACACATTTCTTCTTGTAAATTCCAGCTAGAGACAAAGCAGAATGGCATACACACACACACACACACACATAATGATGAACAGGAGTTGAAAACAGCATACCCATTTGTATATGAAGTTTTGTTGGAGGAGAGAGTCTGGTCTTGCTAAGCTTAAAACATCTTCAGATGAAGAAAATTAACATGGTTACAGAGGTATTGTGACTTACTCAGAAAGAGAGAACAAGATGAATTGGGAGTGAGAGTAGGAAGAAGAAGAAAAAGGACAGAGATAGAGAGAGAGAGAGAGAGATTTTTTGGAGGTGGATTTGCAAGAGAAGCACTAAAACGAGCTTATAGAGATGGTGGGGCAAAAATAGAGGTATAAATAAATGAGAGAAGAGAAATTCACCGTGAGTTTGCCTTCTTGGAAAGGTATGGGTTTATTAACATTTTTCACTAAAAATTTCATAAAAAAACACTTTTCGTAAAAATTTAATTATATATGATATCATTACAGTTTTCAGATTATATAGAAATAAAACTATATATATATATATACACACACGCTATAAATAGCTGAAACTTGTATGTTGATAAGGCAGAAAAGTTTTTATAGTTGCAATATAAAAAGAATAAAGTTCTATAATTTTTTATGAATTTATTAAAAATTCATATTTTTTATTTTAAAAATATACATAGCCTTGAAGTAAATTATTCTAATTTTTTAATTGTGGGTCGAAAAATAAAAAAAGAAGACCGCCTACTCTCGAATTTGAGCTTTTAATAAAACGAAAAAAATTCTCCCTAAGTCTCATATAAAAAAATTAAATATAATAGATCCTCAAATTTTATAAGTTAAATTAGGCAAATAAATAGAATGGGGATTCTGGGGGTTGATTAATTATATAATATAGATATTATATATATATATATATATATATATATGGTCACATCACATTCTCTCTTAATTATTTCTATCTTCTGGAAGCTGTGTGTATATATATATCATTGACATTCCCTGTGAGAATATGAAAAAGATGAGTAAAACGACTGTGCTTCATGTGCTGTATATATATATATATATATATATATATATATGCTTTGCTTGCAGCATCAGCCATATATAGATGAAGACAAGGACCATTCTCATTCTGTCAGATTTCCAAATGAGGTCAAAACTAGCTTGTGCATCTATCACATTAAGCATTATTTGTTATTTCTGAATATTTTGAGTCTGATCACAAATTAAAAATTCTTAAATCATAATAAACATATTTAATGAGTCATTATTATTGCAGCTAATCAAAATATTATTCATTTGAGGGTAGTATTGCGAGAATTTGACGATTGATTTAAGGGACAGAGCAATCGCAGTAAAGCAAATCAAGAGAATGATCGTTTCTATGATTAAAAAGAAAACTCCATTAATAAAGTTCTATGCCCAAAAAAAAAAAACAGAATAGAATACATTGAAGATAATAATTAAAAAAGATCACATCTTGAATGAATCGTAAAAGAATATATATTTATATATAAAAAGTCTCACAAGAAAATGAACAGAAAACTCTTCATTAATTATTACTCCCTCATTTCTTATATAAAAGATACGTTGAGGAGTTATTTTTAGTTTTAAATATTTTTATATTTTTAATATTTTTAAAAAGAATATATTATATATCGACATAAAACTACAGGACATAGTGTTCGTTTGGGATAGTTTATTTTTAGGCAATAAGTGTTTATAATTCGTGATTCTCGGTATACGAGGTAAGTATGTGAAAGGAGTTTTGTCTCGACTTACAAGATAAATGCTTATTATATTATATCCAAGATTTACCGTTGAAGGTTTCATTCAACAAATTATTATCCCATTCTAAAATGTTTGATTATTCTTTGTGAACAAAGATAACGATATTTTGATACTTCCTCAAGTTCTTAATATAAAATTTAATTAATTTTTTAGATATTAAAAAATTAAATAAATTATTTAATCATAACACATATATTGTGTATTATTAAATCATATATCAGCTTCTAAGTCAAAAAAGTTAATTTGAAGAAAAAAGATAAATATTAATACTTTAAAATACTTTATTCAGTTTCTTTAATTTCTTAAAAAAATCTATTGAGTTTTATACTAATAAAGGGATGTAGTATTAATAATATATGTGTATTAATTGTATAGTTTTTTTTATTAATTATTATCTTTTCTGATATAATTTTGAATTTTTGATATCATATATAATTAATATGTAATAAAACTCTGAAAAGAACTGTCGTTAGCAAAGGAGTCATGCTACTTCCTCCGGTCTTAATTATAAGACAAAATTAACTCTTTTGGAGAAATTAAGAAAGCTAGTTAAATTATTTTAAAGTGTTTATATTTTTATTTTTTTCTTCAAATTAATTAATTTGATTAATAAATTAATATATAATCTAAGGATATATAATATCTTATATGATTAAGTAATTTATTTAGCTTCCTTTATTTTTTAAAAAAATAATTTTATCTTATAATTATAATAGAAGGTAGGGTATAATGTGTTGCTTTCATATATGCTAGCCACTGTTAGTGACAAAGGATGAGGTGAAAAAGGATAGTATTAAAATATTCTTTAAGTAAAATCAGTTTATTCTTTTATGATGACATTTGGCTTTTATATATTCGAGGCTGTATCTAAAAAGCTTGACCCCTCCATGCATGGTTCTTTTCAATTTTTGTTTTCATCTAACTTGTCTATTTGCTTCTTCTTTTTTTCTTTCTTTCTTTTCTCCATCATCCTTTTTTTTTTTTAAATTCGTTACCCAATCTCAAAGTATTCTCTCTGTAATTATATGTATTTATTTATTCATTTATTTGTTCTTCAATCAAGATTGTGATAACCAGTTATGTGCATTGTATGCGCTGGGCCACCATTACCAATACCCACGTTATTAATCAAGAGAAAATTCAATACAGTTGAGTGGTGATAATAATTAATTAAATACATTTTTTTCTAGGTATAGGTTTTCTTCTATAGGAACAATCATGTTTGAGGTATTGTCGGATATTGAACATAAGCACCTCTCCTCGTAGGAATTCTAACTTTGGTTCGTCACGTAATTATGAGGGACTAATCCTTTCTGCTAGACCCGACTCTTGTAAATAATTACTCTTTTGGTTGTATTTATAGAGCTGAGAGAGAAGAAAATTTTTTATCCTATTTATAGGGCAGAAAATTTTTTTTCATATACTCATTTGGTCATATATATAAGGCAGAGAGAGAAGTTTTTTTTTTTATCATATTTATAAGGCACCTCATTAAAATTTTGAGATGAACGTACAATTTAACTATTTCATTTATTATTGTGTTGACTTTATTTTCATTTAGTATTATGTATATTAAATGGGGGTGGAATTGGAAAGTTATTAAATTTTATGGCAAAGTTAATGAGATTTAAGGTTTTTGTTGGTCTGTGTGAAAAATGTTGAAAGTACCCTAGCTATAAATAGAACCAGATTAGTAAATATACAATATACAGTTTTATCATTAATTTATTATTGTATTAATTTTGTTATCTTGAGGTACAATGTATATTAAATAGAGCTAAAGTTGAAAATTTGTTGAATTTAACAGAAAAGTTAATGAAATTTAAGATTTTTCTTGATATATGTGAAATATGCTGGAAGTGCCTTAGAATATATTTAAATGAGCACAATTTTTTATACTACTTTAGTCCTATTTATAAGTCCTTTTTGACTAAAAAATTTGGTCATATTTACAAGTCCAGTTTCAGGGTAGTAAATGTGTTTTGTACTTTTTAATCCCTGTTAACTGTAATAAACAAAAAGAATTTATTCATGTTAACTTTTAGAATCAATCATAGATAAGGGCCAAATTGGAAATTTAGTTCATAGTTAATAAGTTAACTAACTCTCCTTGATATGTAAGAATTAGTTAAAAAAGACTTATAAATAGGACCAGAGTAATAAATTTAGAAAAGGACAAGGAATTTAAGGGCCTTTAGTCTTATAATCAATGTGATTAAAATCGGACCGGACCGGCCTATTTAACCACACGGGAACAGTCGAACAGGCTATCTAACCAGTCCGGTCTGACCGATTTAATATTTGTTAAGATTTTTCTAATTTTAGAAATTCATATCTAATTCTTCATATTTCCAAAAATTATAAATTAGGCCTCTATGGAGAGTGTGAAATGTCTACTTTTTAATATAAAAACAACCACTCAAAAATATTATCATTTGATTTTAAAAAATTATCAAATTTCAAAATTATTCTAAAAAATATTCTCGTTTAAGTTTACTTCTTTACTAGTTTTATACCGGTTTAGCTCCGGCTTGATTCTATTCTGACTTATTAACCCTTCACTCAATATCTCAATCGATTCAATAATCAGTTTGAGTTTAATTACCTTATTTATAACCCAACTAACACAAAGCACAAACACTTTATTAAGATTTTTTTAAGTGTGAAGTTGTGAGTTGAAAGCTTCCGTAAAGGACATAGTATGTGCGAGACTTATAAAAAAAAGGATAAAGAATGAATTGACAAGAGGAATTATATTAAATATTACTAACCAACAGATGGAGGAACATAAGATCCATGATACTGTGATCAGTGAATTGAAGTAAACAGTATGCCTCCTCCGATTTTAAATATAAGATATATTTTAGGAAGTTGATGGTCTTAAATATAAGATAAAGTTTTTATATTTATCAGTCTTTTCTTAATTTACCCGTATTGTTACTCCCTCAACAATAATCAAAGAGAAGGAGATAAGGGAATTAAAGAAGGTAACTATGGTATTTTAAAAAATACATGTCATATTAACTAATTTAACCAACTTCCTTGATCTAATCAAATTAGATAAATATATCTTATATTAATAAATATAAGAGTATTCAATATCACCCTACATAACAAAAACACCAAATAAAAATCCATATAATATTCTCCTTATCCCCACCATGCTATACATACATACATACATACATACATACATACATACATACATACATACATACATACATACATACATACATACATACATACATACATACATTTGAAAGCTAGGCTATACATACATACATACATACATATATTTGAAAGCTAGGCTATATTATATTCTTGGTAAACCGTAATCTATATACATTTCTTTTTGAGAATATTATTTACTTTCATTGTTGATAGGATATTCTAAAAAAGCACTACTTTTTGTATCATTTTAGACGCCACTTCCATATATCTCATCTACAATACTACGACGTGTATGTGTATATTCTTCTCAACCTTTTTCTCTCTTTCTTAATTATTATATGCCTTTGTTAACGTACGTTACTTCTCTCTGCATTGTTTTTTTATATGCATGATCTTAATTATATTATTATCTTCGGTCTTAATTATAAGATAAAGTTGATTTTTTTAAAAAAAAATTAAATTAAATAAATTACTTAATCATATCAATGTTATATATCATTAGATTATATACTCCCTCCGGTCCTAATTATAAGACAAAGTTGACTTTTTTGGAGAAATTAAGGAAGCCAATTAAATCACTTTAGAGTATTTATATTTTTAGTATCTTTGGATTATATATTAGTTTATTAATCAAATTACTTAGTTTGAAGAAAAAAATATAAATATAAATATTCTAAAGTGATTTAATTGGCTTCCTTAATTTCTCCAAAAAAGTCAACTTTGTCTTATAATTAGGACCGGAGGGAGTATTAATTTATTAGTCAAACTAATTAGTTTGAAGAAAAAAATATAAATGTAAATACTCTAAAGTAATTTAATTAGTTTCCTTAATTTCTCCAAAAAAATTCAACTTTATCTTATAATTAAGACCGAAGATAATACAATATATTAGTGGTGGTCCATGAAATTTGACATGATCAGGAGCATCAGACTTCATTATTATTCCTTGCTCAATCCTCTCTAATCATTCACAATATATCCTTTTAATATGCGTGTACATATATACATATCTTTTTATTTTTTGAATTAAAAAAGCAGACACTAACAACTTTCGATTATAAGAAAAAGATAATTGGCTTTTTTTGAATCCAACCTCCAACTTTTATTTACAGGAGAGGTTACATTTTACTAGATCAGAAGGTCATTGACGGCATGTATCCTATATATTTTTCTACATCAGAAAAATATCTTTATATATATATATATCAGACAAGAGTTATAATTAAAGCTCATATATTCTCCTTATCCCTTATATATTAAATTTCCAATTGAAGAAGGATTAAGAAGATACAATTATTTGTAGAAAAAGTTTCTTGCAATTTCATCATTCAAAGTATATTTTACTAATTAATTACACATTGAATGTCACGCCCCTTATCTCAATTTCAACATTTTTCAAAGTATATATTTAGGACATCTACTAAATCGGGGCTTAGTAGTCTACTCAATTTAGGCTTATTCTCAAGCCCCGAATCTCAAAATTCGGGATATTACATTGAACAACTTTAATAGTTCTTCGGAAGTTGTCATTAGAATTGGTTAAGTTGACAATATTTAAGAATTAATTATTTTAATAATAGATAATTAATTAATCCCTAACTACACAAGCTAGGGAGTGTAGAAATGTGTTAAAGGGACAAATAATGAAGTGAATTATGTCATGTCTCTGTCTTACTTAAATATGAGTCATTGATTTCAACTCTGGATTGGATGTTCTTTCTGAGTTTTGGGGCCCTTTAGGGTTCATGAAAGAATCTATGAATTAAATGTTCCTATAAAAAAAAAAGAAAAAGTAAAAGTAAAAAAGGGTGGTATGAAGTATGAACATTATTCGAAAGTGCTTTTGGTTTTTGTCTGAAGTCTGAACACATGTAAGACCTAAAGGCCACATAAAGTGGATTCAATCCTACGTTCTATTCACGAGCATATAATAATTATGGCAAGGCATGAGATTCAAAGTTAGGTCAATCAATATATATGGCCAAAATAATCTTCTCTTAAGCATAGTTACATTCTCAGTCCATATATGCGTGTGTTTGATATCACTTATTTTTAGATAATAAAAGCATGTTTGTTTCAACTTATAAAAACTTATAAGTTGCTTTTTACGTAAATCGAGACACAACCCCTCTCACATACTTACTTCGTATACCGTAAATCACTATTAAAAAGCAACTTATAAGCAATCGAATCGCTCAACCAAACATACCCTAAGTCTTTGTTACGTAAGCCGAGACAAAACTTCTTTCACATACTTACTTCGTATACCATGAATCACGATTTATAAGTACTTATTACCCAAAAATAAGCTATTCCAAACGAGCACTATATTAAGTTTATCTTTAATATAAGATATAATTGACTCTTGTTTAGAGAGATCAAGGAAACTAAACAAATTATTATTTTTTATTACAATATATCGAGACAATATTTAATCAATTATAAAAGAAGAATTCAAAGATAACATTATCAAAATTTATATAGCAGGATTAAATTAAACAAAAAATGGCTGAGATTATGGAGGCTAGAAGAGTGTGTGTGTGTGTGTATTAAAAAAAGTGACTAGATGTACGTAGCTCTCCCCTATACACAACTTGCTGGTATTTATTCCACTTTTCTACGTATCACCATCATCTTTAAGCTAAGATATGACTCAGAAATGTGATTATTGCTGATTATTGTTGCTGATATCTTGGCGCGGAAGGCCCTACATTCGGCAAATGACTTGTCTCTTTTGGAACATCCTCCTGATTTTTATTTGATTCAAGTGTTAGCTGACCTTAGCTAAGTTTTTTTTGGGTTTAGCTAGTATTTTTCTGTACTCAGGTCCGATGTAATTGGCCCGTAATGGCCCCAAGAGATTTTCTCTCTTGTCATTTTCTATCCAAAAAAAAAAGAAATGTGATTATTGCTGACAAGATATGGAGAATTGTTCGTGAGAGGGGCAAAAAAAAAAGTGAAGTTTGGAATCCATGTTTTTTTTCCCATCATATATATATATATATATATATGGATATTCCATATACTAATTAATTAATAGGAGAGTTTATTAATCATTTTGTTGAAATCAATTAATAATTCTAACTAATCAAATTCGATTTTGAAAATAAACCTTGATTATTTAATTATCGTATTATTAAATGACAAGTTAAAATAAAACAAAATAATTGGAAAAAGCTGAAGCATATGTTGGTAGTACATAACATTAAGTGTTGTTTGCTTACACGCTACCATCTTTCGTATTTCTCCCAAATATTCCCAATCATGCTCTCAGACGCTGATTTCCATGCTTCTCATCTATCTCACTTTTTTTTTTATCTTTTTATTTTTTTAGATCCCAATACGGATAATAATAACTTTAGTACTTTTTAAATTATAAGTTTATACAATATCTTTGAAGTAAATATTTATTTTTTTGAAGTAATGAGGCCATATACATGTCTCTTGATTTTTTATTCAAAAAATATATAATTTTGAATTTTTTATTAATAACTAAAATATACTTTTAGTCCTTTAAATTTTACATGAAGTGTATTTCTGATCCCTTAACTTTGTAAAATATATTTTTAGTCCTATATTTTTAATAATATTAATATTGCTAACGGAAAATGTTGATGTAACAAATCAAGTGATGATTGTGTAGATGACAAAATGTATTTAAGTTTTAATTTTTTAATATAATATATTTAGATTATTAAACTAAAATAAATGGACAAACCGTTGTAAATAAAATCAAGATTTTGATATTTAGATTATTAAAATAATTTTTTTTAATATTTAGATTGTTATACTAAAGTTTTTTAAAACAATCGATGTTTTGATATTAACTGCTTCATTAGGTTTTTAAACATTTTTCAATTTACACTTTTTAAATTTAAAATTAATAGTATTTAATTACATAATCATCACTTAAGTTTGCTGCGTTAGCATTTTCTGTTAGCAATATTAATGGTGTTAGAATTATGGTATTAAAAGTATACTTTATAAAGTTAAAAAACCTTATGTTATATATATACATATATATATTAATTGTCAATGATAAGCTTCCCAAAACCAACACCACCTGTCATATTTATAGATAGAGTCCGAAGCTTAAGTTTGAGACATGTTTGTGCTTGTTTGGAAGAGTTTATTTTTGGACAATAAGTGCTTATAATTCGTGATTCACGGTATACGAGGTAAGTATGAGAGAAGAGTTTTTTCTCGGCTTGTGTAATAATGACTTATTTCTCAAATTTAATAAGCTCTTCCAAACACACTTATAACTATTTGATTATTCTCATAAATTTCAAGAGTCATCACTTATCTTCTTGATCATTAGTATTCCCTCCCATCTTAATATAAGACATATTTTCTTAATTTAATTAAATTAAAAAAGTTAGTTAAGTCAGTTAATATGACATATATATTTTCTAAAATACCCTGATTATCTTCCTTAATTAATTACCTCATTCCCTCTTCTTCTTGATTATTGTTGAAGCAGTATTGATGTGGGTAAATTAGAGAAAGAAATGAGAAATATAAAAAATTAAAAATTATTAGAATTAAAATCAATTCCCCAAATATATCTTATATTAATGATAAAGAGTACTATTATCTTGAAAAAGACCATTTTTCCAACCTTATAGCTACTATTTTTAAGTGTGATGTATATGACTAAGAGTAAAGCGCACACAAACTACCACTTAATGTATATTTGGTATCACTTATTTTTGGACAATAAATCTTTATTACGCAAGCCGAAATAAAACTCCTCTTACATGCTTACCTCGTATACTGTGAATCACGATTTATAAGAACTTATTACCTAAAAATGCATGTTTGGGATCACAATTACTTAAAAAATAAGTCCTTATTACGCAAGTCGAGATAAAACTCCTCTCACATACTTACCTCGTATACTGTGAATCACGATTTATAAGCACTTATTGCCCAAAAATAAGCTATTCCAAACGATCACAAACTATTCCAAACGAGCACTTATTCTCCCACATTTATTACTTGTTATCACTTTGGAATGTTGCAATTGTAGAAATTCTTGCGTATTTATGTTTTTACTTTGAACCAGAAAAAAAAAAATTCTCCCTCAGTTTTGTTTTATTATATTTTTTGAAAGATTAATTTAAAAAGTTCCACAATAAAAAAGAAAAAAGCAAATTTGAAGGATTCTTCAAACTTTACTTCGCACGCAGTGAGCTGCTTTGATATGGTCCCCCCGCAACGCAACCTTGTGTGGTCATTGCTCTCTGCGTGTGACTCTTGTTTACCTTCTTTTGTCAGAATTGTATTTTCTACGAGTAAAAAATGCCTTTTTTTTTTTGCCATAGTAAAAATTCTAATCTCTCACACTGTTTATTGTATTAATAAATACTTCTTGTCAAATCCGCTAATTCTACAAATATGACTAGCAGCATATAGTAGGAAATACTTTCTTTGTTATCTGTTAATAACTTTCTTGATGTTTAGACTAATTCCTATAAATATGCTTTCGTCTTTCTTTTACTTTCAATAGGGTCTCTTACCGTATGTAGTATGTATGTAAAACATTTCTTATTTACTACTCTCTCCTGTCTTAATTATAGGACATATTCACCTAACTTTGAAGAAATTAAGAATAGTGGTTAAATTAGTTAATCATATTTATTTTCTTAAAATATCCTTATTTAAAATTTAAAATGGTATCCAATTACGTTGATTCTTTATTTTTTCTTGTACCTCTCCAACCTTACACACAACTTCTCCAAGCTTTCACACAATCTTGCATCATCAATCTCCCTCAACAACTTCCGATCTACTCTTATTAAATTATTATTGATTATTGAGAAAGTATCAATAGGGGGTATTTTGGGAAGACATTGACAAAAATTAAAACTTTATCTTATAATTAGGACCAAGATCAACTCTCAAATATTATTTTATAATTAGGATCGGAGGGAGTATAATTTTGTCTTGCATAAAAAAATAACCAACCAAATGTGATACAACAAAACACACAACAACAACAAGCCACATATCAAATTTTTCTTTGTTTGACATCGCGAGGGAGGGTTGCAAACTGACTTCTGAAAATTAAGAAGCTACTTCGGGCTTATTTGGATTAGCGGTGACAGAAATGATTTTTTTTTTAATCTGACTTTTACAAAAGGTAGATAGGATAAACGTCAGATTGTAAATGTAATTTATGTTTGGATTAACGGTGGCAAAAGTAACTTTTTTTTTAACCTCAAACATGTTTGGATTATTATTTGAAAAACTAGTTTAGATGAAAAATGAGAATATTCGACTAAGGATTAATTTATAAGATTAGAAATTAGCCAATATCAATTTAGAAAATTTAGAAAAAGTTAGTAATTTTATTATTGAGACTCAAAAATTGGTATTGAGCTAAAGATAAGCTAAATTATGAAATCCAATAAATTTAAGGAATTATAAATTAGATAAAGGAGAAAATTTAGAGTTTAGTGTATGTGATTAATAAAATAAAATACTCCGGTCACAGCCAACCACCACCGTAAAAGCATTTCAGAAGCAAGAATTTTTGGCTTCAAGCAGAAGTTGCTTTTTTCCATTAAGCCCATCTGCACAAAAACATTGCCAAACAGTCCAAAATTTGTCTACCGGACTTTTATATCAGAAGGAGCTTTTTTTTTTCCTCCCAACTCGTTGCCAAACAGGCCAAAATTTGTCTATCGGGCTTTTATATTAGAAAGAGCTTTTTTTTTTTCCTCCCAATGCGTTGCCAAACAGGCACTTCATACACTTTGATAACGTTTGGCATAGCTTTGGCTTAAAAGGTTTTGTCTCTCATGATTAGTACGTTTTTTAATATTTAAACTTATATTTTTCTCTCTATAAGGGTGAGGCCCCTTACCGGTTACCATCTTGACCAAATGCTTGTTGGTTATACATTTTATATTTTATTTTGATATTAATGGTGTTGTGCTAATCAATTATGATTTATCCGAAAAATTAATTAATTAATATTTTAATAATTATAATGTTCTAAGGTACAAAAGTCTCATTCAACATATCTGAACACACATATACATCCTTTTATTTATTTGTTTAAATGAAACACCAATTAGAAATTTTCAACTCAGAATCAAATTATTATCATTATTTAAAAAATTATTTTTATCTTGTCTTTGATTCAAATACATGTGAATGAAAAAAAAAACATCTTTTTTTAATGAGAATTTTTCTGAATTCATCATTGGGTTTAGGGTTTTCATCCTCTGCAGTTATGGGCTTATTGGAAGCCCAATGAAGTGCTCTCACATCATCAGGCATTTTGGATGCAGAACCTGCTCTGATGTTTTTGTATTTAACATATAAACTAGGCATATTTTCTTATGTATTGCACATAAAATGATGTTAACAAGGTTCTAAATTATGAATTGTATGAATGACTTCAAAGTTTGATAATGTACTCCAAAGTTCAGATACCAAGTTTTATAGTCAACAAAATTCCCTCCAAAGAGGTTGTATTATTGGAAGAAGGGCCTATTAAAATGTTCCTTCGTTGGAGGTATTTAGTACTCTCTCCGATCCTAATTATAATATAAAGTTAATTTTTTTAGAGAAATTAAGGAAATCAATTAAATCACTTTAGAGTAGTTATATTTTTAGTATCTTTAGATTATATATCAGTTTATTAGTCAAATTAATTAGTTTGAAGAAAAAAATAAAAATAAAAATATTCTAAAGTGATTTAATTGGCTTCCTTCATTTCTCCAAAAAAGTTAACTTTATCTTATAATTAGGACCGAAGGGAGTATTTACTAAGATGGTTCACTAAAAATCATTCACGGTTGAAACAACTTTCACTAATGTGACATTTATGTTTTTTTAATTGAAAAGTGAAAAATTGATGGCCTGAGCGATTTTATTTTTGTCTTCTTGTGAGCTCTAATATGCAATTATTCAAGGTGATTCATTTAGATAAATCGATTTGTCGGGAATGACAAGAACTTCAAATGGTCCATTATGCTCAAAAGTAGAAGCACAATCATTAGTTTGTCTCTCTCTCACACACACATACAACAGAAGGAGGGAGACAAATATGACAGTTTTTGTAGGAAATGTTTCCAACAAAACCGCTTATAATTTTCATTAACTAGGTTGAACCATTTTGTCCCTAGAGAGGTACCAAAACTAATGGTTTGAAACTTGAGGAACCAAAACCAAAATAAAGATAAATTTAAGCATCAAAGATCGTTTCATTAGCTAAGTTGAATTCACAGCAAGGTGAAACTCAACCCAACTAAATGCCTTCTGCTTTTGAACTTGTCTCTTTCTCATCTTCTCCCTTAATTGATTCACACTGTTCCATTTTCCCTTCTCACCTTGGATCTTTGTAAGCAAAGTGTAAGATGCAGAATGATTTTTCTGCAACTCACGCATCTTCTTTGCAGCAACCTCTCCAAGTTCCATATTTGAATGCATCACACAAGCTGCCAATAGTGCACCCCACAACGCCACATCAGGCTCACATGGCATGTTCTTTATTATCTCTTCTGCTTTTTCTAATTTCCCAGCTCTTCCATACAAATCCACCATACAAGTGTAATGCTCAATCTCTGTTTGAATTCCATAGTTTCTTTGCATAGCAATGAAGTGTTTCTCACCTTCTTCAACAAGATCTGCATGAACACATGCCGATAACACATTTACATATGTGATTTTGTTCGGCGTAAGGCCGGTCTCTGTCATCCTGTTGAATTCTTTGAGTGCTCGGTTTGCGAGTCCGTGCCTGGCGTAGCCGCCTATTATTGAATTCCATGACGGCAAGTTCTTTCTCGGGATGGGCTCGAAAACACTGAGAGCTGCATTCATATCACCACATTTTGCATACATGTCAACTAGAGAGGTTGAAGTGATGATATCTTCTGGTATGCCAGATTTGATGAAGCTCTGATGAACTTGCTGACCTATGAGAAGATAAGAACAATCTGCACATGCGTCTAACACACTTGAATATGTGAAGTGATTAGGGCGAGATTCTGACTTTAACATCAAAATGAACAGTTCTAATGCTTCTATAGATCTCATATTTTGCACATATCCACTTATCATTGTTGTCCATGTGACCACATTTCTCTCTTTCATTTCATTGAATATGGATCTTGCTTCATCAATCTGCTTGTTCCGGATATAACCATTTACCAAAGTAGTCCAAGAAACAATGTCTCTTTCAGGCATCATGTCAAAAGTTCTTTGAGCATCAACCAAGCTCCCAACTTCAATGTACCCAGAAACTAAACTGTTCCAACATGTAACATTTTCCGTCGATAGCTCACCGAACACTCCAGCCAAAGCCTTCTTCTCTCCTAGACTCGCATATGCCGTGATTAAAGCAGTTCCAACAACGACATCCAAGTTAAGTGCCAGATGAACTGCCCGAGCGTGAATCTGCGGGACCAAAACATCGAAATCAGTATTCACAACTGATCTGAGTAATATGGATAGGGTATAGTCATTGGGCGCTACACTGGCTCGTTCCATTTGTAAGAAACTTTGGTATAAGCCAAGAACGTTTCCAGTTTTCCGAAATCCAGATAACATAATGTTCCACGAAACGACATCTTTAAGAGGCATTTCGTCGAACAGGTTCCTGGCAAGATGAAACTGACCGTGCTGAATGTAGCCGCTCATCATCATGTTCCAAGAAACACAGCTCCGAGATGAGGGATTTTTGTCGAACAGCTTACGAGCTTCATCAATGTTATTGTTGCGTAGGCAAGTATCACTCATTGAGGTAAGTTCGGCCGCTGAAACTGTACAAAAGCCGTGAGAAATTCTCGACGAAAAGAATCTGGTTAAGGCCCGTATCCCTTTCATACGTCGGTGAAGATTGTTCATTTGATCTACGAAGGGTCAAGGGACCAAAGTCGAATCAAAATCCCATGAGTAAGAAGACACAACCATATCCAATTCAGAGGTCACCAGTGAAAGCTCCAGTACAATCTTCTTCTACCGCCATTGGAAGCGCTGCATCATAATTACTTTGAATATGAAGAGAGTGTGCAAAGCCAGGCAGCCATGTGCTTGGAAAATGAAGATCGAAAAAGAAGAAAGAGAGTGAAGGTGGAAATATGGAATTTAAAAAAAAAAAAAAACTGAGGAAGAGGAAGAACATATATTTGTCGGATAGATCAAATGCATTTCTGTTGGGATCAATTTTCATTTTCATAAAGAGTCAATATGGACCATTGATAATTGATATAGGGTTTTGAAATACACAATTACATTAATTTCTTGCTCTATAATCCTCCCTTCTTCTCATTGAGCCAAACAAACTTGTTCTTCATGTTGGATTCCCGTCGCTCACTGGTTCCATAGCTTTGGCGGGAAATCCGTCTCCTCCCACAAGTGTCAGGACCTCAGTTATGCTGTGATTAATGCAAGTTAACTTCCTTAGGTCCATTTTACTAAACCTAACCTTACCTTCATTTTAGGAATATTCACAATAATTCTTTAATTTAATTTAGAAAAAAATTATTACCACTATCATTATTATTTATAGTAATTAAAAAAATTATATTGAAGGATTGAATTCATAAATTAAATTACTCCATTTGGTCCTTATTAAAAGACTTATTTATAAAATTAATTTTAATCCTAAATATAAGACCAATTTATAATATTAGCCAATCTTTTACTAATTTACTCCTATTGATACTCCTTTCAAAATAATCAAAAACTTTTATAAAGAGATATACGTATTTACTCATAGTAGTCCTTAAGAATAAAGTACTTGTGAATTTAATCACATAATTCTCCCTAATTTTTATACCATGCGACATGCGTATTCCCTTTACAAAACAAATTGTTGGATGAAAACGAGTGGCCCATACGTGTGTAATATACATATTCCCCCAAATTGTTCTTTAGGATACACATACGTCCCGAGGGGCGGGGCAAGTCTTCAAGATTGTTGATAGTAGCACAATGCTGAAATATACATCAAGAAACACAAGTCGTATATTCCAAAATTTAAAAGGACAATTGGCATCATCAAAGCTAAATTATGGGCCAAAGTTAAAAAATAAAAAATCTAATCTTTTTTAATGAACATCTTTCTAAATTCATCATTGGATTTGGGCGTTTCATCCTCTACGGCCTTCGGCTTATTCGAAGTCCAGCCAAGTGCTCTCACATTTCTGGGCACTGCGAAAGTGTTCTTCCCTTTGATCTGGATGTTGTCACCTCCAGGCTTCCTATTCACAGACTTGGTTTCCTTTACACCTTCCTTTGAGGCATCATCAGATTCTTTGGCTGCAGAACCTGCATGACCGGATCGATCAGTGCCATGTTCTGCATAATTGATTCCGAGTGAGAAGAAAATAATTTGGATAAGAACATAAGCAGACAGTAAGTAGAGGGCAGATGTTAACAGTAAATATATAAACCAGACAAGTAAAGGGAGGATTATTAGAACTGTTCATAGTGGATGAAAAAGCAAAATCATACCCAAGGAATGTAGAGATTTTAAAAGTGGCGCAAAAATACCAAAATCGTTAACTGTTTATTTTGACCGTTAGAGAGTGAACCTTTGACTAAAAAGGCTGACATGGAAGTTGGTATGAAAAAATATAGATCAGCAAATTTTTTAAAAATAATTTATTAGAGTCGCTGCCATCACCCAATTAATCCTTGAATCAGCACCGCCCTTAAAAGCTTGTAACATTCTTCAAGCGATTTCTAATTGGGAAGGTCCTTTATTAAGCAATTCAAGAACCGAATCTTCTCTAAGCAAGCGAAACAATCTGGGATTGGACCCGTCAACGAGTTCTTGTTCACATTGAAGACAATTGCATTTTTCAGGAACCCTATTTCAAAAGGTAGGCACCCAGAAAACTGGTTTTCCAAGAACAGAACTTCCGTCCAAGTCTCTAAAGCTAGTCCTATGCTTCTGGGGATTGGTCCAGTGAACTTGTTGGCGGATGTGAGGTACCTTGCAGGTGTGCAGCCGAAATTCCATGGAAGGTAGCTGAAGAAGTTGTTGTTGATGATGAAGATGGCGTCCATATCAAGAAAGTGAGAGTGATAGAGGGACTGGTCCAGTGAAGCTATCGAACCTGAGATCTAAGAAAATGAGTTGTTGGGTAAACAGAACTTGCTATGGGAAATAACCCTCGAGCTTGTTGCTTAAATCGAGATTGTAGAAAAATGGATATCGCATGATTTCTTTGGGACTGATCCTATGAAGTTGGAGTTGACATGGAAGAATGTTAACTCAACGATTCCCAGGATTAGAGAGAGATCCAGGCATGAACCTTGATGAGCAGAGAAATCGGCATGGTTGAAATCTAATCCTAAAATGGCAAGCTCATCTGGATATGCTTTTGCTTGATTTTTTTCCTCTCCTTCCTTATGTATTTTTTGGGTTCAGAGGAATGTAGGGTGAAGGACGGAGGAAGTGAAGGATATAAGGACAGTGCCAATGTGAACTTTTTATTATTATTTTTTCCTTCGTCAGCTTCCACATCAGCTTTATGAGTCAAAGGCTCTCCCTCTAACAGTCAAAGTAAACAGAGTTAATGCTTTTGGTATTTTTGCCCCACTTTTGAGAACTCGTGTGTACTTTTGTACCTCTGAAAAACATATGGTGTTGGGTGCAATTTGAGTAAAAGCTCATGGGAATTTTCGCATCTTCACCCAACTAACTACAGCATTCACATTTTACTACACATTTACCATTAAAAACTCTTAAATTAACCTAAATGTTATGTTAACTACTTAATAGTAACTGCCTATTCGTATCTTGATGAAGAACGAACAGGTAAATCGAAATAAGAGGGAATAGGAAAAATGGAAAATAAGAATAATTTACTCTGTGCTAAAGGGATAGCAAGAATCTCACTAATCTCTCTAAAACAGCCCAGGAGGATCTCCAAGTGTTTAATAAACTCTCTAAATATTCGATGCTTTATTGAGTAGGCAAAAGGGCCTATTTATAGAAGTACAGAGAGATCAAATTCTAATTTAAAATTCAAACTAGGAAATCTAAATAATATCAAAAATATTAAAATAATATCTAAATCTAAAATACTAAAGAATATCTAAAATCCTACTTGTGGATATTCCACTTATTCTGAAATATCTGAAATAATATCCAAAATAATATTGCTGAAATCATTAAAAATAATAAATATTGCTAAGTATTTCCTAATTAATCCTAAGATGCTTATTTTTCCTGGAATAAATCAATCCATAGCGATTTGGATTGCTATCATATCTTCCCCCTTGGAAAGTCGACTTGTCCTCAAGGCGAAACTGAGGGAATTGTTCGGCAACGAGATTATATTCCTCCCAAGTAGCTTCCTCCAAAGGGCGGTTCTCCCATTCCACAAGTATGTCCAATCTGTGATCTGGTGTCCAGCGATGCTGCAATACCTCGGAAGGGTGCAGGATGAGCTCCATATCAGCTGAGAGAGGAGGAGGAGGAGGAGGAGTAGGAGCCTGCTGACCATAGGCAGGACGAAGAAGGGAAACATGAAAGACGGGATGGATTTTGGCAGTCGGCGGCAGGGCTAGTTCATAAGCGACCTTGCCAATACGTCTGGTCACCGTAAAGGGTCCGAAGAAACGTGGAGATAGTTTCTGAAACTTTGATCGCGCCAATGAACGTTGTCGATATGGTTGAATGCGTAACCAAACAGCGTCCCCTGGGTTAAACTCAAGGTCCCGGCGATGTTGATCGGCATGTAGCTTCATCCGGTGTTGAGCTTTAAGGAGGTTCCCTTTTAAAACTCGTAACATGGCGTCACATGTTTCCAGTTGTTCTTCTAAGTCAGCAACCCTTGTTTCACCTTTGACATAAGGGAGGAGAGGCGGGGGATCACGACCATAAACCAATTTAAATGGAGAAGTATTAGCAGCCACATGGAACCCAGTGTTGAAAGAAAATTCTGCCCAGCAAAGAAATTTACTCCATTGTTTAGGTTGGTCATGTGCAAAGCAACGTAAGTAAGTCTCGAGGCATCGATTGACGACCTTAGTTTGCCCGTCTGTTTGTGGGTGGTAGGAGGTGCTCATGTTTAAGCGGGTTTGACTTAAACGAAATAACTCCTGCCAGAAGTGACTGAGGAAAAGAGGGTCTCTATCAGAGACGATAGAACGTGGTATGCCGTGAAAGCGAACAATTTCCTAGCAAAAAGTGGCGGCGACAGCTTTAGCGGTATAAGGGTGAGTAAGGGCAATGAAGTGGCTGTATTTACTGAGACGATCCACCACCACGAAAATCACATCAAAGCCTTTGGACTTAGGGAGCCCCGTAATAAAATCAAGAGAAATGTCCTCCCAAATGCGCTCTGGAATAGGAAGTGGCTGCAAGAGTCCTGCCGGTGCTAATGTTTGATATTTGTTCTGCTGACAAGTGTGACAACGTTGGATATAGCGCTTGACATCGTTTTTCATCCCGTGCCAAAACAGTTGGTCATTTAACCGTCGCAGAGTCTTGAGGTACCCTCCATGCCCCCCGGTTGGCGTTTCATGAGCTTCGGCCATCAATTTTTCTCTGAGTGAGACGACATTGGGTATGACTAAACATGTTTTGTAGAATAACCGATCATTCACAAAGTGAAAAAGAGAGTGGTGATCGGGGTGGGTCTGTAACTCCTCTATCTTTGCCCTTGTGTCAGGGTCCTCCAATAGTGCTTGCGGAAGTTGATCTAGGTCATGGGCCATAGGAATGACCATGTGTAAAAACTCTGCCTGCTGGGGCCGTTGAGACAGAGTCAGCGGCTGCATTTTCTCGCCCTGGTTTATAACGAATGGTGAAATCAAAAGGAAGGAGTTTGACCAGGAGTCGTTGTTGGGAAGTAGTCACAATCTTTTGGTCTAACAAGTGCTTCAGGCTGTGATGGTCGGTTTGTACGAAAAAATGGTTACCCAATAAGTAGTGACGCCATGGAAGGTAGCTGAAGAAGTTGTTGTTGATGATGAAGATGGCGTCCATATCAAGAAAGTGAGAGTGATAGAGGGACTGGTCCAGTGAAGCTATCGAACCTGAGATCTAAGAAAATGAGTTGTTGGGTAAACAGAACTTGCTATGGGAAATAACCCTCGAGCTTGCTGCTTAAATCGAGATTGTAGAAAAATGGATATCGCATGATTTCTTTGGGACTGATCCTATGAAGTTGGAGTTGACATGGAAGAATGTTAACTCGACGATTCCCAGGATTAGAGAGATCCAGGCATGAACCTTGATGAGCAGAGAAATCAGTATGGTTGAAATCTAATCCTAAAATGGCAAGCTCATCTGGATATGCTTTTGCTTGATTTTTTCCCTCTCCTTCCTTATGTATTTTTTGGGTTCAGAGGAATGTAAGGTGAAGGACGGAGGAAGTGAAGGAGATAAGGACAGTGCCAATGTGAACTTTTTATTATTATTTTTTTCTTCGTCAGCTTCCACATCAGCCTTATCAGTCAAAGGCTCTCCCTCTAACAGTCAAAGTAAACAGAGTTAATGCATTTGGTATTTTTGCCCTACTTTTGAGAACTCATGTGTACTTTTGCACCTCTGAAAAACATATAGTGTTGGGTGCACTTTGAGTAAAAGTTCGTGGGCATTTTTGCATCTTCATCCAACTAACTACAGCATTCACATTTTACTACACATTTACCATTAAAAACTCTTAAATTAACCTAAATGTTATGTTAACTACTTAATAGTAACTGCCTATTCGTATCTTATATTAGAGTAGGACATTTCCATGCCTCTATCACTGAGATCAATAGAAGGCCAACAAGGTTGGACGGAGCAGATACATCTGAGAATGTACAGGAGAAATGTCAAAATTTGAACAAAATGAGCTCACGCCACTTACTTTGTTCTTGAAAGTTTCTCTGACCAGAAGGTTCCTTTCTGCCTCCTCGACTTGGATCAGACCGAGCAATACTTAGCTTCTTCCCAAGTAAACTTTGCTTGTTCTTAGCTACTGCAGCAGCAAGATGCTCTTCATCCGAAAAATCCACGTAGGCCAGTCCCTTCGTCAATATGTTCAAACATTTCAGCTTAAAGACAGACACCGAAGGAATGTAAAGCATTCACAGCCATAATATATAAAGACCTGTCCCTCTGGTATACACTCATTATGAAGCACAATATATGCTCAATTTTACCATGTATGGTGGTATCATCCCCTAATTAGCCAAGTCAGTGACTACTGTCTCTATGTACTTTATTATTTAACATATAAAGTTGGCATGTTTTCCTATGTGTTGCAAGGAATTTGATGTGCCTTACTATTCATGATTTATGAATATTGCAGTTTACTTCAATTTTGTATTCTTTTATTGATGATAGTTCAAGGCAATATGACTCATGCAAGGTTTGATGATTTTACCTCAAGGTTTAGACAGTAAGTTTTCAAGTCAACCAACTTATTGACACTCCAAAAGCTTGTATTATTATTAGAAGAAAGGCATACATCTCTTACGAATCCAAAAAAAAAAAGAACAGAGAAAAAAAAGGTAAGCTCGTAATACCCTTGATTTTCCAGTGAACTTGTCATGGAGAATACGAATGGCAACAATTCCCCCAACATCACTGAAGAAATTACGGATATGCTCATAATCTGCCTGCAGTAGAACAACTCATCAGTCTTTCCCACACAAACAGAAAAAATGGAGGAGGAAGGAGAATTTTACCTACCTTAAGGTTCAAATTTGATATAAAGACAGTGCACTGATCTGAATAGGCCCTGCTTTTATCAGAGGTAGACTGTTGCCTAGTTACATCTTCAGACTTGTTAATCTCCTCATTGGCTTCTTCCACTTTTGTCGCCTGAGGAAGGTTCTCTTGACCTTTATTTTCCTCAGGAACTTTCTTTGGGTTCTTCCCAACTTCTTTCCTTCGCTTTGCTGGAGACTGTTCATTAGTTATGTCAGATTCCAACTTTCTCTTGTCACGAACATTTCTTTTAGGATGATGTTCTTTCTCCTCTGTTGACTTCAATTCTTGCTGTATCCTATATAGTTGTAACTCTTCCAGACGAGGGCTAACCTAAAGAAAGATAATCCCCACCAAAAAGATTAGCACACCCACAAAAATTAACAGCCACTTGTTTCCTCACATTGAAAAACCCTTACATTTCACCAAGTCCATGAATTTTTCATACTTTTAGTGGGTAATTATATACTCCCTCCGGTCCTTAGACATATTTAGGGAGTTGATCTTGATCTCAAATATAAGACATAGTTTTCATATTTGTCCATCTTTTCCTAATTTACTCCTATTGATGTTCCCTCAACAATAACAAAGGATGAGAGGGAATAATGGGATTAAGGAAGATGACTTGGGTGTTTTAGAAAATACAAGTCATATTAACTAACTCAACTAACTTCCTTAATCTAATCAAATTAAGTAAATATGTCATATATTAAGGACCGGAGAGAGTATCTACTTTTGCTTGAACTATGAGTAATATTTCAGAAAACCCTTAAATTTGTACTCAATTTCTCCCTTTTAGTTTTGGCATCTCCAGACTTATTTTTCTGGTAAAATTGATGACATTAAGAGGATGGTAACATGATCTCATTATTGATACATAACTGTCAAATAGTCATTCAAAAAAAACCTTCAACCTTGCGGAAAGAAACTTCAAATAGACAAAGAGACAATGCAGACTTTCAATTATAAAGCTGAAGCTGAAGAAGAAAGAATGTACCTTTTGTGAGGCGAGATCATAATCCTCCAAGGTGCCAAACTCCCTCTCAAAACGTAACCATGAATGGCATATGTCCTGAATTATTCTTCTTTTTTAGGAAGGGGAGGTATCAACTAATCCAAACAGCACTACATAGCAGGAACTATAACCCCTAAATAATTTCTACGAAGAACATAAAATGACAAGCACAGATCTTCAATCATTCAAATTCAAAAGACCATAAAAGCGGAAGACAAATCTTAATAAATTGCAAAGTTTACTGAATTTACTAATTGAAAAGGTGTCGATTTGTGGGGCAAAAGAAAAAAATATTATACCTCTGAGCCAGTCCCAGGAAACCTCTTACTGTAGCATCTCTTGTATATGGACCTAGCTTCATTTATGTGACCATGTTCAATTTCCATAGCTATATACCCTTTCCACGCCTCCAACATTGAACCACTGCACAAACCAAGAGGAAAAGATAGAAAAACATGACTCAGCCACTGCACCAGAAGAAAGGAGGAAGAAGAACAAAAAAGTGTTGAGGCAAATGGTTTATATCAATATTATCAAACCAGATCTTGACAAGACTCTCCCAGACTCCACGAGCTGCAGTTATATCTTTTCCAAGTTTAGCTTCTAAAAGGGCCCAATAAGCATGTAAACGCACCAAACCCTCTGTATTCTTCAATTGTGGTGACAGGTAATCTGAGGCATGCTGCATATATAGTTCAGGCACAGGCATGGGTCAAACTAATATTCCCTTTCCATAATTTGATTTTTTTTTTTTGTAGCTAACTCACAAAAGTATGGGTTTATACGCCGGTGGAAAATCATATTCTCGCTTGCTATAGAAATGCAACTACAAGTCTTTCAACAACAACACAAGCCTTATCCCACTGGAACTACAAATCTTTCACCAAAAAAAAAAAAAAACGAATGCAACTATAAGTCTATACCATGAGCATTGAGCTCCCAAACAAGATATAGTTAAATTCAAATCACAAGACATAGTTTCAATCAATTATTCCTTTGCTATAAGAATACAGCCAGATCATATGCATGATGGGAATTATGGGTCTGACCAGAAAATATATCAAAAAGGGAACGGGCAAAGTAACAAACCTGAAAGGTTTGCCTTGTAGTTTGAAATTCCAAAAGGCCGTCTTCACCAGTAGATGCCATTCTCCGCCTTAAGCCATCTACTCGAGTGAGAAATAATTCAAGATACTGAAAGAATAAAGTACAATAAACAAGTAAAGCATTCACATCAAGAGAAATTTGGAAGTTAAGAGCTAAAAGGTTATAAAACGATGATTGCATTAAAGGACATAATGAGAAGGACACAGATTGAAAAGGAAGGGAGGGGGGGACTGAATGGTGTTCGTACCTCATCAAGGGTTGAAAAGGTACAAAGCAGGGATTTCTCAAAGACCTGAAATTAATGGCAAATTTTCATTAAACAACAGGGAAAAAGTGAAAAATTCTACCTTCAGGAAAACCGGAAAAGCATGATCCACTTCAGACGTAGGGTAAACTCAACTCAATATATAGTAAGACATATGCCCAGAAAGTAGTTCTTTTCTTCTTATTAAGTTATACATTCCACAGAAAAATAACTTCTATCATTTTCACAAGCATTTATATTGTCATCCACTAAAAGACATGGACAATTATTTGTCTGATGTGCAAAGAGAAAACCAACAATGCATACTACACACTTGAGACTGTAAGAACTTGTTTGTGTTTGATTCCAAGGCCAAAGTGACACAACTAATCCATTAACCAACCTCATGAGATTTTCTTCCAACGTCCACTGATTGAATATTTGAAAACTTTAATCTCTACCCCAAATGAAAAATTAATGCCCTGATAGCAATGTCCCAAACTTACTTCTGCTATCTCTTTTTCAGAAGCATGGCCACGCTCCAAAGAAAGCAGATATTGAACCCAAAGTTCTCCAACCCATGGACAGTTCTTAGTGGCTCTGGTATAAACATTGGTTACAACATTGCCAACCTGGAGAAAGGGAAAACGAGAGCAAAGCACAGATTAACAGCTGGGACTGGAGGCAAGGCCTTCATGACAAACAAGAACAAATAGAGGTAAAACCTTTAAAGTTTTGTCCAAGTACCGAGTATAATCAAGCCAGAGATCAGATGATATTGGCAAGTCTGTAACAGCACGCTCATATAAAACTAAGACTCTGGATGGTGTTCCAGAACACTGTTCAAGTTTCAAATAATTCTGTAATACAATAAAAATGTGAATTAAAAGGAGTAACAGATGATAACGAACAAAAACTAAACTAACCCCCAGCATACACCACAATATAGGAATTTCAGGCTTTGATAAGTACCATGTAGTGTTGTAATTTTTCTGAGTCAGAAGCTTGGCTAGCAATATGTTCTTCATGATGAACACAGGCATTGTACATATCCAATGCCTTCTGGTATGCAGAGGCAACATGAGGATGAATCTCAGATACGTTGCCAGACTCCACATCATGAAGATTACCCTGTTCAACCTCCCAAGCCTTGTAGGTTATCAATGTTGAACTCATACCAGCAAGGGGAACAGACAACTGACGGTGAAATAAACTTCGGATTCTCTGAACCTGTTTATCTTTTGCCTGCAACGGAAGAAGTAACTCCAACATATTAAGATGAAGCAACCTATAATTCCACAAAATGATTGAACATTCTGTACTTAACCCAACACACTAATTTCTTTCTTTTTTTTTTGGTAATTGCCCAGGAATATTCTCAAATATTCAACATTCAACTTCCTTAAGTAGATAATTTTGATAGGAAAAACTTAAAAAAATTGTTCATGCTTAGAAATGAAATAATAAATCCATTAAAATTGGCCCATAAATTTCTAAAAAGGCCAGCCGAAATTCTCATGTTGAATAACACCATAAAGATAGACTACGGTCTTAATACAAGTAAGGATAATGTTCCAACCTCTATGTCCGTCTCATCAATGGTAAGAAGTATAGCCTGCTCAAATTCCCGATACAGGTCCCATATTTTACTGCCTTCTGCAACATGCAAACCAGCTGCTGTAAGAGCACGCTCAAACAAGTCCCTTGCCTTGGTTACACCAGCAGGTGAACATTGCTGCACCATCGGATCAAACTCTTGGACAAAATTAATGTACTCGCACCATAAAGAGACGGACTGCAGTGAAGAATAACCCATTGTGTTAAATTTTGAAGTAAATATCATACCATAAGTACCAAATAAAATTGCCCGAGACACAATTAGTACCAAGACCAAGTATTTCTTTTTTCTTAAAAAAAAGGCTGCGGTTATAAAAGAAACTTCAGCTTCATATTATGTATTCTAACTAAATATCTTAAAATACCAGTTCCAGCATCTCTACTCTGTAAAATTAATGTGAGCGTCCATGTGATCATCATGTCAAAGTGAGAAAATCTACTCCTATCACAGCTTAACCTATATACAAACAAACAAAAAGAAAAAAACCTAGCTATGGAACTAGTAAAGGAACAATTCAAAGAGGCATCACTAGTTGCATGTATTGAAGACAGAAACTAATTCTTCTAGACCACCATAACATTACATATCAACCATGCCAACAAAAGAGAAAAACACAAGTAAATCCTCAAACAAACATTACATTAAGCATCTATTAAAATATTTAACCAACCAGATATTCGGACACCCCACGGTCATAAAGCTTCAGAATTGTAGAGTATGCCTCAGGCCTGCATGGTACAAAAAATTAGCACAAGAACATGTTATTTTGGTGGCATGAAGACTGCATGCTGAATTAAAAAGCTCAGATAAAAAAGATCCCACTCCCACAGAATAAAATAAAAATTCTGACAACCACAAAGAAAGAACACTTAGATTAGTAGAGTAAAAAGCATACCCAGTATTAAGAGAAGCCTCGTCTTTGGTCCATTCCTGCCACATTGCAGGGCTCAATGGAAACAGTTCATTCATAGCTTCCCTTGCCCTTCTAAGTTTTTCGATGTCCCCCATTCTCCTCAGTAGTTTTATACACTGAAAAAAATCATCACCGACCCAGGCATCATAAACAAACTACATATATGCTTTAAAACAAAAGGCTTTTCTTTTTATATAAAAAAAGAAGAAGAAGAAGAATAACGGCCTTACAAAAATCAGAATTAAACAAGGTTAAGACTTATATATCCAAACAGAGGGAGTCGAGAAAAAAGTAAAATCAAATGTTGTGACTTTCATACAAAGCCCGCAACCCGCAGCAGAAAACAAGATATCACGTATAGAAAGGCAATCTACTTCTAACTCCCAATTATTTTCTCCCGATAATATGTATTAAATAGACAACACTAAAATTTAAACACCATTATCTCCTCGGCAATCAATACTCAGCAACTGCACAACAATAGTTTATGTTTGCGGGCAACAGTTTTAACCTCTGCTGTCGATGAATCATTGCACCAGCCATGTTACAACACTAGAACAAATCATTTCGTAGCAGCAATGGCCCCGAAATGTTTAGAACGATTAAGAACATGAAAATGAAAAACAAAAGCAAAATGTAGCTCAGCTTTGGATTTTCCCTTGTATATCATAACTTGTACTTGGATGCCAAATAGAATGCATTATAAGCATGAAAAGAAGAGTTTACTTGCACATGAGCATCATAGTTGGAGGGGTTAGAAGCGAGCTCAGCCTCGAGGGTCTGGAGCTGACGGTTCTCCTGAGCTTCGTCATCAGAACAAGACTGAGAATCAGAGGAGTCGGCGTCAGAATCCGAATCATCGGGGTTTTCAGCTGCATCACGCATGGGCTCGTCTTCACTGTTGTTTTTCTCTTCATCCACAGCAGCAGCATTAGAAACTGGCGCTTCGGAAGTTTCTGGTGCTGTGGTTAGGGTTTCGTCCATTGAGGTAGAAGGAAGGGATTTGCTGTGAAATTTGGAGTGTGAGCAAGGAGGAAGCTGAGCTTGCGCTTGCGCTGGTGGCTTTCAGAGGTTAACGTCTGTTAAGTTATCGGCGTTCCATGCGACGGAACTTTGAAGCGCAATTGAATCGGATCGGTAAACGGGGGCAGAAATTGTCCGATTGGAATTATATTTTAAAACGCAAGAGCATATGTTTGATTCTTTATAGTTGGTTCAGGATCATTTTAATCCTTAAGTTTATAAAATACGATGTTGGTTTGTGCGCTGAGCAATCGAGCTTAATTCTATTTTAATAGTTTTTACCATAAGCTCTATTTCTTAACTTTTATTGATTTAGTTTTTGGGGAGAGTGAGAATAGTTAAAATATTTTTTCAGTTGTGTCCAGTATACTATCAGACTTATTACAATTTTACTCTTAATATACTTTTTTTGCTACAAAAATTAATTTCAACTATTATGTGGTGCTTTTAACTTTTAAAATATTTTTTCAACTGTACCCAATATGTTATCAGACTGATTGCAATTTTATCTTTAATGTACTTTTTCAGTTCCAAAAATTATTTTAAACTATTTTTTGGTGTTTTTAACCCTTTAAAATATTTTTCCACCCACTCTCTCTTACTATTATCACAAAAGTCACTTGTGCTTAAGTCAATCCAAATAAGTTTTATTTTTACAAAAGTCATTTTTCCCATCGCTGTTCCAAACATAAATCACATTATACAATCGAGCTTTTACCAAAACTAAAATTACCCAACGCTAAATTGAGAAACTCTATTTTTCCCATCGCTCTTCCAAACACACCCTGAGTGTGTGTTTGAAACAGCAATAAAAAAATGGCTTTTTCCTATTTAATTTTTTATAATCTTATTTTTAGTAAAAGTCAGATTTTATAATGTGATTTATGTTTGAATTGACGATTATATAAATGACTTTTGTAAAAGTGAGTGAGTGTTTGGATTCGCTTAAGCATAAATGACTTTTATGATAATGGTAAGAGAGAGATTTAAAAAAAATTATAAAAGTTAAAGTTGGGAAATTTGAGAATTAAAATTAACGCAATTTGATGAATAATATTATATAACTAATTATATCACATGTCCCTTACAATTTGGTATCTAATTGAGTCACGAAGTTGATTCATTTGGGAGAAAGATCGTCTAACATAATTTGTGGTGGAAGACTGTTCATCTACACTATTATTATCTACATCAACTATATTCACAGCTTCACTTTGCCGAAACACTACGTCTTCAACATCAGTTCTCCTAATAAAATTATGTAGGGTCATTGTTGCACAAACAATGCGAACTTGTGTCTGGTAGCTGTATTTATGCATTTTTTGTAACAATTCAAATCGATTCTTCCACATTCCAAAAGTCCTTTCTATAATTGACCTCAAACTAGAATGATAATAATTAAAGGTCTCGTTTGCATTTCTGAATCTGGGTTGGCGGCTAAATTCTGACATATGATAACGCTTACATCTATAAGGACCAGGGTAACCAAGTTGTGTCAGATAGCCAACATCAATCAAATAATATTTGCCTGATAAATGTTGAAATCAATTCAAACTGTTAGCTAAATATAAGTGCGGAATGACAGTAATTGATAGGAAGGTGACAGAAATATACTTGTAGGTGAAAAAGGGGAGTTCTGCGATGGATTTGAAATAGCAGATTGAAACACATGAGCATCATGTGCAGTACCTTCCCAGCCCGCCAACACGAACGTAAAGCACATATCCCACTTACATACATCCATTACATTCTGTGTTGGATATCCCTTTCTCCCGATATAGTTATCCCGGTTGCCACCAGTGATCACACACCTAATGTGTGTTCCATCTATTGCTCCAATAGCATCTTTAAAATATGGATAATAACAGCAATCATTTTCTATCTTTGGGTGGCATATAGTGAATTCGGGATCGCTGGGTTTGATATTTTCCTTCACTATATTGATGCAAGCATCTAATACCTTATGCAAAAGCCTACTGACTGTTTCCCCTAAATGTTGAAAGAGTTCTTGTACCACCCTATTGCCTACTCCATGGCCAACAGTGAGTGCAAGGGAATCTTTTTTTACCTTGTTCTCATGATAAAAGGCGGAAGGGAGAGTGGAGATTAGATGTTGAGAGTTGGTGAGGATTTTAAATCCCATTTAATGCGATTAACGACCATTTCCAACAACAAAAAGCTCCATTTAGTAGTTTTTTACATATCGTGCAAATATTTAAAAAATGTGATTCTTAAATAGTGTAACCAAACACTCACTTATTTCCCTTCCCTCTCAATCGCACGATTTGCCATTTTTTCGAGCGATATGACTCTTGAAACGTGAAACCAAACACTTACTGACTCAACAACTTTAAGCGATGACTATGCAATTAAGTGATGACTAATCATGCATATATGTTAGTATTTTAACAAATTAATTGTTTGAAATCTTGTAAATTGAAAAATATTTTTTTAAAAAAAACTGTTGTTTCGTTTTTAAAAACAATAAAACCTGTTTGGTAAACTGTTTTTAAAAACAAAAAAAAACAAAAAGTTGTTTTTAAAAACTAAAAAATAAAAACAGTTTTTAGTTGTTTTCTTGTTTTTGTTTTCTTATTTTTGATTTTTTGATACCTCCACTTATTCACTATTGATATTACACTACCAGTGACGACCACTGTCACGTCACCACCGGCAACCGCACGGTTACGTCACTTTAAAAACATATTTTACAAAACAACTATTCAAACAAATTTTTTTTATTTTTTATTTTTAAAATTTATTTCCAAAAACTATTTTATAAAACTATTTCTAAGAACAAAAAACAGAGAATAGAATCAAATAGGGGGTCCTCATGTATTGCATAGTATCCAAGGGATGGATTACATTGATAATTGTTTTTAAATTGATATTGAACTTAACTTGCTTGAACATTGACAGCTGAGCAACTAATGCTTCTCCTTTTTCCACAAATAAGACTAGATATGATTTTTCTTGGTATTTTAGCTTTGAACATGCCCCCATCAATCATTGGTTGTCCTAAAAACCAATAATGCCTGATAAACGTTTCAATTTTATGATAAAAATATTGTAAACGGAAAGTCAGAGTTGTTTAAATAATCCCTCATGGAAATGATCCCTTCATAGCAGGAACTAATATATGACTGAAGTTGATGATAGCAACAAGTCAACTAATTTTTTTGTACACACGTCACTTAATATGAGATATAAGTTATAATTCATTAAAATCAACTAGAATAGTACATACATATGATAAGTAGTATCAAAGATAACCATATCTGTACCTTTACAAGAAGCTTCCTCAATTACTCTTTTGGTCATGGCAGCAGGACCTTCCTTATGGTCCTTACAAATATAGGGTTCTAAGGTAAAAAAAAGAAAGAAATAGTTAGGCTATCCTTTCTGTAACTTCTCATAACATGGTCTATGAATACATGTGCAGCAGGCTTGTACTAGTAGATTTCAAACTAATATGAACCTTAAGGCAACGCCCATTATGCCGCAGCTCCTTAACAGCAAATTTGTCATAAGTGGCTATCATGACCCTAAAGCAAGCTGCCCAAACCAATAAGCAACCTACACAATGACATGAAAAATAGATCATTTTTTATCTGGTCAGAAAGCATTTACTACATAAGAAATCTCAATCAAATACTGAAAAAAGAGAAAAAAAGGACACATCTTGTCTTCACCTTGACGAGGATGCTAGATTTTTCTACGTTAAAACCAACCAATACAACAACATGTTTTCCTTTGCTTCTTGGCAACATGCACATCTTCTAGTATGTCAATAACGCAATTAGGAATCAAGATAAATTCCAAAGGAGTAAAGAAGCGCCCTTTGGAAGCAAGATAAATTCCTAATGAGCAAAGGAAAATCTAAGAACTCAAAAAGTCAGCAATTTTACCTTTAGAACATGGATAAAAACTAGTCATTCTTTTCAGCATCTCCTTCCTCACTCAAACTAGGAATCTCTTATTATCCATAGCATCTTTGTTAATAATAATTAATTATGTGTACTAATACCACTATTATATATAATGATACCATAACTATGTGTACTGATACCACCACTTTATATACTGATACCACTATTATATGTACTGATACTACTTCTATATGTACCGATACCATTACTATGTGTACTAATACCACCACTTTGTATACCTATAGCTCTAAGTTTATCTTTATTATTTCTAAATAGTTTTTCTAGCTGTAGGGTGGGACAATCTAGTATGCACCTTTCCCTTTTACTTAACCCCAGTGAAGCACCGCATAAGCCAAGATGATTTGCACACTTATTTCCGTTTCTTAATACATGAGAGGTTGGGTAATAAACATATACCCTATCTAAAAGACGCAATACATCATTAAGGAGTTGAATGAATATAGCCAACACCCTTCACTCTTTAATATTTTCACGAGCCGATGATAGTCCAACTCTCGCTGGATTATTGAGTTCTTGTGATTAGATTCTTTGAGCACAAGTAAGTCATCTCTAAAGGCTAATAATTCTGACTCAAAAACCTCAGTATCATGTTTGACACGTCCCAAATAACTTGTAATGTGCTTTCCGAGACAATCACGGAGAGGCCCCTTATGCCTATTCAAGAACGTTTTTGGTTTATCTTTGATGCTACATCCGAGTTTAATTTAATAACGCCTATGGTGTTGCTTCCCATATAATTTAAAAGACAGGCTTGTAGTGCTAAAAGTGACATTTTCAATGGTAAAATTTCATGTCACCACTTAATGTCAAAGTTTTGGATGCGACTTTCTAAAAGAATATTTTTTAATGGCGACTTTTTCTGGATTATATGGTCTTAGTATTATTATCGCTAGTTAATAATAATTAATTATGTATACTGATGCCACCATTTTGTATATTGATACTACTATTATGTGTACTAATACCACTTCTATCTGCTTTGATACCACTACTCCTATATGCACTGATACCACTCCTATGTGTACTCATACCATTACTATATGTATTGATCCACCACTTTGTATACATATAGCTCTAAGTTTATCTTTATCATCTCTAATTAGTGTTTCCAACTGTGGAGTGTGGCAATCAGTTATGCACATTTCCCTTTTACTTAGCATCAGTAAAACATCATAAGAGGCAAGATGCTTTGCACACTTATTCCCATCTCTTAATACATGAGAGATTGGGTAATAAACACATACCTTATCTAAAAGAAGCAATACACCATTAAGGAGTTGAATGAATCTGGGCTACACTCTTCACTATTTAATATTCTTACGAGTTGATGATGGTCCATAACTTGCTGAATCAATGAGTTATTGCGGTTAGATTCTTTAGCACAAGTCCTGAATAACTTGTAATGTACTTTTCGTAACAATAATGGATGAGGCCCCCTCCCAATTCAAGAACGTATTTTCTTTATCTTGGATGCTCGCATTCGAGTTTAATTTCATAACGCCCATGGGGTGCTTTCCATATAATTTAAAAGGAAAACTTGCAGTGCTAAAAGTGACATTTTCAGTGGTGACATGACTTAGTGTCAAAGTATTGGCGGCAACTTGAAATGTTGCCACTAAAAGAGTCTCTTTTGTTAGATCTCATATTTTGATGATAATAAAAGTATGGTATGAAAAAGAATTGATTAATAAATAAGTTTGAACAAAGTAATAGCAGGGATAAGCATCACTTGAAGTAAGCATTGGAGTAATGAAGAAAGGCCTAGAGAAAAAGCTGAGAAACTTGATCAAAAGCAGTTTTTCTAAGGCATTACTCGAGTACGTACTCGAGTAATGAGATAAAACTTGAAGTAATCAGAGACACCTTCTAGTAACCTGCCAACGTTATTCGAGTATGTACTCGAGTAATAGTGTAAATGTTTTCAAGTTGCTCTCTGTTTGCCAATGTTACTCGAGTAACCAGGTAAATACTTGGAGTTGCTCTCGGCCTGCCAACGTTACTCGAGTAGGTACTCGAGTAACCATGTAAAAGTTTCCAGTTGCTCTCGGCATTTTGTACCACTGCCAATGTTACTCGAGTAACTACTCAAGTAATTCAGTATGGTAAGCAAAAACTTGAAGGTGGTACCCGAATAACTTGATATAATTTTATTTCATTTTCCTCGAGTTATTACTCTACTATAAATGTATTTAATGTTTCATTTTAAGTGGATTACTCGAGTATGTACTCGAGTATACAGAGTTATTTTGAAGGAAAACCTCAAGTCACTACCCGAGTAAGTTATGCACAAAAAGTAAGTTTACTCGAGTATGTACTCGAGTAACAAGGTAATCTAACTTGATGTGCTCTCGGCCTTGAAATCCTGCCAACATTACTGGAGTAAAGCATCGAGTAACCAAAAGTTTATTTGAAGGTTTACTCGAGTTTGTACTCGAGTAACCCATAAAGTTGTGAGTGTATTACTCGAGTAGGTACTCGAGTAAACATACATTTCCAAAGGTTTGAAAATTGGTTATTCCATGCACTACTCGAGTAATCTTATATTTGTTTGTTGACTTGCAGTTGATCAAAGTTTTCCCGATGATACTCGAGTAAGTACTCGAGTAAACTTCAAGGAATACTCGAGTAGCTACTCGAGTAAGTAAACCCAGAAATTTAGAAATCATTTAAATGTTCATTAATTTGTTTTCTATATGATTAACCTTTCATTGTATTAGTATTTCTAGCATATTTACAGATAAACAATGAAGAAATCATATCAAGTAAGGGAAGTCAAATAAAACGTTCAAATGCCAACCACTGCCAATGGATATTTTTCAAAAACAGGAAAAGTCAATAGTAACTGCGCACTCTCCAACGGACGAAAAGAAAATGTTCCAACGGTCATCACCAACATATCTATATATATGGGAACATCCAAACAGAGAAAGAACGACAAGAACACACACAAACGTATCATCAAGTTTACTACTCTGTTTTACGTGATATTTGTAACTCTGTACTTCAGTGATTCTTATTCACTCCTGAGAGAGATATTTCATTCAAACTCAATATTTGTTATTAAGATAACTTAAGGTTGTGGAACCTTGAGTTGGGATTGGATTACAACTTGTAAGGGGGAGCGAGTGTCCAGGTGAAGGAACTTGCTTGTACTGTGGTGCCAAGAACCCACTGAATTTTGGAAGTTATATTGAAACTCTCACAAGAGTTCTGAGAACTGGACGTAGGTCAAAGTGGTTGTGACCGAACCAGTATGACTCCCGGTATACACTTCGGTGATATTTCTCCTTACTCTTTACTGTTTTAAATTCACTGTCAAAGATTTATATTTCCGACGAATTTTTAGTATCACCCCCTCTTAGGTGAAACGCTTGCTCTAACATCTTTTAGCTGCGACTTTTTTTGGATTATGTGGTGTCAGTATTATTACCGCTAGTTAATAATAATTAATTATGTGTACTGATACCACCATTTTGTATACTGCTACCACGCCTATGTATAATGATACTGTGTATTCTGATACCATTACTATGTGCATTGATACCACCACTTTGTATACTTATAACTCTAAGTTTATTTTTATCATTTCTAAGTAGTTTTTCTAACTGTGGGACAGGACAATTTGTTATGCATTTTCCCTTTTACTTAGCCCTAGTGAAGCACCACAGGAGGCAAGATGATTTGCACACTTATTTCCATCTCTTAATAAGTTAGTGATTGGGTAATAAACACGTACCCTATCTAAAAGATGCAATACATCATTAACGAGTTGAATGAATTTGGGCAACAATATTCACTGTTTAATATTCTCACGAGCTGATACTGATCCATCTTTAGCTGGATCAATGAGTTCTTGTGGTTATATTCTTTGAGCACAAGTAAGCCACCTCTAAAGCCTAATAATTCTGACTCAAAAACCCCAGCATCATGCATGACACGTCCTAAATAACTTGTAATGTGCTTTTTGTGACAATCACGAGGGACCCCCTATACCAATTCAAGAACGTTTTTTGTTTATGTTTGATGCTGGCATCTGAGTTTAATTTAATAACACCCATGGGGTGCTTTCCATATAATTTAATGGTACACTTGTAGCGCTAAAAGTGACATTTTCAGCTGCGACATGACTTAGTGTCTAAGTGTTAGCAGTGACTTGAAATGTTGCAACCAAAAGAGTCCCCTTCAGCGGCGACTTTTTTTGGATTATGTGGTGTCAGTATTATTATCACTAGTTAATAATAATTTATTATGTGTACTGATACCACTACTATGTATACTGATACTATTCCTATAAGTGCTGATATCATTATTATGTATACTGATACCACTACTTTGTACACTAATACTACTATTATGTGCACTGATACCATTACTTTATGTAATGATACCACTAATATATGTATTGATACCTTTATGGCCCAATATTTTTCCTAATTTTGAATAGTTATTAACATGACATAGTTTCAACCTCATAGCCTGTAGAGTCTTTTTTTGTGTTCGCATGTGTTTGACTTAACTTTCCATGTTATGCTCTCTCTCTTCTCCCCCTTGTATAAGATTTGGCACAATCTTATTTCTCAATGTTTTTTAAGTTTTTGTATGATGTTGATGTTTTTTTTATTCTATTGGACCAGTACCATTGTTTCACATATGTCAACTTGCAAAGTTCCCTCTAGATTTGCAGCTTCCTCCTGAAATACCACACAACACCTTCTTTTAATTTTCTCACTAAGCTACAATGCGTTATTTACTTCTATCTTGATTCAAGATGTACACTTATTCACAAATTTCTTGTTCTAATTTCTTTTTCCTTTACTCAAATGCAATATGCGCGACAAGTTCAAAACTCTAGTCAACCTCCTTTTAAGAGAAGGAAAATATGGCAGCATTGTATAGGTTTTTTAAAAAGCACAAAAACACTACATTTCAAGGTTTACAGCCAAAAAATTTAAATGTCTTAAAGAGATCTTTACGGAATATGTACAAGGTGGTTGGGGGCACACAAGATGAATATGCTTCTGAACTCAAAAGATCTCAGGAGTAACTCATGGAGAAACTAAAAAGCAACATTATATGGGATGCATCTGTCAACACCCGTTTCCATTTCGATATACACAGAGTAATAGAGACCAAGTTCCATAGGCATACAGAAGAGTACATATATACTGATAAAAGTATTTGTTTACAGTCCAAAGCCAACCATATAGAATGCGATAATATACACCACTATTACAAAATATCCAAAAGTATTTTAGACATAGACTATCTATAACCACGAACTTTGTATTTTCCTCGAGGCATATGCCAGTCACTTCCCTTGGTCTACATTCTTGCCTTTTGATCCACTGGCGCCCGCTGAGATGTTTGGTTTAGAAAAAGGGGTGAGATTCTGAAGAATCTCAGTAGAAACATGCTATCGTTCATAGAAAATGCGAAAAGTAAATATGATATATGCCATGTATGCACCAATTAATGAACAATATAAACATATCATCTGCATGTATACATGAATAGGGCCAAGCCCCACTATTCTGCACCGGTTGGTCTTCCGCCAACTCCAGTGTAAGTGCCTCTAACACTACTGGCCCCTCTCTGGGCAAAACATGTTGATTAATAAAGCGCATTTACAAACATTGGCATTCACACAATCATATAACTATGGCATAATGTATGAAGGATAATGTCCCTACCTCGAAGTTCTATCGACCCCTTTCTGTGTGCCTTGTAAATCGTGTCGACTTTCGGCTCCCAATTCGATCCTAAAATATTAAATGTACAAGAAATAGGTCATAACCTATCCAAGTATCATTTTAGACTCTTCCATAGTGTTTCTTGTGGTTATATTAGCCTATGGTGAAAATTTACCAAAATGCCCCCGGGACCCCGGCCCCGCCGTACCCGGCCCGATGGCACGTTTTTCCAAATTTTTGACTAGGGCTATCCTGACGTATTTCCATCCAAGGAATCCATTTCCGGACTCAAAATTACCAAATTCAATGTCAAATTACGAAATTGCCCTTGGCAGCCCTACTTTTAGGGTTTTAGGGCCGTTTCCGTAATTATGCTTTCTCAGCCTTTTCTGAAAAAGTGCCCAACTGTAACCCCACCTAATTTTCGCCCCTGAACTCAATGGAACCATCAAATCATTGAAAATCCAACTCCTACCCCTAGATCTGGCCCTGACCGAAATTATGGAGTCCTCCGGGCAAAATCGGTGTTTTGTGATTTCGGCTCCGTAAACGCGTTCCTTTCTACTCCTAACCACTTTATTGACTATTCCATTAGGTTATAACTACCATTTAGTATCAATTTGGGCAGCATAATAGCCCCACATACCCATTTCCAAAAATTAAAACTAATGGCAATCCGGCGAAATTTCACCGATTAAATTGCCCACAGCAGCCAGAATAGACAATATACGAAGGTTTGGAAGTTACCTCAAGCTCCCACAAGCTTTTCCCAAAAATTGCAGAAAACCCTAGCTTTTATATCACCAAATTTGAGCTTTCCAAACCTTAAAGAACAAGGAGGAGTAGCTTAGGATCAGGGTTGTACGCGTTAGGAGCGAAATCGTCGGAGAAATCGGCTTACCTTGTGAGATTTCTTCTTCTTTCTTTCTCCAAATGCTCTCAACGTTCTCACTTTAGTTTCAGCTGCACAACGTCGGTTTAGGGGCTGATATGAAGATGATGATGTTGCTTTATCATATATATTGTATGACATGTATTTATTTATTAATTTTCCAAAAATTCAAAAACTAGTTTTTATGTACATAAACTTATGTACATGTAATCATACCCATTAAGCCCAACCAATATTTCCTTCTCCATGCCACATGTAGGAGACTCCTAGGGGTCCCTCCCTATGGTCTCAATTGGCTTCATAACTTGTTCCGGTTACGTATACACGTATAGTCTCAATTTTGGTCAAAATTACACTTTTTGCTCAAATTTTCCATAAATTCATATTAAATTGACCAAAATATTCTAAATATATTTTTAACCTTTATTTTACTTAATTAATTGAAATTAACTTCAATTAATTGAAAAATAATTTATTTTGTGCTATTTTGGCAAAATTACGATTTTGCCATTATCTTTCTAATCCAATTTCTTTTCTTATTTTTCTTTGGCCAATTCCCATCTATTTTTGGACCAAATATTTTCTCTAATATTCCTTCATTTTTGGACCTTAATATTGGGATTTTTAAATTACCCAAATTAATTCCATAATTATTTGTGTCCAATTTCCCATGAAATTGAACATTTATGAAATTCATAAATTCCAAATTCATGAATATTCACCATTTTATTGAATTTCCCAAATAATTACAATATATTTGGTGAATATAAAATTTGGGATGTTACAGTTCTCCCCCACTTAAATAAATTTCGTCCCCGAAATTTGCTACACCTGATCAGCCATAAATTCCGGGTAACGTTTCTTTACATTTTTTTCTATTTCCCATGTAGCCTCTCTGGGCGATAACCCTTTCCAGACAATCTTGACGAATGGAATGCTCTTGTTTCTGAGATGCTTTTCTTGCCGATCGATGATTCGGTCAGGCGTGACTTCGCAAGTCAAATCTTCACGCATTTCCATGTCTTCATACTCTATGACATGTTCTGGATCAGGTTGATACTTTTTCAGTTGGGAAACATGAACAACATCATGTAGCCTGCTCAGATTCGGTGGCAAAGCGATGTGGTACTCACTTTAAGGTTTATCTCCTCTTTTGTGCATCAATAATGTCAGGATGATTAAATAGGAGTCTCACATGAATCTCCATAATACCTGACTGCACCTAAAATCTGTGTTTTTCTATACCAGACCTTGGCCCGATTCCTCTTGAATCATTCCGAGCCATATAAACTCTTATCAAAAATTCCTTTAATATGAAACTCATTACAATGCACCATCTTTGAGAGCCAACGCTCCTGTAGCTCTATTCTACAATTCAATGTTACAGCGACTGCACCTTGGGGTTAGTCGTCACGGTGGCTGCACTCGCGGGTTTATCGTCACGGTGGCTGCACTCGCGGGTGTATCATCACAGTGGCTGCACTCTAGGGTTTATCGTCACGGTGGCTGCACTCTAGGGTTCTGTACTCAGTGCTTCACACAGGTGCCCATACACCTGGTCAGCCCCCCTCCGGTCAGAACTTTCCTTAGGTAGCCCTTTCCATTCAGATTTCACCGTAGGTAGCCCTCTCCGATCAGATTTCACCGTAGGTAGCCCTCTCCGTTCAGAACTTTCAATCTTTGTGGTCGCAATACAATTCCACAACTATGCTATGAAGGCAACATTTCCAGATTCCAAAGCAAACTTTATTACCATCTACTCAAGATTATCGATGGGATAGTTCAATTCCTGAAACTTCAGCTGACATGATGCATATGCTCTCACTCGGCTTGCATCAATTCTCATCTCAATCTATTCCTGCTTGCATCTGGGACTCAATTCCCTTCCCAATCCATGCCATCTGGCATTAGTGAAGACAACAATGGCCCACTATAGATCTGGGATTATCAATATTGGTACTTTAATAAATTTTTCGTTACAGCTTTCTGAAGCTCCTCTCACAATCATCATCCCATGCATAATGTTGAGTTCTGGAAGATTTCGATATAAACATCTCATCCTTTTTATTGTCACACCCCGCACTTCCCCCGCACTTCCCCAATCCAGGGACTACGAGCAGACTACGAGCGTGGACTCACCAGGATATCTACGGCCCCTCCAACTCAACCGCATTTCTTTCGCCTCCCGTAGCCTCAAACACACGACCCTGAGGGCATAAGATCGCGGTCCTGAACAAGGCTACTATTATTGAGCTACTCATAATAATAATCAACTGGACTCAGAACACTGCGTATCACAACCACAGTTTCTGGCCTTCTCAGTTCAGTACTGCTTCCACTTTACCAGGGTCCCTTGTTGAGCGACTACGTGGCCCATAAATCTTACCTCTGCAAGCCAGAATTCACACTTGCTCAAATTGGCATATTGCCTATCTCGTAATATGTTTAACACAGTTTTTATATGCTTTTAGCGTTCAGCCTTACTCCGTGAGTATATCAGTACATCATCAATGAAGACTACAACGAACTGATCCAAGTATGGACTAGAGATTCAATTCATGTAGTCCATGAACACAACAGGCACATTAGTAAACCCGAATGATATCACTAGGAACTTGTAATGCCCATATCTGGTTCTAGAAGCAATCTTTGCTACATCCTCTGCTTTTACCTTCACTGATGGTATCCCGATCGCAAGTCGATCTTTGATAATACACGGGAACCAGACATTTGATCGAGCAAATCTCAATTCTAGGGAACGGATACTTGTTCATTACGATCATCTTGTTCAACTCTCAGTAATCGATACAGAGATGCAAGCTTCTGTCTTTCTTCTTTACGAGGAGCACTGGAGCACTCCAGGGTGATATGTTAGGTCATATGAACCCTTCCTCAGGTAGTTCCTCGATATGCTTCTTTAGCTCTGCTATCTAGCTTGGTACAATACAATATAGGGTTTTAGAAATTGGACTTGCTCCAGGCCTCAAATCAATCGAGAACTCCACTTCCCCAACTACGGTCGATTTGTGCCCCTCAGCATTTACCACACAATTTAAACAAACTTTGGCCATCACAATTCGAATGCCCTTAGGCGTAGATACAACTAAATTGTACGGGGATTTATGCATCGATAAACATAATCATCTCATGCAGTTGTATGTAATGAATGAATGGCTTGCACCAAAATCATACATAACATATACTAAGCTGCTGTTCAAAGAAATCGTACCTTGAATCAGCTCCGGAGACTTCCTAGCTTCTTCCTGTGTCAGTGTATAGACCCTGCCAGAAGCTCTGGGTCTTGTCTCCTGTTGCTGCTGCTTTTGTGGACAATCCTTGGCTATATGTCCCGGCTTATTGCACACAAAACAGACAGGTAATCTACTCGGGTCTGGTCTAAACGGAATTCCACTGCAAGATCTACCAGGGTGAATTGGCTTCTGGCAGCGCCAACAAGTCCTGCTTCCAGAAGAACTCTGGCCTCCTCGGCCCCCAGATTGATTTGGCCTCTTAGGATCCCCTCCGGAATATCCACTCTGATCCTTTCGCTTTTGTGCGGAGCTACCGCTCTCAAAACCACTACGATTCCCAGTCTGTGTTAACCAGCTTGTCAGACGTTTCTCGATGTATCGGCACTCCTCTGCCGCTTTGCTAAATTCGGTGAAGTGTTGGGAGATCAGCCTCTCCTTGAACTCAGGTCTCAGCCCCTCTATCATCATATCTGAATTCCACTCATCATTGTCGTTCAGCTTGGCATATGATGAGTAACGTGACAGTCGGATATACCGGGCTAGATAGTCATCAAAACTCTCCTGATCGTGCTGCTTGATGCTGAGGAACTCTTTCTCTTTCTCTCTCTTAATAGTCGGAGGAAAGTACTTCTTGTTAAATTCCTCTTGGAATAGTTCCCATGTGATTGGAGCATTCTTCCCCTTCAGGATGAGGTCCATGCCTTTCCACTAGCGATCAGCATCACCTTCCAGCTTGTATATGGCTAACCGAGCTTTCACCTCATCTGGACATTGCAACATATCAAAGATCTTGTCCAAACGAGCTAACCAGTCTTCTGCTTGTTGAGGATCAAATTTCCCTTTGAACATAGGTGGCTGCTGTTTACTAAATCTACTCAGCCAAGCTTGGATATCCACCTCAGGCTCTGGTGGTAGATTTGCTAGCGGAGGTTCTTCATGGATTTCTTCATAATTCCCCCACATGAACTCATCCATACGATTCTCCAAGTGATCTTGCCTCTGTTGTACCCCCTGGAGGTCAACTCTTATCTCATTCATGGTTTGTTGTTGTTGTTCCAATAAATCTAGGATTCGCTGCTGGATAGGGTCAGGCATTGGTTCTCCCTCGTTGGTACCATGTCTACCACGCCCTCGGCCTCGGCCTCTACCTCGGCCTCCACCGCCTTCTCTTGGTTGTACCATCTCCATAACTCACTATTTCCCTGCCGTCATGCAAACAAAACCATATCAGTATACTATTCTGATAATGCCAGAACCACTTATTAAGCTCTGCCAGAACCGCTTATGGGCTCTGATACCAAAAAAGTCAACACCCGTTTCCATTTCGATATACACAGAGTAATAGAGACCAAGTTCCATAGGCATACAGAAGAGTACATATATACTGATAAAAGTATTTGTTTACAGTCCAAAGCCAACCATATAGAATGCGATAATATACACCACTATTACAAAATATCCAAAAGTATTTTAGACATAGACTATCTATAACCACGAACTTTGTATTTTCCTCGAGGCATATGCCAGTCACTTCCCTTGGTCTACATTCTTGCCTTTTGATCCACTGGCGCCCGCTGAGATGTTTGGTTTAGAAAAAGGGGTGAGATTCTGAAGAATCTCAGTAGAAACATGCTATCGTTCATAGAAAATGCGAAAAGTAAATATGATATATGCCATGTATGCACCAATTAATGAACAATATAAACATATCATCTGCATGTATACATGAATAGGGCCAAGCCCCACTATTCTGCACCGGTTGGTCTTCCGCCAACTCCAGTGTAAGTGCCTCTAGCACTACTGGCCCCTCTCTGGGCAAAACATGTTGATTAATAAAGCGCATTTACAAACATTGGCATTCACACAATCATATAACTATGGCATAATGTATGAAGGATAATGTCCCTACCTCGAAGTTCTATCGACCCCTTTCTGTGTGCCTTGTAAATCGTGTCGACTTTCGGCTCCCAATTCGATCCTAAAATATTAAATGTACAAGAAATAGGTCATAACCTATCCAAGTATCATTTTAGACTCTTCCATAGTGTTTCTTGTGGTTATATTAGCCTATGGTGAAAATTTACCAAAATGCCCCCGGGACCCCGGCCCCGCCGTACCCGGCCCGATGGCACGTTTTTCCAAATTTTTGACTAGGGCTATCCTGACGTATTTCCATCCAAGGAATCCATTTCCGGACTCAAAATTACCAAATTCAATGTCAAATTACGAAATTGCCCTTGGCAGCCCTACTTTTAGGGTTTTAGGGCCGTTTCCGTAATTATGCTTTCTCAGCCTTTTCTGAAAAAGTGCCCAACTGTAACCCCACCTAATTTTCGCCCCTGAACTCAATGGAACCATCAAATCATTGAAAATCCAACTCCTACCCCTAGATCTGGCCCTGACCGAAATTATGGAGTCCTCCGGGCAAAATCGGTGTTTTGTGATTTCGGCTCCGTAAACGCGTTCCTTTCTACTCCTAACCACTTTATTGACTATTCCATTAGGTTATAACTACCATTTAGTATCAATTTGGGCAGCATAATAGCCCCACATACCCATTTCCAAAAATTAAAACTAATGGCAATCCGGCGAAATTTCACCGATTAAATTGCCCACAGCAGCCAGAATAGACAATATACGAAGGTTTGGAAGTTACCTCAAGCTCCCACAAGCTTTTCCCAAAAATTGCAGAAAACCCTAGCTTTTATATCACCAAATTTGAGCTTTCCAAACCTTAAAGAACAAGGAGGAGTAGCTTAGGATCAGGGTTGTACGCGTTAGGAGCGAAATCGTCGGAGAAATCGGCTTACCTTGTGAGATTTCTTCTTCTTTCTTTCTCCAAATGCTCTCAACGTTCTCACTTTAGTTTCAGCTGCACAACGTCGGTTTAGGGGCTGATATGAAGATGATGATGTTGCTTTATCATATATATTGTATGACATGTATTTATTTATTAATTTTCCAAAAATTCAAAAACTAGTTTTTATGTACATAAACTTATGTACATGTAATCATACCCATTAAGCCCAACCAATATTTCCTTCTCCATGCCACATGTAGGAGACTCCTAGGGGTCCCTCCCTATGGTCTCAATTGGCTTCATAACTTGTTCCGGTTACGTATACACGTATAGTCTCAATTTTGGTCAAAATTACACTTTTTGCTCAAATTTTCCATAAATTCATATTAAATTGACCAAAATATTCTAAATATATTTTTAACCTTTATTTTACTTAATTAATTGAAATTAACTTCAATTAATTGAAAAATAATTTATTTTGTGCTATTTTGGCAAAATTACGATTTTGCCATTATCTTTCTAATCCAATTTCTTTTCTTATTTTTCTTTGGCCAATTCCCATCTATTTTTGGACCAAATATTTTCTCTAATATTCCTTCATTTTTGGACCTTAATATTGGGATTTTTAAATTACCCAAATTAATTCCATAATTATTTGTGTCCAATTTCCCATGAAATTGAACATTTATGAAATTCATAAATTCCAAATTCATGAATATTCACCATTTTATTGAATTTCCCAAATAATTACAATATATTTGGTGAATATAAAATTTGGGATGTTACACATCCCCCATTGGCGTTATTAAATTAAACTCGGACGCCAGTATCAAAGATAAACCAAAACGTTCTCGAGTTGGCATAGGGGGCCTCATCAGCTTGTGATTGTCATGGGAAGCACATCTAGGTTATTTAGGACGTGTCAGACATGATACCAAGGTTTTTGAGTCAGAATTAGTAGCCTTTAGAGATAATTTACTTATGCTCAAAAAATCTAACTACAAGAACTCATTGATCCAGCTAGAGCTAGACCATCATCAGCTTGTGAGAATATTAAATAGGGAAGAGCATTGCTCCAAATGTATTCAACCCCTTAATGATATATTGCATCTTAGATAGGGTATGTGTTTATGACCCATGAGAGATGGGAATAAGTGTGTAAATCATCTTGCCTCATGTGGTGCTTCATTAAGGTTAAGTAAAAGGGAAAGGTACATATTGATTGTCTCATCCTAAAGCTCGAAAAACTACTTAGAGATGATAAAGATAAACTTAGAGTTATAATTAACAAAGATGCTGTGGATGTGGAAGAGATTCCTAGTGAAAGTGAGGAAAGAGATACTGAAAAGAAAGACTAGTTTTCATCCATGTACTAGAGGTAAATTGCTGACTTTTTGGGTTCTTATATTTCTTTTAAGCTGTTTGAATCTCCTGTATTACTCAAAAACCTGGGTATCAAAGTTTTGGCGGCGACTTGAAATGCCGCCGCTAAAAGAATATCTTTCAACGGCAAATTTTTTTTTTGTATTATGTGGTGTCAATATTATTATTGCTAGTTAATAATAATTAACTATGTGTACTGATACCACCACTATGTGTAGTGATACCACTACTTTGTATAATGATATCATCATTATGTATACTAATACCACCACTTTATGTATTGATATAGCAATTATGTGCACTAATACCACCACTTTTTATCAGAGAACAAAAAACCGGACCGAACCGGCCGGTTTGACCTGTTGAACTGAGAACCGATCCATGATCCGGTTTGGTTTGTTGATAAACCGTCAGACCAGTTGAACCGGTTGGACCGGTCAGAACCTGTAAAAACCGGTGGTCAAACCGGTTGAACCGCTTTCATTTTTTTTTATTTTTTTAAATTTTTATTTTGTGGTTTTTGAGGGGACAATGGAAGGTTGAAGACTAAAATGAAGAGAAAAATATGTAAAGAAAGAACAAATCTAAAAAAAATGAAGAAGATAATGAAAAAAATTATTTAAAAGATATAATAATTATAGGAAATGAGATATAATTGCATAAGTATAGGCATTATAACTAATACTAATAGATTTTAAGCTTTTGTTTTTTCTAAAAATCTTTATTTTTATCTATAGAAGTTTAAAAATATATTAATGTATATTATTACTAATAAATTATAATATTTTAATATGACCGGTTCAACTACCGGTTAAACCCCAGTTGACCCATTAACCCTTGAACCTGTGCTGTGACCGGTTCATTGCCCGGTCCGGTTTTTCATTCCTTACTTTTTATACTGATATCACTAATATATGTACTGATACTACTACTATATGCATGATACCACTATAAAAAAAAACTAAATAAGTGCATGGAAACTCAGAAAGTTTATGGCATCCAAAAAAAAAACCACCATCGCCTTGCTTCTTGTATCTGTACTTCTCTGTGCAACATAATATTCCAATCCCAAAGTATGTATCTCTCTCATCCTTTTGTTCAAAGAGGACTATACCAACTCTGAGGAAGCTAAGTCTCTGCCATGTGTGTGTGTATGAAAGACTGGTATAATTAATCATTTTGTTGGAAGAATCGTTGCTTTTTATTTTTGTCTGTAACCGTTGTTGCTCTTTGTGTGTTTTGAGGAGTACTTTCTCTCCAATCATTATTTTATTAATTTATATTGTATTTTGAGAGTTTTGGCTATGATTTCTCATTCTGCTACTTGCTTTTGTGCTATGTCAGGAGGCAAGAAATTGTACAAGTTTTAATTTCCCCCTTTTCTTTTAATCTCATTGCCCTTTTTTTATTTCTTTTTGGACTTTTCTAGTTTATACATTCGCTGCAAATATAATTGGCCAGGCATTTATGTTTGTGCCCCACTAATTAAACTAGCTATCTGAAGAGAGGAGGTGATCATCAAGTTCTTGATTATTTCTTCTCTTCTCTCTTCTGGTTTCTACTTATCATTATCATTGATGATAACAATTTTATTATTTCAAAAGTGAATTATTTAAACATTTTATATTTTTATAAATTAATTTTTATCCAATCAAAGAATAATTCTAATGCGTGCATGTAGGAGTATTTTATTTCAAACCTTCTATAAAATCTATTATTTTGATTGCATTATAAAATTTTATTGTTCTAATTTTCCATCAGCTCGAGTTTGTTCAATTTATTACACTATTCTGCTTACTCTCTAATTAATGGCTGAATTTAATAGACAACATATTCCGAAATATTTTAAACAAAGTTCATATATGGAGGATGATTTCTCAACTGGAAGAGGAGGTATTGACCGAGTTAGATAAGTATAGATCCCATATTATGGGATGCAACAACCCATGACATGCCTGGAAATCATGTAGTTTTTAGGAATTCACTCAAAGACTGTAACATGGTGTCCATTTAATTTGCAAAGAAGAAAGAAAAAACACCGGAGACCTCGGACATTCATTCTTGTTCCTTCCTTTTTCTAGCTTTCGTACTCATTATTATGCCAAATTGTGAACAAAACATTTGGTTAGTAGTTTTGAATCTTTAGTAGCCTCTTGTTTGTGAAGAAAAAGTGGTTGTTATTAGGAAGAATTGCTAAAAAAGACCTTATTAACAACTTATTTGCTAAATGGGACCTGGGAAGATATCTTGCACATGGAGGGAAGATATCTGCACACGGAGGGAAGATTTCTGCACATGTAGGGAAGAATTTTGCACACAGGGAAGATCATCTGCACACCAGGAAAGATATTCTGCACACGTGGAAGATAATCTGCATGCGAATGTCCTATTTGACAAATGAGTTACCAATGAGGGATTTTTTTCACAATTTTCCCTTGTTATTATTCTGCTATTTTGTTAATCACTCTGTCTTGCAGTGACTTGTTGTGTCTTGTTTGGTGTGTACATTCATTTATTAGCCAAATAGTAGTATAAGATGCAAGTTATCAATGTTCTTATTGGCATATTGATATTAAAAAAAATAAAACTTGTAATATAATCATTATTAAAAAAAAGTCTACTTATCAAAGTTCTACCTCTGTGAAATAATTATTCTCAAGACAGTATTTTTTTTCCCAACTAATGTACTATTCTTATTCATGTTAATTAGTTGAATATGATTTATAAATATAAAGGATGTGAGCATTTAAGAGAAAAATACATATATGAGAAATGTGTATTAAGCGTATATCCTAAAGAAAACCGTCCTATGGCTACCTCTTTTGTTTTTTTTCCTTATACTTGACAAATTGTTTTTCTTCCATTTGGTTTTTATCAAACCGTCCACGCTCCCCCCGCCGGGCACCGACCTTCATTTCGTAAATTAAGGGACAAAGCTTCGACCTTAATAAAGAAGACGAAGACAAATTTGTCCATCCCTAGTCTTTTTCATATTTTCACTGTGATATTTGTCCATTTTCTTTCTTCCATATTTTCTCTCATCAACAAAATAGGAGGGGTTATGACTTAAAGTCAAGAAGGCTCATTTTTGCTACAGATGTATTCAAGCATGGCTAAATTATCATGGAGGTTTTTTATGATGTAATTTTGCCTCAAAAGTTTTAAAAAGGGAGCAATTTTGTCATGCCGTTATCTCAGTTAATTTTAACCGTTAGTTAATCAAATATGTTGAGTTGATAGTCCACATATCATCCACGTCATTTCTATTGAGGTGCAAATTTGTACCAAAAGTTTTAGATCTAACTTTGAAAAAAAAACGAACTAGATGACATACAGACTTCCAGAGCAAATTTGCACAATAATAAAAATGACGTGGATGACATATGGACAGTCAGTTCAGCATATTTGATCAACTAATAATCAAAATTAACAGAGATAACAATCAGAGCAAAATTGCTTCATTTTTTAAACTTCCGAGGTAAAATTACACTATGAAAAACTTCCATAACAAATTAGCTCTGGCATGAATACTTCCGTAACAAAATTGACCATTGGTCCTATGACTTATCTCTTCATTTTTTCCTCTCTCCACTTTTTCTTATCTCATTTTCTTTCATCCTAGATTTTTCTTTCATGCAAACGGATCATTAGTTCACCTATTAGTTAAAAGCTTTGAATATAATTTTTTTGGGAAAAAAAAAGGAATAAAGCTTTAAAGAAAGAAGGCATGTACGGATGCTTTATACATCTTGCTATTTCAGAGAAGTTTTTTTTTGGGCCAACAAAGAAACTGTACAGTTTAGAGATGTACATGATATGACATGTATTGTGTGAATCTAAATTAGATTTGAAATGTCTGAGTTATACCTAATGGTTAAGAAAGTAACCATTAGACGGGCATACACAAACGGCTTGGGATTACTGGCAAGATCAAATTCCTAACTTCACAACTATATGAGTGTCATCATATCACTAGACTACAAGCTATCAGTAAATCTCCTCATTTCAACTCTTGTGTTTTTTTTTTGTTGCTAGTGGTAGGAGCAAAATTTGCAACATATGACTCCGAAATGTACGAATCATATAAAATAATAAAGAATGAGTAAAATATTATTCTCGACAATATAACTTATTGCTGTCCCTCCTTTGCAATTTATCTGATTCAGAATTCAGATTGTAATAATTTATCCGTGGTATTTATTATTATTATTATTATTATTATTATTATTATTATTATTATTATTATTATTATTTTGCCATCTTCTTCATGGTATTTACCAATTTAGCAATAGGAATATAATGTTATATATATGAAAGAAACTTAGCAATAGGCAATAGCAACACAAAATGTTCATCCATTATAGAATGCTGAATGCCAATTTTGGGAATTAGTGATATTATTAAATTATACTCCCTCCGGTCCTAATTATAGGACAATATTTGAGAGTTGATCTCAGTCCTAATTATAGGACAAAATTCTAATTTTTGTCAATTTCTTCCCAAAATACCCCTTATTGATACTTTCTCAATAATAATTAAACACAATAATAATTTAAGAATACACTTATGTATTCTATAAAGTGAGTAATACTTGCAACTCATTAATACCACATACACCCCAATTTTACTGTTTTTTGTAAATTTTATGTTTTAAATAAGGGCATTTTAGAAAAATAAATATGATTATCTAATTTAACTACTATCCTTAATTTCTCCAAAATTAGGTAAATATATCCTATAATTAGGACCGGAGGGAGTATTATCTTTTGTTTCTCTTCAATACAATAACATCTCAGGTAAAAAAATAATAACAACGTCTCTTACACAGCAAAATTCAATTTCAAATTAATATTAACACAGTAGATATGAACGATGACTTTATTTACCACATAAATATTGGTATTGGCTAAAACTCAACCCAAGTAATGGTATAAGAACCGTTAGATCTTTCTTGGTCTTAAATTTGAATATCAAAGGAAACACTTGTATTGAAAGAGACAACCACATCCCGAATAATAATATTAAAAAAAATGCATGTTTTATACATTTTTTTCAATGCAGTTTTAAACATTTTATTACACTCAAGGGAACATTTTTATAATTTTTTGAATTGATTTCGACTAAGTTAGCATATGACATGTTTGTTTTGGTGATTAGATTGTTTATAAGCTGTTTTTCACGTAAATTAAGATAAAATCCTCTCATATACTTACCTCGTGTATTATAAATCACAATTGAAAAACTGATTTTAAGCATTTCAATCATTATTCCAAACGAGCACATATTCATCCACTGGTCACAAAAAAAAAAAGGGGATTAGGTTAATTAGCATACGAATAATCTGTGTGTATACATACATGATTGTTTAAAATTATAGCAACAAAGTAATAAATTCGAAAAGTCAAATACAACATTCAATATACATGGTCAAAAAAAATAGTCAACTGCGCAATATTTAATGTAAAAAACAAATCCATTAAAAATGGACTTCCTTCTTCGTGACATGAGTCTTCAAAAGCTGTTCGCAGACCTCTTTCCCCACGTACATATTAGCAAATAAATTTTGCTAGCATCTACAATTTGTCTCTCCTTTCCTTCTCCCTCCAAAATCTTATGCCACGCCAGTTGACTTTTTAAATAGAATTGGAAGTGGGTTTAGAAGTAAAAATGAAAATGAAACTAGGAGTGAAATTGAGTTTTCAAAAATGTTTTGCAGGATAGAGGTAGAATGATAGAAGTGAAATACTCCCTCCGGTCCTAATTATAATATAAAGTTGACTTTTTTGGAGAAATTAAGGAAGCCAATTAAATTACTTTAGAGTGTTTATATTTTTAGTATCATTAGATTATATACTAGTTTATTAGTCAAATTAATTAGTTTGGAGAAAAAAATAAAAATAAAAATACTCTAAAGTAATTTAATTGGCTTCCTTAATTTCTCCAAAAAAGTCAATTTTGTCTTATAATTAGGACCGGAGGGAGTATAATTTTTAATTAAAGGGTTTAAGTACAAATTTATTTAGAAAGTTTGTTTTGAGAAGCAATATTATATTAAAGTTTTCAAGACGTAACATCACCTGAAAGTTTTAAAATATAACATTGTCTCATAAGTTAAAAAATTGACATTGATCATTTAAACATTAACGTTGACTATTAACTTTTTATGTTAGAAGGTAATATTATTTCATTTAACATGTCCAAAATGTTTTCACACCTGGATCGGATAGGACTGGACGGTTTGACTGGTCCGACCGTCACCTGGGAAGACAGCGATCCGTCTCTCAGCATTAGCCAGCTTGAGCATTTGGATTGGAATGAGTTGTTCAGGGTCGGAGTTTAGGTCAGAAGCCGGAAAAAACCCGGGAGCCGGAGTGGCTAACCAGAAACCAGACAGATGGACAAGCAATGAAAATAATCTCCAGAAGAAGGAAAAGGAGAGGAGGAAAGAAGAAAAAATAAAACCAAACCTCACATATAACCACAAATGGGGTTAATTTATACAAAAAAAAAAAAGAAAGATGTAAAAGGTCCCTATTTCGATTACTAGTAGGAACATGGGATATGGATGAAAAGAAAAAAAGAACTAAGTTTTTCCTTTTTTGATAACGTGTGTATGCTTTTTTTTTTTTAAAGGAGGAGGCCTCAAAGCACGAAACCCAGCTCTTAATTGTAGGAAAGGTAGCAAGTGTTTATATTATATTATTTAATACATATAATTCTTTAAATGCATATTGTTTGTTATATACACACACTGTTAATTAAAACAAAAACATAAAATAAGTTAGATATTAAATAGATTATCAATTCATTTTTTATTAAAAATTAAAATTTTCTAATTTACATTATTTTTATGTTCAGTTCTACTATATCTTGAAATTATTAAATTATAAACAATTTGATATTCTATTGTTTAGACACATATTATTATATATACATAGAATATTATTTTTATTTAATTATTACAATATTAGTCCAACCAGACGGCTCGACCAATCCAACCGTTTGAACCATGACCCGCTAGTTTTTCCGGCTCGACTTCTGGTCCGCCTTTTAAAACATTACAAACCAACCCTTGGGGACTGTTTGTTTTTGTTTTTAAAAACAATAAAACTTGTTTAGTAAACTATTTTCAAAAAATTGTTTTTAAAAGCTAAAAACCAAAAAGTTGTTTTTAAAAACTAAAAAACAAAAACAATTTTTAGTTGTTTTCTTGTTTTTGTTTTTTTTTAATTTTTTGATAGCACCACTTATCTATTATTGACACTACATTATCAGTGATGACCACCACCACGTCGCCAACGGTAACTGTACCGCCTTGTCACTTTAAAAATAGATTTTTCAAAACAATCTATCCACACAAATTTTTTTTTAATTTTTAAAACTTGTTTTTAAAACTTGTTTTATAAAACTGTTTCTGAGAACAAAAAACAGAAAATAGAATCAAACAAGACTTAATCTTTATATACTGGTTTACCGTTTCTCATTAACGATCCCTCTATCCCTAACTCATCCATGCGGCTTCAATCCCTCCATCCCTAACTCATCCCTACTCCTTCAATATCTCATCATAAAAAATAACCAATCCTTGAACATCAATCTTGTAATTATGTTGTTTTTCTTTTTTATTTGTATTATTGGTTGCATTCATCCTTGCGGAGATCATCTAATTTATTCTTTATTGCCACTAAACATAAAATTACATAGAAAGTAATATTACAAACCATCCCATAACCTAGAATAAAATCTTATGTGAACAATACTGGCAAACTAAAAGAAAAAAAGAAGACAATATCCTAATATCATTATGCATCAAAACCCGAAGGCATAATCCTGAATATGCGAAACTGAGCTTTAGACAATTAGAATCCTCCATATTGAAAAGACTCCTAATGATTCAAATAATTTGCAGATGTAACCCTGCCATTATGGAGAATCCACCCAAAACTAATCTAAAATAATGAATTATGAAGAGATGAATTAGAGGTGAAGTTGTTGGGCATGGAGAAGCTTATGCGTTATTGAAGAGGAGAAGACACTTTCTTTTTTCTTTTTCCCAGATTTATTTTTATTTTAAAATATAGACAAATTAAATTAAAGAATTAACACTTAGGCATGCTTAGTCAGTGCTTAATTGTGTAGTCATTGCTTAAAATTGATGAGTTAATATTTTTTATTAAGCCAAACTAAGGGTGTTAACATTAAGGAACTAAAAGTGCACTTTATAAACTTAAGAGACTAAAACGATACCTCAAGCAAACAGAAAGGACAAAACATATACTTTAGCCTTTTTAAAATTATCATTTCATATTTTTTAATTATTATTTTGGTTTCTTTTTTATTTATTTATTTATATACATTTCGGATTCTTTTAAGACAATGTTGTTTTTGAAAAAAATTCAGTACGTTTTTTTTACATCATTGATTCGTCTTGTTGGTGAGTTTAATTTGACATTCAACATAGCTTTAAACAATATTTGGTATGCAAAAAAAGTGCTTTTACTTTGATTCATTTGCTTATATTCAATAAATTAAATTGTCCAATCAAATTTTATAATATAGACTTTTTATTATTAGTAATGGTCCAACAAAATTTTGAAAAAATAAAGCAATATTTTTTTAAACTAAAAAAATAGTCATTGCCCTATTTAATAGAGTAAGGACCATAAATTCATTTCTTTTGTATATCAGGAAGGAACTAAAGTAGTAATTTTTCAAATTTAAGTAATTAAGTTCTTTGATAACTGCCTTTGATTTTAAGTAGTGATTGGCCGGTGAATACACTCATTTCTCAGATACTTGGAAACCTTACATACATACATACATACATGAATGTATATAGACTGAGTATAAGACGTAACAAAAAAAAAAGTGTTTCTTTCCTGCTTAAAACACATAAAAGGTAATTTTATAAATATGTTTTTTGGCAAAGTGTTCAAAGTACTTGAGAAATTAAACTCCATGAGAACCAAAACACTATCTAAGATTCATAGCCGTTGAGTTTAAGGGTCTGTTTGGTTGAATGGAGGGGAGGAGAGAGATTTTAATATTACCTCGTTTGGATTGATAGGAGAAGAAGGGAGGGAAGGCGTATTAATGATACTTTGGTTGATAAGGGAAGGGGAGGTAAACAATTATCATATGGATAATTTCATCTTTATTTAATTTAAGTCATTTTTTGAATTTTGTAAAATGTTTAATCATTATATAAAATTATAATTTTATAATTATTAAATTGAATAATTATAACTTTCACGGGTATAATAGTCACACAATGCCAAAATACTAAAGTAAGGATGAGAATGAGGAAGAACGTCAAAAAGATATCATAGGAATATTAAAAACTTTTATAGGCATAATAGTCACACCATGTCAAAAAAATATTACCCCTCTCCTAAAGGATTATATTAAAGCAAAAGGAAAAATAAGACCCTTTGAATATAGTATTATTGATCCTTGGATAAAAAAAAAGAGTGTACAAATATAAGCATTTATGCAAGCAAGCCTAAAGCTAATATAACAAATACAGCATGCATAAATCATAATAATAGAATAGTACTTGCACTATTTAATAGAGTAAGGACAATAAGTTCATTTCTTTTGTATTTCAGGAAGGAACTAAAGTGTAATTTTTCAGATGTAAGCCATTAAGTACTTTGATAACTGCCTTTGATTTTATGTAGCGATTGGCCAGTGAATGTACTCATTTCTCATATACTTAGAAACCTTGTGTATGTGTGTATGAATGTAGACTGAGTGTGTGTTATTTTACCCACAAAACCATGGTTTCAGAGGCACTTTTCTGCAAATCAAGATAAAACTCCTCTTACATACTTACCTCATAAACTGTAAAAGCTATTTTTCAAAGTTGAGCTTAAAGGATTACATTGAAGCTGACGGAAAAAAAAGAACCTTTGAATATAATGTTGTTGACCCTTGAATAAAAGAAAAGTGTATAAATATAAGCCTTTATACAGGCAAGCCTAAAGCTAATAGACTAACCTTATAATCATATCATAACATGTATATAGTATTCCTATCGAATCCTAAGATATAATAAATATTAAATTAAATAATAAACCTAACTTGCTACTCTCAACAATAGCCATAGCAGAAAACTTTAGTTTAGTGCGAGGTCTTTAAACTTTGCAATGCAAGCCAGTGCTTTATGGAACTCATTTTCTTGCAGTGCAATACTGAAACGACAATAGCCAGGAATTCCAGTCCAGGAGCTACTATTGATGCACAAACCAGTGGTTTTGAGAATGGCATTTCTAATATTAGTATCATCCAACTTCATTTCACTATGACCATTTCCTGAAGCATCTTTAATCTTAATTGTCTTGTTCAGATAAGCTGAAGGCTTGGCCACAATAGAAACACCAGCACTTGATTGAACCACATCCCAGCCATTTTTCTCAAGTTCCTATCAAAGTAAGCCAAAAAAAAAAACACACAGTATAAAAACAAACGACTTAAAAACACTGATAATTTGTGATTTCCACTCTTTCACAATAGCTATTCATCGGAGTTATTGTCTCATGTTACTGTCAAGGTAGGGTGTAACACTCTGGTCTTATTTATAAGTCTAAATTATCTAATTCTCACATATTAAGGAAAGTTAGTTAACTCAATAAATGTGGACTAAATTGATAAATTTTTCCAATTTTGCCCTCATTTATAAATGAGCATTTTTCACCTCTTTCTTCTCTCTCTCTCTCTCCCTTTAATAAAGGCAAAATTGTAAAACTTTCATTTATTACTTTGAAAGTCGACTTATAATAAGAACCAAAATTTTTTTTCCAAATTGGACATATAAATAGGGCCAGAATGGTAGTTTATAAAGATATGATTTAGCTTACTAAACTAACTGAGGTTTGATTCAGAACTGATAGATCAAGATGGCAAGTCAGGATTCATCAGTTTTGAGAAATCTAGCTAACTTAGCACTACGTCAAATCTTCTTGTGAACATCTGGCTAGTACAGTTTCATGAAGTTTCTAATGCTTTGTTGTTAACTCTGCATGCAAGCCTTTCAAGTTACTGAATTGTTTTGCACTTCTCACTAAAGCACAATCATATTCCTCAGGAAAATTAGCAAAGTACGTTTGCTTGCTTCATGAATTACATCCACAAAATTGTAAATGAAGTCAAAAAAATTAAATGTTTACAGAGAAAAAAAGAATACCTCTTTCAAGATCTTGGATCTGCTTTTCAGTTTCCTCGAGTGTTCAATAGTAGCATCTGACATGTTTGTTGCTTTCTGATCTCCAAGATCCAGCAACTTCTTTACCGCGTATCTAATAGTACGATGAGGCTTGCTTAATCCTGGAAAGCTATTAAACGCATCGACCAAAAATTGCTGGTTTAGAATCAAGAATCCAAATCTGAGAGCACTATTAAGCATCTTCAGAGACAATCCTCCAAAAAGAGAGACACAAAATGATGGTTTGAATGAAGAACTCAGTTTTGACAAACATGGCTCTAAATTCCAGCCACCCCAGCCATCATCACAGTCAAATTCAAAACCTGAGAATGAAGTGTCAAGAATAACTCTTGCCCCAAATTTAGCACAAGTGCTTAAAATCTCTTCAATTTCACTGTTGTTATATACCAAGCCAGTTGGATTGATTGTTGGACCAGAAATATGCACCCATGGTTTGTTTACAGTCCCAAGGACACGAGTGAGTGTATCTTGTGTGAGCTTGAAACCAACACTGACATCAGTAGGGATCATTTCTACTTTTGCGTTCAAGAATCTGGCAGCTGAAACAAAGTTCCCATTTGATCCAGTAGGAAAACAAAGAGTGCCACCTTCTTTAATGCAGCACAAGACTAGTTTATTAAAAAGAGCTTTTGAATTGTCTGCATAAATAAAGTCTGAGTTGTTATCTGTTGGGAAACCATAGTTCCTCTTGACAAACTGTTTGATGCTAAGGGTGACATCAGTTTCAGATTCAGCCATATTTTGCCTCGCAAAGCTTTCGAAAATAGCGGCCTTGACTGGAGATGGTGTAGGCAAGAAGCTTAAATCAACATCCATGTGGATTATAGACCCATTTTCTACATCATCAATTGACAGCTCAGCATTGTTCAGGACCGATAAGGCCGAACGAGAAAATCCTATCATATCAGCAGCTGAATTGACATCTTCATGTTTTCTCTGAAAAACAAGAATAGAAGTGATCAGAGAATCTCACAGGCCATTAATACTTTCTTAACAAGTAATGTCTGCATTGATCTCATATATAGATTCATTCACTGAAGAAAAAAACTGTTTCAGTTACTAATATTAACTACAATTCTGCTAAAAGCCTTAGAATTATTTAACTAAAATCATAGCAGAAGCAACAAACCTGAGAAGGTGCATGTCGGTCTGAAAGCTGGAAAGCAGTAAGCTCATGAAATATACAACCATAATATTGTTGACTAATCAATGAAGTACTGCCTTCCAATAGTTCAGCAGTTTTAGATAAGGCATTAAAGAGGGATTCTTCTTCTGAAATGACAAAACCAACTTCTAAATCTGGATAAACCTGGACAAATAAAAAAAATGAGAAAAATGAAAGACCACCAAGTAAAGGCTACATCAATCAGGCTGTTAACATGAAATTTTACCTTATTTTTCACTAATCCACATATAATTGCAACGTGAGAAGGAAGGCAAGTTTCTGCAACATACTTTAGGACCCCACTGGATCTTGGGAGGCTGGATAACTCAAAATGATCAGATATGTCTATGAATAGACGAGATCCAATCTCTTGTGTTGTATGTAAAAGGTGCACAAAAGCAGAACTAGTAACAGCTTCAAAATGAGCAATCCCAGTCACAACCACTTGTGGCCTCAACCTCTTAATCAATTCTATCATTAAGTCTGACTGTCTAGGAGCTTCAATCACTGTAAGTGAATCCTCCGAGGAATCGCAAGTTTCTTTGCCCTGTGAAATGCATAAAAGAAAATTTATGGTATATGCAACAAATACAAAAGCATGTTAGTAGTTATAGATACAGCATTTTCATGGACTAAAGGATTATCCAGTCGCTTTCTATTCACAACCGACTTTTGAATTTTAAGAAATTAAGGATTCAAGATTCATTTCATACAACCTAGCTTATAAGTTCTACAGTTAAGCAAATGGCGTGATATGGCAGCAAAGTTGGCTTATGAGGTCTTTGTTGATAAAACAAAATTCTGGGTCAGGAAAAGAGTGAAAATACTGGTGTCATACAGACAAACAGATGTAATTTATTTGACATAAAATAAAATAATGATAGGTAAAGAACAGCATATGAGATTTTTAAAAACATGAGAGAACAAAAGAGCATTTCACTTCTATTACATACCTCAATCGCTAAAGATGTCAACCACTCCCTGGGTAGGTGTCGAGTCAAATGTTCATCAACAACTGCAAGGTGAGGTGAGAACAAGCGAAGAACATTCTCAATCGCTCTGGTTCTTGAAGGAAAGATGGCCACATTCTGCACCAGATTTTGAAAGGCAAGTCAATGTGGGGTCATAGTACAATGAAGAATGGTATTTTAAGAAGGAATGACAACAAAGTTATCTAAAGCAAAACTTGGCAAGTAGCATCCAAAAAGTTAAAAAAGATCAAACTCAAAGGGAAATCACATTATGATTAATGCATGTACATCTATTTATACTAAAACATCGCTAGACAATTATAAAGCACTGTTTTCTACTTACATTGGCCGTAAATGGAATATGGTGATATGTTTTCATAAACCCTGCAATGAGACTGCGGAAATGCTTACTTCCAACTGGTGGCTCATAGGGAAAATATGTATTCTCTTTAAGAGTATGTGCAAGATGAGCCAGGAAAGGAATCTTTTCATCAGCAACAGAATCATCCTTGAAGGACAAATCTAAGGAACTACTGATCTCTTGGAATCCATTTTTGAGAAAATCAAAGATAACCTTGACCTGTAACATGAAGCGTTGTACTTCAAATCTTTTTTGTTTGGTAACATATATTCTGTTTGGGAATTGGCAATCCTTTGTGAAGTACACACCTTAGTAGGTTGCTGAAGTTGGCAACTGTAAACTGATAAAGCATGAGAAATGCTGCCACCAGTCTTTCCATAAGCCCATGCTGACCGTGCACAAATCGGTTGATCTCCAGTAAGCCCCATAAAGAACTCAAAACGATGAGGACTGTTCTTTTCAATCTCAACTAGGGCTGTAATATCTGTGTCACCAGCCTGTCCAGGAAAATCTCAATAAGCTTTTTTTCTACGAAAGAAATCACATTCAGTCAAAAACAACTGTTTACTCACCTGACAAATTTTGGTTTGCCAAAGCTTTGTAATGTGGAAACCTCGGCGCTCAAATAAGCGGCTGCAAACTCCTTGGCCAGGGCGGCCTCCCATGTTAAAAATCATAATTCCAGTTGGTTTGATTACTTCTATGCCCTCTTCAACTGCCCTAGCTATCAAACCTAAGCCAAACTGATCCTCAACAAAACCCTAGACAAAGGGAAAACAAAATAAACATGACAATCTACCATAGCTAGTGATTACATCAAGGTAAGCATTTCAATATGCTAGAAGATCTCTACCACTGGATGAACAATGGATAACTTATGCAGGAAAAACAGATATTTGAAAAATAAGGCCATTCTTGTTGATTGGCAAGCAATGAAGGACAATGTGAAGTAAAATTTAAGCATTGAACACAACAACAAGGCATACTTGCCTATCTGTAGACAACTAGCTTTTGGAAAAAACAAACAAAGCGTGGCACACAGAAAATATAAATAGTGTAAATGAAAACTTTATTGTTTTACTCTCTTAAACCCGAGAACAAGTCGAAGTTCAGAGTCTTGGTGTTTGGCATGCAAAAATAAGGGTATGTAGATGCAAATTTTCAACCAAAATGAAGATGAGCAATATAATAAATAAGGACTTTTACCTGAAGCGCACAATAATTACTTAATGAATGAAGAAATTCCTCACTTGCATTTTCTGTAATCATCTTAGACATTGCATCTGGATTTGGATTCAGAATCTGTCAAAAGCCAAACAATGAGAATGGTCAAAATTGAGAAAAATGGTCATCTTAAAAACACCACTGGCTAAACTGAATTCATTTAGTCTTGATCATGAATTGAGCAGCTTCGACTAAGGTGACGAGATGTTGATCATAATAATATAGGTTCAAGGTAAATGCTCTCTTGAACGAAGAAATATAGCATGCATAAATCATAATACATGAATTCCTATGTCTCAGAATTTATAATTACGGCATATGGAAGGGAAAAATTATGCATATTACAATTATGCTCACACATCACAGCCAAGATAATTTCCTATGTGCAGTGGTTCAGGAAATACCTGAGGTATGCATCCAACAATTCTGTCAAGTTGAATTTCATTATCCCTGATATACGATAGAAGATCAGATTCATAGAACTCCACCCTGTCCAGCAAAGTTTTCTTCTCCTCGTCAAAGATAGGCTGGCCTTTTTCATCAAGAGCGTTTAAATATAAATTTATCCAAGAAACCTTTACAGCTCTAGGATTGATATCAAGACCATAAACCTGCATAAGTGAGCCTCAGTTATGGAACTGGAGAACATATTAAAGGTGAGTTATTCCAAAAAGTAATAAAACATAAAGCTTCAGCATCTACCATCTACTCATATACTAATCTATCAATCCTGTAAGAAGACAAATTATGTGGCCTGACTTGTGAATGGTAATTTCTGAGCTACATGATATGTCTATTTACTTATTTCAATTGTGAGTAATTAAGCTAACCTTGGAAGGCAACCATTTATCAGCCATAGCAATAGATATCCATCCATTTCCACATCCCAACTCAGCAATAGTTCTGTCCTTGAAGATGGAGTCTGGATGCCTATTGAGTCCTTCAAAAAAAGTAAAGGACCAGTCTTCTGGGAGAAAAATGCTGGGAATAACCAACGAAGTCAATTTCTTTCTACCACTGTATCCTGCATATAGCCAAAAAGAAACATATGACGATTAAAAAAAAAAACTCAAGAGAATAAGAAAAGGACAAAAAAAAAGTGTGGCACAAGAGAGGCATGGAAGATATAAGAACCGAATTTGTTTGTGAATATTAGTCAAACGAGACGCTGCTTTATCCGCTTTGACAATAAACACAGTAGAAACTCACAACAACGTCTTTAACAACATTATTATTCCCTTTTTGGCATCTCTTTAACAACATAATTCTTTAAAAGAAAAGTTGCCTCTTTCGTCACAAAAAAAATATATATAATTTTGAGAAATCCATTGTCAGTTTCCCTTTCACTTTTGGCCCCAAAGTGCAAGTTCAGTTTTGTTTGTTTTTATGGTAAGAAATCCAATTCATGCGTTGAAAATAAAGGGCAAATGACGAAACTATCTGTTTAAACTTTAAATAACGAGAAAGGGAAGCACAGGGGAAGAAAAAAATAAAAAAAAGCGATTATATAAAGTTGCTTTTCAGTTTTTAACGCATCTGTTAAAATATCAGGATAAAACCAACCAAATGAAAATCACTTTTTTGTTTTTCATGCACCTGCAAAAGCAAAATCCAGTTCGACAATGTCGTTTTCATTTAAAATTTAGCTACTCTGTCCCACCTATCTCACAGAAAACGACACGGAGCGAAACTTTGTGTAACACTGATTGGTTACAAAGAAAATACCAGAAAAACATCAATTCCACACAAATCCAAACAAACAAATAAAGGATTCAGCCTTCTCACGATCTCTTTATCATTTTTTTCTTTCTTTCGTTTTTTTAAGTCAAACTTTCTATTTACGCACACAGATTAACTCACTTCCTTCGCATCTTATTCAATTCTTCAAGAAGAAACTAAAAACACAGAGAATCAAACGACGATTATAGAGAATCAAAGATGATATAACGAGACGCGAACTAAAGGCAATGTCCATTAATACCTTCGTGTTGATCCAAGATAATGTCTTGGATCATAAAATGGTAATTCTGAAAGCATTGTTCGCGCTCCTCCTTTGTGCCAAAACGCTTCTGTAAGTTCGAAAGGAAGATCCGAGCCCGGGCCCGGGAATTCGGATCCTCCAGACGCTCCAACACCGACCGGAGAGCACCGTACGCGGCGTCGCCGGAATGCTCACACTGCTTCACAAACTCATCCACCGAACCACACACATCATTCTCTGCCATTTCCTTCTTTGCTTTGCTTAACGGGATGGGAAAGAGAAACGGGTTGGGGAAGAGAGAGAAAGAGGAGAAGAAGAGAAACTGGCCGGAAGAGAGAGGGAGAAAGAGGAGAAGAAGACAAGATGGCGGGAAAATAGGAATTCTTTATTCACCTAGACTGAATACCATTCAAGGTCAAAAAAAAAAAACCCATTCACGGTCTTAGCCCTATTTATAAAACTTAGAGATAATAAAATAATAATAATTCAATTCAGAATCTTAATGGAAATCAAATCCTAAGAGAAGAGAAAAAAGATAATTACAGGATATAATCTGGATGATAATGTAAATATTAAAATAATAAATATAATAAATCATGATCTAATATATAAATATCTTTATTTATTATTTAATATGTTAATAGATAACTCTAGATCTCCTAATTGAAACTAAGATATTCTTTATCAAATTAAAACATGACTATAATAAAAATAATAATAATAAGTTTACCAAGTCAACATAAAAAAAATTAATTAATTTATATATGCTGATAGAGCTATATATATAATCTAGACAAATAAATGCAACCATGTGACAAACTAAAAATACATGCAAAGTTATTCATAAGAGGGCAATAAATTTATTGATATTAGTATCAGTATAAATATTAATCATGTTAATAATAGTAAGAGATACTCATAAGAAAGACAACCAAATATTTAATAAATTCATCAATTGAAGAGGTCATCCACGCTAGGTCAACTAACTCTGTGTGTGTGTGTGTGTAAATATATATACAGGCAACAAGAAAGTGATTTGTGAATAAAAATTTTTTCCCTCTAGACAATAACATTTATATTTAATTGGTTATTACATGGAAAATAATTGCTTTATGAGTTAATTTTAACTAAAAAATTATATAGGAACCATGATAAGAAAATCTATATATTAAAAAAATTAAATAAGAGTAAAATTAGAAAACATTCGTTAATACTCCCTCCGGTCCTAATTATAAGACAAAGTTGACTTTTTTGGAGAAATTAAGGAAGCTAATTAAATCACTTTAGAGTATTTATATTTTTAGTATCTTTAGATTATATATTAGTTTATTAGTCAAATTAATTAGTTTGAAGAAAAAAATAAAAAAATAAATATTCTAAAGTGATTTAATTGGCTTCCTTAATTTCTCCAAAAAAGTCAACTTTGTCTTATAATTAGGACCGGAGGGAGTAACATGGAAGTGGACTTATGTTCATGACAGCAAATTTCTTTTATAATTGGACTTATAATGAGCACATGAGCATTGTTTTTAGACTTGCAAATTAACTCTTTGAGTTTAGTGATTTTACGTTTCTATTTTAAAAAATGGCGTTGAGTCACTCTTAAACTTGTGATAATTGTAAACTCAATCAAATCTTGTTAACTATTTTTACTTTTTAACTTACCAAATCTTGTTAACTCACTCTTAAATTCGTGTTAATTTTTTTCATTTTGATTATACTCAATGGGTTTATATATGATTTTTATTTTAAAAAAAATTGTTGAGTGTAACAAATTCTGAATATTGAAGGATTTAATTTCAATATTTGTATTTTAAATATATTTAAATCAAATTATTGTCATTTTTTATATTATATTTCTGGAAAATACTTACATTAAATTATTTATATCAATTTCGTCAAATTCTCTAATAATATGTAATCATGTATTTTATTTTTGAATTATTAACATTAACTATAAATCAAATTGTAAAATAAGGGGTATATATTTATGTATGATTAGAGAACTTAATATAATAGATATAAGGAACTATGATCCTTTATTTATTTTTTTATATGATATTAACACTTATTTATTAATAAAAACAAACTCTTATAAATTTATAATTCAAATTTATGATACGATTTTATGTTATTATCAGATAAACTCAAGATTTTTTATCAACCTTCCACATGAGCGGTAAAACAAAAGCATGCATAGACTCCTTTACATAAGCCCCCTTGGGCACATGGAATTACTTCTTTATTGTGGCATTATTTCAGTGATTTCTAAAGAAAAGTCAAACTCATTTAATTAAATATAAATTTAATAATTCAACATGCGGAAAACCAAGCTAAAAATGGATATACTAAATTATTTTAAAATTGAAGGGACATGGACGATTTATTGGCTTTTTTATCATAATACTGCAAACAGTAAATTATAATACCAAAATACTATAAAGTTGAAACTATTTACCATAATACTACACTTAGAAATCGTTCTTGTGAAGAACGATTTTAAATTTGTGAAGAAGTCGTTCTTGCGAAGAACGACTTTTAGTTCTGACAAATGCAAAATCGTTCTTGCGAAGAACGATTTTAGAAATCGTTCTTGCCAAGAACGATTTTTATATGATGTGATTATTTTTAAAATAATTAAAATTGGTGTCAGGAATCTGTTCGTACTGCGCGTGCTTCTGCTTCCTCCTTCCCAATGCGTATTCTCTTTAATCATGTCACTCTTTTACCAAAGCAAACACGTGAACACGTACAGGCAGTGGAATTGCTTTATATACATTGATTGCTTAGGCCTCTCTTCCTGTACGTGTATTGCTTTATATAAAGCAAAATGGTATTGCTTTATATACATTGATTGCTTCGGCCTCTCTTCCTCCTCCGAGCAAAATTCATTTTGCTGCATTGCTTCAGCTTCTCATCCTCCGAGCAGAATTCATCCCATTTCACTTCTTTTAACCCTACACAACAAGAACCTCATTACATGTCACCATTATTATCTTCCTCTTCCAACTCACCCAATGTTGTTCAACCTCAGTCATTCACATCTTTATTAGATTATCATGCATTATTTTCGACTGAGTACAATACTTCTACTTTTGAGCATGGTGGGCCATCAAATGAAGCATTTGTCACTCCTAGACAATCCATTTCTTTAAATGAATCGTCGTGGTTTGATTTAAATACATCAACGATACAAATCAATGAAATGCTTGAATCTCAAGAACATGACGTACAACAACAGCAACGACCGCAACAACAACAACGACCACAACGTATGCGGAGGAGACCTAGATGTGGTACAGGAAGTCACTATTTATAAGGTTAATTCATTTTCATTTTTCAGTCATATACACTTAATTATTATTTAGTGTTAATTTTTTAATACTTTATTTGGTCAATATACTCCTTCTCCTATTTTTGCAATCATTATTTCTTTTATTATGTAATCACTATTAGTATTATTATTATCATCATTATGATGATCATCATCAATCACTTAGCAATCATTGTTTTTTTAATGTAAATTAATCATTAGGTAATGATGAAGAGAGAGGGAGTTTTTTTATTGTAAGTTAATCATTAGGCAATGATGAGGAGAGAGGGGTAGGAGAGAGAAATACACTGAAATCGTTCTTCAGGTGATGAATTCTAGAAATCGTTCACCTGAAGAACGATTTTCATTTGCATAGAATTGCGCACCGACGCAGTGTTAATGAAGAAATCGTTCTTCATGTAAACGGTTTCTAAAATTCATCACCTGAAGAACGATTTTTAATGTAGCATTTTAATAAATATTTCCCACGGTGTAGTATATTGATAAATATGTTTCACTGTTTGCAGCATATTAGTAAAAAAAACCCGATTTATTCGTTCCATTAAAAATGGTTTGCCGACGTCAGTGTCGGTGTTGTGGGACTGAATAGTGAAAAGACAAACTCTGACCGTTGAAAAATTGAACGAACAAGATCAAGCCACGTCAGATACGTTCCGGCCAGCATCATGCTATCAGCTGTACATTGAACTGAACTCCCTCCAAAATCCAAACCGATAGATACAGGCCCCAATCAGCTTGCGATGATGCGAGTTTTGGAATTAACTCAGCTGTGGGATCGATCTTCTTCTCCAATAAACCCTGGCAATCTTCTTCTTCCTCCGGTATAGAAAGCTCCGGCGAAATAGCTTCCAATTTGCGGCGAACTCCGACTTTACGTGGCTATCTCTGATTTTGAGGTTTTGAAAGCAAAATTTCTTCACCTTCGCTTGCTTCTCTTCCACTTTCACTTCTCATTCTTCCGTTGCGTGACCAGAATGCAAAGATATGTATATATAGCCAAAGGTTCAAAACATTTCGATTTCCGATTGTTCCATCATCTCTTTCTTCCCTCTTTAGTTTCTATCGGCTAGATCAAATGTGATTGTGTTCTCTGATATCTTTAATTGCTTGCAATTTAGTTGATCTGTCGATTCCTGTTGGCTTGTGGATGAAAGGCCATATTATTGGAGAAGAAGAGCATAAAACAGTTTTGATTGATCGCGCGCTCTGAGGCATTCGTTTGCGTTTAGAGAATCTCAATCTGTGTGGATGAGAAAGAGTTAGGGAAGAAGACAAATCTGACGAAGCCAGGTTGCGAATGTGAACCACAAAATATAGAAGCGGTCCTACCCAACAAATTGAGTACAAAGAAAAGAAAGCGTTAGTAATATCTTTGATCTTTCAACTAACGGCAAGTGAAGAAGGAAGGGAATCCCTGAGAAAGGTCGTCGTTCAAAGGAGGCAGATATGGCGTCCATTTCGTGCTTCTCTGCTTTGCACAGGCAACCTACCCTCCGTTACTTGCTAGCTTCTTCCAACGACGACAAAGGTTGGTATTGGATATTTTCCTATTTAATTACTGCATCGAAGTACTCCATATTTTTATTAAAAATAACTTTATAAATACTTCATCAGTATTTAGTAGGCCAACTGTTCAAAAATAGACTTGCAAATAGCTAAACACATTATTCATTATATATATATATATATATATATAATTATAACATCAAGTCCAATTTAAGTATACAAAGTCCATTTGAGTATTGTTGGGTTGAATTGGATTGAGCTCTTTGGAAGTGATTCTTGTACTGAAAAAAAAAATAAAAAGACAGTAATTCTGATTCTTACGGGAAAAATCGTTTAGCACGCATAAATACCAATGTGTCCTTCAGTCAGGATTGTAATACTATTTCTTTCGGATCCTTAATATAAGACATATTTAATTAATTGATTATCAACATTAATTAGGATAATGGCAATATGGCATAAGCAAAATTGTTCCCTGAAAAATTTTCAAGATAAAATTGCCTCTCAGAGACAACTTTTAGAAAAAATTGTTCCTTAATCCATTTTCATATTGTCAATTTTTTTTTAATTTATCTCTATTGATATTCCCTCAAAAATAATCAAATATGAGAAGAAATGAAGAATTAAGGGAGGTGACTATGGTGGTTTAAAAAATATATGTTATATTAATTAATTTAACTAATTTTCTTAATTTAATCAAATTAGGTAAATATATCTTATATTAAATACATGAATAACTCATTCTCAACAAATATTCGATGCTCAATTCAATGATATTTGTTGTTCTTCAGCTTCTTCGTTCGATTACAAAACCATGCAAAAACGTTCAGCCTCCCGTGTCTGTCCCGTCAGCATCAGTTCATCCATCGAGCAACCTTGTGTGTCTCCTTCTAGAAGACAACTGATTTTTCTCTCTGCGCTCTCCGCGTTTACATTTCCGCCTTCTCTTCCTCATACCTTTGCAGGTGCTATTTCCTTCGTTCTTTCTTTTGCCGACTAATTGCTTTTCTTTTTTTTTAATTTGTTATTATTATTATTGTTCAATTTCACCCTCAGATTCAGATGTTGATCGTATCTACACCGATGATCTGAACAAGTTCAAGATAGCCGTTCCCCAAGGTGAGTTAGTTTTTCACCCAAATAGAAAAACTTGATCTTTGCATTTCACTTCACCAAAAAGCTTGTTTGAGCTGCTTCTGTTTTTTCTCCCTCAGAATGGCAAGTCGGAACTGGAGAGCCTAATGGATTTAAATCAGTAACTGCTTTCTACCCACAAGAGGATTCAAAATCCAATGGTATTATTCATCTCTAATGTGGATCAATGTATATTTGCTGTATATATTTGCCAGCACTAACAGAGTCTAAATCTGTTGTTCGAATTAGTTAGTGTAGTGATCACGTTGCTGGGTCCGGATTTTACTAGGATGGAATCGTTTGGAAAAGTGGATGAATTTGCTGACACTCTGGTTGGTTTCCTCACTTTCATTTTCAGGATTCAATCTTTTGTTTTTTCAGATAAATGTTGAGTTGTTATTTGTTCATCAAATTGCAGGTCAGTGGGCTGGACAGAAGCTGGCAGAGACCTCCTGGTGTGGCTGCTAAGCTCATAGATTGTAAAGCTTCTAATGGTAAATGCATCACCACTATGTACTACTCAATTCTACTCAAGTTCAGATAATTTTAAAAAAGTGGAAATCAATGTAAATGAATGAATTTGAGCTCTTGCACTCTCATTTGCTTGTGTGTGTGTGTGTGTCTCTCTCTCTCTCATCACTAAAACACCAATTCAAAGTGTTTCTACTCTCAATCTCGGTGCTTGACCTAAACCATGTTTCAGGCTTGTATTACATAAATTATTCCCTTCAAAACCCTGGTGAGGCTCGCAGATATCTTTATTCAGCTATTGGGATGGCATCAAATGGTTGGTATAACAGACTCTATACTGTCACAGGACAGGTATGTCCACCTCCATTTATAGTTGTAGCTCAGACCATATTGAAAAGAGTTTCTGTTATAACCCAACCAATCTGGGGAGCCCAAATTTATTATGACAACTATTTTATTCATTGCCTGCCTGCCTGTAGTTTGTGGAAGACGACGCCAACAAGTACGGTCCCCAAATTCAAAAGGTGAACTTATATTCTCTCTCTATCTCCCTCTCTCTCTCTCTATATATATATATATTGCCAACTCTCTCTCTATATAGTATATATCTGATATTCAAGACTCATCTGGATAATTGGTGAAAGTGGCTTTTGGTTTTACGTGCTGAAACCTAATAATCACTTGCTTCTTGCAGGCAGTCGCATCATTTCGGTTTATATGATGATATTTCGTGGCAACGATGGGAGATACCGTAAATGGATCACATATACTACCATCTTATGTTGTCTTTTTCCTCTCCATTGCTTGTTAATTCGATTCTATATTTCCAATTTTGTGTGAATGAAGAGATTGAAAACTGTATCAGCAGCGAGCATATACTAGAGTTGGTATCACCTGCGCAGCCGTTTTTTCCTTTAGGGCATCAATACTTACAAATGTCAGAAATACCAGCACAATATCATCCAACATACAATCTTAACAAAAGGGGAAGTTTTCTCCGGAAAATTATGAAATTGAACATCATTCAAATCTTGGGAACTTTTTTTTACTGCCTAATGCAAAAAAATAAAAATAAATAAATAAATAAAACCACTTAAACAACACCATCCCATCTTTCCAATGCATTCATTAAACTAAGATTAAGAAATGTCATAAAACACACATCACATGTGAGTGTGTTATGGTAAGTCACTAAAATTTTCAGCATTTCCAAATCTCATGTCAGAAAGTTCAAACTATTTTGTGATTTTGCAGAAGTGCAGGCAAAGCCATTGAAGCAGAAGAACAACTATGCGCAAAGTATAGTAATCAACAAGTTTGCATACAAAACTGCAAATTCTAGTCAACTAAAGGCTTATTACTAAACACCTTAATAACATGAGGCAGTCCAGCGTTTCTCGTCCTCCCACAAAATCCACCTGCAAGAATCATATACTTGTAAGCAATTTGATGGATAGAAATTTCTCTGAACTCAATCACTCATACATATACAACACCTCAACATTCTCCATAATCTCCAATCACATCCCTATATATAAGCTAGGTATATGCATATAATATTCAGAGAGTGACAGCCTCAGAGTCTCCAACTACGCTCATACTAAAATTAAACTGTCAGGCTAAAAATCTAATCTTGTAGCTAAAATCATAATAAGCATTCTGTTATTCTTCTTCCTTGTCCACCCATAAAAAAGAATTGTTTGTTGGCCACGAAAGTTCAATCATGATAGAGTATGGAGTTTGAAGTTTTGTGCATAAATTAAATTAGTTTGATTTTATTTTATTAATATTTATTTTAGATGCTTTAATTATTATTATTATTATTATTAATTTCTTAAGTAGTTGAGAAATAAGTGTACTGTTCCACTAGTAGGAGTCAGTTGCTAAAATCATGGGTTGTTAGTCATTTGAATTTTGAATTTAAAGTCCATTTCTCTGTAATCTGTTCTTATAAATTGACATATTGCCCTCTCAATAAAATATCGAATATTTAGAGAGTTTATTAAGCGTGGAGATTTTCCTGGGTTATTCTTAGAGAGTTAGTGAGATGCTTGCTTCCTTTTTATAATAGAATATCTTATTGTTTTCTTAGTTTAAATTAGATTTTAGAACAAAAACCTTATCAAAACACATAAACAATAATCACTAATCATTGCAGACAAATTGGACGACCTTTCAAAGAACTCAACATTTCTCTCCAAGAAGATTTTCAATTTTATTTTTTTGGTTTGCATCACATAGGTTTGAAACCTATACTCTCTACTCACACCCATTCACCTTAGCTTAAAAGATTTTCAAACAAGTAGAGAACTCTAAAAATGAAAGAAAGGATAAATTGATACACGGTCAAAAAATATTCTACTTTTCCCATTCTCCAATGGCAGAAAATTAAAAACACAATCCAAAATCCTCTAGTAGATATACCAAAGATTTTCCCAAGGTGTAGAATTTTGTATGTGAAATCGTCACTATAATTAGACAAAGGGGAACTGAGAGCCAAGTTGAGAAGTCTTATCATATGAATTCTCAATTTATACTAAGTATCTTAAAACAAGGCATAGATGATAATCAAATCCTCAGTCAACCTGATAAAACAAGAGCCAAAAGGTCCAAAAGGGGTTAATTGCATTTCAAAAACCCAGCATCAATTCAAGCAAGCCATGCCCAAGAAAAACATAACCCCGAAGCATACCATCATTTTCATATTTAAATTAACACACGCCTTAATTCATTATACAAAGACAATTACAAATCCAAATCTCAACAAAGATAATTACAATTACAAAACATTTTCGCACAACGATTAATTAATCCAAAGGAAAACAACGCACATACTATAATTTGATTGGTTAGATTTGGATTCAAACACACCTGAGAGAAGCCGAAAGCCACGGATCTCAGGTCAGTGAGAAGCATGAGAAGAAGAGGAAGAGTGAGAGTGGTGAGAGGAAGGAGAATTGAGTCTATTGTAGACTTGTTCGCCGACAAGGTAAATGCCGAAGGCCACGAGGGCGATTCCAAGTCCAGGGGTGGCGTGTCGGAGCTGATTCGAAAGCATCGGGTGCTTCCTCCACTCATCCCTTCGCCTGAAAAACTCTCCGGTATGTCCCCTCGCCATTGTTCGGTGTTATGGCTTCACCGCTTCTCCTTCTTTCGTTGTCTTCTTCTCCGGGCGGTTCTTTCATTTCAGAATTCTAGCCATTCCTTCCTTTTTTTTCGTTCGCTGAAATTGGGCTTTTACAGTGGGCTAGGTTTAAACTTGGGCTCTGTCAATTGTTCCCCATTAAGCGTTGTTTTTTTTGAAAAAACAAATTATAAGGCCTACACCAATGAGAGTTGGTCCAAGTGGTAAGCTGCTTGATTCCGCTTAAGCAAGGTCTCGGGTTTGAACCTTGTATATGCAGAAAATTTCCATTGGGAGACTCTCCCACCATAGCCAGGTGCGCGACGCTGATCGGATTTAGCAAGGTTCTTGAAACCTGGAATAGTTACAGTCTTACAGGATCAGTCAGGGTACAGGGTCAAAGGTCAATGAGTCAAATCGGAGCTAACCTGAAATCAAACAAGTGAGAAATTAAATATTGTAGGCTTATTAATATGAAATTCTAAATAAAAATTAAAAAAATCGATTTTTTCAACAAAAAAAATACTGAACTAGTGCGGTTCACAAACCAAATCGGTTCCATGCCCGGTTTGCCGGCTCCCAGGCCGGACTGGCCGTTCCGGGTTTCAAAACATTACAATTTAATATGTTTGTGTTTAGAGTTGCTTATCGTAAGCATATTTATATAAATTGATATAAAATTTTTCTCACATACTTACTTTATACATTATATTTGAACCCTACCTTTAAAGATTACAAACTCTATTATCTATTTATTAGCTCTGTTTATTTGCAGATGGGTCCAAATAAGATATCGGTCTTCTTGAAATAGCTAGTGAGAGGGTGATCATGGGAATATTCGTTGAGGATAAGATTGATTGCTTCAAAGGAACCATGGTAAACATTGACTGAGTGCTTGTTTGGCATAAGAAAATAGATGAGAGGGAAGGATGGAGAAAATTTTAGCAGGTTGGAATTAAGAAAATTGGAGAAGCGGGGTTAAAAATTTTTAATTAATTTTTTTTATTATTTTATCTTATATCCATCTAGGAAAGTTTAAAGCATTGAGCTAAACAATTCAGTTGGGAGTGAAAATAAAGATATCTAGTGACTCCTTCTATCCACTTCTTTAGCGCATATTAAATAAGAACCCCCAAACAGGAATCTTTTTGTGTTGGAGTCAAAATGTTCATCATAACCTCCAATTTTAAACATATTATCTAAAATATTTTCTTTTATATAAAATGAACATATGGCTGCATACCCCTTTTCAAATGTTTACATCGCTGACTCTAGTTTGTAACTTCGGATAAATCTTGTATCGTTCCTTTGTCTCGAAGGTTATTAATCAAAATCAAAGTATTATTTTTGGTTTTCTTGCCTGCTTCAATGTAACCCCCTACCTTAATAACCATAGAAATGAAGCTAAGGAAGAGAGGAATAAGTTTCATGAAGGACACTTGAGCTATAGATGAGATTAATGAGGTGAAAATCAAGGTGGAAAGTCTCACATTTTCCTTGCTCTTTTTTCTCTTTTGTTGGAGCTGCAGCACCGACTTGGAGAGTGAGAGAGAGAGTGATGAATAATCAAATTTTTGGCTTCCATTATCCCTTAAGAGCTGACTGAAAAGTTGGACCAAATGGAGAGAAAATTGTGGCTAATATTAATTCCTTGGTCATACATTTTTTTTAGTAACTTGTCTAGGTGTAATTGGCATAAGAAGAGTGAGCTTTTCTCTTTCCTTCTTTCTTCTTTCTTCTTTCTTCTTTCTTGAAATGCTTGACCGACTTATGTTTGGACAAAAAGGTGAGAATATCCTTTGATTAACTTCTCTTTCTCTTTCCCTTATGATTGAACATCCAACATATGTATAAGGTCAAGAAATTATATTGATTAAATTCTAACCACTTTTATTGACTTTTCATATGGAAAAGATGAAGTGTATGATATTAATTCTCTTTCCCTCATGTCATGTGAATTGTAGCCCATGGAATAGCCAAAAGGGCTTCTTCAATTTATCATAATTTCAACTCTTCAAATATTACTTCTTTAATTGAAATTGTTGACTTAGTCATCATCTTTTACAACTTGATCAAATTGCCTTAACATCTCATATGTAATAGCCTATATTGTTTCCTCTTATCATACATAAGTCATGGCCCTTTGAAGAAGATGATCTTATAAAATCTTATCTTGCAATATAATATTTAATTGCCAATTTTGCATGTGAAACTTGACTAAATTCATAACAAAATTTTCAGAAGTAATTCTGTCATTAATCTCACCATCTTTTCTATACATTTAACCCTTGAGTACATTTTGGAATATTACAGTCAAACCATTATTTAATATAATAATATCAAAGGGTTAATATAACTTTTGGTCTCTGAAGTTTGATCTAATTTTGGTTTTGGTCCATCAAGTTTACAATCGATAGTTTAAGTCCCTGAAGTTTCACCCAATTTTGATTTTAGTCCCTCAAGTTTGAAATCGGTGGTTTTAGACCCTGAAGTTTCATTCAATTTTAGTTTTGGTCCTTCAAGTTTGAAAAGGATTTGGTTTTTTATCCGGGTCAGGTCGGGTTTCAAAAACGGATCGCCAAGTCCTTTTCAAACTTAAGGGACTAAAACCAAAATTGGGTGAAACTTCAGAGATCTAAACCACCGATTTCAAACTTGAGGGATCAAAACCAAAATTGAATCAAACTTCAGGGACCAAAAGTTATATTAACCCAATATCAAGTGTTGTGTCCACAAATTCCTCAGATCTTAAACTCTCTATCGATCGCCAAGTTTTACCATCTCAGTGGTTTGGTTTATGACAAAAATCTACACAAAGGACATTTTATTATAAGTATATAATTTTTAAATATAAACACGTGATTGTCTAAAATCTGAGCAAGTCATACATTTATCATATTTGAATCGAAAATTTAAAAGATATATACAAGCATATAAACTTTCTTTTTGTAGAAACCAATTAAAAATAAGCAAAACAACCAATAATTTGGAGAAAGGAAACTCCTGGCTTTTAGTGTCCCTCATTATGAATTTTTCAGGTAAATTATGAATCATAGGGAACAATGGAACCGAATCACATAACATTTACATTTCCCACTCACATTCTTGAAGAATCGTTCAAATGAAGAAAAAGGCATACAAAAATTTTGAAGATTTGTCTCAAAGAACTAATGCTTGATGAATCTCCTTACTTACCTTTTGACTTCCTTTTTCATTGACTTACCACAGTCACTAAATAATGTAGAATGTCCAACCTTTTGTGTTTTAACCTGCTTACAAAAGAATTTGAAAGGTCTGTTCAGAACTAAACCAAAAAGTGTCATATAAATTCTTAGATAAACTACTCAAAATCAGTCAACTAAATTTGTCATGTACATGCATATAATGTAAATATGTCAAAGGTGCGTTCACCCATTAGAGAGAGAACCTAAATTTCTCCCAAAGGACAATAGCTACTATTGGTAAAGTTCTCAATAAAAATAGAACATGTAAATTTTTTCAAATAATACTATTATGAGGTGCTAAACTGTAAAAAAAATATCGAATATATCCATGTGTCGTATTTTTATTAACAAAAAATCATAATTTCCTAAACTTGCTTTGTACCCAGAAAAAATAAAAAAAATTTCCTTGGATTTTCGACTTCCTATCACAAAAGAAAACGTTCGAGGGATGGTGAAGACCAAAAGCTTAGCTCCAGAAAATAAGCCCCAAAAGAAGAACATCAAGAGGCTACCTTTTCCCTTCTTTGCTTGCAGTTATTCCAACATAGAAGTCCTATGCAACCTCCAGCTCCGGAGCCTGACTCATATCCCCTACAGAAAATAAAGCAGTTAGCAGAATATATTCAATAATCTCTCATTTCTAAGATGCAAGACATTAACATTCATAATATTTGTCAACTTTTTTTTTTTATGTTACTAAACCAATGTAGCCAGCTAGAAGTTGGAAGAGTTGCAAGAAGATTTTGCAATATCTCTGGCACATTCCTTTGTGAAGAAGTCATTCATGAAGCATGTGTGAACACAGATGCAAGAAAATTATGTCAAACCACTGAACTAGGTTATGGTAGTTTATAAGAGTTCCTTTCTTTCTATATGATATAATAGAAAAGGGCAATTAATTGTGATTACCATGCAGATGTAAACTAGCAAAAGTATCAATTCTTTAGAAAGGACTCAGTTCCTAACGTTATTCAACAAACAAATAAAATCAATTATTTCATCCATATTTACTTTGTAGAAAGCATATATAACACTGTGGAATGGATTGAAAATAAATTCAAACATTACGCCACTATCCAAAAACAAATACAGATAGCAAAGTAAACTCATAGTTTATCCTAGAAATACTACCATTTACAAGCATTTTCCTGTAATTTGTTGAGGATAGTATTCATGTAACAGCAAAATTCTATTTACACTGTCCCACACTACGAAGCTCATAAAATATTTTTCCTTGCCAAGAGATTAGTGATTTTCGAAGGACCAAACAATTAAATTCCATCTTTCACAGCATAAATTAATAATTACATGTAAAAGATGAACATATTGAAAAGTTGAAGAAATTAGGGACTTACAGATTATCTTTGTTGGACTTTGACGCTAAACTGCTACCATGCAATAAACTTGGGGACATGGGACATCGGGCTCCATTTCTGCTAATCTGACCATTTTGTATAATTCTTCCATGTTTAACTTTCAAAACTCTGACTTCATGATGAAGGTCATCTTCCCGACCTTGAGAGGAAAACCTTGTCGAATTAATGAACTCTACTGGGTCTTTACAGCCAACATTTTCCTGAGGCAGGACCTGATTCTTCTCAGGTCTGGCATGACTCAGTGTTCCCGGAGAACCTTTTTCTACAGCCCGTAGCCACGCAGTTTCCAGCCTCTGCTCATGTATAATAGATTCAACTCTTTGTGTGGGAATTTCATGTTCATTCTCTCTCACACCGTTTCTTCCAACAGTAAAATCTGATGAATCAATGATAGCCTGCAAGTTTTCATCTAGCAAAGGAGGAAAACTAGAATGACTTCCCTTTTCATTTGCCCGGTCTCTTTTTATTTGCCTCGCACTTCCCATTGTTGATCCTGCCTGCATGATACCAGGTAGATTTTCACCTTCACCATCGGGCAAGTGAATAATTCTAACCTCCACATTGCACCTGAGTACCATTTCCATTGAATTTGTAATACTGCTCAAAAACCTTTCAGCCCTAATTTTAATATCTCTATCTCCGAATACAACATATACAACCAAGACACCTGCAAGAAGAATGATATTAACAGATAGGTATATGATTAAAATGGTATAAGGTGATTAGTAGCAAATTGGAAAACATAAAAAAAGAATATCTGCACTAGGTGTACCACAAAAAAAAAATTATAATTTGATTTTGTCAGCACAAGAGCATTCATAATTTGTAGGTGAATGTTGAGCTATAGCCTATAGGCTGTAGTAGAGTTTGAATTAATACCATGGTTACAATAATCATCCGGTATCTAGTTGCACAAGGGTGACAGCTAACTAATACTGTGTGTCAAGAGTTGTGTCCACGTAGTAAATACACTTTTAACAACAAAAATATCTAGTTGCACTCAAAGACCGTGTCAGCATACCTTCAACTTCACAAATAGATACAAGTTTTCCATGATTGTGGAGCAGCTGCTTCAATGTCTTAGAATGACACCTCCCTATACAACTTTCCCAGATATCATGTAACTTCCCTGAATTAACACATCTTAACATCATATTCCCAATAAAAAGATCATCAGATGAAGCAGGTGTTGCATCATCGTCTCCTAGAAATGGACTACTTGATGGCTTTGAAATCAAACTGAAACCATCTGACTTAGACGATACATCCCATTGATGTCTGGAATTGCCATTCAATGGTCGTTGCTGGGATGCAGGGGATGTTGACATTCGAGAAATATATCTGACATCTGAACTATGCGTTGCAGCTGTAGCTTCTCTTGAAGCACTTGATGGATCATATTCAGAAGTCTTGCAGCTCTGTCTCCTGCCACTACCTGACTGGGTAAGATCTGGTGAAGGCATTGAACCAAGCTGTAACAGAGTAGCTGCGAACCATGTTGAGCATTCACTAGAAGTCCTTAACTGTTTCTCAGCCCCTGAGAGCAGCTTCAAAGCACGCTTTAACCTCCCCAACTCCGATTCATTTACTAAGCAAGAAACCCAAGCATGCATTTCAACAACTAATCAAGTAAAGCCCCTATGAATATAACACATAAAGACAACCAGAAGGGAAGCAAAGCACCCTTAATACAAGAACGAGAAACCAAAAATATCAAGAACCAAGATCCCATTCTCCTAATATGCAAGCCTAAGGTCACAAGAGAAAAGCAAGAGTCAGGAAGTAGACTTGGATAGCTTTGTGAAATTATTCACTTAACCGCAAAACCTTTCTTTTCTTTATATTTTTGATTATGTATAAAAGAAAAAAAAATTACAGCTGACAATTGTGAAGTTTCATCAAATAGAAAGTCAGATAACACCATTAAAATATACAAATGAGAATGTGGGTAGGCAATACTCATTCTAGAGAATAAATCAGTAAAATAGAACACTAAAGGTAACCGGAAAAAAAAAAGCCAGAACAGAAGCAACACATCATAGTAGACTACTGACAGTATATTTAAGAGGACAAAACCTACATTAAAGAAGCACGTGAGCCATGACTTAAAACTTTAAAGTGCCATAGGGCAACATCATAAATACCAAAAGTAAGACAAGGAACAGGATAAAAATCATTTAAAGATTTTAAAAGAGATTGCACTCACAACTTCGTCCACCAAAATATGAATCACTAGGTTTGGCATCAATGACAGTATATGATCCAGCAATGATGTCCATAATGAGGCATGCCATTTGTGATATCAAAATCATTGGATCAGCCACAGAATCCATCACTTCTCTGGCTCTCTTCACTGTTTCTGAGGTATCTGATGACAATGCTAACTCCAACAGCTCTAGTAGTTTTTCATCCGAGACAACACCCACCTGTTGTAGAAAATAAATGACAGCATTAAAATTGAATGACCTACTAAAAGCAACATTTCATGGACCTGAAGCAGAGTGCTTCAGCTTTCAGATTATGTCATAAAACGATAGTCACAAAACTCACAAGCTCATTGACAAGTGAAGTAGTAATTCTTTTCCCCAGCAAACTCAGTTGTTCTAACATAGTTTCTCCATCTTGAAGTGAACCATTTGCATTCATAGCAATAAGGTCCAGCGCATCTTTTTCAACATCCAGGTTCTCCTCAGCAGATAGCGCCTTCAATCTGGCCACAATATCAACATCTTTAATTTTGTTAAAAAGGTACTTCTGGCATCGGGACTGTATTATCCGTGGTACGTTGTCAAGATCAGTTGTTATAAATATGAACACAACTCGACTCTGTGGTTCTTCCAGAAACATCAGAAATGCCAGCCATGCCTTAGAAGGAAGCAAGTGACACTCATCTATAACAAATACACTGTATCGCGAGGAGGCTGATGCTGATCCTACTGATAGTCTTTTCAACAGATATCTAAAACTATCAATCCCATGCTTATTGGTTCCATCAACTTCCAAGAAATCCCTACTCTTGCCAGAATTGAGATCAGTGCAGTTCCTGCAGCATCCACAAGGCTTATTTACGTCAGGAGCCGTGCAATTCAGGGCAGAAGCAAAAATTCTGGCTGTTGAAGTTTTACCAGTACCACGAGGACCTTGGAAAAGATAAATGGGAGCAATTCTATCCCTTGAAATAGCATTCATGAGTGACTGAACAACAATATTCTGGCCAATCAAGTCACCAAAGGAAATAGGCCTATACTTCTGACTGAAACTCGTAGCATTTTCTAGCGTGCCTTCCTCATCCCCTTCCCCCTGTACAGCCACAATCTCGAAACCGTCTTGACTCCTACAACTTGATGACCATCTCCTTCCATCTAACCTACTTAAACCTTCAAGATAAAGTTCCCCTAAGTTCGCGGAAAGTTCATCATCGCTCCTTCCAGTTCCTACGAATGACCCTCCTCTAACATCACCACTGCTGGTGAGCAGTGGAAGAACACCCTGAGCACTCCTTGAAGAAACTCTCCACTTGTTAGAGCTCGATAAGGACCTTCGGGGCCTTGTATAGATATTTTGACTTCCACATAATAAGCTACTTCCTTTCCTCCTCAAAGTCTCCGAAAGAGAAGGGGAATAACAACTCCTACACATCCCTCTATTTTTTGGAGTCCTCTTGGACCAATAGCAAGGAATCCCGCATCCCCTCTGGCCAGGCAAATCCAAATGATCGTCTACCTCATCATCACCTTCATTCAACGAGCTTGTAGTGGTATCCCAGGATCCAACAGTACTTGAATTATAGCGACCATACCTATTATAAGAGCAGGTTGATAAAGCAGGAGTACTATAAGTATAAGAAGAGTCCTCAGTTCGGCTACTTCTCAGTAACTTTGAGGAATGACGAGACCAATTCTTACGCTTGAGTTTCAGTAGCAAACGAGATGACCCTAAAATTCGCCTTAAATCCTCAGAATTACAGTAATCTTCAGTATCATCAGACTGTTCAATTGAGTCCTCTAGAAATGTCTTGGAATTTACAAACCTTCCACTCAACTTGGTTTCTGGTTGCCGAAATTTTGATTTATCCAAATGTGTGTTGGTTTTCTTACTCTTTCTCTTGATACTGCCCATTTTTCTTCTGACCGAAGAAAGATTATTAGCGTCTCTACATCGGAAAATAGAAGAACGTCTCCCATCTCGCAAGTAAGTGTTTCTCTTCAAATCGCAACGTCGAGCATCGCTCAAGGAATCCTCGAAACTCCCCAGAAGAGATGAAGAAGACCCGTCGTTGCCGCCACCAGTAGCAGCAGCATCCTCATCATCATCACCATCATCTTCTTCCTCTGCATCGTCGTTTTTTGGCGCTCCACTCTTGTTACCTGATGATTTGCGATTCTCCCAGTTGCACAAGAACACGCTATTCTCTTTTCCCCCGTAGAAATTGCCCTTCCATGCAGAAGCAGCAGTAACGGATCTCGAGGAACTAAGAGGTGACTTCCAGGACGACGTCGTACCAGGATCCCTCAACACACGAGCAGCTTTACGAATTTGAGTGAGGTCTTTCTTCTTGAGATGAAGCTTGCTAGGATCAGAAATTCGCCTTTCAGACATGATTTTTCTGAGCAACTTCGAAGCTTCGAACTCAAACCAATGCCTCAGAATCAAAAAGAAGCAAGACTGAAATACATGTATTTACAGAACAAGAAATACAAATTTTCACAGTAAGAATGAAGGATCAGAGGAAAAAGTAAAAAGTTGAAGAAATGATGAGAGAATGGAAGGTGGTGGAATAGCGAATGAGTTATAGGAACTTGTGAAAGCAGATCTGTGAGTAGTAGCTGAGCATGAAGCTATGTCTCTGTGTCTTTCTCTTTGTTTGTTTCTTAGGGTTCTATTTGGCGCCCCAATTGAATTCTTGAATCGGTGACACTGTTGAGACTGTGAGAGAGTGGGAGATTCTCTGGTAGTCTTTTTGATTTGGGTGACGAACCCATTCAAAGTACATTCATGAAGAAGGAAATAAGCGAGGGGAAAATTACTTTTTGAAGATTTGAGAATCTAAAATATTTATGTTACAAATATTTTTTATTCAATGTAAAAAAAATTCATTTTCATTTTCTCTCATCATTAATTACAATCAAAATAAGTTATTCGTTTGCAATGCAAGTCCCTTTTTAAAGAAAAAATTGTTGCATCTTATATGTGTTTTTAAAAATTTAAAATAATATTTGTTACTATTTTTTGTTGTAATCTTATTTTATCAATGATATAGAAATGTTTTATACATTAAATTAATGGACGATTACATTCAAATTCCACATAGGAGAAAAAATGAAGAAATTATCCATAAAGTCGTTACTGACAAGTCTATTAGTGTCTATTGATAAATAAAGGAGCGTCCATTAATAACTTTAGAAACTATTTTTTCATTTTTTTCTCTTATATGAGACTTGAATGTAATTATCCCTTTAGTTAAAGATAAATTTGACAATATGATTTATTGCATTACTTAATATTCATGTCAAAATCTTAAAAAGTAATACTGCCTCCTGTTTATGAACGAAATTTTATATTAAATGCCACATGTATTATTGGATTAATCATAACGGAGCTTGGAAGCTATTTTTTTCTTAAAAAAAAAAGTGTGTAACTTTTTAAGAAAAAAGTTTCTTTAATTGACAAATATTTAAACGCTGCTTTACGTGTGGTATCAAGAGAGTTTGATGGCGTAGTAAGCGCCAACTTTTGACTTTCTTGCAGATGTCAGTAGGCTCTTGCATTATTGCATCTGGTTGCCTTTTAATTTGAACTGTGTGGATATTAAAATTCTTCCATTTAAGTATTATATTCTCATTTCAGCTTTTTTTTTTTGGAAAAAGAAAAAAAATTTTAAAATTATAAAATTTTAAATTAGGCTTATTATCAAGAATTTATAAATAAATGATAAAACTTCACAAGTAACTTATAACTTATTTTTTGAGAAATGCCTTAATTAAAATTGTACAAATTTAAAATTTTTTTCTTCTATTTTTTTTTTTCAAAGATATATAGTCGTTAAGAAAAGAGGCCCACTTAGCAGGGCTGGTACAATAAGTTATAAAAACTGTGTCAGGTTGATGTCAAAAAAAAAAAACTGTGTCAGGTATGTTATAAAAATAAATTATGAATTGCCGCGTATTTAACTCAGGCTGCACTCCGGCACTGCCATAACGGAGGAGTTATCTTGATGGCAAAAAAAAAAAAACAGACGAGTTATCTTAATATTTTAGGAAAAGGTTAGAAAAAAAATTTTAAATTTGTAAAATTCTAGATCAGGTATTTTCTATAAAATAAAATATGAATTGCTTATTAAGTTTCTTTATTTTCTTATCGACTCGTAATAACAAATGTTATTTAAAATTTAATAATTTTAAAATTATTTTTGTGTCTTTTTCCTATGGCTGAGTATGTCGCATAAGCCCAGTGAACCTATCCATACTTAGTGGAAAATTGCTCAATTTGACATGTCCAATAAAGGCCCAGAACGAACGGACTTAAATGGATGGATGTATGCACTAAACGGAAAGGGCCACAGTTGACCTTCGGAGTGCCAATGTCCGCCCATTTATATGTATATATATAATATTTATTTAAATATAAATATATAATATATTTTTTGCCAAAATATATAATATACATTATAATATATGTAATATAATATTATATATAATATTTGTTTAAATATAAGAGATGATGTAATTCTAAATGACAAATTTTCAAGCGAATTAAATAATATAATTATATAGATCTCATGAATCAATGATTATATATTATGATCATATTTCATAAATCAAAATCATGATCATGATATAGAGTTTTTATATACAAGCTATAATTCTATCTATAATATCATAAATTGCTTTCACTCTAAAGAATTTTATCAACTATTAATTAAGGATTAATTAAATTATTAAATAAATTATCTCATAAGTAATGATAAGGATTATGGCAATAATTATTAGTGTTTTTAATAATTTATATTGAGAAATTAATAACAACAAAACAATAAGATAGAAGTACAATTTTTGAAAAAGATTCACTAACGGGTAGCTCATTCACATTCCAGCCCACACAAGTTTAACCCAACTCATTTGTCACTAGCATGAGCGGGCTTTTGACCAGCATGAGCTAACCCATGCCCATTAAAAAATAAATGAGTGGGCGGTGGGTAGGTGAACCTTCGAACGACCCATATAGCGCATTGCTTAGTCCTACTTTTTCCCTAACATTTTTCCATTAAGTTTGTATTATCTTCATATGTGTATATAATATAAACGTTTAAAAAAATTGTATTATTTATAACATAACGAATAACATGATTTATTTTTGGGACAATTACACTAAGGTCCCAAAAAAGAAGAGAAATGAAAACATGATCCCAATAGATTGTAAAATGAAAAAATGGTCCCATGGAGTTGTTAATACAAGCTCCTGGAGTTGTTAACGAGTTGTCAATACAGGCTCCTGGAGTTGTTAATGGGACCATTTTTTCATTTTACAATCTACAGGGATCATTTTTTTATTTTTTTTCCTTCTTTAAAACCTTATTGTAATTCTCCCTTTATTTTTTTAACCTCCATAGAATGGTTTTCGGATAGAGTAGCTAGCATATTAGGCCTTATGCCGATAAAATTAGGCCTAATAGGGATTATGACCAGGCGATAGGTGTAGTTTCTCTGCTTAGAAGCCTTTTCTTGTCTGTCTTTCAAAATTCGGTACGTCACCGCTCACCACCCACTTTCTTTTTGACCAACGAACGCCTAAGTTTTTAGGAACTAGCCTCGGCCCTCGGTCCGCTGCCCTGTTTTTTATTCTCCCAAAACAATACTGTTTTGGCGTCGTTTTGGGGTAAAATGATTTGTTGAATTTTTTTTAAAAAAATGGTGTATAATATTTTAAAGTATTTTTTTAGATATATCTAGTATCTTAAAATATTTTTAAAATAATATACAGTATCCTAAATAATTTTTAGTGTTTTTAACCCCTTAAAACAGTTTTTCAATTGTACTCAATGTATTAGTAGATTGATTGTAATTTAACCCTTAATATATTTTTTCAGCTCTAAAAATCACTTTAAAATATTAGATGCTACTGCAAAAATATTTTAGAGTGGATGAAAATCAATTAATCAATATCCTAAGTTTTGGGTGCTTTTTATTATTAAGAAAAGTACATTAACGATAAAATTGTAGTCAATCTCCTAAAACACTAGATATAACTGAAAAAATATTTTAAAGTGTTAAAAGCACCAAAAAATATTTTAAAGTAATTTTTGGATCTAACAAATATCTATTAAGGATATAATTGCAATCAATCTGCTAACATGCAAGATATAACTGAAAAAATATTTTAAGGGGTTATAAGTACTAAAAATTATTTTAGGATACTGTATGTTACTTAAAAAATATTTTAAGATACTACATACATCCAGAAAAATACTTCAAAATACTATATATCATTTTTTTTAAAAAAAATTCAGCCACGTCGTTTTACCCCCAAAACTTCACCAAAATGGTGTAGTTTTGAGATAAAAGTATGGACAGTGGACCCAAACCAAATCCAGTTTTTTAAGGTAAAACAATCAATTTATGAGAAACTGAGAATGTTACTCAAATCATCCTATTTATAAGATAAAAGGGGGGAAAATATTTTTGGCCATATTTATGGGAGAAGAGTGTTTCTATTCATTTTTTTCTTCATTTTCTCTTTATTTAATTCCCACCATTAGAACATGTTTTAATGGTTGAGAATTGACATTTATTTTATTTACTGTGGTAGATTGATAACATTAAATATAATAAAAAAAATTATAATGGTAAATAGAACAAATCTCTACAATTAAAACATGATTTAATGATAGAGACATTAAATAAAGAGGAAATGGAGAGAGAGAGAGATCAATAGAGACATTCATTTTCCCATAGTTATAGGTAGAGAGAAAATTTTCATGTGAATATACAATTTTATCTTTTATTTATTATTGTATTAATTTTGTTTTCATGTAGTATAATGACTAAATAGGCGTAAAGTTGAAAAGTTGTTGAATTTTAAAACATGATTAATAAATTTTAAGATTTTTCTTAATCTATGTAGAATATATTGAAAATGTCTTATATATAGGATTAGAAAAGTAAAATATTAGCTCTACATGTAAAAGCATAAAATTAAGTTTTTTTTAAGTAACATAATTGCCCTCCCTAAAATCAATTGCCACTACATTAATTATTTGTCACTAGATAAGTTAAAGGTATTTCTTGTTAAACTGTTATTATCAATATTCAACAAAATTTTTGTCAAATTAGTTGGCTTGACAGCGCCTTAATTGTTGTTGCCATTTGACAAATCAAAAATTTTATTTGTTAGACTTTTGTTATCATTTCATTTTTCAGATTTTAAATTAAGGATATTTAGGTATTTTTGTCATAAATCTCACTATAAACACCATTGTAACGGGCATGGTTGATGATTTTGATGAAGCCGAACTCAAAGAGCTTAAAGCTGATATAAGAGAGGTGAATGAAGTCATTGAAGACTTCAAGGGTCATTTTTGTCAGATTGATGATTGTTTTGATCAAATGGCGAGTCTATTGCAAACATTGGTCAAAGTGGTCGATAGCCTGCATTAGAAGGTTAAACAGTCATTCTCTAGTCCCTCGGGAATTCCCGTTGTTCAGTCGATGATTTATGCTCCACCATTGATAGAAACAGTGTCAATGGCTTTTCCAGGGTCTATTGCGGGCTCCACATAGATTTGTTCTCAACCCTTGTGGCCGAGGATGAAGTGCATCAAGAGGAGGCTACAATAAGAGGGTCTCTCTCTTTCAAAGGTCATGCCGCAGAACCTGTTAATTATCTCCCATAATTTGATTCTTGGATTTCGAGTGAGATTTAGCCTTACCAACAATTGGCTATAAAATATCCAACCTCAGACTTCGTTCCCTTATCGTCTATGAAACTTGATGTTCCGCCTTTGAAAGAGACTTTAATGAAAACTATTTCTTTCAATCCTGATGGAATGATCATTTGCAATGATTACGAGGGGGTCGAGGATAACTACGGTGAGTGTACTAACTTCATTGATGAGTTCCATAACACTGTCCCTATTCCAAAGTTAGATGTGTTCACCGATCTCTTCCATCCCTTACCTTTAATTTCTGTGAGTGAGTGATAAATTCTTAATGATTTTACTATCTTTGATATTGTGCTCTTGGCTGGTCACGATTTAGACTACTATCATAAGAAACGAGAATTATATATATAATTTTACACTATAATGCTCAGTCACATATCATAATCACACTACAAAAGAAACTTCACAAGAAAAGGAATAAGGTAGCATAATTCCAGAAAGGGAAAGAAGAGCCATAGAGAAAGAGAAAATTCCCAAGAACGGGACCAGAGAGAAAATCACACAAAATCATCCACACTTATGTAACTGTATTTGTCCTTATTATATATTAAGTTGTTGCCTTCCAAATCATGCAGCTTCTTCTCATTTTGACAAGCAAGCAACCTATACTTGGGTATTCTCTTGGATCAATCATCAGGCCCAAGCCATGTGACTCAATTATCAGGCCCAGGTCATGTGAGTTTGTTACATTACTCCCTCCTTTAGAAGGAACCTTGTCCTCAAGGTCTAGGCGTTCGCATTCCAGGCTCATCAGAGTGATATGAAAAAACATTCTCGTCGCCAAAACGATGTAGTTTCACTTAAAAGAGAGATATGATCCGTCGATACAGAAATAATCAGGGTCGTCTGTATATCACCTATTTCTAAACATATCTAGTATCTTAGAATATTTTTTAAGTAATATATAGTATCCTAAAATAATTTGTAGTGCTTTTAACCCCTTAAAATATTTTTTCACTTGTACCCAGTATATTATCAGATTGATTGCAATTTTACCCTTAATGTATTTTTTCAGCTCCAAAAATTACTTTAAAATATTAGTTGCTACTGAAAAATATTTTAGAGTGGGTGGAAATCATCAAATCAATATCCTAAGTTTTGAGTGCTCATTACTACTAAGAAAAATACATTAACGGTAAAATTGTAGTTAGTCTCCTAAAACACTAGGCACAACAAAAAAAACATTTTAAAGGATTAAAAGCACCAAAAATATTTTAAAATAATTTTTGTAGCTAAAAAAATACATTAAGGATAAAATTGCAATCAGTCTGCTAACATATTGGGTACAACTGAAAAAATATTTTAAGGGATTAAAAGCAATAAAAATTATTTTAGGACGAGAAGAGAGAGGTGGCACACGGACGACCCTAATTATTTCTGTCTCAACGGCTTAGATCTCTATTTTAAGTGAAACTACGCCGTTTTGGTGATAAGAATTTTTTTTCATCACTCTGATAAGCCTAGAATGTGGACGCCAAGGTCTAGATATGAGAAACTAACTAGAGAAACACCCAATAGGGTTCATGTAAGTAGATGCCCCTGAACCAAAATGGGATAGTTCCATTTCATACTATTTTCTATTGAAAAGATGAAGCCTCCCATAGTCAAAAGAGTTATTGTTGCAATTGTGCCCAATGTGATTGCAATTATCATATTCTTATATATTGTTATAACTGTTCTGTACATTCCCAAAGTCCTTTGTCCAAGTAAAAATAGAAAAAGGCATTGTATGAAAAAATAGCCACCAGATACGTCAAATCCAACAATATAATTGGGTAGAGAAAGCCAAACTTTTGCCATAGTAATTGGGATCCTAGGGATCCAACTAGGAATCTTATATGCCCATGCAGAATATAGCAAGAGATCTCATTGCTTGTGGTAAACAAGAAACGTCTTATTAACATAGACATGTCAACCATCCCATTGAATATTTGCATAACAATAGCAATAATCAAAGAAAGCTCCTACATACAATCTTCCATAGTCCACAAAATCCTTGTGCATCTTAAGTCCCCATTTAAGAACATCAGATATAGAATATGTATAATGTTCTAGAAATGTGGCATTTAACCATTTAATCAACTCTAATGGAAAAAGATCATGAGATTGGAAGCTTGGCAAGAAATCAAACCAAAGGATCTTGGGGAAGATAGTATCCAAGGTAATTGCACCAATCACCAGATCCATAGCTTGCACAAAAGAATCCCATGATTCTCTCAGCATTGTATACTGTGAATAGTCATTAGGTGTAGCTATACATGCTACCATATCTATAGTTCACTGGTCCTTAAGTTGGAGAAAGAGAGCTTTAGTATTAAAGGATCAAGGGAAATTTTTGCAGCAGTGTAATTCCTCTACTATGGAATGTGAAAAGGTTGAGTAAAACCTACTTCTAAAAATAAGGGTGGTCGAATAAACTCGAAACACCAATGTCCCTTGTCATGTCCATGGTCAAAATTCCTAAGAAAAGATTATAGCAATGTAGGAACACCAAGATATAAGTCAGGAATTGCAACCTGTAAGGTAGAAGGATCAATGATGCAATTTACCAAACACAAGATATGCATCTCAACAACACCCATTGGCAAGACACTTACGAGTTCAATTGGGAAAATTATGGTATCAACATATCTCAAACTTTCATTGGTTCTAACATCTCCAGGATCAAAGAAAATATTAGAAAATACAGGACCAATGCAACAGCATGCCAGTATAAGAGGCAATTGATATACCTCAGCAACCAAATTCAAGCAACAATCTCCTTTAACTCGCCTATTATCAAAATCCAATCTAGTAGTCAAATAAACATGACAAAAGATGGTAGTGATAGGTTTAGGGTTAAATATTAAAGGCATAATCAATTCAATGGAGAATATTGGCCACTAAACAGGAAACTTACTCAACTTAATTCCATGGAATGAGAATTCTCCAGAGTCAATAAACCAAAACTGAGATACTAGTAAATTACAATGCTTGAAAAGATGAGGTAAAAAAGGAATGCCCAGATCAAAGGTCATACAATGAACCAAATCATGATTATTCTTGTGATAGTAGTCTAAATCATGACTAGCCAAGAGCATAATATCAAAGATAGTAAAATCATTAAGAATCCATCGCTCACTCATAGTAATTAGAGGTAAGGGATGGAAGAGATCGATGAATGCATATGACTTTAGAATAGGGACAGTGTTATGGAACTCAACAATCAAGTTATTGCTCTCACCGTAGTCATCCTCGACCCCCTCGCAATCATTGCAAATGATCATCCCATCAGGATTGAAAGAAATAGTTTCTATTGAAGTCTCTTTCAAAGGTGGAACATCAAGTTTGATAGCCAATAAGGGAGTGAAGTCTGAGGTTGAATTTTCTACAGCCAATTGTTGGTAGGGCTAAACCTCACTCTATATCCAAGAATTGAATGATAGGAGATAATTAGCAAGTTCTGCAGCATGAATTTCGAAAGAAAGAGATCCTCATATTGTTGCCTCCTCTTGATGCACTTCATCATTAACAACAGGGGTTGCAAATGAATCTGTGATGGAGCCACCATTGAAACCGAGAAAAGCCATCGGCACTGTTTCTATTAATGGTGGAGCATAATTTACCGACTGAATAATGGGAATTCCTGAGGGACTAGAGAATGATTGTTCAACCTTCTAATTCAGGCTATCGACCAATTTGACCAATGTTTGTAATAGACTCACTATTTGGTCAAAAGGATAATCGATATGAAAAAATGACCCTTGAAGTCTCAATGAATTCATTCACCTTTCTCATATTAGCTTCAAGCTCTTCGAGTTCAGCTTCATCAAAATCGTCGACCATGGCCAAAAGGGTTGGGCTCGAAGAAAGCACCATTTATAATGGCAAAAAACACACAATACCAAATATGATAATAACTATGTAATTGGCTCTGCCAATATTACATATAATTGATAATCTTAGTTTATAATCAAGAAATATATGAAAATAGGGGAACAATGATAGAAGGGAAATTACAGAAGGAGAAGAGAGAAATATAGGAAAGTAAGAGATGCTTTAGAGGGAAGAGAGAGCCAACAAGAGAGAGAAAGGTTCCAAAATTGTTTCCTAATTTCCAAGTCCTTTGCCACCTCCTTTAAAAGACTTCACTCTTGCTCTGGTTTTGGGTTGCTATTTGGGCTTTATTCTGACCCAATTTTCATGACCATGACACTCAGCCTCTCAGAACTCTTTCTAGTCGTTAGAGACTTCATAGTTTTTTTGGAATCTTGAATTGAAATTTACAAATCTGAAAATTATTTGTGTCTTCATCCCAGTTTTTTATTGGGAAAATGATAGAAAAATAAATTTGAAATTGCAAAATCTCAAATCAAGTTTGTTACCAAAGTTGATAAGAAAATGACGAAACTCGATAAGCAATTCACAACTCGTTGTTTGGGAAATGCCTGAGTTAAAATGTTACAATTTCAAAAAAATTTTTTTGTCATTTTCCCTTTTATATTTAAGCCTTATGATATATACGAGTAGTTATTAATTTGTTCATCTCCATAATTACGCGATATATATTCTTGACTATGTCAAAAGTCATAAAGATTAAAAAAGTTTAACTAAAGCTAAATCAGATAACTTAAATTAATGAGTTTCTATGATGGCAAAAAAAAAAAAAGTGACTTTCTAAGGTATTGCATCCAAATATAGTGCTGATTGGGAGCACGTTCCACAGTGATGTCTGGATCATGTTCTGCTAAATGATATGTATTTCTTCTTCTTCTTCTCTCTGTTTTTTTTAAAATAATGGGACACTAACATAGAGTTGATCTAGTGATGTAAGAGGCTGTTAGATCCCTCTGGGTCTTGAGTTCGACTCTCAAAGGAGTCAATTGTGTTGGAAGGAGCGATCACGAATCTCGAACCAGATACCAGATAATAATATAAAAAAAAAAATGGGACCACTTTTTTATAAAAGATAAATGCTGAAGCAGTCTCTGCGTTTCACGTTGGGAAACATGATTTGGGGGGACCGTTTCGATTTGGTTGTCTTTCCTTCAGGCTTTTTTTCTGCCATTGTAATCAACGAGCCGGTAGTTCCCGTGCGTTGCACGGCAAGAATTGATTAGTGTGAGGAATCCATAAATGCACTAACTAATACCATGCCGTTGATGGTTATTTCCATCTAAGTGCACTGGTCACAACAACAAATAAAAATCAAAAGGTTAAATGACGACTTCAATTGCTATAGAAGAACGTCGGATGTTCATTTAATCATGGTATTGGTGGGAACCTAAGTATTGATGTTTCTAAACACTTCTTGATATACAACATTCTTAGTAGTGTTATTTGTCCCTGAATGGTTAGGCCTTACAACAATCTTAAGCCCATCCATGCTTCTAACTCTAGAAAGGGCAACATATAATTGTCCGTGAGTGAAAACAGGTTTTGACAAATACAATCCAACATGACGCAAAGATTGACCTTGACTTTTATTGATTGTCATAGCAAACGAAAGTGTAATTGGGAATTGCCGCCTTTGCATGCGAAATGGCCATCTAGACTCAGAAGGATTAAGATTCATTCTATGTATCAGAACCTTAACATTTGGTTTAGAACCATTAAGAGTAACTGCTTCAATGACCTTGTGGCCCAACTTCGTGACACGAAGACGTGTTCCATTACACAATCCAGATGCTTGGTCAATATTTCTCAGTAGCATTATTGGTGCTCCAACTTTCAAGACAAGTTTATGAGGTGGCAGACCTGAAGAAGTGATGGTGTTAAGGAATTCTGTTGTGTATAAGTTATCGAAAGAGTCAGAATCTTCAGTTGACTTGCACACTGAGTCGCAACTTAAGAACTCATACTCCTGGCCTGGGAGCAATGAACACATGTGATCATTGATCTTGGCAACCATTTCAATCGTTGGTGCAAGGATAGCTCTGTCATTGAAGTAGTCATTGGAAGTTAGGTTGTCTAGAAGCAGGTCATATGTTGTCTGCACAATTGCATTAATTGGATCATTGGAACTTGGAATCAATACTTCATCAGGGATTTCTATATCTGCAACACCATCAACAGGATTTCCTAAGTTACCATCGCCAATGTCAAGTAACCATCGTGAGAACCATTCAATTCCTTTGTTACCATTTACATGATGACCTTCATTCAAACGCATGTTTTTAGTCAAGCGGAGAATAGTGCAATATTGCCATAGCCGAGAAGAGATAATGCAAGAATTAACTATAGCCGCTCGTGAACCTTTTGGAATGACTGGAAGTATTTGCCTAAAATCACCACCCATAATAATGCACTTACCTCCAAATGGTAGATTGCATTGCATTATATCCTTTAGAGTCCGGTCAAACGCTTCAACACAATAACGCTGGACCATTGGTGCTTCATCCCAGATGATTAACTTTGTCTGCCTAAGCAAATTTGCTAACGGTGAATTCTGCCATATGGAACAGACTGAAAATTCATTTATTTGTATTGGTATTGCAAATCGAGAATGGGCTGTCCTTCCAGACGGCAATAATGTTGCTGCTATACCACTTGAAGCAACTGTAAGTACAATATCCCCTCGTGCACGAAGAGTGGATGCCAATGCATTCCACAAGAATGTTTTGCCAGTGCCACCAAACCCATAAACAAAAAAGAACCGTCCGTGCGGAACTTGCAACGACGCCATAACTTGATCGTACACATGTCTTTGATCTACATTAAGAGCCGTCAATAATGATTCTGATTGTGCTCGTAGTAATTCTCTATCATAACATAACTCTTGTAGGATCAATTGGTTGGTGACATCAACGGTAGGAATTTCAGCTGGAAGAGGAAGAGTATTGAAGTCATGCAAACTCTTTCCGTTTGAACGCAACAACGCATCAATCTCTTTGAGGGCAGCATCTTCCTTTTGAGATAGAGGTATATGGAAACCTACGCAATGTAACAGCAGATTGTAATAAGGAAAACACATAAGCATAACTTATGTATGAATTATATGACGAACAATGGATTTGAAAAGCGAGTATCGAAACAGACCTGCGAATCTATCATCCCTGTGCGGAATGTATAGCATATCTTCAGACAGGATTTTTGATGTTTCTTTCCACACATACTCTGGCCGTTGCACAGAACCACAAAGCAACATTGTGACAAACAATTTCCTTAATGAATGTCCCGAAGCCCACAAAGAGGCTTCTTTAATAGCAGCAACATATTCTCTATCATCATCTAATAAGCCACGTGCGAAGCAGGCCTCTTTGAATGTTTGATATGTAAGGCCATCAAATGTTTTAATCTGATCAAAGGAACATGGGCCACGTACTTGTGTAAGCAGCATTCTCAGGTAATATAGCTCGCCCGCAGATGGTGAAACATGAGCCATTCTTCCAACAGCAAACCCTCTTTTCCTTCTCTTCCATTGCCGTTTAGCCCTCTTATATACATAGTGGTTTGGAAATTCAGAATATGTAAGGGTCGCTGCAAAGGTGTCATCAGCATTAATCATCATCCATGAGAGAAATTGTGATTCACAAACCCGCGGTTTGTCCATCAATTCGGAGACGTCTTCTGTACTTGCGTAAATAACAAATTGCTGATTCGGAAGATGAAAGCTGAGCCTTTCAACTGCAGGGTTCCTATGATGGATGCTGAACCCAAAAATTCTCCAGGAAGCCTCACATGCTGAAACATACCGGCAATTATAATATTGCTTTATCTCGTCTGTGACCTTTCTACCGGTGTTATCATCGTTGGAATCAAATAATCCGACAACAACCCTATCATTCCCTTTGCTGATGTACTTAAATAAGTATTTAATAGCAGTTGAATGGTTGCACTTCTCAACATTTATATGTGCTTCAAACATTTGGAGTAGAATAGCATTGTAGGGAACAACATACCGATTGTCTAACGGGATACCCTTCAACTGAATTGTTCTTCCATCATCCCTTCGCCTATATGTGGGGAAACCATCCTCATCTATAGTTGTATGCTGATTGAACCGTTTTGGGAAGTACTTACTACATTTTTTATCCTTCATGCATGGAGCATTCGGCTTGCTTGATCCACAAGGTCCATGGATCATGAATTTTTTCACTAATTCATGAAGCAATGGTGCTGAATGCTCATCTGGAATTTCTGCTGAAATTATCTTATCGATTGACTCTGGATCAGACATCTTGTCCTTCTGATCAAGAAATAGAAGGATATGTGCATGAGGCAGACCTCTTTTCTGGAACTCAATGGTGTATATATCTAAATAATGGATAAGAAAAATGTGATGGTTAGTGCATGATTTTAATAGAAACAAATAACCACCATGTTAAAATGTTGAAATATGTAAGTAACTACTGTACCTGCACGAACTCTTCCGAATATCTTCCCAGATTTTAAAGTCTTCATCAAAGACCGCAACTTCAGATGGAAAATTTTGGACAGTTGATGTGGACAATCAGAAGGATGAAGATTATGTTGTTCGCAATATCTACTTATTTCTGGCCAGGCTGGGTTACAAGTGAACGTAATGAACATATCAGGATAACCAATAGTCTTGCATATAGCCATTGCATCTTGGTAACTTCGAATCATATATCTTGCGCCCCCAGTAAAAGATGCGGGTAAAATAACCCGCTTCCCAATAGAAGCAGCATCTCTCTCCCCACTTAGCACTGCATCTGATAAGCCTTGATACAAATCTGCTCGGAGGTCTTTTTGATGAGTTCGTATCCATAAAAGTCTCTGTGACTCCATCATAGTGTAGCCATCAACAATAAACTGTTGCAGCAACCGTGACGCATGTTGTATGGTTGATATCTCACCTTCCCTTACCATTAGCCTGTAACAAAGAAACTCTCGCAGGCTGACCCTTTTATGTGTTTTTGTTATGTTTAATGAATCATCTCTATGCATGATATCATCTCTATAACCATCTTCACCGTAAGGAAAAAGCAACGGATACTGAAGCGGCAGATAAGAAGGATGCAATTCATTTATTCGTTGTCGGCTTCCTGTATGTGTTTCCAAAATGATATCACGAACACTAAATTCCATATCAATGTCACCGACTATTAATGCAGCAACTTCTGATGCAGAAGGTAAATTGTATGTTCGGCCATCACCTTGTCTGCTTCCAATTAAACAAATTCTCAATGGAGTTGTGGATTTGTTTGATACAAGTGATGATGCTAACCGAAATTGTTTCACATAAATGTTGACATCATCCAATTGCTTCTTTATCTGCTGAACAATGATTGGATCAATGGTATCTTCCTTTTGGTGTTTGCTGTATGGGTGGAGAAATAAGCATGAAAGGAATGTTACAAAACTGGGACATGAAGTGAAATGTGATTGGTAAAGTTCGTAAGTAATTGTACCTGACAGCTGCAATACGGTTGGAGACTTCATTATCGGTGTCATGAATATATAACTGAGAATATACTGGTCTGACACCTTCTGGTGGCATTAAAGTGCCAATAGTGTGATAATTCATACCTGATAACACGAATGTGTAAGGTCCACCACCTGAGTTGAGTGAATGATCAATTTTTCCTCCCATGGATGTGAAAGAGAACATGTTGTTGTATTGCCTGATGTTGCCATGAAAATTCTTGGAGAAGGTGGACTTCTTATTGAAAAATAAGGTCTCCAGTAATGGTGGTGGAATTTTGAGGAGAGGAAGGACAACCTTCCCTTTCAAGCAACATAATGAGAACGTGTCTACATTATTTCCCTTCGTGTCTGGCTTAATGCTTTCGTTGAACCAAAGCTTCGCATTACAATGCTTGCATTTGTATATTTGGTCCCCTTCATCTAAAAAGAAATGCACACAAAACAGGAAGTAAATGTATATATATTTTTTCCTTCTTCCAATACTAATCCTTTATGTGTACAATGGGGGTAAGCTATGGTTAAAGATGTAATGGGTATTTGGTGTAGGTACCTTGGTAGGAAAAGTGAGAAGCATTGGTTTTATTTGTATTGACAATAACTGGTTGTGGCTCGCTAAGAGTGTGGTGTCCAAGTTCATCTGTAAATTGAACTTTGTGTTAGTACAGTGGTGAAGGGAAACAGGTGTTGTCATCTCTGTTGCGATAACAGTCACCATGCAAAATTTGATAATAAATGCTAACAAAATTGGATTAACGATAATTACTGCTCACCTCCACTGGGGGCATCATCATTGTGGTCACCAGCACTTTCTTCATATTCGTCGTACTCAAAATTGAATTGGATGTTCTTGTAGTATTGTTCTTGTGGGAAACCTTCAGTTATAGTACAGTGAAAGCATAAATAATAACCGATAAAACAACTGTTCATCGGCCAACTTTTACTTCTCGAGTGGGAGACTATAAATGTAAATGTGGTTGACTTGACTTAATAAGGTAATGGTAGCTATGTAAAATATCCAATGGGGTTTAATTAAGGGAATTGGTGAAACTGAAAAAATCTAACTCTCAAATCCGATAGTCAGAGTGCTCGTGGAAGTTGAGAAGTTTGGACCATAAGCTGACAATATTCATTTTGTACTGAGGGCATTATTTAAAAACTGTGACTGTTTTGTTTAAAGTAAAAGTCAACGTCCACAATAATCAGTAAATGAAAAAATGACATTGTAACTTCCATAAAGTTAGTGAAATATAAATATCGGCAGTTTGTGTATACTATTCTAAAAAAGTTTGTCCTCTCCGTTAAACAGAAGTATATATTTTATAGGTGAATAAGATAAAAGCATATAAGTGAAGCGTAACATTTAGTGTAATTTGAGGGGATAATTGAATAAGACCAAAAGTGTTGCATAATGCATAAAGCGTACAGTTGATGGGAAAATCAAGAGGAAAGGAATTTTTAATTTTGAAGGAAAAGAACGGCTGTGGGACAGGAGCACATGTTTATATAGAACTGGTGTAATGCAATATAAGCATAAGAGTAGGCTGTCTGAAGAAGAATGGGTATATAAATTTATGTGTGTGTGTGTGTGTGTGTGACTAAAATTTGATAATAACAACGGATAATTCATTGTCCCATGCTCTCCTTCCTAACACTCCTATTGATATATAAAAAGTAAGGGCATTTATAGAACAAATGTACGGAACAGGAATGTAAGAGTAAGACGCAATGGCGCATAAAATTAAAACATATAAATGTGAGGTTGATAGCAAACATACCCGTTAATGCGGAGTGGGGGAACTTACAACGACTATAAAAAAACTGATTTTGTTCAGCCGTTGAACTCTTCCTCTTCGTAATATATGGTGAATTAGCATCTTTGTTTGTTATATTGCTGGTTAAAGTTCGCTGAGCACTGCCACATTGTTGGTCCTTAAGAGATCCAAGTGGTTCTGTTGATAAATTATTGGTGGTAATTTCTGTCAATTGTATGAGTGTATTTAATAGGAGCAAATTGTGCTTATTTAAAATTATTAATTACCTTATTGAAAAATACAAAAATAGTAATTTTCGATGAATTACACGTACTACATATTTTCCCACGTTATAATTGTAACAGGAAAAATTTTATTTAATTTCATTAAATACAACGCATTTTTCACTCAATGTTTAGCACTTAGTATGTATGTATTGAAAAATAAATAACACAAACGTCTTTCAATTGTGACAAAATTTTAACTTTGAAAATTGACACAAACTTAATTTAAAATAACAAATATATAATTGTAAGAGAGTTCAAATTTCTTTTATACTTTATTATACATGTTAAAGAAAGGTCACATATATGTAAAAAAATTTAATATATATGCAATTTAAAACCATTATATGGAGGTTTTCAAAACCACAGCGTGGACGTGCAAGTACTTGTGAAGTATGAACATGTGAAGGAAATTAAAGTGAACATGCTATATCCTAAACATGATGTTTATCTCCATGTGCTTCATATGCCTGATATGGTCAGTGACATGTAAGTTGGAAAGAAATTATTTGATTGTTTATATTCACCTTCTTGTCTGCAAAGTGGTATGCTATATCCTAAATTATTTGATTGTTTATATTCACCTTCTTGTAGGTAGGCAGACATGTCCTCAACTGTATCTAAGCCTCTTTGCCTAGCGCTCTTACGTGTTGACAAATGTTTAACAGAGTAGGCATTAGCATCCTTGTGGTGTGTACAATCTGCAATGTGGGAAAAAAACCTTGTCAATGACATCAAGTTTAAATGCCTCTGACCATGTAAATGCATACAAATAGATTGACCTTGGAAAGCTGTGTTCAAGTTAGACTGAACATTAGTAATTTCTGTTAAAGCTCGGGCCCTTCTTGTTCTTCGTCTAGCAGACGGACCATAGCCTACAGACTGCAACTGAGTTTCTGGCGGTTGTGTATATATAGAAGAAGAAGGCGTTGACATTTGTGGCTCATACGGTACGTGTAACTGCGTATCAGAGTTAACTTGTGCAGCATCTTGTGTTGGTTCCTTACCCCTACCACCAAGCATGACTATTGAACCATATAAAGTGAGGAAGGTTAATCTTTGCAACTCAGAACAAAATGTCTGACAAGGATACAATGATTGAATAAAAGGTGCCCAACATTATTAGAAGAATAGTGGAGAGGTATGTATACATATAAGGATACATGAAAGTGAATCAGGAGCGTTTTTTGCATTGGAAAGTAATCAAAAAAATCCAAAGTACATAAAATTTGTTAACCTGATTGTAAAAACTTACTGAGCAATGTTGGCTGTTCTAACTAATGATGGTAGAAGACGGTGGGAATGAGGAAGGTGTGTAGATGTATGAGGCAGTTTGTGGTTGGAGGATTGAGTGATGTAGATGAGTCCCCAAACCGGACACAACTGTTTATTTTGAAGAAGAAAGTTCTGAATAAATAGGAGTATTTTTTTAGTTGGCGGGAGACAGAAAATTTGAAGTCTTATTTTCAGCTGGTATGGCCACAGAATAAGCAGCAGCTGATAGGCGGTGGAAAAAAGGTTAAAGTTGGTTCACTCATGAGTCACCAGCTTCGAGGAGGGTGCGGTCAAATACCAGAAAAAATAAGCTTAAATGGATTTTAGGATAAGATTGCAGCATTTTAGGAGACTGGATTTGATTACACAGACTTGGCATGTTGTTTCATAGCAAATACTCCAACCATGAGGACTGAAATTATATGATGCTTGACATTTTAAGTAAATGGATGCCTAATCATCCTTCTTCTCTCATCTCTACTTCGAAAAGCATCCAGTAATATCCTCCCAACATGAGGCATAAATTACTTTACTCAAAGGCTAAAATAATTCATTTGTAAATGCACGTGAAGGGCTGTGTGTACAGGTGTGCGACATATATATGTGTGTCTCTGAGTTGATGGTGATTGCATAAGTGTGGTTGTTTTAAAAGGATGAATTTCAATACCACTTTAACTAATGGCGTAAGTGGTCAAAAAAGGTATGATTAAGAAAAGATGCATGTATTTATTAAATATCAATAGAACTAAAAATTCAATCATATGTCAATATGGAATTTTGTATCTTCAACAACATTAAATATGGAATTTAAAAATGTTTATTGATTTTCTTGGGGTAACAAACATCCAAGATTGAGCAAACACTGGTGAAAGTGAAAGATGTTATTTTTTAGGATGAGTCCTACGATTAGGTTGTAATCATTATCCGCCGTAGAGTAAGTTCTAACCTGAATAGGAGTAGAGCTCTCATGAAGTTGATACGACCCCGATATTATCTTTTTCCTTTGTTTTTTTTTTCCAATGGGTTGTTTTCTGTTCAAATTTAACTTTTTTGGCCACAATGGAACCTCTTACATTCCAAGATTAGATAGTAACCATTATCCGCCGAAGAGTGAGGCTTAACCTTAATAGGAGTAGAGATTTCATGCCATTGATTTCACCTGATATTTTCTTTTTTCTGTTTTTAATTTCTTGGCCAGTGGGATGTTTTCTTTTCATATTTTGCTTTTATGGCACACTTAGGCGTCATATATGATGTATTGTTGCCCAAATTCATTTGTGCAGCGGAAACTCAGAGATAGATGTCAATGAAGCATATTTAAGAGGCTACGTTATACAGAGATGTAATTGAATTAAATTTTAACACGCAACCACCGTGGATTTATACAATTACAAATACACACACACACACACACACATATATGCCCCGCAGCAAATGTATGAACAACGTTGTAAGTGATGATACTCATTCAAGTTTAAAGGTGATTGAGTGTGCAGACCACATGTGCATCAAGAGAAAGGTTAGAGTAAGTCCCAATGGCACTTAAAACATATATGTTCGGACTAGTAATAGAGGCATAAATAATTAAAGGGTGATGTATATTTATGACTGACCGAAATTGAAATTGAGCAGAAGAAAAGTCGCTGTAATAACTGAAATACAGTAAATTGAAGGGATCTAAGCAAGACCAACAGTTGTGAATTTCCAGACCAGGAACCCAGCATAATGTTGAGCTAAATTGCAAATTAAACAACATTGGGCGAAATACAATAAGCAGAAGAAAAGTCGCTTTAATAACTGAAACTGAAATTACAAAGTCTGGAAGACATCAACATTGCTAAAAGGAACAGTACAAGAGCAGAAGGAACATTGAACAAACTATGAAAATTTAAGTGCATGAAAGGAAGGGAAATACAACAATAGGACAATGAGAAACTTGAGCAACTGAAATTAGCATAACTGACTACTCCCTCATGTCAGCCAAAATATTGAAAGGGACATGGAAGGAACACAACTAAGTCCTTATGAGACATAACAGTGCTGTCAAATGGAGCACTACTTTTCTTGCTTGATATTTTTAATAAGTCTTGCATCATTAACTGAATTGGCTGAGGGCTGGCTATCCTTAGTAGGTTGACCAGGATTTCCGGTCCTCTTCAAGTAGCTCTTGCGTTTTCCTTTACTTGTCCCTTGTGATAGCTGCTGTGACATAGCTTGGAGGCTATCATCTTCAAGATTGACTGCATGTTCGACAATTGGAATAGAAGGGTGTTGGTGTGCAGCAGTGAACACAGCATGCTGTTCTGGAGGTGACTCATCTGTAGGTGCATTTTCCTGTTGCAAGGTAAGTGAGCAAGTGATTCCACTATTTTCAATTAAAACTCATCAAGACATAGTTGAACGCATATTTCAGTAAGCAAACACAGTGTTGGTATTAAAGGAATATTAAAGGAAAAACAATGCTAACTTCAGCATTTGCGCCGTCAAATTGGTTGAGCAAATCTTCGCACACTACAAAATCTGTGGCACTTATACTGGATCCTGGAAACTTCTTATTGTATTCATTGACTTTGAGCTTACATAGTAGCTTCTTTCCAACAGGGGCTTCAAGGCCTTTTGGGAAACCATCCTTCCTTTTATCCTGCAAGAAAATAAGTTTAACATGTTTTGAGGACAAAATAATCGTTAGTTATTTCAAATTACACTAAACAAATTTGCAAGTCATGTTATGCCTCTGCAAGCGTCATCTTCAACTGGGATGCTGTCTTGTCCAGCAACTAAATGGCAAGCTTGTCCCAAAAGATAATAGAAGTAGTGCCAGAGTCATCTTTCACAATATAATGAAGTTTCATTCTGTGTAAATCCATGTAAGAATAGCAACATAAGTGGATATTTGCAATTGTTAGATCAAACAATTAAACTTTGTTAGGAATAAGGAAGCATACTTGGCCTCAAAAGTTTGTTTATGTCCACTTGGTTGAGGTGGTGCTTTACAGTTATGGCAGACTAAAGCACTGTTTGGATCATTTTCATCCTTTAGCTTTGCCTTGCAAGAACACTTAGCACACCCTTGGTAGGTCCATCCATGTTTGGATTCAAACTTCACTATCTCACATTCTATTGCACAGGTAGCTCCCTGTAGATGCCACTAAATGAGGTTAGTAATTGATAAGACAAATGTTATGTACTTGCAGTTTGAATTAACACCCACAGCCTCAAGTTCTGGAATGTTTGTTATCTTCAGCTTTGTCTGATTATGCAGGGATGCTCCACAAGTAGGACGAGTAAGCTGAGTAGGCATTGATTGTGTTAAAGCTTCGAGCAATGGGGATGCTCGATCTTTAGCACTGAGAGAAGTGGAAAAAACTATGTAAAATAAGGTAAGCAAAACGAAATGGAACAGCAAAATGAATAAGAAAGAGAATGGAAAATCAGTTAATATATTGCCATAGATCTGGGTTGTTCGAAGCAGTAGTCTTTTTTTTTTAAGTGTGAGTAAATTTTGAATATAAATTATGAACTATGTAGTTTATAATTTATAAAGGACTTGTCCTTTCTCCATCTTGAAATAAGGATACGTGTATAATTGAAACCAATTAATAATGAGGATTCTTATAAATGTTGAGCAGAGGAAGTAATTAATATTTAGTTACAATAAAGTATTTTTGCACAGTCCCATACCAGATGTTTTTATATACATAAATTGCAAAAGTTTTCGTTTTTGTGAGAATACACAAAAAGTACAATGAGTTTTGCACACTGTAGACAGATCATAACATGAGTCGTCCCATCTATTTGCCTATTAACTTAGTGCAAAAAAGAAGTTTATTTTTTGCTACCTCTGAATTAGATCCTCAACTTCCTTGACCTTAGGATTGAAGTACAATCTGGTGGCATTGAAAGAGCTAGACAACTGACGTAATTCTGATATGTGTACAAGTAGTGTTACCACAGATAGGACATACTGGTTAGGAACGAATATTTAGAGAAAAAAATGAAGCAGTTTAACATGATTGCAGTAATGTATCGGTAAGTAATTTACTATCTTGTGTCCAGCTAAGCTTAGCTAGATGTAAGAGGACAACAACTGGCGTTTCAGAGTTCCCAAGCTGATCCATATATGCATCGGTGGCACATTGGTCAAATAGAACACATTCAATTTCGTTTTCACTATACAAACACAGGATAGTTGTTAGTAAGTGAATGTGAAGGAATAAGAGTGAGAAGGGAAAAAAATGACCAAAACAGATATGAACTTTACTCAAGGTCTGATAGTATCATCCTGATCCAGTACTTGGTATGATCATCCTTGTGATCTTCCTCAAGAGAGCCAATGGACTTAAGAAAGCCAACCACATCTGCAAAGAGACATTTGTGGTTACTGTTAAGAACCAGTCATAAAAACATTGTTGAGTAATAAACGGGTCAACCTCAAGTTATTAACAATGTTTTGTGAAAGATGTACAAAGTTTGTAGAATTACCAAAGAGATAATCAATATCCTCTTCATGTGGAAGGGAGAGGATATGAGATATGGATTTGAATGAGTAAGAAGAAATTGGGATATTAGCTTCAAGTGGTGAGAAAGATGTATGAGTAGTAAAAGTAAGCTTGAACTTATGAGTTGTTGGTCGGAATTTGAAACGATTTGGGGATACAAGGAAGTTTGAGAATTCATAAGTGTTGCCTTCTTGGATGGATTGGCAGAAAGTGGTATGGAGGGACTTGACAATAACGCTTGCTTGAATTGTTGTCCCCTGCAAGAAGGTGCACACAGTTAGTAGGGATCCCATGAACTACATGCTACTGAACATGTTCTAACAGAAAAGGAGTCTGGTATAATAGTCATTTGCGCAAAACCTCAGCATCACATAACAAAAGAGAAACGCAGAAAAGCTCAGTTGGGGCCAATTTTTGGTACACATTCCATTTCCTTAAGACTCTCACAGCAATTGTCCAAAGGTCAGATGCATCATGGATATGAGATAGTAAAGTATAGTCAGCCATGTTGAGGTTTGTTGAGAGGGAGGAGTTACTAATGTAAAAGTGTAGGAGAAGGAGAGAGTAGGCACAGAAGATGGGGTTGTTCCAAATGACACAGATGGGAGTGAATTTAAGGAAGAATGGGATTAAGAAATGGTGGGGGACAGAAATGAAAGATTGGTAAGACAATTGAGAGGAAGTGGAGGGCTATTTTCGAGTGGTTGGACAGAGGCGAAGGGAGAAGTCGTGAAAAAAGAGTGGTTTTTTATGTAAGGGAGGAGGAGCAATAATGAAGTGCACACGTAATAATGGAAATAAGGACAAGTGATAATTGTTTGATATTGCTGGGACAGAGGTTAGGTTAAAGAAGTTGCTCTATGTAGATTTGATTGTCTAGGGAAAGATGTGAAAAATCGTAAAATCTAAGTGAAGAGGAAGATATCAAACTGTGAAGCAAGTAACCTATTATGTCAGTGTTTGTGTATTGGTGAGCAGGGAGGATGAACATGATAGGTGAGGCTATCTCTTCTCCAATATTTTTTAATTGTATTATTACTTGCAGGTATTGAAAAGATGATGGACTGGTGAGAAGGACAGTATTGTATGACTGCAACTACGGAACAAAAGTGATTGGCCAGATAAAGTAAATTAATGAACTCACTGATGGCAAATAAAGGTGATCCACATAGTGTATATGAACATATAGGTAACCCTTATGTTCGCATTGATATAAGGCAAAGTCAGAGACACAGTAAGCAATAGTATAAAATTTTAAAGTGGCATGGTAGTGAACTGCATTTCATTTATTACCTGGGAGTGAGTGAATGATTTTTCAAATGATGTAAGTGCACTTTTTTTCTGCAAAGTCACATCTTGAAACAACTTGATATTCCAATGACGATGACTGTCTCTGATCAATCAGATATTGTAAGGCAGGAAGTTCTGCAAGTGAAAAGCAAGTAAGAATTGAAACTCGTGGAAATCATTAAATCTTGACTAAGTGAAGACCCCAAAAGTGTAGTCAAGGCTTATGGCCATTTCGTGCAGTAAGAGCATAATGGCAAAAGTGCAGAATAATAAATTGCAGGGAGCATTTTCGGTTACACACGATGGTCTCAACAAATGTAATGCATGATTTCAAGTGATGCAATATTAAACGCAGCAACACAGACAAGTCATATGAGGAAGATCCCATAAACCAGAGGGAAAAGATGAATTATCATATTAGATTGCTGCACATTATCATATTTTGTGTTTTGCTGCGTTTCACGTCTAAGAAATAACTGTAGGCTTGCGGTAGTAGATAATGAGTGATTGAAATAACATAAATGAAAAATAGTTGGAAGGCAATGAACTTGTGGAATTGAAACGATAAACGATGTGCGCCCATGAAAAAGGAATCATTCAATCCATCTGCGGCACTTGGGTAACTTGAAAAATGGGCAAAGTTGTTAGCACAGTGAAGTTGGACCTTATAACCTTGGATGCTATAAGTACCATCCTTTAATCAGTATCCATGGCAATCACACAATCCAACCCTTATGCATTGAGGGGAGTCATGCTTGTGCCTAAAAGCGGTTAATGATGTATTAAACATCTGGTTTGAAATAAACAGAAAAATGCATCCATTAGAGTACATCGCACATAAAATGAGTGACATATGACAATAAGTTGCAAACCAAAAACCATAACTAACAGGAAAATAAAAGAATGTAAAGGTTGCATGAGTGGTTATAAGCAGGTGAATAAGTAATGGCCAGCCCAGTTGTGAGGATAACTACAAAAGATAATGGGTATAGACGTCAAACATATGTCCACAAATGTCAGTAACTCATGCAACGCTGACTGAAACTATAGAATAAAGTCTTCCTTCCTAACTGAAACTACAACCTATTATATCTTCCCAGCATAGAAGTAATTCGTCATACTATATTGCTATTGCCTGAATAACTTGCTACACATAAGCATGTACAAGGTTTTTAATCCAAAGATAAAGAATAATCAATTACTCACCAAGGGAAGTAAAGTCATAAAGGTTACAGCCATGTCAAAATACATCTCTGCATAATAAAGTAAAGTTTAAGGTGAACTTCATACTACTGGTCAAAAAACAAAGAAATGAAAGATTCGATACGGCAGTTGACAAGTGAATGAATATTTTATTTCCAGCCCAACAAAATTTAAGCTATGTTAAAAGTTAAATCAAATTTAATGATCATAATTCACAAAATACATACCCTCACCAAAGTTAAGATACAGATTCAAATAGAAAAGTGGTTTGACAAAAATGAGATAGATAGGTCACTTGTATGGCAAACATTGTTGATTCTTTATAAACACAGGAAATCAGTTAATGCTTTATCTTAAAAGCAAATGTTTGTTAAATAGTAATTCAATGAAAACATTTTTAAATGACCATAACTTGTCATGCATCAAATTCAAGCCATCATCCCACACTTAGCAATAGAGAAAGTGAAGATCACAGGAGTCGTTAAAGTACATGCACAACTAATGCCATACTGTACTTACTTTGCTTCATCCATTTAAACTTTATAAATGCATTCCTCATCAAATACAAACCTATCTGTCCCAGTCATTTGACTTTTATGCCATTGTGGTCAACCTTTTTCCCTTGTATTGGCTCCGTTATAAGCTGAACATGCATCATAGACAAATTGGCCACAACAGCAAGTGACTAATCAAGGACAGCTGTGATGTTGCAGGTAGGAAACAACAGTGATGAAAAAATGAGAATGGCACAAAAACATGGATCAAATTGTATCGTAAATGACAGTAGCATAACAAATAGTGGAGGGTTGAAGTAGTAGGCTGTGACTGAATGCAAACACATAGCAGGAAATTTTGTGTAATCATGAATGATTGACTACAAGCGAACAGTGGACATTGCAAAGTGTAAGAGTTTCCATCAGTGTTGGCTTGGTCTAAATAGTCATATTAGTAACAGGAATGAGCAGAGGTGATTTAAAAGAAAGCTACAATGTTGAGTTGTGACGCGTGGTACCAAACATTGCTATTCAAACTTTACTTATGACAACAACCTCTTGAATCCTTTAGATGTGACAAATCAGAGCAGCATAATCTACTTATAAATAAACCTCTGAAACTGAGATATAACCCATGAAAGTCAATTAAAATGAAGGATGGGACTGTGCAGGGAGTAAATGAAGGGCTTGTGATTTTGCAATTTCCAAATCAATAGAGGAGGACTGTATGCATGAACATTATTGACTTTACGGCAGCCCATGCTGGGATTTTTTTCACTCTATATATGGAGAAATCTAATGTTATCTTTACAAACACAAATATGAAAAATAACAGGATGAAATATTGTGGTACCGTAGGCGACAAGGAAAAAATCTTATGCAGTGTTGTAGTAGCAGAAATGAAGTGAATGAAATAACGTATATGAAATAGTATCGAGTACGTTGGAAAAGAAGGAACTTTAGTGTGTGGAAGGAAGTACTGACAAGTCATACATAATGTAAAGTAATTTCAGGACTTTGGGAATTTTTTTTTGCCAAGAGGACTAGGGGAATTGCTTATAGGGAAGATAAGTAAGATAAGTATATGAGTAGGCATAAAAACCAAACAAACATGTCAGTTGTGACGCTTGGTAACATAAATAGCTATTATCAGCTTAATTATTACAAGAAATGCAGCAATCATTGGGATGTGACAAAACATGGCATAATGATATACTTGCAGAACAACAGCTGTTACTGTCAAACAACGCATAAAAGGAAATTAAATTGAAGCATGGGTGTGTGGAAACAGGTTAAATGAAGTCCTTGTGCTTTTGACAATTGCTTATAATATTGGCATTCCCATAAAGACACAACACTTATTAAGGTTAGCGGAAGAAAAACTTGAATGGAGGACCATTTCCATCCCTTCACCGCTATGGCTGTGGCTAACACTTACTGTGAAATGGAATTTCGAGAATTTCTAAAGCAATGGAGAGAAATAGGATTCCATATTGTAAGTATCGAGTGTGGACTCCTGTACTACCAACATGTTATGAGTTTAGAAGCTAGAGCAGAGTACATTGGTGTGTACACCGAAGATAACGCGGTTGAAGTAGTTCCTATGACGACATACAGGGTGTTACCGTCGATACAAGCATCAGAAGGCAGGGCAATCAAAATGGGATCACCAAGATGGAGTGAGACCCGGTACTATTTATTCAGATGCTTCTACTGGCTCCTAAAAGAAGAAGGATTATCAAACAACCTGTGGCAAGGAATGCATGATCCCTCCTACGGTGAACACTACCATGCTATGATCCAGGCATCTGAGGCTGACATAGGTGTCTTCTACCCTGACCAAATTCTTGAACCCATCATTATCCACGACTTCATGAGACGTGCCTTCATGAAGATAAAGCCAGTGAACTTTAGGGTCTACCGTCCGAGGCAATTAACGGTTACAATGGGAGAACAGAATGGCAGCCAAGTTGCCGTCATTGCCACCGGTAATGGGGGGGACTCCAGTAATGAACAGCAGGCAGAAGCACCGACGATGGTAACGGGACAGCCGGATGATTCCAATTTGGAGCTAAGCACCGAAGTAAATGCTGAACACTCAATTCTAGCACTCCTTCCGACAGCATCCGATTTAGGCGAGGATTTAGGCTTTGTGGTGGACTGAGAATCTAACGCACAACGGGTAATGGAGTGAGTGATTGATATCGGAAGTGGTGGACCTATCCAAAGTGGAGGATCTTCAGTCCGTTAGCCAGCGTGTCGTGGGTGACTTGCTGTTTGCTATGGAGTTATTTGGAGCATCAAACAAACAGGGAAATTAGTCCTAACCAAAAATAGTGATAGGGATTTATTTCTAGTTATTTAATGCCAACGTCTTTCCTTTTTGTTTAAGCTGTTTTGTATATTTGGCAAGGTGTTTCTAGTTTGTTTAACTATTTGAACTGAAGTGAAAGGCGCTCCTCTTACTGTGTGCATCGTGGGGAAGGAGGGCTAAGTAAATATATGGAATTTGCTTAACTTGTCATAATATCGGAATTTGGCTTCAGGTAAGATATAGGGTCCCATATATCTTGAACCTTGTGATTAATGTGTAAGGAAATATGGTGGGAAGACAATAATTACAACCAAAGACAAAAACGCAATTCACAAGGGGAACATGTGGGGCAGAAGTAATGAAAAGTCAAGCAAGGTTGTAATTATAGCGTTATCAATTAATGCAAAAAAGGGATAAGATATAATTATCAATGAAAAAGAAGCATGGGCAAAGTTGACCCGGAAGGAAACTGACACATACCCCAATATATAAATAAAGGAAGGAGAGACAAAAGACAAAGTTAAGTGTCATCTATGGGAAACCCAATAAACAGAAGGAGGACAAACGTGTGGCTTAAAGAAGTTGCTAAATCACCTGACAATACAAAGATTGAAAGACACATGGAAAGAGTTATCAAGAACAGTTGGTTAGGTCACCCACTTTTACCATAGTCATGACATAAGTACTCCCAGTCACATCAAATTTAATGAGGCAAACTGTACTGTGTTATTTGACTTCGCTGAAAGAGAAATATGATGAAGGAGAATTGATAATGAGGCATTTATGAAGGTGCATTGTCAAGCATATAGTGAAAGTGGACTTGAAAAAATTACTTTTAAACAATGCGTACAAGAGCAATATTAGTGATTCATATGAAGTTGGTAGAATGGTTGGAAAATTAAGTAAAGTATAATGAAAGGTGGAATATTTATGTTTTTTCATGTCAACCGTGTATTACTGCTATTAGTTTGGTGCATTCCTTGACTTTGGTGTCTCCATTTTACTTACGTCCATGACAAAATGCAATGGAAGACAGGAACAATGGGACGAAAAGGTCGAGTACAGAAAAACATAAAGGCTGCGATTGACAAAATTGATTTAACACGCTTGACTTGCATGGGGAAAAGGAACTTGATCTGCACTAAAGTAATGGACAAAAGTAGAGAAACAAACTGTCATCAATGTAATTTACCCCCATGAAAAGAGTTTGAAAGTATATTGGAAGTCAGGCCTTAATTGATTGATTATACATAAGTCCTCTTTTTGTATGTAGGAACTCCTTAAACATATATAAAATTAAATATGAGACTTGTGGGGTCACATGATGGCGTTCGCTGGTTGATGTAATGGGAAATATGAAGGAGTGATTGAACAAAATCTACAGTCAGCTGCACACTTTGTAAGAGCATTATATAATGTTGATGTAGTCCAGATATTTTAGAGAGGAAATGATATTTTTTTCCAGAAACTGCTTGGATTGGGTGTGTTTAGCAAAAACACACATGACATTAGGACAATAGGTATATTGCTATAAGGTCAATATTAACTTTTGGGGTTGCACTTGCTGTAAGTGGAGGATATGAAATAAGTACACATAAAGACAATGCTTGACGGAACAACTTTGCTTGTCCATAAGGGTTTGCATTCAACTTTGTAAGGAAGAGTACAATTGTAACAATCATGCCAATGTATCAAGGCAACAGAGTATAAAAAGAGTAAGATCACGATATAATTATGCATGCAGCGTCTGCCGCTGGTCACATAGCACAATCGGTTGATCCTGTACGCAGTTTAAAATGACTGAGACAAAGCAACACAATGACCACTTATTCAGTTTGTTACTCACTAAGTGCTTTCTTTTCTTCAATGAGCTGGTACAGAAGGGGAAATCTTAATTCATGAGCTCAGCATCCGAAACGCAGGTGGGGGAAACATCTGCAATAGTTTGGTTTAGGGAGCATCACCATAATATAATGTTCAACCTGGGTGATAAGATAGAAGGTAGTTTATCACATAATAGTAAACCAAAAGTCATAATAGGTACAACAACAGGCCGATTCGTTGTAACTAAACTTACTCAGTGACAAAGGAAACATGGTTTGAGATTGAAGCTCTAATGATGGCCTAACAGTTAATTAACCAATGCCAACAGATACTTTAATAAATGCAAATCTGTTGTAAGGCATGAGTAATATTTAGAATGAACAATGACAATAATTCATGGCCTTTGATAAATGAATTATGAGCATTCCTACAAAGGAGATCATGATGAGAAAGTATCTGAACTGGAAAGAATCCTTATCCATTTGAAGCAATCTCATACCTGCATTGCCAATTTGTTGCCAGCATGTGAGCCTCCATTGATGACATTGAATGAAGGTACGGGCAGAACCTTGGTTCTGTTTCCGGCCAGATTGGCAATGTCCTGAAATGTGATAAATTGAAACCATACCATCATAATGCAAACAGAGTAATCACATTGGCACTAAGACCTATAATTATTTACTCACGTACATGGTAGAGAGGAATCTTCTTCACTGAAGCACCTGCTTTACAAACAGCAAGTGACACTGCCAAAATAGCATTGGCCCCAAGCTGAAACGGGCAAAAAATAATGAAAACCGCAAAAAAACCAATAGGTTAACAAAACTAAGAAATAAGGGTTCACAATCTCAAGAAACAAAATAAAACATAGTATCACCTTCTGTTTGCACAAGGGTAAGGAGCTTTTAAGATGTCAAGGGAAAAAACAACAGAATCTGTTTAGTGAATGTGAACATAAAGAATAAATGTTAACCATGCTAACCAACCTAAGTAGAATGTTTCAGGAAATGCATAGCCATCAGAACTGAACATCACCTGCAAATTATTCAAGCAAGACATGAAATTCATTTTGAACTGACCTAAAATACAATTGCACATGACATATTACCATGTCTATGCAGGAAGCACTTACAAAAAAGTGAAAAGAGGGGGAAGAACGCAGGAAGCAAAGAAAGAAAGCATTGCTTTCTGACTTCCTTACAGTTATTGATAATACTGTATTTAATATGTGGGAATGAAGAAGACAAGGTAGGTTTTTGACGTTAGCGGGAACTGGGAATTAGAAGCGGAAAGAAGAAGTTTGTCCAACACTAACTGCGGAAATGTGCAGAGCGTGAAAACTGTAAGGATTCTATATAAATGAAATGACAAGTCTCCGATGGCACATTTTATTGCCAAGATACGCTAAAACAGAGCACATAAGGCAAAGGCAGAAGGGGAGAGAACAGAACCAAATGGCAGAATTGAAGAGCACTACAACCCCCTTTTTGGCGTATTCAAGATGAGAAGATAGCGGAGTCGAAAACTGCGCACCCCCCTCATCGTTGCTCCTCCGCGATTCATGCTTGTCCACCACTGTGGTCGCTGTCCGCACCAGAACATTCGTTCCTTCCACCTATGTTCTTCTCTGAGCCTTCCTATGTACTTAAAGCAAAAATAATAAATTCACAATGAAAAGTAGAAAACTCATTCTCATACAAAAAATCGAGTAACCTAATAGCTGAAATCACCTTATTTGCTTCAAGTAAGCCACGGGCATATCAATCTATGCATTAGACATCGGCAAAGAGAGATGAGCAACGGCCACAGCGACAAACGGCCTGACTTCGGTGAAAAAACACAGATCCATCTCCCTATCTATCGCGTCGACGAAGAAGACGAAGCTTATGAGAAAAAATGGTTGAAAACCCTAGGGTTCCATATTTGAAACACCATGGCAGAACCCGATAAGGGAGAGGAAGAAGAGAACGCTGCTCAGTGACCGCAGACGGAGGCATAGAGGGTTGAAACGAAGGAGTACAATGAAGAAGGGAATAGGAAAGATGATGAAAAAAGAGACATTTGCAGAGAAAAGCGGTGAAATGGGACCAAGCTAAAAATAAATAAATGGGGCGAAACATTTGCAGAGAGAAATGATAACAGACTTACAGAGGCAAGCTGAGAAAGTGGGAAAAACACGTGGGAACGGAAGTAACGAAGGAAAGCCAACGTCCAGCCATAACTGCTCATCGGCTTCACGGCTTATGAACAGTACTATTCACACTCTACAAAAAGGAAGACAAATTTATTATATATTGATATCAATATCATCAATATAATCAATGATGATTAGTTAAAATCGACGGAAGGAATTTTTATTAAATAAGATCGATGTTTGAAGTGGGGAAAAAAAAGACGTCCCAAGAGCTTACTTAAATATGAATCACTAAAATTAAATATCAAATAATTATATAAAAATATTAATATAAGATATAGAGTTTATAATAAATTATCAAAAAAATTAATAATTTCATCTCTATGTTTTTGATTTGATTCAAACTTAATCCATAATTTTTAATTTGATATAACTTAGTTTCTATAATTTTATCCACTTAGCTCATTAATAATCTCTAAGTTTCAAGCAATAATTTTAGTCCTTATAACATGTACCTAAGTACCAACATTTTAAATGATTACAACTATAAAGAATAATTTACACCAAATTAAAATTTAGGGACAAAATTTTAGTCAAATTAAAACCATATTGATAGAATTGCATTGAGTAAAAATTTAGGAATTAAGTCAAAACTACAAGAAGATTATTTTTTAAAATCATATCATGTTTATGCTTATTCTCTCCGTGCGGTAGTATTTTAAAAGTTAATTAAATTATGTATAAAAAAATTTTTATATCAAATTCCTTATATCCATTATATTAAGTTTTCTAATTATACATAGTTATGCGTTCTATTTTTTCAAACTTTATTATTTAACAATTTAACTATAGACCAACATGAAAAAAAAAAAGACATATAACCATGTGTGATTGAATAACCTGATATGATGGAGATAAAAAATTTGATGTAAGTATAGTCCTTATGTATATATATGTGCAATGATGAGGACAAGCCGAACGTTACACGTGTACATGTATATAAGATAAGATTTCTTAAATCAATTAGGAAAATGTAGTGTGTGTCTTGTATCATTTGTTAGGAAACATAGAGCAAGGTCCGGTTCATTCTATAAGATATGATTGAAGGATAGAGCTTATCCAATTATATAAAATCAATTATACTTAGTGTTCGTTTGGGATAACTTATTTTTAGATAATAAATATTTATAATTCATGATTTATAGTATACGAGATAAATATGTGAGAGAAATTTTGTTTCGACTTATATAATAATTATTTATTTCTGAAAAATAAACTGTTCCGAACACTCACTTAATCATGTTCAATTTGATGAATCACTCATTATTATATCCATGTGGATGGGTGGTGGGTGAGGATTGAATCTATCCTTTCACTTTTCTCAGTTAGCTTTATGAATCACTTTACTTTTTTATTAAAAAATTGTATATCTTATGTAAAAAAAAATATTTAATCTATAAACTTTACGCAAAATTTCATTTTAGTTTCTTAATTTTATAAAGTATTTTTAAATGCTTTAATTCTTACGTCATTAATAAAAGATGGCTAGAACTTTAAATATTGACAAAAATATTTTTAAACACTTTAATTTTAAAAATAACAACCATCATTATAAAAAAAAAATCATTTGAAATTAAATTTTCCAAAGGGTTAAACAAATGAAAAGATATATTTAAAAGTTAAGTGATCAAATTGAAACCTTTTATAAAGTAAAATGACCAAGTGTACTTTTTCCCCTCATAAAAAATATCTTACACATTTTTCTTAAATAAAAATCAAGTTACATACCATTTGTTCTCATATCATGAGGAATTAATCTTTATGGTCAATAAATAAAAGATACTATACTATCTCAAAAAAAAATTCATTTAAGTACTTTCTGAATTCAAAAATATCAAATCAGGAGGTCATACTAAAACAAATAGCTAATGAAGTGTAGTAAATAAAACTCATTTGGGATTTTGATATTTTTGAGGTATTTTTTTGAAATTTTTCCTAAAAACCTAAAATTACATATATTAATAAAAAATAGGAAATGGATAGGGCTACCACATGCCGCTACAAGTTGACAGTTCTGTCGTCCATTTTACGAGTCCCATTCTTAAGGCAGAAGTGTGGAAGTGGGTCCAATAAGTAAAGCAATCTTACCTTTGCTTCTAAATTGGGACATTCCATTACTAATCAATACCTACTCTTTTCTTTTGGGGCCCAATTAAAATAAAGAAGCACACTGTCTGAAGTAAATGTCACAACAATCAGGCATCCCTATGAAATGCATTTATTCTACACACAACTTCACTAAACTTTCAAAATCTGGATGTTTAAGTGTTCGTTTGAGATAGTTTATTTTTAGGTCATAAATGTTTATAAATTGTGATTCATAGTATACGAGATAAGCATATAAGAGGAATTTTATCTTGACTTACGTAATAAGTGTTTATTTCCCAGGAATAAGCTTTCCAAACACTCACTAAGCGTTTGTGGATTAGCGATATAAGTTATTTTTCTAATATAATTTATTGTGTATAAAATAAGTATATAAAATGAATTTTGCATATACTTACATGAATATGCTTCTCTAATGCCAACTCAAACAGGCCTTAAGACAAAGAGCGGATAACAAAATTGTAACATGTACTTAAAAATAAAAGAGAGATGAAACTAAGCAATCTTTCTTCAGGACTAGCCTAGTACAACAATGATAAACTTTGGAGCTTTTTACTAATTGAAGCCAGTGCCCAGAAGTTTTCTTCAAGGGAGAATTGCTGATAAATACCTTTTTGGTAAATTAATTGCTGAATGCTACCATTGCACATAATGGAAGATGTTTTGCACATAATGGAAGATTGCTTGCATATTTATACGGAAGATTTTTGCACACACGGAAGATGATTTGCACAAAACGGAAGATTGCTTGCACACATGAAAGATCACTTGCACGCTTGGTAGCAATCAACAATTAATTTGCTTCCAAAGTATTTTTCAGCAATTCTTCCTTTCTTCAATGACCTGTTAAAATGGGTCATAATTGTGTTTGGTACGGGGTTTTGGCCATGCCCTCGCCTATTTGGCTTGAAAATTTTTTAAGGGATTGAGGGGACTTATTCCCTTATCCTTAACAGTATATTTGGCATCACTTATTTTTGGATAATAAGTTATTATTACGTAAGTCGAGATAAAATTTCTCTCACATACTTATCTCATATACCGTAAATCACGATTTATAAACATTTATGAATAAAAAATATACTATTTCAAATGAGCACTTGGATAAAACAATTTGATGAGGGGTTTCTTTTACCTCCTATCCTCTTCCTAGCCTCCCCTCCGAAATGGTTTTTTTTAAAGGAGAGATGAGAGAGAAATTTAATGTTCTAAAATTAACATTAGCAAAATAATAAAATTACCCTCATACCCTCAAGTTTTATAATACCTATATATCCCTTCTATGCTAACAGTTCATCGTCTTCACCAAGCCAACGATAGTGTGATTTTTACATGCAAGTATTATCCTACCCTTCTTCAGCTCTTAATAATTTTAATAAAACCCTATGAGCATGTGAAACTCTCTCAATCTCTTGACCTTCTTTTTGACTATTGCCTACATAGGTTTTAGTTTTTTAATCTTTAATATATTTTTGTTTGTTCTATTAAAAGACTCATTTCAGACTCTGAACAAGATATCCATTCCCTTTTTGTTCTCTTTCCCACTCTCTGCTCGCTCAACTGTTCATCATAAATCTCAAAAGTTTTTGTTTTTTGTAATAATTTTTGGAAGGGGGTTGAGCTCACCCACGATTTAAGGGCAAGGCACCTAACCCAGATTCACGGGGACTATCTTAGGCCCACGGAGTACACACGCCTCCACCCGTAGCTTGACAGTACACTCTCTTTATTAGGGTCAAAGGAAATGCCTCCCCAAGCGATACAATTGGAACCACAACAAGTGGTATTTCCTAGGGATCGAACATGCTCCAAATGATTGCATATCACACCCTTTCACCAGCTGAACCCATAGATGATGGGCTTGTTTTCTTTATTTGGGTTAAAGATTGTCTACTCTACAATTTATAATTTTCCATAACCATAGCATTTTAAAGATGTATGGAATCAAGTTGATGTCTTTGTCTATCTCATTGCTTAAGTCCATGTGATTTAGCGGGTCACCCTAACATGTTTCACCATTTTTGTGTGATGCTTTATATGTTTTTTTTTTATTTAGTTTTTTTTTATGTTGTGTTGCTTTGGTTTATTTAGCATGAATATAATGAAATATATTAATTTCTCATCGCGCGGATAGAAACAACTGAAAAGACCTACAATATACTATAAAAAAATAATTGTCAGTTGTTTTGTGCCTCATATTGTTTGAAATCATGTTTGTCATGTAAAAAAAAAAAGCAGCGATAGAATATAATACTATATATTATGGTGTGATATCATTTAAATACTTAAATATCTAAAACCTAATACAATATCCAATTCAAATCCAATCCTAATATCTAATATTATGAATTCTGATATCCTATAATATCAATCATAATATCTTATGACATCTAATATATTAACTCCATATTATAATACTATACATTATGTGATAGCATTTAAATATCTAATTCAAATCCAATCCTGATATCTAATAATGTTAATCTATAATTTTTATTATGGGAGATCTCAATTGATCAATTGTATATCACACACACACCCACACCCACACACACACATATACTGAAAAAGAAACAATGATAAAAATCCGATTAATATTATGAGGGTAAAATAATCAATTTGTTATTAGCTCCCCTCCCAAACTACATAAGGTATCATAAATATATTTTCTTTTCTTTTCTTTTCTTTTCTTTTCGTCATTTTATTCACTTCTGGGTTGGAAGTTGGGAAACGGATCTCATTCTATGATCTACATTCTTCAAAGCTAAAAATGTCAAAACTCAGAGAAGTATTACATATGAACTATCGAAATTTGACTCAAAGTTGCAAATATTGACATGACATGAAATGTGGCTAATCTATTAATTTTGCTCTTGTGAATTGCCTCCTATCATGATCCTTAACTTGTGAGCTTCCCTGCTCGTCCAAAGGAGGAGCTGGGGGAGCTCTTCCAATCTAGGCCATCCAGATGAGATCTGGATGGTTTAGATTTTATTTTTTTTATTTTTTGTTTTTTGAAAAAAAAATTATTTTAGTGGGTATAGAATCTAAAATAATGATTATTTTTTAACTAATATTTTTCTCAAAAAATGATTTTTTTTATCAAAAAATAACTAGTTTAAAAATATCAAATTTGAATGTCTAGATGGGACGAGTTTTCAGTACCTATCCGAAACGAGTTCCCACTTCTACTAGCTCTATTTGCTATGCACGTGCATGTGTGTATAGGTTTGAGATTCCATTTATCTTAGCATAAATATACAAAACAGTTTAGCTGCAATTTACATATCAGTGATGTACCAATAATAAAGACTAAAACCATCAAAATTAGAATATTGCTGGCATCAATTAAAAAGATTGAAATCGACACAATTGACAATTCACTGTGAAAAGAGTCAAATTTAAAGCCTTTGCCCCTCTTTCGGTTGAGAGAGAGAGAGAGAGTGAGAGCATGTTTTGTAGCCACCAAGATAAAAGAATAAAAATTGAAACTTGGAATACCACCGGCAAAAACACGTGTATTTAATTCATTTCTCCACTATTAATAAAGTTGGGAAAACGGGCCGGCCCTTTACGGGCTCGGGCCTAAACGGGCCGGCCCGTTTCCTAAAAAGTATTATATTTTTGAAGCCCGCGGCACTACAGGGCTGGTCCTTCACGAGCTCGGGCCTAAACGGACTTAAACTCATTTTAATTCAAAATTTTTTTTTTTAAAAGTTTTACAATTTATTTATTATTTTACTTTAAATTGGTATAGATTATTTTTAAAACTCATAAATTTTTAGTTAAAATAATCATCTAATGTCCAAATTAGCCTTTTTTTTAAGTTTAAATGGATAAAGCATTGTGGAAAATAAAATAAATCAAACCAATTAATAAGTGTTTGCCTGTTATTAATACTCTATTAGGAACTTAGGTGTCTCTCATATTGATAATTTGATATAATGATATTGTATTTATTAATTTATTTTAAAAAAATATTAAACGGGCCTAAAAGGGCTGGCCCGCAGGGCTTCAGGGCTGGCCCTACAGGACTTGCGGCCCTACAGAGCCGGCCTTTTTAGGCCCGCTTCCATTTTCAGCCTCTAAATCATAGGCCCGATCCTTGACGGGCTCGGGCCTAAACGGGCCGGCCCGACGAGCTTGGCCCGAATTCCCGGCTCTAACTATTAATGACATGGAAAAGCAAGTAACTTTACTTCTCTTCCCTCTCTAATTCAATTAAAACCATTGATTTAGTTACCCGTAATCCATACACCAACAATTATATTATTATATATTCCTATGTGATAGAAAAAAGAACCATTTAACATTATAGATAGGTCTCATATAATAGAGCCTGAAACACTTGCTAGTCAAATATAAGGACATAATGATACACACTATTGTTTCATTCCCCCCAAAAAGTAAATATGCAACATAATACTCCATAATAATTTAAGATGTAGGCATTAGGCAATTCACAAAATGCTTAACAAACTAAATATGCGACATAAAAAAAAAATAATTTAAGTTTTAGGTTCTTCACGTTTAATATTGGCAATTGGTACTAGACTTTCTACATAAAATAAAACTTGACGAATATATAGATTGGGAATACAAGGGATGTTTTTATCTATCTTCGTCCAACTCCATTTCTTATCAGATACATTCACAACCTCCTCCATCTCCCAATAATGAATAGAAGATTTATATCTTTCATTCTCAGTGTAACCAACTAAAACAAGTTTCTTGTTAAGCTCAAGAACTCTCAAATCGTGTGATTTAATGTATAAACCAGGCACTGGCATTAATGTAAAGACTTCACTTGCTAGGTCAAATGAAACTATTCCATTCATCTCCTCTGCAACCCAAAAGATAGATCCATTAAAATTGGCCTGGCCATGATGAGATATTCTCCCAATCTCTGTGTTCCTAAATTCTATCTCCCTCCAAGTATCTGTGTTCAACGAATACACTTCCACTCGCTTGTTCACATTGGACATAAAAATTTTCACTATCTTATAATCATTAAGAATAGGACTGAACCCAAATCCAAAATATAAAACGCCATCAACGTCACCATCAATAACTCCAGGCACCCATCTTACCTCTTGAGTCGCTGGATTCCATATGAAAAGAGAAGTACCCGAAGATGACGCATCAGAATCAGATCGAACACAGATCAGGCCGTTGCAGGAATTGATGATCCGAGTACGACGCAATTTACTCATGAAAGATGGCTTCTGAAGCTGAACAAGTTTGTGTGTCGCTGCATGATCGACCACAAACAAGTTCAAAGGATCATATCCACCTCGATTGAAAAGCAAACGAGGGCTTTGATTACTGGTGTGGTGGAGGTGGTCTGCGATGAAATATGGAGACCTTACGAGATTTTTCCAAAATTTGGATACGCATTGGAATCGGATTAGGGTTTTTACTGGAAGTCGTTTGAGAATGTTTGTGATGATTTCATTCGGAAGAAACGGAGAATCGCCCTGCACGAGCATCTTCTTCATGGTAGTGGACTGGGGAAAACAAATTTCTCAGGTGAAGCCTGTGCAGATCAACGTACGTGAGCAAGAGAAGGAATATATACCACAAAAAAGTTAAAGAAAGGGACTGCTATAGGGCTTTCTTTCACCCTCTTTTTTAACGTATTATTTTTTGTGATTTATAAAATTTAAATCAGTTTACTTATCTTACCTTACTTTATGATCATTGATATTATTATTTGTTTTGATATTCTTGTTAATATCAGCTTTTTTTTCTATTTTATATTTTTTATACTTTATTATTTCTATATTTAACTTTTTCTGTACAGATGTTTACCGTTAAATATACATAATAGACGTACTCATAAGTTAATTGGGTTTAGGGTTTAAATTAGGTCCTTTGGCCCGCATATTTATTATTTAAATAATAAATAAAAAATCACATACAGATCAACACGTCGCGTGGGAGCATCAGATTTGCAAAATCTTTGGATTTTTGTTATGATGGAATGATTTTTGCAAAATAATTTAGTGATTTGACTTTTTAAAAATAAATTATATGATAAGATTACGAAGAATATTGCTAAAAATAAATTATACAAATGTTTAGGTATTGACTGCACTTGATTAGTAATTGATAACTCATTTTAGTAGGAAATACTTATTTGGGATTTACAAATTTTAAAGGTATTTTCCTGAAATTTTCTCAATTTATATTCTTTCATTTTGATGACATTAAAAGAAAGATTTTTTTTACGTTAGTTTATTTTCAAATTTTTGTAGATAGCTTTTTCTTGAAAAAGATATTGGGTTTTGAAAGAGAATCTTGTGACTGAAAAGATGGGGGCAAAATGGAGCAGAAGAGCTCACAACCTCCTCTTTTCTTTTGGGACCTCAATCTATGTATCTATCATTTATCTTTTATTTATAGGGAGAATGACAGTGAAGTCCCAAGGAAGAGGAGAAATGAAGAAATGGTCCTTATAGATTGTAAAATGAAAAAATGGTCCCATGGAGTTGTCAATACAGGCTCCTGGAGTTGTCAATGACAACTCCAGGAGCCTGTATTGACAACTCCATGGGACCATTTTTTCATTTTGTAATCTATAGGAACCATTTTTTTATTTTTTTTATTGTATGGGACCTAAATGTAAATCTCCCTTTTTATATAATAGTAGGGACGCAGGCTAGTTGTGTGCCTGCCACACCGTAGCACCATGTGTTTGATTAATTAAACTATTAAATTATTATATAGAGTATTAAATTTTAAGATATACTTTGTAGTCATTTTCTTGTTATTATGTGTTTGTTTGGAATAGTTTATTTTTGGATAATAAGTGTTTATAAATTGTGATTTACAGTATACGAGGTAAGTATGTGAGAGGAGTTTTATCTCGGCTTGCGTAATAAAGATTTATTCTCTAAAATTAAGTGATCCCAAATACACACTATATCATCATATACCCACGATACACCCCCGCAAAACTTAAAATATTAAATTAAAAATTAAGATTTCAGATAAACATGATACCTTTTTGAATATGCGGCGATTCTAGAAAAAGGAAATACCTTCTTTATAACAAACTAGTGTGTTTGGGGCAGTGTTTTAGCCTTTAAAAACTCAATTGATGCCGAAATCCTAATTGACAATTGAGAAAAAAACAGAGAGAGTGTTTGGTGTCCCTAATTGCCAATTAAGCTTATGATGATCAAAATAGCTTATATCATAAGCTCAATATTGGAGCTTTTACTGATTTAGCTTTTGGGGAGGATGAGAATGATTAAAATATTTTTTCAGTTGTGTCCATTGTACTATCAGACTGATTGCAATTTTACCCTTAATATACTTTTTCGGATACAAAAATTAATTTCAACTATTTTTTGGTCTTGTAACCCTTAAAATATTTTTTTAACTGTACTCAGTGTGTTATCAGACTGGTTGCACTTTTATCATTAATATATTTTTTCAGTTCCAAAAATTATTTTAAACTATTTTTTAATGCTTTTAACCCTTTAAAATATTTTTTCATCCATTCTCTCTTACTATTATGACAAAAGTCACTTGTACTTAAGTTAATTTAAATAAGTTTTACTTTTGTAAAAGTCATTTATACAATCGCTGTTCCAATCATAAATCACATTACACAATTAGGTTTTTACCAAAAATAAAATTACCAAAAGCTAAATTGATAAACTCTATTTTTCCTATCGCTGTTCCAAACACACAGTTGTGTGTGTTTGGTGAGCATCCATAAGCTCGATTGACAGCCATAAGCTCAATTGATAGTTACAATTTTTTTTTTTTGAGTGTTTGGGGAGGCTTGCAAGCAATTGTGCTTTTGTCAAAGCCCAATTGGTGAAAGCTCAATTGGGAGAAGCTGGAGAATGGAGTTTTTGTTAAAAGCTAATGGCATTTTATGCTAGATTAGGTTGTCTGGAAATTAGTTATATGATATTGGTTTTTCCCATAAAATATTTTTTAAATAGTATGTAGTATCAAAAAATATTTTTTGAGTGTTTTTAACCCCTTAAATATTTTTCTAGTTGTACCCACTACCTAGTGTGCTATCAGACTGATTGTAATTTTACCCACTTTCTAGTTGTACCCACTCAAAAAATATTTTTTGAGTGTTTTTAACCCCTTAAAATATTTTTTTGGTGTTTTTAATCCCTTAAAATATTTTTTCAGTTGTATCCGGTGTATTATCAGAATAATTACAATTTTACCTTTAATATACTTTTTCAGTTCCAAAAATTACTTTAAAATATTTTTTTTGTGCGTTTAACTCTTTAAAATATTTTTTCAGTTGTACCCAGTCTTAGGAGATTTATTACAATTTTACCTTTAATGTATTTTTTTTTTGTAGTAAAGAGCATTCAAAACTTATAATACTGATTTATTGATTTCCATTCACTCTAAAATATTTTTCCAGTAGCACCTAATATTTTAAAGTAATTTTTAAATATTTACTTAATTTTTTAAATATTTTTCCACCCACTCTCTCTTACCATTATCACAAAAACCCTTATGTTTAAGTCAATTCAAACAAGTTTTATTTTTGTAAAAGCTCAATTGACAATCGTCGATCCAAACATAAATCACATTATACAATTTGGCTTTTACCAAAAGTAATATTACAACAAACCCAATTAAAACAAGCCCAATTATCAATCGCTATTCCAAACACACTAAATTACTTCTTGGGAATGGTATAATTCCTATGTATTTTGTTTTTAACTTCCCCAATTTTTTAACAGTGCTTCAAAAAAAATTATATGTGTGTGTAAGTGTATGATTATCTAATCTCCAATATTTCTATTTACCATTATTATAATTTCCCATTTGTTTTTTAAAATTTCAAATAAAAAAAGCCTAAAAAATTATTTTCTTCATGGTTTGGTTTTACTCTAGCAATCATGCGATTTGAAACTGTTTAGCAATGTTTTGAAACCCAAACCAGACATGCCAGTCCGGCCCAGGAACTGACGAACCGAGCATGGAATCAGTTCGATTCGTGAACTAGATCGGTTCAATAATTTTTTTTTTCTAAAAATCAATTTTTTTTTAATTTTTCTTTAGAATTTTATATTAATAAGACTAAAATATTCAATTTTTCACCAGTTTGGCCCAGGGTTAGCTCCGGTTTGACTTTAGTCTGATCCACTGACCCTTAACCTAGTATCCTGACCAGTCTTGTGACATTTCCAGATTTCAGAACCTTACTGTTTAGACGGAGTTAAATATTTGGAACTCATTTTTCCAATGTAATTACTGACTATAAGGTTATACTATTCTAGTAGGAAATAACTTATTTGATATTTACAAATTTTGAAGGTATTTTCCTGAAATTTTCTCAATTTAGATTTTTTTATTTTGATGACATTAAAAGAAATTTTTTTTTACGTTAATTTATTTTCAAATTTTTGTAGACAGCTTTTTCTTGAAAAAGATATTGGGTTTTGAAAAGGAGCCTTGTGAGTGAAAAGGAGGGTGCAAAATGGAGTAGAAGACCTCACAACCTCCTATATTTTCTTTTGGGAACAAATCTATCTATCAATTAATCTATTAATTACATAATAGTAGAGACGCTGGTTGGCTGGCTGTGTGACAAGTTGTAGGCCAGCCTACCACATAGGAGCACCTTATGTTAGATAAATTAAACTATTTAATTATTAGCGTTAAGATTTATTTTTATCATGAAAGTTGTCAGAAAAGAGTAATTTTACCCCAAAAATTTTTGAGGGTGCGATGCCACCTTAGAAGTGTCAAAAGTGGTGTAATGTTGCCTTGACCATTAGTAAGTGTTAATTTTGACCGTTAAATCACATGTTTGACCCGCTTATACACATGTGGCTTGTTGTGTTGGAAAATATGACTTGCTGGCCAATCATAATTCACCAATAAAAAGGGTAACATTATGATTGGTCAGCAACTCATATTTTCTAACACAGCAAGCCACTTGTGTATAAGCTGGTCAAACATGGGATTTAACGGTCAAAATTAATACTTGTTAACGGTCAGGGCAATATTGCATCACTTTTGATACTTTTATGACGACATTGCATTCTAAAAAACTTCTAGAGCAAAATTGTTCTTTGTTGACAATTTTTGGGATAAAATGGACATTAACCCTAATTATTATATGGAGTATTAAATTTTAAGAGATACTTTGATAACTTGTGTTATCAAAGTATTTATTTTGATATTCTTGTTAATATCATATTTTTTAATTTTATTATTTTTAGTACTGTATTATTTGTATATTTAACTTATTTTGTACATATATTTACTCTTTTTTGCCAACACAAATATTTGCCTTTTAAATATACATATAGACGTACTCAGAAGTTAATTGGGTTTAAGATTTAAATTGGGTTATTTTTCAGGTAAAAAAAATTGGGTTATTTCATTTGGCTCCTAACATATTGACGCATTTTAAATATTTAAATAAAAAAAATCACATATAGACAACGTGTCAACACGTACGCCACGTAGTAGCATCAGATTTGCAAATGCTATATATTCTTTGGATTTTTATTATGTTGAAATGATTTTCGCAAAATCATTTAGTGATTTCAATTTTAAAAAATATATTATAAAATAAGATTAAAAATATTATTGCTAAAAATAAATTATACAGTAGTTTAGGTATTGACTTCAAGTGATTAGTAGTTGACAACACTAAAAAATAACTGATTTGGGATTTACAAATTTTGAAGGTATTTTAATGTAATTTTTTTAATTTAGGTTCTTTTATTTATCGATGCCAACATCAAAAGAGAGAGACTTTGTTTACGTTACTTTATTTTTAAATTTTTGTAGATAGCGTTTTTTTTTTTTTAAAAAAAGATACTTGATTTTGAAAAAGAGCCTTGTGAGTGTGCAGGAGCTGTAATCAAGGAACACGTGATAGCAGTCGTTTGGAAAGTAAAAGAAAGATATTCTTTTTCGATTCTATTTATAAATAATTTTTTTTATTACGTAAAATGAATTAGTTGTTAAAATTAATAAATGTGTTAAAAATATCATATTTTTTTTCACATATATCCCTATTTATGAAGAGTATAGGAGAGAGAATAGATAAAAAGTATGAGAGATAATGAACATAAGATATGAGAGATAATGAGTATTTAATAAGGGTAAAATAGAAAAAAAAAGCGCTTATATTTTCAGACAAAAAATGAAAGTTGCTTATAAGAAGGACCAGTCTTATAAAAGAGAAAGTTATTTATAAATAGAATCGGAAGGAGTACTTTTTTTTTATGTACTTTTCAATAAATTGAAACAAAATTTCTCCCAAATGCTTGGCTCGACCATCGTAGACTCACTTCTAAAAACCTTAAATCTGCGTTCAGATTAGAATGGTGATGGATTTTAAAGGGGTCTCCAAACATCATTACGACTTGCGGCACTGATCCAAACTTGTGAAGGTCGCAATGTATTTTATGTTTTCTTCAAAATTAAGATAACACTATCATTAATGAAAACCGTTCTCTTAAAGTGTTCTTGCTAATTTTTGAATAACAAGGAATTCAGAACATATGAGAAATACTTTGTTTTTACTTGTCTTCTAAAGTATTGCTATCTCCGGTCATAAATATAAGATATATTTGACTTATTTTTAAAGATTAAGGAAGTTAAATAAATTGCTTTAAAGTATTTATATTTATTATTTTTCCTTCAAACCAATTTGTATGATTTATAAACTAATATATAATACAATGATACACAACACATATTATGATTAAGTCACTTATTTATTTCTTTAATCTCTCTAAAAAGAGTCAATTACGTCTTATAGTAAAGACAGGAGGAAGTACGTGGTTTCACTCAGGAGCTGTTTGGTAGAAGATGAGGAAAAATTTTTTAGGTTGGATTTGACAGTTAGAGAAGGGGGGATAATTTTTTAAATTAATTTATATTTTTATCTTACATCTTCTTTTTATTAAAATTTTATAACTTCACTTTTCTATTTTTTTTTAAATCTAACTCATAAAGTTGTTCCCTCCTCTCCAAGTCCCTTATACCAAACGGCTCCTTAAATACCCTTTTTAATTATATGCTTTCAAACAACTCTAGATGAAAATTCCTTAATAAGAATAAAGATACTTTGAGACAGAAATTACAAATTTGAAACACAGTGAATTATTCTTATACTTGGACTAAAGTAAACTCTATTGTCTCGCTCTTGTACTAATAATGATAGGAGTGAACACTTTATTTTGTAAAATTTTTGTTTTGACTTTTTCAGTAAAACATCAAAATAAATAGACAGGCAGTAAATGATGCAAAGATAATCAACACGTCCTCTTTTCTTTTGGGGCCAAAGAAAACGAACATGAAGTGTTACAATAAAGAAGCAAACTCTCTGAAGCAAAATTCCCAAGAATCAGGCATCAATGTGAAGTGTATTTATTCTGCACAGAACTTAACTAAATTCCCAGAACCCAAACATCAGAACGGGGAGGGGAAAACAAAATTGTAACATGTACTTAAAAAAAAGAGTGATGAAACTAAGCAATCTTTCTTCAAACTAGCCTAGTACAACAGTGACCAACTTTGGAGCTTTTCACTAACTAAATGAAGCCAGTGCCCAGAAGTTTTCTTCAATGATCTCTTAAAGATGGTCACAATCTTTTAACTGTGCATTCATAAAACACCAACATTTTGAAGGAGTCATGTGGACACCAGTCTTAGATCAAACAGGCTTCTCTTACTCCCATGCCACTCAGTTTATAAGATTGAATTAAACATGGATGACTAAAATTTAATATATATATATATATATATACATATATATTCTTTTCAAGTTGTCGTTTCATTCACTTCTAGGTTGGAAGTTGAGAAACGGATCTCATTCTATGATCTGCATTCTTCAAAGCAAAAATGTCAAAAATCAAAAAGAAATATAACATATGAACTATCCAAATTGGACCCAAAAGGCAGGGAGGAATAGAAGCCAGTTTGTTCTTGGACATGGTGCCGCATATTAAATTAGACACTTCAAATTTTGTCATGCCATATTTGTGTCAATATTCAATGCTTTGCAAAGTTCTCAGGTAAAATAAGGTGCATCACAAAACATAAGTAGTTATGGTCTACCTAGGAGGGTGAAGAAGAAATACATCACATCTGCATAAAAACAATCAGATATATTCATATAATATCCTTGTTGCCAATGACTACTTAAAAACACAATTAACAGGAAGATTAGACACAGCCGGAATAAACACTAGCAAAACTTTAAATTATGTCTGCATTGTCATTCATGTTCAATTGACTAACACAGGCAACCAGCGTTCTTAACTTTTTAAAATTTTTATCAAACATTCTAAACCTTGTCTGTCCTGTTTGGTTGGAGATCCTCCAGAGCTTCTAAACTCTAGCCCTCTTATTACTGCAGCTAGGGCACTTGTATTGCTTGATGTGTTCAGCCTTAGCAGGAGTGATTTTCACACATTTGCCATGGAACCATCTCTCGCACACATCGCAACAGATCCAGAATTCATCAGTGCCATAGTTATCGCCGCATGCTCCACATGTTGCCCCTTGTTCATCGTCTTCTTCTTCTTCTTCTCCGCTCTCATCCTCTTCTTTGGGTGGAGGAGACACTTTCACTCCCTTGGCCTGATAGTCAGATTGGGAGGACTGGATAAGAAGCAGCATCCAAACAGCAGGACCAAAGAAACTTTTCAAAATGGGAATTACCAGAAACATAAACAAAGAACATGAAGTTGAAACTTGCTTACCACCTTCCCACTTGGCTTAGTTTTGCTACCATTGTTGTGAGCAGCAGACTGATCCTTTGATTGCTTAGTGCTTCCTGTTACAACTTCAAATATGGTCGGGAGATCATTAATCATCTGAAAAAGCCTTTTCCTGCACATGCCAATGAGAAGCCAGATCAGAAGTATCTTTCAATTAGCATGTCACATAAAACCTTTGACCCTGATATTTTCAGGATTTCTAGAAATATATTAATTCTTCCAGGGCTCCTTCCAGAATTTCCCCCATTTGTTTTCTCCTCTTTCTTTTGGGGGTAAAAAAGATATCAATTATCACTGTTTTCAGTACTCTGATTGGTCTCTGTTATTACTTCTCACTCATTGTCAACAGGATTGTCTGAAAGGGATTATATGATGGGCTGAAATGGGATCCGAGAGAAGCTTTAGCATTATACATTAACCATGCAATTGACGTAGCAGTGAGGCAACAAGCAGGTGCGTGAAAGACCACATACTAACTAAAGACCATGAATAGTTGGTTTTTTGACTGCGGAACTAATGTCAGGCCATAATAGTATCCTGTCAGGATTCAAGACTTCCTCGCAAAATACAAGTGAACATGATAATAGCATTCAAGAAGCAATATTGCTGTCTAGATGTGCAGCAACAACACCAGTTATACGAAACTTAATATAACCTACTAAAACCACATAATTTCCAAGATCCCGTATCAACATGGAATTCCAAAGGCAAAGTCATTTAAGCATAACAAATTTTTCTATTGAGGCGGACAGTCAATTCCTATTATAATATCTTAATGCTAGCAAAACATTAGAGCATCATAACCAAATTTTCAATCCAAATTAACTTCAAACAAACCTAAACATTTCACCAGATTCAAAAAATACTTACTATATGATATCATTATATCAGTAAATATCCCAATTAACAGATATACAACTAACGTGAAATGGAGAAAGTTCCCACAGAATAATTTATCACGAAAAAGGAAAAGACTTCAACAACAATACAAGACTTGTGACCGAAAAAGGTCTAGCTATAACTTTCAAACCAATATTTATTCTACTTAAAAATACCATGATTTATTCCAAAACAATACTTTAAACACAGAGTGACGGTTTTTTAAAGGAAGACGAGGAACTTAACGTAGTGGAAGGCACAACTAATAAGTTTAATCCTAAGCTCCACCATAAGACTAACAGTAAGGGATTTGGAGGGGAGGGCTCCCCTCCCCCTCGTTTGGCATGATAAAAATTTTAGGAGGGGAGGGAAATTTCGGCGGGAGGGAAAATCTTATAAAATTTTCCCTCCCCTCCTAACCCTCCCCTCCAAAAGAACAGTTAGCGCAAAATGAGGAAATTATTAGCACTTTGTTAAGATGCTTTACTGGAAAATGAAAGAGGAGGATAATTAACACGATATGCAAAACTAGAGCACAAAAATAAAGGCATTTTCTTCCAAATGACAAGCTTTAGAACTTTGAAGACTGTCCACAAAGATAAAATGCGTAACCAGAAGCTATGACATCTAAGCAGTATAAGGAATAAATTAATAAGGATCTCTTTCCTTTATTATCCATACATTATCATAAAGATGCAAATGTCTCCACAAAAATGCATATTATTGAAAATTTTGAAAATTAATCAGCAGACTACACTGCTGCTTTCTGTCTTTATTTTGTGAACAAAATTAAGAACATACCAAGGTTATAATAAAATTTCATCAAAATGAGCCAAGAATAAATTGAAAATTCCCGATGGCCTAAAATGGTTAAAGTCATTAATTTGCAAGACCAGACAAACCAAAGCAAACTTAATCCTGTGCACAATACGAAATGAAGAGAAACCCAAACAAAAAGCATTGCTCAATTTAAGACATTTACAGTAAAACTACAAATGTTGGATGGGATTAAGTTGATGCACAACAAAATTCTAAGATTTACAAGTGTAACACTTTTGTACATGTGTAATAGAAGATCAAGATATCTTACCTTTCATTCTTACCGAATCCAAAGCGGGCACCAAAATAGAAAGACACAGCAAGCAGCCATGAGTCACTGTGAACTGCAACCAGTGACAACCAATCCTTCTCTTGCATCCCATCCCTGGCAAAGTTTATACCTAATGCTGGCTCAGGCAGTTCAGGAGGCACTTCCTCAACAGGCAAATTCACTTCCCATGTTTCATTTGGTAATCCATATAGACACAAGTTCTCTTTCTCTACAATGCAAGCAAATTTGTTTTAACTAACGCATGCAAAATTAAATATGACCTTTTTTACAGCACACTAATTTACAGATGTCAAATTAACAGAACTTCAAGACTGTGCCTTTTCAAATAGACCATCAACAAGGTGTGATGTTAAACTCCAAAATTACAACCACACATGCAACAAGAGCAGATCCACCTCCATGTTAACCATAAAACTTACTTTGGAAGAGCAAGTACCAGAAAGCATATGAAATAACACAGAAAGAATTTTAACTTTAGATCAAAAGGTGATGGATTATAAGAAAAGATAAAAGTAACCTTGTATCAGGGAAATGTAAGATATTTGTATGTCTTTTAAGTATCAAAGTTTCGTCTGCCTCATTCTTAAGAGGCTAAACATAAAGTAGCGCTTGGAATTCACAGACAACCAATCAATGGGCGACAAATTAAACTTCCATAGTAATTTATAACAATAAGCGAAGGGTTAAAAAAGGCAACCCATGAAGCTTAATGGAATCGACATCTCAAGATTCCAAGCAAATAAATTTAATGATCCATCGGTTATTTTTTTCTCTTCAAGCAATGAAATGATCTGATAATAAAGTATATCATGTTGTCCTTCATCAATAAAAGAATCAGAAATTCAACTCCTACTCCCAACATTTATGATAGTTACACCCCATAGCCATCTCAGATCCATGTGGACAAAAAGTTCTTGGGTAATCAGGCAAAGAAGATTGCAGAAGTGTCCATAGTCAAGCCAAAAACAAGGTGCACATGAAGTAGAAAATGTGAATAATACTCCAACTCTGCTCTCCAAAAAGGCAAGAAATCTGAAGGGTAACAAATGCGTCCCATAAAGTAGAATGGATAGGCAACTATAAAACAATTACACTAAAAGAACATCATAAGGAGAAAAATGAACAAGCTGCTTGTAACCCAACTTGTTCGTTGAGTAGTGTGAGCTTATAGCACAGTGACAATCAAGTATCAGTTTGAGGGCCAGAAATTCAATTACGTAAAAAAAAAAAAAAAGCACAACAACGGAGTATATTGAAAACTACCCAAAGGAAAAGTTGCAGTTACAAAGTGATAGGAGAAGCCCCGTCAGTCGAACAATTAAAATCGCAATAAATGTGGTACAATTATTATCAGTCAAACAACAAAACGTTAATTCCAAAACAAACAGAGAACGGACGTTCCCGTCTCGATAAATAAAAACAATTCAGATATTCAAGTTACTCACCTGGATCGCACTGCTGGTAGAACTTTTCAACATCTGCTAAAACAAGAACCCATAGGAAAAGCTCAGTAAACACACAAACATAAATTAAAAGGAAAAGGAACAACAGAATAGAGGGAAAAAAATTAGCGAACCATTAGTGAGGGCCTTAATTAATCCAGCTCTTCTTCCCTTGAAGTCGCTGAAAACCTCCTCCACTGTTCTCGGTATTGGGTGCGGTAAGCTTTCCATTGTCTCTCAGAGTAGAGTACCGAACAATCTTCCAAATTTGAATTATATACAACCTATCCAAAAGAACCCAGTTTGAATTCAAGAGAACGACTACAAAATGCTGCTTCTGACCTCGAACTCTAAAGATAGTCAAACAAACCAGAGAAAAGAAACGGATTCAGGAAACCCCCTTATGTTACGAAAAGCTGCTGGCTAGGGTTTCTTCTTCTTCTTCTTCCCCTCTGCTCAATTCTACACCAATTTCGGGAAAAGGAACTTCGCTATCCAAAATTAACACACAGACAGAGACTGAACGAATGCGGAAATGAGCATTGGGAAGGCATAATATAGAATTGAAAAAAAGATGGGCTTGAGACTAGAGAAGGAAAGAAATCTGGGGTCATTGAAAAGTAGTAGAAAAAAATAAAATAAATAATAAAAGGGATGTATACTAATAACTGCCTTTTGATAATTATACTACTATTACTACTCTCGTGTTTTATATGAGGACAAATCTCTCTTAACGGGTGGTGAGATTAAACTGGCCTTTTGATAATTAAACTGGTATTTCTATTTTACCCATTAAATATAGAGATTATACTCTCCTTTATCTTTATTATAAAGCACTAAGTATCAATTTACATAAATCAATAAAAATAGTTAAAAGTATTAAAATTGTCCTAAAATTTAAGTAATTTTCAATATTACCTTTACAAACTACACTAAACTCAAATATTTATTATGGTCTTATTTATAAATATTTTTTAATCAAAAAATTTGGTCTTAAATGAGATTGTGACAATTTTGCCCCTATTTATTGTACCAATGAAGAAATAATTTAAAGATAGATAGAGAAGAAAGAGTTGAAAAGTATCAATCATAAATGAGGGTATGGTTGAAAATTTAACACATTATCATTGAGTTAATTACCTTGTATTGATATACGAGGTTTAGTTAAAAGGAATTTATAAATAGGATCAGAGTGGTATTAATTATTACTCTTTGTCACTACCCTCGATAAATATGGGCATACATGGAAAAATAAATTAAAGGGAAAATCCCTAAAAAGGAACCTGAAAATTGGGAAATGATAGATCAGTCTTTCGCAAGAAAAAAGTTGAGAATTCCTTATCACGTTTTGATATTTTCTAATCAACTTTTGATAAAAAGAACTCATATATCATTTCTCAATTTCTAAGTTTCTTTTTAGGGATTTTCCTTAAATTAAATTCTCCTTGAAAACTTATAAATACCTTATAAAAAATGACCAAAAATATTTATTAGTTGATACTTTATGGAGTATGTCACTTTTAACTTTTCCACAATAATTGTTTCCTCATTATTTTTTATATACTCTTTTTTTATAAATAAAGATATAATTAAAATGAAAAATACATATCTTACATATTTAAATAGTTTTAACTAATATTTTGAAAAGGACAGTGTTCCGTTCCTATATGGGAATTGTAAAGGTGAGATGATTATTTATTACAACAAAGTATTATTATTTTTGGGAAATGTTAAGGTGAGTGCGATTTTTATTTATTATTGCGGAGCATTATTACTTTTTAATGATTTTTATTGATGTGAAAAATGTGTTTCGTGTGCTTTCAAGTTCGGAGTTCGGACGCCTTTCCCTGTAAAAGCGGGTTCCTGTGGCCTTTTTTCTTGTACGGATCAGGAAAGAGGGCACAAATGCAGAAGCAAGCCATGTTTCTTTGGTGGGTCATATATTAGTATATTACGTTGGATTTATTAAATAAATATAGTAAAATATTGAGAAAAAAAAGTATAAATACCATTTGAATTAGGTAAACCTTACAAAATCTATTAATATATGGAAAGGACAAATATTTCTTAAGGAACTATTCTAAAATTTGGAAATGTTGTACATTTATCAAAATACCCCTTAAATTTTGTTTTTAAAAAAGAACCCTCACCACCGCCATAGATCCACCGACCGGCACCACCCTAAGGACGAGTCTCTGGCAGCCGGATGCCTGAGCTCTGGTGCCGGTGGTCAGAACTCTGTGACAACTTGAGTAATAAGATTAACTATTTGAGTATATGGATTGACTACCTGAACTCTCTCAACTCTATCAAACGTCGTTAATAAGTTGAATAAAGGTAATGACAACATAAATGTAGCCACTAACAACCTTGGGAGTACAAATTGTTAATCACTAAACTCAAGTTGTCATTGACTTTATGCTCGTTTGGGATAGCTTATTTTAGGGCAATAAGTATTTATAAATCGTGATTTACAGTATACGAGGTAAGTATGTGAGAGGGGTTTTATCTCGACTTACGTAATAAGCGCTTATTCTAAAAAAAATAAGCTAATCCAAACATGCTTTATTCAACTTGTTAACGAAGTTGAATAGAGCTTATGGAGCTTAAGTAGTTAATCCCTAGACTAAAGTAGTCAATCTCATTACTCAAAGTTGTCACTGGAGGCCTGGTTGCCAGTAGGGTGGTGCTGGCCGGCGAAGCTCCAACAGCGACTTCGACGTCAATGAGGGTTCTTTCATTTTTTTTAAGAAAAACTTGAGAGACATTTTAGTAAAATCACAACATTTCAAAATTTCATAATAGTTCTTTAAGATTTATTTGTCATTTTCATGTATTAACAAACTTTTTGGGGTTTCCTAAATTCAAATGGTATTTATATGAAATTTTCCCTAAAATATTCTAATCACTCTTCTTCTTCTTTTTTCATAAGAATTACTCTTCTACTTTGTCTAAATTATATAGACTTATTAATACCGTTGAAATAGTTATTTGTTTGAAAATTAATATTAAGACGAGTATTATAGTAGATTTAACTGAGTTTCTAATTTTGAAATTGAACATAATTCCTAGTTTATCGTTTTACAATACATGTTAAATATTAATTTGATTTAAATCAATTTCTTTTGAAAAGCTCATATGAAATGTTTGGATATAACCATAGAACTCTTATTGGGGGATACAGAATAGGACCTTAGATGCTTCATACTTTTATTGTAATCACATGGCAATGGGATATAAATTATGAAACCTCAATTGTAAATTTCTTTTTTCACAAAAAAAAAAAAGAAAAGAAAAGAAAGATCAATTGTAATTGTTGAAAATTTATTTGTAAATAATGAGATATTAGTTGCAATTGAGTTTTAAATTAAGCTTTTGAGATTTCTCAGCCTTTCATAATTTGTAAATGATGGTACTAGCTTCTGTCTATAACTGAGTTTCTAATATTTGTAATTGAAACTTTCAGAATTTATGAACCTTTTGCAATTATAGTAATTAACTTAGAAGTAATATTCTTATATTTGCAAGAAATTTTTACCTTGAACTTATATTTGCGATTGAGCTTCTATGATATGGAATTCATCTTCTTCCTTTTGTAACTGACGTATGTGTCAATCAAATATGGACATGTTCGTTCATCTATTTTTTCTTTAAAACGTTGATCCATTTTTTTATTTAAAAAAATGTATGATCCTTTTGAAATGATAAATCTTCTTTCATGGTCCTCTTATGTCATCCTCTCAAATTTTAAACTTCAACTTAAAGTATTTTTATAATCCCATTTTATTGTACACTCCATCCATCCTGTTTTAATTGTCGACCTGAAATTTTTTTTGGCTAATTTTTAACTGTAATTTATGATATTAATTGAAAATTAATAATGTTTTTTAATCTTATCCTTAACAAATACTTGATATATAGTTCTTAAACGATGTGTAATGACATGAAAATTAAAAATAGAAGGTACGTTAATTTAGTAAAATTTCAATACTGAGACATCCTATTATAAAGCATTTAGAAAAGAGATTCTGCAGTCTTTTTCACAAGTCCCCGTATTAATTATTTATTATAATTTTTTATTTTACCTTATTTAATATCAATGTGGAAGAGTAGAAAAATTTTAAATATGTATTTAATAGGAATAAAATATAAAATTTTTTAAACTTTTAGACAATGCTAATACATTTTAAGATTTTTTCTTAATTTTGATAAAAATACTAAAAGTGATTTTATATGAATAGGACCATCTATTTATTAAGTTATTTTTAGGTAAAATTACTCCCTTCGGTCCTAATTATATGACATATTTACCTAACTTTGGAGAAATTAAGAATATTAGTTAAATTAGTTAATCTTATTTATTTTTCTAAAATGCCCTTATTTGATAAGGGTGATTTAGAAAAACTGTATATGAGTAATCGGTAAGGTTTAGCGCGCTATCATTCATCACATAAGTCCACGCTCCAAGAAAAACACGTAAGGAATACAGCCAAATAAGCTGCCTGGGTTCCGCATATATACACTATAGACTATGGATAATATAATATGAATTTATTATTGAGAAAGTATCAATGGGGATATTTTAGGAAGAAATTGACAAAAATTAAAATTTTGTCCTATAATTAAGACCAAGATCAACTCCTAAATATTGTCCTATAATTAAGACCGGAGGGAGTATTGTTATTTATTGTTTTCCTAAAGCCCCTATGCTAAAACTTTTTTTGATGGGCTTAGAATATTCACCGTCGGTAACCGTGATTAATCCTCTCATGCCGTAAATATCCTGAAGGGGCTCTACTATTGGTTATGAGTCATTCTCCATACACATCATCAAGAATAAAATCCCTAACTAAATGCTTAAAAAACCTAGTTAAGTGCTAAACATATTGGGCCTCGGGGTTACTCTTTGCTAAAACTTTAAAAGACTGTTTGATATGAATGATTGAGAGAGGGGCGAGGAAAAAATATTTATAAGTTGAATTTAAAAAAATTAGAGAAGTTGAATTAAAAACTTTTAATTAATTTTTTTTAATCTTTTATCTACCTTCTCTTTATTAAAATTTTATAACCATACTTTTCCAATTTTTTTTAATCTAACTCCAAAAAATTTTCCCAATCTTCCCTATGTTAGATCTCACGTTTTGATGATAACAAAGGAATGGTTTGAAAAGGAAATGGTTAATAATCAAGCTTGAACTAAGTAATGACAGGAATAAGCTTTACTTGAAGTTAGCATGGAAGTATTGAAGATTAGCCAAGAGAAAATGCTGAGGAACTTGATCAGAAGTACAGTTTCAAAGGCATTACTTGAGACACTACTCGAGTAATGAGACAAAACTTGAGGTAACCAAGGAAAACTTCCAGTAACCGGCCACCATTACTCGAGGAGTTACTCGAGTAACCAGGTAAAAACTTGGAGTTGCTCTCGGCTTGCTAATGTTACTTGAGGAGGTACTCGAGTAACCAGGTGAAAACTTCCAGTTGCCTTCAAGTTTTCCCAATGATACTCGAGGAGCTACTCGAGTACCTGTGTTTACTAAAATGTGGACCTCTCGGTATTTTGTGCCACTGCTAATGTTACTCGAGGAGCTACTCGAGTAACCCTGTGAAAACTTCTAGTTGCCTTCAAGTTTTCCCCATGATACTCGAGGAGCTACTCGAGTAACTTTGTTCTGAAAATATGGAACTCTCGGCACTTTGTACCACTGCCAATGTTACTCGAGGAGCTACCCGAGTAACATACTAAAGTAAGTGAAAACTTGAGGTTGGTACCCGATTAACCTGATCTCTCTTTGTTTCATCTTCCTCGAGTACTTACTCCAGTATACAAGTTTTTCCATGGTTTATTTTAAGTGGATTCCTCGAGTAAGTACCCCAGTATGCACAAATATTTTCAAGGTAAACTTCAAGTCATTACCAGAGTAAATCATGCTCAAAAGTCTTAGTTACTCGAGGAGCTACCCGAGTAACCTATGTAAAAATGAATGCATTACTCGAGTCCCTACTCGAGTAACAAGGTAATTGCTCTCGGCCTTGAAATCCTGCCAACATTACTGGAGTAGAGCATCGAGTAATCAAAAGTTTTTTTAAAGGATTACTCGAGGTGTTACCCCAGTAATCTATGAAGTTGCAAAAGCATTATTGGAGTAGCTACCCGAGTAAATAACTATTCCCAAAGGTTTGAAATTTAGTTTACTCCATACGCTACCCGAGTAATCTTGTTTTTCTTCATTGACTTTCAAATAAACAAAGATTTCCCGATGATACTCGAGGAGCTACTCGAGTAAACTTCAAGGGTTACTCGAGGAGCTACTCGAGTAATCTAATCCAGAAAGTTTGAAATCATTCCAACGGTCATTATTCTGTTTCCTATTTGATTAACTTTTCATTATATTAGTGTACTTAGCATTTCAAAAGGTAAACAGTGAAGAGATCTTACCAAATAAGGAAAGTCAAAAGCGATGCTCAAATGTCACCGACCGTCACCTACCGTAACGTATGTTTTTCAAAAACTAGAAAAGTCAATAATGGTTGCGCACGCTCCAACGGACATGAAGAAATATGTTCCAGCAATCATTACCAACGTAACTATATATATGGGAACATCTGAACAGAGAAAGATACAAGAAAACACAAGAACACACATACGAACGTATCATTAAGTTCATTGCTCTGTTTTCACGTTGAAATTGTATTTATATGCTTCAGTGATTATTATTTACTCTGTAAGAGAGATATTTCATTCAAACTCAATATTTGTTATTGAGATAACTTAAGGTTGTGGAACCTTGAGTTGGGATTGGATTACAACCTGTAAGGGGGAGCGAGTGTCCAGGTGTAAGGAACTTGCTTGTACTGAGGTGCCAAGAACCCACTGAATCTTGGAAGCTATAGTGAAACTCTCAGAGAAGCTCTGAGGACTGGACGTAGGTCAAAGGGGTTATGACCGAACCAGTATAACTCCCGGTGTACACTTCGGTGATATTTCTCTTTACTCATTACTGTTTTAATTCTTTTGTCAAAGTTTTATATTTTCGAAAGAAATTTCAGTATTACCCAATTCACCCCCCCTCTTGGGTGAAACGCTTGATCTAACACCCTATACCAAACAAACAGTAATTGACATTTAAAAGGGAAGGAAGCATGTCCATAAACAATTATGTGAGTGTTTGGAATAACTTATTTTTGGGAAATAAGCACTTATTACATAAGTCGAGACAAAACTCCTCTCACATACTTACCTCATATACTGTGAATCACGATTTATAAACACTTATTGCCTAAAAATAAACTATCCCAAACGAGCACTATTACACGCCGAATCATCGGAATTTGAACTAAATTGATCACAACTAATTGCGCTCTGAGCAGGAATACATTTTCTGAAACAACAATAAGCCCTTAGGGCTCGAACCATATGAATAAAAAAATTTATGTTGTAAAAGCTACTCCAAATTAAATCTTTAACACTGGAATATAGCACCGTAGTATCAGACATCAAGTAACTGTATTTAAAAAAAAAAAAATCTTAGCATTGTATCTAAATTTCATTGGAGAAATCTTATAACAAGATGGTACAAATTTAAAATGTTAATTTACATTGCAGGGAAAAAGGGTTGTTTTTGACAAGAGGACTCTATCTATGTTGGCTAAAAGCTTATCACACATCTAAACCTAAACATTAGAACACACGTGGAAGACATTGTACCACATCGTATAAATAACCATTTGAGATATATATATATATATATATATATATATATATATATATATATATATATATCACACAGACACATCTGTCTGGACTCGAAACAACATCGCAACAAAACTTGAATTAGAAAACAAGAGGGATCTCATTGAGGGCCACGATCCCTTGATGGGCCGCTCTATCATAGGTTGAAAATTTGAGAAAGGCTCCAGAAATAATTCATTATTTCTTTGATATTTAATTGGACGGAAAAGGTAAGCTATGTATCTATCAATTTGTGTGTGAGGGTGAAATTGAGTTCAAGAAATAAAACTCGTCAAAGGTGTTAAGTCTTCAAAAAAATAAAATGATGGTATAAATATCTTGGATTCATGAAGAAAAACACTATTATTATAAAACTATTTCTCAACATAGACCACATAAGCCACATGGTGAATTTTATAACTTATTAGTACATTTTGTGTCAGCGTTTTGAACAGTCAAAACGCACTTATTACGCAAGCCGAGAAAAAACTCCTCTCACATATTTACCTCGTATACCGTGAATCACGAATTATAAGCACGTTTTGGACAAAAATAAGCCATTCCAAACGCACACATAAAACATGATTTGGGAAGAAAAGACAACTCACCATGGCCTTAATTAGCAGGGGCTTTTGCGAGCAGAATGAAAAAGCTCCCAAGCTACATACTTGAATTGAGTGATCAGCTGCATTGATAACATATATGTCAACTTTTTTAAAAAAGAATTGAAAAATTAAAAAACAGAAGGAATTCCCAAATTATAAGTAGCACGCCTATTTACACACAAGTTGTCATTATATCTGCTTCCACATCAAGTTCAGGACAAAAATGTGGCAAACCTTCAATATCACTATACAAATTTGAAACCAATGGCAGAATTTACCTTGATACCTTGCTTTCAAATTGCAAGAAGGCTGTTACTTCACACGTAGCTGAAGGCTGAGGCTCACACTGAATCAAATGTCAATTTCAGTACAGCTTGAGTGTTATCAACTTTGTAGAGAGACATATTAACCCTATTTCACCATTACATTTCACATCAAAATGTTGCTCATACAATAAATAATACAGCAACTCATTATCAAACAATGGGACAATTATTTCTGTCAGTGGACATGGAGGGTAGCAATAAATAGTCCCCAAAAACAGGAGTGTAAAGAATGAACAAAGAAAAAATAATAATTATAATAATGATAGTGTAAAGAATCAATCATACAAACAAAAAATTATATCCAAATCTTATTCTAAAAATGATATGGTGTAGGGCCCAAGAAAATGATGACTGGCTTCCTCTTCTACAACACGTTTCTGCTGAAACGGTATCAAGGCTTTCCCTGGTATCCCCATGGATTGTTGCTTGTCCATTTCCACTGATCCCTGCAAATTTCTTCAATACCATATTTTGCCCTGAAAAAAGGTGCATGTTCCTTAGGAAATAGCATAAGATACTAAACGAAAGGTATACCACAGTCTGCTTATTAGCTATTCAATCATAATGAAGCAACGTATAAATACTCAAGAGTCTCAACTTTTTGGCCCATAATAAAAGCCTTGTTTTAAAATAGGAATAGTTTAATGATTAAGTAAACCTGCCTTTTTGTCTACAAGAGCTAGTATGAGATACTTACTTCCATCCTAGTTCTTTCTCAGCCTTCGCTGTAGATGCATAAACAACAGTAGCATCTCCTGGCCTCCTTGGACACATTTTTACTGGAAGTTTCTGTAACATAGGAAAAAAGCAGAAGAGAAGTTTATTATTTGCATACACACAAGCAAATCTTTGTGTGTGTGTCATCGGAGGGGATTCTTTTTTGAGTGTTGAGTAAGATGTACATTTACCTTGCCAGAAGCTTTTTCAAATGCTGCTACCATTTCAAGCACTGATGTACCACAGCCAGTTCCCAAGTTGTAAGCAGTACAACCTAAGCACCAAGTGGCCCAAACACCAAATTCATTTTTGGATACAACAATGTCAAGTGATGAATGACTAGAAACACGATGAATTAAGAAACACATCCAAAATTCTGTTGCAGTTCTAGACAGGCTCAACACTCTTTCATCACAAGACAAAGAAAAGGAGGATTAGTCACCAATGCTTTCTGTTGCAAAAAGCTTCTGCAAGGCAGCAATATGACCATCTGCCAAGTCCATTACATGAATATAATCCCGTATCTGATTCATAAAACAACAACCGAAAAAGTTCAAAAATTTAGAACAGGGAAAATATACATATTTCTGCTTCTACTTGAGTTTGCATTGTCCCAACAAAATGGGTTTAGAATATATAACTACTGAATTATTCATTATACCCTCTCTGGTCATTAATATAAGATATATTTGAGGAGTTGATTTTGGTTTTAAATATAAGACATATTTTTTATATTTGTCATTCTTTTCCTAATTTATCCCTGTTGTTTCTCTTTTAACAATCAAGGAGATGGGAGGAGGGAACCAAGAAAGATGGCTAGGGTGTTTTAAAAAATACATGTCATATTAATTGACTTACCTAACTTTCTTAATCTAATCAAATTAAATATGTCTTTATATTAACAACCAGAGGGAGTATTTTTCTTAAAAAAAATGAAATTGTAGTTAGTTGGGTATACAAACCGCGCTGCCATCCTTGGTTGGATAATCATATCCATATACATTGAGCACAGGCAATCTCCCAACAGCAACTTGCTGAATGTAAGGCATTAGATTATTTGGGATGCCCCGAGGATCTTCCCCTATCCTACCACTTTCATGGGCTCCGACTGGATTGAAATATCTCAGTAAAATGATTCTCCATTCTGGCTCAGCTTTCTGAATGTCTCGAGCCATTTCTTCACTAAAAAGCTATCATAAAATGGTATGTCAGAGAGAGCAAAGTAGGAGAAAAAACAAGGGAAACGCACTAGATCCCACACACATGTCATGAAACAGAGAAAGAAAGTAAAATGTTCCTAAACCATAGGGATTATTACCTTAGTCCGTCCATAAGGATTCATGGCCTGTAACTTAGAATCCTCAACACAGGGTATCTCAGTAGGTTGGCCATAAACAGTTGCAGATGACGAAAAAACCATCTGGTTTATCCAAAGATACAGATTAGAAGATTCAATTAAGTGTATAGGATGAATTGTCAACGAATGGCAATATTCCAATGTATTGCGAAAGAAAATTAAAAAAAGAAATTGTAAAGTCTTTCTTAAGCAAATATAGAATCTGAAATCAATCAAATCATATCCAGAAATAGGAAATACAAGATTATAACGCAAATGTAGCCCCTTCTGTTAATTCAGTATCATAGGCCAAACACAACAATCATGGATGTAATTGTCAGATACGCAAGGAAGCTACATTGCCGAACTACATTTTGAAATTAGCATCACCAAGTGATTACGAGGATATATATCCGGAAAATTCATACTAGGCATCCTCGTTACTTGTGATTTCAAGAGCAGGACTCAATGTTTTAGAGACCGAAAGGAGAGCTTACCTTTTTACAGTTATACTTTGCCATAACTTCGAATAGATTGATAGTGCCAACAATATTATTATCAAAGTATTTGCGGGGTTTGGCAACACTTTCTCCAACTGCCTTCAGGCCCGCAAAGTGGATCACGGCATCAAATCTTCTCGTGATTAAGCACAATCAAAATTTAAAAAGCAAAGTTGAGCCAGATTTAACAGAGATATCCAATGAAAAAAATCAATAAAATCAAAGGCATAGTTAGCTCACTTCTTTTCACTGAAGACTCTCTCCAAATCTTCCTTATCCCTGAGATCACCCTGGAAAAGTAATAATTGCTCAGATATACTAAACTAAAATGCAATTTGAAGGCCTCGAAAGAAAATCAAATTCGCACGAAACGAGCCATATGATTACCTGGTTGATCTCGAGATTCTGAGAAAGCTGCGGACCTACCAAATCTCGAACTCGATTCACTGCTTCCATCGAGGAATTGTTGAAATTGTCAATAATGGAAACATTGAATCCCTGTTTGAGAAGCTGAACCACTGTGTGGGATCCAATGAAACCGGCACCGCCAGTTACGAGAATCGATTGCCCCAAACACACCATTTCCCCCGAAGAATCAAAGGTGGAGACAAAAAAGCAGGAGTTGCGGAGGAAAATGCAGAGGAAAGATCGTTATAAATATGTAAAAGAGAGAGAAGAGAGAGATGAAATCAATAGAAAAGCGAGGGAGAGACGAAGTGAAAAAGCACTATCAGAGAGAGACCTGAGTAGAATAATAAGTTTTGAATATTTTGATGATTTAATTTTGAGTAATCGAATCATCTTTTTGGCGGGTCTTTGTTCTTGAAATAAAGTTTTTGCACCAAAAAAAGGCTTTTGCAAACTTTTTTCTCTCCAAACGTTAAAAGTAGTACTGTAATGTATTTATATAAAAATATATATATATATATATATAATATAAAAATAATTCTAACACATTTTTAAAATTTCAGGTAAAGATCTGTAACTAGAGGATAATATAAAAATAAAGAAAATTAATATATAATAAGAATTTCATAATACATGTCTATTAAGATAATTGGAAAAAGTAATTTTTTGGTCCCTAACTTTAGCTGTGTTGCTTTTTTCAGTCCAGTCCTTTCCCCTTTCTTCTAAACCATTCCTCCTAAGGTTTCGCCTTATCACGCGTTGTCCCTGAATCTTTAAAGCCATTAGCGTGTGAATCCTAAATAATAATAAGTGTATATGACACGTGGCATAAAATAATTATGTTTATTCATTGCTAATGATGGCAAAAGGGCTTGATGGATGGAAGAGATGCCCCGCTCCGTTTATTGGAGGAGAAAGTAAGAGAAAGGAGCACGCCTCATAACTTAAGCCTAGAAGTTGATTTTCTTTTTTTCCTTTTTGATACACATAGAAAGGAGACCCTTCAAAGTTCAAACTATTCTACCCTATATTGGTAGATGCAGAACAATCATGGCTAATCAGCCTTTGCAGCTCCAGTGATAATTGTTGAACAAAGTGGAATCCTAGCTCAGACGATAGAGCTTGTTTTGCCAAAGAGTTAGCCACCGCATTAGCACTATTGGGAATATGATTAAGCACTACCTTCCATTCATTAGACAACATATGTACTCGTTTGGAATAGCTTATTTTTGGGCAATAAGTGCTTATAAATCGTGATTCACAATATACGAGGTAAGTATGTGAGAGGAGTTTTATCTCGGCTTGCGTAATAAGGACTTATTTTTTAAGAAATCGTGATTCCAAACATGCCTATAGCTTCATCTTCTCTAAGTAATTTTCTTTTAGGTTTAAGGTTCGATTTTGTTCCGAAAGTTGTCACACATAAGAGTAATGTTGGCTTGAAAATTTTTTTAAGAGTGGTGTTGTCATTAAAGTTTCCAAATCATGTCAATTTTGCCCTAACCGTTATACAGGTTAAGTTTGACTATTAGTTGGCAAAATATATTGAACTAATAATACAAGTGTTATTTGCATCAGTTTTTTTTTAGATTTATGTGCAAATTTATCTCAAAAGTTTTCAATTAAGAGCAATTTTGTTTTAAAAATTTTTAAATTTTAGCAATTTCACCTGTCTTTTATCCAAGTTAAGCTTACTTATTAGTTAAACATATATGTTCATCTGAGAGGTCCATGTATCATCTACTTTATATATTTCTAAGTTAGATTTATAAAGAGGGAACAATTTTAAACAAAATGCATAAGGATTGGAGCAAATAAAAAAGATGAAAGCATCTTAGGTGATGAAAAGAAAATCGAAGAGATACCCATCTATCTCAGCGTCATTGGGGGCATTGCGACAAAGGGTTTTTGGCAGCCTTGTTATTAGTATGTTCAATATTTAGTAATTGAATATTTTTCTTCATTATGCTTGAGGATGAAGAAAACGGTGTTCCCTCCACTATTTACTTGGCCTCGGCTTTCCAGTTTTTCCTCTTTAACTCAAGTGCTCCCTATTTGGATTTACTGCAAAAATTATTATGTGGAGATTTGGACTAACCCCTTTAGGTTGTGAGGAAACTCCTTGCTAACCAAACTAACCTTTTGATATATAGAACTCTCAAATTTTATTTTCATATATATATTTTTGCCTTAATTTGGTTTTCTGAATGACATATAACAACTATAGCATTCTCTGACACCACATGTGATACCAATCGTAACATCCTCTAATACCACTTGTGATAGTTATTACCAAACTATATGGTCCTTTGATTTACCAAACTATATGGCTTTCCAGTTTTTCCTTTTTAAGTCAAGTGCTCCCTATTTGGATTTACTGTAAAAATTATTATGTGGAGATTTGGACTAACCCCTTTAGGTTGTGAGGAAACTCCTTGCTAACTAAACTAACCTTTTGATATATAGAACTCTCAAATTTTATTTTCATATATATATATTTTTGCCTTAATTTGGTTTTCTGAATGACAGATAACAACTATAGCATTCTCTGACACCACATGTGATACCAATCGTAACATCCTCTAATACCACTTGTGATAGTTATTACCAAACTATATAGTCCTTTGATACCACTTGTGATAACAAGTGTAACGTTCTTTGATACTACTTGTGATACCATCGTTCTTTAATACCACCTGTGAAACCAACCGTGGCATTCTCTGACACTATTGTTGATTCTAACTGTACCTCCTTTGACACAATTTATGATACCAATTGTCCAATTGTATTGTCCTCTGATACCACTTGTGATAATAGCATCCTCTGATATCACTTGTGATGTTCCAATTATATTGTCCTCGGATACCACTTATGATACCAAGTGTAGCATTCTCTAATACCATTTATGACACCAATATTATCATATAACACTAATGATATCCATGCATCTAATTCCAAACTTGGCTTTGGATACTGTGTTTGCCTAAGCATACGACAGACTATGCAACCATGCATTTTACTTACTGAAACGCATGTGGAGGGTATTTAAGCAAGGGATAGCCGAAATTAGGTCATTCTTCAGTTTTCAAGTGTTCCTAGAAGTTGGGTGTGCTAGGGTTTTGCCCCCTTGAAAAGTATTGAGCTTAGGTAATAGTGGTAGGTCTAGCATCCCCTAATCCCAACTTGTTGAAAACAGACAAAGGCATAAGATTGACACTAGAACCAAGATCACATAGACCATTCCCTAAGAATTTACCTCCAACATGACAAGGTATAGAGAAGCTCCCAGGATCCTTCAACTTAGGTGGAAGTTGCTTGATAACATCAATGAAGCTTTTGGTGACAGCCACCGTCTCAAACTCATTAAACCTTCTTTTTTTTGAGAGGACATCTTTTATGAACTTGGCATATTTAGGCACTTGTTCTAGGGCTTCTACAAAGGGAATATTGATATGTAGCTGCTTGAACATCTCAATAAACTTCTTGAATTGCTCATCTTCTTGATGTTTCTTGAGCCTTTATGGAAAAGGGGGTGGTGGGACATATCGTGGAGGAGAAGTATTGGTCTTTCTCTTCTTTTCTTCCATATTTTCAGGAGCAATAGGCTTGTTTGACACCATATCATCTAGAGTCACTTCAGTTTGCTTCTTCTTCTTGTTTTCCTCTTCTTCGACCACAATCTCTTCAACAACCTCTTTATCAAGGATAAGATCTTCCACAACATGATCCTTTGGCTTTGTTGTAGCCTTACCCATACTTGGAACATTGGGTAAAGTCTTGCCGCTTCAGAGAGTAAGAGCCTTGCATTCTTCTTTACCTTCACGCTTAGGATTGGGAATAGTATCACTTGGAAGACCATTTCTTGGTTGAGCACTCAAGTGGGAAGCAATTTGGCCCATTTGTATCTCAAGGTTTTTGATTTCCGTGTCATGAAGAGAAACTGTGCCAACTAGGCCTTCTTGACCTTTGATAAGTTGCCTCAAGAGTTTATTTGTCTTTGAATCACCCTCTTGTGGCTTTTGTGGTTGCTCGAAGCCTAGTGGACGCATAGGCTTACTAGTAGAAGCATAATGATTAATTGGATTCTCACTAGGTCCATTCCTCCAAGAGAAGTTAGGATGATCCCTCATACCCTTATTGTAGGTATTAGAGTAAGGGTTGCTACGTGGATACCGTTGATTATTGTTCAAATAACTCACCGACTCCATAGTATGATAACATTCTTCATAGGAGTGGGCTTCTCCACATATTTCATAAGAAGGACTTGGAGCTTGGATAGCATTCACATTCTTGGATGAATTTCTTTCTATCTTCAATTCAAGTTGATCAAATCTCTTCGCCATTACTTCAAGTTGAGTAACGATTTCCTTAGACACGTTTGAACTACTCAAAGGACTTGGTTCCTTATATGTTCTATAGCTAGAACATGATTTTTCAGATTGTTGCAAGGAACTAGAGGCAATGTCCTTATACAACTGTGATATATCACAAACTCTCATCTTGCCAATTCCACCATTAGAGGCATTGTTGAGCATATTGGAAGTAGGCACATCCAATCCGGCTGCAAAGGCTTCAAGCAAAACATAGGTCTTCTGTTCATGGTTGGGACAACTACGCCACAACTCCTTGAATATTTCTCCCATGCTTTATGAAAAAGTTCGCCAGGTTGTTGTTGAAAACCCAAGAGTTCAGCTTTTTGAACTGCTTGTCTACCCCTTGGAATGAACCTTGCTTTGAACTTGGATGCCATTTCATCCCAAGTAGTGATGGAATTAGGAGGTAGAGCGGTAAGCCAAGCCCTTGCCTTCATGTCAAGTGATAAAGGGAAGAGTCGCAATCTAAGCGCATCTAAAGTTACTCCTTGAAACTTGAAGTTCCACACACTTGTACAAAGCGTGTCAAATGGTCAGTAGGGTCTTTATTCTGAGTTCCCGAAAACAAACAATCATTTGAAGCATGATTGGCTTCAACTCAAAATTCCGAGCTTGAATAGCAGGAAATTGGATGCTAAATTGATAGGTGGAGTTTTCTTGCTCCATGTATTCATCCAAAGTGAGCTCCAAGTCATCATCATTAGGATTAGCTATATTGTAAAATGGATGAGGACGAGGTAGTGGTCTCGGTTGCTCTTGTACCGGCAAAGGTTCAGGTCCTTGGATAGGTTGCACTTGGGGTGGAGTCTCCGGTTCAGTTTCAAAGTCTTCAGAAAAATATTCTTTAACAACACCGTTAAGAACTATCTCCAAATCAGTTTGCATACGGAACAAGAGTACCTACAATTCAAAAATTCCCACAACGAGTATCAAACTTATCAACTAATAGAACTATACTAAAAAAACAAGAAAAAGAATTATAGCTATAACTATACTTAAAAACAAAGCAAATTAAGAAAGTAAAAGAAGAAGACGAGAGGGATTCAAGCGTAATCAAACACACAATTACACTAATTAACTCAAGAGACTTTAGTCAATAGTCCCCGGTAACGGCGCCAAAAAATTGTTCGCCGTTTAGCTTCCGCAAGCATACGGGTTGCAAGTAATAAAGTGAAGAGAAAGAGAGTATCGTTCCACAGAGACTATGATGAAAGCGAGCTAACCAATGTAACCATATGTTTACTTAGGTTGAATGGAGTCATTTAAGATTGATCAAGTTTAACAAAAAACATGTGGATTGAGATGAAAGAGAAATTCAAAGCTATCTTTAGACTAAAATTTATAAAAGCAAATGATTCTTTGAATTCAAGTATTAAATGAAGCTTAGGATTGCTTATCCCCCTTGTATTTCAAAAGCACTCACTAAATTCCCCCAATATATGCTACTTAATGAAAGATTATGCTAGTCAAGGATACTAATTTACCTATAAGTGCTCTCTCAAGTCTCCAAATAGGCTTTTAATTCAATTAATTCATTAATCTCTTAATTAACTAATTAAACCCTGAGTTCCATTACAAATCCTATTTGACTATGTGAGGTTAATGAGTGTATCTCTACCTTATTAACAAAGCTATCCATTCAATTCACAAATTTTAAACTCTCACACGATTTAACTCAAGTTCTACACTCAATCTAGCCCTCTCAAGCATTAATCAAGTGAACCCAACAATCTTATTGGTGGTCAATCAATAAGAAGCCTTAAGTAAAGAGTAAAATCAACATAATCTCCTCATTAATTACAAATATAAAGGGGAAAATGAGTACTTAATCTATACAAGGGTTCAAAACAACCCTAAAATGAGGTGTTTAGCTACACAAAGTCATGAAAAAGCTACAATTATGCAGAATAATTACAGCCATTACAGAAACTTAACAAAGAAAGAAAAGAGGAATAAGAAAAACCAAGGATTTGAGCCCCAAATTGCTTCTAGACTCTAGCCCAAGCTCAATACTCTTCAAGGGGGCAAAACCCTAGCACACCCAACTCCTAGGAACACTTGAAAACTGAAGAATGACCTAATTTCGGCCTATCCCTTGCTTAAATACCCTCCACATGCGTTTCAGTAAGTAAAACGCATAGTTGCATAGTCTGTCGTATGCTTCGGCACATATGTGTGTGCTGAAGCATATGACACAGTAAGTTATGGTCCTCGTTGCTTCAGCACAGCGCCAAGTGCTGAAGCATATAGCACAGAAAGTCCATTGGCTTCAGCACATGTATTGTTAGCTGAAGCCAACAACACAACAACTTCCTCTTGGCCCATGAGCTAGCTTTTGTCTTGTCATCTTTCACCCTTTTGATCTTCAATCCTTTAAAAGCTTCTAAACTTGTCTCTATCCTCCTACAAAAGAGAGGATGCATAAATTTTAACTTTTCCTTTGAACTAAAGTCCACAAATATATTTTTCTACTTCAACTTTAGCTTGTTACTCTGATATACACATTTTCTTCTACTAACTCTTTCTATACTCAATTTGAATCCAAAAAAATAGTTAAAAATAGAAGAAAATTTGCTGGAATATTATCAATTTCTGAGAGTTAACAGATACCAACCATAATATCTTAGCATCTTGTTTTCAATATTGTTTGCTTCGGGGCCTTTGTCCCCTCACGATTTTAAAATATGACAAGCAGGAAGGTATCTAGATTCTTATAAAACGTATTTCATTCCCCTCCCCTGTCGACGTGAGACTTTAGAAAGGCATACATTTAATTTAAATACTAGTGATTGGACAATTATAATTGGCCCGGTATTATATGTTTTTATGTAGTAATGACTCTATTGCAAATGAATTATAAATTTTGAAAGTTTTATAAATTATAAAAGCTCAACTATGATTGTTGAAAGCTTTAAGGTAAATAATGAAATATAGTTACAAATGAGTGTTAAATTAAGCACTTGAGATTTCTAAAACTTCCACAATTTTCAAATGATTTGCAATTAATCTTCTATTTATGATTGAGTTTTTAATATTTAAAATTGAGTTTTAAGGATTTATAAAACTTTTAAATTTATAATTCATTTACAAGTGATGCTCTTATATTTGTAATTGAGCTTCTATGACTTGTAGCTTATCTTTTGTCTATTTATTTTTTCAAAAACTTTGTAACCGAGCTTCTATGACTTGTAACTTATCTTTTGTTCGTTTGTTTATTTTTTCAAAAACTTTGATCTTTTTTGTTATTTTAAAAATGATTAATCCTTTTAAATCATCTATTAATATTCTTTGATGGACCTCTTATATCACTCTCCCAAATATATAACTTTAGAATAAAGTATTTTTTTAACCCAATTTCATTGTGCACTTCTTCCATCCCATTTTACTTATGCCCGGTTTGTTGTACTGGAAATGAGGATGGAGAGGTGGAAGTGGAAGTAGATTCCATAAGTTGAGTTGTTTGGTGTGTGGGAACCTACTTCCACATGGAAGTTACTTCCATAAAAAATGATGGAGGTGACTTCTTTGGGTGGACCCAATGAACTCATCTCACTTTCAAAGAAATGAAATTTATGGACCACTATACCCTTATATATTTTATTAATTGACAACATTATCCTTCCAACATTATTACTCTATTCCCTTTTTCTCTGCACCCCAACTACATAGCCCCCATGTTCCTCTCTCACGGTGAGGATGATGGCGGGTGAAGACAAGGACGGCATGATATGGTCACAATAAGGATAGCAAGGACAGTGAGGTATAGTAATGGCTGACAACGACCACGGAGGACCAACTTCTTTAAATCGCAATCCTCTTCTTTACTGCAAGTTGGTTGATGCTGCAGGTGAGCCACAGTCATCGGATTTGGTTTTCTTTTACCTTTTGAATGACGAGGACATGACTTCTGCTAGAAGATGCATTTGATCTATCATTTCAAATCTCCATCTTATCCTTTTGTCTTCTCCTTCCTCTTTAGATTCGTGATGATCACGGGTGGCATCGGATCTTCTTAATCTTCTCCTTCTCCCTCTTAGATTTGTGACAGTGATATACTTTTAAGCAACCACGACCCTCTCCGTCGATTTTAGATATGTGAGCAGCAAAAAGGAGGCATATATAGTTGTCTTTTGTGCCTCATTTCTCTACCATTATCACTTTCATGTTTCTTCTATTATTGTTGATGGTTGATGGTGACCGACGGTGGTTTTTATGGTGGCTGTCGGTAGTAGACCAATGTTTGTTTTAGGTGGCTATGGTTATTTTGGGGGAGGATAGGGTTTTAGTATAAGGGTATACTGGTCATTTCACATTTTAAACTAACATGTTATTTAAGGGGGTTAGGGTACAAATTTGCCACGAAAGTTTTTGTTGAGGACCAACGTTGCCTTGTAAATTTTTTTTCAAGTTTAATGTTACTCTGGAAGTTTCAAAACGAAACAACGTTGCCTCATATAGTTAAAAACAAACATTGACCGTTAAAATTGATATTGACTATAAACTTTTAACAGAAAAGGGCAACATTGCTTCATTTTAACACTTTCAGGGCAATATTGAGCCTAAAAAAACTTTCAGAGTAACATTACTCATAAGCGAAAACCTCTGGGGTAAATTTGCACCCTAACAACCTAACCCTAAAACTTATATCTCACTTTTATGGTCATACCAAACACACTTTTTTTGATAGTTTACAAGCACTCAGAAATTGCTTCAAACAATAACCTCTAGCTTCCATCACTCTATTCTCTACAAGGCTCAGAGGATTAGTGAAACTTGTAAAATCTCCTCCCAAGTTTAGCGCCGCGTTAGCCAACGAATTTGCAATCTCATTTTTTTCACGTCAACATTAGGATAAATGGGCATTCCAGTCCCGTTCCATCATCATTTTAATCTCGCGCAATATATCTTCCAACCCTTCGAACATCTCATATTCGTGTACGGCTTCAACTAGCTACAAACAAATTCGATTGCACTACTACATGGAGGCAATGCAAGTCCCAGGCATACTTAAAACCCCATAACACCCCCAAGCTTTTGCCTTCAAACTATTAGTTCTTCCCAAGTTACAAAAAAATCTAGTCACTACCTTCCCCTTACTATCACGCACAATCCCACCACATGCCGCCTGCTCCCATGGCCGTGTCGAAGTTCCATCTACATTCACTTTGATGAAACCCCTTTCAAGAGGCCTCCACAACCTCACCGTTACTCTGTGAGCCACCCCGTGGGTGCCCATTTTATACATGCATTTCATGATTATATCAAAAGGCCGCACCCATTTTATATCACCCCCACTTCCACTTTTAGTTTCACTTCTACTTACACTTCAATTTTCACTTCCACTTTCATAAAAAACTCATCCATGATGCCAAACGAGGCATTATAGTCTTGACAAATTTTTTTCTGGCTCATGTTAACTGTCATTTTATGATATTAACTGATAATTGATAATTAATACTTTTTTACAATTTTATCCTTAACAAAAATTTATAGATAGTTCTTAAATGATGTGTAATCACATGAAAATACGTTAATTTAGAAAAATTATAAGATCCTTTGGTCTTATACTCTTATTTATAAAGCATTGAGGAAAAGAGATATTGTGACTTTTTATAAGGCCCCACATTTATTTTTATTATAATTTTTTTATTTTATCCTTAAAATGCTAATGTAGGAAGGTAGAAAACCCGTAAATACGTATTTAATATCAGTAAAATAAACTTTTTTAATTTTGAGGCGATGTTAATAAAATTTAAGGTTTTTTCTTAAATTTCATTGAAAATGCTAAAAGCGAATATAAATAAAACCATGTATGTATCAAGCTACTTATTGTTTTCCTATAGCCTATGTTTCAAAACTTTAAGGAGAGTCTGTTTGGTTTGAGGGGAGGAGGGGATTTTGCTCCCCCCTGATTAGCATTGCAAATTTTTTAGGAGGAGAGGGGAAATTTTTTGAAATTTTCCCCTCCCTCCCCTCATAACCCTCCCCTTCCAAATTGGGGGGATTTGGAGGGGAGGCTTACAAAAAATTTGACATTGGATAAAAATGCTCATTACATTTTATGATAACCCATAACTACCCTTGGCTATTTTCATTCATCGTATATCACCAAATGTTATTTTAAAATATAATTTTAAATACATATATATGTATATATATTTGTATTAAATTTTATACAAATGTTATTTATAATTAAACTTTATTATACATTTAATAAAGTTTGGAAAAAATCACTTATAACATAAGGGTAAAGTTGTCCATGTGAAAATAATTTCCGTCCCCTACCCTTCTGAATCAAACAAGGTAACATTAAAATATCTTCCCTCCCCTTCCTTCTGACCAATTTAAACAATGTAATATTAAAATCCCTCCCCTCCCCTCCATTCCATTCCATCGAACCAAACAGACCAAGTGATATTTAGGTAAGGGGTCTGGAGCGCGATTGGCAGGCAAACCGTGCTCCTCTTAAATGGAATATTGTGGATTGGAAATCATCCCTAAAGAGCATTTGACTAACGAAGAAAGGAAAAATTATTCTCATTGTGATCGTGACTTTGACTTGGTAGTAAGATATAACCTAATATTTAAATTTTGAACATATGTAATTCAGTTTTTATAATTTAAACATTTAAAATATTTTTCTTTATATTTTTAAAACTAAAATTATATAAATTTCATGATGCTAAGGGATTAAATTTTTAAAAGATTAAAGTTACAGGAATCTAATTGTAGTAAGCTAAAGTTTACAACCAAATTTTAAACAAGTCAAAACTAGGGAAATTGAGTTGTATCAAACCATAAATTCAAAATTTAAAAGTTGAATTATAATTGAGTCAAAACTACACAAACAAAAAAGAATTAATTTTGCTTGACATAGCTCTATGCCAATCAATCACATTGTAATACATCACTTTTTTAGTTAAATATTTTATTAATTTCAAGTGCTTTTATAAAAAACTTGTACAGTTAAATCTATATCAATCAACTTATTAAATTGTGGAAGGCAAAAAAAAAAAAAATTAAATTGTGACGCGTCCTTATTTTTGCAAGTGATCTCGTTTATTTTTCACGCGTCTTCTACATCTTCAAAAAATTTCACTAAACAACTTCACATGTATACTTGAGGTCCTTATTGACAAAAATCTCTCTAATGGAGCCCTTGCAAGCACTTTTCTGGCAGCTTTATTTCTGCATAACATGCGGACCGGTTTTTCTTTTAAGCACTTTATTTAACAGAAAGAAAATCATATACCACTCTGGTCCTATTTATAAGTATTTTTTAATTAAAAACTTTGGTCTTATTTATAAGTCAATTTCAAAGCAGTAAATGCATTTTATACTTTTTTACCCCTATTAATTGTAATAAACAAAATGAATTTATTCATGTTGACTTTTGGAACCAATCATAGATAAGGGCGAAATTGGAAATTTAGCCCATAGTCAATGAGTTAACTAACTTTTTTTGATATATGAGAATTAGTTAAAAGAGACTTATAAATAAGACCAGAGTGATATTATAGATGAGAGAGGAAAGGGGCAATGGTGTTTAATGGAGATGTGTGAATATGTAAAAGTTGCCAAGTGAGGCATGTGGTTGGCACTTGACATCAACGCTTTTATTAAAAATAATACACGCACGCACACATATATTACTTTAATTTTATTACAAAACATTTTTAACTGATTCTCACAAATTGATGATAGCCATTGAATAAGTATTAAATTAATATAATTTTTTAAGTTTGTTCTTATTAAAATTTTATCCATCCTAATTAATTATTCTCACCTCTCATTCCCATTTCTTTACTTTCAACTAGAATTAAATTGGCATAAAATTAAAAAAACAGTCATTAATAACTTAAAAAGTGACTTATATTTGAAAGCGGATTTTTTTTCATGCAAGTGACTTTTACCAAGGACAGGTGTGGGGTGTGTGTCAGTGGATACATTTATATTTTACTCATGCCGTATTTATATTTAATTTGCGTATGAATGTTTGTTGAGCATTTTGGCTGAAGTGATCATTTTATACTTTACCAATGTTTGTTTTGCATATGAATTTCAAAAGGCCTAGAATAAGTTAGCATATCTATATCAATTTATACTTTTTTTTATAAATTGATATAAATTGAAAAAAAAAAATATGGTCAGTGTCAACAATCTTTTTCCAGCTAAATATATTTATGTATCATCAATTCAAAAATGATTAAAACCACAAAATAATGACTATTTCAATAACATGATATTGTGAAACTAGGACTTCCTGTGAAAAATAAAATCACATGAGTTGGGTCCCAAAAACTTATCGGGATTATAACATGAGTCATACATAAAAAATGTTCGTAGAGATACTTATAGATCATCCACTAACAAGAGATTTGAATCCATAACTTGTGGGTTGTTGACCAAGTTCTTACCAACTAAATCAAACTCTATTGATGAAATTAAGATATTTTGCTCTATTTAAAAAATGATTGTGAAGGATCAATATGCTGTTGATTAAAGTAGTAAGTGATCACATCCTGTAAGGAGATAACACATGTTTGAATCTCTAGAAGCACACTTATTAGGAAAGACGAAACTCTTTGCGCTTTAAGTCTTGAAAAAGAAAAACTCTGGTCATATAAAAAAATGGGAGAATTACACTGTAGTCCTATGAAAGACAAAATACCAAGAAATGGTCCCAGGAAATGGCCAAATTACTATCAAGTCCCATGATACCATTTTATAATAAATTGCACTTGAGAAATATCTGAAATACCCTTAAGAATGTGGCAAAAAGACAGGGAAATTGGAGCTTCTTTCTTCATTCGATTACTGAGGTTTGGCTAGGTCAGTGAACCCCGAAAGGCGACAACTTTGGCAAACGGAAGCTAGCATCATGTGCGATAATGTTTGTGGGATCTCTCCAGTGTGGTTCGGGGGCGGCCGACCAAGTAAAGTACTCTGATCTTCCCTCATTCGTGGGTAGGCTCCGAAGGGGGTGAATGAAACCTCTTCTAGATTCAAACCTCTTCTCTTTCTCCCCTCTGCTTTAGTTGTCTCCATTATAAAAGCTCTTTTAGATTCATAAGTTTCTTTGCTTGAGCTAGCATCTCTATCCATACAAGACCCAACAATATTCACTCATGGACTTCTGGAGTGTTGCCTTCAGATCTTCTTATTCGGTCTTTGTTCACGCGGATTGTCTTCCAGAAGCTATGGTTAGGATCTCAATTTCAATCCACATCACATAATTTCGACATTTTCCCCCTTTTCGTCTCTGGCTTTTAGTTTCACTTTCATCTTGTTCTTCTTTGCGCATTAGCTTTTTTGCTCTACTATTGTACAATCTCACAAAAGCTTGAATTCTGCTTGCAATTTCGTAGATTAGGGTTAGTACTCCTGCTTATGGGGGTCCTTGCTGTTTAATTCCCAATTCCTTAACTAGCTTTGTTAGCATTGTAATTCCTTTTTTGTACTATGGTGTGGTTGCTGTATAAAATTTGAGTAGTTTGTGCGGTTTTATTATGTTCTTTCATTTCTTGTTCTAGATTGATTTTAGGTATTCGACTCATTTCATAGGTCATTGAGTAGCCCCGGTTGAGAATTCTGCTCTAATTGAGTTTCTCTACTCGCGAAAGAAGTCGTTGTTAAAGGAAAATTGCCACTTGAATATTGATATCTTGGTAGGTATCTTGTTATTTTGTTCCTCAATTTCCTTTTTACGTTTGGCCTGTTATTAAATTTTTCAAAATTTGGATCTATTGAGCTGGGGATTTTGGTTCGTAAACTTAGTGAAACTAGTAATTTGTTAAATATGAATTGAGATTTACTCAGGTTATTGAAAACATATGTGTACTGCTTTGTACTAAACACCACCTGTCGGGTTGGTGGAAAAATAAATTGTGCTATGGGTATGCTTGACTTTCATCGCTCTTGGGATGTTATTAAATTTTTCATCTATTTATTTGCTTTCCAATTGGGTAGTTATAACTAATTTGATTCTCTTGTGATGTTATACTTAATTTCTCCTTTAGGGTTCTGGACAATCCATTCTTTCCTGATTACAGAAGGTCACATTAATTACTCATATTGTTTTCTGACGTACAAACTCTGCTATTGAATTCTTATGCTTACTGCTTTACTTGCCTTCTATCATCTTCACTTACTAAGAGGATTTTTAAAAGGATAAAAGACGGTGGCTTTTATTATGCTTCCACTTGTTCTCTTTTCTATATAAGGGATGTATTAATTCTTTTTTTATTTTTCATTATCTGAATCATTGAATATCATTCTGCCTGTATCTTGATGTGGTCTGTACCCCTTCCCCAACCAAACAATTTAGAGCTAAAGGAAATTTAGTATCTTGGAAAGCAAAATTAGGACTTTTATGGGGTTTTTCTGTTTGCTTTTGCATTTTTTAAGTTTATGTGGTTGTGAAGTTTTTGACAGAGATTACATAATACTAGTGCAAGGGATAAGTCGAATGATACATGGCATTGACGATGAAGAGCTCCCCAGTGAGCAGAATAGGCCACAGTTGAATGATGAGAGCAATAGAGGAAGTGCCAATGGAGTTGTTTTGAAGAAAAGTCCATAGACATCTGCTGAAGATGCCATTTTAGTGGACTATGTTAAGAAGCATGGGGAAGGGAACTGGAATGCTGTTCAGAAGCACTCAGGCCTGTCCCGATGTGGCAAAAGCTGCCAACTGAGGTGGGCAAATCACTTAAGGCCAAATTTACAGAAATGAGCTTTTACTGCAGAAGAAGAGCGGTGGATTGCTGAACTCCATGCCAAGAAAGGAAACAAATGGGCAAACATGCCTACACATGTAAGCATATTATAGATTTGTCGTACCACACTGTGTAGTTATCATACTTTATTTTTTTTAATTATGGAAAATATGTTTTCTACTCACCATAAATGATGTCACTATTCGTACGTCTTTCTTGTACCTTTTTGTATGAAACTTCTATTATATTACTTTCTTTTTATTTTGTCCCTGATGGCATAGATATCTAAGTGCATAAGTAGCATAGGAATATGCAAGAAAACAAATAGTTTCAAAAATCTCCACATAGATGATTATATTATGATAACTGATGTAGAGGTCCACTCTTAACAATAAGGCATAGCAAAATTTATTTGTCATCTTGTAATACCTTAATAAAAAACCTTCACATACTCTGAATAATTGTTTATTTTATGCTATAATGATTTTCTATGACAACTTCTATGGAAACAAGAATTTTGTCTTTGAACAATTTGTAGATTTTTTTAGATGTTATTATGTGGCCTTTTGGAGTTATAATCATCCATATGGCATGATGATTTAGAAGGCATGCATATCTGAGCAGCTATTATATTCTTTTTCAGCATATATTGTCGTTATGTGTGTCCTTTAGTTATCTATAGATAACAATGTCACCTTATGGGTTTACTAAAAGCACTCATTTTGTCATCTAGTTTATTGGGCTAGGTGCCAAATATATTCATGAAGTTTCATTCTCTAAATAATTGATGAAGCTGACATTTATTTCATAATGTAGTGTTCTTGCATAGGCCAAGATCTTGAAAACATTTTGTTTTTCAATGCTATATTAATGCCAATGATAAATTTCTTTTCCAAGTTGTAGCTAGTCTTACAACAAATTAAGTTACTGATTTTTATAGAGATCCATGCTATATTTCCCACTTTGTTCTTGTACCATGGTTGTGGATTGAATTAGTTTTCTAATTTTTGCAAAGTTTGTGAGGCTGAACTTAATTTTTAATATTACATTACGCTTGCCCTCCATAGCTTTTGAATTTGCTTAATTGCAGTAATTTTTTCCTTCATTTACTAACGCCTCTTCCTATGTACTTCAATTTATAATAACTCTTGTGAAATAAAAAAAAAGTTGGTATTTTGACCATTTACATTTCTGCATATCAATATCAAAGACAGAATGTGCTTGAACTTTAATACATGCTTTTTCTTTGAACTTGCACATGTTTTGGCCTCATGCACATTTTATTGCATATTGTCAATGTTATTGTGAATGAATGAGGTAGTGGGTCTCATTTGCTAAGGTCATTTTCTGCTACATGTTAAGAATGTCTGGTTTACTTGGATTAGGATGTAATGTTAAAGTGGGAAAAATTCTTTTTTCCAGGGAAGTAAGATGGACAAAGGAAAATCTGTTAAAGACAAACAATGAAGAAAAAGCCCAACACGATCAAGGGCACCAAGCTTTTCTAGGTACACTTTATTCACTAAAGAATTTTTCATCCACAAAGAGGAGAAACATAAGGGGAAGGGGAAGCGGAATCACTCATTGTAAATATGATTGTATGGACAGCATATTAGGGGATTGTGATGACCATGTGCACATTCATTGTAAATATGGTTATATTTTTGTAATGATCAAGTGCAGTGACATTGTATAAATGCGATGTTTTGGGTTATGATCAACTTCAAACAAGTTGTACTTAAGGCTTTTGTTGTAATTATGAATTATAGAGTCATTTTCATGAGTTAACGTTGGTGTTAAAGTTATATAATGCACATATGATGTTTTTCCTTACATATTGTTTGACTCCATTGACAACTCCAGGAGCCTCGGTGACAAGTAATTGGGCCTGAATGTAGTTGTTAATGGGTGTTCATTGACAAGTGGAGGAGCCTCAATTGACAAGTTAATGGGCCTTAACTGACAACTCTAGGGGCCTCCATGAACAAGTCTAGAAACCTCCATTGACAATTCATAGGGCCTCCATTGACTACTCAATGGGCATCTATTGACAAGTCAAGAACTTCATGGGCCTCCCCTGACAAGTCAAGGAGCCTTCATTAACAAGTCATGGGGCATCCATTGACAGCTCCATTGGTCTCTATTGACAACTCAATAAACATCCATTGACAAGTCAAGGAGCCTCCGTTAACAAGTCATAGGCCCTTCACTGACAATTCCATAGGTCTCTATTGACAACTTAATGGGCATCCATTGACAAATCAAGGAGCCTCAACTGACAACTTCGGGGACCTCCATTAACAAGTCAAGGAGTCTCCATTGACAAGTCATTGGGTCTCCATTAACAACTCTTCAACCCTTCCATTGACAAGTCAAGGAGGCACCAGTGACAAGTCATATAATATGACCACCTAATTAATATTGAATATTAATAACATATGTAATCTATAAATATATGTACATAAACTATCATTTTTCAATGTGACCATAATTGCATATATATATGTTGACAACTTCATAGTTATTGATGCTTGAATGTAATTACTGCAGAGTTTTTGAAAGTTCAGCATCTTCAAGGTTTTCTTTGTAATTGTCATGTCGTTTATATTCAATGCATATAGGGCACCATGAAATTAATATGAGTAATATTGGTCTAATTTATGAGGAGGCCAATGTACGCCTAAGAAGTTGTTAATATATATATATATATATATATATATATATATATATATATATGCACTTATAATCACATTAGAAAATGATAGTTTATGTGCATATATTTATAGATTACCTATGTTCTTGTTATTCAATATTAATTAGGTGATCATATTATATGACTTGTTACTGTTGCCTCCTTGACTAATGGAAAGTCATTAAGTTGTCAATGGAGGCTCAATGATTTGTCAATGGAAGCTCCTTCACTTGTCAATGGAGGCACTTGAAGTTGTCATTGGAGGCTTCTTGATTTGTTAATAAAAAACCATCAAGTTGTAAATATGGAGGCTGAATAACTTGTCAATGGAAGCTTCTTGACTTGTCAATAGAGGTATTTAGAGTTGTCATTGGAGGCTCGTTGATTTGTTAATAGAAAACCATTGAGTTGTAAATATGGAGGCCTAATGACTTGTCAGTGGAGGCTCCTTGACTTGTCAATGGAAAGCCATCGAGTTGTCAGTGGAGGCTCCTTGACTTGTTAATGGATGCCCATCGAGTTATCAATGGACGCCCTATAACTTGTTAGTGGAGCCCTCTTGACTTGTCAATGGAAGGACATTAAGTTGTCAGTAGAGGCCCATGAAGTTATCAGTAGAAGCCCTATAACTTGTCAATGGAGGCTCCTTGACTTGTCAATAAAGGCTCATCCACTTGTCAATGGACTCCCATTGACAACTACAAGTAGGCTCAATGACTTGTCACCGGAGGCTCTTGGAGTTGTCAATACCTCTTGCAGTTGTCAATGGAGTCAAACAATGTGCAAGAAAGAGCATCATATGTGCATTACATAACTTTAATACTAAAGTTAACTCATGAAAATAACTCTGTAATTCATAATTACAACAAACGTCTTAAGTACAGCTTGTTTGAAGTTCGTCATAACCAAAAAATCACATTTATACAATGTCACTGTATTTGATCATTACAAAAAGGTAATCATATTTACAAATGAGTGCACATGTGGTTATTACAATCTCTTGATATGCTGTCCATATAATCATATGTCAATCCAAGTCATGGTGGAATACGTCAAAGTTATCCAACTTTCATTTCAACGATAGGTTTCCTCATTTCCTTTGTTTCCTCAATACTTAAGCTTTTAACTATTGTCTTAATCAGTTTTGGATAAATGGGTTCATGGGGTCTCTACAACATGAGAGGTATTACAGGCCTCCTTTTGGGATTGTAATTCCTGCTCTATATAACAAGGGTATCCCCATGTCTATGAATAATCTCTCCAAATGTTTCATTCTGTAAAAAGAAAATGAAATTTGCTTCAGTGCTTGAATGAGCAGTTAAATTTGAAGGTAAGAATAACAAAGACATCTAGCATACACATTGGCTACCAAAATAAAAGCCCGAGGAATATAATTATCCCTAAAAAACAACATAGTATCATAGAAGCTTCAAGCAGAACAGAATAGGATTCATTCAATCCCAAATACAACATTCATCAAAATTAAAAATCCCAAACACAACATTATTATAAGGAACATGCAAATTTCAAAAGAGATATATACCTCCAGCTGGGTGCAAACATTTTTCATGTCTCTAGTAGGTAGACCCATACATTTAATCCTAAATGCTTCTAGTGCTTCTAATGATTATGAGTATCGTTCAGCATATTGTGAGTTAAACCATCCCTCCCTGTAACCCAAAAAGAAACACATGCACACACAGGGGTTCAATAATTGATAGAGAAAGAGGTAAGGAGGGCAAAACATAGTCAAAGTGTTGTTAATTTATTTAGCTTTTGTCTTATGTAAAATTGTAGTATTATGAAAAATGTGCAATTTTATAGATTAATTTCCCCCCTTTTTTTTTATTAAGGGTAAGTCTTAGTTTTAATCTACAAATAGAGTTGTTGACAATCACAGGCTTAAGTCTCACAACAAAAACTTTATATTGAACCAACTGGAATTTATAGTTTGTAATTCAAAACTGAAATTCAAATTTATGACCTATTGCCCAGCAATGTGAAGAACTTCAGCCTTGTTGCTAGACGTAAACTATAATCCACAATATAGTTTCAAAAACTAGAACGAAAGCAAGAACGCCAAAAGGAATATTTCCAGCTTTTATAGTGACAAAATTGCTTCTAATCCAAGTTCACTGCACTATGAGACTGGAGTGATTTTCATAATATTTCCAAAACATAAATTTTTTATCTTTTGATAAGATATTTTGTTAATGGAGGAGAGGAGAAATGCACTTGTGATACTGATATATAAGAGATATTACTGGTTGAAATGGTTTTATTATTTTAAAACTATTTTTCATCTCTTCTAAATGGCAACATGTAAAACAAATACAATCTTATACACATAATATAGCAGAGATATTACTCAATGGAACCTGTAAAATCAATGTTAAATCTGGTCTACTTTTCATCATAATTTGAAACCCATGCATTGCCTGGAACTAGGGGTGGAAACAGGCCAGGCCAGGCTTTTGCCTTAACAGGCCTGGCCTGTTAAGACACAAACTGGCCTGTGGCCTGTTAAAGGCAAACTTTTAGGCCTGGGCCTAGCCTGGCCTGAAGCCTGTTAAGGAAACCTGAATTTTTAAAATTTTTTAAGCAAACCAACAAGCCTACAGGCCACACTGCAAAACAAGCTAACAGGCCACAGGCCGAAAACAGGCCTTCTTAAACAGGCCGAAAACAGGCTAAAACTTACAGGCTCAGGCGAAATTATCTTTTAACCCTTATCTGATTTTGTTTTAAAAGTATTTTTACAGGCTCAGGCCTGTCAATAGGCCTTGGCCTGGCCTATTAAGCAAAACAGGCTTTTGTTTTGGCCTTGGCCTGGCCTTTTAGCCTGACAGGCCAGGTCTGAACAGGCTAATCACAGGCTAGGCTACAGGCCCCTGACAGGCCGCCTGGCCTATTTCCACCCCTACCTGGAATTAGTCAGCACCATACTTTTTATGAATGGTAGAAAAGCAAACAATATACATTCAAGAGCACAATGCAATATGCTTGCACTGAAATGGTGCTAAATTAAGGGAATAGCAATTTTATAAAGGCTTCAGTTCTATTCACTTTAGTTTAAGTGAAGTTGGATCTGTCTACAAAAATACAAGTTCATATACAAATTAAGGGAATAACAATTTTATAAAGCCTTCAGTTCCATTCACTTCAATTTAAGTAAAGTTGGATCTGTCTACTAAAAACAAGTTCATACACAAATAAACTTAATTATCTTCATAAATAGTTACGTTATTTAGAATCCCACCGCACTTTACACAAGAACAAGGCTACCATTTCAATTTTAAACCATATTCATAGCTCTTCTTCGTTTAAATGTAAACCATAAATTTTCCTCGACAACCGACATAAGTCGTCAATTAAAAAAGGAAATAAAGTCGATAGCAATAGGTGAAAAAGAAATGTTTACCAGCTTCAACCTACAACAGATACGGCCTCTAAATCATTACATTTCCAGAAATAAAGATTATATTTCCTCTAATCAGCGTATGCATCAATAAGCAAATAATCGACAAGGAAAAAATGCAAGCATAATAATAACAGGGAAGCTAATACTAGAGAATTATGGATAGTCAAACCTCAGAGACATCATGATTGTAAACAAAATTCCTGCAAGATAGCTCATCGACCTCTCGCTACCAGGCATCGACTACTGTGTTGTCGATGCTTGTTCTCGGCCTCCTGTTCATCCTCTGCACTAGAAGACAATATGAGTAAGGAAACTTTGCTATTAATGGAGCAACCAATTTTATGTATCGATGAAATTATAACCAAGAAAAAGAAAGAAAAGAAGAGAACATCAGCAAATTGAGACGGCAAAGATGAATCAACTGAATGGATCTTAGAGATCTATTAGGATGAAGACACTATTGAGAGATATTGACTAAGGTGAAATCAAAATATCAAATTATTGTGAAAAGCTCCAATCTTTGCTTTTTGCCCCACTCTTAAGGGTGTTTGTGACTTTTCCCAACTCCAATTTATTATAAAATGGTCCCATGGGACTTGAAGGTAATTTCAGCATTTTTTGAGACAATTTCTTCATGTATTCTCTTTTATGGGACTACAGTGTAATTCTCCCTAGAAAAATGATTGTGAAGGTCCAAAACATGTTAAGATGTTCATTTTAATTGTTTCACAAACAATTGATCTCGATCCATCTGCTCAATCAGAAGGCCCAAAAGGATTATAAATCCGAAAAATTATTAAAACAAAAGCCCAACAATTGAAACCCATGAAGAAATCATGAAGGTAGCCCTTAAATATTGTCTCAATTTTTCTTGCTTCTGTTTGATCTTTGAGAATATTTATAAATACTATAGAATCGGAATTTTTTTTCTTACATTTTAAAGTATTATTCAATACCGTATATTTTTTCCCTGAAAGTTATGATGATAAATAACTTCTTATTAACAACATTCTACAGTAGTGTAATTTTAAAAGTTTATATGCACAATATTTTACATAAAAAGATCCTGACAGGAAATTTTTATGTAACTCAAGATGCACTATGATATAAAATGACCACAATTTGAGCATTTGCAATCCAATAAAGTATAAAACCTAAACAAATTGTTCGTTTAAAATACAACTGCATTATATTGATCAAAGAAAATACTACTTGTTTAATTAAAGTACGTCTTTTTATCTTAGATTGGCCAGGCTATATAAGTACGTACGTGTAGACACTTTTTTTTTTTTTATTACATCGTACGTACGTGTAGACTCTATCTTCAATTAATTTGATGCTGCGGCTGTTAGAAAACTTTTTAGGCATCAATTAATGTAAAGCAGCTGAGTTAGTTTAATTAGTGCATGTTTCGGTAACACCCAAACCGATGTTTGAAAAGCTTTTTTCTGTAAGTTGAGATAAAACTCCTCTCAGATATTTATCTCATAAATCGTATAAGCTATTCTCCAAAAGCTAATCCAAACATACACTAAGTTGAACATGATTTGCTGATATATATACTTCATTGAATTCAGATATTTCCGTACTGAAATTTTGATTCCTTAGAATTAAATTAATAAAAATATAAAAAAAATATACAATACCACATGAATTTCGAGTCGGTTGCACATAACTTCAATGACATTTTAAAGTTCAAATTAACTCTCATAACCTTTTTTTTTAATCAAGGACGTATTACTATTAATTTACCATTATCTTTTTCATGGAAATAGTCACGATAGATCAATAGAAGATGCATCATATGTAAATTAATAATTTTATAAAGAAAAATAAGTAAATCAAATTTCTTAAATATCGATTATATCAAATTTTTCAATTACATGTGGCCATATGTCTAATTTTTGAAATAATATAATATCATTTAAAAATAAACCTACATGAAAAAAATGTTGGGATTGCAGGTACAATGAAAATTTAAAATTGTAAAAATTCACCAATCCCAATTGAGGATCTATCAATTACGTTTAGATTGAGTTAGAAAGAATCGTACCTTTTGCGTTTTAGGGTTTTTGATCTTCAGAAACTGACACCTCAGATCAGCTCCCTTTACCAGTATCCATACGAATACGACCCCAACACGAACTACGTGCTAGCACCTCCAATGTCTCCTGTCTCCCTAGGGTTTCTTGTGGCTCCTTATTTTCTTATATGTGCTGGTACTATGCTGCCCATTAATTTTTATAATTGATAGGGTTATATTGGATTTTCAAAATTAATCTTAATTAATTTTGAAATCAATTAACATTTAATTGTTTTGATGAGCTAATTAAATAAATTCGGTTTAATTAAATCTATCCAACAGTTTTAATTAACTTATTTATTTAATCTGAATAAAGAGCCTATGAAATTAGATTTAATTTATCTTTATAAATTAAATATGATATATTATATCTCTATCATGTTAGTTATTAAATTTAATTTATCTGATAAAATTGAATTTAAAACTAACACAATATAATAATATTATCACATAACACACACACACACACACTCACACACTCACACATACATACATATAATAAATATTTATTTATTTATTTCAAAAATACATATATATAATATTATTAATATTCTTCTCACGAATTTTATATCATATACATATATATAAATATAAAATTTGTCTACCATAGATTAAACATTGTATTCATTAAATCTTAGACACATCTTAGATTCAATGAACCTAGACATTATAGCTCGTGTTGGGCTATTCTTGTGTGTGACCTAGTATGCCCATACGAAGTTGGCAATGGGTCAATAACTATACTAACCCACAAGTCATAAGCGGCCTCTAGCAAGACATCACGGCTACCCAATTCATATGAAGATATTAACACGATGCAACCTGTTATACAACTGGAGATGGAAATAGGTCAGGCCCTTATACGACCTAGCCTATATAAAGGCTAGCCTAACCTATTTAGTAAATAGGCCAGGCTCAGGCATATTGCTAGGCCAATTTAAATAAACAGGGTAGGCCTATTTTCATAAGGCCTAGCCTACAGGCCTGGCCTATTTAACTTTTTTTTTAATTTATACTATTATATAAGTATATATAATATCATCTAAATAATTTTATAAATTATTTGTAAATTTCCCAACTTAATCTTAATTCTAAGTTTCACATCTCATCGTCATTATATTCAACCATTACTTTCGCATAAATCATTCATTCCTACCTCTCTTCTCTTCTATCACTTGAGATGACAACACTAACTCACTCCCCCCTAATTTGCGCCCTCCACTGAAGCATAATAATTGTTGAGTTTATTTTAGTGTTAAATGAAATATTATAATTTTAGTAAGAGGAGTTTGACCCAATTTATGTGGGAAAAGTAAAAGAAATAAATCTAGTTTTACATGTTATTTGTTTTGCTTAGTCTATTTTAGAAAATATATCTCATTAGTCAACATATGATTAATTTTCTTATTCCTATTTGTTTGGACAATTGTTATTATTAGACATTCTTTTCCTTTCCTTACTAAACCCTAATATTACGATGAAAATGGATATTAGGCTTCTAAGACATAATATAGGATTGTTTATAAGCATGAAGGGTTGTATATGAATTTGGAGGTATATGTTTTAAAGGCTTATATTATTTAAGTAGGCCTTTAAATAGGCTTCAGGCCTTGTCAGGCTTTTTGAAGGCCCAGGTTTAGGCCTACATACAAGCTCGGGCTTTGAATCTCTATTGCAGGCCTAAGCCTATTTAGGCAAAGCCTAGCCTAGCCTAGCCTATTTCCACCCCTACATACAACCATGCCACTTCCCTTTTATCACATGATATTTCGGCCAAGGATGGGACATGAATCATGTCAACCTATTGTCCCTGACCATTTCTTTCTCGATTCTTGAGTAGTCTGACAATAGAAATGGAAACTCCTTTCATCGCAATATGGCCATACATTTCTTAAACTTACTCATCGAGCGACCCAATAATATCTCTTTACTAAAGTTAGGGACAAATTCCATCTTGACCATTCACATTTCTTTGCATAAAAACCACCAAGCTTGACTATAGTCTTTATCATCACCTGGACAGAGATAACTTTTGACTAATCAAAGCTTAGTGACTCTCATGTAGGAATCCATGATGATCTTAGGTTGAAGGGCATTGTGACGCAGTTATATATAAGATAAGTTCATGACTTGATCCATACATATTTCTCATTGTGGGTCGATCCAACACCTTGTACATGAGATAAGCTTAAGACTTTGATTCATATCTCTATACCTCATCAAGTCATACTGATCTCACTTCATCACTACTCCCATATAGATGACCGACCGGGGACATTTAGGACAATCTTAATTTTCTATCAAAGGATACAGTTAGCGTAGTTAACATGTGAATAATATGACAACAAAATGGAGAAATTCATTAAAGAACAATATTCAAAGTACAATGAATGGCCACTAGGACAAAATTTCCAACATCCTCCCACTTGTAATAGGTACAATCATTAATTTTTCTAATTCCCATTGTCTTAACATGATGCTCATGCTCTGCCTGTGCAAGCGGCTTAGTGAGATGATCAGCAACATTATCTTTTCTTGCTACTTTGTATATTTTTATGTCACCTCTATCATTGATTTCTTTGATAAGATGAAATCGCCTGAGTGTATGCTTGGTCCTTTGATATGACCTAAGCTCCTTAGCCTGTGTAATAGCACCGCTATTGTCACAAAACAAATCTATTAGGTTAGAGATGGTAGGCACCACCCCTAGTTCAGTAATAAACTTTTTGATCCAAATGGCTTCTTGATGCTGCTATATACTCAGCTTCTGTTGCAGAATTTGCTATAGTTCTCTGCTTGGAGCTCTTCCAACTTACTGCTCTACCATTTAGGAGGAATATATATCCATATTGTGATTTAAGGTCATCTTGGTCAGTTTGGAAACTTGCATTTGTGTAACCGATTACACAGAGCTTATTATCCAATCCACCATATACCAAGAATAAGTCCTTAGTCATTCTTAAGTACTTTAAGTTATTCTTGACAGCAGTCCAATGACCCTCATCAGGATCTTGTTGATATCTGCTGGTCATACTTAAGGCAAATGAGACATTCGGTCAATTACATAACATGATAGATCTAATGGCCAAGGTATATGGAACCTTGCTCATGCGATCTCACTAATCAAGTGTACTAGGACAAAGATCCTTACTAAGATGAATACCATGAGACATGGGCATGTAACCCCTTTTGAATCCTGCATACTGAACCTATGTAGTATCTTGATATGTATGTGCTTTGACTTAGTCCTATTAATCTCTTGGATCCATCTCTATAGATCCTAATCCCTAGGATGTAGGTAGCTTCACCTAAGTCTTTAATAGGGAAAGACCTTCCTAACCAATAGTTGACACTTTGCAAGGTAAGAATGTCATTCCCAATGAGTAGGATGTCATATACATAAAACACTAGAAATACAACTATGCTCCCACTAACCTTCTTGTAAACATAAGGTTCATTGATATTTTAAATGAATCCAAACTCTTTGGCTACTTTATCAAAACAATGATTCCAGCTCCGGGATGCTTGCTTCAATCCTTAAATGGGTCTTTGAAGCCTGCAAACTTTACTAGAGTCCTTTGAAAATACAAAGCCTTCATGCTGTGTCATGTATACATCTTTAAGCAGCTTTCCATTAAGGAATGCTGTTTTGATGTCCATATGCCATATTTCATAGTCATAATATACTGCAATGGCAAAAAGGATTCTAATTGATTTGGCCATTGCAACTGGGGAAAATGTTTTATCATAGTCTATACTATCAGTTTGAGTGAATTCTTTTGCAACCAGTCGTGCCTTGAAGACATTTAAGTTGCCATCTATGTCAGTTTTCTCCTTGAAAACCCATTTACACCCAATGGTTTTTATACCTTCAGGTGAATTAACTAAGGTCCATACCTGATTGTTGTACATTGATTGCATTTCAGACTACATGGCATTTAGCCATTTCTCAGAGTTTGGTACCACTATGACTTCTCAATGGTCAGCTTATTTTGCTCAATGAGCTACACATCATGGTTTTTAGTAATCAGAAATCCATATATCTAAGACTGATGCCGTGTCCTATCAGATCTGTGTGGACCTTGTGTTACTTGAGGAGGCTCAACAACTTGTTGTGAGTCTTCTCTGTTTTCCATATGTGGTTCTGTACTATCTTGTGATTCTTGAACTTCTTCAAGATGTACCTTATTCCCACTGGTTCTTTTAGAGATAAACTCTCTTTCTAAAAACACACCGTTTCGTATACAAACTTTTTCCTGCTTAAGAACAATTCTCAAGTTCCTGAACCAGTCAAGAAAGTTTGTCCCATTGAGTTTGTTCTTCTCAAGGACTGATCGTAATGATAGTGTAGCAGTACTACTAGTCGACATGATTCTACAATTAAAATATGCAAAGTTAGTTAGTAATCTCCCACTAAATTAACAACCCTCAGATAATAATTGGTGGGCTAAGATCTATATTTTGCCTAAATTTAAGTCTACTTTGGCAGGACGTTTAAATTCAAGTTATTTAGGTAGGTAACCTCTTTACTAATTACATCACATGTAACTCTTAGATGTTTATGGGATTCGATCATCATATGATCCGGCATGTTTAATTTCATCTAATGCCTTGAGATCCAAAACCATTTTGTTAATCTCATTTAAGTCAAAAAAATAATGAATTTTGTGAGTAGCACCATTACTCACGCTTGTCTCACCAAGATAACTCAAATGCATCCACTTTGGTGGTTTCCACAATTGAACAATCTAGGTTTTGACAAGTATTCATTAATTGAAGGCATTATGACTTAAGATTTGATTTGGAGGGCTCAATCAATTAGTTTTGTTTATATGAATGCAATTGCGGTCGTATCTCATACAAATAAATACATATAAACGCAAAAGTATGCATGCAATAATCTAATCAAAAGCATAATTTAAATGTGACACAACAAGACTTACCTAACCTAAAATCCTCCCAAGCCAATGAGAGGACTTCTCTAAATAAGACAAGAAAAATACATTGAGAGAAACCTCGTTTAAACATACGAGGGGAGTGAGATGAGAAGAGAATGTACATTGAAACTATTTAGAGGAAGGCATGGCATACAGGCCGTATTTAAATATTACAACCGTTGTAAAAAAAAACCTAAATCCATGTTGTTCATCATACCCAAAGAATTTTGAAGAATAAACCACAACAAGTAACAGTTCATACAATATGAAAAATAAATGTCGTGATTAGGTTATATCGCACTACAAACAATTAGTCACAGCAGTCCCGAAACACTTTATGGCCCCCCAAAAATCTCAGTTTTTTTGGGCCCAACCCGATTCAAGTACCCTACTCGACTCCTGACCAACAAGTGACCCAACTGGATTGCTGCGAGTTATGATTTTAGGTACCTTACCCGATTTCATGCAATCTTGGGGTTCGAAACATCAATTTTGGTGGCTGCTTTTATGAAAAAAATGTTTTACAATCAAAATCTAATCAATTCAAAAATGAAACCACGAATTCCAGTTTCAGATCTAATCCAAAACAGAAATAGCAAAACTAGCAGCGCATATAATTGAAACAATTTCACCAAACCGAATAAATATAGCAATATCCAAAAATGAAAATTAGAAAACGATTTCAAGATCAAATCTTTCGACATAGTTCCGTTTCGTATTAACTAAATCAGATACATATTCAGATGTTTCTTATAAGCATACATACATATCCCATATATATTACATGTATAAGAACATAAACTCAATTGAAACACACAATTGACGTAGTTGTGATGCGTACTGTTGGGATTGGCAGGTATAGCGGAAATTTAAAATCACAAAAGTTCACCAATCCCAATTGCGGATCTAACAATGATGTTTAGATTGCTCTACCGGTATCCACAAGAATACAACCCCAACACGGACTGCGTGCTAGCACCTCTAATGTCTCTTGTCTCCCTAGGGTTTCTTGCGGCTCCTTATTTTCTCATCCGTGCTGGCATTATGCTACCCATTTGTTTTTATAACTGACAGAGCTATATTGGATTTTCAAAATTAATCTTGATTAATTTTGAAATCAATTACCACTTAATTGTTTTGATGAGCTAATTAAATAAATTCAGTTTAATTAAATCTGTCCAACAATTTTAATTAACCTATTTATTTAATCCGAATAAAGAGCCTATGAAATTAGATTTAATTTATCTTTATAAATTAAATTAGAGATACCATATTATGCATGCATGCAAAATTCATGAAAAGAATAATAATAATAATATTATATATATATATATATATATATATTTTTTCAAAATACATACATATAGATAAATATAAAATTCGTCCACTCGAGATTAAATGTTGTATTCATTAAATCTTAGAGACATCTTAGATTCAATTAACCTAGACATTATAGCTCGCGTGTTGGGCTATTCTTGTGCGTAAGCAACCTCTAGCAAGACATTACGACTACCCAATTTATATGAGGATCGTTAACACGATGCAACCTGTCATATACAACCATGTCACATCCCTTTTGTCACATGATATTTCGGCCAAGCATGAGGCATGGATCATGTCAACTTCCTGTTCCTAACCATTACTTTCCGATTCTTGAGTAGTCTGACAATAGAAATGGAAACTCCTTTCCATTGCAGTATGACCATACATTTCTCAGACTTACTCGTCAAGGGGCCCAATAATATCGTAGGATTTATATATAATTGACATAAATATTAGTGGTTTTATGTAATTTAGTCTAACAATATTTATTTTAATATATAACTATAGTGGTCAAGTATAAATGACTCCACCTTCTTTAAACAAATTCAAAGGTTTAGCCTTTGATAACCTTTGAATTACATTTTACACAAATAGACTTCTAATTTGTTATAAGTACAGTAGTACACACATGGCTAACGGTGGGCGCGTTCTTAAACCAATTATTTAAGATATTATTACCTCATATCTTTAAAATAATTCATTTTGTAGTTCAATTTTTCATTATTAAAATGGATTTTATATTAAGAACTGATAGAATTTTTTTTTTTGTGTGGGACTAATATATATTAGTGTATGTACAATCAAAGGCCAAAATTAAATAAACTGTAGGTAAGCTCCAAATAAATAGTTTAAACTTTAAATCTATTATATCCCATATCAATTGGGAGGTGAACCCCTTATAAGAATCTAGATACCTCCCCTCTTAACGTGTTTTAAAGCCATGAAGGGTAGTGTGAGGTGAGCCCCAAAGCTTACAATATTGAAAGTGAGGTGCTGATATGCCTCTCACATCCGCTGGGAAGGGAATGAAAGATGCTTGAGTGAGGCACTGTGATATTACAAAAGCACTGAACTTTAGTCTAACATTAGATTGTCATGGAATTGATTTTGGTCTTAGATATAAAATTTATTTATCATATTTGTCAATTTTCCCCTAATTTACCACTATTGGTGCTTCTTCAACTATAATCAAGTAAAAGAAAGACTAAGGGAATTAAGAAAGATGATTAGAGTATTTTAGAAAAAACATGTTATATTATCTAATTTAATTAACTTTATTAATCTAATCAAATTAGGTAAATATATCTTATATTAAGTATTCAAGGAGTATAACTACTATATATCACTAAGATTATATTCCTTCTCTTCTTATAAATACACACATACGTACGTACATACATACGTACAAGTTACACTCTCATCAAATAACTGTGAAGTGAAGCAGAAATTTTATTTATTTCAACTCATAACATATCGATTAAACCTTTCAATAATAAACTTTGATTATCATAAGTGCATATATACAGATAAACTATATAATATAACGAATTTGTTTCCATCAGGATCTCTTTTTCTCCCTACTATATTATCCATTATAACATATGTTGAATTTATTTATTTGTACTTTTTTTTAAAAACAAAGATACAACACTAGTTTTTTTTTCATGCCCATTAATTTTTTTCCCTTCACTTTATGCCTCAATTTAAACAGGTAGGAGAAATTGTAATTCTATTTGTGACTCGAAACCCTAAATTTGGGACTAAATATGGACCTTGCTATATAGTATTGTGCAATTCATACAGGCAACATTACCAGCTCATCACAAGTTAATTATACGCGTCAGAGAGCTGCTTCATTTGAATCAGATCCCAATTATTAATCCTTTTTTTTTTTCATGTCCGTTAATTCCAATTACATCTATTCATACCCTCAGGGGGGTAACCTGGCCTATATACAATAATGTATAATTAGTTTGTTTCAAGTGTAAAAGAGACAGGAAGAACAATTCTAATTAATTCATTTTAAGTAAAATGATCAATTTTTAACTTAAACAAAAACTGAAAATTTCATTATATTTCTTTTAATTAAAAATGTATTTTTTTTTTGTTTATGTACATGAACAAAATTTTTTGTACGATGAGGTATATATAAGATTACTTGTTTTAAAACCTTTTCATGTGCCACCGCAAACTAATTTAACTGTAGATACACACACACACACACACGAGGTTTATAAATGTTAACATAATGTTTTCTTTCAGTTTTTTTTTTTTTGGAAACTTGGCTATTGAAATGAGCAATACTATAAAGATTAATTTTAAAAAATTTTTTATAACACAGAATCTTACATCAATATCAGAATTTTACAGATCTTGGTGGTAGTTTCAAGAGAACTTTTGTGTGGGTAAATTTGACTAGCTCAAATCTGATCCTCTAGAAAAGTTGACTATTTCTCATATAACTTGACCTGAGCTTTAATTATTGCAATTTAATAAATTACACAGACTGAACCATTTGGCTTTAGGAGGGTTTGGTAAATCCAATTCCTCACCAACCAAAGAATCAAATTCAATTGATCTATAGCATAATTCAATTTTCTGGATGTGTGTATATTATATATATATATATATATAAATGGGTCCAGCCTTCATTCTCTAGAACTCTAGAAGGTAAAACAAGAGATTTATTTATTATGTGCTTTTATAAGATCTTAGTTCTTAATTAGGTGCCGCTTTAGTTCAAAAGTTAACGGCGCGTAGATGATGATCTAAGCTAGAACCCTAACTTTGATCATATCTCTATCTTCTCTTACTTATTATATTATTATATTAACTAAATTAGTTGAAACTAATATAATGAAGTTGGAATCTTCTTTTGTACATACAGAGTATATGGGCCCCATTTTGTTTGAAAAACTTCAAGCAAAGGAGAAAATTATTTAAACTACACTAACTCTCTCGCTATTTGGAATGAACTAGTTGTGTAAAATTGATTAGTTTGTGTCTCAGTTTTGAAGCTTCTTATTTAACCCCTTAGCACCTAAACTTAGAGGGATATATATATATATATATGCCAATTTACAATATAAGTATTTATTTATTTTAGTGTTTATGTGATTATTTTTGTTTAATTAATGGATTTGGATACTGTTGCTACTGTTGAATTACCATATGCAAGTTGAATATAATATTTTAAATATTTCACAGAGGAAAAGTCTACTTTGAATCAAATCACAAAGAGATCATCAATAAATTCTAATATAAAAAGTCGCAATTTTATATGTACCTGAAGCACGCCATATATAATGAAGTCTAACACAGTTCTATTAATTGATAATCAAAGACAATTAATGCCATGCATATACACGAATTTTTAATTTTAAAAAAAACACCTAATAACAACTAAAAACCCTAATCTTATGTACTACACATCAGTGCATAACGTTAACACTTGAAGTTATTTAACACAAACTAGTAGATCATAATTAATTAAGTACTAACTGTCTCTAATCTCCAAGCATTATAAATAACAATGTATGTGCAGGTCACAGAGGCTTATCATCATCATCAACAGCATCATTATTATAATATCACAAATGCCGAGAGAATAATAATATATATAAAGTAAGAATATAATTACTTGAAGGACATGTTGCTGTACTCTCTGTTACTACTTGGCTCAGGGATGAGATTATTCCACTCCCACAGTTTATAATCAGACATCAAGTTGGTCGTGGTGGTTGTCGTCGTCGTCGGCGTGGTTGTTAGTGGAAGCGAAGAAGTTGGCAGGGACAACGACGAAGAACTGATCATCAGAGCCGTTGGTAGTTGACGTTGCACCAGAAAATTATTAGACAACTGTTGTTGATGATGGGTTGGAGCATTGTTGGTGTTGAAGTATTGTTGCAGCTGATTATAACTCAAGAGCGTATTGAGATCCTCCACGTTTGGTGAAGAAGCTGAATTATTATTATTATTATTATTATTACAAATAGTACCGGAACCAGGTGGTGTGAAGAAGGAGGAGGAGGAGGAAGAAACTTGAGCTTGCTTCATCAACAATGGCTGCGTTGCCATATTAGTGAGCATCAGTAGGTCTTCGTCCTCAATAAGTGGAAATGGAGGAGCCGCCATTAATGTTGAAGTTGAAGAATTATTAGGGTTAATAATGATATCATTGCTTTGTTTTGAAAGCCCAAGAGCTATAGAGACCCCTTGATTATTATCTGAAGGGCTTTTTCCTAATAACTGCTCATGATCCGTTCGATGATGATGATGATTGTAGTTGTTCATCATCATCGTCATCATCGCACTTTGTCCCCCAAATTCTACATTGTTGTTGCTGCTCTGATGATGAAACGTTTCGGGTTTGTGCTTAGTGATGCTTTTTTCTGAAGAGTGTGAAGAAGCTCTTGAAGAAGAAGATGGCCTCGTTGGCACAGAACGAGGAAGTGACGGATGGTCTTCTACTCCTGGTCTCTTGTACACTCTACACAGCGATATCTCAGCCTAAACCAAAAAAAAAAAAAAAAATTGAAACAACATTATAATCCCAAAAAAAAAAAAAATCGAACCTTGTACTTTTCAAAATAACATCATTCACGCGACTCTCATACGAAAATCGAAGCTCTGAGAAAATATAAGAAACAAGTAAAGTTCTGTAATGGGGGTTTTGATCACACAGAATTTAAAGCTTTCATGCATGTAGTGAGGGATTTCTGCAACAACAAAAGAATACGATAAGGGATATTTAATTTAATTTATTACTATAATTATTAAGCAAAAGTGCATCTTTATTAATTATTGGTGTCCGCGAAGAAGAAAGTAAATGCTGGGACGGTGGCCAGTTTTTTAAAATTTTCTTCCCAATTCCTTCCTTTAAATTTGAATCCACATCCCATCATATATCCATCCCACATACAATTAATTACACTACAGCAATGGATCCCTATATATGTGTAGGAACGATATATAATTTCTCTCAAACTAAATAAAACAAAATTGTTTATAAAATTAAAAAAAAAATTAGTTATTGAAGAGATCGAGTACACTCTCCTTTATCATCTTGTCTCGAAACATTCTTGTTAATCTTCTGGTTCTGAAAATCATAGGGGTGATCCTTTGAAAACAGAGGCATAATAACGAAAGGACAATAGTTACATCAAGTTCTTATCCAAAGGACATCAACTTCTCTAATCACATATAATATGTATTTTTTTTCCTCAAGTTGGCTTATAGTTAAATGATAATAATTCAAAAAAAAGACATATGGTAATACGTGATTGGAGAACTTGATGAAATGGAGGTAAGTAACTTAATCTAAGTATATGAATAGTAGGTTACCTTTTGGTATCGTTCGGTGTCGTGGTGAGGCAAGCGATATTCGTTCATGATCCAACTGGTTCTGATACCTTTAGGGGCTTTACCAGAGTAGAAAACTAGGGTTTTCTTGAGCCCAATCGACCTGAAATTCTCAGTCTTGATCATTCTATCTGCTCCGGTGGCTTTCCAGTACCCCGACGTCGTTACTCGGTTGGGACGATCGCCGTTCCGATACTTCCTATCTCTCGGCACATAGAAGTACCACTCCTTCTCTCCAATCGCCGCCATCGCTGCTCATATATATAGAGAGAGAGACGCACACACCACAATATAATATATATATATCAGAGAATTCTCTCGCGTTCTCATATCTTGTGAATTTCTTAATTATGAATCTTAAAAGAAGAAGAAGAAGAAGAAAATATCTTTCTGAGAGATTTCTCTTGAATGTATTGATGGGAAAAAACTAAAAAAAGTCACATATGTTTTTTATAAGAATGTGATTGAGGGGAGTTCGATGTTTCTTAGGGTTAAAAAGCAAAGCAAAGTGAAACAGTGCTTGAAGAGAAAGGGAATAGTATTATAATAATATTTGTGTGTGTGTGTGTATTCTGTAGTAGGCTTACCAGGAAGCTCCCAGGGGTCATAGCGGTAAAGATCAAGGAAAGTGATGAGCTCAACATTGAAACGCTTTCCCTCAACCTTACGGCGAAGGTAGAATTCCACGAGTTCTTCTTCCGTGGGGTGAAATCGGAAGCCCGGCATCACCATGTCCAGCTCGTGACAGTCGTCGAGCTTCGTGGCGGCCGCCGTGGTAGTGGCTGCGGTGGTGGTAGTGTCGTCGTGGCTGTGGCCATGGCTGTGAGTGAGACTCATGGTGGGTGTGGGTGGTGAAGAAGAAGAAGAAGGAGACGAAGAAGATCGAGCTTCCTCCTTCTAAATAGATGACACTTACACGAAATTAAGTGTGTGTGTGTATAGTTATAATATATATAACAAGAGGTTGAGACTGGTGTGTTGAATTTATATATATACCACAAAATGGAAGAGCAATTTGTAGGATTTGGTGGTGAGGATGAGAGATTTGATGGTTAAAGATTATGGGCTAGTACAGAGGAAGAGAGTGTTCATGTTTTTTTAGTCTCTCTCTAGAAAATGAAGATGTGGGTTAATTAAAGTGAGAAAAGGAGGAGGAGGAGGAGGAAGGAGGAAAGAGAGAGGGGGGAGTAAATAGTACATAGCTTTCAGGGAGAGGTAGAGGGAGGGGGGGGGGGGGGGGGGGGAGGGGGGGGATGTTGTGTTTAAAGAGAAGAAAATGACATTTCAAAGAACAGTACAGGTTGGCCATACAATTACAACCCCATTGCGGTGCACTTGGACCTTTTCCAACTTCATTATTATTGCCATAAAAATACTTTGTTTACATTATTTTTCCACCTCCAAAATATTTTTTCATCCTCGATGACTATGTAAAAGAATTATCTCTAACAAATCGTATTTTATGATTAATTACTCATAAAATGTGAACATATAGTGTGTTTCTCGAGCTAAAAGTTAAGAGATTTTAATTAATAATCATAAAAAGATCATTATTAGGATGCATCCCTATGTATACTGTAATTTCTTCATTGATCCATGTAATAAAGTTTCATGAAGTTTTGCATGAGCTATTCAATAGCTTTGAGCGTAGGTATGTGCATATAATAAAGATTTAAAGTTTGAGCCTCGACTTAAGCTTATATGTAGGGTTTTTTTTATAAAATCAGAGCCTTAGCTTTCAAAAGACCTAATAAGACTTGAAGCCTGTTTAAAGGCCTACTTAAAAATAGGCCTTTAAAACCTATGGCTCCAAATTTATATATAACATTTTAAGTTTGTTTACAATCCTATATTATGTCTTAAAAGCCTAACTTCCATTTTTGTCGTAATATAAGGGCTTAATAAGAAAAGAAAAGATTGTCTAGTGATAATAGTTGTCCGAGCAAATATGAATAAGAAAAATTAATCGTCTGTTGACTAATGAGATATTTTCTAAAATCCAACACACATAATAAGCAACAAGCAAAATTGGATTTTACCTTTTATTTTTTCCACATAAATAGGGACAAACTCCTCCTAGTAAGATTATAATATTTTATTTGGAATTAAAATAAACTCATAGCAATTATTATGATTTCGTAGACGACACAAATCAAGGGAGAGGGAGTGAGTTAGTATTACCATATCGAGCAATCAAAAGGAAGAGAGGTAGAGGTGAATGATTGATGTAAATATAAGATTTGAGTATGTGCGAATAACGATAGAATGTCAAACTTAGGATTAAGACTCTGTTGGTAAATTTATAAATAATTTATAAAATTATTTTAATGATATTATATATAGTTATATAATGGAATAAATCTTGTAGCCTATTTCCATCCCTAAGTCTAGCACAAACCCTCTCTCTCATTTATCTGGGTTTGATACTGGTTATAAAACATGGATGGAGTTAACATGAATCAGTAAGTTGATATAAAATCTGAAATCTACGATAACCTATTCAATTAAATTGTGAATAATTAATACAACCCATTGATTAGATTCTATGTAAATGTATAAAAAATTATGTCATACATTGTATAGAAAATTAAAATAAGATGATTATAAGTATTATTCTTTTCTACCCTAAATATATAAGTTGGTTAAAAGAATTTATTTTTGTTTTATTTATAAAGCTCCCGTCTTTCTGTCTACGTCATTAATTAATTTTTCCAAAATCATCTTTATTTGTTGATACTTTTTTTCATGGGAAAACCTGTTTGTAGGTACATATACTTTCCTTCAATTTTTAATTTAACAAGTGTGTTTTTCTTTCCTAATTAAATGTTTTAATTTTGCTCTATTAGTACCATTATATTAGCTCTTGTGTAAATGGTAATAATGCCAATAGAGCAAAGTTGCCAAAGCTAACGGTGTCAAGAATAAAATTAATGATTTAATTAAAAGAAAAAAACATATTACTACCAAATTAAAAATTGAGTGAAAGTATATGTACTGCAAAATGGTTTTCCCTTTTTCCATTGCAAAATATTAGCTAGATTAAATTGATGGGGGGAGTATTTTAGGAAAAAATTATCACAAAATTTTGACACATTAATGATAAACAACTGAATTAATTTTTAATATCCTTGTGAATTTATTAACTAAGCTCCTGAGTTTATGATATATATATATATATATATATATATATATATATATATATGAGGGGTATTGTTTTATTTTGTAAGTTCTATTTATTAACATCATAATATTATATTAATTTTTTTTTGATACATTTGTAGAATTTGCACCTTTTTATGTTTACCTATATCCCATTCCAGCCATATCCTTATACAAATAAATAACTTAATTACTGTTATCTTTTCAAAACAAGAGGCATTATAATGTGAAAAAAAAATGATACGATAATGTAGCCTTAATTATGCAATTCAAATTTAACTTCAAATACTTGAAGAAGTCAAAATTACTTAATCACTCAAATGTTTTGACCATATCATGCAGCTCACGAATCACTATATACAAGAATTTCAAAGGTCTATCATATTTAGATGTAATATATAATGAATATTCCAGATTGCGGGTCGCCTTATCTGAGTTATCTCACCCAATTAAACACTCGTGTGCTGTTTTTTTTTTTAAAAAAAAAAATTAGTGTCCTCATTTCCACCCTAGCTACTATCTCCTTTTGGCTCTTTCGAATATAGTCAGACTACAATTATTAGGTGTGAAGTCAAACTATTTTAACTAAAAGTAGCTAATTCCCGTGCCCTTTTAGTCCTAATTATACAATAATAAAGTTGATTAACTTTACTGTTCTTAATTAAGAAAAAAGTAGTTAACACTCCCCGGTCCTATATATATATATATGACTTTTAACTTACTCATCATCACAGTTAATTAATATGAGTTAGTAGTTAAGCTATTAAATTGTTTTAAATTTGCATCACTTTCCATTTCTATCTCTTAACAAACACGTCATCAATCCATATTGTAAAGATTTGACAGAGTTTTGGGTTAGCTGTAGAGGGCCTAAGACAACTTGTCTCCTTTGTTAGGCTTGAGATAGATCATCTATAACAACATAGGCTGAATTATCCTAACAAACACAAGTTTTAGATTATTCTGTTTTATATTGAAATGTGGTTAGGAGGGCATTTACGGAATAAATCATTATTTGCTGTATCAAAAGATAAGAAATGAATTATATCAAGGATTATAGCTTCCTTCTAGAATAGAACGTGCCAATTATATAGGATCAGGGGAGTATGTTTAAATTTGTAAAAAAATATATGACTTTCTAATTTTTTTCCCCTTAACTGAAACTGAGAACAACAACAATAAAGTGTATCTAGCTAGAAATTAAGGGCTCATTTGGTTCAATTCCATCACACCTTGCAATGCAATATTAATAATAATAGAGATAGTGTTTGGTTTGGTTTTTAAATAAAGTGCAATGAGTTAGTCCCCCTGGTCCTTATTAGATTGAGGAAGCTAGTTAAATTAGTTAATATTAAGGTAATTAAACCTGAACCGGTCAGTGAACCAGTCCGGGTGCTGGGTCAAGGGTCAGTGGGTCAGATCAGAGTCAAACTGGAGCTAAACCGGGACCAAACCGGTGAGAAATGAAATATTTTAGACTTATAGTATGAAATTTTAAAGAAAAAATTTTGTTTAAAAAAATACCAGGTCACCGAACCGGACCGGTTTAAAGGCCGGGTCGCCGGTTTCCGGTCCGGGTTAGATAACCCTGGTTAATATAATATATATTTTCTAAAACATCTTAGTCATTTTCCTTAATTCCCTCGTTTCATCTCCTCATTGACTATTGTTAAGGAAGTATTAGTAGGGGTAAATTAGAAAAGTATTGACAAATATGAAACATATGTCATATATTTAAAATAAAGATCAACTTCCTAAATATATATGTATGTCTTATATTAATGACCGGAGAGAGTATTTTTTTAACGACTCAAGTGCAACATATCTTTAGGGGTTGCAATTTTATATTCAATTGTGTGCAACCTATCTTTAACTATATGTAAAATGAAAGATATTTGTATATAAATGAAGATACAATACACAGTTAAAGAAAAGTTACGCTAAAATGTATAAAAATGAAAATCTGATTCCCGGGGTAAAGGAGGAGGTCGGCTATGTTGCCCTTTCATTTTCTAAAAAATAATTTAATTCTTAATTTTTCCATCTAAAATATAAATTCATTGTACAAATTTTCAACGGACGTGGCTTAACTGTTGAAAGAAATTCTGAGCTCAGAAAAAAGTCAAGAGTGTATATTTATATAGAAAAGATTATAAACTCAATATTTTAGAATTTTAAGTCAAGAAGTAGTATTCCGGCAAAAAAAAGTCAAGTAGTGGTATCACTTATTAATATTAATATATATATATATATAATACTACTTCTTATCAAAGTCCAATATATTGCTTAAAGCTCTTTGGATCCTCCCAGCAAACCCCAGCCATTTTAATATAGAAAAGATTATAAACTCAATATTTTAGAATTTTAAGTCAAGAAGTAGTATCACTTATTAATATATATATATATATATATATATATATATATATATATATATATAATACTACTTCTTATCAAAGTCCAATATATTGCTTAAAGCTCTTTGGATCCTCCCAGCAAACCCCAGCCATTTTAAATTTCTATCAAATTTTCCTTTTTAAAAAAGGACGTCGTCCATAATTTTTAATTATATATCGTGAAATAGTTTGAGAGTCTGAAAATACTAATAATTGGTTGAAACTTGAAATTGGCAAAAAAAGAAAAAAATGGTTGAAACTTGTAAGTCTAAATTTTCTAGAGAGTTCTTCATAATAATAAAGTTTTCTTTTAGAATTTATAGAGAGGGAAAAAATAAGTGAGAAGAGTAAAAATTTTAGAATAAAAGAATTGAAGTGAACTTCATACGCAAGATCTCTGTGTTATATAAAAATCTTAGAATTAATCAAGACGCTGACCCAGCCATATGATTATTTCTGAGAATTTTTTTTTAAAATTGCCTGATTTTTTTACAAAAAAAATTTAATTATAGTTTTCTAATATTCTTGACATAAAAATTCACTTAAATATACTATTAGAGTAAATTAAATCAAAATATTTTTTTGATAACAAATTAAATCAAAATATTAGTAAAAGGTAAATCAAAGAGAAAATAATTAATAATTCTATGAAAAAATACAAGTATTTCAATAATAAATCACTAAAATGATATTTTGATTTGATTTTTGTTATATCATGAAGGTTTAAACTTTAAATTGACACCGGGTACAAGTAGTTTTTGAGAGAAAAACCACAAAAACTAGCCATATGATTTGAAACTCATGACAATGTACTCCTTTGAAAGGAATTCGAGGCACTATCGGTACTAAATGTGAGTACCTCTTCCATTAGAAATTCAAATTTTGATTCGTTATATTATGAGTGACTAGTCTCTTTCATTAGACCCAACTCCGTCGGTGGTTATCTTACTTTTATTTAATGCATATATGTAAATTTTACTGTTCAATATATATATATAAGGAATTTATTTCTAAGCTTCTCATCATACTTGATCCAACTATAAAAAATGAATTAATATTTTATAAAATTGACAAGGCTAGTGTACGTTAACTAAGAACATGAAATCGCCTTACAGATGAATCATTTTCTGTCATCAATGTATACAGAGTAAAGATGATAAATTTTAAATTCTTTAGTTTTTCACACAATAATTTAATTATGGTTATGATTGTACTTCAATTCATGCAATTATAAAATTAAAGACGTTAGGTGAAAATTTAATAAAATTGTTAAAAATTAAAATTCAACTAAGAATAAGATGTACATTTGAAATCATTCAGGCATGACTTTGTGTGGTCTTGTGGGCACCAACAAATAAAGCGAATTGAAAATTAAGAATATATACAACTCTAAAACTAATTATTAATTTAATTAATCACTGTTAGCGAACTAATAATTGTGAGTTGTACCAGAAATTAATGAAGAAGTGGACTTTCACAGATTTAGTCAAGGCAAGAATTTAATGTATATGCTGTCACATAATTAATAGTGCATGTGTATACGTGCTTGAAGATATTTTTTTATCTGTATAGTATATAATAGTATAATAGTAAAATAGAAAAAAATCAAATCAGATATAAGAACAAATGAAATAAAGGAATTGGTAAGGAGGCGAAGAAGATAGTGTACATGCGGGGGCAAGAAAGGAAAAAAAAAAAAACTTTCTGGCAAATAATGAGTAAAGAATTAAAGCAAACATTTATGTATAGGGTGGCTTGGCTGCTTCTTCAATTCTGCCCAATTTTTCATATATATTTAATTAATATACATTATTTTTGGATGAGTCAAGACTCAAGAGAAACCCGTGACCTTTCTCTTATATTACGTGCACATTTAATTTAACATTAGTTTTAATTTATTTATCCTCTTTCGTATCATTTTCAAATAAATATAACATAAACTGAACTAAAATCTGTTGTCTTAAAATAATCAATTATTCTTAGAACTAGCTAGATTTGATTGACCAGTTAAAAATTGATCTAGAATGCTTTCAAAATTGATTAATTGAAGGCGAGGGTAAGAATAAGTTTAAATCATATAAACTATTATTTAATAAATGAAATTAAAATGTATTATTTTAATTATAATCACTTTGATTATGATCAGACTAATAAACTTTAAACTGAGATTTCTCGTTACCTATTCTATCGATGATATTTTTTTAATTTTAAATGTATGTTTATACTCCCCATTGCTAAATATAAGAACTAAATAAATAATTTATAGATATTAAGAAAATTAGTTAAGTAAATTATCTGTAATAAAATATATGTTGGTTTTCCTAAACTATCCAATATAATCTAGTTATCTACATATTTAAAAGTGAAAATTAATCTTTTGGTTTCTATGATTTTGATTGGGTTGTAATTCAGTCCTTGCACTTTGACTCGGTGCAACTCAGTCTTTATAGTTTTAACTTTGTTGTAACTCAGTCTCTGAACTTTGACTCATTACAATTTAGTCTCTATAAAGTTAAACATTTTATAATATAGTCCTCCACCTTTATTCGAGAATATAATGATTAAATTATAAAATGGTTAAAACTATAGTTACTAAGCTGCATTAAGTCAAAGTTCAGTGACTGAGTTATAATCGAGTTAAAACTATAGAGACTGAGTTGTTCCGAGTTAAAGTGTAGGGACTAAGTTACGTTACAACCTAGTCAAAACTATAAAAACCAAAAGATTAATTTTCCTTATTTAAAAACATCCCTTGATAAAACTCTCTTAATATGTGTAATGATTAGGGAGGGTTTGAGAAAATAATTATAAATCTGACAGATAAAATGGACTTATATGTCTTATATATATATATATATATATATATGTATGTATTTATGAGTAAAACAAATCTTTTTATTAGCTTTTTTTTTTGCCTGAACTTTTATTAGATTTTTCTATTTAGAACATGAAAAAGTATATAATTTTACTAATGTAACTTTCTTTGACTTGGCTACAATGTTGTTATCAATATTTAAAGGTATGAATAGCATTGATCTCGTCACGATGAAGTGTGTAGGAGGATTATATTATTGTTCTAGCCTGTGACAGAAAAGACATTTTGTTTTTATATTTCATTTGTCAAGTATTACAATATTCTCCTAGAAAGTCTGAAGTAAAATTTAAAGCGATGTCTTATCATAATATAGTGGTGTACATATAACCAACCCTACATATATACATGAACCAATAATTCAAATTTGAGACTTTTTTATTTTAAAATTGACTAGTAATATAACTGAACACCACGCGGAATATCCTTCAAAACTTTGTGCATTTATTAATTACTTTAATTAGGCTTGCAAATTGCCCTTCGATCTGTCTCTCTTTATCTCTATCTTTATCTCTCAACATTATTTAATTAGAACTACGACACCATCGATCACCTTCATAAATAAATACATACGTGTATTATTTTTGGATAAAATAATTTATCTTAAATGAATTATTCAACTTGTAATAAGTATGATTGTTACTTTTTTCTTAAAAAATCTAATTCCATTTTATAATTAAGTAAGTTTAAAAAATAACATGTGGTTTATGAAAAAAAATCTAATATGGGATTGATTCTTTTACTTGTCACTCAAAAGCCAATCCATGTCTTATTAAGAAGTATTAAGTCATCATCCAGCTTACCCTATAAGTAGTCCAAGAAACAACCAATAAATATAGAACATTTTCAAATTTGATAAGTATTTCAAAGAAAATGACGTCTCTTTCTGATTTTTGGAGTTTCCAACTTGATCATATAATTTATAAGATACATTTAAAGTATGTATGAGCTTCTAATAAACTTTTTTCATTTTTACCTTGGTGGACAATATGAAATTTGCCCTTATTGGACTTTTTCATTTTTACCCCCTCTAATTACATATTATTAATACACACCTTTTTTCCTATTAATTTTTTCTCTCCCATTCCTTAAATTAGTTTATTTTTTAAAAATAAAGTAAATGTTATTACACATTTATTGCATTTAACCAATGTTAACTAACTTTTCTATCTATGTAATTGGGTTATTTACATCATATATTTAGGACCAGATGGGGTATTATACTCGAACCAAAAAAAAAAAAAGATGGGGTATTACCGTATTAGCCTTTTAACACTATATATACATAATTACTGTCCCGCCAAATAGAATCCATTTCTATCAAAGTTTGGTTAACCAATTTCTGTTGATAATTAATCATATTTATACAGTTAGGAAACATACTAGATCTTTAATTAACAAGAATAATGAAGCCAGTTAGGCCAATTAATTTCACCCTCTTTTCTATTAAACTATACACATATAAAACGATCAAAAAGCCACATATAAGACACTGGACTTTTTTCTGAACATTATTTTCTTGGTAAGGCCATAAATTAATTAAATTATGCATGAAATTAAATAGTTTTTCAGAAAGGATGGGGCCTATCGTTTTCAAAATGGACCGACCATATCCAGGCAATTTTCTTTTCTTTGTCGAATGATCTAAATCATAATTTGTCTCTCTTGGGAAGTTGCTGCTTAGTTTCATACCAGCCGACTATTTTACAAATTGACTTTTTAAATATTGTCCACATATTTTATCTTGTTTGATGTGTGTGTGATAAAGATGCTTGTGTGTCCTTGATATCATTTATAATATCGGCCAATAAGTTTGTGCAATCCTAGTTAAATAAACAATGACGTATATATTACTTTCCAATTGTTTAAATTAACTTGCATTTTTTAAGAAAAATAATTAATTTGTAACGGTACGTACAAACATGGCCATAATAAAATATTGGTTTCAAGATAATGGCCAAATGGGATTAATTTTTTTCCTGAAATAAAATAAGCAAACTTTTTGTCCCTTCTGGTTGATATGAATGTTAACAATTTTGAAACATATAGATGAGAGTCAATATTACAAAAATGAGGATCAATTTGAGGTTTTTATAAATCTTTGTTGTAATATAATGGTTTTCACACTTCTTCTTTTTAGATATGCATCATATTGCTAACCTCATTATTCAGAATGGAGTAAAGTAGAATTTTTGTTCATTTCTAAACTGTTTCACACAGCAAGTTCAATAATATTATAAATTAAATCTCGAAGTGCTTTTCTTTTAAAAGTCAAGATGATTGATTTCAATCATTAATGGCGTGTTGTATTGAAAGTTTCTATAGTCATAGTGTTTTCCAGAAAATTCTTTATATAAATTATAGGATTAAGTTTACCTAATTAAGAAATCAAGAAGGGATCTTCGGTCTCAGAAGAAAGAGAATAAATAGCCAAAACGGATTCAATTGTTTATTTGTTTTCTTCTACAAGGAGTGAAATATGATTAATCAATTTTGTGGGCTCCAAAAAGCAAAGTTTTTCCTGATGAATCTAACTTCAGCTACATTTGTTTGCAGTAAACTAAGTTTACATATTTAATTAGAGCATTTCATTATAAACAGAGAGATATTTTGAGTATTTGTAGAGGGTTGTACATAAAGAGCATTTGATTTTTTTTAAGGTCAACGCATTTGATGCTTATAGAATACATAATTTTAGAACAGAATAAAAATTTTAAAAAACTACCACAAAAATTTAAAGATTTGAAAAATCATCACTCACAGCATTTTCATTTGGTATTACAATTTTCTAGTATTAACTAGATCGTGAGTCTGTACTTTATACAAAATTTTCCCTCAGTTTTTAGTATTTAAGATTTATGAATATTACAATTTTGATAAATTTTATGCTATGTATAGCTATAAATTAGATATATACAATGGTTTCAAGAATTGCATTTAATCCTCATTTTAATTAGTTGCAAAAGATTGCTATAAAAAACACTATTAATTTCAAATTGTTTTGGAATTTTTGTCATGATTCTCTTTAGAATATTAATTACTTTTGTACCATCTCCCCATTTGCTAATTCATTAATAAAAAGAGATTTAAACACAAAACACAAAATTAAAGTATTTCAATAAATTAAATATCAATAAATTAATATCTTTCAGGGTGCAAAGGGTAAACAATATAGATGCCTGGGCCAACTAGATTTACTTTATATGCATATGTTTAAAATTGAACCCCAACCACTAATTAGTTAAGGTACAATCTCTTATTATTAGAATTGGTTTTTATGTGATCATTAATTTAAATCCATGACTTTTTGAGTTAAATTTTTCAAGTTTATGATGAATATTAATTTTTTTGGACAAATTTTTAGCATTGAGTTAGGCACTCTTAATTACTTCCTCATGTCCAAAATATAAGTTACTTTTAAACACCTCACCAAAACTAAGAAAGAGCGGTCAACTAATTAAATCTATTTTTTAATGGAAATTCTTTTTTACTTTTACCCTTGTTAATAAGGTTTCAAAAGAGAGAGAGAAATATAATGCACGTTATTTAATCATTAATTACAGAAAAATACATTGTCAAATAAGTATTAATTACTCTCCTAATGACTTATATTTAAACCAAAGAATCCTTCTCTAAATGGGAGGGAGTAGGTTCCAAAACGACAATTGTGTCTTCATAGGAAACTGCCAAATAAGGCATAGGGGTTATAGCTATAGGTGAATGACAGTAAATTCACTCGTGAACTCATCAGTAGTTGTAATATGAGTGAACCTTTCTGCTTGAAAACGTCACGTCGTTTTCTGCTAAAATAGCTTCCATCCTTGAGATAAATCGTGATGTAATGCTTGCTCATAGTAACACAATTATTCTCTTCTTGGATTCTTTTGGGGGAGGGGGAGGGGGATTCGATACTCACACTCACGAATATAACAGAAATCATTTACTACAAATTTATTATTAGTCGGTGGCGTTTTTGAGTGGGACTGTTATGATCATTGAGTCAAGAAAATATATACAGTAAAACTGATCCAAATAAATTAGCTAAATATTATATGTTTAGAGTTTTAGGCTTACATTTTAAGGTTTGGTGATTATATTAAATAATCTCATTATTTGTTTTCCTAAAAAGAAGGTGTTTGTGATGACTTAGGTGTTATTTGCACGAGACGATTTCCATTCAAGTTGGTCTTTTTGATCACTCTTGTGGCTCTTCTCTCTTTGATGCTTTTATTTAATTAGGTCTTAATAAGTAGTAGAGGATTTCAAGGTTATTCCTTTTAGATTACTCTTTTAATTTCACGCCAATTTAGATACAATTTAAAAAGAGGACAATAGATAGTCAAAAAGAAAAAAGGGAAAATGACATAAAAATGCCATTGGAATTTTAAAAAGTAGACAAATAGGTAATCTGGTAAGAATATGAGATTTTGAAGTTTGGGTGGGTGTTGACAGTTTGAGTATAAAAATTAGCAACTTGGATATAAAGATTGACAACTTGTTGTCGTTATGTATATCTAAGTTGTTAATTATTATTCTTAAGTTGTTATTATCTATACTCAAGTTGTCAATATCCAAACTTCAAAAATTCATATTCCTACTACATTACCTATTTGTCATTTTGCTAATTTAGTAAACATTTTGGAGTTTTTGTAATTAAAATGATATTTTTCTATCATTTTCCCAAGAAAAAAGTTACCTAAAAGCTCATTTAAAATCTTATTAGGTAATTACTCCTTCAGTCCTTAATATAAAATATATTTGAACAGTTAATCTTGATCCTAACTATAAGATAACATTTTTATATTTGTCAAATTTTCCTAATTTACCCCTGTTGATGCCCCTCAACAATAAACAAGGAGGGGAGAGAAGGAGGGAATTAAGGAAAGTGATTAGGGTGTTTTAGAAAATAAATGTCATATTAACCAACTTAATCAGCTTTCTTAATCTAATCAAATTGGGTAAATATGTCTTATATTAATGACTGAAGGAGTATCTTAGAACTTGCATGCTTTGGTTAAAAAAAATTAGGAAAGACATGGATAGGGCTTGGCTTGCCATTCAGGCAATTTTGCCTAATGATTACTAACGGTAATGTCATAAGTTAAATATACTAGCGATGCTAGTTAATTGGGATATAGACGTATAATCTATGACAACACTATTAGCAAGGGCTTAAAAAAAGGGGGTTAAGTCGGATGACTGTTTTTCTGTTAAATCTGCATATTATTTTCTTTCTGCAGGTACTCGCACTATCAGAGAGCCACTCTGGAGGATGCTGTGGAGATGCTCAATACCAGAGAAGATCAAATCCTTTATGTGGTTAGTCTCTTATGATTGACTGCATACGGCGAAGCTAAGAACCAAGAGAGGCCTTATGGATTCGGCAAGTTGCCCCTTCGGTTGTAACCAAGAGGAGGACATCATGCACATGCTTAGAGATTGTGGGAATGCTGGGAGTGATGGATTGCTTTAATTCACCCGACCTTGTGGGATAAATTCACATCCTTACAAGGGAGAGAGTGGATAAATTGGAACCTAAAACATGGATTTGGTAGAGATTTTACGAGAAAAGTCCAATGGGCTTCCTTGTTTGGTTATGTCTGTTGGGATATATGGGTAATTAGATGCAGGAAAGTCTTTGGTGAGGATCTTGAGTTTTATTCACAGGATGCACATGCCAACTTCTTTCACGCTAGTTGGGATCAGGATCTTCTTTCCCAATGTCAATTTTACTCTCACCAGTCATCTGAAGAACAGAGTGCAAGAGATAGGCAAGCAGGCTTCTTACACTTGGAGGTAGATGGATCAGCTATGGACTCAGGTCAATGCAGCTGCGGGGGAGTTTTACATGATACGGAGGGAACTTGGCTTGGTGGTTTCACCTGTAAGCTGTTAACAGTTCCTCCTGCAATCACAGAGATTTTAGCAAGTATTCAAGGGCTTCAGATTTGTTGGAGCAGAGGCTACATAAACATTTTGATTCGCACTGATCGTATTGAGGCTATCAATTTGTTAACAAGAGTTGGAGAGCAATACCACCCTTTCAATGTTATTATTGTAGAAGATAGGTTATGGTTATCTAGGAATTGGCATGTTTTGTTGAATTATATTCTCAGGGAAAAGAATGGGGATGCTGATCATCTTGCTAGGTTAGGGCATACTAATGTGGGGTTTTTTGTTTTCTTTGATCAACCACCACCTTCGTTAGAGGAGGCGGTCGTTGATGATTGATATGGGGTTACCCCTTGACTCCTATTTTGTTTTGTATTAAGTTTTAGTTGAGACTTAATGAATTCTAGATTTCATTCAAAAAGGGGGGGGGGGCTAAGGGTCATTTTTGACTCGAAAGTTTTTGCGAATGAGCTGTGGGTACCCGAAAGATACTTTTTTGGCTCAATGTTACTTCAGGAGTATTAAAAAAGAAGCAATTTGCCATAACTTCAACTGTAGCCAAACGGATCTGTCACATTGTACCTTATGCCACGTATGATTCCTCATGGGTATAGTATGACTATAATGCTTTCTTCTTTGGTCAGTTTTGCATCAGAAGTTTTTGTAAAAGAACAATGTCGCTCCGGAAGTGTAAAAGGAGTAATATCTCCCAACTTTAATAGAAAAAAAAGCATTTAAAAGGTTGATAAAGACATAAAACCAAGTATATGAAAGAAGCCATGAAGCATATGATAAATAAACTCCAAAAAAGATGAGTTAGAAGCATATGGTAAACAACTCTCACTACTCTCCCTCTCACACACGCCAAATTCAATGGCACTAAGACTGAAAAATTTAGAAATAAATGAGAAAAGTGAAGGCCAAATTTAAAAAGAAAAAATCAAAATAAAAATTCCAGAGTGTGGTGCTCCACTTCATATCTTATGATCAACATCTTGGGATCGTCTTGTAATGCTCACTCTAGTACCAAAAAATAATTAAATCAGAATTGCATACAAAATTTTATTAGATAAATTAAATTGTAAAGGTTGGAGATTCACCAAGCTGTTAGTTGAAGTTGTAAGTGATCTTATATTCATAAAGAGGAGAAGCAGTTATTGGAAAAGGCAAAAACCTTGGACGCTCTAAAAGGAATATATTCATACCAAGGGTAGGGTGAGCCGTTGATTGTTTCTTTCATGTACTTCGTTTGGCATCTTTATTGGTTTTTCATATGTTTTTATTTGGGTGCTATTGCTTTTTTTTAAACAATTCCGAGGCGACATTGAGGAAAACACTTGTGGATACCTAATGTTGCAAAACTGTTCAAAGAAGAAAGCATGGCTCATGCCCACGAGGAATAATCATATCTGGTATAAGGTCAGACGTGACAGAGGTCTATTTGGCCAGCGCTAGAGTAAGGCGACATTTCTCCTTTTTTTAACACTTTCGAGGTGGTATTAAGCCAAAAAAATTTCGGGTACTCATAGCCAACTTGAGTCTTTGGTGAGGATCTTGAGTTTTATTCACAGGATGCACATGCCAACTTCTTTCACGCTAGTTTGGATCAGGATCTTCTTTCCCAATGTCAATTTTACTCTCACCAGTCATCTGAAGAACAGAGTGCAAGAGATAGGCAAGCAGGCTTCTTACACTTGGAGGTAGATGGATCAGCTATGGACTCAGGTCAATGCAGCTGCGGGGGAGTTTTACATGATACGGAGGGAACTTGGCTTGGTGGTTTCACCTGTAAGCTGTTAACAGTTCCTCCTGCAATCACAGAGATTTTAGCAAGTATTCAAGGGCTTCAGATTTGTTGGAGCAGAGGCTACATAAACATTTTGATTCGCACTGATCGTATTGAGGCTATCAATTTGTTAACAAGAGGTGGAGAGCAATACCGCCCTTTCAGTGTTATTATTGCAGAAGCTAGGTTATGGTTATCTAGGAATTGTCATGTTTTGTTGAATTATATTCCCAGGGAAAAGAATGGGGATGCTGATCATCTTGCTAGGTTAAGGCATACTAATGCGGGATTTTTTGTTTTCTTTGATCAACCACCACCTTCGTTAGAGGAGGCGGTCGTTGATGATTGATATGGGGTTACCCCTTGACCCCTATTTTGTTTTGTATTAAGTTTTAGTTGAGACTTAATGAATTACATATTTCATTCAAAAAGGGGGGGGGCTAAGGGTCATTTTTGACTCGAAAGTTTTTGCGAATGAGCTGTGGGTACCCGAAAGATACTTTTTTGGCTCAATGTTACTTCAGGAGTATTAAAAAAGAAGCAATTCGCCATAACTTCAACTGTAGCCAAACGGATCTGTCACATTGTACCTTATGCCACGTATGATTCCTCATGGGTATAGTATGACTATAATGCTTTCTTCTTTGGTCAGTTTTGCATCAGAAGTTTTTGTAAAAGAACAATGTCGCTGCGGAAGTGTAAAAGAAGGAGTAATATCTCCCAACTTTAATAGAAAAAAAAGCATTTAAAAGGTTGATAAAGACATAAAACCAAGTATATGAAAGAAGCCATGAAGCATATGATAAATAAACTCCAAAAAAGATGAGTTAGAAGCATATGGTAAACAACTCTCACTACTCTCCCTCTCACACACGCCAAATTCAATGGCACTAAGACTGAAAAATTTAGAAATAAATGAGAAAAGTGAAGGCCAAATTTAAAAAGAAAAAATCAAAATAAAAATTCCAGAGTGTGGTGCTCCACTTCATATCTTATGATCAACATCTTGGGATCGTCTTGTAATGCTCACTCTAGTACCAAAAAATAATTAAATCAGAATTGCATACAAAATTTTATTAGATAAATTAAATTGTAAAGGTTGGAGATTCACCAAGCTGTTAGTTGAAGTTGTAAGTGATCTTATATTCATAAAGAGGAGAAGCAGTTATTGGAAAAGGCAAAAACCTTGGACGCTCTAAAAGGAATATATTCATACCAAGGGTAGGGTGAGCCGTTGATTGTTTCTTTCATGTACTTCGTTTGGCATCTTTATTGGTTTTTCATATGTTTTTATTTGGGTGCTATTGCTTTTTTTTTAAACAATTCCGAGGCGACATTGAGGAAAACACTTGTGGATACCTAATGTTGCAAAAATGTTCAAAGAAGAAAGCATGGCTCATGCCCACGAGGAATAATCATATCTGGTATAAGGTCAGACGTGACAGAGGTCTATTTGGCCAGCACTAGAGTAAGGCGACATTTCTCCTTTTTTTAACACTTTCGAGGTGGTATTAAGCCAAAAAAATTTCGGGTACTCATAGCTCCTTTGTGAAAATTGCTGGGGAAAAAATCACATTACCCTTAACCCCCAAAATTTAAAATGGGTTTGGTGCCAATTACTCCACTCCACATATGATTGAACTTTAGGGTGCTAGTTGCTCCTCCCCGGATACTTTTAGGCTATGTTTGGATGAAAAAAAAAAGAGAGGAAAATGGGGGATGCAATACTAGGAAGGAAAAATTTCATAAATGGCAAACAAAAAATTATTATTTTTGGAAGTTTCCCCTTCTAGTATTTTTTCTCTCCTAATTTTTTTCCCATCTAAATATAAGGTTAGGTACAAATATCCTTTAATACAAAGATTTTTGCATATAGGTATGCCACATGTCAATCAAACCAGATATACTAGCTCCGTTCCTTTATATAAGAGTTTGATAACTAATTTGCAAATATTATAGTTAGGATGGTTATTTCTAACAAATATGTATTAGTTTTCTTCAAATACTCTCTTTTAATCATGTGCATTAAAACTACTCTTGACAAAAACTCCCTTCACATGTGCACTCAATAGTAATACTTTGGAAAAAAATTCTAAATTTAGGAGATAATAGATTGAGGTCTTATATTTAAAACAAAAGTGAACTCGATCCTTGTTTAACTTTTATATTTAGGACTCCTTTTGGAATTTAGAGTTAACAGCCAACGTCCATACCCATTAACATATTATCTCATTACAATGTGTATTTTAAAATATCAATTGTTCCTCCCAGCATACTTAAAGGACGAAAATGCGTATGCCTTTTAAACCTCACAAAAGTGAAGTGGGTTCTATGTATATACATATATAGCCTAATGTGAACGCAGTGTGATTCACAGTATGTAAACCTACTATTTATAAATTAGACGTACGATTAATTAATATAATTTACTCTTTTCCTGACCAAAAAAAAGAAAGAATATACTACCTCCGGTCCTAAATATAGGACAAAGTTTGTAGTGCAAATTGCACTACAAACTTTGTCCTATATTTAGGACCGGAGGGAGTAATAGATTGAGAGTTGGAGAAGACGGAGCCAATTAGGGTTAGTTAGGTGGGGGCATATTGGAGATGCCTCATTAATGGCTCAACCCAACAAACCGGCAAGAACCTCGTGGCTTCCACCGTTTTGGCGGTCTCAACTCTTTCCCTACAAACAAACCACGTCAAACTCTTTTTTTTCATATATATAAATATACTATCAATGGGTATCTGACGCCTTTTCTGATTCTATTATTATCAGGTATGCGAATAATCAACTACTCCAGTTTTGGGGTTTGTGACTGCCCCTCTTGACACAGTTTTCTGTTTTTGTGAAATATTGAAATGAGAATAAATTGCTTCCATTTCATTGATAGATGAGATGTATATATAGACAAGCTAGTACATGAGTGTCCCAATGGAGAGTATCATAACACCTATATCTCCATATATACTAATATTACTTTTAGGACTTGAGCTCGAGACTTAAAGAGATTTAGGAAGGCCTCACAAAGCTAGACCAACTATGAGCTGGTCAAACAAGGTCAAACTGTGATATGTATATATCTACATCTCTCTCTCTCTCTCTCTCACGCGTATATATACCAGCAAGTTGGTATTCTTCTGTATCATATAGGATGGGCGTATATTTATATCAGCCGTGCTAATAATATAGCTGTCACACCAAATATTTAATTGTATATATATATAGCTAGCTGCTGGCTGAAGATGATAGTGATTTTTTCTTAATGTTATAAATTGCCCTCTTTATTCATGTGTATGATTCTTTCCTTTTCCTCCTTCCCTTTTTCTTTTGACATATATAAAATATAATTTTTGTCTCATTTTCTATGTATCAATGTCTTATGTGTATGTATATATGTATTGCACAAGCTTTCTTTATCTTTTTGGTCAGTATTTTAATTGTTATATATCTTTTAAGTTATTTAGTAAAACCCTACAAGACATGAACTACCCTACTAACGAAGAAAAGAAAAACATTTATCAACAAGTCATAGATGCTTGAGTCATTATTACTCAAATCAAAATTCATCATCAACACCTTGTTATGGCCTTTGAGAGCTCCCACAATCCAACTTACCTAAATTCAAAAGGGGTAGAAAACAAAATTCATCAGCATCCAAAGAAAGAAGATATATTTACGACTGTTAAAAAAAAAAGTACTCGTTCAAAGAGAAATGATATGCACTATATATATTGTTGTATCTCAGAATAAATTTATCATGGATCCAAATTAATTAATCAGCATTTGTTTATATATCAAAATAAACCTTTTAATTTTATTTAGTATGAAAAAAAATCTTTCTGGTACATTTCCGAATCTCCAAACAAGTGCATGGTGAATATATATATATATATATATATATATATATATATATATGTGTATAGACAAGATAAAAACTAGCAGAGACAAAATTTTATATTCGAACTAGCTAGAGAGATTAAATTAATATTCTTGGAAGTTAGAAGACCCTATAATCTCCTACAATGTGAGGCAAGATTAGTCTTCGTCTTCACATGAAAATGGACAGAAGAAGACGCTTCGTGATGTTTCATCATAGTTTAAAAAAAACAGAGAGAGATTTTCTTCAAAAAAAAAAAACATGAAAATTCCATATAGATTACTAAGCTCACGATGATTATTATAAGCGTGAAGAGTTTGACTTGTTCACGTGTATATATTAATAATATAATACGTATATATGGATGAGCTTGAAGGAGTACAAGTTGGTGCGGGACCAATCATTCATCGTAAAGAATTTAATGGTGAGTTTGAACAATATATGGTGCTAGGGTTTTTAAACCGTCCAACCAATCTTTTTGTGGAAGCACATCGATGGCCTTTAGCCTCAATTTGTACTTCTTTAAAAGTAAACTAATAAAACATAAACATGTCCAAACAAATTAAACATATCATTCTTGGCTTTTCTTCCACACGTTTATCTGCTACTTGTCTAGATAAAGACAAAAAACAACGCAAGTTAAATGAACCTAACCCTAGTTCTTCATCAAGTTCTCATTTTTCAATCCTCTATTGTTGGAAACCATACAGTTGTTTCATCGGAACTTTATTTTATTTTTGCCTTAATTCAATGGTTGGAAGAGGTGTTTGATCTAGCAATGAACATATGTAACGTAATTTATTGCTCTTGGATTAAGCATTAATTTTGATGATCTTATTTTAAGTAATTTTTGCATTATATGAGATAAATATGTGAAAGTTTTATCTTTTAAAGCGTTAAGGTACTTATTTTTAAGTACTCTCAAACCCATTGTAGGTCTCTTTTCTAATCATTGGATGTTTTAGTCAATGTTTGGGAACCCGCTGGAGATGAGCTTTTCCAACTTTTGAAGTAAAAGTACTTTTAATTACCTAGTTTTGACCAAAATTAACCGGTTTTCAAACAGAAAATTGAACAGAAGAAGACAACATTGTTTTTCTAACAGAATATGATATTTCTTTTTGGTTCAGATACATCTTTTTCTAATTAGAATGACAGACACTAATAGCGTGAGGTTATAATTAGGATCAAATTCATATCATTCCACTTAAGGGGGAGTTTTCATGTCATCAGACTATAAGGCCGTTAACTAATGCGTTCAGATACATCTTAAGTCATGTTTAGCTTTATATGGATAGATATGATTATATTTGCCAATTAATTACTATATGCATGTATTACTTAAATGTCGATGTATGTTGCTTTCATCGATTTTGAATATCACGGCATTATGAGAAAGCATATCCTCATTTTTTAAATAGATGATTTATCTCGTAAATAATTATTTTTCTTATAAAGATTCCAATCGAATCAAAAGTTGGGCCTGGAATGAATGCTTGATTTGATTTGGTTACATTTGAGGGGGAAAAAAATGAGCGGCCGTTGAATTTTAGCTCTAAAATTCAATATCTATTTATTTTTAATTCTCAAGTTACTTTTCCAAATTAAAAAGAGGCCGTCTTGAGTACAATGTCAAAAAGGGAAAAAGAAGAAGAAGAAAAAGATCGACCTCATATCAAAAAACTAGTTTATTAGGAGTGAAAGCCCCTTACAAATATAAATTAAAGTATACTTCATTTGTGTGATTTCCCAATGTGAAACTCATAACAATTCATCTTCATGATTATGACATTTCACTCAGCGTCTTGCCAATAAGAACCTTCTTTGTGACTATGGTTTTCACCTAGCCTCTTGCTAATCAAAACCATCTATGGGCAGCCCTCTTCATGACCATGGAATTTTATCACTCGGCCTCTTTGCCGATCAAAACCCTTCATGAGTAGCTCTCTTAATTTGTGACATCGGCATCTGATTAATCAAATCACTAATATCATGAATACAAGTTTAAAGAGAGAACTCATCCCAAAAAAAGTGAAAAACTAAGCCTATTAAGAGGATAGGATGTTTCATGAGACTTATACTAGAGACTTAACAAATTAATTAATTCATGAACCTAGCTAGATATACATGATGTTTCAGGAAGGACCTCAAGTAGCTATAAAAGCCACCTGTCGACAAATTTTTGATCTTGCAAGGTTTGAATGTATATTAATCCAGTCTTATAATTAATGTTCATGTTTAATTTGAATCGATCCTCCTATCTACTTTAGCTAGCTTTATCTAAGTTCAATTAATATATATGTTTCCTTGAGGAGTTTTCCACACATATCAATACTCAACAGATGATGATGTTTTGTTTCTTTTTAGCAAATCTTGAACTTTGACAGTCTTTAATTACAACTCTTAATGTGAGGATTCTTTCTATTGTTTATAGTATGGTCAAAATCTACTCTTGAGAAAAAAGTACAAGCGAGATATTATTTGTCCACTAATAGACTTGTGCCGACAATAATGAAGAAATTAGAGCCAGGATTTTACATATACAATTTAAAGAGGTTCATTTTGAGTTTTATTTTGGTAATATGTACTAATCGATTTCTGAAGGTTTCATTAAATTATGACTAGTTTAGACCAAGCTGAATTTGAGGTTGAGATTTAAAATAATACCAGGATCTTAAAGAATAACAAACTAAAGTTTCTTACAAAGCAAAAAATTCCAGTGAAGCCTGGCTGGCCTGGCCTTTGCGATTCAAATATCTATTACACGTAGTTGGTGAAACAAATTAAGAATGAGAATGAAAGGAAAAAGGCAAAGTACTTTTGTAATAATAGTATCTGTTTATTGAAAACTTACTGTTTTGATTGTTTAATATTCTATCTAGTCCTAAACGTAGGAGCTAGATAATGAATTTAAATATATTAACAAAATTAGTTTAGTTAGTTATTATGTTAGTTTTTCAAAAATACTCCCTTTAATTAATCATTGTCCCCATGGATAAAAACCACTTTAATTTAAAACACACATACATATTTATTTATTTATTAATCATTCCTTTCCCAATTTACCCCTATTTATGTTGTATCAACAATAACTAAGGAGGAGAGTGAAGGAGGAAATTAAGGAAAATGACTAGGGTGTTTTAGAAAATACATATCATATTAACTAACTTAAGTAATTTTCTTAGTTTAATCAGATTAGGTAAATATTTCTTATATTAAGGATCAGAGGGAGTAATGTTATCAACTTTTCAAGTAAACCTTTTGGCTATAAAATACCCCCTCCAATTCTAATTATAAAAGGTAGTATATGTATTTTCTTTGATATTAAATATAAGACTTCAATTCATTTTTGCCTCATAAATTTATAATTTTTCCCTAAACCATCTCTAATGATTGTACATATTAAGGGAGTTTTAATTAACAAAGTGGTATCCACTGCAAATTATTAGAATGGGTATTTTAGAGAAACTAATTTCTTAATTAATATTTGTAAATTAGTTATTTAACTTCTATATTAAGGAGAAGAGTGAAATGGCCATACTACTATATTTTTCAATTTAATATACTTTTCGGCATTATATAAGAAGATTTATATATATAAAATATTCTGTAATAACATGATGTCCAGTTCACATAGACATCTAAATATCTATCTTGTAATGAGAGAGAGAGGGTTTATATATGTTAGTTTATATTCAGGGTTTCTTTTATATATGTAACTGCATATATTTAGGGTTTTATTACTTTATAAGTTTGGAAGTATATATCTTCTGGCTTCTGCTAACAATGGAAACGCCTTACATGCGTTATATTCATTTAATTAGGTTTGTTTTCAACTAAGTTATTTTCATTCATTTACTCTTTTTTCAATTTACCACACATCCAGGGTTTTCATTTAGTACTATACTACAATATAATGCCTCACCTTTAAATGCTTATTCCTTCATACCCAGTGCATCAAAATAAATATGAATTCAAATAAGCATGTGCATGCATACAATAATTGCACAAATTTCTCGACATAGTATATACATGGATGAGATTAAAAGATACTCGCTCTAGTCCTTTTTATAAAAGTCTGACAAGAATTATCTGAACATTTAATAAGTTTTTTTTTTTTCATTTTGACTCTCATAAATTATATGAATTGCATTGATTAAAAGGTTGGTGATGCTTATATTTACTCTATTTCTCTCCCTTACCTTTCCCTCATAAATACTTGAAAAAAAAATGTTAATTTCAGACATACTTATTGTTTTTAACTAATTTTGACCATTTTCTTAAACGGCATAATTTGGTTTTGGGCTCTTATAAAAAGGAACGGGGGGAGTAAGAAAAATTGGAAACGCCTTTCTGTTATTATTTGGGTCTGATGATTAAGTTGGAACAAAAAGGAAGGACAATCACACACTCACACACACACGTATATATGTATCCACACACACAAATAATGTAAAAATAAAGTAGTGAAGCATATCATTTTCGAAAGAGTAAAGGATCGGTGGAGTTTGGTAGTGCAATAAAGTGAAGATTGATGGGTGATTCCTCTGGTTCGTTGTGTGTGTGTGTGTGTTACAACCACTTTGCCCCACACAAACTTTAATTTTGTGAAGAAGCCAAATGGATCCACATATCTTCTTCTCATCGTCAAACAAACATCAATATGTCAGAAGGATCTCTGATCATAAGAAACTTTCAGATGGATGCTCTCATCAGAGACCTGTCAGATATGCTATGTCCAAAGACTCGTGCATTGATTCCTTTCAGATTTTTATTATGTGTATCTATATAAACACACTCATTATTCCACAAGTTCACCCACAAAATTTAGTTACCTATTGTGTGGTGTACATGTGTGTGTATGTACGAGGTATCATGAAGGGAATTCATTATTTACCAATGGTTATTGTTGAATATTTTAGAGTTTGCATTAATCTCATCCAAAGGCTTATCACTTAAACCAAAATATCTCAAACTATATATGTACTCTCTTTGGTCTTTAATATAAGACCAAATTGAGAAGTTGATCTTATTAGTTCTAAATATAAAACTTATTTCCTGTATTTGTTAATCTTTTCCTAACTTGTCCTATTGATACATTAATGAGATTGAGGGAATTAAGGAAAATGATTAGGGTATTTTAGAAAATATATATATATATATATATATATATTATATTAACCAACTTAACTAACTACTCAAGGGTGCTTGGTTTAGTGATGGATCAACTAGACTATAAAGTGGGTGAAATAAGTTTAAATCCCACCTTGTGCAAAAAGACCTTTGGGGAGAGGCGTCTTGATCGCAAAGCTTTAATCAGGATTAGTTAGTTGCTTGAATCCTTGTAATAGGATCTAGAAAATGCACCGAACACATCGGAAGCCCAAAGGGTTATAAAAAAATAACTTATGTAACTTTCTTAATATAATCAAATTAGATAAATATGTCTTACATTAAGGACTAGTGGGAGTACTTTGGAAATGCTCACAACACACTTATATAGATTTTTTTTATATGGGTAATTAATTCTAATCGCTTGATGCGCGACAATCATATATTGTTTTTTTTTCTTTCTTTCTTGCTATTTCTTTTCAATACTATAGTCGAGTTTGTATTGACCAGATTCAAAGTAGCCTTTGAATGGACGTACCACACATTTATATATAGGTGTGATTAATCATCTAATCACTCTATGTGGAGCTATCATACATTTAATAGAATCAAGTGAAAGGAATTTGATTACCTTAAGATACGTGGCTGGTTCGAGTCCATATAGATGGAAAATAAATCACATTAGAAAACTGGATCTGTTAATGCTGGAATTTAATAATTTGCGCACCAGAAACTTGATTAGCTTGATAAAAAATAAAATGGTAAATTAATCTATTTCCACACACTAGAAAGTAACACACACTCTTCTTTCTTCAAAATGAAAGAAGAAGAGTTCCATTTATAAGGCTCTCGTTTGATTGATTAACAGAGGAGAAAAAACGATTTCTTTTTTTTTTTCCAGACTTACACATTACTGGACTTGAAGAGTAATATTTGAATTTTTTGGTATGTATTTAATATTATAAACATAAACATAGCAGTAAGTTAAAAATTAATACAGCTTAAAAGAACTTTTTCGGTATCATTATGCATATCCTTGCCCTCTCTCTCTCTCTCACAGACACACATCTTTGTCTTTGATCGATGGCATAATTAACATTCTGAAACATTGCAACTGCAAGCATTTTAAGGAGACACAAATGCACAGAGACCTGTCAGACAGTAATATTTGTACTGCCAATTAAAGTGTGTTATTAGGACAAAATTAATGTGCAGAAACTTGTCACCTGCACAACACATGATCTTGATCAGATGAATTGGTCACATCGATCTGCCTCTTTTTGTTACTTACTGGACGATTCAAGAAGCTTATCAGTTACGTTCTGGTTTTGACAAATGGTCTCTCTCTCTCTATATATATATATATATCTTTATATATATGAATATATATGACTCGAATTCAACGCAGCTTATTAGTTAAATTCAGTCTAAAGTTATCGACAAGATCTCAATCTTTCATTTTGATCAGTATCACTTATTATTGCTTCACGTCTTCCATTGGACTTCAATTCAAAACAGATACTAGCTACGTCATTTCACCAAGATATGATCATACATATGACTATATAAATATATACATAATTAATGGATCAAAATAGATGATAGATCCAATTTTTCTGTGATAGCAAGATTCAAATGAAAATTAATTCATTAACTACACTGATCAAAGCATTGCTACCTCATATCATTACTGTCTACCCCATTATTATCAAACTCATGAGTTGAGAGACTCTCTAAGTTTACCGTTTTTTACATTTCTAGCTTATAAAATCGAGTCGAGTCACTAGTAAACTTGTGGCCGTTGTAAACTTGGTTAAACTCATGAATTTATATACCGAGTTTACCATTTTTATGTTTTCAACTTACAAAACCGTGTTAACTTCTTTGATTTGATCATACTCAACAGCTTTATATAGAAATTTCTTTGTTAAATATGATAAATTATGAATGTTGAAAGATTTAATTTCAATTATTGGAATTTAAAATATATTGAAATCAAATTTTTATCATTTTTTTATTTTAATTATTTAATTATATACTATTAATACCTATTTAATGATAAAAATAAACTCTTACGATACGAGTTTATGTCACTATCACGAGTTTGCTTAAACTCATGTGTTTGACAACCTTGGTCTACCCTTTTAATCCAAAACATAAAGCATACAGGGTATTGTTGTTGAGTTGATGCTAGTGGAAGAGACTTTGACCATTTAAATATGGGGTCTTAAGTTCGAGTTCCTGTGCCCTGTGGATGTAAAACACGCTTTTGCAAGAACGATTTTCAATTATGTGTGATAATACTCAAAATTTGACCCAATCAGATAGATATATAAACAAAAGCATACAGAGACTAATTTGAGACAATTAAGGAAGCAAAAAAAATTAATTATAGTATATATTACATGATCTGATCTCTCTAATATTTTTATGTGTATTATTAAATTATATATTAGTTTATAAGTTAGACAAATTTATTTATAAAAAATAATAAATATAAATACTTTAAACTAATTTATTGAACTTCCTTAATCATCTTAAATTAATCAAACTGCGGGACCGACACAGTAGTATAGTAATTCAAGGCTTGAAGTGAGAGCGTAGTGAGTGAGTGTACTGTGTAGTCGAGAGAAGAGGAGGCCTTGGTGGGGCCCACAAGCAAAGTGTTGGATAAAAATAATTAATGAAAAAAGGAGAGACTGGTCAAGGGTTTGACCAACTGATGCCCCCCGACCACATGTTGACTCTCTGCATTTATTCATTCATCTTTTTCTGTTTTTTATTAACATGACTTCCCAACAAACCTCTCATTGCGTTGTTTTGGTTCTCTCCACAATTATTTAACTTTAAATATAATATAATTAAGCTAATTATTATGATCTGCTTTATCTACAAATGTTACGTTATTATTCATTTATAACGTAATTTTGTGTCACCGCATACATGGTTGGTCAGAGGAGCCAGAGGTAAATTTTCATGGCTACGTTGATTCCTGTGGACTATATATGAATGACTAAAGTTTTCACAACAAGGGACAATTACACACACACACATGTATGTATGTATGTGTGTGTCAGAGGTAGGGTTTGTTTGGTTGGAGGATCGTGTGTGGGTGGTGGGACTTGCATTGCTAATAATAAAGAGGACCACAATTAAGAAGAGACGGGGCAGGCATCTCGTGATCCTCTTTACAAGCTTGACCATCAACATCATCTTCCTTCTTTGACTTATATATTGCTCACTTGTTTGTTTCTTCTATATATATATATATATATATATGCCATCTATAAAATTAGATAACAAGTGTTTTTTATAACCCTTTTTGACCACCTAGTTTTTGAGTACTTTTTTTGGATCATATTACTAGAAATCCAAACAATTGATTAATTTGGATTGAAGGCTTACGATCAGAATGTTTCTTTCCAATGATCTTTTTGGACAAGGTGCAGGATTCGAATTCAGTTTGACCACTTTATAGTTTAGCTGATCCAACACTAGACCAACTATCCTTGGGTTTTGATATCACAAGAGTGCGCGTGTGTGTGTTTTTTTTATTAAATTCAAGCTTAAAATAAGATAAAATATATTTTTCAAGTTTGCCTAAATGGCTCAAAAGTAGTGATCCCTATCTATATATTGAACGAGTTTGAGTTTATATTCTCTAATTTCACAAAATTCTTTATACGGGGTACATTTTGATGAGGGAAAAGAAAAGAAACTGCAATTATGTGATGTGGACTCCATACCAATATCGTGAGAATCGGACTGACTATTAAATTGGTTGAGGCATCGGTTCCTAATTTAATGGTCGGACTGTGTTTGAATTGTGGTTGGACTGATTATTAATAAATTAATAATTTTAAATATTATATTCTTAAAGTGAAACAAAAATAATTATCCATAATCATAAAATGTATAGTAAAAAATAGGAAAATTCATCATATCCCATAGCATTAATTGAAAATGTATATATTAGTTTTATAATCTATAATTTTAGAAAACACACAAAATTCTTGCCTATCTGTCCAATATATTCTTTATTTCTTAAGGCTCATTAGGTACAAATGTGCTTAATTATAGCTTAAAAACATGAATTAAATTTATGAAGGAAGAAAATTGTGACTGGTACACCGACCGGTTCAAATGAGATCTGGTTCTCATAACATTGCTCCATACACAACCATATTAAATAATGTTCATACAATGTTTGGTACGCGAAAAAGTTTTTTCTATAAAACAAATGGGAAAGATTTTCTAAGCATTTTTAACTTACCAAACATTGCATCATTTTCCTTTAGCTGTAGTTATGCTAATACTACATAGAAACAATTAATTAGGTTTCATTAAGAAGTAAAGGGGTCTAATTCTAAGACGCAAATCTCATGCTTCATTTTTTTTTTAAAACAAATATCTTTCTCTCTATAATTTCATGCATGATAATAGAGTCTAAATATTTTCATATCAACCATCTGATTCTGAGACGCAAATGACAAAACCGTGGTTTCAGAGGCCTTTTTACTCAAGCCGAGACAAAACTCAACTCACGTACTTATCTTGTAAATCGCAAAAGCTATTTTAAAAAACTAATCCAAATATACTACATTGGAGTAATAATTAATCAAAGTATCATATTTGTTGTGATGTAAACTGAGCTTACATGATGAGTTTGAAAGATAAAAAATTAAATAATAATAATAATAATAAGAAAAAAAATTAGTGTGGGGTGTGTGGGGAAGATAGAGTAAATGGTGATGTTGGGAATAATATATGTAGCGGTGGAGAAAGTCAGATGACCAGTTTTCATTATAAATGTTTGTACTCTTCTTTTGTATGTATGGCGGTGCTATATATATATATATATATATATATATATATATAGATATTAATGCCTTCTTTGTCTCTTTCTCTTTTCTCCCAACCATCATTTTCCTCCATACCCAACTTAGTGCTTGTTTGGATTAACGGTGAAAGCTATTTTTCTGACGTGATTTATGGAATACAAAATAAGTATATGAGAGGAGTTTTGTTTCAACCTGCGTGAACGTATTTTTTAAATGCCAACTCAAATAGGCCTTTAATTGGTGCGCACACTATCAAATCAAACTATTTTGTAAAGAAAAATATGTATACATTTTCACATTATGTTAACATATATTTTTAGGCTCAACGTTGTTCCCAGAATATTAATATTACTATATATTGTATCACTTCCTTCCTAAGTTTAATTTCATCCCCGGATTATAGAAATTGGTCAACATAATTAGATCTACTCTCTCTCCCTCTCTCTCCCTCTCTCTCACACACACACACCTATTCATTAGGGTCAGAGCATGTTGTTAAGTAGTCGACCACAGTTGATGCTAGAATAAATGAAAACGTTTCACATTGTGAGTTTAATTTTTTTGTTCTGAATTGTGAGCTCAATAATAATATGTATATAAGGGAAATAACTAATAAATTCATTATATATTTTAGGGTTTTGAGGTTAAGATGTGGTGTCAAGCTTACCTTTATGCATCTTCTTAACTCTTTTAGGCATAGTGGCCATCACATGTACTCCCTCCGGTCCTAATTATAAAATAAAGTTGATTTTTTGGAGAAATTAAGGAAACCAATTAAATTACTTTAGAGTGTTTATATTTTTAGTATCCTTACATTATATATTAGTTTAGTAGTCAAATTAATTAGTTTGGAGAAAAAAATAAAAATATAAAGGTTCTAAAGTAATTTAATTGGCTTTCTTAATTTCTCCAAAAAAGTCAACTTTATCTTATAATTAGGACCGGAGGGAGTATTATACAAATGAAATAACTCATTAATTTTTTAATTACCTTAAGAATCTGGGTTAAGATATGGTGTTAAACCCACTTATATGCATGTGCTTATTTCTTTTAAGCTAACTGGATTCTATCTCTTTTCTGGATGCTTCTTGTGCAAAATACAAGAATTAAGACTCAAAAAAAGTTTCCAAGAAATAAACAAAATTCGAATGAGTAATAAGAATTAATATCTTCTTTTGTTATGTATATAGATACATGTCTTTATTTGAAACCAAATGGACACCTAGGACACATATTGAATCAAGAAATATTGAATAACGGTGATACAAGTATAATATATATACATATATGATAATAAATTTCTTTGTCGTCACCATATATACTAAGCCAGCTTTTAATTTAATCCGATCTTTGAATTTTATAACTGAATATTACATAAACATTTGAATAGTCAAATCCAATATATTGAGAGATATAACTTATTTTTTTCCCATCAATTGAAATATGTATGATGCTTGCACAAAATTACTTTCAAGATAAAATCCTAGTTTTACTTAAGCATGCTTGATGAGAATACAAACATGACAGGAAACATAATTAATATATTGTATTTATTATATATTTTTTGGGGGTTATTGAGCATTGAATTATGGTCAACTATATGCAGGTTGAAGGTCAAGCGCGAGATGAATGGTAGTGAGAAACAAAAGTCATTTATTCACTTTAAGTGACCATCCCATTAGCCCATGGGTCGTTGGTCCATTTGTAACGGATTACAAGCCCAATTATTCAAGTTGGGCCTTATAGCCAAAATAAAGAGAAACGAGAACACGAGCTTTCTTGTAAATTGTACAGCTTGACCAAGGGGGGTTAGGTTTACTGGAAGAAGCTACTTCCTTACAATGTAGAGAACATAGGTGGGTGTTGAATTTTTTTTTTTGGGTTAAGTTCTTGTTTGTTGAATTTGTAAGATATGGAATATGGTATTTTTTTTATGGCAAAAAAAAAAAAAGAAGGAATATGGTATTTTTTTATAGTTTTTGGAACTTAAGGCCCATTTAGATTAGCTTTAAAAAAAGTATTTTGTGTTCTATCCTTGAGTTCGATCCTTGAGACCGTTGCGGCATTAGGGTATCCCATACCCGAGTAAAGCCTGAAATTTAGAGTTAATTCCCATGTGGTTAATGCTCTACCGCAATCAATGACCTAGGCATATCAAGGCTACCCAAAGGGCAATGTGTGACCGACGGGTGACTGGGTTGTATGTGACTGGGCAAACGCCCTGCCCTTGACTTCTGGGTGAGCCCAATCCCCTACCTAAAATTTTTATATAAAAAAACTGAAGAGTGCCCATCCAACTAATTATATCCAAGCATCAAGACCATCTTCATACAATCAAAGCTTTTAAAAAGAAAAACACAGAAAGATTTCCTTTCAATTGTTCTTTTTCTTCTTCTTTGGCTAAACAAAGCGGTCCTCCAACGTGAAAAAAAAGACTTACATAGGCTCAATCTTTGGATTTGGAAGCACTGCACCTGCATCAAGGGACTCATTGCTGTAAGGATGATGAGAACTTCCTTTACTAATATCCTCATAACTAGCTGACGTGGATGCTGATTCAGCATTAGGGTTAGCACCAGCCAACAGCAACAAGTTTTCAAGTTCTTTCACCACATTACTCATTGGAGGCCTGTTAGAACCTGACTCCTCCACACACTTCATTGCAAGACTCACATACTGCTCAAGACCAATCAGTGTTGACCCTAAATCCATGGTGGGGTCCAGGAATTCATAAAGACCACACAAAGCTTTCTTCTTATCAACTGCACTCTTGATCTCTTTTACTATATATTTCCCTCTTTCTATAGGTTTTCTCGCAGTTATCAGCTCCATCAATAGCACTCCGAAGCTGTAAACATCACTCTTCTCTGTTAATTGTTGAGACATGTAATACTCTGGATCCAAATAGCCCTGAAACAAGAACAAAAATCCTTTCTCATCAATAAAGTTGCACGTATATGTATATGATACAACTAAACTTTCCACAATAGATGTTACTACAGACATTAATAAATCCTTATGGGCAGGACAAAACTCAAGGCCATTGGTCACGCCTAAGCCTGGCTCTTCTCTCTTTTCGCTGATGCAGTTAAACCATAACTAGATTTGATAACATTCTTTCATAATTTGATTCAATCTCAGAAGGGAGACCATTATTTTGTGAGAGTAATGATTGGATTAGTACTTAAATCTATTCAACAGGGACACAGTAAAACACACACTGCCATTTCCATCCCATAATTAAATCAGATGTCATCTTCTCATAAGTAATTATGTAACTTTCTTTGGTCAACAGTGAGGATTTAATTTAAAAGATACAATACCCACCATTGTTCCTTTAACTTGAGTGGTTATATGGTCTTTTGCAGTATCAACTATAGACTTGGAGAGACCAAAATCAGCAACCTTTGCATTCAAGCGCTCATCCAGTAAAATATTGTTTGATTTGATGTCCCTGTGTATGATAGGAGGGTTGGCATGTTCATGAAGATAAGCCAGACCCCTGGCAGTACCGAGGGCAATTTTTAGCCTTCTGATCCAATCCAATTTAAATCCTGATCTCCCTGCAAGACCGTAGTTATATTATCAGATACAGGAAATTATATATGAATCTTAATCGTTTCAGTCAAAAAATCTTTTCTTGGTTTTAAAGATGCCACAACAAGGATGTTAACATGTAGGAAGACATTCGGTACTTCAACTTCACCCTAAAATTTTGTAGATCTTCTGAATATTCGATACTATCCACGATGCCAAGAAATTTGAGGATAGAATAGCACCAGAAGACTCCAAAATTCTAGTGATATTTGATTATATTGTTCCACGTTGTCATATTTTTGGGTAAGAATTATCTTAGGAAACTTCATTTCTCATGAGGTAGAAGTTAAAGCAAATAGTTCAACTCAGCTGTAAAAAGATGTCCAAATTCATCTGTTTAGTAGGAAACAAAATTAACAGAAGTACCTGAGAGAGTATCCTTCAGACTCCCATTTGGTACATACTCATAGACAAGCATTTGTTCTCCCTTGTCAAAGCAGAATCCTACAAGACTAACAACATTTTTATGGTGGACTCTAGATAGAAGTTCAATCTCTGCTTTAAATTCAAATGATCCTTGCATAGATTCTTTTAGAGCTCGTTTTATGGCTATCTGTTGTCCATTTGGAAGAGTTCCCTTATAAACCTGTAGATAAGTTTGGAAAACAATGAAAAAGAGAGAAAATAAGCTACTGAGAAAAACAGAAAAGAAGATGAGAAGAAAATCTTCTCGATCCAATGTTTAGCTAAATGTATAAATCACAAGAACATGTTTAAAATAACCCCCAAAAAAACTAATAATAAGACCTTCCCATAGCCACCAGTTCCAATCTCGTTAGCTTGAGAAAAATTTGCAGTGCACTTTCTAATTTCTTCAAATGAGAACTGCTTTGCTCCTTTCAACTGAGGGACACCACTCTCACTATCCCAGCGTCCTGCATTTCATGAAATCAAACATATTAGTTGACTCAATTTGAATTGACTACTGATTAGAACTAGAGGAGCCAAATATAATATTATCATACTGAAAGGATAGTTGTGGTCAATTGCTCTTTCTGCTCTCTTCTTTTGGAAGAAAGCATAAACACCAGCGAGGAGTAACAACACTAGCAGGATTGAACCACCAACTGTTGCTCCTATTATGACTCCAATGTTTGATGATTTACTATTCTTCACAGATCCTAAATTATGAAAAAACAAGAAAAAGGTAGAAAAAGTTATTTTAAATTGGAGCAATCACAATAATTAATATTATCACTGCTGCCTGAAAAACATATTTACCAAAGTGCTCATAGCTGTCCGCAAGAAAGTAAAATGGTCCAAACTCTTTAGGAGGCTTAAATGTCTGATTACTTAGCATAAAACCAATGCTAGAAGTCCCAGTTCGATTAAAATGATCTTGACTAGATGGGAAGACTTGTAAGCTCAATTCAAGATACTGACTTGAATCGTTGATTCGATGGCTCAGAGAAACTGAATCCACAGGAAGATAATGAAATTGAAAAGAATGCATAAGAGACTCCTCAAGGGTTGTATAGTGAGTGTTGTTTCCAAAGTCTGAGAAGGAAGGTGCTCTGAAAAATAAAGTTCCTGTATATGGATAAGAGCATTGGCAATTGGGGCTAGGAAGCTGTTTTGCACTACAGGCACCAGGCTCACAGTTATTCAATGGTGTTTTATATAGGCTATCACTGGGTTGGTAATCCGAGCAGTAATTCTCTGATGCCTTTCCATTTTCTTCACAAATTGGGTTACCTTTGAGTCTGCAATCAAAAAAATGCAGTTAAAACTAACTTTGCTAGCAGTTGGAGAAAGTTTTAATTATGGAAGTTCTTAATATCTAACTAAATATGGTCTCAAGAGTTTGCATAAAGTCAGAGACGAGTTGCATTGTTTATGGCTTCACCCCTTGTGAATAGTAAATCTTTCCACAACTTTTATAGATATATTGATGACACTGATGTTGATTATATGGGCTTTTCTTAGGTTTTGCTGAAACTACATAATGCTCTCTCTATTTCCAAAATTTACATTGAACTCTCCTTCAAACAAAACGTACATTACACATCTCTCTCTTGATTTTTGTTAACATTATAAAGACCTTACTTTTATTTTTAAAACCTACACAGATTTTTTATGAAAATAAAGAGTAAATTACACAAATTCCTTGGCAAAAAATTAAAACAAATTTCCCTTCTATTCTGAGAGGAGTGTTGAATATAAAAATAAAGTTTTGATTTATGTAAGTTCAAAAAAACTCAATGATGGTTTGTGTGATTACTCTATTTTCTTTTGGGATAAAAATATGCTTCTTTATTTCAAAAGAGATTTGCATAGGCTTTACAAATAGAATGGAGGTTAGTAGAATTTCGGTAAAATTCAATAGAGGTTTGTATTAATCTTAAAAATAAAAATGTTTGATTTATTTTAATAAAACTCAATGTATATTATTGTAAATTAATATTTTACTGGAAGAAAGGAAAAAAATTTTCACCAAAATAAGAAGATAGGAAAGAATTATCCAGATAAGGCTTACATTATCCTGACTTTGGAGACTCCACCATTTTGGTCAAGCTGCTCAATGTTATTTTTCTGCAAGTCAATGAGCTGCAGCTGGCTGCTGTAGGTGGTGCCAATGTCCAAGGCTCCATTTAGTTCATTATGTTTCAAAACCCTATGATCACATCACAGAATTTTCAGCATGAGATGTCGTCATCCATTTTATTGGAACTATCACTGGTAAAGACAACCTAGTACTCACACGGTCTGTAAATTGGGAAGGTTAAAGAAAGAAGAAGAGATCTGTCCTTGAAGTTGTGTGCTCTCCATCTTTCTGCAATGCAAGCATAAAGCTATTGCATAAGTACATTCAAGGGTTGAAAACACACAAAGATAGGGTACTCAGGGTCAAGGGTCAAAGAAGTTTGAAAAGAGAGACATACAACGTTGTTAGGGACTCCATAGTTGATAACCACAATGGAAAATCCCATGAATTGAAGCTATTATTGCTGATATCCCTACAAATGGACTTACCAAAGTCAGACGTTGTCACAAAGCAACATTGACATAGAATGACAGGGAAATAATATTAGTATTAATTATTAAACATAAATGCTTTACTGAATACATGTATCTGAGGACGCTCATTCCAGCAAGGTTTGGCAGGGATCCTGAAAGCTTATTGTTGGACAAGTACCTGACAAATGTAAATGTAAAACCTCTATTAACAAGGTTCAATTTTCAAGAAACAATACACTTTGGAAAAAGAATGAAAATGTATTTGGCTTGCTCGTTATCTCTGCTTACATCACTTGAACATTCACAAGGTTGGTGATGTTTGAAGGCACCGGCCCGCTTAGATCATTATTGTCGAGACGCCTGCATCCAAGACAGCAGATTAAAGCAAAGGGCAATCACAAAATTACCTCGGTTTATGATTTTTTTTTTTCAAGGATATGATATAGACACTCACACCACCTCCAGACTCTGAACAAGTCCAAGTGTAGATGGGATGCTTCCACTGAGTTGATTACTTTCAAAAAGCCTGCCCATGAAAGATATCCAGGCAAAATCACACATCATCTGACTTGGAAGGGCAAGAAAATGAAGAAATCCTTAAAAGTTTAATTAATTTTACCATTTTGAAGTGTTTAGTTTAATGTCACCTTCATCTAGGTATCTAAGATACTTGTGTTTGATATATTGGTATGCAAAATGCTTGGACGCAAACAATGTCTCCATTTTGCTGGCAGCTCAACCAGAAAAATTCTCAGGCTCACATTGATGACTCTATAACTTGTCAACTCTTGAAAGATTTATTGTGTAAATTCTCCAATAATTTAGTGGTCATCTCAAACATTCATGAGAATTATAAATATTATGGTATCTGACTGATGCCATGGTATCCAAGATAGCATGGAAAATAAGATAGCAGAGTAAGAAGTATCTCCTGTGATTTTTTAGTCTTTTCACTCTCCCTATTTGCATGTATTCATTCTCCACTACTTTCTCTTTGTCCTTCAATGGAAAGCTACCACAGTTTCCTAACATATTGTCACCACTTCCATGACAAAAGAAAGAAGTAATGTTAAATAAGAAAATTACAGTGACTCATGAATGTATATTGAACAAGTTCGTGCCAATTTTCAATGTTTTAACATTCTCAATATATGTGTAGGAACATTATATTTACATATATGCTGCTTTCTCTAATACAAATGAGTAGGTAAAAATCACTAAGACAGTTCTTAGAACTTACACATGAATCAAAGCCATTTTCGAGCTAAAAAGTTTAGGTGGAATGGGACCTGAGAGCTTATTGTTGCCACAATGACTGTAAATAATGAAAAACTGAAATATGTTAGATGGATACTGAGTGGAAATCTAAGCCAACTATTGCAGAATCAGTTGACGTACAAATGCTTTGCATGATAGAGCATATCAAGACCAGGCTTACTGCCGCTAGATACTGGGATGGGTCCTTCAAGCTGATTATCTGCTAAATCTAACCAATGAAGTTTAGATAGATTACCAATAGAAGCTGGAATTCGTCCAACAAACTTATTGGAATTCAAAGATCTGCAATTGAAAGGAACTGATTTAGGCTACAATCATATACATCAATACCGAATCTTGAATGTAGAAAAATTAAGAGATGGAGAAAAGTAAATTAAGCTCCCATGAGTCTTGTTGAAATTACATGGGTTCTCCCTTTATTTTTGAAACCTACATAAATTTCTCCTAAAAACAAAAATAAATCACACAGAGCTCCCTTAAGTTTTGCTGAAATTACACAATTTTTCCTTTTACTTTCAAGAATGTTTTGTGTAACTCACGCTATGTTTCAGGGGAGGTGTTGCCATACAATTGTAAAGGAGGGACACACACACAAAGCAGAGCAACATAAGTTTTAAAAATAAAAGGGATGTTTATGTAATCTTAGTAAAATTGGATAAAGATTTCTTTTGTTATAAACATAGATGGGAGGTCTTTGTAATCCAAAACTTGAGATGAAATTTAATTAAAAAGCATAAGCCAAATAAACTATTATTAGAAAGTCCTTTCTTTCTTTTTTTACCATCCATTAGAAAGTCCCATCTAGAATATATATACCAAAAACATACAACATGTCACCCTAGATCACTTGAATTTCAATTAGCTTGAATAGAGTTTTTCCATCGACCTTTACAAAATAACAGAGTTAAAATTGCTTACAGGAAGAGGAGCTCCTGCAGATTCCCTATTTGTTCTGGGATAGGACCATTGAAACTACAACCAACAAGAATTCTGGAAGATAAAGGAGAAAACAACTATTTTGTTAGAAGCATTGGTTAAACTAAAGCAGATTTAAATTATTAAATTTAACAGTCAATAATGTCTTACAAGGTTGACAGATTCTTCAAATTTCCAATGGTTTGAGGAAGAGATCCTGTCAAGCCCTTGTTGGACGACAAATCCCTATTAAAAAAGAATAATCAAGAACAAAGAGACCAATTATTGTAATGTGGTTTCCCAGTAAGGCTAAGATAATGAAGGGCTGAAAGTATGGTAGTGGTGTGCTCTTCTTACTAGCATGAGGTGCAATTGGTTAGTGTAAAATGCAAAAATATCCAGACAGCAGTTTCTGCTTGTTAATCTTCTTTGTCAAAGGATTGTTCTCCTGGCTTCTTGTGATTTTTGTGCTCAGTTGTTCAAGTTCATGGAAATAGCGTTTCTTTGAGTGATATGCAAAGGGATTAGAGAGCTTTTTTGAGCGTAATATTTCCAATTTACCTTCTTTTTTATTTGAGTTTTCTTCTGGTTTTAGGAAGATACCTCTTCCTACATTGTATTCTTCTTCTCTTTTTTTAAAGATTTGCTACATGGGGTAGACTAGTTGATCAAAAGAACTCTAACCATTGATAGACAGAAGATAGATAATAAACAAAAGCTAAGTGTTTCACAAACTCTAGCTGTGGAATAAATATCAGAAGATAATACTAAGGGTAAAAAAGTTACAAGGTCGCTAATTCAGATAGTGATCCAATATCTCCAGAAAGTTCGCCTGCCAAACCTGTGCTTGATAACGATCTGAAATATTTAGCAAGCATGTTAATACCTTAAAAAGCGAAATCCAGGAGAAGGTAGCAAGCAAGCAAGGATAGCACTTAGAAAGAGACACTACATGGAAATAACGTGTGAATTGGTGCACTTAATTCCATCCCAATCATTACAAGGATCAGATCCCACCCAGTTGGGAGGTGTGTTCTGCCAGGTATCCATAAGAGACCTCAGAGCGGTCACTGCAACATGTCCCAACAATAACATTTCAGTCAGCAAAAACTCCATTGAAGATGTGCAGAAAGAAAAACTCAAAACTGATGTATAATAATTTGAGAGCTTGAGGACACAAAATTTATTGTCTTCTAAATTTTTTCTGCCAACAAAAGCAGGTTCAGTGCTTCTGGTACTGAACTTCCTACAGATTGAGTTCTCATTATATGGATTCTAAACACCCAATGAATGAACATTATATTGAAAACAGCTTTCAGTCTCAAAAAAAATATATCAAAGAGATAGAATATAGCCTTAAGGTTGAACTCACAATCCTCAGTTGCAGTTTCTGCTGCTGCTACCAGCAAATAATTGCAGACAAGCAGGAGGAATACGAGTGTTCTTCCAGCCATCATCAACTATAACCAGCACTCAAAAGCTCACCGCCCTGATAATTTTTCTTGAGTGAATAAGAGATTAAGAGAGAACCCTTTTGTTATCAGCCTTTTACTTGTAAGTTTTAACTCACTCACCACCACATACACCAATTAATGAAAAGTCAATAAAGAGCAAAAAGAAAATACTCGCTCCGATTCACATTACAAGGCATTTTAACTAATTCATGAGAAATAAAAAATAATAATTAAATTATTTAATATATTCTAAAATATAAATTTTTTCCATTTTTACTAAGAAATGTACTTAAAAAATGATAAAAAAAAATTTTCCCAATTTATTTTCTCCCACATCATGCGCTTTTTCAACAAAAGCTGAACAATATATTAAAAATATCTTGATCCAAGTGGTCATCATGAATAGAAATGCCTCCCTAGTGTCTGTCACATTTAATTTAGTTGCACGAGTAGAAAGGCCAAGTGTCCAACTGCTCTAGGCTCCATTGACCACGGTAAAAATCCAAGATAGAGTACATTTTAGCCATAAAAAGACTTGTAAACTAAGATAAAGCATGTTTGTTTGAGCTTAAATTTGCTTATAAGTTGTTTTTTACGTAAATCGAGACACAACTCCTCTCACATACTTACTTCGTATACCGTAAATCACTATTAAAAAGCAACTTATAAGCTATCGAATCGCTCAAACAAACATACCTATAATTACTTTCAGATACCAAAACAAGTAGGTCACATTTTCTAGTGGGACCCACCGATGTGCTCAAATACTACACTCTTTTTTCCCTTCTTGAACCAAAAGTTCTAAAAAAAAAATTATTAATTCCAGGTTCAGTTAAACAAGACACCAAAAGACTGGCCAACAAAATCCAACATTCCACAAACCAATCACTAGCAGACAGGGTAGTGAGGTGAACAATGTTGTCTTTATAGAGAAGACCATGGAATTTCCAACTAAAAAGGATACAAAAAAAGAAAAAAAGAAAAATCACGAGTCAACCAAGTCAATACATCGTGGGTGGAAGAAATGATACCAAGATTTTTTGAGAAACTACTCCATTGGGTATTGACCCGTCCTTCTCACTTCTCTGAGCAGACAATTCTGGCATTGAATGAAGAGATAAGGCCGTAGTGAATGCTCCATACCTAGTGGAGCAAATTGGCTCTGTAAAAGCTTTTAATTCTCAACAATAACCCAACTATCGTGCTCCATTGCTATTACTCCCTTCGTACTTTTTATGAACAATTTTTATTTTCATTACGAAAATCAAATGGGGTTAAGATTTGTTAAAAATAATAAATATATTAAAAATATCATATTTCTTTTAAATAAGCTCTTATTTATAAAAAGAATATAGGAGAGAGAATAAGTAATAGATATGAAAGAATATGAGTATAAAATATGAAAAAGAATATGTAATAAATAAGTAAATAAAAAAGAATTAATGATGAGTAGAGGATAATTAATAGGGTTAAGGGGCAAAAATACATTTAAACTTCTCAAAAGTGAACTCACCACCATAAATATTTTATTGGTGTAAAGGTAACCATGAATTTTTAAAAATGGTGCAAAAATAACTATGGACTTGAAAAAAAGGGGTAAGAGTGACACCACCGTTAACGACCGTTTATTCAAAAGTTTTTAAGGGACAAAAATACCTATAAACTTTTCTTAAAAATGCACCCATAACCATAAACTTTTTTTTAGGTGTAAAAGTAACCATAAACTTTTAAAAATGGAGCAAAAGTGGCGGTTTTCTTAGTTGAAAATTGGTTTTTCAATTTTTAGTTTGGAAAAATTATAATGGACAAGTCAAGATGCTCTTTTACTGGACTAAAAAACAATCAAAAGGTGACATTTGAACCCAGTAAGAGAACCGTCACTTTTACCCCATTTTTAAAAATTTATAGTTAATTTTTCACCAAAAAAAGTTTATGATGGTGAGTGCACTTTTAAGAATAATTTTACCCCTTAACCCTAATTAATATAAAATTATGTATTTAATAGGGATAAAAAAAAATAATCAAATTTTAAAACACAAGAAAAAATTACGCATGGAAGAAACCAACCCATAACCCCACTTGAGAGAAAATTGTCTATAAAAACTGACAGCAGTTGACCGAGTAAGAAACCTAACCTTGTGCCGATGTACTTCGATCTCCATCACCCTCACCATCGCTGTCAGTCATCGTCTGCCTCTTATCCATACGCGCTAGCTGCAAGGTTTCAAATCGCTATACCTGACTTTTTCAAATTCGTAAAGGTCGTTAGTGTGACCGAGTAATTTCTGTAATATTGCTTATTTCTTATGTTAGTATGACATGAAATTTATTTATATGAGAGTTAAAATCTAGGAAAGATTCGATTTAATTATAACGTGATCTTATAAAACCCATAATATTCTATTAACATTTAAAAAAGATATAAAAATAACATGTATCAAAATAAAATTTTAAAATGTTGATATTTTTATCATTTTATCCCTTAATTTTACTGACCGGCCTGAATCCTCTGGCACGGGAAGCATTTTTTTGGATGTTTTCTTTGGGGGGGGACAATCTCCTTTTTTTAAAAAAAAAAATTGGTTGAAGTGGGCAAGGGGTGTGATCGAATTAAACTCACCCCAACCCTTTGCTAAGGGGCTTGGTCACTATAGGCCATCAAACTCCTTTGATATATATATACATATATATATATATATATGCGCACGCGTATGAGGGCATGTATGTACTTTAACAAAATTAGTAATTGTATTGACTGAACGAGTAATATAAATTAATCATAGTATTGACTAAATAAATAATGAGATTGACTAAACGAGTAATGTAATTAATTAAATCAATAATATAAGTTACTAATGGTAATGACTAAACGAGTAATAAGATTGACTAAACGAGTAATGAGATTGACTAATGTTAATGTCATTACTCGTTTAGTCAATACCATTAGTAATATAATATATGTATTATAATGATTTTAATTTAATAATATTAGGAATCTAGGGTTGGGAAAAAATTGAATAATCAGTATGTTTTTTAGGGCAACAGCTCTGCTGAGTAAGTTAAGCACTTTGCACTCAGATTTGAATCTACTTCAGCGAAGGTGGTACTAAAATAGTGAAATGTGGGTAATATTAATTGCAAAGCTTTACCAGTCAACAAGTTTTTTTTTCCAAAATGTCACTCTAGCATCCATGTCATCGTACACGTCATCACTTTCAAGGTTAAAAAGTCAAACTAACGGTCAAAAGGTATTTTTGCACCTATTTTGTAACCACATACATAGTCACTGTTGCACTTAAAAAAAGCATTTGGTGTTGGGTGCATTTTGAGGACAATCACATATGTATTTTTACACCTTAACCCTAAAATCGTTATGCCTTCGTGTATATATAGATGTATGTATATATTAAAGGAGCTTGATAGCCCAATGGCTACCAAACCCTTTTTATAAAGGGGTGGGGTGGGTCCGATCCCACTCCTTACTCTCTTCAACCCCTTTTTTTCAAGAAAAAATCCCCCCTCAACAAAAAGCCCTTGGTGTCGGAGCTTAGGCCGTAAGAGGGTCCCAACCATCCTAGTTGGTTGGTGGCCAAGTAGCCATGGTGTTCCGGTAAGTGATATATTTTCTTTTCTTTTCTTTTTATTTGAAATTGAGAATGGTAAGATTCCTTCTCTTGATGTCTGGGTTATTACGTTGAGTGCTGATGATGGCTTAAAAGCGTTTAACACATTAATGGTTTGGTAAATCTGGATTTTTGGGAGGCTTTTTGTGCTTAACCTCATGTCAGTGGATATTATAAGCCAATCAATCTTAAACGAGTTTTCACTGACCTACCCATATTGGATCCGGCTACGGCCCTCTTCCTTCCCATTCACTTACGGTCATCTTCTCAATCTGGGCCGTTGGATTAAGATCTCAACGGTCTAGTCTAGATTTAATATATTATAAAAATATTATAATAATAATAATAATATTTTTATATTAAAAAAAAATCTAGACCGTTGAGATCTTAATCCAACGGTTTAGATTGAGAAGAGGACCATGAGTGGATGGGAAGGAAGAGGACCGTAGCCGGGTCCACCCATATTGGCGTGCAAGGTTTTTATGTGGGGAAGAGTTGGAATGGCTGATCATAGCGCTACAAACAAGGCTCTTGGGTCTTTTGCTAATATTTGTTATGATTGGTTTGAGGTATCCCTATGTGGGAAGGATTATCTATCTTGTTGTTCGAACTTCTATTGCATGGCTAACTAGTAATCAATTAAGAATCATCAACTTATGCTTGTTTAGTATGATTGTATACACTATTTATCATTGGCTAGATATATGTTTGTTTCGTGTGTTTATTAACACTGTTCATTTTTGGGCTAGCATGTACCAGTTCATTTCACATTTAGGTTGGAGTTGTGATTCTCTCTTTTATTATCATGATAATTATTATGCTAATTGTGCATTATATGCTATTATAATCTCCTTGAGAATATTCTTGTCTCAAGAAATTTTGCTTAAGAATCATTCTTGCATATGTGTTTCCATATAAGCAGATTTGGTAGCGGGATGGATTGTCAAAGTTTCATTAGAAGTGTCTTGTTCTTTGGATTGGGTATAACAACCTTCGTCACAGCTGCTGGCCTTTTTGACGAATGAAGTTCAAGAACTTTCCTTTGATATGGTCTTATGTAACACCCCAATTTTATATTCATAAAAAATATTGTAATTATTTGAGGAATTCAATAAAATGGTGAATATTCATGAAATTTGGATCTTATGAATTTTAAAATAATCATATTCATGAGGAAATGGGCAAATTAATTCAGGAAAGGAATTAAATTACAAAGATAATAACAAAATCATAATTTTACCAATTTAGCCCAAGATTAATTATTTTCTAATTAATTGAAGTTAGTTTCAATTAATCAAGGAAAATAAAGGAAAATGTATAAATTGAATATTCTTGGAGGAATAAATCAAGAATTGTGAAATTAGAAGGAATTACGTATAATTTATTTAATTGAATTATGGAATTATTGAAATACATATTTATTTCCCTTTTCCCTGTTAATTTTTACCAACACAAGGAAAATGGAGGGAAAAGTAATCTTGGGAATTAAACATGTTAAATACCATGAACATATGAAGATGAGATTAGATAATGATTTAATTTCAAGAGCACATGTTAAAATGCTCCATGAAGAGAGCAATGATAACAACGGTAAGGTGTGTATGACATTAAGGTAAGGGCATGGTGATCATGATGGGGCAAGTAAGGCATAAAGTGAAGAGGTATGGTCGAAGCATAGAGGGAAGTATGGTGGTTGAAACAAGTGTCATCATAACACCTCTTGATGAAATCAATGGTGTAGGATGAAAGGGAGCATTTTTATGAAGTCTTCTTCTTCTTCTTCTTCTTTTGTGCATTTTCTTCCAACACGAGAAGAGAAGAGAGAAAGAGAGCTCTCAAGTTCTAGAGAGAAGGAAGAAGAAGAAGTTTAAGACACACTTTGAGTTCAAGAAGATAGATAGGAGACACCTAGAGAGAGAAAGGATTTAAGATCTCAAGAGGATCAAGTAGAGAGTCCAAGGGATTGGCACGCAAATCGAGACACGATATTCAAGGATCAAGGAAGGACGATTAACTAAAAAAAATTATTTTCAAATAACAACTAGGTTTGGATCTACCGAAGTGGCTACGCCTCACCATACCAATGCTTATAAAAAACAATATTTTCAAATCAAATTTTACATAAGATAATGATTTTTTTTTTAATTAGACGAAGGGTTTTTCCATTAAGGGTTAGAGAACAAAAGATTCTCAACAATAAGACAGTGAATCTTAACATTTGAGATTATGAATCAATCATAAAATAAAAATAAAATAAGGACATCAACAAAACCAAATAGTAATTATCATGTACGAGTTCAAGTTTAGTTGACCCAAAAAAAAAGTTCAAGTTTACCAAAAGAATTTAATGAGCAACTTAAAATATTTTTCAAAATAATAGCTACAATAATATATTTGGATTTAAAATAGTTTATTCAAAATAAATGAAATTTAAAATTAGATTCTCGGATTTTTTAAAAAATATAAAATAAAACTACAAGGAATTATATAAATTCATTTCAAATCTACTAAATACATTTAATAAAATATTCGTTACTTAACAAATGATTCTTAAAGTTACATATTTGTACATAATCAAACAAAAATATGATAGGAACAAGATGAAATAATTAACCATCAAACAATGAACTGTAAACATAATATATTCAAAATATTTGTTCAGATATAAAAAAAATTATTTTTAATCCAATCAAATTTAAAACAATAACATAATGCATTTCAAAATTTCAGATTATTCAATCAATAGAGTAAAACAAAAATAAACACTAAAATAGTAATTTTGAATCGAAAAAATAATAAAACAGCAACGAACATTGGATTAAAAACGAACATTGGATTAAACCAACCTTTAAAACTGTAATTTTCAATCAAACCGATAAAAAAAATGAACAGAAAAATTAAATTCAAAATATTTGTGAAATTAAAAAAGAAATCATGGATTGTTAACTTAATACATTTGAAATATTTAATAATATGTGAAGGCGAAGAAGAAGAAGAAGAAATATCTGGTAATATGAGAAATAAAAGAATAGTTCAAAACCAGATATAAATATTAAATAATAATTTTTCAAACTGCGGATTTATAAAATTTCAGATTACTAAGTTAGAATTCAAATTTACCAAATAAAGTTAATATTCCAATTCATAGTATATGTATAATACACCCAAACAAAATATATGTGAGCTATAAAAAAATTATTTCCAGACCAATCAAATTTAAAACAAAAACATAGTGTATTTCAGATTATTCAACCTACAGAATAAAATAAGAATGAATTTTAAAACAGTCGTTTTGAATCAAGCAAATAATAAAACAACAACGGATATTAAAATTAAAGTATGTTTGAATAAATCGAATAATCATATTATAAAATAGGAGCAAGTAGAAAAATTAAAATTAAATTAATTTAGTATATAATCATAAATATTTCAAACCAAACTTGAAAATTTAAAGAACAAACAGAAATATTAAATTCAAAAATCTTTCTTAGGATTGTAAACCATACATACTCAAAATATTTGTGAGATATCAAAAAATTCATTTCCAAACCAGCCAAATTCAAAATAGTACGTTTGAAATATTTGTAAATATCCAAAAAAAAAAAGTTCGAAACCAGATTTAAAATGATAAGATAATAAATTTTCAAAATGCGATTTGTAAAATTTCAGATTACCAAGTAAGAATTCAAATTTACTGAATAAAGTTAATAAGAAACTCATAATATATAAGCTTTAAAATAATTTATTTCCAAACCAATCAAATTTAAGACTAAAATCTCGATTATTCAATCAATAGAGTAAAATAAAAATAAATTTTAAAAAATAAATTTTGAATCGATAAAATAATAAAACAACAAGGAATATTAAATTTAAAAATAAAAAAATATATATTTAAAACCCAATGTCTTTGAATAACACGAATAATCAGATAATAGGAACAAGGAGAAATAATTGAAAAAAATTTGTTGGAAACCAGATTTAAGATGATAAATTTTCAAATTGTGATTTGTAAAATTTCAGATTACTAAGTAAGAATTCAAATTTACTGAAAAAAGTTAATAAGGAACTCATAAACATAATATATGTAAACTTTAAATTTAAAGGGTTAAGGGGTAAAAATATCCATAAATTTTTCTCAAAAGTGCATCCACAATCATAAACCTTTTTTTAGTGCAAAAGTAACCATGAACTTTTAAAAGGGGGTAAAAGTGACACTTCCATTAAAACTAACTTAAGACTACTAATTCCAGTGCAAAAGTACCAAAATACCCCTATATAAAGAAAAGCAATTTATATGACACTTCATATGAACAATCTTCCTTTATGTGCGAAAGACCTTCCCTCAGTTCCCATTTAGCAAATAAGTTTCCAATGAGATATTTATGAGTAATTCTCCCTTAAAATTTTCATATGAATGTATAATTATACTCTTTATTTATTATTATGTTTGATCTTCTTTTGAATAGTTTTAATAGTTCAAATCATTTGTAAAACTACCAAAATGTGTTTTCTAATTTAAAATAGGTTAACTACATAATTTTTAACGCAATAAAAAATTTCCAACAGAAAACTCTAAAAATATTAAGAAATATATTTTAAAAGAATATATATTTTTAACAAAAAATTTAATATTATATTTAATATATTGGTTAAAGTATACTTTTAGTCATTTAAGTTTTACATAAGGTATATTTTTGGTCCCTTAACTTTATAAAATATACTTTTACTCCTATATTTCTAACACTGCTAACGTTGTTAACAGAAAATGTTGATGTGATAAACTCAAGTAATGACTGTGCAGCTGACAAAGCATATTTAAGTTTTATTTTTAATATAACATATGTAGATTATTAAACTAAAATAAAAAAATTATTGCAAATGAAATCAATTCGATGTTTTAATATTTAGATTAATAAAATAATATATTTATATTATTAAACTATATTTTTTTATACAATTGAGGTTTTAACATTGATTGCTTCATTAGATTTTTTAATATTTTTCAATTTACATATTTTAAATTTAAGATTAATATCATTTAATTACATAATTATCATTTAAGTTTGTTGCGCTAATGTTTTTTGTTAGAAACATGGACGGTGTTATAATTATAGGACAAAAAGTATAGTTTATAAAGTTAAGGGACTAAAAGTATACCACATATAAACTTAAATGACTAAAAGTATACTTTAACCTAATATATTATAATGATAAGTTTAAGAGGAACTTGTACAAAATTCTTAAAATAAAGCATTACATAATTTAAATATCTTGTAAGAAGAATAGTGATGTATTAAATTATTCATCACCAAACACAAACAGCACCACCGCCTCTTTCAAATTTTAATTCCTTTCCCATTTTAGGAGCGCATAAAAAGAATTACCAAAACAAGCATACTATAACAAAACCAATTTATCAATTCTCACTCTATATTACATAATTTACACATCAATGAAGGATGGAAAGGAAAGTTAGTTGCTGTTTTTGCAAGTTTGCTAGGCAGTTCTTCAATAAAAATACACAATATACTCTTTCAAAAACTCCTTTTTACAGATTATTTTTAAATTCTAAAACCTCTACTACTATATTCTCTTGATAAACACTGTCCCTACTTCTCCTTTTTGGTCCTGCAGTGCTTGATAAGTACAAGCTGCCTTATAGTTCAAGCATGAACAGAAGACTTACTTGGGCTCATTCTTTCTGATATTGCAGAACACTCATTGCTGCTGAGAACATGCTGGGCAGTGGCATTGCTTGCCACCTCAAAGCTAGCTGAATTAGATGCTGATGTTTCAAATACAGAGTTCAAACCAGCAGATTTCAACATGCTTTCTATTTCTTTCACCACGTCGCTCATTGTCGGTCTGTCTGCTCCTGAATCCTCAACACACTTCATTGCAAGATCAACAAAGTTCTTCAGTTCCTTCAATGGGGAGCCTAAGCCAAGAGCTGGGTCAAGAATTTCTTGAAGGCCATCATCCAAGTTGTTTGCCTTGTCAATTGTACTCCTAAATACTTTCACAATATGTTTCCCTCCTTGTATTGGCTTTCTTGCAGTTATCAGCTCCAACATCAACACCCCAAAGCTATAAACATCGCTTTTCTCAGTCAACAGTTGAGTTGTGTAATAATCCGGGTCTAAGTAGCCCTGTGTGAAGAACATTGATGAATTTGATAAGATCCAAAATATTTTTGAAGAGAAAACTTATAGTTATTAAATTCTCCAGTAAAATTATGTTACCTGAATATCTTTCACAACTAAACACTATATTATTGGTGCTTTCCAAGACAAAAAATAAATTAGAGCCAATGAAATCAATCACTTTCTAACTTGTGCTTTTTTTTGTTTTTATAGTATAAAGGTTTAAAAGGATATTGTACCAACCATCGTTCCTTTGACTTGTGTTGTAACGTGATCTTTTTCACAATTCTCCATGGGCTTGGAAAGACCAAAATCAGAAACTTTTGCATTCAAGTGTTTATCTAGCAAAACATTTGTTGATTTAATGTCTCTATGTATAATAGGAGGATCGGCATGTTCATGGAGATAAGCCAAAGCCCTAGCAGTACCAAGAGCTACTTTTAATCTTCTAGTCCAGTCCAATCTTATACCAGACTTCCCTGCATAGACAATTTGCATTGAAAGAGTTTACAATAAGAACTATTAATGAACCTTCAAGTACCAACTTAAGCTTTTGATTTAATAATGTGAAAAAGGGTTATGAACTGATCATGTCTCTTCTATTGAACCATAATTTTTTTTCCCATAAACCATAGTTAGGTCTAATTATAATTGTTACATGAGAGATGCTAGAACTAGGTAAGGATTGAAGAAAATGTGAATGCAAAATAATCAGTGCTTAAGTTAAATGGCATCTAAACTAGAGTTTATTTCAAGTACGTGAGATTAGAAGATTTTCAAACTGAATCAAACTAATTAAACCAATTCAATTTGAACAAAATCAAACAGAATTGAAGGCGGAAAAAAGAAACTAAAATTAGTTTCCCACATATCAAAACTAAATTTAATTAGTTTAATTGTCAGGCTCTCTTCGTTATATTTATTGAAAACCGAACCAATGGTGGTGTGAGAGAGAGAGAGAGAGAGATTGAATAACACATTGAGCTAATAATGATATGATATTCTTGAGTTTTTTTTTACGAAAATTTTGTTGAGATTGATTTGTATACTAAACTAAACCAATCAAAATCCAAAACAAAATAGAGAAGTCGAGGAGTTCCGTTTTGCAAAATCAGTTATGTTAATCCAACTTAGTATTGGTTCAAAATCAAACGATATCATACCAATGAACCCTCTACCTGAGATGCTATCCTTTAAGGTTCCATTAGGAACAAATTCATAAACTAGAATTTGTTCTTCTCGCTCGAAGCAGAACCCCAAAAGGCTAACCAGATTCTTATGATGGACTCTTGAAAGGAGTTCAATCTCAGCTTTAAACTGAAGTCCGTATTGATTTGATTTTTTCAGACCTCGTTTTATTGCAATCAATTGTCCATTGGGAAGAGTTCCCCGAGAAACCTGCGGACAGTCATCTATTACAATGTAGGCACAAGCACATAACATAGGCACAATAACAATGTCACCAACTTGTTCATATAACTTGTCCCAAAAAAAAAAAAAAAAAAAAACTTGTACATATAATAATTCCTACTAAAAGACTGCCATGTTTCCTGAACCAAATACAGTAAGTATCATTGATTGTATCATCACAGTTAATTTGTTCACGACAATTTTCCAATGCTATTGTGAGTATATTAAGAAGATTCCAAATAACGATAACTCCTTTTAGTGTATTACATTAGGGGTTTCATTAGATTTGCCTAAAACTAAATTTCCTCACTGGAGAGAGAGGATACACTCCTTAAAATTGACCTATTGTATATTTAGGTTATTATTCTCTCAGTACTCTCAGGAGAGCTTGAATTCAAATTAGTGAGAAGAGATAATATCTCTCCTTAACAACTAAGCGAACTCGTTAGGATTCAAATCTTATATTATTTAGAGATGATTTCAAGGACCTCCTATAAGTTTTATTGAAATTACACGGATTTCTCTCTTGTTCTCAAAATCTACATAAAGATCTCCTAAAAACAAAAAGTAAATTATCGGACTCTTCTTGTGTTTTGTTAAAACCTAAAATTACCCATACTTCTCTTATATCTACAAAACATACACAAACCCCCTTTAAATAAAGAGTATATTATATAGACCTTCGCTGAGTATTCTGAAATTAAACAACCCTCTCCTATTTTCAGAAATACTTTTTCTGCATTTTAAATATAAATAAATGGGAAGCCTGTGTGATATCAAAAAAGCTCATGGAAGGCTGTTTAGTTTACTCTTCGTTTTAGGAAAGACTTGTGTGGTCTTGAAATTGAGGGGAAGTTTACGTAATTTTTAATAAAGGAGATATTTGTATTGATTTAAAAATAGAAGGAAAGTCTGTGAAATGTCGACAAAATTTGAAAAAGTCCTCATAATCTATTGGATTATATATGAAACAAAGCTGCAATATAGCAGTCCCAAAATTAAGAGACAAGGGAACTCTGGAATTGAAGAGGCTAGAGTCTATTTCTTAACAAGAAAAAGATCATTACCTTCCCATAACCCCCAGATCCTATCTCATTGGCTGGTGAAAAATTGTTCGTGTATTCCTTAAGTTCTTTGAAAGAGAACCTCCTTGCTCCATGTAACTGAGGTTTGGCGCCACTGTTGTCGCTTAGATCCCAGTGTCCTGCATTTTGTGAAATCAGATATGCAGGTAAACCTAAATTACAGATGAATGAGTAGCAATTAAGGAGCTGAATAGAATAAAGCTATCTGACCAAATGGATTGCTTTCTTCAATTGCTTTTTCTGCTCTTCTCGTTTGACAAAAAGCATAAACACCTGCTAGGAGAAATAGCACAAGCAACACAGAACCACCAACTGCAGCTCCAATTATGATTTTGGTGTTTGACGATTTACTTGAACTTTCAATTCCTTACAAATTGCAAGATACCGTCATAAAATAGTCTGGATAGAGAATTACCAATACTCTTTGCAATATGCAATTATATGTTTTAATTATCCTGTTGGTACTCAAAGTTCTAATCAGTTCTTAGTTTGGTCCTCCCTATCATTAAACTCTCATTCGAGGGTCACGAAAGTCTGTAGACTTGCCTGACACATTGAGTATTCAAGATTCACCCTAATCCAATCTTCTGGAATTAGAATAGGGGCCACTTTCTCTTCTATCTATCTCTCCCTTTAGAATCCCTTCTCAATCTCTTAATTTCATAAGATTCAAATCTCATCACTTCCCTGGGCTGAGTTGGCATAAATCTTACATATTTAAATGCTAAGATGATACAATGTTGACCAAGAAAACATTTTTTTTTTCCCCATGGCCTGTCATAGATAAGGGCCAAATTAGTACTTTTCGAAATTATGTGGACTTATATAAAATTTTGTGGATCTCTAGAGACCACCAGAGTAATAAAACATAAATAAAACCATGTTTGAAAGTAGTTAACATTACCAAAGTTATCAAGACCACCAAGGAAAGTAAATGCTCTCACTGTATTGAGGCTACTTAGCAGCTCGGTTATTGTAGCTATCATTGTTCCATTGAAGTGGTCTTGGTCTGAAGGGAAGATAAGTACAGTGAATTCAAAACACTGAAATGGAGCGCAAGGTGGATTGGTCGTAGAAACAGAGTCCACAGGTAGATGTTGGGATTGGAATGTTCTCTCAAGATCTTCCTCAAGGGCAGTTTTGTTCATATAAGAGGGAGCTCTGTAATATAAAGTTCCTCCATATGGATGTGCGCATTTGCAATGGGGACTAGGAATCTGATTTGGGGCCCTGCATCTAAGACCCACACAGGTCTTGGGCAATTCTGCTGGTGGTGTATTGTTGCAGAGAGTGCTTGTTTGAGAACCTGATTCATAACAAGCAGTGTTGCCCACAAGTCTGAAAATAATGCAGTTATTACTCATCCATGCAGGCGCATAGAAGAAACAAAAGATAGATGTTGTGAATACCAATTCTTTCCAAAATCACAATCTGTTTATAATATGAGAGTGTATTACATGGACCTCTAACAATTATTCTTGAAATTACTGAGACCTTATTTTTATTTACAAAGCGACAAAGAACGCCCCTTGACCTTTGTTAAAATTATACGGATATCTTTTTAATTTTCAAAATTTACACAAAACCCTCCCTTAAAAAAGAGTAAATTACAAAAATTCCTTGAATTCGGATCAAATTACAGAGTTCCATTCTATTATCAGGGGAGGGTTCTGTAGCTTTTTAAAATAGAGTGCATGTCCATGTATAATGTCAACAAAACTTGAGGGTGATATGTATATTTTGCCTTTCGTTTCACAAGTCATTTGTTTATGTCTTCTAAAATATAAGGGAGGTGCATGCAATTTTAGCAAAATTTAGAGAAATTTACATTGGTTTTGCAAATATAAAAGACGTCAATTCAACTGCAGCAGAATTCAGGGCAGCTATATGTAATTTACTTTGCGTACATAATTTACTGTGTATTCATACTCTATTCTCAAAAGAAACTTGTCAGATATAATCAAATGACCTATGCAACACAAGATTGAAAAATGACTAGAACCATTAACAACTATGCTTACATTATTGTGATCCCAGAGGCTTCGTCTTGTTGGTTAAAAGCCTCAATATTATTATTCTGCAAATCAATCCGTTGAAGGTTTTTGCTATGGTTGGTGCCAATGTCCAGGTTTCCACTGAGTTTATTATCTTTCAGGAACCTAAGATCAATGTAGAATATTTGTCATAGATGGCACCATGCCTATGATGAACAGAAGTATCACTGGTTTAGATAATTTGGCACTTACACAGTCTGTAAGTTGACTAGGCTAAAAAAGGCCGCAGGAATCTTCCCTTCAAGACTTGTGTTGTCCATCATTCTGTCGTAAAAAAATAAGAGCTAACTGCATTTGAGTGTTGAAAATTACAAACACACACAGAACTGATGTGAGAAAGAAGAGAAATAAGAAAGACATACAGTGTTGTTAAATACTGTAAATTTTGAAGCCATGATGGAAATTCAGATGGCTCAAAGCTATTGTTGCTCATGTCCCTACACCAATGATTTCAAAAACTTAACCAATATCACAAAAATAAGTGAACTGACATGTTGGTCCTCAAGTAAATCTGATTTCATTTCAGTACTTCAAAGAGTATTTTAGCTTCAATATTGTCCTAATGTTAAACCCAATCAATAGAGAAGAGCGCCATGACCTAATGTGAAGATAATGCAAACATTAGGTGTTCCGCTGCCATTTAAACATACTACGGTAGAGCATCAACATGAAGACAATATACTCCTGAGGACTAAAATGAGATGATACAACTTTGAGGAACCAGATTGCGATAGCATCAGAATGCATCACTAGTGGACCAAAATATAAACACGAGAAATATGCTTTACTTACAAGTACTGGAGAGCACTCATTCCACTGAGGTTTGGAATGGTACCCGACAGATTATTGTTCGACACAATCCTGACAAACACAATAAAACCAAGAACCTTGATGAACAATGACGAAACTTCAGCTGCAGATGCTAATGATACACATGAAATGAGCACGATTTGATTTGGAAAGATGCTTATATCATCTTACAGGTCTGTAACATTGTGGAGGTGTGTCAGGTTCTGAGGTACAAGGCCAGTTAAAAAGTTATTTTCCAAGCGTCTGTAGCAGCAGAGGAATGTTATTCCAAAAATGTATTGAGAATATTTCTGTCTATGAATTATTTGAGCACGAGGTAATAGGGACACTTACACCACAATAAGATTCTGAGCAAGTCCAAGAGTATCAGGAATGTCGCCAGTAAGTTTATTTCTATCCAAGATCCTGCCAAGAAATATATGTTTTTTAACTAGGCAGGCTAACAAACAGAAGGTATCCTCATAAATTTTGATTCATTATTTTACTACTAGTCTCTAGTTGTCACTCTCTGTTTTTGTACTGTGCGAATGTTCATTTCCTTTCTTCTTTCTTGCCACTCAAGTTTTCTGAGTTAAGTTACATCCTTTGCAAAAATGACAGCTAGGTGCACAATTAGCAAAACTGATGGGAGGTATTTGCAATTTGATTTATGTTTCGGGGGAAGATCACTGTAGTTTCAGGAAAGTTCAAAGGAGTATCCTGTAATTTAATTTATTTATTAACAATGTATCAGGAGGGGGAAAAAGAGGAAAATAAAAAGAATCTTATCCCAAAAAGTACTATAGTGATCCATCACTTTCTGACAAGTGCACCTTATAGGTAGAGAAGCTGAATATTAGTTTTTCATGGTAGTATCTAATTGTTCCATTGAGCATTTATAGCCAAGAAGACAAAAATTAGGATGGTTCTTATGTTAGAATATTAATATTATTCATGAGTCTTCCATTAATAGCTTAATATTTTCAATTGAAATAATTCTTCACGTCATCTAGAACCTATGACTGATTGGTAAAGAGTGGGACTTTTGCCACATCCATTCTCTTGATTAAAATTTTGCTTGAAAAAAGGTATAATGGATCTATACTTTGTTCACTTTTGAGCTAAATGGGCCTTCGAATGAATAATGCATTTGAAATTATAATAAAATTATTCATGAACCTTGACTTCACGGTTGAAAAATTTAAACTGAAATAGTTATTGACACTTACAAATGTATCAGAGCCATATTTGGGCTGAAAAGTTGCGGAGGAATAACATCTGAGAGGCTGTTGTTTCCAAGATGACTTTTGGCAAATGATATATGTTAGATACAACATATGAAATGTACCATTATTGTGTAAAAGAGAACCAAAAATAAACTATTGCAGAGGAGAACTGACATACAAGTGCTGTGCATTGAGTAACTTATCTAAACCGGAAGTAGTTCCATCTGATATTGGGATAGGTCCAACAAGTTGGTTATCAGTTAAGTCTAGCCACTGCAGTTGTGATAGAGAGCCAATGGAAGCTGGAATTCTTCCACTAAAGCCGTTAGAGTTTAAAGATCTGCCACACGAAGTTGCTGATTTAATTTGTATAGTTTGACAACCATATCCAAATGTCATAGGAGAACAATAATAATAATAAAGGTTAAGACGCAAAAATACCTACAAATTTTTTCTAAAAGCGCACCCACAATCATAATTTTTTTTTTTGTAAAAGTAACTATAAATTTTACAAAAGAGGGTAAAATGACACTTCCGTCAAATCCTGAAGGTGGCAGTTATCATTCTTGGTAGGCCCCACATAATTAAAAAAAATGCCTAAAAATTTTAATTTCCATCACTACCCTTTTATCTTATCCCTTCCCTCCGTCATCTCTCTCAGACCCTGCTTTCTACGACCGTCATTCTCTTCTCAGATCCCGCAACAACGCCGGCGACTCCAAGGCCAGATCGGAAGGTGGCAAGATTGACGCCGTCTTCCTTCACTACCATCTTCCCTTGTCCCTTCCCTCCGTCTTCTCTCTCTCAAACCCTACGTTCTTTCCTTCGACGGCTACAACCTTCACTCTTCTTAGATCCCGGCAACAACGGCGGCGACCTCCTGGGACAGATCAATAGGCGGCGAGATCAACGCCATCTTTCCTTCACTACCCTCTTCCCTTATCCCTTCCCTCCGTCCTCTCTCTCTCGAACCCTCCCTTCTTTCATTTGCCAGTGGTGACCTTCTTTCTTCTTAGATCCCGGTGACAATGGCGGCAACCTTTCTCTCAAACCCTCCCTTCTTTCATTCGATGATGGCGACCTTCTTTCTTCTCAGATTTGACGACACCTTCCTCTGCCCCCACCATCGCCGTTGGTACCAACTCTTCCACCTAAATACGGTGTACGATCAAACATTCTGGGAGGGAGGAGGGGGTTTTTTTTGGGAGGGAGGGTATTTTGATACTTTTACATGCTAACCGACGGAAATTAAGCTATTTTAGATGTTATGTCACTTTTTGTTTTTTTTGAAAACTTTATGGTTATTTTTGAGGGAAAAAAAAAGTTTATGATAGTAATGCACTTTTGAAAAAGCTGCATGGCTATTTTTACACCTAATCCTAATAATAATAACAATGAAGACATAGTTTTTACAGCTATGAAACTGAGAAATGTCAACAGAATATATATTTCCTTCAGTTAGTAGTGAACTACAATCCCTAACATCAACTATTGGCAGAGAGAAAACATAAAATCAAATTGTACAGATGCTTTACATGTGTCTATCTCTTAATTATACTAAGAAGGATTGTAATTAAGACTAGTGTTAACCCCGTGCGTTGCACAAGAACATGAATTTTGATTAATAGTATATTACAGGATTAAATTTTTATTACTAAAACGCATTTATTTGTATTTAAGAACTAACAATTTAACATTTTTCTAACTAACAATGTAACAACTTCTCACTTATTTAACCTCAACAGTGAAGTATAGCCCTGAAAGAATTTAAATATAAAAATAACAAATTCAAACTCAACTCATGCCCTACTTTTAATAGGAGCCCCATGGCCAAACTCAATCAAATTAAAATTTTGATGTTCAAAGCTCAACTGGAGTCAATAAACATAGTGTGTTTAAATTTATCAGGTCATATAGAAAGCTTGAAGGGAAACCACTTAACATACAAACAAACCTTGATTGGATGAAAATTAAGTATGTCAGAAAGAAACCTAACTTTCACATCATCTTTGTTATATAACAGAATGATAAAATAAATTCCAAACTCAATCAAATTAAAATTTTGATGTTCAAAGCTCAACTGGAGTCAATAAACATAGTGTGTTTAAATTTATCAGGTCATATAGAAAGCTTGAAGGGAAACCACTTAACATACAAACAAACCTTGATTGGATGAAAATTAAGTATGTCAGAAAGAAACCTAACTTTCACATCATCTTTGTTATATAACAGAATGATAAAATAAATTCTTACAGATAGACAAGCTCCGGTAAGAATCCAATTTCATCAGGAATAGAACCAGTGAAGCCACAACCAACAAGAAATCTGGAAGATAAATGAGAGACCACCAATTTTTTAGTACTTAATTACTTCTTATTAAACAAATCCATGTCTGTCTAATAATCCTAGTAATAGTCAATACTTCCTTACAATTTCTGCAGCTTCTTCAAATTTCCAATTTCTTTTGGAAGTGGTCCTCCTAGGTTCTTATTGTAAGAGAGGTCCCTACAAAATAGAAAAATTAGGAGCAAGACATATACCTGACCATGCATTAAAAGTGATTACTTCTTTAACACACACAGGATAGAGTTAAGATCAATACGGATAAAAAAAAGTAGACATAAAGTGTAAGAAGTGATAGTGTTATTAAGTAGTTAGCTATAATCAAGTGTGATAAGTTGTAACTAATTCTGTTGTAAAGTGTAACCACTTATAGTCAAGTGTACAGTTAAGAGAGCACGTGACTAAGCCTATATATATGATGTACAGTCCTCATATTGATAATCATCTTAATATACTTTTCTTCACATCATTCTCTCTCACAGATTCTTTTAAGAAGGAGTATCAACACCCGCAATTATTCAACATGTCCATCAGCAGATAAAAAAGAATATAAAAAATTCATATCATAACTTAATAATGTCTACCAAGTGGAATTGTTTATATGCTCTTCAATCTCCATACAATGCACATGACCCAATTGAGTTATGGTGATAAATACAATTTGAAACCAAATAAAAAAAAGAACAATACCATTTTGCAGAAACATATTTCGGATATTTTTAGTCAAAACAAATTAAAACTACAAAAAAGTTTAACTAAGCTAAAATCTTTATTTCAAAGATATTAAAAACTCTATATAATTTCAACAAAGTAATGATCTCAATGTTCAAATTATTGGAAATAACAAATCATAGGGCAGTAAGTTTGTAGGTGTTACTCCCTACTAGATAGATATGAGAGTAGAAACATGATCATCGTGTTTCAAAGAAATGCTAATACAAGCGTGTACCGAAATAAGTAGAACCATGATCATCGTGCGATTTCATTGACATTTTAACCAAGAGTGAAAGACTTACAAATCCTGTAACTCAGAGAGTGATCCGATATCTGCAGAAAGCTGGCCATTTAAACCCCTGCCTGCTAATTTTCTGAAATACTCGCAATGAAGTTTTAGTTTCACAAGAAGTAAAGTCGGGAAGAAAATTCGAGTGAGGAATTCGAAAGAGAAGAGAGACATTACATGGAAGTAACTCGTGATTCGGTGCAGGTAACTCCCTCCCAGCCATTGCAAGGATCCGAACTCTCCCAGCTTTGGGGGACATTTTGCATTAGGTTCTTCAGAGAACTTAGACCCGTCACTGCAATCACAATTCTCAGTCAAGAATTCAAATGTAGGTTTCCATTATTGATTCTTGACAATGCTCGCAAGATGGTGAGGGGGATGGATTTCCTTCAATTTTTTCCTTTATTTTTTTCCCCCCAGTTTGACATTGGCCTCAGTCAAGTTAAACCGTACGATGTCCAATTTGTGTTTTTGTTTTTTTTTAAAAACAAACAATCATTTAAATTACAGATTAGGCAAAAGCGCATTTTACTCCTTTTTTTGGTAACTGCATTTTACACCTTTAATTCCACACAATTTTTTACTTTGTTTGTTTAATTTCATAAAATATTTTTATTTATCTAACTCTTCTATGTTGTTTTCATTATTAGAAATTTTTATTTTTGAAATTTTAAATATTGACAAAACATTCTTAAATAGTGATATATGAAGTTTTATTTCCTTAAAAAAAGTAATAATGATTGACATAAAAATACTATTTACGATTGAAAGATGTTAGAGTTAAAAGAATAAAGAGATACCAAGTGACCAAATTAAAACCTCGTATAACATTATAGAATCAAATATAATTTTTTATAAAATTAGAATTTATTTGTACTAGCTAGTTTATTTTTCATTTACAGACAATCCGAACTCAAAATCGTTTATGAGGGAAAAATCATTTTGAGCAGGGCAATAGAACAATCATTTTAAACAAATCCTATTCCTGGATTATTTGATGTAGTTTGTTTATTTTTATTAACATAATTTGTTAATTGTTTATCCTTTGGGTGATCTAAACATTCATAATATATTTTAAATGGTTTATTTAACTTCCCTAAATGAAATCGATCCAACTTTTCTTAAGAAAAAAATCCTAGATATAAATGGAAGTTGAGGACTGAGGATGATTTCATGATGGCGGGGCAAAAAAAAAAAAGGAATGAAAAATCTATATTATGTTTTTTGTGTCTTGACCCGAATCAATCCAAGTACAATATTAATTTTTAAAAATTAAAATCAGATCATATTTAAACAAAAATGAAAATTAAATAAGCTTAAAATACAGGGGACCTCTTAAGTCTTAACACTTGCATAAAAAGGATGTGATAATTGATACTCCATCTTGTCTTAAATATAAGATAGAGTTATTTTTTTTAAAGGATTAAATAAGTTACTTAATCATATCATATGTTGTGTATCATTAGATTGTATATCAGTTTATATATTAGGCAAAATAGTTTGGAGAAAAAATGATAAATATAAATATTTTAAAGTAATTTAATTAACTTCCTTAATATCTAAAAAAAATCAATTTTATCTTATATTAGGAAGTACAAAACTGACAAATTTTGTTGAGATAGCCATCTAAGTGACCAAGGATAATAATTTGAATTTGATGTTACAAGGAAGGGTACAACTCTATGAATAATGTCTATCAAATCCACATATATCAATACCCTCTGTCATTTACATAAACAAACGTGGTAATTTATCAAAAAATATTACAACCTCCTATCTTTAATAAAAGATCTATTTTATAGTATAATCTACACTATAAATTAGATTTTAAATTAAGGACTTAGATAATATTAAATTTATATGCATGTATATGTGTGTGTAAATGTTCCACACACACATACACGCAAAAATGCAATTGTATTCCTATAATTTTATAGGAAGCTTTAATTTGTTTCGTTAATTTTGTAAAGTATTTGTTTAGTACTCTAACACTAGTTTAAACTCCTAAATGATGATTTTTTGTGTGTGTCAATTATTATTATTTATAAACTTAAGATGTTAGTATTTGAGAATGCTTTGTCAACAGTTACAATTTTAATGTTAAGAGGTGTGAAGTTAAAATACCAAATATACATATAAAGTTTGATACACACACTAGTCGTATCAAACTTTTCTTTCCCCCTTTTTTCCTAGTGTTTGCTTAGATAAACTTATTTTAAGTGACTTTTTGTTGTATGAGTTAAATATATATAAAAAAAATTGGGACTCAGTGAAATATGAAAGTATATTTTTAAGCTATACCAAACCAAGGCTTATCTGCAAATCCAAGCTTGCTTTTAAAAAGCTTAAGATATAATCTCAAAGACTGTATTTCTTCTTTGTAAGCCATGAAAAGCATGAATTTTGGTTTATCAAGTTCAAATCTGTTAAGTTTATTGAATACTACTTTCAAACTTCCAAGTCAATATTCTATCAGTTTCATATGAAAGAAACTGTTTATAAAAGAGGAAGATGGTTCTGAAAAAGAGTTATACAGTGATACAAATTCATGTCTGTACTATGGTTTTTCTGAATAAGTGAAGGGTGAAAAAATATGGAATCAAAATAAAGAAGAGAAAAACTGAAAAAAAAGGGCTTACAATCTTCCATGGATGATGATTCTGCAAATGAAAGCAACAACAAGTTGAGAAGAAGAAACATAGAGAGCCTTTCATGAACCCTTCTCTCACCCATTTTCCACATAGAGCAACACTTCCACTTGCTCTCCTCTCTGATCATACGGCATTTATATATATTAAATGAAACATTTAAACCTTGTCTCCTTATACGGAAAAGTAATTATTTTTGGAAAATTTATTGATAAGTACTTGTTTGAAAATTTTATTAGTGAAAAGGACATAATTTCTAGTACTTACATAATTTTTATGTATAAAATTCTGTAGAGTACTAGTAAATAGTAACAGTAAATAATTTGATGTTTCAATGTTTTTGCTTAGATTAAATGAATTGTATTGTATATAACCCCACCTATTTTTGTCCATTAAATCCAATGGAACCATTTATTTCATGAAAATCCAACTCCTACCCCTTGAAACAGTGTTGGCCGAAAAATTTCAAGAAAAATGGAAAAATATAATTTTATGTTTTAGCTTCCAAAACGTGTACTTTTCCACTTCTAATCCTTGATTAACTCATTTAAACACTTCTTAATCATGATTCAAAGAAATTAGGGTAATAGCTTTCCCAATTTTTCAATTCAACCAAGAAACTTGAAAAGTCAAGAAACAACAACACCACTACAAGAAGGCAAGTTTATGAAGTTACCTTCTTTAGCTTCATGGTTTCCTCTTACTCTAGGCTCCTCCTCCTTCTCTTCTTGATCTTAAAGTGTGACTTTACCACCATGGATTCATAAGAACAAGAGTTTAGAGAAGGATTTCATGACAAGAACACAAGAAAACCATAAGAAATTAACATTTTTACCTTAGATTTCCTCTTTCTTATCTCTAAACTTCAAGAGCTCTCCAAGTTCATACACTCTCTCTTTTCTCTTTGTCTTGACCGAATTGTGTCTTGAAAGAGGAGGGAGAAAATGTTTATTCATTTGGTCTTCTCCCTTCCTAACCCTTGATCTCATCAAGGGTCAAGATTACACTATACCTTGCATGCCCCATTCTTCCAACCATACCTCACACCATACCTTCTTACTTTATGTCATCCCTTCACATCATTTGGGTCCAATTGAATTGAGACTAGATTCCTTTTAGTTACACAAACCATACACCCTTCTCTTTACTCTAACTAAACCCATTTCTTCTCCCTTGTTTTCATGGTTGGACGAAATTTAGGGGGTGGAGAAGAGAAGAAAATGTTTTTCATAAATCCCATAATTCATATAGTTGTATTATGTATAATTCCCCCTAATTTCACAATTCTTGATTTATTCCATCAAGAATAATCCAATTATGCATTTTCCTTGATTAATTGAGATTAACTTCAATTAATTAGAAAATAATTAATCTTAGGTTAAATTGGCAAAATTATGATTTTGCTATCGCCTTTGTAATTTAATTAAATTCTTGGATTTATTTGCCCATTTCCTTATAAATATGAAAATTTCAAAATTCACAAGATCCAAATTCATGAATATTTACCATTTTATTGAATTACTCAAATAATTATAATATATTTTTAGTGAATATAAAATTTGGGGTGTTACGTTACCTAAGTACTAAAATAGCATGGATGGCTTTACCTTTAACATAAAGAGACACTAAATCCAACAATCCAAATATTTTACTCTCTCTAATCCTAAGCACAGGAGCTAGTTAAGGTTTTTTTTTAAAAAAAAATTTAAATGTAAGACTGCAACCTCTTTTATGTTTCATATTTATTATTATTTTTTAAACTACGTTCATCATATAAGTATAATAATACTTCAATTTATTATTTTAGGAATAGGTTGTTGTTATTGTTGCTGCTGCTGCTGTTATTATTATTATTATTGGTTGAAGGATTTAAATAATTTTTTATAAACCCAGATGTGATATTTAGCTGAAGTACATGATTGAACCAAAAAACTGGCAAGTAACAAGAACCAATATTGACCATATACTTCAACATCATTACTTAAATTGAAGATGATATAATATCACTATGATCAATAAATTCATTCAACTACTAACAAGAAAGTCATTAATAAGAAAAACACATAAATAAATAGTACATGCACAAGATTTGAAGGAGTCCTATATAATAAATAACAATGACTACGATAGTTCTATGACTTCCACTGAAAGATTATAAGCAGTTAATCATCCTGCTGTTTATCAGAGATGATGCTAATCCATTTACAAGTCAACAACCAATTGAATTGTTTCCTCTTTGGCAGTATATTTTACCACTCAAATTTATTTAGTTTAAATATTTGAAACTATTACATCCCATTTTAATATAGTATACTTGATTTTCATTAAATTAATTCAATTTAATCTTATTTATCTTTTTTTTGTGCATGACGAATCCTATTTCATTTAGATTGGATTAGATAATTTATTACTCAAAAAAATTGAAAATAAATAATAAATGAACAATTTAAATGAATGCATAACATTGATAAACATATATTATCTGATCAATGCTCCTAAGCTTAATTAGCTCAATTAATAAAAGTTTGGTGTGAGTGATGTTAATAGCTCAAAACTTCAATTTTATTCAAAGAAAATTAAAGTAAAAACATATATTACATTAGAAAGATAATAGGTCTGAGCTTCAAATCCTCTTTCAAGATAATATACTCTTGTATTTATAAAAAGTTCTTTTATATTTTTATTTCAAAATAAATATAATAGAATAAAATAAAAAGAACATTCCAAATCGTTAATATCAATATATATATATATATATATATATATATATATATATAAATTTAAAATTTTGATGAATTTGCTTCATCTAAATATAAGTTATAAACAATTTAAAATGCATGAAACTCACATCTTTTTAATACAAATTTAAATATTTTCCATTAATTAAAAAAAATATTCAAGAGTTAACTATTATAATTTGGGTTAAGATGCAATTTTATCAGGTAAGTAACCACTCAAGAACCTTGAGTATCTAGAAGTTTTCAATGAGCAAATTCGCACCGAAGTATTAAAAAGGAAGCAAATTCCCCCTAACAATTAATTATTAAAAAATTGTTATTCATCGTTAATATTTTTAATGGTAAAAGGTAAAATTATTATGTTTTGGTTATTTTCAAGGCAAAATCGCTTGTAAAAAAATTTCTGGATACTTAACAATCCTGAATAGTTAATTTTGAAATTAAATTGCACCTTATACATGCTTATTATATGTTATTCAGATGTAGACTCATATCAAATGCAAGCAAGTCAAATAAAAATGAGCATTAAATTACACTTTTGAAGTTACCGGTGAATGCTTCAATCCCAGTCTAATCAACTTTCATCTGACTCCATCTACAGATATATATATATATATATCACCATATGCTCTACTCTTCTGTTACGTTAATATATAATTGACTTGTTCTCCACTTAATATAACCCACTTGGAGAATTTAAGTCAAAGGTATTTTTAAAGAAACAACAGTTGTGAGCCGAAGGGTTTTGTTTTTGTTGGTAAACAAAAAGGGTATATTTATGCATAAAAAATAATTGAAAGAAAATATTTTCTAACAAATAAAAAGAAACAAACTACCAGTATTGTGTGATTGAAGGAAAAAAAAAAGAAAAAAATGAAGAAGAAAGAAATTGCAAGTTATAGATGAAATAGGCCTTGATTTGTGAATATAGAAAATACCTTTAAAAAATCACTCAAATTTAAATCACTAATATTCGATCTCATGTATATCTTCACACACATATTTAAGGTTAATTTTAGCAGGCAGCCATGAAAAGGATGAGAGAGAAAATCACGGTGTGCTTGGCATATGCAAATATGTGACAATAGCGGCAGATTAGCTTGCGGTATAAGTAAAGATATCTCCACTAACCTTTTTTTCCACCTCCTCTTCATTTTAATTTCTCCACCATCATATTGACTTTTAATGGTGGAGATTTTATGTCATACTAAAAATATTATTGTAACATTAAATATTAAATGATAACAATAACTTTATAAAACAAATATCTGCCATTAAAAGCCAATCTAATAGTGGAGAAAATAAGTGGAGAGAAGAGTTAGTAGAGACATAAGTTAACTTTCTATAATCTGACTAGTAAAAACGTCAAAATATTATTTAACCCCAACGAATTTATTTTAGTTTTTTAGTCCCCTGATTGTTAATTTCTGAATTCCTATTCCTTATGAGCAAGGTCTTCATCAAAAGTTTTAGCACGTAAACTTAATCATCACTGTGAACATCAATATTAATAGCACACATATTGTTGTTAACATCAATATTAATATTTGATATAAAACATAAATTCTACAATGCATGAAAAAATCCACACACTTAATATCAGTGCATAAGGTTCCCACCAGCTAATGTTTGAATATAGATAGACGTACACTATAACACCCCAAATTTTATATTCACAAAAAATATATTATAATTAATTGAGAAATTCAATAAAATGGTGAATATTCATAAATTTGGATATTGTGAATTTTGAAATATTCATATTTATAAGAAAATGGGCAAATTAACTCAAAAAATGAATTAAATTACAAAGGTGATAGCAAAATCATAATTTTGTCAATGTAACCCAAGATTAATTATTTTTCAATTAATTGGAGTTAATTTCAATTAATTAAGGAAGATAAAGGAAAATGTATAATTGAATTATTCTTGATGGAATAAATCAAGAATTGTGAAATTAGAGGGAATTCTACATAATTCATTTAATTGAATTATGGAATTAATGAAACATATATTATTCCCTTTCTCTTCTATATTTTCATCCAACACAAGATAATGGAAGGGGAAAAAATCATTAATGAAAAGGGGGATTAGCTTATGGTTAATTTTCAAGAGCACATGTCAAAATGCTACATGAATGGTAATGATGACAATGGTGGAGTGTACACCAAATGAAGGTATGGGCATGGTGGTCATGATAAGTGAACGTATGGTGAAGTGCATTATGATAAGCTATAGTGAAGGAATTGATGAATTGAGTGCAAGTGTGATGTCATAAGACCATTTCCTACCATTTATTAAATAAGAGAAAAGGTGAGAGATTTTATGAAGCCATACTCCACTATTCCTCTTATTGTAACACTCCAAATTTTAATTAAGGGCTAATTACAATTCTTGTGAATGATTATATGGAATAATTATGTGTTCTGGTGGCTATATTAATTAATATGCCATAATTATTGAGAAATTGAAAGCATAGCCATAAATTAGTAATTAATGGAAGAAATTAATTACTAACTAAGAGGAAAATGAGATATGTAACTAAATGGCTAATGGAATGAGTAGAGTAACCAAGTGGTTACTTACTTTATGAGAATGCATAAGATATGGACAAGTGTCACTTAATGATGAAGAAAGATGAGGTGAAAAGTCAAAGCACCATTTTTTATTCATTTTCCCTCTTTTCTCTCTCTCTCATGCGCATGTGAAGAGGCATGGGTAGAGCTGGGAAAACGGGCCGGCCCTTCACGGGCTCGGGCCTAAACGGGCCGGCCCGTTTCCTAAAAAGTACCATATTTTTGAAGCCCGCAGCCCTACAGGGCTGGCCCTTCACGGGCTCGGGCCTAAACTCATTTTAATTCAAAATTTTTTTTTAAAGTTTTACAATTTATTTATTATTTTGCTTTAAATTGGTATACATTATTTTTAAAACTCATAAATTTTTAGTTAAAATAATCATCTAATGTCCAAATTAGCCTTTTTTTTAAGTTTAAATGAATAAAACATTGTAGAAAATAAAATAAATCAAACCAATTAATAAGTGTTTGCCTGTTATTAATACTCTATTAGGAACTTAGGTGTCTCTCATATTGATAATTTGATAAAATGATATTATATTTATTAATTTATTTTAAAAAAAAATTAAACGGGCCTAAAAGGGCCGGCCCGCAGGGCTTCAGGGCTGGCCCTACAGGGCCGGCCCTTTTAGGCCCGCTTCCATTTTCAGCCTCTAAATCATAGGCCCGGCCCTTGACGGGCTCGGGCCTAAACGGGCCGGCTCGACGGGCTCGGCCCGAATTCCTGGCTCTAGGTATGGGGCATATTTTTTTCTGCATTCTCCATCATCTTCACCTCTCACATCTCTCTCCTCTCTCCATATTTTCGTCCTCCATGGCTGCTCATGAGAGAGGAAGAAATCTTGATAAAGGTAAGCTATTTTGACCCTCTAAATGGCTTCTAATGGAAAAATGCTCTTCTATAAAGTTGTTCCTCTTGTTAAGAGCTTTCATCCTATGGTTTTAGATTCTCCATTAGTGGTGATTTGAGGAATCACGAAAATCTACAAGTTGGAGAATCATGAAGTGCCTTTGGGAAAGTTGTTGAGGTGAGTGAAAGCTTCATTTTCATATAAGTTTTGTGGCCATTTGTTTGGCCTTGAATTTCTGGAATTTTAGCCCTAATTTTCGTGATTTAGGGTCTTGGGGAGTATGGTATGTTGTTGTTATGGAAATGGTACCTTGTTTAGTGTTTTGAATTGATAGAATTGCATTGAAGCTTAAATGTGAGGTTTGGCACCTTTTGTGTTGGTTTTGTGCTTTGGTCAAAACAGGGCATGTTGATAGGTTGTGATTTTGGTCATTTTGAGGTTACCATTGTGTTCCTTGTGAAAATTTATGTGGGAATAGGCTTGATCGTTAATTTTGGAGCCATGGGACACTTTCGTAGAAAATTGGAAAATTTGTCCCTTGGAACTCTATTCTGGGCAGTTTATTTGTATGGACGTTTTGAATGACCAAATGATTTCAGAAAATTGTGAAACTTTCCAGTTTTAAATTTCACATCCCAAGCTTCAAAATGGACATATATTTTGTGTCATTTCGTTTAGTATTCTGTGAGATATGGTTGTCCAAAGTTTGGGATTGAAACAGAACTCTGTTTTGGGGCAGTGATGGGTTTTGTGTAATTCTGGAATGTTTTGGTGATTTCCAGTAATGGTACATATTTTTCCTAGAAAAAGGACTTAAGTACCTTTCATTTGGCTTTGGAATCACCTCGTTTCGATTTTTCTAGAATTAGTTATGAATTTTAGAAGTTCAGCCAATAATCAGAGAATTTCTTGGCCGCGGCCCAAGGTGGATGGCCGCGGCCCAAACCTTTCTGGCCTGATTCTGGCCGTGGCCCATGGGTGGCTGGCCGCGGCCAGTGACCTGCTAACCATATTTTGGCCGCGGCCCAAGGAAGGGCTGGCCGCGGCCAACCCCTGTGTTCCAGCACTTTGAGTTTTCGAAAGGTGATCTCTAATCTATTGTTTTCCAACCTTTTAGGGCTTTTATTAGAGGCATTTGTGGCCTCTTAAGGGTCAATTATGATAACCAAATTTAAGTGTTATGAAAATGAGAATTTGGAAAAGAGAATGAACCTATGTCCTTGATTTGGTTATAGGGTCAGATATTCGCCCTGATCGTGGTTTGATATCTGCTCGGATCGCAAGTAGCCGATGCTGGAGAATACGTGGAAAGAATAAGTGTAGGGAACTTACCTCTCCTGCATGTATTGATATTTGTGTTTGTGTATTGATGCATGTTATTACTTTGCTTGATTATGTGAAACATATATGAATGATTGAAGCTCTGTTTCTATTTATGCTATGGCCATGAGTATGTTGTTGAAACAATGAGCATACGGAGATATCATTATATGAACACGAGTTATTGTGATGCAAGCATGTCATGCATTAAACACTTATCTTGCATGCATATTGGTATCTATTTCCTACTGGGATTCTCTAGAATCTCACCCTCCCCTACCAACATTTTAGACAGGACAAGTGGCTCGAGGAAGGAGCAAGCGACTGGGGTGGCGAGAATCCCTTATGGGCATTTGTATTTGGTTGCTGGTTATCATTGCTATTTGGGATAATGGTAGTTGATTTGGATGTATTTAGAGTTGTATATGTTAGGATGGATATATGGTTGTATATGTTGTGGAGGTGTATTTGGATATGTATTTGGAATGAAATTTGCGTAATCCCCATTTGAGAAATTGTAAAGGGCGTATGTGCCCTATGAACTTTTAGTGAAGATATGAACCTGGGATTGCCGGGATTATTATTGTGCACTGATATATTATGAATGTTAATTATCTTCACGAAATAATTGTATTCGAAATATGAATGTGAAACCAGGTTAAAGTGTTTGTGAAATGTATTTGTGAAAATCCTATCTTAAGGATGGGAATGTAAATGAGTTTTGATTATTATTGGTCTCTATTTCATTGTAATCGTGTATTTCGGATATGATTATGGAAGGGGTTACACTTGTCATCTCACGTCAAGCAAGGGAAAGAAAAGAAGGATGAGTTGAAGTGCAATTAAACTTTAGATCATATTGTATGTACAGAAAAGTCAAGGAGTTGGTAACTTTGGAACAAAGTTATGGAACCCGGACTGGACCGGCCGGTCTGGCCCGGAAACCGGCGAACTGGTTCGATTCCCGATCTGGTCCGAGTTCAATTTTTTTTTAATTTTTTTTTATATTTTTCCTTTAGAATTTTATACTATAAGCCTAAAATTTTCAATTTCTTACTGGTTTGGTCTCGGTTTGACCCACTGACCCTTAACCCAGTACCCCGATTGGTTTAATACCCGGTCCGAGTTTTAATACCTTGCTTTGGAATTGAAATAATCATGTAATTCAAAGGAAAATGAGTAGGACTTTTATGAAGCAAAATTTCTTCATCTTTCTCTTGCCTCCATTTCATCCAAAGCCATAAGAAGAGAAGAGAAGAGGGGAGAGAGAGAGAGAGAGAGAGAGAGAGAGACAGCTTGAAGAGACCAAGGAGTTCTAGAGAAGGAGGAAGAGAAGCTAAGGTAAGACATTGTTCTTAGGCATTTTTTGTGTGTTCTTTCATGGAAACCTTCTCTAAACTCATCTTCTTCATGGAATCTATGATTTGGAAGACATATTTTGAGCTCAAGGAGGGAGAGAGGAGATGCCTAGAGAGAGAGGATTCAAGATCTCAAGAGGTAACCTCACAAACCTTAGATCTAAACTAGTATGATGTTGTTATTTTGATTTGTGTTTGGTTTTGGTGATTTTTGTCAAGTTTATAAATTTGGAAAGTCCTAACCCTAAGGAGAGATGTTGTCCAAATTTAGTCTAATTATGTTTAGAATGTGATTAAGTGTTAAACAAATGATTAAATGTTATAAGAAGGTGTTTTATGAATTGAAATCATAAAACTCCATTTTCTCCAATTATGAAAAAATTTCGTCTAGATCTGTGTTGGGCAGTGTTGGGACTGGATTTTGGTGTTTTTGATGATTCCATTGTATTTAGAATGGAAAATTGTGTAGGGTTCATGTTAGGTGCGAAGTGAGAAAAGCCCTAGAAGGTGAAATGACAAAAATAGCCTTAAAACCCTCACATAGGGGCTAAATTTTCATGAAATAAATGGTTCCATTGGATTCAGTGGGAAAAAATAGGTGGGGTTACAGTTGGTCACTTTTTCGGTAGATGTAATACCCCGAATTTTGAGATTGGAGGCTTGAGAATAAGCCTAAATTAAGCGAATTGCTAAGCTCCCGTTTAGCAGGTGTTCCAAATATATTCTCTAATATTTCTTATATCTTTGGGGCATTAAAGAAAATAAAATGTTTAATTTTGAAGAAAGTGATTATGCTTACGGTGAAATCGCCTATGAGGTAGTGAGCTTGTCATGTGATTTTTAATGACCAAATGATGAGTAAAAATAAAGAAATTTTATAGGATGAAAGTTGACATCCTAAGCTTTAATTTGATAGGTCATATGACTCAATTAGAGCTGTATACAAAAAGATATGAATTTTTGAAGTCAGCACAGAAAAACTGTGAAGTTTCTGGAACAGCAGGCAAAGATTAAAATTTTGGGAATTTTGTGATCCCATCTAGTAAAATTCTATATTTTTCCATGAAACTAGACTCAATAAGGATTCTATAGGCTTTGGAATCACTCCAATTCAATTTTTCTAGAATTAGTTATGATTTTTCAAAGTTTAGGCAGAAAATCTACCAGAATTTCTAATTAACCCGAAAATTTTGGAAATTGAATAAATAATTTCATATCATATAATATATGATATAAAAAATTTCCTCCTCCTTCCAGCAACCATAACTGACTCCATTTTCAGTTTTAGAGAGAGAGAAGAGTTGAGATTTTTAGAGAGAGAAGGAGAAGAAAAAGCTTGTAAAGGTAAGTGATTTCTTCGGTAAATCGTTTCCTAATGTGTATAATTCCGTTCCTAAGCTTCCTTTTCATATGATTTAAGGTTTGGAAGCTCAAATTTGAATATTGAACACCTAGGGTTCAGCCATATCAAGGGAGAGCCAGTGGGAGCTTGAGATAACTTCCAAACCTTTGTATATTGACTATTCTGACTATTGTGGATAATTTAATCGATGAAATTTTGCCGGATTGTCCTTGGTTGTAAAAATGGAAAATGGGTTTTCCTAGGGGTTATGCTGTCCAAATTGGTACTAAATGGTAGTTATAACCTAATGGAATAGTCAATAAAGTGGTTAGGAGTAGAAAGAAACGTGTTTACGGAGCCGAAACTGAAAAACCTCGATTTTCCTTAGAGTTCTTATAAATTTCAGCCATCTTTAGAAATGGGTCTTAGAGTTGGATTTTCAATGATTTGATGATTCCATTGAGTTCAGGAGGGAGAATTAGGTGGGGTTACAGTTGGACACTTTTTCGGAAAAGGCCAAGAAAGCATAATTACGAAAATGCCCCTAAAACACTGAAATAAGGGTTGTCAAGGGCAATTTTGTCTTTTGGCAGTGAATTTGGTAATTACGAGTCTGGAAATGGATTCCTTAGGAGAAAATATGTCAGGATAGTCCAGGTTAGAATTTTGAGAAAATTACAGCCGGACCGGGTACGATGGGGCCGGGTCCCCGGGGGTATTTTAGTAATTTTTCAAGATAGACTCATATAACCCCCAGAAACACTATGAAAGTGTCTAAATAGTACATTTGAAATTGTAGGATCAAATATGGAGCCTCGAGTTGTTGGCACGCAAATCGAGGATAAAGATTGGAGGTAGGGGACTTACTTTACAGCCGGACCGGGTACGATGGGGCCGGGTCCCCGGGGGTATTTTAGTAATTTTTCAAGATAGACTCATATAACCCCCAGAAACACTATGAAAGTGTCTAAATAGTACATTTGAAATTGTAGGATCAAATATGGAGCCTCGAGTTGTTGGCACGCAAATCGAGGATAAAGATTGGAGGTAGGGGACTTACTTTACAGCCGGACCGGGTACGATGGGGCCGGGTCCCCGGGGGTATTTTAGTAATTTTTCAAGATAGACTCATATAACCCCCAGAAACACTATGAAAGTGTCTAAATAGTACATTTGAAATTGTAGGATCAAATATGGAGCCTCGAGTTGTTGGCACGCAAATCGAGGATAAAGATTGGAGGTAGGGGACTTACTTTACAGCCGGACCGGGTACGATGGGGCCGGGTCCCCGGGGGTATTTTAGTAATTTTTCAAGATAGACTCATATAACCCCCAGAAACACTATGGAAGTGTCTAAATAGTACATTTGAAATTGTAGGATCAAATATGGAGCCTCGAGTTATTGGTACGCAAATTGAGGAGAAAGATTGGAGGTAGGGGACTTACCTTACTTGCATGTATTTGATATCTTTGCTTGTGTAATGATGTATGTGATTACTTTACTTGATTGTGTAGAGTATATTTGAATAAATGAAGCTTTCTATTTCTTTCACCACGTCGCTCATTGTCGGTCTGTCTGCTCCTGAATCCTCAACACACTTCATTGCAAGATCAACAAAGTTCTTCAGTTCCTTCAATGGGGAGCCTAAGCCAAGAGCCGGGTCAAGAATTTCTTGAAGGCCATCATGCAAGTTTTTTGCCTTGTCAATTGTACTCCTAAATACTTCCACAATATGTTTCCCTCCTTGTATTGGCTTTCTTGCAGTTATCAGCTCCAACATTAGCACCCCAAAACTGTAAACATCGCTTTTCTCAGTCAACTGTAGAGTTGCGTAATAATCTGGGTCTAAGTAGCCCTGTGTGAAGAACATTGATGAATTTGATAAGATCCAAAATATTTTTTAAGGGAAAACTTATAGTTATCTAATTCTCCAGTAAACTTATGTTACCTGAATATCTTTCACAACTAAACACTACATTATTGGTTCTTTCCAAGACAAAAAATAAATTGGAGCCAATGAAATCAATCACTTTCTACCTTGTGCTTTTTTTTGTTTGTATAGTATAAAGGTTTAAAAGGATATTGTACCAACCATCGTTCCTTTGACTTGTGTCGTAACGTGATCTTTTTCAGAATTCTCCATGGGCTTGGAAAGACCAAAATCAGAAATTTTTGCATTCAAGTGTTCATCCAGCAAAACATTTGTTGATTTAATGTCTCTATGTATAATAGGAGGATCAGCATGTTCATGGAGATAAGCCAAAGCCCTAGCAGTACCAAGAGCTACCTTTAACCTTCTAGTCCAGTCCAATCTTATACCAGACTTCCCTGCATAGACAATTTGCATTGAAAGAGTTTACAATAAGAACTATTAATGAACCTTCAAGTACCAACTTAAGCTTTTGATTTAATCATGTGAAAAAGGGTTATGAACTGATCATGTCTCTTCTATTGAACCATAATTTTTTTCCCCATAAACCATAGTTAGGTCTAATTATGATTGTTACATGAGAGATGCTAGAACTAGGTAAGGATTGAAGAAAATGTGAATGCAAAATAATCTAAGTGCTTGAGTTAAATGGCATCTAAACTAGAGTTTATTTCAAGTACGTGGGATTAGAAGATTTTCAAACTGAATTAGACTAATTAAACCAATTCAATTTGAACAAAACCAAACAGAATTGAAGGCAAAAAAAGGAAACTGAAATCAATTTCCCACATGTCAAAACTAAATTTAATCAGCTTAATTGTCAGGTTCTCTTTGTTATATTTGTTGAAAACCGAACCAATAGTGGGGTGTGTGTGTGTGTGTGAGAGAGAGAGAGAGAGAGATTGAAGAACACATTGAGCTAATAATGATATGATATTCTTAAGTTTTCTTTTACCAAAATTTTGCAGAGATTGATTTGTATACCCTATAACAGCATAAAGTCTAACTAAAATTATTTAAAAAATTGAAAAAATAACACTAAATTGAACCAAAACAAAACCAATCAAATCCAAAACAAAATAGAGAAGTTGAGGAGTTCTGTTTTGCAAAATCAGTTATGTTAATCCAACTTAGTATTGGTTCAAAATCAAACGATATCAGACCAATGAACCCTCTACCTGAGATGCTATCCTTTAAGGTTCTGTTAGGAACAAATTCATAAACTAGAATTTGTTCTCCTCGCTCGAAGCAGAACCCCAAAAGGCTAACCAGATTCTTATGATGGACTCTTGAAAGGAGTTCAATCTCAGCTTTAAACTGAAGTCCGCATTGATTTGATTGTTTCAGACCTCGTTTTATTGCAACCAATTGTCCATTGGGAAGAGTTCCCCGAGAAACCTGTGGACATTCATCTATTACAATGTAGGCACAAATATATAACATAGGCACAATAACATTGTCACCAACTTGTTCATATAACTTGTCCCAAAAACAAAAAACAAAAAAACTTATACATATAATAGTTCCTACTAAAAGACTGCCATGTTTCCTGAACCAAATACAGGAAGTATCATTGATTGCATCATCACAGTTAATTTGTTCACGACAATTTTTCAATGCTATTGTATTTGTGAGTATATTAAGAAGATTCCAAATCACGATAACTCCTTTTAGTGTATTACATTAGGGGTTTCATTAGATTTGCCAAAAACTAAATTTCCTCACTGGAGAGAGGATACACTCCTCAAAATTGACCTATTGTATATTTAGATTATTATACTCTCATTATTCTTTAGAGAGCTCGAATTCAAATTAGTGAGAAGAGATAATGTCTCTCCTTAACAACTAAGCTAACTCTTTAGGATTCAAATCTTATATTATTTAGAGATGATTTCAAGGACCTCCCATAAGTTTTATTGAAATTACACGGATTTCTCTCTTGTTCTCAAAACCTACATAAAGATCTCCTAAAAACAAAAAAGTAAATTTTCAGACTCTTCTTGTGTTTTGTTAAAACCTAAAATTACCCTTACTTCTCTTATATCTACAAAACATACACAAACCCCCTTTAAATAAAAAGTACTAGTATATTATATAGACCTTCGCTGAGTATTCTGAAATTAAACAACCCTCTCCTATTTTCAGAAATACTTTTTGTGCATTTTAAATATAAATAAATGGGAAGCCTGTGCGATTTCAAAAAAATTCATGGAAGGCTGTTTAGTTTACTCTTCGTTTTAGGAAAGACTTGTGTGGTCTTAAAATTGAAGGGAAGTTTGTGTAATTTTTAATAAAGGAGATATTTGTATTGTTTTAAAAATAGAAGGAAAGTCTGTGAAAAAGATCATTACCTTCCCATAACCCCCAGATCCTATCTCATTGGCTTGTGAAAAATTGTTCGTGTATTCCTTAAGTTCTTTGAAAGAGAACCTCCTTGCTCCATGTAACTGAGGTTTGGGGCTACTGTTGTCACTTAGATCCCAGTGTCCTGCATTTTGTGAAATCAGATATGCAGATAAACCTAAATTACACAGGATTTAGTAGCAATTAAGGAGCTGAATAGAATAAAGCTCTCTGACCATATGGATTGCTTTCTTCAATTGCTTTTTCTTCTCTTCTCGTTTGACAAAAAGCATAAACACCTGCTAGGAGAAATAGCACAAGCAACACAGAACCACCAACTGCAGCTCCAATTATGATTCTGGTGTTTGACGATTTACTTGAACTTCCAATTCCTTACAAATTGCAAGAAACTGTCATAAAATAGTCTGGATAGGGAATTACCTTTACTCTGTGCAATATGAAATTATTTGTTTTAATTATTCTGTTGGAACTCAAAGTTCTAATCAGTTCTTAGTTTGGTCCTCCCTATCATTAAACTCTCATTCGAAAAGTCTGTAGACTTGCCTGACACATTGAATATCCAAGATTCACACTAATCCAATCTTTTGGAATTAGAATAGGGGCCACTTTCTCTTCTATCTATCTCTCCCTTTAGAATTCCTTCTCAAGCTCTTAATTTCATAAGATTCAAGTCTCATCACTTCCCTGGGCTGAGTTGGCATAAATCTTACATATTTAAATGCTAAGATGATACAATGTTGACCAAGAAAACGTGTTTTTATTCATGGCCTGTCACAGGTAAGGGCCAAATTATTACTTTTCGAAATTATGTGGACTTGTATAAAAGTTTGTGGAACTCTAGAGACCATCAGAGCAATAAAACATAAATAAAACCAATGTTTGAAAGTAGTTGACATTACCAAAGTTATCAAGACCACCAAGGAAAGCAAATGGTGAAATTGTACTGAGGTTACTTAGCAGCTCGCTTATTGTAGCTATCATTGTTCGATTGAAGTGGTCTTGGTCTGAAGGGAAGATATGTACAGTGCATTCAAAACACTGAAATGGAGAGCAGGGTGGATTGATCACAGAAACAGAGTCCACAGGTAGATGTTGGGATCGGAATTGTGTCAAAAGATATTCCTCAAGGGCATTTTTGTTCATATAAGAGGGAGCTCTGTAATATAAAGTTCCTTTATATGGAAGTGCGCATTTGCAATGGGGACTAGGAATCTGATTTGGGGCACTGCATCTATGAGCCACACAGTTCTTGGGCGGTTCCGCTGGTGCTTTATCATGAATCTTGCAGAGAGTGCTTGTTTCAGAACCTGATTCATGACAAGCAGGATTGTCCACAAGTCTGAAAATAATGCACTTATTACTCATCCATGCAGGCGCATAAAAGAAACAAAAGATAGATGTTGTGGATACCAATTCATTCCAAAGGCAAAATCTGTTTATAATATGAGAGTATATTACATGAACCTCACACAATTATTCTTGAAATTACTAAGACCTTATTTTCATTTACAAAGCCGTCAAAGAATGCCCTTGACCTTTGTGAAAATTACACAGATATCTCTTTCATTTTCAAAATTTACACAAACCCTCCCTTAAAAAAGAGTAAATTACAAAAACTCCTTGAATTTGGATCAAATTACAGACTTCCATTCTATTATCAGGGGAGGCTTCTCTGGCTTTTTAAAATAGAGTGCATGTCTATGTGTAATTTCAACAAAACTTGAGGGTGATATGTATATTTTGCCTCTTGTTTCACAATTCACTTGTATATGTCTTCTAAAATATAAGGGAGGTGAATGCAATTTTTGCAAAATTTAGAGAAATTTACATTGATTTTAAAAATATAAAAGACGTCAATTCAACTTCAGCAAAATTCAGGGTATCTATATGTAATTTACTTTGCATACATAATTTACTGTGTATACATACTTTATGCTTCAAAAAAACTTGTCAGATATAATCAAATGCCCTATGCAACACAAGATTGAAAAATGACTAGAACCATTAACAACTACGCTTACATTATTGGGATCCCAGAGGTTTCGTCTTGTTTGTTAAAATTCTCAATATTATTATTCTGCAAATCAATCCGTTGAAGTTTTCTGCTGTAGTTGGTGCCAACGTCCAGGTTTCGACTGAGTTTATTGTCTTTCAGAACCCTAAGATCAATGAATATTTGTCATAGATGACACCATTCCTATGATGAACAAAAGTATCACTGGTTTAGATAATTTGGCACTTACACAGTCTGTAAATTGGCTAGGCTAAAAAAGGAAGCAGGAATCTTCCCTTCAAGACTTGTGTTTTCCATTATTCTGTCGTAAAAAAATAAGAGCTAACTGCATTTGAGTGTTCAAAATTACAAACACACACAGAACTGATGTGAGAAAGAAGAGAAATAAGAGAGACATACAGTGTTGTTAAAAGCGGTAAATTTTGAAGCCATGATGGAAATTCAGATGGCTCAAAGCTATTGTTGCTCATGTCCCTACACCAATGATTTCAAAAACTTAACCAATATCACAAAAATATGTGAACTCACATTTTGGTCCTCAAGTAAATCTGGTTTCATTTCACTACTTCAAAGAGTATTTTATCTTCAATATGTCCTTATGTTAAACCCAGTCAATGGAGAAGAGCACCATCAGCTAATGTGAGTATAATGCAAACGTTATGTGCTCAGCTGCCATTTAAACTTACCATGGTAGAGCATCAACATGAAGACAAAATACTCTTGAAGACTATATTGAGATGATACAACTTTGAGGAACCAGATTGTGATAGTATCAGTATGCATCACTAGAGGACCAAAATATAAACACGAGATATATGCTTTACTTACAAGTACTGGAGAGCAGTCATTCCACTGAGGTTTGAAATGGTACCTGACAGACCATTGTTGGACACAATCCTGACAAACACAAACAAAACCAAGAACCTTGATGAACAATGACAAAACTTCAGCTGCTGATGCTAATAATACACATGAAATGAGCACGTTTGATTTGGCAAGATGCTTGTGTCATCTTACAGGTCTGTAACATTGTGGAGGTCTGTCAGGTTCTGAGGTACAAAGCCAGTCAAAAGGTTATTTTCCAAGCGCCTGTAGCAGCAAAGGAATGTTATTGCAAAAATGCATTGAGAATATTTCTGTCTATGAATAAGTTTGAGTAGGTGGTAATATGGACACTTACACCACTGTAAGATTTTGAGCACGTCCAAGTGTATCAGGAATGTTGCCAGTAAAATTATTTCTATCCAAGATCCTGCCAAGAAATATATGTTGTTTAACTTGGCAGGCTAACAAAAAGAAGGTATCCTCATAAATTTTGATTCATTATTTTACTACTAGTCTCTAGTCTTCACACTCTGTTTTTGTATTATGTAAGTTTTCATTTCCCTTTCTTCTTTCCTGCCACTCAAGTTTTCTGAGGGAAGTTACATAGTTTGCAAAAATGACAGCTAGGTGCACAATTATTAAAACTGATGAGAGGTCTTTGCAATTTAATTTAAGTTTTGAGGGAAGATCACTGCAGTCTCAGGAAAGTTTGAAGGAGTATCCTGAAATGCAATTTATTTATTAACAATGGATCAGGAGGGGGTAAAAGAGGAAAATAAAAAGAATGCTATCCCAAAAAGTACTATAGTGAATTAGTGATTCTTATAGTTAGAGAATCTGAATTCCAACTGTTTTAGATAGTATCTAATTGTTTCATTGAGTATTTATAGCCAAGATGACAAAAATTAGGATGGTTCTTATGTTAGAATAGTACTCCCTTCGGTCCTAATTATAAGATAAAGTTGACTTTTTTGGAGAAATTAAGGAAGCCAATTAAATTACTTTAGAGTGTTTATATTTTTAGTATCCTTAAATTATATATTAGTTTATTAGTTAAATTAATTAGTTTGGAGAAAAAAATAAAAATAAAAATACTCTAAAGTAATTTAATTGGCTTCCTTAATTTCTTCAAAAAAGTCAACTTTATCTTATAATTAGGATCGGAGGAAGTAACATTATTCATGAGTCTTCAAGTAATAGCTTAATATTTTTAATTGAAAAATTCTTCACATAGTTTAGAACCTATGATTGGTTTAAAGTGGACTCTTGCCGCATCCCATTCTCTTGATTAAAATTTTGCTTGAAAATAAGGCATGATGGACCTATAGTTTGTTCACACTTTGAGACAAATGGGCCTTTGAATTAAGGATGCATTTGAAATTATAATAAAATTATTCATGAACCTTTACTTGACAGTTGAAAAATTTAAACTGAAAGAGTTATTGACACTTACAAATGTATCAGAGCCATATTTGGGCTGAAAAGTTGCCAAGGAATAACTCCTGAGAGGCTGTTGTTTCCAAGATGACTTTTGGCAAAGGATATATGTTAGATACAGCAAATGAAATGTACCATTATTGTGTAAAAGAGAACCAAAAATAAACTATTGCAGAGGAGAACTGACATACAAGTGTTGTGCATTGAGTAGCATATCTAAACCGGGAGTAGTTTCATCTGATATTGGGATAGGTCCAACAAGTTGGTTATCAGTTAAGTCCAGCCACTTCAATTTTGATAGATAGCCAATTGAAGCTGGAATTCTTCCACTAAAGCTGTTAGAGTTTAAAGATCTGCAACACAAAGTTGCTGATTTAATTTGTATAGTTTGACAACCATATCCAAGAGCAAAAATACTTACGAACTGTTTCTAAAAGTGCACCCACCACTATATACTTTTTTTTTTTAGGTAAAAGTAACCATAGACTTTTAAAAAGACGATAAAATGACACTTTCATCAAATCTAGATCGCAGTTATCATTGCTGGTGGGCCCCACGTAATTGAAAAAAAGAAAAATGCCTAAAATTTTAATTTCCATCACTACCCTTTTATCTTATCACTTCCCTCCGTCATCTCTCTCAGACCCTGCTTTCTATGACCTTTATTCTCTTCTCAGATCCTGCGACAATGCCGTCGACCTCCAAGGCCAGATTGGAAGGTGGCGAGACCGACGTCATCTTCCTTCACTACCGTCTTCCCTTGTGCCTTCCCTCCGTCTTCTCTCTCTCAAACCCTATGTTCTTTCCTTTGACGGCTACGACCTTCATTCTTCTTAGATCCCGGCGACAACGGCGGTGACCTCCTGGGCCAGATCAGAAAGCGGCAAGATCGACGCCATCTTTCCTTCACTACCCTCTTCCCTTATCCCTTCCCTCCGTCCTCTCTCCCTCGAACCCTCCCTTCTTTCATTTGCCGATGGCGACCTTCTTGCTTCTTAGATCCCAGCGGCGACCTCTCTCTTAAACCCTCCCTTCTTTCATTCGACGATGGCGACCTTCTTTATTTTTTTCCAATTTTTTCAATTACTGAGTTCTGTGATTATGTAGATTATCTCCACTTTATGCCTCTGGATGATCTGCACCTTAATTCTGTGATGTAGAGTAGTTTGGTTGCGAGTTTTTCTTTGGATTGATATGTCGTTGAGGATGAATACAGTATAATCAAGGCATGAGGTGATGCGATGAAGAGGTTGGGAGGGAGGAGGGCGGTTTTTTTTTTTTTGGGAATGAGGGTATTTTGGTACTTTCACATGGTAACCGACGGAAATTAAACTATTTTAAATTTTTAACTTTCATGTCATTTTTCTCTCTTTTAAAACTTTATAGTTATTTTTACACAAAAAAAAAATTATAATGGTGGTGCATTTTTGAAAAAACTTCATGACTATTTTTACACCTTAACCCTAATAATAATAACAATGAAGACATAGTTTTTTAAGCTATGAAAATGAGAAATGTCAACAGAATATATATTTCCTTTAGTTAGTAGTGAACTACAATCCCTAGTCCCAACTATTGGCAAAGAGAAAACATAAAATCAAATTGTACAGATGCTTTACATGTGTCTATCTCTTAATTATACTAAGAAGGATTGTAATTAAGACTAGTGTTAACCACCATACGTTGCATGAAAATGTAAATTCTGATTAATGGTATATTGCAGGATTAAATTTTTATTACTAAAACGCATTTATTTGTATTTGAGAACTAACAATTTAACATATTTCTAACTAACAACGTAACAACTTCTCACTTATTTAACCTCAATAGTGAAGTATAGCCCTGAAAGAATTTAAATATAAAAAAAAACAAATTTTATCTCAACTCATGCCCTACTTTTAATAGGAGCCCCATGGCCATACTCAATCAAATTAAAATTTTGATGTTCAAGGCTCAACTGGAGTCAATAAACATAGTGTGGTTAAATTTATCAAGTCACATAGAAAGCTTGAAGCGAAACCACTTAACATACAAACAAACCTTGATTGGATGAAAATTAAGTATATAAAAAAGAAACCTAACTTTCACATAATCTTTGTTACTACCTCCGGTCCTAAATATAGGACATAGTTTATAGTGTAAATTGCACTACACATTATGTCCTATATTTAGGACCGGAGGGAGTATATAACAGAATGATAAAATAAATTCTTACAGATATTCAAGCTCTGGTAATGATCCAATTTCATCATGAATAGAACCAGTGAAGCCACAACCAACAATAAATCTGGAAGAAAAATGAGAGACAACCAATTTCTTAGTACTTAATTACTTCTTATTAAACAAATCCATTTTTGTCTATTAATCCTAATAATAGTCAATACTTCCTTACAATTCCTGCAGCTTCTTCAAATTTCCAATTTCTTTTGGAAGTGGTCCTCCTAGGTTCTTATTGTGAGAGAGGTCCCTACAAAATAGAAAAATTAGGAGCAAGACATATACCTGACCATGCATTAAAAGTGATTACTTCTTTAATACACACAGGATAGAGTTAAGATCAATAAGGATAAAAAAAATAGACATAAAGTGTAAGAAGGAGCATCAACACCCGCAATTATTCAACATGTCCATCAGCAGATAAAAAAGAATATAAAAAATTCAGATCATAACTTAATAATGTCTACCAATCGGAATTGTTTATATGTTCTTCAATCTCCATACAATGCACATGACCCAATTGAGTTATGGTGATAAATACAAGGGAGAATGACAGAAAAGTAATCACAAAATTGGGAAATGACAGATGAATGATTTCGCAAATTCAGAAGTTGAGAATTCCTTATCACGTTTTGATATTTCCTAATCAACTTTTGATAAAAAAAAAAAAAACCCATTTGTCATTTCTCAATTTTGTGATCACTTTTCCGTCATTTTCCCTAAATACAATTTGAAACCAAATAATAAAAAAAGAACAATACCATTTTGCAGAAACATATTTCGGATATTTTTAGTCACTACAAAAAAGTTAAACTAAGCTAAAATCTTTATTTCAAAGATATTAAAAACTCTGTATAATTTCAACAAAGTAATGATCTCAATGTTCAAATTATTGGAAATAACAGATCAGAGGGCAGTAAGTTTGTAGGTGTTACTCCCTACTAGATAGATATGAGTAGAAACATGATCATTGTCCGATTTCATTGACATTTTAACCAAAAGTGAAAGACTTACAAATCCCGTAACTCAGAGAGCAATCCGATATCTCCAGAAAGCTGGCCATTTAAATCCATGTCTACTAATTTTCTGAAATACTCGCAGTGAAGTTTCAGTTTCACAAGAAGTAAAGTCGGGAAGAAAATTCGAGTGAGGAATTCGAAAGAGAAGAGAGACATTACATGGAAGTAACTCGTGATTCGGTGCAGGTAACTCCCTCCCAGTCATTGCAAGGATCCGAACTCTCCCAGCTTTGGGGGACAATTTGCATTAGGTTCTTTAGAGAATTTAGGCCCGTCACTGCAATCACAATTCTCAGTCAAGAATTCAAATGTAGGTTTCCATTATTGATTCTTGACGATGCTTGCAAGAGGGTGACGGGGATGAATTTCCTTCAATTTTTCCTTTATTATTATTATTATTTTCCCAGTTTGACATTGGCCTCAGTCAAGTCAAACCGAACGTGGTCCAATTTGTGTTTTTGTTTTTAAAAAAACAATCATTTAAATTATAAATTAGGCAAAAGTGCATTTTACTCCTTTTTTTTTTGTAACAGCATTTTACTCCTTTAATTCCACACAATTTTTTACAAGAATAAAGAGATACTAAGTGATCGAATTAAAACCTTGTATAACATTATAGAATCAAATATACATTTTTATAAAATTAGAATTTATTTGTACTAGACAATCCAAACTCAAAATCATTTATGAGGGAAATTTGAGCAGGGCAATAGAACAATCATTTTAAACAAATCCTATACCTAGATTATTTGATGTAGTTTGTTTATTTTTATTAACATAATTTGTTAATTGTTTACTCTTTGGGTGATCTAAACATTCATAATATATTTTAAATGGTTTATTTAACTTCCCTAAATGAAATCGATCCAATTTTTTTTAATAAAAAATCCGAGGTATAAATGGAAGTTGAGGAATGAGGATGATTTCATGATGGCAGGGAAAAAAAAGAGGAATGAAAAATCTATATTATGTCTTTGTGTCTTGACCCGAATCAATCAAAGTACAATATTAATTTTTAAAATTTAAAATCAGATCATATTTAAACAAAAATGAAAATTAAATAAGCTTAAAATACAGGGAACCTCTTAAGTCTTAACACTTGCATAAAAAGGATGTGATAATTGATGCTCCCTCCCTGGTCCTAAATATAAGACAGAGTTAACTTTTTTTTTTTGAAATATTAAGGAAGCTAAATAAGTTACTTAATCATATCATATATTTATATATTGTGTATCATTATATTGTATATCAGTTTATATGTTAGGCAAAATAATTTGGAGAAAAAACAATAAATATAAATATTTATTTAATTAGCTTCCTTAATATCTTCAAAAAATATCAATTTTATTTTATATTTAGGACTGAAGGGAGTACAAAACTGACAAATTTTGTTGAGATAGGCATCTATGTGACCAAGGATAATAATTTGAATTTGATGTTACAAGGAAGGGTACAACTCTATGAATGATGTCTATCAAATCCACATATATCAATACCCTATGTCATTTACATAAACAAACGTGGTAATTTATCTAAAATTATACTAACCTCCTATCTTTAATAAAAGATTTATTTTATACTATAATCTACACTATAAATTAGATATTAAATTAAGGACCTAGATAATATTAAATTTATATGCATGTATATGTGTGTGTAAATGTTTCACACACACATACATGCAAAAATGCAATTGTATTCCTATAATTTTATAGGAAGCTTTAATTTGGCTCATTAATTTTGTAAAGTATTTGTTTAGTACTCTAACACTAGTTTAAACTCCCAAATGATGATTTTTTTTTTCGTGTCAATTATTATTATTCATAAATTTAATATGTTAGTATTTGAAAATATTTTGTCAACATTTAAAATTTGAACGAGGTGTGAAGTTAAAATACCAAATATACATATAAAGTTTGATACACACACTAGTCGAATCAAACATTTCTTTCCCCCTTTTTTCCTAGTGTTTGCTTAGATAAACTTACTTTAAGTGACTTTTTGTTCTCTGAGTTAAATATATATAAAAAAAAAATGGGACTCTGTGAAATATGAAAGTATATTTTTAAGCTAAACCAAACCAAGGCTTATCCGCCATGAAAAGCTAAGTTATAATCTCAAACACTGTACTTCTTCTTTGTAAGCCATGAAAAGCATTAATTTTGGTTTATCAACTTCAAATCTGTTAAGTTTATAGAATACTGCTTTCAAACTTCCAAGTCAATATTCTATCAGTTTCATATGAAAGAAATCGTTTATAAAAGAGGAAGATGGTTCTGAAAAAGAGTTACACAGTGAAGGGTGAAAAAATATGGAATCAAAATAAAGAAGAGAAAAACTGAAAAAAGAGGACTTACAATCTTCCATGGACGATGATTCTGCTAATGAAAGCAACAACAAGTTGAGAAGAAGAAACAGAAAGAGCCTTTCATGAACCCTTCTCTCACCCATTTTCCACATAAAGCAACACTTCCACTTACTCTCCACTCTGATCATATGGCATTTTTATATATTAAATGAAATATATGAAACTTGTCCCCTTATACGGAAAAAGCGTAATTATTTTTAGAAAATTTATTGATAAGTACTTGTCTGAAAATTTTATTAGTGAAAAGGACCTAATTTCTGGTACTTATATAATTTTTATGTATAAAATTATGTAGAGTACCAGTGAATAGTAATAATAAATAATTTGATGTTTCAATGTTTTAGCTTAGATTAAATGAATTGTATTGTATATAACCCCATCTTTATTATTTGTAAGTCGAGTTTAAATAATTTTGGTGACTTTTACAAAACTTAACAATAAATTATTCAAATTTTAATTCTAGCAGGTAATATCATGTCAACAAAATTCTCATAGTTCTTTTTTTTTCCCTGTTAAAAAACTCAAACTAAAAAATGCTACTGTGTTTAATGAACCTACCCTACGATAAAAAAAAAAAAAGAAAAATCTTACCCCTCAGACAAACTCATGTTAGTGTATCTCAATAAATTTTGAAGAGTGTAAAATATCACCCAATTAATCCAAATATTATACTCTCTCTAATCCCAAGCACAGGAGCTAGTTATGTTTTTTTTTTTTAAATTGTAAACGTAAGACCTCAATCTCTTTTATACTCCATATTTATTATTTTTTTCCTAAACCACCACTATAATTAGATTATAAGCTATGTTGATCATATAAGTATAATAATACTTCAATTTATTATTTTAGGAACGGGTTGCTGTTACTGTTGATGTTGTTATTATTATTATTATTGGTTGAAGGATTTAAATCATTTTCTATACACCCATTTGTGATAGTTGAAGTCGATGATTGAACCAAAAAACTGGCAAAGTAACAAGAGCCAATATTGACCATATACTTCAACATCATTACTTAAATTGAAGATGATATTAGATATAGCACTATGATCAATAAATTCATTCAACTACTAACAAGAAAGTCATTAATAAGAAAAACACATAAATAACAATGACTACGATAGTTCTATGACTTCCACTGAAATATTATAAGCAGTTAATCATCCTATTGTTTATCTGAGATGATGCTAATCAATTGAATTGTGGTACTTGTTTAAAGAAGTGCCACAAAATGTGCGCCACCTTTTATCTTTTTTGTAGTAGTGGATATTTAGTTGTCATTTTCCCTATTTTTAAAGAAACAACTGTTGTGAGCCGAAGGATTTTTTTTTGGTTGGTAAACAAAAAGGGTATATTTATGCATAAAAAATAATTGAAAGACAAATATTTTCTAACAAAGAAAAAGAGACATACTACCAGTATTGTGCGATTGAAGGAGAAAAAAAAACAAGAAAAAAATGAAGAAGGAGGAAACTTGGAAGTTATGGATGAAATAGGCTTTGATTTGTGAATATAGAAAATACCCTTAAAAAATTACTCAAATTTAAATCACTAATATTCGATCTCATGTACGTTTATACACACATATTTGAGGTTAAGTTTAGCCTGCAGCCATGAAAAGGAGGAAAGAGAAAATCATGGTGCGCTTGGCATATGCAAATATGTGACAATAGCGGCAAATTAGCTTGCGGTATACAAGAAAAGGTGTCTTTACTAACATTTCTCTCTATTTTAATTTCTCCATTATTAGATTAATCTTTAATGGTGGAGATTTTATGTGATACTAAAAATATTATTGTAACATTAAATATTAAATGATAATAATAACTTTACAAAACAAATCTCTGCCATTAAAAACCAATCTAAGAATGGAGAAATTAAGTGGAAAGGAAGTGGAGAGAAGAGTTAGCAGAGATACCAATTAACTTTCTATAATCTGACCAGTAAAAATGTTAAAATATTATTTAGTCCTAGCGAATTTATTTTAGTTTTATAGTCTCCTGCCTGTTAATTTTTGAATTCCTGTTCCTTATGAGCAAGGTCTCCATCAAAAGTTTTAGCACGGAAACTTAATCATCACTGTGAACATCAATATTAATAGCACATCATATCATTGTTAACATCAATAACAATATTTGATATAAAATATAAATTCTACAATAAATCATACTTTTCACAAATCATAATTATACGCCAACCATTTCCTAAATTGCATACAATGCATGAAAAATTCCACACACTTAAAATCAGTGCATAAGGTTCCCACCAGCTGATATTTAGATATAAATAGACGTACACAACTTTATCTCCACAAACAAAAAGAATGTTTCCAACATTATTGAAGGCATCAAATCATGTCAACATCAAACACTACTATTAATAAAATAAGAATTAATGGCCATGGAGAAAACACCTCATGTCCTTCATTTATGTTGGGCCCGTGGCTATGAGAGAATAAGAGTGGCTTCGGATTACACGGTAGCAATCAACTTGATACTTGGGGGATGCCCAATGAACCACTCTTATAAGAATATCATTGATGAAGCTCCAACTTTAATTCTTAGACATTGGGATGTTATTGTTTTTCATGTTCCTCGAGATAAGATAGGCATATTAAATGATAAGCATAGCAAATTGAAAATTATTACATCCTTCATCAACCACCACCTCCCCACTGATTTGAGGGGGTTCTTGATGAGGGATCTCTAATGCCGTGTTAGGTTTTCTTTGTTTTTTATCATAGATATAGCATTGTAATTCATGTTAAGATTTAATGATATACATTTTTTCCTAGAAAAAAGAAAAAGGTAATGACAAAAAAGGGAAGATAGGTTCACCATTGAACAAGTCAAAAGGAAGAAATAAAAATATGCAAGAAAAAGCTCTCTAAACAAAATGAAGTGGAAGCAATAACGCATGACCTCTTTTCCAAAAGAAGAGTAAGATATGAATAGGTAAAAAAGGTAAAACGAATGGTCTACAAATTTGTTCCAGTATTGTAATGAAACATACATAGCAAAGGTGAGGATGAGACAATAAAAGTATGCAACAAGAAGCGTAATACTTCACATCTTTGTTTGAATGTTTTACTTGAAAAAACGTTAGTGACAAGATCCCAAGATCAAAAAAGTGGCATCCATGGTAATGGAACCATACATGACATGACCATTTGCATATACAAATTTCTTGCAGGCAACCGCAAATGAATATGCAGAATTTGTGCTTCTGGAACTAGAAATTTAACAGTCACCAATAATCACCACACGAGCAAGTCCCATGCTGAAAATGGTGAAACCGATTCATATCTCTGTTAATAATATCTCGCTGCATGATTTTGGGGATCAACTTCATCACAATGTGGCAATCTACACATATACGGAGATTTTTTATGATATGTATAGGGCAACCACATGGCAATCGAATCAGTCCAAACGCCAGAGCTAATCTTTCACTGTGAACCCACAAGAGACATGCCTTTTCAGCATCCTCCATATCGAGCAAAACAGCATCGATATTGGGTACGTATCCTTCCTCCCTAGTTTTCATGTTTAACCATTCAAGCACTGCATTGATAAGTTTAATGTCAAGATGACTAGTGTTCCCTGTAGTAAAATAGTGAACCACACCTTGATCCTCAATCCAACTTAACCCAGGCTCCTTCCTGACTCTTTTCGTGTGCATAATTTTCCTAATAGAAGCAACACTGTCCCATCTCCTTGCTGTGGCATACATGTTTGACAGAAGTACATGGGTTGCATCGTCATGTGGATCCATCTCAAGTACACGTTGGGCACAAACTCTTCCAAGATCAATATTATTGTGGATGGCGCAAGCACCAAGCAATGCCCGCCACACCATAACACTTAGCTGAAATGGAATTTCACCAATGAGTTTCACTGCTTTCTCAAGTTGGCCTGACCTTCCAAGAAGCCAAACCACGCAAGTATAATGTTCTATACATGGCTCGATGCCATAGTCTTGCGTCATTGACTTAAAGAGCGCTTGTCCTTTATCTAGCAGTCCTGCATTGCTACAACCAGATAGGACACCAACAAAAGTTAGTTTATTTGGTTTACAATTAGACTGTTGCATCATTTCAAATATATTTAGAGCCTCCACTCCTAGGCCATGCATGGAATATCCACAGATCATAGCATTCCATGAAACTTCATCTCGTTTTCCCATCCTATCAAATACTATTCAAGCATCACGAATGTTACCACATTTGGCATACATATCAACTAACGAATTGGCAACTACAGTGTCCTTATCATGTATGGTTTTGACAGTTAAAGAATGAACCTGACGTCCTTGCTTCAACGATGTTAAACTTGCACAGGCACGAAGAACACTTGAGTATGTCACTTCAGTTGGTTGCATGGGATAAGCAAGCATGGATACAAACATATTTAGTGCCTTCTCCTCATCTCCTAACTGCACATAACCAACAATCATGGTATTCCAAGTCACGTCATTATGTTTAGGTGATTACACAAATAATTTCATAGTGTTCTCCATTTCACTACACTTGGCATAAACATCCATGAGGGTATTAGACACAAACACATTTGAGTCAAGACCAACTTTCAGGAAACAAGAATGAATTTGGTCTCCTAAATTTAATGCAGGTAGAGTGGCACAAGCTTGCAACACACTAGCAAATGTGAACTGATTAGGGACAATGGATGATTGCCTCAAACGCTAGAACAACTCCAAAGCCTCTCTGCTTTTGTCACTCTGAGCATGCCGGGCAATCATTAGACTCCAAGGAATAAGATCATTTTTAGGCATTTCCTCAAAAAATTTCCGTGCAGCATCAAGGTCTTAGGACTTGCTGTACAATTCCAGCAATGCAAGCCCAACATAAAGATCCTGCTCATAATGAGTTTTCAAAGCACATGCATGAATACTCATCCCAAGACGAAAGGCCTGTAGGCCAATACAGGACTTGAGCACCGCAGTGATGAGAAAGTTATTTAGTCTGTAACCTATTAGCCTCATGTGGGAGAAAAGTTGGAATGAAGGGTAAAAGCAGTCATTCTCAGCATAGCAAGCTACCATGCCAGTCCAAGTGACCTTGTCCTTAAAAAGAATGTCATCAAAAACATTTCTAGCAATATCAACACATCTACATACCGAGTAGGCATCAATAAGAGCAATACCAACTAATGCGTCAGAGTGATAACCAAGCTTATAAATACATGCATGAATGGCAAAACACATCTGCGCCCACTGTCCGTACTAACAAGAAACTTGAGAATGGATGTGAAAACAAAAGGATTAAGCTGGAGACCTCTGAATAACCTAAGGAGTAAGTCAAGAGCTGCAGGGAATTGAAGTGAACGCATATAACCCTGGGCCAATGTAGTGAAGGAGACAGTATTACTACTGGGCATTTCGTCGAATAGTTGAGATGCATCAGACAAAGAATCAGATTTTACATACAGATTAAGAAGAAATTTGAACGCAAATAAGTTCAAAGGCGCGCCTGTCTTAATTACGTGACAGTGAAGGCATTTTCCCGAGTCGTAATCGCCGGTTTGTATGCATTTTTTAAGTGTAGCTACGTAGAGATGGTAATCGAACTCCACAGAAGCTGTGGATTGATAATGGTGGTGGTGGGTTAATTGAGTAGAAATAGTTTATGATACAATCTGATCATGCGCCACCACTACTGCCTACTGCAACTCCAAAACTGGGTCCGTTTGGTTCAATTATTTGAGTCTTTGGACGAAATGGAAAGGAAACCAAAATCAGGTCTCTGATTCTGAATCGTCTAGTTTGAAGAAGCTATACAACATTCCTTTCCCGCCAGAAATATTATGGTCGCATATGGAGAGAATCAGAGATAGGATGACGATGATAATGATGAGGTTGAGGGGCCCCACAAGTGGAGGTGTTGAACAGAGTTGATAGGGTGGGTTTGTGAATCAATGCGGCGGAACTCAGCGCTGGAGGCGGCGGCGGCGGCCGGTGATTGAGTGGTGGCTTCAAGCAGAGTAGCAAAACTAGGAGGGTGGAGAAAGAAGCCGCCAAAAATATTAGAAGCTTTTTTTGTTTTGTTTTGTTTTTTTAAAAAAGAAATCATTCTGCATTGCATTGATTCAAAAAAACATATTGAGAAAAATAGTCCAATGTTATTGTTTATGGTTAAAATGTATTAAAAATTGTTTATTGTTAAAATTACTAGCAGGAGATCAAGAAATAAACAGTAGATGATGGATAAATGTCTTTTTACAGTACACATGTATTACCAATGAAATATAAAAATGAAAATCCATGTACATAGTATATCCTTCCTATTCTCAATATAAAATCAACTTTAATATAAAATTGAACCACAGAGTAACTCTTACAATGTACTTAAAGTTATGCAATGTATCTTATGTACCTTAAACAAACAAAAAAAGAAAAAAACAAAAGGTATAATATACCTTGTATAATACACATGAAACTATTTGAATATGAATTAGATTCCAGATTAGTTATATAAAAATCAATGTATTAAAAACCGGACCCGGACCGGCCGGTTCAGACCGGAAACCGGTGAACTGGTCGCCGGACCGGTCTGGTTGAGGTCAAAAAACCGGGGTCTAACTGACCCGATCGACCCGGTCTGAACCGATCTGACCCGGGGTAACCCGTGGTGAACCGGTTTGCCCCTTTTTTTAATTTTTTTTTATTTTGTAAAATTTTTTATATCCCAAACAACGTCATTTTATCTTTTTTTAAAATTATTTCTTTGAAATTTTTTGATTTGCAAGGAGTTTTAAAAGTATTGTGGAATATTTTTGCTGTTTTGCATTGGTTGGAGTAAAATCCTTATATACTTAATGATACTTTTATGGGTATTAGATTCACGAGGTTATATTTGACTATTGGTTGGAAAAAAAACTTTTATGTAGCTTTTTAAATGGTATACATGAACATTTAAATTATATATATATTTTTAATTAACCCCGGTTTGACTCTCGGTCTGACCCCGGTCTGAACCACTGACCCTTGACCCAGTGTCTCGACCGGTTCAATGTCCGGTTCGGTTTTCAGTACCTTGATAAAAATACATATGAGAAATGTGTTTAGACATGATGGAAGTGATATACTAATACATAACACTCTTGAATGACATCTCTAAAAGCTTGAGGTGAAATTTATATGTGAAGTAATTTATGATTATGATGTAATCTATAACTTAGATAAGAATTATGGTCCTGTCATTCAATGTATTTGAGTTATATTATGTCCCTCAAAAAAAACACCCGACAATTCTCATATCACATAAACGTTTCTTTCTTGATGGTTAAACCGTTAAATAATTATCTATGACTTTATTTTCAACTTTTACTTTTTGTTAGCTTTAAACCTAAGTATCCATTATTGATTTCAAAAAACTTAAGTATTCAACTAATTTTAAGGGGTGGAGGGTCCATTTTCCAAAGGGTGAGGGAAAGACTAATTTTAAAATGATAGAAAAAAAATCAATTGATCTATAGAAATGAAGATGTCATATGAATGATAATTAATGAGTATTTTTAGAGAATATTATTACTAGGAGCATTATTTGTATGAAGCCTGTCATCAATGTGTGTGAGAGTCAGAATATACCTCAACGCATATCAGTGAGCACTAAAAACTTGTCCCCTTGTCCCCCTGTCCCCCTTGGGAAGGAAATTAGTACTTTTATTTAACTCTATTACAAACATTCGAGATCTTATCATATGAGGTTGAATAGTTACTTTCTACATGTAGGTTTTTTGGACAAAGAATATTTAAGGGAAAAAAAATAGAGATCACAAATCTATCATAATGTTGATTATAAAAATGTAAGCAGCCACATCAAATCAAGTTGTTTAAGTACATTACTGCTAAAACACCATTGCAACCTCTTACATTGAATATTTTATTTTTCCAGTTTCATGACCCGGAAAAAGAACCTAATGCAGCACACGCGCGCGCGCGCACTTGTTTTAATGTAATCGGGCTTGAGTTTTTTCTTAATCCTTTATCTCATTTTTTACTCAGAATCCTATCTCAACATTAAGATTAAAAAAATAGATTGTTCATATTTTATATTTTATAAAACTATTGTTTTAAATATAAATAAATAAATTTAAACTATTAAAATCTAATCCACACCATTCATAACTTCAACTCAAACTAAATTTTAAAAAATTAAATTATAAAATACTATGATAATTATTTTATAAAATATTAAATATGAACCACTCATTTTTTATCTGAAGGTGGAGATGAGATTCTATGAAGAAAAAGAGAAAAAAGATTCTGAGAGTGTCCTCTTCTAATGTAAACATAGATGATTTAGGGAGAAAGGATACCAAAAAAACAAAGAGGGATAAGGGAAAAAAGAACTTGAAGGGGAAAAGAGAGAAACAAATGACGAATGGAGAAGAGGAATCACAACGTCAAAATATTTATAAGTGAAAGCTATTAGGCTATTTATAGAAGGAGCTTTCTTTCCCACAAAGAAAGCTCAACAACTGGCAAATAAAAACAAAAAGTAAATAACTTACAAAAATCAAATAAACCCACTTGCTTTCCCACTTATATACAAAATAATATAAACTAATCCCAATTGCTTGATCCATTGCAAACTAGCCAAAATTAAAACATCAATTTCTTCTATGATAAGTCTTCTCATATTTTATATCAAAACCTCATTTTGTTCATCCATAAGTTCAACTTCTTTTCATATACCTAGGAAATTAAAAAAACAAGCATTTATAGTCATTCTTCACAAACAAATAACAGCTGTACAATCCCAAGGTTAAAAGGAAAGATAGATCAATCAAGACAGCCCCATGTTTAACCTATGGCCTAAATACAAAAAAAAAAGGTTTATAAAATAAGTTCATAATTCTAAATTGTACATATGATTTACTTAAGCTCAATTTTTGGTTGTAGGGTACTACACCTGAATCAAAAGAGTCATTACTGGAAAGACTCTGAGAACTCCCTCTTGTTATCACATCAAGAGTAGATAAAATAGATGCTGCTATTGAACTAGAAGTGTTGTTCAAACCATCTATCAGCAAAATGCTTTCAATTTCTTTTACTGCATCATTCATTGAAGGCCTGTCACCACTTATCTCTTGAAGACACTTCATTGAGAGATCCACAAAGTTCTCTAAACCCTTCAGTGTTGATGGTTCTGAACCAATCACTGGGTCAATAATTTCTTCAAGACCATATAACTCCTGTGCTCTATCAATTGAATTCCTAACCACTTTTACAATGTATTTCCCTTTCTCTTTAGGTTTTCTTGCAGTTATCATCTCCAGCATTAGAACTCCAAAGATGTAAACATCGCTCTTTTCAGTTAAATGTTGAGTCGTGTAATACTCTGGATCTAAATAGCTCTATATCAAAAGTAAATAAATCCATACTCATCAAATTAATTTCAAAAAGCTTTATATTATCTAAAAGATTTCTAGATATTAGGTTTTGTGATGGGTACCCAAGCGGGATGGCGAACCTTACCTCAAAAGCTAATTGTTAAGGTGGGAGAACCAACACACTCAAATACCCCATTGAGCATCCCATACTACTCAATATGGGAATTCATATCCCATACTACAAAGTCTCCATCAGATTCCATAACCAAAAATAGAATTGCATTATTGCATAAAATTCCATCAGATTCAATTTTTACAATAAGATGAAATCCTCTCATAAGTCATAACTAGACCTACCATTGTTCCTTTAACTTGAGTGGTGATATGATCTTTGTCAGGATCAACCATAGTCTTGGAAAGCCCAAAGTCAGCTACTTTGGCATTTAAGAGATCATCCAGCAAAATGTTACTTGACTTGATGTCCCTATGTATGATACAAGGATTCGCATGATCATGAAGATAAGCTAAACCTTTAGCAGCACAAGGATTATGTAACACCTCAAATTTTATTCACCAAGAGTATATTGTAATTATTTTATATATTCAATGAAATGGAGAATATTTGAGGCCAAATGAATTAAATATTGAAAATGGAAAGGTGAACAGTGTTTTCAGTGAAATCGCTTGCGAGACAGTAAGTTTGTCATGTGGTTTTGGAAGAACAAATGATGAGAAAAAATTATGAAATTTTGCAAGGTGAAAGTATACATCATAAGCTTTAATTTGATAGGTCATATGAATCATTTGAAGCTATATACAAAAATATATGAATTTTTGAATTTAGCCCAAAAAATCTAGAATGTCTTTGGAGCAGCGATCAAAGAAATGAAATATGGGAATGATATACTTCCATATGGCTAAAGTTCATATTTTTTTCTTGAAACGAGACTCAATAAGGGTTCCATAGCCTTTAGAATTGCTCCAAAATGATGTCTACAAATTTAGTTATGATTTTTCAAAGTTAGGGCAGAAAACCTGCCAAGAAGGCCAACTATTCCAAAAATTGGAAAATAAAATGTGTTGGCAATTGTGTAAATTATGAAATAAGAAAATAAGAGGGGAAAATAATTATTTGGCTCATAAACATGCCAAGTGTCAATATCTTAAGGCAAAGAATTAATTTATAATTGTTGGAGTTGAGCACATGCTTCATTAAGCATAAAATAATATTTCTTGTACATAAGGATTGGACTAATGGAATGAAGCCCAAATTGATTTGGGAAGGGACTCTTGGACGTCATTTTATGGGCTAAAGGAAGAGGAGGAGTTAGTTCAATTTCAAGTGGAGTTTGTGACACTAATTATAAGAGGATAAAGTCAAGTATAAAGGTGATGTCATAACTCATTAAACTACCATTTATTAAATAAGGGAAAATGACAGATAATATTAAGCCTTATCATCTCATCTATCTTTCTCTTTTATGTTGGGCGATAAGGAGAGCAGAAAGAGGAAGAGTCATACTTGGTGGTAGATAAGATCAAGTACAAGTGTGTCATAAAAATCCCAATTTTTGGATAAAGTTAATTAAGAGAAATGGGAGATATTATTAAATATGTGGCTTCATCTCTTCCCACCCCATTTGGACGCCTAAGAGCAAGAGAAAGAGGAGAGAGAAAGTGTCTTGGAGTCTTGAGAAGCTTGAGAGCACAAGGGAGCTTGAGGAAGCAAAATCAAAGATAAGGGTTGTGAAATTCACATGTTCTTGCCTCTAAATTCATGAGCAACTCTTTCTATCCTCTAATCCTTCTTGAAACAAACATATAGCAAGAGGAAATCAAGGGAAAGAAGGAGAGAGGGAGGGCGAAATTGGAGTCTAGAGAGAGAAATCAAAGATAAACTCATAAACTTTACTCTCTTAATTGAATTCAAGGTTGTGTTGTTGTTGTGATTGGATTGTTGGCATGAATTGGTGAAGTTTGTAAAATTGGGAAGTCCTAACCCTAAGGGTTTATGCTGCCCAAATTTCTTTAAATCATGGTTAGTAGGTGTTTGAAAGGCTTAATAATGGATTAGAAGTGTAAAGGAGTAGGCCTTAGAGGTTAAAACACAAAACTCCATTTTCTCCAATTTTTAAAGAAGTTCGTCCAGATCTGTTTTGGGATGTGTTGGGACTGGATTTTGGTATTTTTGATGATTCCATTGTGTTTAGAATGGAAAATTGTGTAGGGTTCATGTTGGGTGCGAAGTGAGAAAAACCCTAGAAAGTGAAATGACAAAAATAGCCTTAAAACCCTCACATAGGGAGTGCCAGGGGTAAATTTTTAATTGGGGCTAGAATGAAAACCGAGGTAAAAAATGGATTCTTTGGGCGAAAATACATCAAGATAGCCCTAGTCAACATTTTGAAAAAACGTGCAGTCGGGTCAGGTACTGCGGGACCGGGATGGGGTCCCTGTGGCATTTTGGTAAATTTTCATCATAGACTAATATAACCACAAGAAACACTATGGAAGAGTCTAAAATGATACTCGGATATGTTATGACCTATTTCTTGTACATTTATTATTTTAGGACTGAGTCGGAGGCCAGACACAACACGTTTTACGAGACAGATCTAAAAAGGGATTTATAAATCTTTGAGGTAGGGACATTATCCTTCATACATCATGCCATAGTTATATAATTGTGTGGATGCCATTATTGTAAATGTACTTTATTAATCAACATGTTTTGCCCAGAGAAGGGCCAGTAGTGTCAAAGGCACTTACACTGGAGTTGGTGAGAATCCAACCGGTGCATATTAGTGAGGCTAGGCCCTACTCATGTATACATGCAAATGATGTTTTTATATTGTTCATTAATTGGTGCATACATGGCATATATCATATTTACTTTTCGTATTTTCTATGAACGATAGTATGTCTCTACAGGGATTCTTCAAAATCTCACCATATTTTTAAATAAACCTCTCAGTGGGTGCCAGTGGATCGAAAGGCAAAGGCGCGGACGCCGAGAAGTAATTGGCTCGTGTCTCGAGGAGAGGATGAGATCGTGGTTATAATTAGTTTATGCCTTAGATATTTTGGGTTATCCTGTATATATTAGACCTTCTGCTGTATTTTCTGTTTTTCGTTGACGAACTACGTTGGGATTGTAAACGAATATTTTATCAGTATAATTGTACTTTTATGTATGCCCTGAAATTCTGTCTTTATTACTCTCTGATTATCAAAATGGAAACGGGTGTTGACAGATTACCTTTAGCCTTCTAGTCTAGTCCAATCTAAGTCCTTATTTCCCTGAATACAGTCATAGATCACATCTGTGTTATTTGTAAAAGAAAAATATGCCAAGTCTGTCGCATCCCACTTTGTAAACATTTTTAGTTTTTTATAGTATGCTAGTTATGTAAAGATGTTAGAACAAAGATTTTCTTGTTTTTAAAGCTCTAGTAATAGGGATGAAAATTTTGGCCAACTTATTGGTATTCAATTCGTATCATTTATAATATATTACATGTCATCTAGTTCTAAATATAAGATCTAGATCGAGGGTTTATTTTGGTTCTAAATATAAAATCTCAATTCACTTTATTTCCCAAATTTATAATTTTTTTCTCTAAAGTATCCCTATTGATTGCTCATATTAAGAGGTTTCTACCAAGGGCTAGTTCCAATAATAGGATATTTTAGGGAAACAAAAAAAATTCTTACAAATAATTAAGTTAACTAATTTCCTTAAAATCTACAAATTAGTTATCTGGTTCTTCTATTAAGAATAAGAGGGAGCATAAACATACAAACTAATATGAAACATCTGTCTTCTCTGCCCACATGGTTCTTATTTCTTAATCGTACAAAAGCTCTAATCGGTAGGTTTTAGGAAACTACATTGTGCCCAAAAACTGAATTTAGAAGCCAAAAAAGATCCATATAAATTTTCTGAAGACACTTGAACATATATGTTAAGTAGTTAGTGAAGAGTGGATAGAAATACTTGAGATGGTATCATATAAAGTTCTATTAGGGACATACTCATAAACCAGCATTTGATCTCCTCACTCAAAGCAGAACCTCCCAAGTAGGGGTGGAAACAGGCCAGGCGGCCTATCAGGGGCCTGTAGCCTGGCCTGTTCAGGCCTGGCCTGTTAGGCTAAAAGGCCAGGCCAAGGCCAAAATAAAAGCCTGTTTTGCTTAATAGGCCAGGCCAAGGCCTATTGACAGGCCTGTCAGGCTGACCTAGGCCTGTCAGGCTGACCTGAGCCTGTAAAAATATTTAAAAAAAATCAAATAAGGGTTAAAGGATAATTTCGTATAAGCCTATAAGTTTTAACCTATTTTCGGCCTGTTTAAGGAGGCTTGTTAAGGAGGCCTGTTTTCGGCCTGTGGCCTATTGGCCTGTTTTGCACTGTGGCCTGTAGGCCTGTTGGTTTACTTAAAAAATTTTAAAAATTCAGGCCTCCTTAACAGGCTTCAGGTCAGGCCAGGCCTATGAATAGGCCAAGCCTGGGCCTAAAAATTGGCATTCAACAAGCCACAGGCCAGGCTCAGGCCAGTTTGTGCCTTAACAGGCCATGCCTGTTAAGACAAAAGCCTGGCCTGGCCTGTTTCCACCCCTAACTCCCAAGGCTTAAAGTGAAATTGTATCTCTATTTACATTTACATCTTTTAGTATGGACAAGTCTTGGGGATAGGAAATTGTGGTGATTGGCCAAATCATGTCATGAATCATGCCACTCCCTTGTATTCCATTACACATTTACATCTTTGAAATGCTTTATTTCACCAACAAATTGTTGGTTAAGGTGGTCGAGGGTCACACCCTTATAAGGAAAGAACACAAGTTCGAGTCCCAGAAAGCGTACTTTGTAAAAGCCCTTGTGTAATGCCCCAAATTTTGATTAAGGGGTAATTACAATTATTGTGAATGATTATGTGGATTAATATGGATTTGAGATCCGGATTAAGTATTGGGAATGCCCAACACCTTGTATTTTAGCATAATTATGTTATGAAATAATTATTTGGCTAAATATAGGGGTAAATGATGCATGAAAGAAGGAAAAGAATTTGATTATATATTTTGTGGTAATATTAATTAATATGCCATACTTAGTGGAAAATTGAAAGAATAGCTCTAAATTAGTGATTAATGAAAGAGATTAATTACTAATTAAGAGGATATGAGATGTGAAATTAAAATGGCTAATGAAGTGGTTAGAGTAACTAATTAGTTACTTACTTTATGAGAGTTAATGAAATGGTGACATTTGTCAATATGTGATGGTGGGAGAGTGGTTGGAAGAGTCAAATGGCAATTGTTTATTGCTTTTCTCTCTCTTTCCTCCCTCTTTTTCGGTGGCAGCTGGTATGGGTGAGGAAGTGCACTCATTTCTTTCATCTTCTTCACTCTCATCTCTCTCTCATTTCCCTCTCTCTATGCTACAGCCATTGGAGGCCAAAGAAGAGGTGAAAAGCTTGATATTAAGGTGAGTAAATGACCTCTAATGGAAAAACTCCCTTTTATAAAGTTGTTCCTTGAGTTGAGAGCTTCACTTTCATGATTTTAGATTTGTCATTGGTGGTGTTTTGTGGCCACAAGGAACTCTAGAAGTTGGAGAACCAAGGAACTTCTTTGGAAAAGTTGTTGAGGTGAGTGAAAGCTTCATTTTCATATAAGTTTTGTGGCCATTGATTAATCTTTGAATTTCTGGAAATTTTGCCCTAATTTTCGTGATTTAGGGTCAAGGGGGAGTATGGTATGTTATTGTTATGGAAATGGTGCCTTGTTTAGTGTTTGGAATTGATAGAATTGCATTGAAGCTTAAATGTGAAGTTTGACAACTTTGTGTTGGTTTTGTGTATTGGGAAAAATAGGGCATGTAAATGGGTTGTAATTTTTGGTCATTTTGAGGTCACCATTGTGTTCCTTGTGAAAATTTATGTGGGAAAAGACTTGATTATTGATTTTGGAATCATTGGACACTTTAGTAGAAAATTGGAAATATGTCAAGTGTGAACTCTGTTCTAGGCAGTCAGTTTGCACGAACTTTTTGAATGACCAAATGGTATTAAAAAATTCTGAAACTTTCCAGTCTTAAATTTCACATCCCAATCTTCAAAATGAACATATAATTCATGTCATTTCGTTTTGTGAACTGAGTTATGCTTTGCCAAAGTTTGGGATGGAAACTGGACTCTGTTTTGGGGCAGTGGTGAATTTTGTGTAATTCTAGAATTTTTTGGTGATTTCTAGTAATGGTCCATATTTTTCCAGTAAATAGGACTTAAATACCTTTCATTTGGCTTTAGAATCACCTTATTTTGATTTTTCTAGAATTAGTTATGAGTATTAGAAGTTCAGCCAAGAAACAGAAGTTTCTTGGCCGCGGCCAGAGGTTATGAACCGCAGCCCAAGACTTTCTGTGCATCCATTGGCCTCGGCCCACGGGTAGCCTAGCCGTGGCCAACCCCCAAAAATCAGAATTTTGGACTTTTAAAATATGACCTTTGGTCAAGTGTTTCCCAAGCCTTCAGGCATGTGTTTAGGATTTGATTAGCCACCTAAAGGTCATGAATGGTAACCAACTATAAGTGTTGTGAAAATAAGAATTTGGAAAAGACAATAACCCTATGTCCTTGATTTGGTTATAGGGTTGGATATTCACCCTGATCATGGTTCGATGTTTGTCTGATCGTGAGTAAGCTGTGCTGGAGCACACGTGGATGAATAAGGGTAGGGAACTTACCTCTCCTGCATGTATTGATATTTGTGTTTGTGTATTGATTCATGTTATTGCTTTGCTTGATTATATGAAACATATTTGAATGATTGAAGCTCTATTTTTATTTATGCTATTTCTATGAGTATGTTGTTGAAACATTGAGCATGCGGATATATCATTATGTGAGCACGAGTTATTGTGATGCAAGCATGTCATGCATTAAACACTTATCTTGCATGCATATTGGTATCTGTTTCCTGCTGGGATTCTCTCAATCCTCACCCTCCCATACCAACATTTTAGATATGACAGTGGCTCAAGGAAGGAGCAAGTGACTACGGGCGGCGAGAATTCCTTATGGGCATTTGGATTTGGTAGTTGGTTATCGTTAGATGTTGGGAAAAATGTATATGTTCGGATGATATGTTGGAATATGTATTTAGAATGAGTATTGTGTAATTCCCATTTGAGAAATTGTAAAGGGCGTATGTGCTCTATGAATCTTTAGTGAAGGTATGAATCTGGGATTGTCGGTATTATTATTGTGCACTCTGATATTTATATAAATGTGATTTATCTTCACGACGTAATTGTATTCGAAATATGAATGTGAGACCAGGTTAAAGTGTTTATGAAAGAATTTTATGAAAACCCTATCTTATGGATGGGAATGTAAATGAGTTTTGATTATTATTGGTATCTATTTCATTTTAATCACGTATTTCGGATAATAATTACAAAGGGGGTTACACCTTAGCTCTCAAAATCTCGAATTGGGAAACCCTTGTTATTGCCTCAAAAAAAAAAAAAAGCTTATCTCTGTTTGAATGATGAGTTTTGAACTAGGTATAGTCTAACATCTATCACTTAAGATCTAAACTAAAAATCTTCTCCTTCATAAGCTTTTACGCTTTAGCAAAGCAATTATGGCTACCCTGAACACCACAGAACCAGATAAATTTATTCAATACGTTCTATTACATGGAACTGTTGATAAATTAGAAGCAACAGGTTAAAACATACGAAAGGTGCTCTAAGATTTATAGAGGCAAATAAAACAGAGTACCACCTTTGAGAGAAGGACAAAATAATAGCAATCATTGGAATCAAAATCACACTTTTCCGTACAAAAAAATCACACCTTTCAAAAACTCCAGAATGCTCAAGTCTCAAGAGATGAGCGAGTCCGCGAAAATGCATAAGACCGTCTCTCTAACCTCTTCTAGCTTCCTCTTCATCTCCAATAGCTCCTCAAAATTGTCAATCCCTTCTACATCTATCGCCTCCACCTGTTCTTTCAAACCCTCGTCAGCGGAGGAAGAGTCCAAAACAGAGCTCCCGGCAGTGTTGTTGGTTCCAGCGGTTGTCATTGACGCCGCCATGGACTTGTTAAGGAAATTTTCAACGATGGGTTCGAAGGAAGGGGATCCATGGACGTAGGATCTTCCAGTAGCAGAAAAGACCAACACCACAATGAGGGACCTAGAGATTTTGTGGTAGTGTTGAGCTTTCTTGAATAGGCCTTCGCGGCGTTTTGAGAAGCAAACATACCTTGCCGACTTGTTCTCGATTTTCTTTATCTTTGAGTTCCGCTTTCCGGATCCCATGGCGGTTGGCTGCGGCGGCGGCGGGAGGGGGAAGTCGAAAACTGATTCTCTGGTGTTGGAGGGGTGTGGAACGGGGAAGCGGCTTCTCTCCTATTCCTATGCCATCTTCTACCCTCCATTTTTATAAAACTGCACCGTTTTGTCTCAACATACTAAAGCTTGACTCTTTTTTGTTTTAAAAAAAATAATAAACATTCAGTATCTTAAAATATTTTTTAGTAATACCACCCAGTATTCTAAAATATTTATTTATAACACTCAATATCCTAAAAACAACCAAATAGTAACTATCAAGTACGAGTTCAAGTTTAGTTGACCAAAAAAAAAAAGTTCCAGTTTACCAAAAGAATTTAATAAGCAACTTAAAATATTTGTCAAAATAATAGTTACAATAATATATTTGGATTTAAAATATTTTATTCAAAATCAATGAAATTTAAAATTAGATACTCGGATTTTTTAAAAAAATATATAAAATAAAACTACAAGGAATTATATAAATTCATTTCAAATCTACTAAATACATTTAATAAAATATTCGTTACTTAACAAATGGTTCTTAAAGTTACATATTTGTACATAATCAAACAAAAATATGATAGGAACAAGATGAAATAATTAACCATCAAACAATGAACTGTAAACATAATATGTTCAAAATATTTGTCAGATATAAAAAAAATTAATTTTAATCCAATCAAATTTTAAAAAAATAACATAATCCATTTCAAAATTTCAGATTATTCAATCAATAGAGTAAAACAAAAATAAACACTAAAATAGTAATTTTGAATCGAAAAAATAATAAAACAGCAACGAATATTGGATTAACAAAAATCAAAAAGTTCTCTTTAACATCAAATATCTTTGAGTAAATCGAATAATCAAATTATAAAATAGGAACAAGAAATCATTGAAATGAATTTAGTATATAATCCAAAATATTTCAAACCAACATTTAAAACTGTAATTTTCAATCAAACCGATAAAAAAAATGAACAGAAATATTAAATTCAAAATATTTGTGAGCTATTAAAAAATTTATTTCCAAACCAGTCAAATTTAAAATAATAACTTTGCAGTTTAAAATTTAATATTGTAGAATCAATAAAAAACGATCCACAGTAAGAAATTAAAAAAGAAATCATGGATTGTTAACATAATACGTTTGAAATATTTAATAATATGTGAAGGCAAAAGAAGAAGAAGAAGAAGAAGAAATATCTGATAATATGAGAAATAAAAAAATAGTTCAAAACCACATATAAATATTAAATAATAATTTTTCAAACTGCGGATTTATAAAATTTTAGATTACTAAGTTAGAATTCAAATTTACTAAATAAAGTTAATATTCTAATTCATAATATATGTATAATACACCCAAAAAAATATATGTGAGCTATAAAAAAATTATTTCCAAACCAATCAAATTTAAAACAAAAACTCAGTGTATTTCAGATTATTCAACCTACAGAATAAAATAAGAATGAATTTTAAAACAGTCGTTTTGAATCAAGCAAATAATAAAAAAACAACGGATATTAAAATTAAAGTATGTTTGAATAAATCGAATAATCATATTATAAAATAGGAACAAGTAGAAAAATTAAAATTAATTTAATTTAATATATTATCAGAAATATTTCAAAACAAACTTGAAAACTTAAAGAACAAACTGGAATATTAAATTCAAAAATCTTTGTTAGGAACTTAGGATTGTAAACCATACATACTCAAAATATTTGTGAGATATCAAAAAATTCATTTCCAAACCAGCCAAATTCAAAATAGTAAGTTTGAAATATTTGTAAATATCCAAAAAAAAAAAAAAGTTCGAAACCAGATTTAAAATGATAAGATAATACATTTTCAAAATGCGATTTGTAAAATTTCAGATTACTAAGTAAGAATTCAAATTTACTGAATAAATTTAATAAGAAACTCATAATATATAAGCTTTAAAATAATTTATCTCCAAACCAATCAAATTTAAGACTAAAATCTCGATTATTCAATCAATAGAGTAAAATAAAAATAAACTCTGAAAAAGAAATTTTGAATCGAGAAAATAATAAAACAACAAGGAATATTAAATTTAAAAATAAAAAAATATATTTAAAACCCAATATCTTTGAATAAAACGAATAATCAGATAATAAGAACAAGAAGAAATAATTGAAAAATATTTGTTGGAAACCAGATTTAAGATGATAAATTTTCAAATTGTGATTTGTAAAATTTCAGATTACTAAGTAAGAATTCAAATTTACTGAAAAAAGTTAATAAGGAACTCATAATATATGTAAACTTTAAATTTAAAACAATCAAATTTAAAGGGTTAAGGGACAAAAACCCATAAATTTTTTCTTACAAGTGCACCACTATTATAAACTTTTTCTTCAGTGCAAAAGTAATTATGAACTTTTCAAAAAGAGGCAAACGTGATACTTCTGTTAAAACTAACTAACGGCTGTTAACTCTAGTGCAAAAATACCAAAATACCCCTATCTAAAGAAAAGCAATTCATATGACACTTTATATGAACAATCTTTCCTTATGTGCAAAAGATCTCCCCTTAGGTCCCATTTAGCAAATAAATTTTCAATGAGGTATTTATGAGTAATTCTCCCTTAAAATTTTCATATGAATGTATAATTATACTCTTTATTTATTATTATATTTTATTTTATTTTGAATAGTTTTTAATAGTTAAAATCATTTGTAAAACTACCAAAATGTGTTTTCTGATTTAAAATAGGTTAACTACATAATTTATAACGAAATAAAAAATTTCCAAAAAAAAACTCTAAAAATATTAAGAAATATATTTTAAAATAATATATATTGTTAACAAAAAAAATTGATATTATATTTAATATGTTGGTTAAAGTATACTTTTAGTCATTTAAGTTTTACATAAGGTATATTTTTTATCCCTTAACTTTATAAAGTATACTTTTAGTCATTTAAGTTTTATATAAGGTATACTTTTGGTCCCTTAACTTTATAAAGTATACTTTTAGTGATATATTTTCTAACACTGCTAATGTTGTTAACGGAAAATATTGACACGGTAAACTCAAGTAATGATTGTGCAGTTGACAAAGCATATTTAAGTTTTAATTTTTAATATAATATATGTATATTATTAAACTAAAATAAATCAAAAAATTATTGCAAATGAAATCAATTCGATGTTTTAATATTTAGATTAATAAAATAATATATTTATATTATTAAACTATATTTTTTTGATACAATCGAGGTTTTAACATTGATTGCTTCAATAGATTTTTTTAATATTTTTTAGTTTACGTATATTTTAAATTTAAGATTAATATCATTTAATTACACAGTTATCATTTGAGTTTGTTGTGCTAGTGTTTTTTGTTGGAAACATTGACGGTGTTATAATTATAGAACCAAAAGTATAATTTATAAAGTTAAGGGACTAAAAGTATACCACATGTAAATTTAAAGGACTAAAGGTATACTTTAACCTAATATTAATATATTATAATGATAAGTTTAAGAGGAACTTGTACAAAATTCTTAAAATAAAGCATTATATAATTTAAATATCTTGTAAGAAGAATGGTGATGTATTAAATTATTCATCACCAAACACAAACAGCACCACTGCCTCTTTCAAATTTTAATTCCTTTCCCATTTTAGGAGCGCATAAAAAGAATTAAACAAGCATCCTGTAACAAAACCAATTTATCAATTCTCACTCTATGTTCAAAGGCTAACACGAGTATAATTTACACATCAATGAAGGATGGAAAGGAAAGTTAGTTGCTATTTTTACAAGTTTGCTAGGCAGTTCTTCAATAAAAATACACAATATACTCTTTCAAAAACTCCTTTTTACAGATTATTTTTAAATTCTAAAACCTCTACTACTATATTCTCTTGATAAACACTGTCCCTACTTCTCCTTTTTGGTCCTGCAGTGCTTGATAAGTACAAGCTGCCTTATAGTTCAAGCATGAACAGAAGACTTCCTTGGGCTCATTCTTTCTGATATTGCAGAACACTCATTGCTGTTGAGAACATGCTGGGCAGTGGCATTGCTTACCACCTCAAAGCTAGCTGAATTAGATGCTGATGTTTCAAATACAGAGTTCAAACCAGCAGATTTCAACATGCTTTCTATTTCTTTCACCACGTCGCTCATTGTCGGTCTGTCTGCTCCTGAATCCTCAACACACTTCATTGCAAGATCAACAAAGTTCTTCAGTTCCTTCAATGGGGAGCCTAAGTCAAGAGCCGGGTCAAGAATTTCTTGAAGGCCATCATGCAAGTTTTCTGCCTTGTCAATTGTACTCCTAAACACTTTCACAATATGTTTCCCTCCTTGTATTGGCTTTCTTGCAGTTATCAGCTCCAACATCAACACCCCAAAGCTATAAACATCGCTTTTCTCAGTCAACAGTTGAGTTGTGTAATAATCTGGGTCTAAGTAGCCCTGTGTGAAGAACATTGATGAATTTGATAAGATCTAAAATAATTTTGAAGAGAAAACTTATAGCTATCTAATTCTCTAGTAAAATTAGGTTACCTGAATATCTTTCGCAACTAAACACTACATTATTGGTTCTTTCCAAGACAAAAAATAAATTAGAGCCAATGAAATCAATCACTTTCTACCTTGTGCTTTTTTTTTTTTTTGTATAGTATAAAGGTTTATAAGGAAATTGTACCAACCATCGTTCCTTTAACTTGTGTCGTAATGTGATCTTTTTCACAATTCTCCATGGGCTTGGAAAGACCAAAATCAGAAACTTTTGCATTCAAGCGTTCATCCAGCAAAACATTTGTTGATTTAATGTCTCTATGTATAATAGGAGGATCGGCATGTTCATGGAGATAAGCCAAAGCCCTAGCAGTACCAAGAGCTACCTTTAACCTTCTAGTCCAGTCCAATCTTATACCAGACTTCCCTGCATAGACAATTTGCATTGAAAGAGTTTACAATAAGAACTATTAATGAACCTTCAAGTACCAACTTAAGCTTTTGATTTAATCATGTGAAAAAGGGCTATGAACTGATCATGTCTCTTCTGTTGAACCATAATTTTTTTCCCATAAACCATAGTTAGGTCTAATTATGATTGTTACATGAGATGCTAGAACTAGGTAAGGATTGAAGAAAATGTGAATGCAAAATAATCTAAGTGCTTGAGTTAAATGGCATCTAAACTAGAGTTTATTTCAGGTACGTGAGATTAGAAGATTTTCAAACTGAATCAGACTAATTAAACCAATTCAATTTGAATAAAACCAAACAAAAATGAAGGCGGAAAAAGGAAAATGAAATTAGTTTCCCACATGTCAAAACTAAATTTAATCAGTTTAATTGTCAGGTTCTCTTTGTTATATTTGTTGAAAACCGAACCAATAGTGGGGTGAGAGAGAGAGCGAGAGAGAGAGAGAGAGAGAAAGAGAGAGATTGAAGAACACATTGAGCTAATATAGATATGATATTCTTGAGTTTTCTTTTACCAAAATTTTGTTGAGATTGATTTGTATACCCTATAACAGCATAAAGTCCAACTGAAATTATTTAAAAAAATTGAAAAAATAACACTAAACTGAACCAATCAAAACCCAAAACAACATAGAGAAGTCGAGGAGTTCCATTTTGCAAAATCAGTTTAATGCAACTTAGTATTGATTCAAAATCAAACGATATCAGACCAATGAACCCTCTACCTGAGATGCTATCCTTTAAGGTTCCATTAGGAACAAATTCATAAACTAGAATTTGTTCTCCTTGCTCGAAGCAGAACCCCAAAAGGTTAACCAGATTCTTATGATGGACTCTTGAAAGGAGTTCAATCTCAGCTTTAAACTGAAGTCCGCATTGATTTGATTGTTTCAGACCTCGTTTTATTGCAACCAGTTGTCCATTGGGAAGAGTTCCCCGAGAAACCTGTGGACATTCATCTATTACAATGTAGGCACAAATATATAACATAGGCACAATAACATTGTCACCAACTTGTTCATATAACTTGTCCCAAAAAAAAACTTGTATATATAATAGTTCCTACTAAAAGACTGCCATGTTTCCTGAACCAAATATAGGAAGTATCATTGATTGGATCATCACAGTTAATTTGTTCACGACAATTTTCCAATGCTATTGTGAGTATATTAAGAAGATTCCAAATCACGATAACTCTTTTTAGTGTATTACATTAGGGGTTTCATTAGATTTGCCTAAAACTAAATTTCCTAACTGGAGAGAGGATACACTCCTCAAAATTGACCTATTATATATTTAGGTTATTATTCTCTCAGTACTCTCCTGAGAGCTCGAATTCAAATTAGTGAGAAGAGATAAGCTAACTCTTTAGGATTCAAATCTTATATTATTTAGGGATGATTTCAAGGACCTCCCATAAGTTTTATTGAAATTACACGGATTTCTCTTTTATTCTCAAAACCTATATAAAGATCTCCTAAAAACAAAAAGTAAATTATCGGACTCTTCTTGTATTTTGTTAAAACCTGAAATTACCCATACTTCTCTTATATCTACAAAACATACACAAAACCCCTTTCAGTAAAAAAGTATATTATATAAACCCTTGCTGAGTATTCTGAAATTAAACAACCCTCTCCTATTTTCAGAAATACGTTTTGTGCATTTTAAATATAAATAAATGGGAAGCCTGTGTGATTTCAAAAAAGCTCATGGAAGGCTGTTTAGTTTACTCTTCATTTTAGAAAAAACTTGTGTGATCTTAAAATTGAGGGGAAGTTTGTGTAATATTTAACAAAGGAGATATTTGTATTGTTTTAAAAATAGAAGGAAAGTCTGTGAAATGTCGACAACATTTGAAAAAGTCCTCATAATCTATTGGATTATATATGAAACAAAGTTTCAATATGCCAGTCCCAAAATTAAGAGACAAGGGAACTCTGGAATTGAAGAGGCTAGAGTCTATTTCTTAACAAGAAAAAGATCATTACCTTCCCATAACCCTAGATCCTGTCTCATTGGCTGGTGAAAAATTGTTCGTGTATTCCTTAAGTTCTTTGAAAGAGAAGGAGTACCATAGCAGTATTATAGTGATAGTCATTGTTCAAAGTTGAAGGGTAAATTGTGTAATTTCCTCTGTTGAATGTTATTTGCACTTTGATCCCTTTTTTAACCAGCTATATATATATATATATATATATATATATATATATATTAAACCACATGAAATTAAAGATGAAGATGAGAAATGACCTTTCCATAACCCCCGGATCCGATATCATTGTCTTGAGAAAAATTTCCGGTCCATTTCTTAACCTCTGCAAAAGAGAATTGCCTTACTCCTTTCAATTGAGGGATCATGATTTTGATGTCCTTGGAAACCCTTCGTCCTGCATATTATGTAGAATCAAAAAATGTTCCCAACTCAATTTTATTAGATTGTCTAGAAATTCAGGAGCTATGTGTAGAAGTTTATAAATAAAATATATAACTTAAAGAGTCAAAGTACAAATTTGCCCCGGAAGTCTTCACTAAGGAATGATGTTACCTTAGAAGTTTTTTTAGGTTCAATGTTGCCCTGGAAGTTTTTTTTTTTTTTTGATATTACAGACGGCCAAGAAAAACTTGGAGATTACAAAAGAAGTTCAAATAATGACATTAGGCCATATAGTCCTGAGCCATATAGGCATTTCATTCAGGAGGTGGCACCTACAAAATGGTTGCCCTGGAAGTATTAAAATGGAGCAATGTTGCCCCTTACCATTAAAAGATTAATAGTCAAGTCAATTTTTGAATAGTCAACATTAGTATTTTCATGGTATGGGGTAACATTACTATGTTTTGAAACTTCTAGGGCTACATTGAACCTTAAAAAACTTCCGGAGCAACATTGCTCCTCAATGAAAACTTTTGGAGAAAATTTGTACATTAACTCTAACTTAAATGTTTCTTTATTTTTCAATCATATAAACATCTCCCTTGAAACAAAAAATAAATTATACAGGCCTAACTCAAGTTTGACTAAATTAAATAAACCTCTCCTTTATTTTTTTTTTTAAAAAAAATATGTGGACACTTCCTCTAAAAAGGGGGAAAACATGGGCAGGCTCGTGGTTTCAACAAAACTTAAGGGAAGTATTTGTAATTTACTTTAGTTTAGGAGATGTATATGGATTTTTAAAATAGATAGAACGTCCATCAAATTTCAACAAAATGGAGAGGAATTGTTTGTTATTTTGAACTAAACTAGGATTTACCTCTCATAAATGATGTCTTACCAAAAGGATTGCTTTGAGCAATTGCTTTTTCTGCCCTCTTCTTTTGGTAGAAAGCATAAATGCCAGCAAAAAGAAGCAAGAGCAGCACAGCAGAACAACCAACAATTGTTCCAGTTACAAAAGCAACATTTGAAGATTTACTTGATTCCATAGGTTCTTGCAAATGACATGAAAGAAAAAGAAAAAAAATTAATATGAAGCAATAACTAACTGTGTAAAATAATAGGAAAAAACTCATTTGCCTGTACATATACTTTTCTTTAATTTTTAATTTGGTATCTGTATATTTTTCTTCCTAATTAAATGCTTTAATTTTGCTCCGTCAATACTATTAGCTTCTATACATGGGCTAACATTGCTAATAGAGCAAAGTTACAAGAGCTAACAATGTTAATAGAGCAAAGTTAATGATTTAATTAAGAGAAAAAAACACACATGTACTAAATTAAAAATTGAGTGAAAGTATAGGTAGTAGCAAATAGGTTTTCCCAAATAACAGGCTAACCAAAGTAGTTACCATAGTGTCCATTGGGGTATGGATAGAAATAGAATGGATAATTGGTCAGGTTGCTTAAAAGAGAAGTTATACTAGAAATCTCAGTTATGTTGAAATGATCTTCCCCTAAAGGGAACACTTGTATGCTCAATTCAACATCTTGAAGTTGATTCAGGGTTAGATATTTCAGAGAAACTGAATCCACTGGTAGATAATTAGCTTTAAGATAACTCAATATAAGTTCCTCATAATGAAAATAGTTTTGCCAGTCTGGGAAGGAAGGTGTTCTGAAACTTAAAATTCCCATTAATGGATATGCACATTTGTAGTTTGGACTGAGATTCTGATCTGATCTGCAGGTAACAGGAAGGCAGGAACTTGTTGGTGCAGTATATGTTATATTGGCTGGCACATCAGAACAGTAACTTTGTGTTTCTCCTTCTTCACGGCAAACAGGATTGTTCACTAGTCTGAATAGAAAAAAGATGAAAATGTAAAATATGCAAAAGATTGAGAAATGAAGACTCCTTTGAAGTGAATAAATTTCCTTTTCTGTATACTGCTAGATGATAAAGGAACCCATAATCATTAAAATTTATATAGTTGATGCTATTTTTAGTCCTTATAGTTTTAGCGAAGTTTGGTTTTGATCCTTATAATTTCAAATAATTGGTTTGGTCCCTATAATTTCATAAACATTTGGATTGAGTTTAATTAATGGTTCGTATACTTTTAGCGAGTTTTTATTTTAATCCTTATACTTAAACTCATATCAAGTTTCTATGAAACTATAGGGACTAAAACCAACAATTTGAAACTATAAGGATCAAAAACAAAATTTGATTAAATTTAGAGGACCGACAGTAATATTAACTCAAATTTATATCTTACATTATCTTGATGTTGGAGGCAAGATCTTGTTGCTCAAATCTATCAATTTTGTTATCCTGCAACTCAATTAGTTTCAATTGCTTGCTATAGTTGGTGCCAATATTCAAGGAGCCATTGAGATTATTAAGCTTTAGCACCCTGTAGTCACATGTCAGAACATGTTAGCAAATATTAACATGAGAACCTGTTGAGCCCAAGAAATCATGGGGCCAAGTTTATAAAAGAAGGGCTGTAAAGGGAGAAGAGACCAGTGCAAACCAGTACCCCCAGCCTCAAGGAAGGGAGGGGCCGAATGGGGAAGCCAGGTTATTGTCTGACATGTTAGTGGGTGTGAGCGCTCACTAAAATGGCAAGGGAGCGTATTGCAGGCAGGCAATCAGAGAGTAATGGGAGAGGGGGTCTAGTCTCTCGAATACTAGGCCAAGAGTGTTCTTTCTATTTCTTCTGTTTTTTCCTTCTTGTTATCATTATTGTTCTATTGCTCATCTTTATCATTTAGCTCTCTACTAGGACTGATTTATCAGTGAATGTATTCTCTCAATTTCCCATATTAAAGAGAATATTCAGCAATTGTCCTATTTTACTCTATAATCACTGTAGCTCTATCAAATTGGTATCATAGCAGAACTACCTGGGTATGACTGGAACTTGAATGGAGAGCATAGTGGAGCAGTTAGAGAGAGACATGGAGGCAATACAAAGGAAGCAAGTAGAGATGACAGAGAAACTCAACGGGGTTGACATAGTGGTGAGTACTGTTCTTCACCAACTTAACAAATTCCAAGCAGCATTCAATACTTACACTCAAAACAACGGAGAGGGAGCTAAACTGACTCCAAGGAATAACAATGGAGGTGGAATACCTGTGGGTGATGGGTAGGGCAATGCTAGTCGTTATCGTAAGCGCGACCTACCCCTGTTTTCGGGTGAGGACCCACTGGGGTCAGGATGGAGAGGTATTTCACTGTGAACGGGATTAGTGAGGTAGAGAAACTCGACACGGTGGTGGTGGGACTCGAAGGGAAGGCCATTACCTAGTTTCAATGGCTCAAGACGAAGATGTCGGTTAGGACCTGACCTGAATTCAAGATCAAGTTGATCAACCGGTTTCACTGTCGATAGCGAGGGGATGAGTTTGAGTAACTGTTTGCTCTCAAACAAGAGGGCTTGGTGGAAGAATACAGAGAGCAGTTCGAGCTTTATTCAGCTTCGGTACTCGACATCCGAGATGAGGTGCTCATGGGGGCCTTCATGAATGGGATTAAGGAAGAGATTCGGTGTGATGTGAAGCTAATGCATCCCCTCACCTTGAAACAAGCGATGAACTACGCCGTTCAGGTGGAGGACCAAAACGTGTGAAAGAAAAGGGCGACGAGATGAAGAATCACACGAGCAAAATCATTCTAAGTCATAAGTAGAATGAAGCTAAATCATTGGTGTCCAAGTTTAGTTCGGGAGACCAGACAAAGTTCTCAGGAATCTCGACGACACCAAAGGAACTGGTAGGGAGACCATTGAAAGAAGTCAGATCGACCCCTGTTCGATCTTCTCCGACGATGGCTTTGGTGACGAGTAGTCAGGGCAGTAATGCAACACGTAAGAGGCTTTCTGAGGCTAAATTGAACAGAAGGAGGGAATTGGGCCTTTTGTTTCAAATGTGAGGAAAAATATAGACCCAACCACAAGTGCAAAAATAGGCAATTTCGCTTGATTATTCTAGAAAATGGGGAGGAAGGCCCAGGACAGAATAGTGATGAGGCCCAACAGTTTGCTGAGAGCGATGAGGAGAGAAACATGGCTTCTTTGGAACTATCCATTGTTAGACCTCATGTTTTGATGATAACAAAAGAATGGTTTGAAAAGGAAATGTTTAATAATCAAGGTTGAACTAAGTAATGACAGGAATAAGCTTTACTTGAGGTAAGCATGGAAGTAGTGAAGATTGGCCAAGAGAAAATGCTGAGGAACTTGATCAGAGGCACAGTTTCTAAGGCATTACTCGAGGCGCTACTCGAGTAATGAGCCAAAACTTGAAGTAACCAAGGAGAACTTCCAGTAACCTGCCACCATTACTCGAGGCGATACTCGAGTAACCAGGTAAAATTTTGAGGTTGCTCTCGGCCTGCAATGTTACTCGAGGAGGTACTCAAGTAACCAGTTAAAACTTCCAGTTACCTTCAAGTGTTCAAAATGATACTCGAGGCGCTACTCGAGTAACTGTGTCTCCTAAATTTGGACCTCTCGGCATTTTGTACCACTGCTAATATTACTCGAGGAACTACTCGAGTAACCAGGTCAGAAACTTCCAGTTCCCTTCAAGTTTTTTATGATACTCGAGGAGCTACTCGAGTAACTCTGTTTGTGAAAAGATGTAACTCTCGGCACTTTGTACCACTGCCAATGTTACTCGAGGAGCTACTCGAGTAACAGACTAAGGTAAGTGAAAACTTGAGGTTGGTACCCGAGTGACTTGATCCTTCTTTATTTCATCTTCCTTTAGTACTTACTCTAGTATACAAGTTTGTTTTTCATGGTTTATTTTAAGTAATTCCTCGAGTAAGTAGCTCAGTATATGTAAATGTTTTCAAAGAAAACTTCAAGTCATTACCAGAGTAAATCATGTTCAAAAGTCTCAGTTACTCGAGGAACTACCTGAGTAACCTATGCAAAAATGAATGCTTTACTCGAGTCCCTACTCGAGTAACAAGGTAATTGCTCTCGGTCTTGAAATCCTGCCAACATTATTGAAGTAGAGCATCGAGTAATCAAAGGATTTTAAGTGGATTACTTGAGGTGCTACCCGAGTAAATAACTATTCCCAAAGGTATGAAATTTAGTTTACTCCATGCACTACCCGAGTAATCTTATATTTATTCATTGACTTGCAGTTGAACAATGATTTCACGATGTTACTCGAGGAGCTACTCGAGTAAACTTCAAGGGTTACTCGAGGAGCTACTCGAGTAAGATAATCCAGAAAGTTTGAAATCATTCCAACGGTCATTATTCTGTTTCCTATTTGATTAACTTTTCATTATATTAGTGTACTTAGTTTTTCAACAGGAAAACAGTGAAGAGATCTTACCAAATAAGGAAAGTCAAAAGCAATGCTCAAATGTCACCGACCGTCACCTACCGCAACGTATGTTTTTCAAAAACTAGAAAAGTCAATTATGGCTGCGCACGCTCCAACGGACATGAAGAAATATGTTCCAGAAATCATTACCAACGTATCTATATATATGGGAACATCTGAACAGAGAATAAGGCAAGAAAACACAAGAACTCACATACGAACGTATCATTAAGTTCATTGCTCTGTTTTCACGTTGAACTTGTATTTCTATGCTTCAGTGATTATTATTTACTCTGTAAGAGAGATATTTCATTCAAACTCAATATTTGTTATTGAGATAACTTAAGGTTGTGGAACCTTGAGTTGGGATTGGATTACAACCTGTAAGGGGGAGCAAGTGTCCAAGTGTAAGGAACTTGCTTGTACTGAGGTGCCAAGAACCCACTGAATCTTGGAAGCTATAGTGAAACTCTCAGAGAAGCTCTGAGGACTGGATGTAGGTCAAAGTGGTTGAGACCGAACCAGTATAACTCCCGGTGTACACTTCGGTGATATTTCTCCTTACTCATTACTGTTTTAATTATTTTGTCAAAGTTTTATATTTTCGAAAGAAATTTCAGTATCACCCAATTCACCCCCCCCTCTTGGGTGAAACGCTTGATCTAACATCCATGACCACAGTAGTAGGCCTAATGGGGAAAAGAACTCTTAAGATATGGGGTATTACACAAAGTAGGCCTGTGATGATCTTAATAAACTGTAGGGCCACACATAACTTTGTGGCAAACTCACTAGTGGATGAGCTGGGCATTCCCACTCAAGTCGAATAAAGATATCCGGTCACTATAGGTGATGGGAGGAGGACGACTTCTTTTTTTGATAACTACTAGTACCCATTACATAGCCATGTCCTTCCTCAGGACCTGATCAAGTTCAGTGGTAGCATTGCCAACTAGATGAAAACCCGGCATTATTGCAAGCCCTTCTTTAGCAAGATGGTCAGCTGCCTCATTTTGCCGTCGGCTAATGTGCGTGATGCTCACCATCCAGTCTTGATTCATCAAGCTCTTTGCTGCAGTAACAACACCATAATCTGCATGAGCAGTATCCACTTCCCCCAGCAATAGTGATATCGCCTCCATTGAGTCCGACTCGAGGATAACCTTCCTGACTCCCATGTCCCAAGCAACTTTCAACCCATGAATGCATCCCCACAGTTCCGCAGACAGAGCATCTCCCTCCTCCAATCTAACAATAAATCCCCAGAGGAAGCTTCCTTTATCGTCTCGCAAAACTCCTCCGCAAGCACTACTGTTCGTGCTATAAGAGAAAGCACCATCCACATTCAGTTTTGTCCACCCACATGCTGGTATGGTCCACCGATCCATCACTCCACTGCTATAAGAGGACGACTTCTGACCTCAAGTGTCTAGAGATTAAAGTAGTAAAACAGGGCCTAGAAATTTCCCAATATTTCTATCCTTTTAACCTTGGAAACGTTGACTTGGTTTTAGGAGTGGAGTTGCTCGAATCTTTAGGGGAGACACACATAAATTGGCGACAATTATATATGAAGGTGAAGGTTAACAACCGCTGGGTGTATCTCAAAGGGGACCCCACATGCACACAAGTTCCAGCTTCCCTAAAAACCATTAAGAAGAACATCTCTCAGGAAGGAGTGGGCTATTTGCTTAAGCTATCTAAGATCGAAGGAGACGAGTCCTTTGGGTGTCTTCCGGACGGTGGTGAGTGGGAAGAAATCCTCCAAGAATTTCTGGCAGTTAATAGGCCCATACTAGGTTTGCCTCCCCATCGAACCCAAGACCACGCCATCAGAGTCAAGGAAGGTGCAAAACCTGCAAATACTCGACCATATGTTATGAGCATGGCCAAAAATCAAAAATTGAAAAGCTAGTTAAAGAAACGCTGACAGCAGGCATTATTCAACCCAGCACGAGTCCCTATTCCAGTCCAGTTTTATTGGTCAACAAGAAGGATGGCAGTTGGCATTTTTGTGTCGACTACTTAGCGCTGAATCAGATTACCATCCCTGATAAATATCCCATTCCCACCATTGATGAGTTATTGGATGAGTTAGGAGGCGACACCATCTTCTTGAAACTAGACCTCAAGGCAAGGTATCACCAGATCTGAATTAGGAAGGGAGATGAGCACAAAACAACTTTTTGGACCCATGATGGTCACTATGAGTTTCGGGTTATGCCTTTTGGTTTGACTACCGCCCCTTCTACTTTTCAATCTCTTATAAACGACATATTTAGAGAGCATTTGAGAAAATTTATACTTGTGTTTTTTGATGACATACTCATGTATAGCAGAAGCAGGGAACTACACCGTGAACATTTGAGGATCACCTTACAGCTATTGCAGCAGCACCAACACGTTATCAATCCCAAAAAGTGCATATAGGGGCAGAAGCAAATCGAATATCTGGGGCACCTCATCTCCGCTGAAGGGGTAAAGGCTGATCCTTCCAAAATCTCAGCCATGGTGCAATGGCCCACACCCCACAATCTGAAATCACTGCATGGATTCCTGGGCTTGACAGGTTACTATCAAAAATTTGTGAGAAGGCATGGAAAAATAGCTTCTCCTCTAAGTCAGCTACTCAAGAAAGATTCCTTTAAGTGGGACGACTAGGTGCAGGAAGCTTTCGAGAGTCTTAAAACGGCTTTGACCACCCTGCCAGTCTTGGCTGTCCCCAATTTCATTGAACCTTTCGAGATTGAAGCCGATGCATCAGGGAAGGGGGTCGGAGCTGTGCTCATGCAAAGGAGATGACCCAATGCTTTCTTCAGTCAAAAGTTATCAGAAACGAATCAGCAAAGCTCAGTGTACGAAAGGGAACTATGGCTATTGTGTTAGCAGTCAAAAAGTGGCAGTACTACTATCTAGTCAACCTTTCATTATCCGGATTGATCAGAAGGCTTTAAAGTACCTAATGGAGCAACGAATAATGGCTCCTGACCAACAAAAATGGGTGACGAAGTTGATGGGATACAAGTTTGAGATTCAGTACAAACCTGGGAAAGAGAACCGAGTAGCTGATGCCCTTTCTCAAAAAGATGTCGAACTGGAGTTGCAAGCCATATCCACGTGGCAATATGAGGGAGCTGAAGAGCTAGAAAGAGACATTTCCCAAGACACACATCTGAAGAATATAATACAGTAGCTGGTTCAAGGAGCCGAAGGACCGAAAGGGTATACCCTTAACAAGGGAATTCTTTTTCATAAAGGCTGCCTGGTCCTACCCAGGAACTCTACCAAAGCCAAAGAGCTCTTGCGAGAGTATCATGATTCTCCCATTAGGGGCCATTCAGGGTACTTGAGGACTTACAAACGTTTGTCAAGGGTGGTGTATTGGGTGGGGATGAAGAAGGACATCCAGAAGTATGTGGCTCAATGTGAAACCTGTCAGAGAAACAAGTATGAGGCACTGAACCCAGCAGGCCTACTTCAGCCCTTGCCCATCCCTCAGGCCGTATGGGAAGCCCTCAGTATGGATTTTATAGGAAGACTTTCAAAGAGCAACCGGTTTGACACCATTCTAGTGGCAGTAGACAGACTTACCAAGTACGGTCACTTCATTCCCCTTGCCTACCCCTATGATGCCAAAACCGTAGCTGATGTCTTTGTGAAAGAAGTGATTAAACTACATGGGTTCCCTCATTCAATTGTGTCGGATCGAGATAAAGTGTTCATAAGTCAGTTTTGGAAGGAGTTGTTCTATTTGGCGGGAACTACCCTTAAATTCAGCTCAGCAAACCACCCGAAGACAGATCGGCAAACTGAGGCTGTGAATCGGTGTTTAGAGACTTACCTCAGATGTGTGACTGGAGGATCACCCAAGAAATGGTCAAAGATGCTGCCATGGGCTGAATACTGGTATAACACGACATACCACGGCTCGACCAACACCACACCCTTCAAGGCACTTTACGAAATAGATCCCCTGAATCTTCTGAAGTAGACAAATACACCATCACGAGTTTAAGAAGTTGATTGGCAGCTAAGTGAAAGAAATCAGATTCTGGATGAGCTTAAAACTCAATTAGAAAGAGCTCAAGCACGCATGAAAAACCAAGCAGACAAGCATAAGAGGGAACTGGAGTTTCAGGAAGATGACTTTGTATACCTCAAAATCAAGCCATCTCGGTTCAGGTCCCTTGCACGGAAAATCAATGAGAAATTAGCTCCCAGATACTACGAGCCCTATAAAATCATTGAACAAATTGGGACTGTTGCTTACAAGCTGCAATTGCCACCTACAGCAAAAATTCATAATGTCTTTCACATTTCCCAATTGAAACGAGCCTTAAAGAGTTCTGTCGTCGCACAACCTCTACCAACTAGGCTAACAGAAGATTTGGAGTTGAAGGTTGAACCCGCGGAAGCTAGAGATTATTGTTGTGCTGAAAATGGGACCTAGCAGGTTCTGATCCGATGGAAGGACCTCCCTAACCATGAAAATACGTGGGAAGATGTGAAAGATATCCAAACCCAATTTCCCAAATTTCACCTTGAGGACAAGGCGAGTCTTGCAGAAGGGCGAAATGTTGAGCCCAAGAAATCATGGGGCCAAGTTTATAAAAGAAGGGTTGTAAAGGGAGGATAGCCCGGTCCAAACCAGTACCCCCAACCTCAAGGAAAGGAGGGGTAGAATGTGGAAGCCAGGTTATTGTCTGACATGTCAGTGGGTGTGAGCGCGCACTAAAATGGCAAGGGAACGTATCTGCAGGCAGGCAATCAGAGAGTAGTGGGAGAGGGGGTCTAGTCTCTCGAATACTAGGCCAAGAGTGTTCTTTCTATTTCTTTTGTTTTTTCCTTCTTGTTATCGTTACTGCTCTATTGCTCATCTTCATCGTTTAGCTCTCTACTAGGACCGATTTATCAGTGAATGTATTCTCTCAATTTCCCATATTAAAGAGAATATTCAGCAATTGTCCTATTTTACTCTATAATCACTGTAGCTTTATCAGAACCTTACACTAGTTAAATCACTCTACTAAATTGCATCTTCTACAATTATATTGCAAAACATTCCAAGAGAGAGGAACAAAAGGAGTGAGACTATGAATAGGATTCAAACTCCTTTTCTTCTATCTCTCTCTCTCTCTGACTACATTATATGCAATTAATTTGTGACTGTTGAGGTTTCAATTTACATGGTAATTCCTCTATTACTCACACATTCTGTAAATGCACAAGACTGAAGAAAGTAGCAGGAATCTCCCTTGTAAGTTGAGTGTTCTCCATCTTTCTGCCATGGGAAAATTTGTCAAATTCCAATGTTGTTAAAGACATACAATGTTGAAGTGCAAAAATAAATAAATAAAGACATACAATGTTGTTAAATTCCATAGAGTAGAAAGCCATGGTGGAAAATCTGAAGGATCGAAGCTGTTGTTGCTCATATCACTTCAAAATAAACAAAGTCAGCCACTACCATAGGAGTAACATTCTCTTCTTCACAAAATAATAATATGATTTCTTAAAATTCATGCATTGATAAATAATTTACAGGTATGTGAGTAAATTCATTCCACTCAGGCTTGGCATAGGACCAGACAACTTATTGTTGGAAAAATACCTGCAAGCCAAAAAGAGGGGGGGAAAAACACAGAACCTTGATCAAAAGTCAAACTTTCCATAGCAATTACCACAGGTAATCTAATAGAAGAATAAAGCTTTTCTGGCAATTAGTTCATTAATCTCTGCTTACATCTCCGTAAGATTCTTAAGAATGTTGATGTTCTGAGGCAAGTGTCCACTCAAGGAATTATTGTCCAAGCGCCTGTAGCCATAGAAGGATTCTTGAGTCAGAAAAAATCTAAGTTGAATTATAACATGTTTGAAATATGTAACATAGAGACACTTACACCACCACCAGACTCTGAACAAGTCCAAGTGTTGAAGGAATGTTTCCTGTAAGCTGATTGTTATCCAAAATCCTGCTTCAAAAGATGTTCAGTCAGAAAGGCAGATTCAGATAGTCTAATATAGTAGAGTCCAAGACTGTGAAGGTGTCCCTAAGAATATACTCTCTCCAGTCCTTAATATAAGACATATTTAGAGAGTTGATCTTGGTCTTAAATATAAGACATATTTGTCAGTCTTTTCTTAATTTACCCATATTGATGCTCCCTCAATAATAATTAAAGAGGAGAGTGAATAAAGGAATTAAGGAAGATGATTAGAGTGTTTTAGAAAATACATGTCATATTAACTAATTTCTTTAATCTAATCAAATTTAGGTAACTCTGTCTTATATTAAGAATTAGAGGGAGTAAATCATTATGTTGTTCACTTCTATATCATTGACTCTTTCCTCTATACCTTCAATCCCTAGCCTAGCATCATAAAAAAACCCATTATCTATTATCTCCCTCCTTTTCTTTTTTGGAAAAATTAATCTTTTAGTTCCTATAGTTTTGACTTAGTTGTAATTTAACCCTTAAACTTTGACTCGATACAACTCAGTCCATATAGTTTTAACCATGTAAAACTTTAGTCCCTAATCTTCATGAAATACACAATTTTTTCATCTAAAATATAGGGACTAAAGTTTTAAATGATTAAATTATAGGGATTGAGTTGCACCAAGTTAAAGTTTAGGGATTGAATTACAATCATATCTAAATTTTGTGGACAAAATGATTAATTTTCCCTTTTTTCCCGGTTTCTTTTGTTGTTCCTACTTTACACAGAGAACTATTGATGTATACAAAATAAAAAGGTATATATTTGGGTAATACTCTGTGCCTTGCTTAGTTTCAATATGAGTAGGAAATATTACATACTTTTCTGTATGTCAAATACTTACACATGTATCAGAGTCATTTCTGGGCTAAAAAGCCGAGGGGGGATTTTTCCTGAAAGCTTGTTCTTTCCAAGATGACTGTAGTAAATAGAAATGTATGAATGAAATAGGGATCAACTCATGAAAGCTATTCATTGTTGGGGCAAAAATGGTAAATTTTGCAGAAGAGAGAGTTGTTGAAGTACAAGTGCTTTGCATTGAGTAGCTTGTCAAGACCAGGCATACTTCCACTTGATACTGGGATTTCTCCTTCAATATCATTTTCAGTTAAATCCAGCCAAAAAAGTTTTGACAGATTGCCGATTGAAGGCGGAATTTTCCCGGAAAATCTGTTTTTATTCAAAGATCTGAAATAATAAAAAAGAAAATAGCTGATTTTGTCACCCCAGAAATTAGTCCACTAACAAAATATATAAACTGCAACAATGGAATATGAACAGATGCTAAAATGTCATAATTCTTACAAGAAGACAAGCTGGTTCAGGGATCCTATGTTATCTGGAATAGGACCAGTGAAACTACAGTCAACAAGAAACCTGAAAATAAGAAAGAAGTTTTATTTGTTGAGAATCATTTTATATGAACTAATTTGAGATTAGGGTTTTTCTCTTAATAACAATCAATCAATGCACTCTTACAAATTGGACAGTTTCTTCAAGCTTCCAATTTCTGGTGGAAGTGAACCAGTTAAACCCGTGTTGTAAGAGAGGTCCCTACACAAGGACAAAAATCAGGAAGAATTTGTGACAATAGTTTACAGAAAACAGCTTCTAACAAAAATCATATAAACTTTAAAAGCATATATGGATAAAACTAAGATTCAATCTTTAGTCATATTTGAAGATAGTAGCCTAACACAATTCCTTCCAAAAAAATGAAAGATGTTCCCCCTTGTGTTATGTTTCATATAAGAACCTCATAATGAGTATTCCTCCAGTCTCTGTTATAAGAGTTAGACAAGAGGTTTACTTGGTCCTAAATATAAAACCTCAATCTATTTTCTTTTCCAAATTTATAACTTTTGCCCCCAAAGTATCCTTATTGATTGCACATATTAAAGGGGTTTTCTTTAAGAGGTAGTTCTAATGCACATGATTTAAAAGGATATTTTAGGGAAACCAATACTTATTCATTATAAATAACTAACTTAATTAATTTCCTTAATATCAACAAATTTTCTGCACAACCCAGTAACAGAAAGTTGACACAAACTGGGAAGATTTTTTTGTCATAAAAAATTTGATGATTGCCTATAGGCTTAGAAGCATGAATACCAAATACAACAAAGTACAAACACAATGATATGGAAAAATATTTGTTGAAATGTAATATGAAGTTTTATGTCATGTCTAATACAAGAGATAGATAAATATCAAATACAAAAAGAAAAACACTAAAAGCAAATCTTCACCTACAATGTTTCCAATTCAGATAGTGAACCAATATCTCCTGATAACTGGCCTGTCAAACCTGTGCTTGATAATTTTCTGAAATATTAAGAAGCAAGTTAATCTCACAACATAAGACATAGTAAAAAAACCAGGCAACCTCACATGAAAATCCAAAAAGAAAAACTACATCGAAGTAACACGAGAGTCGATGCACTTGATTCCACCCCAACTATCGCCATAAGGATCTGAACCTGACCAACTAGTAGGAGTGTTCTTCATCGTATCCATAAGAGACCTTAGAGCTATAACTGCGTGAGAAATTACAAACACTAAGGTTAAAAAATATACATTAAAAGTATACAGATTTTGATTGCAATGAAAATGTGCAGAAGAGAAGATGGAATAAAAGTATACATTAAAAAATATACATGACAAATCATGAGTTTAAAATATACAATGAGTATCCAACTTTGGATTACATAGAAAATATGCAGAACAGAAGTTCAAATCATTAAGGGCTTCAAGTTTCATTCTTTTTAGTACAATAAAGTTAAAATTCAAAAGTTTGAAGCTAAGGTAACCTGCTAAATCTTGAAGATATACAGGTTTTGCATTTCTTCTGGTTTAGAAGATTCTATATGCAGAAACATGTGTAGTAGTATAGAAGTTATCAAGAAATCAAGGAAGTCATATAATACATGACTTGAAAACTAAACTTACAATCCTCATGATTTGTTTCTGCTTCTGCAACCAGAAAAAAAGTGAAAATAAGAACCAGGAACACAATCACTCTTTCACCCATTATCTCTGGTTATGGTGGAACTGTTAGCTTCACTCTCATAACTTCCCTTTGTTGAATTATCAAATCTTTTGTTATCTGCCTATCATCCCAATGCACTGATATAGGAATAGTTAAAATGGCATTATTCTAAGATATTTTCTCCCCAGTTTTGTAACATTTACCAAAGATATTTAGAAGTGTACACGTGTCCAGTACGGATGTGTTAAAAGCGTGTATAAGACTTGATCTCACTTTTTACTTTGTAGTATTTTTGTGTTCCTATTTTTATATCATGCCTTTTATTCAAGTTAATAACGGGCACCTTGCACCACTAGCAATTAACTAGTCTGGTTCGTTGGAATATAGGCCCACTATGGGGGCATCTCACTCACTCCACGTAATTATCGTAGCTACATACTCAGGGCTCGAACGTAAGATCATTGGTTAAGTTGAAACAAGCCCTTTACCGGTTGATCCAAGTGCTTGGTGGTTATTATTGGTGGATTTAACACTTACTACTAGAACAATAACACTATCAATTTTTTTACTTGATTGAATCAATTCAAATACCGAGTGAGACTTTTTGGTTAATAATTTATCCTTTTTACTTGATTGAATCAATTCAAATACCAAACGGGACTTTTTGATTAACAATTTATCTAAATATTTGGTGCCTGGCTTAGATAATGTTAGGTTAGGGAGGCTCAAAATTAAGTTGGGACTGTTAGATCCCAAGTTTTGATGATAACAATAAGTCTATTATGTGCAAAACATGTTTTTAGAAGGTTAAGAAAAGTTTCCAAGTTACCAAATGCATATTTGAAGTTTTCTGATATCTGCTGTGATATTGCACTGGAGTGCTCGAGCAAGGATTTGGCACTCGAGCATAGATCTCTTCTATGCTCGAGCAGGTGCGAGTGAAAGCCAGAAAGTGTGTACCCGAGAGGCATTCTCCCATTAGGTTCACTGGATCACTCGAGCACAAAGGTGTGCACTCGAGCAGAGAAGTCATTCTCACTCGAGCACATGCGAGTGAGGGTCTGCGAGTACTTGGCCGAGAGCAAGTAATAGCATGCTTCCTTCATCCACTCGAGCAGAGACCTCAATGCTCGAGCATGGGGATTTTGTGCTCGAGCAAGGCACTGCGAGTGTCTGGCCGAGAGTCATGAAGTTCTGAGAAGTGCAAGTGTGCTCGAGCACACCCGTATATGCTCGAGTGACACATCAATGCTTGCAAGTGAAAATTCTATCCCTCTCCAAGTCTGTTACGAGTACTCGTTTCAAAGGTATAATTCTTGAGAATATTCTTCTCACTCGAGCAGGAGTCTGTGTGCTCGAGTGAGGGCCCACATCACTCGCGAGTGATAATTCTATCCCTCTGAAATCTTGATGCGAGTGATGGTATTGAGAGCATATTCCCTAAGAATATGCATCTCACTCGAGCAGAGGTATGTGTGCTCGAGTGAGGGTCCATATCACCCGCGAGTACAAATTCTCACTCTTATCAAAATGGTGTGCGAGTGATGACCCGAGAAGACACTCCCAGTTGAAAATGAAAGATCACTCGAGCAGAGGAAGTTGTGCTCGAGTGAGACCCCTCTTCACCCGCGAGTGAAGATTTTGTCTCTCTGAAATTTTATACAAGCACAACCCGATAACAGAGGCATATGAAGGAAAATAGGAGATCACTCGAAGTGAGCCTTTCATGCTCGAGTGATGCCCTGTTTGACCACCAAAAATGCTAAGTATCACAACGTTCATTCCGAATATAGTTTATTGTTATTTATTCATATCATCATTACTTATTATCATTGTTTTAATTGTTTTAAAAGTATGATACAGGAAGATGAACGTTTGAAATTTGTTGTTACGGAGAAAGTCAAACAACGGCAGACATCATGATTACAAACACGTTCGCACCTACCGCATTCAGAATATTCGAACATGCGCGTGTCCTTCAATAGTTGCAAAGTCCCGCTCCTCAAATGTTGATTTCCAAAACGGGCAAAAACTGAAGCAACTATATATACAGAGATTCAAGGATAATCACAATAACAACGTAGCACAAGAATTCACAAGCTTATACCAAGTTTCTGCTATTCATCATTTTTCTCTGTATACACATTGATCTTCAGTGTTTATTCATTTGCTCTGTAAGAGAGTCTTCATACAATTCAAAATTCTATGTTTATTTGATCTCAAGGTATTGGGACCTTGAGAGGGTAGTTTTTCCTTACGAGAGAAGCAGTTAAGAGAATTCCTTGTTGTGTCTTCCACTCTTAAGTCTTATAAGATACAAGCAGAAGAGAACGTTGCTGCTCGTAAGACTTACAGTGGTGTAAGCAGGAGAGAACGTTGCTGCTCATAAGTCTTGTATACCTAAGCAAGTGAGAAGAGTCATAGGTTATTTTTCTGCACGTAAGACTTGTCGTAAGGGGGAGAGAAGTTTCTTGTTGTGAGAATATTTCTGCTCGTAGTCCATTCAAGGACGATTGTTGTTTTGTGGCGTTCTGAGAGCCCATTGAATCTTGGAGGTATAGTGAAAATCTCAGTAGGTCTTGATCTCTGAGGACTGGACGTAGGCCTTGTTGTTAGGCCGAACCAGTATAACTCTCTGTGTTCAAATCTTCTTAACTCTCTCTATCTACTATATTTTTCATATCACCACATCAAGCGAAAAATTTATAACATCACCCAATTCACCCCCCCTCTTGGGTGAAGCTTGCCTCTTACATTTGGTATCAGAGCCTCGTCTTCTCCGAAGAGCCTAACAGCTTGAGAAGGATCCGACAAATGGCAACAATGGGTGAAAATATCCTTCCAGATGGAGCTTCAATCACTAGACCTCCTGGTTTTGCTGGAGAACATTTTTCGTTCTGGAAAGCCAAATTCAGAGTGTTCGTGTTGGCCAACGAGTATGGATTATGGAATGTTATACAAGATGGTGACTATGTTCCAATGAAGAAAATCAAAGATAGAGCAGTTAAAAAGAGCCCAGATGAGTTTGACGAGAATGACAAAAGGTTAGTGACATTAAATAGTAAAGCTATTCTAATGATACAGAGTGCTCTTAGTCAAAAAGAATATTTTCGTATATGTACTCTACCAACTGCCAAAGATATGTGGGATGCTCTTGAAATTGCTCACGAAGGTACATCTGGAATCAAAGAAAATAGAATCAATACTTTAATTACAGAATATGATCTATTTCGTATGAAATCTGGAGAAAGTATATCAGAATTTGAACTAAGGTATACTCATCTTGTTAATCAATTATCTGCTCTTGGAAAGTCATTTGATCAAAATTCCCAGGTAAGAAAGATTCTTAATATTCTTACGAAAGAGTGGGAAGCAAAGGTGACAGCCATTGAAGAAGCCAAAGGAGAATCTATGAGATCCGTAGCTGCTCTCTTTGGAAGTCTTTCTGAATATGAAGGTAAGTTGAGGTTCAAAAAGGAACTTGAAGAATTCGATGATAAAAAGAAAAAGGGAGTTGCACTTAAAGCTATTAAAGAAGAAGAAGAAACTTCCGAGAATGAAGATGTTCCTAGTGATGATGAAATGGGAATGATCGTGAGAAAGTTCAAGAAATTCTACAGAAGAGGACAAAGGAATTTCAAGAACTATTAAGGTAGACCAAGCAAGAAAGAAAACAAAGAACAACAAATAGTATGCTACGAATGTGGGAAACCAGGACACATCAAATCTGAATGCTTCAGAAACAAAGACAAAAAGAAGCAGAAAAAGAAAGCATATATATCATCTATTTGGGGTGATAGTTCGTCAGACGAAGAAAATGACAACGATGAAGTAGCAAATCTATGCTTGGTAGCTAAGGAAGAAGAATCAGACTCTGAGGTAAGTGACTCTGAACCCTCTTATGATGAATTGTTATCTGAATATAATGCATTGCATACAGAGTTCATCAAAGTTGCTAAAGAAATGGTTAGTTATAAGAAGAAAGTAAAAGAATTAGAAAGTAATGCCATATCATCATATGAAATGTGTAAAGAGAAAGATAAGAAAATAGAAGATTTAACAAAGATTGTTGAAAAGTTTACTAAAGGAAGTGAAACTCTCAAGGTTATTTTAAATTCTCAGAAAGTTTCATTTGATAAATCTGGAATTGGATATAATGCTATGCATAATAAGAATAAGAAGAATAGTAGAGACTATCTTAAATATTTCAGGAATTCTGTGCATACATCGAATCCATTTGTATCATGCAATTATTGTAATAGGAAAGGACATTATACTTCATCGTGTTATTTCAAAAAGGGACAGATTGTTGGAACATATAAATGGGTTCCGAAAGGGACACATATTTCAAAAACTAACCACAAAGGACCCAAGAAAGTGTGGGTACCTAAAACCTGATCATCTTATTCTAGGTATGTCTCAAAGCATCTCGAGCGAACAAATGGTATATTGATAGTGGATGTTCGAGACACTTGACTGGTGAAAAAAATAAGTTCACCATGTTTGAAACTAGAGAAGGAGGAAAGGTGACATTTGGAGGAAATCAATCTGGATGTATTGCTGGAATTGGTGAAGTGGGAAGAACCGATGGCATTCAAATCAACGGAGTATATTATGTTGAAGGATTATGCCATAATCTCTTAAGCGTAAGCCAAAGCACTGACAAAGATAACTGGGTGATTTTTGACTCAAAAGAATGCTTGATAGTAAGCAAGAAAGATCTACTCCTAAACAAAGAAACTATCAAGGCAAAGATCCGAGCTCAAAGGGATGGTAATTGTTATACTATTGATTTAAATTCAAATTCTTCTGAAAATTGTTTTCTTAGTCGATCAGAGGAAAGTTGGTTATGGCATAAGCATTTGGCTCATGTCAATATGAATCAACTTGACAAATTGATTAGAAAAGATTTAGTTGTAGGCCTTCCTAAACTCAAATTCAAAGACGACATGATTTGTGAAGCATGTAAAAAAGGCAAACAAACTAAATCTTCTTTTAAAACAAAATATGAAATTTCTACTTCAAAACCTTACAATTACTTCATATGGATTTGGTAGGACCTGCAAGAGTAAAAAGTTTTGGAGGAAATTTATATACGTTAGTAATTGTTGATGATTTTACAAGATTTGCATGGACTATATTTATTGCCTCAAAAGATGAAACTTTTGCTGAATTTATTTTGTTTGCCAAAAAGGTTCAAAATGAGAAAGGTATTCCTATTGTCTCTATTAGAACAGATCATGGAGGAGAATTTGATAATCAATTGTTTGAAGATTACTGCAACGACAAAGGAATATATCACAACTTCTCAGCCCCTAGAACACCTCAACAAAATGGAGTAGTGGAAAGGAAGAACAGAGTGCTTACAGAAATGGCAAGAGCATTACTTAATGAAAAAGAAATGTCATAAGTGTTCTGGGCAGATGCAATGAGTACTGCATGCTATATTTCAAACAGAGCATATATTCGCAAATCTCTTGGAAAGACACCATATGAACTTTACAAAGGAAGGAAGCCAAATATTGCTCATCTTCATATCTTCGGGTATAAGTGCTTCATTCACAACAATGGTAAAGAAAATTTAGGTAAATTTGATTCAAAGTCTGATGAAGGTATTTTTCTAGGATATTCTAATAGAAGTAAAGCTTATAGAGTTTTCAATAAAAGAACATGTACTATTGAAGAATCTATTCATGTTGTGTTTGATGAAATTGAATCTCAGACAAGACTTAATGATGAAGAAGAAATGGATTCAATCAAGAAAAACAAATCTATTTCAAAGCAGGATGATTTTGAAACAAATGATTTTCAAAATTTAGAAGATGTCGATGATCATGCTCAACCTAAAGCATGGAGACATATGAAGGATCATCCAATTAATCAAGTTATAGGAGATATTCATGAAGGTGTCAAAACCAGAAATAAGATCCTCAATGAGGTAACATTTTCAGCTTTTATTTCTGAAATTGAGCCTTCTAATATAGAAGAAGCTTTATCTGACAATGATTAGGTGATTGCTATGCAAGAAGAACTAAATCAATTTCAAAGAAATCAAGTTTGGGATTTGGTTCCTCGACCTAAAGATCATACGGTTATAGGGACCAAATGGGTTTTCAAAAACAAACTTGATGAATCAGCAATCATTGTGAGAAATAAAGCAAGATTGGTTGCCAAAGGCTATAATCAAGAAGAAGGTATTGATTATGAGGAAACATATGCTCCAGTGGCAAGATTGGAAGCAATACGAGTACTCTTAGCTTTTGCTTGCATCAAAAGTTTTAAACTTTATCAAATGGATGTAAAAAGCGCTTTTCTAAATAGTTATATTATGGAGGAAGTATATGTAGAACAGCCTCCTGGTTTTGAAGATGAAACAAAACCTGATTATGTCTTCAAACTTAAGAAAGCATTATATGGTTTGAAACAAGCACCCAGAGCTTGGTATGAAAGACTAAGCAAATTTCTTCTTGATCAAGGTTTTGTCAGAGGTAAAGTTGATACAACTTTATTCATCAAACATAACAAAAATGATATTCTAATAGTTCAAATTTATGTTGATGATATTATTTTTGGTGCTACTAACGAATCTATGTGTCAAGAATTTTCTAAGATTATGCAGGGAGAATTTGAAATGTCCATGATGGGAGAATTGAACTTCTTTCTTGGACTTCAGATCAAACAAAAAAAGAATGGTATATTTATATCTCAGACAAAGTATTTGAAAGAGTTGTTGAAGAAATATGGATTAGATAATGCTAACGGAGCTGATACTCCAATGAGTTCTACAACATTGTTGGATGCTGATGTAAAGGGACCTAGCTTCAACATCACAAAGTATAGAGGAATGATTGGTTCATTACTCTATCTCACAGCAAGCAGGCCAGATATTCAGTTCAGTGTAGGAATGTGTGCAAGGTATCAATCCAATCCTAAGGTATCTCATGCAGAGACAGTAAAAAGAATATTCAAATATCTAGGAGATACTTCAGAGCTTGGTCTTTGGTATCCAAAAAGAGGGAACGAGTATTTAATGGCATATTCAGATTCAGATCACGGTGGATATAAAACTGACAGAAAGAGTACCAGTGGACAATGTCAATTTCTCGGAGGCTCTCTAGTGTCATGGTTCAGCAAGAAGCAGAACACAGTTTCATTATCTTCGACTGAAGCTGAATATATAGCTGTGGCAAGCTGCTATTCTCAAGTGCTATGGTTAAAACAACAACTTCAAGATTTGGGAATTTATTTAAAAGAAATCCCAATCTATTGTGATAATACTAGCACGATAAGCTTGGCAAAGAATCCTGTACAACATTCAAGAACCAAGCATATAGACATTCGACATCACTTCATTCGAGATCATGTTCAAAAGAAAGATGTCAAAGTGGAATTTATACCAACTCATCTTCAACTTGCGGATATTTTCACAAAACCAATTGCAAAAGATCAATTCCTTTATATTCGAAGAGAATTGGGAATGGTTAATCCCAATGAGTTGTAAGTTTTCTTGTTAAAAAGATTAATTAAATGTTTCGTTTGATGATAACCATACTGACTTTAGCATCGGAGTATTCAAAATGTGTTTTTGCAGGATTCTCACTCAAGCACTGAAGGTGCTACTCGAGTGAAGAGCTGTGTCACTCGAGCACAAGCAACTCTGCTCGAGCACAGCACTATTTAAGATACTCTGCTCTTTGACATGAAAAACAGAGGTTAACAGAGGAGTTAAGAATACCAAGGGAATATATCAAAAATAAACAGTGAGAATTGAACTCACTCGCGAGTGAGGAACTCTCACTCGAGCATGATATAAACATGCTTAAGGTGAGGAATGCTTGCTCGAGTGAAGAAAAGGAAGTTCTTTTCAAAAGCTATCCAAATCATGGTTACTTAAATGATCTTGGAGGATTTAAGTACAAAGATACAAAAATATATCAAGGAATCCACAATCCAGGTACGTTTTACTTGTTTCTTTATTTTTCCAGAAAATCACTCGAGCACAGATAGAACACACTCGAGCACAGTATGAACATCACTCGAGCACTAGGGTTCATGCTCGAGCACTGTCACTTATATCAGTTTCTGGGGAGCTCAGAACGTCGCACTTCCTCCTCTCACTCGAAGTGCTTTCTCACTCGAAAGACACAACTCTTCACCTTCAACCGTTTTTCTCATCATTCAATCACGTTTTTCTGCTTCAAATCGCCGTTACATCCTTTCAATCTTCTATAAGAGGTGATTCTTACCTTCTGCATTTCTCTTGTGCCCTAATCTCCATTTGTCTTTCCTTCAAAAACTAAGAGTTTTTGCTTCTCTTTCACTCTCTCTACAATGGCAAGAACCAAAATACCTTCTATTCCTCAAAAATCTCATTCTCCTTCTCCTACTCACTCTGCTGCCAGTGAATCTGGAACCCCTGAGCTTACTCCTCCATCTCCTAAAATCTCTTCCTCACCATCACCCCCTCCTAAACCCAAAACCAAAAAGAGGACTCCGGCTAAGAAACCTCACCCAAAGCCTCAAGTTTCAAAGAAAGACCAAACTCCTCAAAAGAAACCAAAGGGTGTGGTATTTAAGGAACCCATAATCACCCGGTCTCAATCCAAAGAGGTTCAAGGAAAGGGAAAGAAGAAGGATTCAGAACAACCCCAATCATCTTCTTCTTTTGGGGATACCTTCTGTAAACAACTCCGGGAAGCAATAGAGAAATCTAAATTGGACAAGTTAGTTGGGAAGATTGCTTCTCAAGCCGGTGCTTCAAGTTCACATCAAGATAAGCAACCAAGTGTCTCTGCACCTTCTGCCTCTCAAGCACCAGTGGATGACCAACTCACAAGTCCTCCTGAGGGATTCAATGTTACAGAGCTTAAGGCTTTATCTCAGAAGGTATATGATGATGAATTTAAACATAGACATTTCTGCCCTGTAGTATATGTGGATCTGGATTATTTGAAAAAGAATTGTCATTTGGACTTGTACCCTTATCTTCAATACTATGCTCCCTGGCTAGAAATCAATTTGCCATATTCCCCCACTGTTGTAAAAACCTTTTATTGCAACATGAAGACTCATAATATTATGTCTAGATCTGGTGAGTTAGTCAATGTGGAAGATAAGTATATTATACAAACTTTTTGCTCATATTTAACATCTATATTTGACATCATCAAAACTATTCATATCTAACAATTTTCACATACTGAAAAATTTGTAAAATTGTTTTCATGAGTTAATTAATTGTCTAACATTTTGAAAATAGCTTTAGACAATTATTTAACAATTCAAAAAATTTTGCAAAAATGAAATTTGAGTTGAAAGGTGCCAAAATTAATTATCTAAACAATTTTGAATACATAAAATAGTGGGAGAGGTTTAATTAATTATTTACTGGATTTATTAAATTAATTAATCTCTCCATTATGACGTGCACATTTTGATTTAAATGTACTTAAATGATATTTGTGACTAGCATGCTACTTTTTCCAAGGAATAGCCACAACATCCTTTCGTTTTGCATGCAACATTATCACATGTGGAACTTATAAAATATCTAATTGTAATTAAATATAGAATTATAATTGATCTTTACCCACATGTAGACAGTTATGATTATATATTAAATTAGGGTGGGATAGTTTGGTCTTATATTTTCTAAGTTGCCCCCAGGTATTAGGATATATAAATAATACACTCTAGTCCCACCAATTTGAGATAAATACATGCAATGCTAGGTTCTTTGTCTACAGGTAGAATTTAGTGATACACATTTATATATATTGCATATTTCCATTGGTGCATAACATGAATTCAAAAGGCACAGAAATCGTGATTGTCTCAAATATTTATCTTGTGAGCTACCTTAAATATTTAAATTGCAGCACCTACTACTTTCCCTAACCTTTTTGCTGACACTACGGGAAAAATTGTGCTGGATGGTACTAATTACCCTGAGTGGAGAGAGGACATAACTTTACAGATTGATATGCTACACATGCACTTTGTAATGGAGAAACCTAGACCTCCCAAACTAACTGACAAGTCAACTAAAGATGAAATTGACTATCAGAAGTGCTGGGAGTACTACAACTACATGTGCTTGTCATATATCAAGACCAGGATCCAAAGAAGCTTAGGGGAGCAATTCCTAAATGTGAAACTGCTAAGGAGTTCCTGGAAGTTGTTGACAAACAGTTTAAGCCAACTGACAAGCATATGGGTGGTTCCATCATGTCAGAGCTGTGTGCCATGAGGCTGACAGGTACTAATGGAGTCAGACAACATATCATAAGGATGAGAGACTTGTCCTCTCAGTTGAGAGCCTTTGACATGGAACTAATAGAGCAGTTCCTGGTGCATCTGGTACTGAACTCCCTTCCTTCTCATTATGATGCCTTCAAAGTCTCCTATAACACACATAAGGAAAAATGGACAATTGATGAACTGTTGTTCATTTGTGTTCAGGAGGAAACTAGGCTTTAAATGAGTGGTAGGGACGCACCTAAGGCAGCTCATTTGGCTAAAAGTTCTAACAGGAATGGTGCCAGGGGCAATAAGGACAATCAGAAAAAGAGGAAAAAGCTTCTTGCTATGCCATCCATCAAGAAAGCTGAAGCTATTTGCTTCTTCTACAAGAAAAAAGGGCAAATGAAGGATGAGTGCCTGAAGAGGAAGGCATGGTTGGAGCATAAAGGTATGTATTCTTCAGGTTTAGCTTTAAAAGCTCATCATATTAGTATTAGTAATGATACTTGGTGGATCAATACGGGTGCAATGATCCATATTTCTACTACTATGCAAGGGTTTCTAAACACCAAGCCTCAACTTCCCAATGAAGCTCGAGTCCTATTAGGAAGTGGGAAAGTAGATCCGGTCCAAGCAATTAGAATTTTTAGAATTGTTTTCCCAAATAAAACCATACTGGATCTTTTGAATTTTTTTTTCATTCCTAGTTATAGGAGAAATTTAATTTCTATGTCGAAACTTATTCCTTTGAATTATGGTATATATTTGCAAAAGGATTTGATGTATTTCGGTAAAGACTATTTTCCAATTGCAAGGGTTCTTATGATTGATTATTTGTTTAAAATAATCCCTAAACCGCCTGAAATTTTTTCTGTTACGCATGGTATAAGGCAAAGTATCATTGATGAGAATTCTATTAGTTTTTGGCATAAGAGATTAGGACATATCTCCATTGACAAGATCAAAAGGTTAACTAAAGATGGAATCCTTCCATCTTTAAACCATTCAGAATTTAATACCTGTGTGGACTGCATAAGGGGAAAGCAGATCAATAAGTCATAAAAGGGAGCTAAAAGAAGTTCTGATTTACTTGAAATTATACATACTAATATTTGTTGTCCTGACTTATTCGCAAATAGTCGAAAATACTTTATCACTTTCATTGATGATTACTCGCGATATACGTATATCTACTTGCTTGATAATAAGAGCGAGGCACTAGATGCCTTTAAGGAATATAAAGCTGAAGTAGAAAAATAGGTTGGAAAACTAATAAAGATCGTGAGATCTGATAGAGGTGGTGAGTATTACTGTAGGTACACTAATGAAGGACAAGCGCCAGGTCCTTTTACTGATTTTCTTCGGGAGTATGGTATAGTTGCACAATATACCATGCCTGGCTCGCCGGATATGAATAGTGTAGCAGAAAGAAGAAATAAGACCTTATTGAACATGGTTAGGAGCATGATGAGTAGCTCTAAACTTTCAACATCCTTGTGGAAGGAGACACTCAAGACAACTGTGTATTTATTAAATAGGGTTCCAACAAAGGCAGTGCCAAAAACACCCTTTGAAATTTGGAAAGGATGGAAACCCAGCTTAAGACACCTTAGGGTATGGGGCTGTCCAGCGGAAGTAAGAGTGTACAATCCACAAGAAAAGAAACTTGATCCTAAAACCATTAGAGCTTACTTTGTAAGCTATCCATGTATGACTAAAGGTTATAGGTTTGATTGTTCTCCACCTTCGACACGTTTTATAGAATCTAGGAATACTGTCTTTCTTGAGAATGATGTGATTAGTGGGAGTGATCAAATAAACAACAATCATATGGAAATAACCCCTGATTTATGTCATGAAGGATTTGTTCAGATTTATCCACCTCCCACACATGGAGAACAAAGACAAGTTGTGGTGGAGGATGTCCCGAATGAACAATTTGAACCAACCCAAGAGGTTGAATTAAGAAGATCAACTAGAGAAAGAAGACCAGTATTACATAGTGATTACGTGGTGTACTCTATTCAGACTGACTGCGATATTAGCATTGAAAATGATCCAATAATATTTACTCAGGCTGTTTAGAGTGAGAACTCTAAGTTATGGCATGATACTATAATTGAAGAAATGAATTCCATGGCAAACAATGGTGTATGGGATCTTGTGGAGTTACCAAGTGGGTCTAAAGCTATTGGCTGTAAATGGGTTTACAAAACCAAAAGAGACTCATAAGGTAATATTGATTGATATAAGGCTAGGTTGGTTGCTAAGGGCTTTACACAAGTGGAAGGGGCCGACTACAGGGAAACCTTTTCTCCTATATCAACGAAAGATTCTTTCCGCATAATCATGGCATTGGTTGCACATTTTGATCTAGAGTTCACCAAATGGATGTTAAGACTGCATTCCTCAATGGGGTTCTTGAGGAAGAAGTTTACATGAAGCATCCTGAGGGATTCGTTTTAAAGGATAAGGAACATCTCGTATGCAAGTTAAAGAAATCGATCTATGGCTTGAAGCAAGCCTCACGATAGTGGTACTTGAAGTTCCATGAGGTAATCACATCATTTGGTTTCTATGAGAACATCATGGATGAATGTATATACCACAAGGTTAGTAGGGGCAAGATCATATTTCTAGTTTTGTATGTTGATGACATACTACTTGCAACCAGTGATCTAGGACTATTATGTGAAGTGAAACAGTTTTTGTGCAAGAACTTTGATATGAAGGATATGGGTGAGGCATCCTATGTCATTGACATCAAGATCCATAGGGATAGGGCTCAAGGCATTTTAGGCTTGTATCAACAAACCTATATCAATAAAGTTCTTGAATGATCCAGGATGCAAAACTGTTCAGCTAATGTAGCTCCTATTGAGAAAGGGGACAAGTTTAGTTTATATCAATGTTCCCAAAATGAGCTTGAAAGAAAGCAAATGGAAAGGGTCCCATATGCATCAGCAGTAGGAAGCTTGATGTATGCACAGGTCTGCACAAGACCTGATATAGCTTTCGTTGTTGTCATGTTGGGAAGGCACCAAAGCGATCCAGGGGAAGCACATTTAACAGCTGCAAAGAAAGTGTTTAGGTATCTATAAGGTACTAAGCACTATATGCTCACATACAGAAGAACAGATGACCTGGAAGTGGTTGGTTATTCAGATTCTAATCTAGGAGGATGTTTAGACACAAACAAGTCTACTACTGGTTACATCTTCCTAGCAGCAGATGGAGCTATATCATGTAAAAGTACAAAACAAACACGTACAGCTCCCTCTACTTGTAATGCTGAGTACATAGCGTGTTTTAAGGCAAGTTCAAAAGCAATCTGGATAAGGAATTTCATTGTTGGTCTTAAGATTGTGGACTCAATCTTTAGGCCAATCAGGATGTACTGTGATAACACAGCCGCAATAGCCATTGCAAATAACAAAAGGAGCAGAAGTTGAAGCCAGTGGGTCGAACCGAAATTCCTAAGTTTAAAAGAGAGAATTGCAGATGGTGAAATTTTGATTGATCATATCAATACCAAGGACATGCTAGCTGATACTTTGACTAAGGGAATAAAACCGAATGCGTTTGTGTTACACGTCCCTCAGATAGGGGTTAGACCTTCATTCATATAGAAGAGGTATTCAATGAAATTAATTTTATGGTTTATTATTTCTATCATTTTCTGTATACATTCTGTTGATGAGAATAATAAACACTAAGTTTGGAACCGAATAAACATTGGCGTTTATTCATAAGGTTATACCCATTAAGTAAGGGTGTTGCATGTAATACATGGAAGATAATACTCGACCCAAGAGGATATATCGCCATGATTCTTTCAGCACAGCCTTAATTTAATCTAGAAAGAGCAACTGACATTTAGATACGGGCCAAGTGGGAGAATGTGAGATATTTTAATTATTATAATATAATTATTAGTTATTAATTAGGTTATTAATTAAAATATCCTAAGTGTGGCTCGTCAGTTAGATCTAGGCCTAACTACAGGATTATGGTAACAAGTGGATAGGCTATTTATGTATATTTCTAATGGTGAAATATACAATTAGGTTTTCAACCGTCTAAATTGAGCGTACGAGTAAAAACCCTAACTGCTCTTTGAGGTTCCCTGACTGGCGATGGCTTTCACACCAGTTGCCATCACTGTGCCTTGCAGTCAGTCAGAAGAGTAACCTGTCAACCTTTCTTCTGACTCATTCTATTTTGCAGTCTCAATTCTCAGTGTTCGTGAACTCTTTCTGATCAGAGATAAGCTATGGCAAGAGGTATTTATTAAAGTCTTCCGCTGTAACTTGTAGAATATCTTATGCTGTGATTATTACGATGTAATTGAGAAAAAAAAACATGATTTATTCTAACATCAACACCCGCAATTATTCAACATGTCCATCAGCAGATAAAAAGGAATATAAAAAATTCATATCATAACTTAATAATGTCTACCAAATAGGAGCCCCATGGCCAAACTCAATCAAATTAAAATTTTGATGTTCAAGGCTCAACTGGAGTCAATAAACATAGTGTGTTTAAATTTATCAGGTCATATAGAAAGCTTGAAGCAAAACCACTTAACATACAAACAAACCTTGATTGGATGAAAATTAAGTATGCCAGAAAGAAACCTAACTTTCACATAATCTTTGTTATATAACATAATGATAAAATAAATTCTTACAGATAGACAAGCTCCGGTAATAATCCAATTTCATCAGGAATAGAACCAGTGAAGCCACAACCAACAAGAAATCTGGAAGATAAATGAGAGACCACCAATTTCTTTAATACACACAGGATAGAGTTAAGATCAATACGGATAAAAAAAAATTAGACATAAAGTGTTAGAAGGAGCATCAACACCCGCAATTATTCAACATGTCCATCAGCAGATAAAAAAGAATATAAAAAATTCATATCATAACTTAACAATGTCTACCAAGCGGAATTGTTTACATGCTCTTCAATCTCCATACAACGCACAAGACCCAATTGAGTTATGGTGATAAATACAATTTGAAACCAAATAAAAAAAAGAACAATACCATTTTGCAGAAACATATTTCGGATATTTTTAGTCAAAACTAATTAAAACTACAAAAAAGTTAAACTAAGCTAAAATCTCTATTTCAAAGATATTAAAAACTCTATATAATTTCAACAAAGTAATGATCTCAATGTTAAAATTATTGGAAATAACAAATCATAGGGCAGTAAGTTTGTAGGTGTTACTCCCTACTAGATAGATATGAGTAGAAACATGATCATTGTGCGATTTCATTGACATCTTAACCAAGAGTGAAAGACTTACAAATCCCTTAACTCAGAGAGCCATCCGATATCTGCAGAAAGCTGGCCATTTAAATCCATGACTGCTAATTTTCTGAAATACTCGCAATGAAGTTTCAGTTTCACAAGAAGTAAAGTCGGGAAGAAAATTCGAGTGAGGAATTTGAAAGAGAAGAGAGATATTACATGGAAGTAACTCGTGATTCGGTGCAGGTAACTCCCTCCCAGCCATTGCAAGGATCCGAACTCTCCCAGCTTTAGGTTCTTCAGAGAATTTAGGCCCGTCACTGCAATCACAATTCTTAGTCAAGATGGTAACGGGGATGAATTTCCTTCAATTTTTTCCTTTATTATTATTTGTTTTTTTCCAGTTTCACATTGGCGTCAGTCAAGTCAAACCGTACGTGGTCCAATTTGTGTTTTTGTTTTTTAAAAAAACAATCATTTAAATTATAAATTAGGCAAAAGTGCATTTTACTCCTTTAATTCCCCACAATTTTTTACTTTACTTGTTTAATTTCATAAAATATTTTTATTTATCTAACTCTTCTATGTTGTTTTCATTATTAGAAAATTTTATTTTTGAAATTTTAAATATTGACAAAACATTCTTAAATAGTGATATATGGAATTTTATTTTTTTGAAAACATAATAATGATTGACATAAAAATACTATTTAAGATTGAAAGATGTTAGAGTTAAAAGAATAAAGAGATACCGAGTGACCAAATAAAAACCTTGTATAACGTTATAGAATCAAATATACATTTTTACAAAATTAGAATTTATTTGTACTAGCTAGTTTATTTTTCATTTACAGAGAATCCAAACTCAAAATCATTTATGAGGGAAAAATCATTTTGAGCAGGGCAATAGAACAATCATTTTAAACAAATCCTATACCTAGATTATTTGATGTAGTTTGTTTATTTTTATTAACATAATTTGTTAATTGTTTATTCTTTGGGTGATCTAAACATTCATGATGTATTTTAAATGGTTTATTTAACTTCCCTAAATGAAATAGATCCAATTTTTTTAAAGAAAAAATCCTAGATATAAATGGAAGTTGAGGAATGAGGATGATTTCATGATGGCAGGAAAAAAAAGGAATGAAAAATCTATATTATGCTTTTTTTTTGTCTTGACCCGAATCAATCCAAGTACAATATTAATTTTTAAAAATTAAAATCAGATCATATTTGAACAAAAATGAAAATTAAATAAGCTTAAAATACAGGGGACCTCTTAAGTCTTAACACTTGCTTAAAAAGGATGTGATAATTGAAACTCCATCTAGTCTTAAATATAAGAAAGAGTTAATTTTTTTTGAAAGATTAAATAAGTTAAATAAATTACTTAATCATATCATTATATTGTATATCAGTTTATATATTAGAAAAAATAGTTTGGAGAAAAAACGATAAATATAAATATTTTAAAGTAATTTAATTAATTTTCTTAATATCTCTAAAAAAAAGTCAACTATATCTTATATTTATGACAGAAGGAGTATAAAACTGACAAATTTTGTTGAGATAGCCATCTATGTGACCAAGGATAATAATTTGAATTTGATGTTACAAGGAAGGGTACAACTCTATGAATAATGTCTATCAAATCCACATATATCAATACCCTCTGTCATTTACATAAACAAACGTGAAAATTTATCTAAAAATATACTAACCTCCTATCTTTAATAAAAGATCTATTTTATAGTATAATCTATACTATAAATTAGATCTTAAATTAAGGACTTAGATAATATTAAATTTATATGCATGTATATGTGTGTGTAAATGTTCCACACACACATACACGCAAAAATGCAATTGTATTCCTATAATTTTATAGGAAGCTTTAATTTGTTTCGTTAATTTTGTAAAGTATTTGTTTAGTACTCTAACACTAGTTTAAACTCCTAAATGATGATTTTTTTTTTCAGTTATTATTATTTATAAACTTAAGATGTTAGTATTTGAGAATGCTTTGTCAACGGTTAAAATTTTAATGTTAAGAGGTGTGAAGTTAAAATACCAAATATACATATAAAGTTTGATACACACACTAATCGAATCAAACATTTCTTTCCCCCTTTTTTCCTAGTGTTTGCTTAGATAAACTTATTTTTAAGTGGCTTTTTGTTGTATGAGTTAAATATATATAAAAAAAATTGGGACTCAGTGAAATATGAAAGTATATTTTTAAGCTAAACCAAACAAAGGCTTATCTGCAAATCCAAGCTTGCTTTAAAAAGCTAAGTTATAATCTCAAACACTGTATTTCTTCTCTGTAAGCCATGAAAAGCATGAATTTTGGTTTATCAAGTTCAAATCTGTTAAGTTTATTGAATACTACTTTCAAACTTCCAAGTCAATATTCTATCAGTTTCATATGAAAGAAACTGTTTATAAAAGAGGAAGATGGTTCTGAAAAAGAATTATACAGTGATACAAATTCATGCATGTACTATGGTTTTTCTGAACAAGTGAAGGGTGAAAAAATATGGAATCAAAATAAAGAAGAGAAGAACTGAAAAAAGAGGACTTACAATCTTCCATGGACGATGATTCTGCAAATGAAAGCAACAAGAAGTTGAGAAGAAGAAACAAAGAGAGCTTTTCATGAACCCTTCTCTCACCCATTTTCCACATAAAGCAACACTTCCACTTACTCTCCACTCTGATCATATGGCATTTTTATATATTACATGAAATATATGAACCTTGTCTCCTTATACGGCAAAAGTAATTATTTTTAGAAAATTTATTGATAAGTACTTATTTGAAAAATTTATTAGTGAAAAGGACCTAATTTCTAGTACTTACATAATTTTTATGTAAGAAATTCTGCATAGTACTAGTAAATAGTAGTACATAATTTGATGTTTCAATGTTTTAGCTTAGATTAAATTAATTGTATTGTATATTAACCCCTCTTTATTATTTGTAAGTCAAGTCTAAATAATGTTTTTGACTTTTACGAACTTAACAATAATTCTAGCAGATAATATCATGTCAACAAAATTCTCATAGCTCTTTTTATCCATGTTAAATACACTCAAACTCAAAAATGCTACTGTATTTAATGAAGATTGAACTCCCTACCCTATGATTAAAAAAAAAATCTTACCCCTCAGACAAACCCATGTTAGTGTATCTCAATAAATTTTGAAGAGTGTAAAATATCACCTAAGTACTAAAATAGCATGGATGGCCTTAATCCAAATATTTTACTCTCTCTAATCCTAAGCACAGGAGCTAGTTATGGTTTTTTTTTTTTAATTTTAAATGTAAGACCGCAATCTCTTTTATGTTTCATATTTAATATTTTTTTTCTTAAACTACGTTGATCATATAAGTATAATAATACTTCAATTTATTATTTTAGGAATGGGTTGCTGTTGCTGTTGCTGTTGCTGTTGTTATTATTATTGGTTGAAGGATTTAAATCTATTTTTATAAACCCATATGTGATATTTAGCTGAAGTCCATGATTGAACCAAAAAACTGGCGAAGTAACAAGAGCCAATATTGACCATATACTTCAACATCATTACTTAAATTGAAGATGATATAGCACTATGATCAATAAATTCATTCAACCACTAACAAGAAAGCCATTCATAAGAAAAACACATAAATAAATAGTACATGCACAACATTTGAAAGAGTCCTATATAATAAATAACAATGACTGCGATAGTTCTATGGTTTCCACTGAAAGATTATAAGTAGTTAATCATCCTGTTGTTTATCAGAGATGATGCTAATCCATTTACAAGTCAACAACCAAAAAATTGAAAAATTGAAAAAAAATAATAAATGAACAATTTAAATGCATGCATAACATTGATAAACATATATTATCTGATCAATGCTATTAAGCTTAGCTCAGTTAATAAAAGTTTAGTGTGAGTGATGTTAATAGCTCAAAACTTCAATTTTATTCAAAGAAGATTAAAGTAAAAACATATAGTACATTAGAAAGATAATAGGTCTGAACTTCAAATCCTCTTTTAAAATAATATACTCTTGTATTTGTAAAAAGTTCTTTCATATTTTTATTTCAAAATAAATATAATAGAATAAAATAAAAAGAACATTCCAAATCGTTAATATCAATATTATATATATATATATATATATATATATTTAAAATTTTGATGAAGTTGCTTCATCTATATATAAGTTATAAACAATTTAAATTGTTTAATTTAAAATGCATGAAACTCAGATGTTTTTAATACAAATTTGAATAGTTTCCAATAATTAAAAAACCTATTCAAGAGTGAACTATTATAATTTGGGTTGAGGTGCAATTTTTTCAGGTAAGTAACCACTCAAGAGACTTGAGTATTTGGAAGTTTTTCAATGGACAAATTCGGACTTGAAGTATTAAAAAAGAAGTAAATTTTCCCTAACAATTGACTATTAAAAAATTAATGTTCATCGTTAATATTTTTAATAGTAAGAGGTAAAATTACTATGTTTTGATTATTTTCAAAGCAAAAATTGCTTTTAAAAAAACTTCAGGATACCCAACAATCCTGAATAGTTAATTTTGAAACAAAATTACACCTTAATCCTTATAATTTTTCTGATACATGCTTATTATATGTTATTCAGATGTAGACTCATATCAAATGCAAGCAAGTCAAATAAAAATGAGCATTAAATTATACTTTTGAACTTACTGGTGAATGCTTCAATCCCAATCTAATCAACTTTCATCTGACTCCATCTACAGATATATACATCACCATAAGCTCTACTCTTCTGTTACGTTAATATATAATTGACTTGTTCTCCACTTAATATAACCCACTTGGAGAATTAAAGTCAAAGGTATTTTTAAAGAAACAACTGTTGTGAGCGGAAGGGTTGTTTTTTTTGGGTTGGTAAACAAAAAGGGTATATTTATGCATAAAAAATAATTGAAAGACAAATACTTTCTAACAAAGAAAAAGAAACAAACAACCAGTGTTGTGTGATTGAAGGAAAAAAATAATAAAAAATGAAGAAGAAAGAAATTGCAAGTTATAGATGAAATAGGCCTTGATTTGTGAATATAAAAAATACCTTTAAAAAATCACTCAAATTTAAATCACTAATATTCGATTTCATGTATATCTGCACACACATATTTAGGGTTAATTTTAGCAGGCAGCCATGAAAAGGATGAGAGAGAAAATCACGGTGTGCTTGGTATACGCAAATATACTACAATAGCGGCAGATTAGCTTACGGTATATAAGTACAGATCTCTCCATTAACCTTTCTTTCCGTTTCATCTTCATTTTAATTTCTCCACCATCATATTGACTTTTAATGGTGAAGATTTTATGTAACATCCCAAATTTTATTCACCAAGAATATATTGTAATTATTATATATATTCAATGAAATGGTGAATATTCAAGGCCAACGAAATTAAATATTGAAAATTAAAAGTGGAATAGTGGTTTCAGTGAAATCACCTGCGAGGTAGTGAGTTTGTCATATGGTTTTGGAAGACCAAATGATGATCATAAATTATGAAATTTTACGAAATGGAAGTAGACATCCTAAGCTTTAATTTGATAGGTCATATGACTCAATTGAAGTTATGTACAAAAATATATGAATTTTTTAAGTTAATCCAGAAAATCTGGAAAGTTTCTGGAGCAGCGGTCAAAGATTGAAAATCTGGGAATAATATGATCCTATCCAGTAAAATTCCATATTTTTCCTTGAAACTAGGCTCAATGAGGGTTCCATATGCTTTGGAATCGCTTCAAAACGATGTCTACAAAATTAGTTATGATTTTTCAAAGTTAAGGCAGAAAATCTGCCAGAATTGGCATTATTCCGAAAATTTAAGAAATAAAGTAATCTTCCTTTTTCTTTTAATTATTTTAGAAATTAAGGGATAAAGGAGGAGGAGACAAGTGTCAAAATCTAATGAGACCAAGTGTCAACACCACATGAAAGATGATGGAAATAATTGTTGTGTCATAAGTCCTTACTTATGTCATAAGGTTAAGTAGCCAACTCTTGTACCAATTGACTTGAGTAAATGGAAGGAACACTTGATTTAGTTGGAGCATAAGAGGGAGCACGTTTTTGGCCAACCAAGGAAGAAGGAGAATTGGTTCCAATCTAATGGAAATCAAATGAAGCAAGCAAGTCAAAGTATGGCATAAAGTGGAGAGGTATGGTGTAAGCATGGAGGGAAGTATGGTGGTTGGCATGTGTCACTATAACAACCTTAGATTAAATCAATGGTTTGGAATCAAGGGAGCATTTTTATGAAGGCTTTCTCTTCCCTTCTCTTCATGCATTTTCGTTCAACATAAAAGAGAGAGAGAGTTTGGAGAAACTTTGAAGAGTTAGAGGGAAAAGGAAGAAGAAATCTTAAGACACATTCTTAGCTCAAGGAGAAGAGAGAGAAGACGTCCTAGAGAAAGAAACATCAAGGATCAAGAGGACCAAGTCGAGAGCCGGAATGACACGTTTTACGAGATACCGTTAAATAGAGGATTATAAAGCGTTGAGGTAGGGACATTATCCTTCATACACTATGCCATAAGTTATGTGATTGTGTGAATGCCAACGTTTGTAAATGCACTTTATTAATCAACACGATTTGCCCAGAGATGGGCCAGAAGTGTCAGAGGCACTTACACTAGAGTTGGTGAAAACCCAACCGGCAGTGCAGAATAGTGGGGCTGGGCCCTACTCATGTATACATGCAGATGATATGTTTATAATGTTCATTAATTGGTGCATACATGGCATATATCATATTTACTTTTCGTATTTTCTATAAACGATAGCATGTTTCTACTGGGGTTCTCCGGAATCTCACCCTATTTTTAATAAACACCTCAGCGGGTACCAGTGGGTCTAAGGGAAAAGATGTAGACGCTGGAAAGTGAGCGGCACGGGTCTCGAGGCAAGGACAAGATCGTGGTCATAATTAGTTTATTTTGTGATATTTTGGTGAAATTTATAAATATTAAAACTTCAACTGTATTTTCTGTTTTCGTCGACGAACTATATCAGAATTGTAAACGAATATTTTTATCAGTATAATTGTACTTTTCTGTATGCCCATTGAATTCCGTCTTTATTACTTTTCGATTATCGAAATGGAAACAGGTGCTGACATTTTATGTCATGCTAAAAATGTTATTGTAACATTAAATATTAAATTATAATAATAACTTTACAAAACAAATCTTTACCATTAAAAGCCAATCTAATAGTGGAGAAATTAAGTGGAAAGGAAGTGGAGAAAAGAGTTAATAGAGACACCTGTTAACTTTCTATAATCTGACTAGTAAAAATGTCAAAATATTATTTAGCCCCAGCGAATTTATTTTAGTTTTTTAGTCTCCTGCTTGTTAATTTCTGAATTCCTATTCCTTATGAGCAAGCTCTTCATCAAAAGTTTTAGCACGTAAACTTAATCATCACTGTGAACATATAGATTAATAGCACATCATACCATTGTTAACATCAATATTAATATTTGATATAAAACATAAATTCTACAATAAATCATACTTTTCACAAATCATAATTATACACCAACAATTTCCTAAACTGCGTACAATATAATGCATGAAAAAATCCACATACTTAAGATTAGTGCATAAGGTTCCCACCACCTGATGTTTGGATATAGATAGACGTACACAATCTTACCTCTACAAACAAAAATGTTGTTTCCAACATTATTGAAGGCATTTAATCATGTCAACATCAAACACTACTATTAATAAAATAAGAATAGCCATGGAGAAAACACCTTGTGTCCTTCATTTATGTTGGGCCTGTGGTTATCAAAGGATGAGAGTGGCTTTGGACTGCACGGTAGCAATCAACTTGATACTTAGGGAATGCCCAATGAACCACCCTTATAAGGATATCATTAATGAAGCTCGAGCTTTAATTCTTAGATATTGGGATGTTATTGTTTTCCATGTTCCTAGAGATAAGATAAGCATAACTGATAAACTAGCAAGGCTTGCTTATGGACTGGCTGGAAATTATTGCATCTTTGATCAACTACCACCTCTCCACTAATTTGAGGGGGTGTTTGATGAGGGATCTCTAATGCCGTGTTAGGTTTCTTTGTTTTTTGTCATGGATATAGCATTGTAATTCATGTTATGATTTAATGATCTACAGTTTTTCATGCCAAAAAAAAAGGTGCTGACAAAAAAGGGGAAGATAGGTTCACCGTTGAACAAGTCATAAGGAAGAAATAAAAATATGCAAGAAAAAGCTCTCTAAACAAAATGAAGTGGAAGCAATAAAGCATAACCTCTTTTGCAAAAGAAGAGTAAGATCTGAATAGGAAAAAAAGGTAAAGCGAATGGTCTGCAAATTTGTTCTAGAATTGTAATGAAACATACATAGCAAAGGTGAGGATGAGACAACAAAAGTATGCAAGAAGAAGCGTAATACTTCACATCTTCGTTTGAATGTTTTACTTGAAGAAAAGTTAGTGACAAGATCCCAAGATCAAAAAAAGAGGCATCCATGGTAATGGAACCATGCATGACATGACCATTTGCATATACAAATTTACCTTCAAGTGAACAAGACTTTCTTGCAGGCAACCGCAAATAAATATGCAGAATTTGTGATTCTGGAACTAGAAATTTAATAGTCACCAATGATCACCACACGAGCAAGTCCCATGCTGAAAATGGTGAAACCGATTCATATCTCTGATAATAATATCTCACTGCATGATTTTGGAGATCAACTTCATCACAATGTGGCAGTCTACACATATACGGAGATTTTTTATGATATGTATAGGGCAACCACGTGGCAATCGAATCAGTCCAAACGCCAGAGCTACTCTTTCACTGTGAACCCACAAGAGACATGCCTTTTCAACATCCTCCATATCGAGCAAAACAGCATCGATATTGGGTACGTATCCTTCCTCCCTAGTTTTCATGTTTAACCATTCAAGCATTGCACTGATAAGTTTAATGTCAGGATGACTAGTGTTCCCTGCAGTAAAATAGTGAACCACACCTTGATCCTCAATCCAACTTAACCCAGGCTCCTTCCTGACTCTTTTCGTGTGCATAATTTTCCTAATAGAAGCAACACTGTCCCATCTCCTTGCTGTGGCATACATGTTTGACAGAAGTACATGGGTTGCATCGTCATGTGGATCCATCTCAAGTACACGTTGGGCACAAACTCTTCCAAGATCAATATTATTGTGGATGGCGCAAGCACCAAGCAATGCCCGCCACACCATAACACTTAGCTGAAATGGAATTTCACCAATGAGTTTCACTGCTTTCTCAAGTTGGCCTGACCTTCCAAGAAGCCAAACCATACAAGTATAATGTTCTATACATGGCTCGATGCCATAGTCTTGCGTCATTGACTTAAAGAGCGCTTGTCCTTCATCTAGAAGTCCTGCATTGCTACAACCAGATAGGACACCAACAAAAGTTAGTTTATTTGGTTTACAATTAGACTGTTGCATCATTTCAAATATATTTAGAGCCTCCACTCCTAGGCCATGCATGGAATATCCACAGATCATAGCATTCCATGAAACTTCATCTCATGTTCCCATCCTATCAAATACTATTCGGGCATCACGAATGTTACCACATTTGGCATACATATCAACTAACAAATTGGCAACTACAGTGTCCTTATCATATATGGTTTTGACAGTTAAAGAATGAACCTAATGTCCTTGCTTCAATGATGTTAAACTTGTACAGGCACGAAGAACACTAGAGTATGTCACTTCAGTTGGCTGTATGGGATAAGCAAGCATGGATACAAACATATTTAGTGCCTTCTCCTCATCTCCTAACTGCACATAACCAACAATCATGGTATTCCAAGTCACGTCATTATGGTCAGGTGATTCCACAAATAATTTCATAGAGTTCTCCATTTCACTACACTTGGCATAAACATCCATTAGGGTATTAGACACAAACACATTTGAGTCAAGACCAACTTTCAGGACACAAGAATGAATTTGCTCTCCCAAATTTAATGCAGGTAGAGTGGCACAAGCTTGCAACACACTAGCAAATGTGAACTGATTAGGGACAATGGATGATTGCCTCAAACGCTGGAACAACTTCAAAGCCTCTCTGCTTTTGTCACTCTGAGCATGCCGGGCAATCATTAGACTCCAAGGAATAAGATCATTTTTAGGCATTTCCTCAAAAAATTTCCGTGTAGCATCTAGGTCTTGGGACTTGCTATACAATTCCAGCAATGCAAGCCCAACATAAAGATCCTGCTCATAATGAGTTTTCAAAGCACATGCATGAATACTCATCCCAAGACGAAAGGCCTGTAGGCCAATACAGGACTTAAGCATCACAGTGAGGAGAAAGTTATTTAGTCTGTAACCTATGAGCCTCATGTGGAAGAAAAGTTGGAATGAAGGGTAAAAGCAGTCATTCTCAGCATAGCAAGCTACCATGCCAGTCCAAGTGACCATGTCCTTAAAAAGAATGTAATCAAAAACATTTCTAGCAATATCAACACATCCACATACCGAGTAGGCATCAATAAGAGCGGTACCAACAAATGCGTCAGAGTGATAACCAAGCTTATAAATACATGCATGAATGGCAAAACACATCAGCGCGCACTGTCCGTACTAACAAGCAACTTGAGAATGGATGTGAAAACAAAAGGATTAAGCTGGAGACCTCTGAATAACATAAGGAGTAAGTCAAGAGCTGCAGGGAATTGAAGTGAACGCATATAACCCTGGGCCAATGTAGTGAAGGAGACAGTGGCATTTCGTGGAACAGTTGAGATGCATCAGACAAAGAATCAGATTTTACATACAGATTAAGAAGAAATTTGAATGCAAATAAGTCCAAAGGCGCGCCTGTCTTAATTACGTGACAGTGAAGGCGTTTTCCTGAGTCGATATCGCCGGTTTGTATGCATTTTTTAAGTGTAGCTGCGTAGAGATAGGAATCGAACTCCACAGAAGCTGTGGATTGATAATGGTGGTGGAAGGTTAATTGAGTAAAAATAGAATATGTTGACAGAGTGATACATGATCGAGTGGTATAGTTAGTGGGATGGAACAATCTGATCATGCGCCACCACTACTGCCTACTGCAACTCCAAAACTGGGTCCGTTTGGTTCAATTATTTGAGTCTTTGGACGAAATGGAAAGGAAACCAAAATCAGGTCTCTGATTCTGAATCGTCTAGTTTGAAGAAGCTATACAACATTCCTTTCCCGCGGGAAAGATTATGGTCGCATATGGAGAGAATCAGACATAGGATGACGATGATAATGATGAGGTTGAGGGGCCCCACAAGTGGAGGTGTTGAACAGAGTTGATAGCGTGGGTTTGTGAATCAATGCGGCGGAACTCAGCGCAGGAGGTGGCAGCGGCCGGTGATTGAGTGGTGGCTTCACGTAGAGTAGCAAAACTGGGAGGGTGGAGAAAGAAGCCACCAAAAATATTAGAAGCTTTTTTGTTTTGTTTTTTTTTTAAAAAAGAAATCATTCTGCATTGCATGGATTCAAAAAAACATATTGAGAAAAATATTCCAATGTTATTGTTTATGGTTAAAATGTATTAAAAAAATTGTTTATTGTTAAAATTACTAGCAGGAGATCAAGAAATAAACAGTAGATGATGGATAAATGTCTTTTTACAATACACATGTATTGCCAATGAAATATAAAAATGTAAATCCATGTACACAGTATATCCTTCCTATTCTCAATATAAAATCAACTTTAATATAAAATTGAACTACAAAGTAACTTTTACAATGTCCTTAAAGTTATGCAATGTATCTTATGTACCTTAAAAAAACAAAAAAAGCATAAAAACAAAAGGTATAATATACCTTGTGTAATACACATGAAACTATTTGAATATGAATTAGATTTTAGATTAGTTATATAAAAATACATATGAGAAATGTGTTTAGACATGATGGAAGTGATATACTAATACATAACACTCTTGAATGACATTTCTAAAAACTTGAGGTGAAATTTATATGTGAAGTAATTTATTTTTTTGGTAGAAAATATGTGAAGTAATTTATGATTATGATGTAATCTATAACTTAGATAAGAATTTTGGTCCTGTCATTCAATGTATTTGAGTTATATTATGTCCCTTAAAAAACACCCGACAATTCTCATATCACATAAACGCTTCTTTCTTGATGGTTAAACCGTTACATAATTATCTATGACTTTATTTTCAACTTTTACTTTTTGTTAGCTTTAAACCTAAGTATCCATTATTGATTTCAAAAAACTTAAGTATTCAACTAATTTTTAGGGGTGGAGGGTCCATTTTCCAAAGGGTGAGGGAAACACTAATTTTAAAATGATAGAAAAAAAAATCAATTGATCTATAGAAATGAAGATGTCATATGAATGATAATTAATGAGTATTTTTAGAGAATATTATTACTTGGAGAATATTTCCAAATTTCAAAATAGTTGTTAAAATGCATGTTTTAACCTCAAAACGGCTAAAAAAAACAAGAGGAAGAAGAAAAGACTAACTTAAAAGGACTTGTTTAAAGAAATGTCAAAATTTATGAAAGACAAACAAAGATGAAGTACAGCCTAGGCTTTGCGCATAGAGGAACAACATGTGATGTTAGGATATGGCTAGAAGCATTATTTGTATGAAGCCTGTCATCAATGTGTGTGAGTGTTAGAATATACCTCAACGCATATCGATGGACACTAAAAACTTGTCCTCCTTGGGAAGGAAATTAGTACTTTTATTTAACTCTATTACAAACATTCGAGATCTTATCATGGATTTGGCTTTCCTTCTTTGTAAAGGAGGGTCGTTGCAGCATCTGAATCGTTGGATCAAATCTCAACAACAGTCCTAATGCTACAGCGGACCCTCCTTTGTTTCTTTATAAAGGAGGAAAGCCGGATCCATCTTATTATACGAGGAGGTTGAATCGTTACTTTCTACACGTAGGTTTTTTTGGACAAAGAATATTTAAGGGGAAAAAAACAGAGATCACAGGTCTATCATAATGTTGATCATAAAAATGTAAGCAGCCACATCAAATGAAGTTGTTTAAGTACATTAATGCTAAAACACCATTGCAACCTCTTACATTGAATATTTTATTTTTCCAGTTTCATAACCCAGAAAAAGAACCTAATGCAGCATGCGCGCGCGCGCACTTGTTTTAATGTAATCAGGCTTGAGTTTTTTCTTAATCCTTTATCTCATTTTTTGCTCAAAATTCTATCTCAAGATTAAAACAATAGATGGTTCAGATTTTATATTTTATAAAACTATTATTTAAATATAAATAAATAAATTTAAACTATTAAAATCTAATCCATACCATTCATAACTTCAACTCAAACTAAATTTTAAAAAATTAAATTATAAAATACTATAATAATTGTTTTATAAAATATTAAATAGGAACCATTCATTTTTTATCTGAAGGTGGAGATGAGATTCTAAGAAGAAAATGAGAAAAAAGATTATGAGACTATCCTCTTCCAATGTAAACATAGATGATTTAGGGAGAAAGGATACCAAAAAATCAAAGAGGGATAAGGGAAAATAGAACTTGAAGGGGAAAAGAGAGAAACGGATGACGAATGGAGAAGAGGAATCACAAGGTCAAAATATTTACAAGTGAAAGCTATTAGACTATTTATAGAAGGAGCTTTCTTTCCCACGAAGAAAGCTCAACAACTGGCAAATAAAAACAAAAAGTAAATAACTTACAAAAATCAAATAAACCCACTTGCTTTCCCACTTACAAAATAATATAAACTAATCCCAATTGCTTGATCCATTGCAAACTAGCCAAAATTAAAACATCAATTTCTTCTATGATAAGTCTTCTCATATTTTCTATCAAAACCTCATTTTGTTCATCCATAAGTTCAACTTCTTTTCATATACCTAGGAAATTAAAAAACAAGCATTTATAGTCATTCTTCACAAACAAATAACAGCTATACAATCCCAAGGTTAAAAGGAAAGATAGATCAATCAAGACAGCCCCATGTTTAACCTATGGTCTAAATACAAAAAAAAAAAAGGTTTATAAAACAAGTTCGTAATTCTAAATTGTACATATGATTTACTTAAGCTCAATTTTTGGTTGCAGGGTACTACACCTGAATCAAAAAGAGTCATTACTGGAAAGATTCTGAGAACTCCCTCTTGTTATCACATCAAGAGTAGATGAAATAGATGCTTCTATTGAACCAGAAGTGTTGTTCAAACCAGCTATCAGTAAAATGCTTTCAATTTCTTTTACCAAATCATTCATTGAAGGCCTGTCACCACCTGTCTCTTGAAGACACTTCATTGAGAGATCCACAAAGTTCTCTAAACCCTTCAGTGTTGATGGTTCTGAACCAATCACTGGGTCAATAATTTCTTCAAGACCATATAACTCCTGTGCTCTATCAATTTAATTCCTAACCACTTTCACAATGTATTTCCCTTTCTCTATAGGTTTTCTTGCAGTTATCATCTCCAACATTAGAACTCCAAAGCTGTAAACATCGCTCTTTTCGGTTAAATGTTGAGTCTGTAATACTCTGGATCTAAATAGCCCTATATCAAAAGTAAATAAATCCATACTCATCAAATTAATTTGAAAAAGCTTTATATTATCTAAAAGATTTCTAGATATTAGGTTCTGTGATGGGTACCTAAGTGGGATGGCGAACCCTACCTCAAAAGCTAATTATTAAGGCGGGATAACCAACACACTCAAATACCCCATTGAGCATCCCATACTACTCAATATGGGACTTCATATCCCATACTACAAAGTCTCCATCAGATTCCATAACCAAAAATAGAATTGCATTATTGCATCAAATTCCATCAGATTCAATTTTTACAATAAGATGAAATCCTCTCATAAGTCATAACTAGACCTACCATTGTTCCTTTAACTTGAGTGGTGATATGATCTTTGTCGGGATCAACCATAGTCTTGGAAAGCCCAAAGTCAGCTACTTTGGCATTTAAGTGATCATCCAGCAAAATGTTACTTGACTTGATGTCCCTATGTATGATACAAGGATTCGCATGATCATGAAGATAAGCTAAACCTTTAGCAGCACAAGGATTATGTAATACCTCAAATTTTATTCACCAAGAGTATATTGTGATTAATTTATATATTCAATGAAATGGAGAATATTTGAGGCCGAAGGAATTAAATATTGAACATGGAAAGGTGACAGTGTTTTCAGTGAAATCGCTTGCAAGATAGTAATTTTGTAATGTGGTTTTGGAAGAACAAATGATGAGAAAAAATTATGAAATTTTACAAGGTGAAAGTAGACATCCTAAGTTTTAATTTGATAGGTCATATGAATCATTTGAAGCTATATACAAAAATATATGAATTTTTGAATTTAGCCCAGAAAATCTAGAATGTCTCTGGAGCAGCGATCAAAGAAATGAAATCTGGGAATGATATGCTTACATCTGGCTAAAGTCCATATTTTTTTTTTGAAATCAGACTCAATAAGGGTTCCATAACCTTTGGAATTGCTCCAAAACGATGTCTATAAATTTAGTTATGATTTTTCAAAGTTAGGGCAGAAAACCTGCCAAGAAGGCCAACTATTCCGAAAATTGGAAAATAAAACGTGTTGGCAATTGTGTAAATTATGAAATAAGGAAATATGAGGGGAAAATAATTATTTGTCTCATAAACATGCCAAATGTCAATATCTTAAGGCAAAGAAATAATTTATAATTGTTGGAGTTGAGCACATGCTTGATTAAGCATAAAATAATATTTCTTGTACATAAGGATTGGACTAATGGAATGAAGCTCAAATTGATTTGGGAAGGGACTCTTGGACGTCATTTTATGGGCTAAAGGAGGAGGAGGAGTTAGTTCAATTTCAAGTGGAGTTTATGACACTAATTATAAGAGGATAAAGTCAAGTATAAAGATGATGTCATAACTCATTAAACTACCATTTATTAAATAAGGGAAAATGACAGATAATATTAAGCCTTATCATCTCATCTCTCTTTCTCATTTATGTTGGGCTATAAGGAGAGCAAAAAGAGGAAGAGTCATACTTGGTGGTAGATAAGATCAAGTACAAGTGTGTCATAAAAATCCCAATTTTTGGATAAAGTTAATTAAGAGAAATGGGAGATATTATTAAATATGTGGCTTCATCTCTTCCCACCCCATTTGGACGCCTAAGAGCAAGAGAAAGAGGAGAAAGAAAGTGTCTTGGAGTCTTGAGAAGCTTGAGAGTACAAGAGAGCTTGAGGAAGCAAAATCAAAGATAAGGGTTGTGAAACTCACATGTTATTGCCTCTAAATTCATGAGTAACTCTTTCTATCCTCTAATCCTTCTTGAACCAAACATATAGCAAGAGGAAATCAAGGGAAAGAAGGAGAAAGGGAGGACGAAATTGGAGTCTAGAGAGAGAAATCAAAGATAAACTCATAAACTTTACTCTCTTAGTTGAATTCAAGGTTGTGTTGTTGTTGTGATTGGATTGTTGGCATGAATTGATGAAGTTTGTAAAATTGGGAAGTCCTAACCCTAAGGGGTTATGCTGCTCAAATTTCTTTAAATCATGGTTAGTAGGTGTTTGAAAGGCTTAATAATGGATTAGAAGTGGAAAGAAGTAGGCCTTAGAGGTTAAAACACAAAACTCCATTTTCTTCAATTTTTAAAGAAGTTCGTCCAGATCTGTTTTGGGATGTTTTGGGATTGGATTTTGGTATTTTTGATGATTCCATTGTGTTTAGAATGGAAAATTGTGTAGGGTTCATGTTGGGTGTGAAGTGAGAAAAGCCCTAGAAAGTGAAATGACAAAAATAGCCTTAAAACCCTCATATAGGGGCTGTCGGGGTAAATTTGTAATTGGGGCTAGAATTTGAGAAAACTGAGGTAAAAAATGGATTCCTTGGGTGAAAATATGTCAAGATAGCCCTAATCAAAATTTTGAACAAACGTGCAGTCAGGCCGGGTACGGCGGACCGAGCTGGGGTCCCTGGGGCATTTTGGTAAATTTTCATCATAGAATAATATAACCACAAGAAACACTATGGAAGAGTCTAAAATGATACTCGGATAGGTTATGACCTATTTTTTGTACATTTATTATTTTAGGATTGAGTCGGAGGTCGGACACGACACTTTTTATGAGACAGATCTAAAAAAGGATTTATAAAGCTTTGAGGTAGGGACATTATCCTTCATACATCATGCCATAGTTATATAATTGTGTGGATGTCATTGTTGTAAATGTACTTTATTAATCAACATGTTTTGCCCAAAGAAGGGCCAGTAGTGTCAGAGGCACTTACACTGGAGTTGAATAGAATCCAACCAATGCAGATTAGTGGGGCTAGGCCCTACTCTTGTATACATGCAAATGATGTTTTTATATTGTTCATTAATTGATGCATACATAGCATATATCATATTTACTTTTCGCATTTTCTATGAACGATAGTATGTCTCTACTGGGATTCTTCGAAATCTCACCATATTTTTAAATAAACCTCTCAATGGGTGCCAATGGATCGAAAGGCAAAGGTATAGACGCCGAGAAGTAATTGGCTCGTGTCTCGAGGAGAGGATGAGATCGTGGTTATAATTAGTTTATGCCTTAGATATTTTGGGTTATCCTATATATATTAGACCTTCCACTGTATTTTCTGTTTTTCGTTGACGAACTACATTGGGATTGCAAACGAATATTTTATCAGTATAATTGTACTTTTCTGTATACCTATGAAATTCCGTCTTTATTACTCTCCGATTATCGAGATGAAAACGGGTGTTGACATATTACCTTTAGCCTTCTAGGCTAGTCCAATCTAAGTCCTGATTTCCCTGAATACAATCACAAATCACATATGTGTTATTTGTAAAAGAAAAATATGCCAAGTCTGTCGCATCCCACTTTGTAAACATTTTTAGTTTTTTATAGTATGCTAGTTATGTAAAGATGTTAGAACAAGGATTTTCTTATTTTTAAAGGTCTAGTAATAGGGATGAAAATTTTGGCCAACTTATTGGTATTCAATTCGTATCGTTTATAATATATTACATGCCATCTAGTTCTAAATATAAGATCTAGATCGAGGGTTTACTTTGGTCCTAAATATAAAATCTCAATTCACTTTATTTCCCAAATTCATAATTTTTTTTTTCTAAAGCATCCCTATTGATTGCTCATATTAAGAGGTTTCTACCAATGGCTAGTTCCAATAATAGGATATTTTAGGGAAACAAAAAAAAAATTCTTACAAATAATTAAGTTAACTAATTTTCTTAAAATCTGCAAATTAGTTATCCGGTTCTTATATTAAGAATAAGCGGGAGCATAAACATACAAACTAATATGAAACATTTGTCTTCTCTGCCCATCATGGTTCCTATTTCTTAATCGTACAAAAGCTCTAATTGGTAGGTTTTAGGAAACTGCATTGTGCCCAAAAGCTGAATTTAGAAGCCAAAAAAGATCCATATAAATTTTTTGAAGACACTTGAACAGATATGTTAAGTAGTTAGTGAAGAGTGGATAGAAATACTTGAGATGGTATCATATAAAGTTATATTTGGGACATACTCATAAACCAGCATTTGTTCTCCTCACTCAAAGCAGAACCTCCCAAGGCTCAAAGTGAAATTGTATCTCTATTTACATTTACATCTTTTCGTATAGGACAAGTCTTAGGGATAGGAAATTGTGGTGATTGACCAAATCATGTCATGAATCATGCCACTCCCTTGTATTCCATTATACATTTACATCTTTGAATGCTTTATTTCACCAACAAATTGTTGGTTAAGGTGGTCAAGGGGCATACCCTTATAAGGAGAAGAACACAAGTTCGAGTCCCAGAAAGCGTACTTTGTAAAAACCCTTGGCTCTCAAAACCTCGAATTGGGAAACCCTTGTTATTGCCTAAAAAAAAGCTTATCTTTGTTTGAATGATGAGTTTTATGTAACATCCTAAATTTTATTCCCCAAAAATATATTATAATTAATTGAGAAATTCAATAAAACGGTAAATATTCATGAAATTTGGAACTTATGAATTTTGAAATATTCATATTCATAAGGAAATAGGCAAATTAATTCAAGAATTGAATTAAATGACAAAGGTGATAGCAAAATCATAATTTTTCCAATTTAGCCCAAAATTAATTATTTTCCAATTAATTGGATTTAATTTCAATTAATCAAGGAAAATAAAGGAAAATGCATAATTGGAATATTCTTGGTGGATGTATGCTTGTGACAAGTGTCACATTATGGTCACTTGATGAGATCAAGGGCTAAGAGGCAAGAAACCCAAATGATGTGAAGGCATGGCAAAAATTATGAGGAAGTATGGCATAAAGTGAAAGCATGGAGGGAGGCATGGGTGAAAGTATGGGAGGAGATATGGTGCAAGACAAGTGCCACCATATCATCCCTTGATTAGATCAAGGGCTAGAATGAAAAAAGAGAGATTTCATAAAACACATCCCTTTCCTTTCCTTCCTCATTTTCATCCAACACAAGAAGAGAAGAGAGAGAGAGAGAGCTCTTAAGTTCTAGAGAGAAGGAAGAAGAAGAAGTTTAAGGTAAGTGTGATTTCTTAAGAGTTTTCTTGAGAGTTTGCTTAGAAACCTTCTCTAAACCTTTCTTCTTCATGGAATCCATGAATTTGAAGACACATTCTTAGCTCAAGAAGAGAAAGAGGAGATGTCTAGAGAGAGAAGATTCAAGATCTCAAAAGGTAACCTTACAAACCTTAGATCTAAACTAGTATGGTGTTGTTGTTGAGATTTGTGTTTGGTTTTGGTGATTTTTGTCAAGTTTGTAAATTTGGAAAGCCCTAATCCTAAGGGGTTATGCTGCCCAAATTTATTTAAATCATGATTAGAGTGTGATTAAATAAGTTAATAAGGGATTAGAAGTGGAAAAGTATTAAGTTTTAGAAGCTAAAACACAAAACTCCATTTTTCCAATTTTTGACCAATATTTCGGCCAGCACAGATCTGAGAGAAGGAGTTGGATTTTCATAAAACAAATGGTTCCATTGGATTCAGTGGGTAAAAATAGGTGGGGTTACAGTTGGTCACTTTTTCGGTAGAGACCGGAAAAGCATAATTACGAAAATGTCATTGAAATCCCTAAATATGGGCTATCAAGGGTATTTTCGTAATTTGACACTGAATTTGGTGATTTCGAGCTCCGAAATAGATTCCTTGGGCGAAAATATGTCAGAATAGCCTTAGTCAAAATTTTGGAAAAATGTGTCATCGGGCCGGGTATGGCTGGGCCAGGCGGGGGTCCCGGGGGCATTTTGGTAAAATTTCATCATAAACTAATATAACCACCAGAAACACTATGGAAGTGTCTAAACGGTACGTTTGACGTTCTAGGACCGAGTAGAGAGCCTGAGGGAATTAGCATGCAAATCGAGGCATGTTATTCAAAGATCAGGGAAGGGCGATTAAGGTAGGGAACTTACCTCTCCTGCATGTATTTGATATTTGTGCTGGTCTATTGATGCATGTTATTGCTTTGCCTGATGATGTGAAACATATATGAATAATTGAAGCTCTGTTTCTGTTTATGCTATGGCCATACATATGTTGATTGAAACATTGAGCACGCAGATATGTCATTGTATGAGAATGAGCTATGTAATGCAAGCCCATTTTTATAGTACGATGGTTGGCTGTTCACGGACTAGCGGTACCCACCGTTTCTTTTTTGGGATCAATATCAGCAATGCAGTTCATCCAACGATAAACCTAATCCGAATTATAGAGCTACGACACAATCAAACCCAAACGAACAAAATGTTGAATTGAATCATGTCATGCATTAAGCACTTATCTTGCATGCATATTGGTATTACTTTCCTACTGAGATTCCCCAGAATCTCACCCTCTCCTACCAACAATTTAGACAGGAAAAGACAGAATGTATGCTGAGAACAATAAAGAGAACCGTACGAAGGGGATTGCGGTGGTGGAGCGAAGACAAGAAGATGTCTCCGTTCACTAAGACGTATTTAGACACCCACGTAGCACTATAAGGCTACGTTAATTGTAATTATCAAGTACGAACCAGTATGGGGAATTTCCGTAATCGCGCACATAATATCAGTATATCTATGTTATTCCTGTGTTGCCCATTGAACTGCGTATCGTTTCCGCAAATACTCTGAAATAGGTGAAAATAAAATGAGGATGTGACATTTTGAACTAGGTATGGTCTAATATCTATCACTTCAGATCTAAACTAAAAATTTTCTCCTTTATAAGCTTTTAGGCTTTAGCAGAGCAATTATGGCTGCCCTGAACACCATAGAACTAGATAAATTTATTCAATACGTTCTATTACATGGATCTATTGATAAGTCAGTAGCAACCGGTTAAAACATACGAAAGGTGCTCTAAGATTTATAGAGGCAGATAAAACAGAGTACCACCTTTGAGAGAAGGACAAAATAATAGCAATCATTGGAATCAAAATCACACTTTTCCGTACAAAAAAATAACACTTTCAAAAACTCCAGAATGCTCAAGAGATGAGCGAGTCCACGAAACTGCATAAGACCGTCTCTCTAACCTCTTCTAGCTTCCTCTTCATCTCCAATAGCTCCTCCAAATTGTCACTCCCTTCCACATCTATCGCCTCCACCTGTTCTTTCAAACCCTCGTCAGCGGAGGAAGAGTCCGAAACATAGCTCCCTGCAGTGTTGCCGGTTCAGGCGGTTGTCATTGACACCGCCATGGACTTGTTAAGGAAATTTTCAACGATGGGTTTGAAGGAAGGGGATCCATGGACGTAGGATCTTCCAATAGCACAAAAGACCAGCACCGCAATGAGGACCCAGAGATTTTGTGGTAGTGTTGAGCTTTCTTGAATAGGCCTTCGCAGCGTTTTGAGAAGCAAACATACCTTGTCGACTTGTTCTCGATTTTCTTTATCTCTGAGTTCCGCTTGCCGGATCCCATGGCGGTTGGCGGCGGCGGCGGCGGCGGGGGGAGAGCGAAGTCGGAAACTGATTCTCTAGTGTCGGACGGGTGTGGAACGGGGAAGCGGGTTCTCTCCTATTCCGATGCTGTCTTCTACCCTCCGTTTTTATAAAACTGCACCGTTTTGTCTCAACATACTAAAGCTTGACTCTTTTTATTTAAAAATAATAATAAACATTCACTATCTTAAAATATTTTTTAGTAATACCACTTTTTTATAACACTAAATATCCTAAAAAAAACCCAAATAGTAATTATCAAGTACGAGTTCAAGTTTAGTTGACCAAAAAAAAAAGTTCCAGTTTACCAAAAGAATTTAATAAGCAACTTAAAATATTTGTCAAAATAATAGTTACAATAATATATTTGGATTTAAAATAGTTTATTCAAAATCAATGAAATTTAAAATTATATACTCGGATTTTTTAAAAAATATAAAATAAAAATACAAGGAATTATATAAATTCATTTCAAATCTACTAAATACATTTAATAAAATATTCGTCACTTAACAAATGGTTCTTAAAGTTACATATTTGTACATAATCAAACAAAAATATGATAGGAACAAGATGAAATAATTAACCATCAAACAATGAACTGTAAACATAATATATTCAAAATATTTATCAGATATAAAAAAAAAATTTAATCCAATCAAATTTAAAACAATAACATAATGCATTTCAAAATTTCAGATTATTCAACCAATAGAGTAAAACAAAAATAAACACTAAAATAGTAATTTTGAATCGAAAAAAATAATAAAACAGCAACGAATATTGGATTAAAAAAATCAAAAAGTTCTCTTTAACATCAAGTATCTTTGAGTAAATCGAATAATCAAATGATAAAATAGGAACAAGAAATCATTGAAATGAATTTAGTATATAATCCAAAATATTTCAAACCAACCTTTAAAACAGTATTTTTCAATCAAACCGATAAAAAAAATGAACAGAAATATTAAATTCAAAATATTTGTGAGCTATTAAAAAATTTATTTCCAAACCAGTCAAATTTAAAATAATAACTTTGCAGTTTAAAATTTAATATTGTAGAATCAATAAAAAAAAAAGATCCACAGGAAGAAATTAAAAAAGAAATCATGGATTGTTAACATAATACGTTTGAAATATTTAATGATATGTGAAGGCAAAAAAAAAAAACAAGAAGAAGAAGAAGAAATATCTGGTAATATGAGAAATAAAAAAATAGTTCAAAACCAGATATAAATATTAAATAATAATTTTTCAAACTGCGGATTTATAAAATTTCAGATTACTAAGTTAGAATTCAAATTTACTAAATAAAGTTAATATTCTAATTTATAATATATGTATAATACACCCAAAAAAATATATGTGAGCTATAAAAAAAAATTTTGCAAACCAATCAAATTTAAAACAAAAACATAGTGTATTTCAGATTATTCAACCTACAGAATAAAATAAGAATGATTTTAAAACAGTCGTTTTGAATCAAGCAAATAATAAAACAACAACGGATATTAAAATTAAAGTATGTTTGAATAAATCGAATAATCATATTATAAAATAGGAACAAGTAGAAAAATTAAAATTAAATTAATTTTGTATATAATCAGAAATATTTCAAACCAAACTTGAAAACATAAAGAACAAACAGGAATATTAAATTCAAAAATCTTTGTTAGGATTGTAAACCATACATACTCAAAATATTTGTGAGATGTCAAAAAATTCATTTTGAATCAATAGAGTAAAATAAAAATAAACTCAAAAAAAGAAATTTTGAATAGAGAAAATAATAAAACAACAAGGAATATTAAATTTAAAAGTAAAAAAATATATTTAAAATCCAATATCTTTGAATAAAACTAATAATCAGATAATAGGAACAAGAAGAAATAATTGAAAAAAATTTGTTGGAAACGAGATTTAAGATGATTAATTTTCAAATTGTGATTTGTAAAATTTCAGATTACTAAGTAAGAATTCAACTTTACTGAAAGAAGTTAATAAGGAACTCATAATATATGTGAACTTTAAATTTAAAACAATCAAATTTAAAGGGTTAAGGGGCAAAAACCATAAATTTTTTTTAAAAGTACATCCACTATCATAAATTTTTTTTTGGATGTAAAAGTAGCCATGAACTTTCAAAAAGAGGCAAAAGTGACACTTCCGTTAAAACTAACAGCCGCTAACTCCAGTGCAAAAATACTAAAATACCCCTATCTAAAGAAAAGCAATTCATATGACACTTTATATGAATAATCTTCCCTTATGTGCAAAAGACCTTCCCTTATATCTCATTTAGCAAATAAATTTTCAATGAGGTATTTATGAGGAATTCTCCCTTAAAATTTTCACATGAATGTATAATTATACTCTTTATTTATTATTATATTTGATCTTATTTTGAATAGTTTTAATAGTTCAAATCATTTGTAAAACTACCAAAATGTGTTTTCTGATTTAAAATAGGTTAACTACATAATTTTTAACGCAATAAAAAATTTCCAAAAAAAAATCTAAAAATATTAAGAAATATATTTTAAAAGAATATATATATTGTTAACAACAAAATTGATATTATATTTAATATGTTGGTTAAAGTATACTTTTAGTCATTTAAGTTTTACATAAGGTATACTTTTGGTCCCTTAACTTTATAAAATATACTTTTAGTCCTATATTTTTAACACTACTAACATTGTTAACGGAAAATGTTGACGCGGTAAACTCAAGTAATAATTGTGCAGCTGACAAAGCATATTTAAGTTTTAATTTTTAATATAATATATGTAGATTATTAAACTAAAATAAATCAAAAAATTATTGCAAATAAAATCAATTCGATGTTTTAATATTTAGATTAATAAAATAATATATTTATATTATTAACCTATATTTTTTTGATACAAGCGAGGTTTTAACATTGATTGCTTCATTAGATTTTTTAATATTTTTCAATTTACACATATTTTAAATTTAAGATTAATATAATTTAATTATACAGTTATCATTTGAGTTTGTTGCGATAGTATTTTTTTATTAGAAACATTGACGGTGTTATAATTATAGGACCAAAAGTATATTTTATAAAGTTAGCGGACTAAAAGTATACCACATGTAAATTTAAAGGACTAAAAATATATTTTAACCTAATATATTATAATGGTAAGTTTAAGAGGAACTTGTTCAAAATTGTTAAAATAAAGCATTATATAATTTAAACATCTTGTAAGAAGAATGGTAATGTATTAAATTATTCATCACCAAACACAAATAGTATCGCTGCCTCTTTCAAATTATAATTCCTTTCCCATTTTAGGAGCACATAAAAAAAATTACCAAAACAAGCATACTAGAACAAAACCAATTTATCAATTCTCACTCTATATTCATAGGCTAATACGAGTATAATTTACACATCAATCAAGGATGGAAAGGAAAGTTGGTTACTTTTTTTACAAGTTTGCTAAGCAGTTCTCCAATAAAAACACACAATCTACTCTTTCAAAAACTCTTCTTTACAGATTATTTTTTAATTCTAAAACCTCTACTGCTGTATACTCTTGATAAACACTGTCCCCTTCTTCTCCTTTTTGGTCCTGCAGTGCTTGATAAGTACAAGCTGCCTTATAGTTCAGGCATGAACAGAAGACTTACTTGGGCTCATTCTTTCTGATATTGCAGAACACTCTCGTTGCTGCTGAGAACATGCTGGGCAGTGGCATTGCTTACCTCCTCAAAGCTAGCTGAATGTGATGATTCAATTACAGAATTCAAACCAGAAGATTTCAACATGCTTTCTATTTCTTTCACCACGTCGCTCATTGTCGGTCTGTCTGCTCCTAAATCCTCAACACACTTCATTGCAAGATCAACAAAGTTCTTCAGTTCCTTCAATGGGGAGCCTAAGCCAAGAGCCGGGTCAAGAATTTCTTGAAGGCCATCATGCAAGTTTTTTGCCTTGTCAATTGTACTCCCTAAATACTTCCACAATATGTTTCCCTCCTTGTATTGGCTTTCTTGCAGTTATCAGCTCCAACATTAGCACCCCAAAGCAGTAAACATCGCTTTTCTCAGTCAATTGTTGAGTTGTGTAATAATCCGGGTCTAAGTAGCCCTGTGTGAAGAACATTGATGAATTTGATAAGATCCAAAATATTTTTTAAGGGAAAACTTATAGCTATCTAATTCTCCAGTAAACTTATGTTACCTGAATATCTTTCACAACTAAACACTACATTATTGGTTCTTTCCAAGACAAAAAATAAATCGGAGCCAATGAAATCAATCACTTTCTACCTTGTGGATTTTTTTTTGTTTTTATAGTATAAAGGTTTAAAAGGATATTGTACCAACCATCGTTCCTTTGACTTGTGTCGTAACGTGATCTTTTTCAGAATTCTCCATGGGCTTGGAAAGACCAAAATCAGAAATTTTTGCATTCAAGTGTTCATCCAGCAAAACATTTGTTGATTTAATGTCTCTATGTATAATAGGAGGATCGGCATGTTCATGGAGATAAGCCAAAGCCCTAGCAGTACCAAGAGCTACCTTTAACCTTCTAGTCCAGTCCAATCTTATACCCGACTTCCCTGCATAGACAATTTGCATTGAAAGAGTTTACAATAAGAACTATTAATGAACCTTCAAGTACCAACTTAAGCTTTTGATTTAATCATGTGAAAAAGGGTTATGAACTGATCATGTCTCTTCTATTGAACCATAATTTTTTTCCCCAGAAACCATAGTTAGATCTAATTATGATTGTTACAGGAGAGATGCTAGAGCTAGGTAAGGATTGAAGAAAATGTGAATGCAAAATAATCTAAGTGCTTGAGTTAAATGGCATCTAAACTAGAGTTTATTTCAAGTATGTGAGATTAGAAGATTTTCAAACTGAATCAGATTAATTAAACCAATTCAATTTGAACAAAACCAAACAGAATTGAAGGCAAAAAAAGAAAACTGACATCAATTTCCCACATGTCAAAACTAAATTTAATCAGTTTAATTGTTAGGTTCTCTTTGTTATATTTGTTGAAAACTGAACCAATAGTGGGGTGTGTGTGTGTGTGTGTGTGAGAGAGAGAGAGAGAGAGAGAGGGAGAGAGAGAGAGAGAGAGAGATTGAAGAACACATTGAGCTAATAATGATATGATATTCTTAAGTTTTCTTTTACCAAAATTTTGCTGAGATTGATTTGTATACCCTATAACAGCATAAAGTCTAACTAAAATTACTTAAAAAATTGAAAAAATAACACTAAATTGAACCAAAACAAAACCAATCAAATCCAAAACAAAATAGAGAAGTTGAGGAGTTCTGTTTTGCAAAATCAGTTATGTTAATCCAACTTAGTATTGGTTCAAAATCAAACAATATCAGACCAATGAACCCTCTACCTGAGATGCTATCCTTTAAGGTTCTGTTAGGAACAAATTCATAAACTAGAATTTGTTCTCCTCGCTCGAAGCAGAACCCCAAAAGGCTAACCAAATTCTTATGATGGACTCTTGAAAGGAGTTCAATCTCAGCTTTAAACTGAAGTCCGCATTGATTTGATTGTTTCAGACCTCGTTTTATTGCAACCAATTGTCCATTGGGAAGAGTTCCCCGAGAAACCTGTGCACATTCATCTATTACAATGTAGGCACAAATATATAACATAGGCACAATAACATTGTCACCAACTTGTTCATATAACTTGTCCCAAAAACCAAAAAAAAAAAAAACTTGTACATATAATAGTTCCTACTAAAAGACTGCCATGTTTCCTGAACCAAATACAGGAAGTATCATTGAATGCATCATCACAGTTAATTTGTTCACGACAATTTTTCAATGCTATTGTATTTGTGAGTATATTAAGAAGATTCCAAATCACGATAACTCCTTTTAGTGTATTACATTAGGGGTTTCATTAGATTTGCCTAAAACTAAAGTTCCTCACTGGAGAGAGGATACACTCCTCAAAATTGACCTATTGTATATTTAGGTTATTATACTCTCAGTACTCTCTGGAGAGCTCGAATTCAAATTAGTGAGAAGAGATAATGTCTCTCCTTAACAACTAAGCTAACTCTTTAGGATTCAAATCTTATATTATTTAGAGATGATTTCAAGGACCTCCCATAAATTTTATTGAAATTACACGGATTTCTCTCTTGTACTCAAAACCTACATAAAGATCTCCTAAAAACAAAATGTAAATTATCGGACTCTTCTTGTGTTTTGTTAAAACCTAAAATTACCCATACTTCTCTTATATCTACAAAACATAAACAAACCCCCTTTAAATAAAACATATATTATATAGACCTTCGCTGAGTATTCTAAAATTAAACAACCCTTTCCTATTTTCAGAAATACGTTTTGTGCATTTTAAATATAAATAAATGAGAAGCCTGTGTGATTTCAAAAAAGCTCATGGAAGGCTGTTTAGTTTACTCTTCATTTTAAGAAAAACTTGTGTGGTCTTAAAATTGAGGGGAATTTTGCGTAATTTTTAACAAAGGAGATATTCGTATTGTTTTAAAAATAGAAGGAAAGTCTGTGAAATGTCGACAAAATTTGAAAAAGTCCTCATAATTTATTGGATTATATATGAAACAAAGCTGCAATATACTAGTCCCAAAATTTAAGAGACAAGGGAACTCTGTAATTGAAGAGGCTAGAGTCTATTTCTTAAGAAGAAAAAGATCATTACCTTCCCATAACCCCCAGATCCTATCTCATTGGCTTGTGAAAAATTGTTCGTGTATTCCTTAAGTTCTTTGAAAGAGAACCTCCTTGCTCCATGTAACTGAGGTTTGGGGCTACTGTTTTCACTTAGATCCCAGTGTCCTGCATTTTGTGAAATCAGATATGCAGATAAACCTAAATTACACAGAAATTAGTAGCAATTAAGGAGCTGAATAGAATAAAGCTATCTGACCATATGGATTGCTTTCTTCAATTGCTTTTTCTGCTCTTCTCGTTTGACAAAAAACATAAACACCAGCTAGGAGAAATAGCACAAGCAACACAGAACCACCAACTGCAGCTCCAATTATGATTCTGGTGTTTGACGATTTACGTGAACTTTCAATTCCTTACAAATTGCAAGATACTGTCATAAAAAAGTCTGGATAGAGAATTACCAATACTCTTTGCAATATGCAATTATATGTTTTAATTATCCTGTTGGTACTCAAAGTTCTAATCAGTTCTTAGTTTGGTCCTCCCTATCATTAAACTCTCATTCGAGGGTCACGAAAGTCTGTAGACTTGCCTGACACATTGAATATCCAAGATTCACACTAATCCAATCTTCTGGAATTAGAATAGGGGCCACTTTCTCTTCTATCTATCTCTCCCTTTAGAATCCCTTCTCAAGCTCTTAATTTCATAAGATTCAAGTCTCATCACTTCCCTGGGCTGAGTTGGCATAAATCTTACATATTTAAATGCTAAGATGATACAATGTTGACCAAGAAAACGTTTTTTTTTTCATGGCCTGTCACAGGTAAGGGCCAAATTATTACTTTTCGAAATTATGTGGACTTGTATAAAAGTTTGTGGAACTCCAGAGACCATCAGAGCAATAAAACATAAATAAAACCAATGTTTGAAAGTAGTTGACATTACCAAAGTTATCAAGACCACCAAGGAAAGCAAATGCTGAAATTGTACTGAGGTTACTTAGCAGCTCGCTTATTGTAGCTATCATTGTTCGATTGAAGTGGTCTTGGTCTGAAGGGAAGATATGTACAATGCATTCAAAACACTGAAATGGAGAGCAGGGTGGATTGATCACAGAAACAGAGTCCACAGGTAGATGTTGGGATCGGAATTGTGTCAAAAGATATTCCTCAAGGGCATTTTTGTTCATATAAGAGGGAGCTCTGTAATATAAAGTTCCTTTATATGGAAGTGCGCATTTGCAGTGGGGACTAGGAATCTGATTTGGGGCACTGCATCTAGGAGCCACACAGTTCTTGGGCGGTTCCGCTGGTGGTTTATCAGGAATCTTGCAGAGAGCGCTTGTTTCAGAACCTGATTCATGACAAGCAGGATTGTCCACGAGTCTGAAAAAAATGCAGTGATTACTCATCCATGCAGGCGCATAAAAGAAACAAAAGATAGATGTTGTGGATACCAATTCATTCCAAAGGCACAATCTGTTTATAATATGAGAGTATATTACATGGACCTCACACAATCATTCTTGAAATTACTGAGACCTTATTTTCAATTACAAAACCGACAAAGAATACCCTTGACCTTTGTAAAAATTACATAGATATCTCTTTCATTTTCAAAATTTACACAAACACTCCCTTAAAAAAGAGTAAATTACAAAAATTCCTTGAATTTGGATCAAATTACAGACTTCCATTCTATTATCAGGGGAGGCTTCTATAGCTTTTTATAATAGAGTGCATGTGTATGTGTAATTTCAACAAAACTTGAGGGTGATATGTATATTTTGCCTCTTGTTCAAGAGTCACTTGTCTATGTCTTCTAAAATATAAAGGAGGTGAATGCAAGTTTTGCAAAATTTAGAGAAATTTACATTGATTTTAAAAATATGAAAGATGTCAATTCAACTTCCGTAAAATTCAGGGTAGCTATATGTAATTTACTTTGCATGCATAATTTACTGTGTATACATACTTTATTCTTCAAAGAAACTTGTCAGATATAATCAAATGACCTATGCAACACAAGATTGAAAAATGACTAGAACCATTAACAACTATGCTTACATTATTGTGAACCCAGAGGCTTCGTCTAGTTTGTTAAAAACCTCAATATTATTATTCTGCAAATCAATCAGTTGAAGTTTTTTGCTGTAGTTGGTGCCAATGTCCAGGTTTCCACTGAGTTTATTGTCTTTCAGAACCCTAAGATCAATGAAGAATATTTGTCATAGATGGCACCATTCCTATGATGAATAGAAGTATCACTGGTTTAGATAATTTGGTACTTACACAGTCTGTAAATTGACTAGGCTAAAAAAGGCAGCAGGAATCTTCCCTTCAAGACTCGTGTTTTCCATTATTCTGTCGTAAAAAAAATAAAAGCTAACTGCATTTGAGTGTTGAAAATTACAAACACACACAGAACTGGTGTGAGAAATAAGAGAAATAAGAAAGACATACAGTGTTGTAAAATGCGGTAAATTTTGAAGCCATGATGGAAATTCAGATGACTCAAAGCTATTGTTGCTCATGTCCCTGCGCCAATGATTTCAAAAACTTAACCAATATCACAAAAATATGTGAACTGACATTTTGGTCCTCAAGTAAATCTGGTTTCATATCACTACTTCAAAGGGTATTTTATCTTCAATATTGTCCTTATGTTAAACCCAGTCAATGGAGAAGAGCACCATCAGCTAATGTGAATATAATGCAAATGTTATGTGCTCAGCTGCCATTTAAACTTACCATGGTAGAGCATCAACATGAAGACAAAATACTCTTGAGGACTATATTGAGATGATACAACTTTGAGGAACCAGATTGTGATAGTATCAGTATGCATCACTAGAGGACCAAAATATAAACACGAGATATATGCTTTACTTACAAGTACTGGAGAGCAGTCATTCCACTGAAGTTTGACAAAAAAGGGGAAGATAGGTTCACCATTGAGCAAGTCATAAGGAAGAGATAAAAATATGCAAGAAAAAGCGCTCTAGACAAAATGAAGTGGAAGCAATAACGCATGACCTCTTTTCCAAAAGAAGAGTAAGATATGAATAGGTAAAAAAGGTAAAGCGAATGGTCTGCAAATTTGTTCCAGTATTGTAATGAAACATAAATAGCAAAGGTGAGGATGAGACAATAAAAGTATGCAAGAAGCGTAATACTTCACATCTTTGTTTGAATGTTTTACTTGAAGAAAAGTTAGTGACAAGATCCCAAGATAAAAAAAGAGGCATCCATGGTAATGGTACCATACATGACATGACCTGATGACCATTTGCATATACAAATTTACGTTCAAGTGAACAAGAATTTCTTGCAGGCAACAGCAAATGAATATGCAGAATTTGTGATTCTGGAACTAGAAATTTAACAGTCACCAATAATCACCACACGAGCAAGTCCCATGCTGAAAATGGTGAAACCGATTCATATCTCTGATAACAATATCTCGCTGCATGATTTTGGAGATCAACTTCATCACAATGTGGCAATCTACACATATACGGAGATTTTTTATGATATGTATAGGGCAACCACGTGGCAATCGAATCAGTCCAAACGACAGAGCTAATCTTTCACTGTGAACCCACAAGAGACGTGCCTTTTCAACATCCTCCATATCGAGCAAAACAGCATCGATATTGGGTACGTATCCTTCCTCCCTAGTTTTCATGTTTAACCATTCAAGCATTGCACTGATAAGTTTAATGTCAGGATGACTAGTGTTCCCTGCAGTAAAATAGTGAACCACACCTTGATCCTCAATCCAACTTAACCCAGGTTCCTTCCTGACTCTTTTCGTGTGCATAATTTTCCTAATAGAAGCAACACTGTCCCATCTCCTTGCTGTGGCATACATGTTTGACAGAAGTACATGGGTTGCATCGTCATGTGGATCCATCTCAAGTACACGTTGGGCACAAACTCTTCCAAGATCAATATTATTGTGGATGGCGCAAGCACCAAGCAATGCCCGCCACACCATAACACTTAGCTGAAATGGAATTTCACCAATGAGTTTCACTGCTTTCTCAAGTTGGCCTGACCTTCCAAGAAGCCAAACCATACAAGTATAATGTTCTATACATGGCTCGATGCCATAGTCTTGCGTCATTGACTTAAAGAGCGCTTGTCCTTCATCTAGAAGTCCTGCATTGCTACAACCAGATAGGACACCAACAAAAGTTAGTTTATTTGGTTTACAATTAGACTGTTGCATCATTTCAAATATATTTAGAGCCTCCACTCCTAGGCCATGCATGGAATATCCACAGATCATAGCATTCCATGAAACTTCATCTCGTGTTCCCATCCTATCAAATACTATTCGGGCATCACGAATGCTACCACATTTGGCATACATATCAACTAACGAATTGGCAACTACAGTGTCCTTATCATATATGGTTTTGACAGTTAAAGAATGAACCTGATGTCCTTGCTTCAACGATGTTAAACTAGCACAGGCACGAAGAACACTTGAGTATGTCACTTCAGTTGGCTGCATGGGATAAGCAAGCATGGATACAAACATATTTAGTGCCTTATCCTCATCTCCTAACTGCACATAACCAACAATCATGGTATTCCAAGTCACGTCATTATGTTCAGGTGATTCCACAAATAATTTCTTAGAGTTCTCCATTTCACTACACTTGGCATAAACATCCATGAGGGTATTAGACACAAACACATTTGAGTCAAGACCAACTTTCAGGACACAAGAATGAATTTGCTCTCCCAAATTTAATGCAGGTAGAGTGGCACAAGCTTGCAACACACTAGCAAATGTGAACTGATTAGGGACAATGGATGATTGCCTCAAAAGCTGGAACAACTCCAAAGCCTCTATGCTTTTGTCACTCTGAGCATACCGGGCGATCATTAAACTCCAAGGAATAAGATCATTTTTAGGCATTTCCTCAAAAAAATTCCGTGCAGCATCAAGGTCTTGGAACTTGCTATACAATTCCAGCAATGCAAGCCCAACATAAAGATCCTGTTCGTAATGAGTTTTCAAAGCACATGCATGAATACTCATCCCAAGGCAAAAGGCCTGTAGGCCAAGACAGGACTTAAGCACTGCAGTGATGAGAAAGTTATTTAGTTTATAACCTATTAGCCTCATGTGGGAGAAAAGTTGTAATGAAGGGTAAAAGCAGTCATTCTCAGCATAGCAAGCTACCATGCCAGTCCAAGTGACCATGTCCTTATGAAGAATGTCATCAAAAACATTTCTAGCAATATCAACAAATCCACATACAGAGTAGGCATCAATAAGAGCAGTACCAACAAATGCGTCAGAGTGATAACCAAGCTTATAAATAGATGCATGAATGGCAAAACACATCTGTGCACTGTCCATACTAACAAGCAACTTGAGAATGGATGTGAAAACAAAAGGATTAAGCTGGTGACCTCCTCTGAATAACCTAAGGAATAAGTCAAGAGCTGCAGGGAATTGAAGTAAACGCATATAACCCTGGGCCAATGTAGTGAAGGAGACAATATTACTACTGGGCATTTCGTCGAACAGTTGAGATGCATCGGACAAAGAATCAGATTTTACATACAGATTAAGAAGAACGTTGAACGCAAATAAGTCCAAAGCCGCGCCTGTCTTAATTACGTGACAGTGAAGGCGTTTTCCGGAGTCGTAATCGCCGGTTTGTATGCATTTTTGAAGTGTAGCTGCGTAGAGATGGGAATCGAACTCCCCAGAAGCTGTGGATTGATAATGGTGGTGGTAAGTTAATTGAGAAGAAATAGAATGTGTTGACAGAGTGATACATGATCGAGTGGTATAGTTAGTGGGACGGAACAATCTGATCATGCGCCACCACGATCGCCTACTGCAACTCCAAAACTGGCCCCGTTTGGTTCAATGATTTGAGTCTTTGGACGAAACGAAAAGGAAACCAAAATCAGGGCTCTGATTCTGAATCGTCTAGTTTGAAGAAGCTATACAGCATTCCTTTCCCGCCGGAAAGATTATGGTCGCATATGGAGAGAATCAGAGATGGTATGATGATGATGAGGTTGAGGGACCCCACAAGTGAAGGTGTTGAACAGAGTTGATAGGGTGGGTTTGTGTCTTTGTGAATCAATGCGGCGGAACTTAGCGCTGGAGGCGGCGGCGGCCGGTGATTGAGTGGTGGCTTGATGCAGAGTAGCAAAACTGGGAGGATGGAGAAAGAAACCGCAAAAAATATCAAAAGCTTTTTTTAAAAAAAAAAAAAATAGAAATCATTCTGCATTGCATTGATTCAAAAAAACATATTGAGAAAAAAATACTCCAATGTTATTGTTTATGGTTAAAATGTATCCAAAAAAAAATTGTTTATTGTTAAAATTACTAGCAGGAGATCAAGAAATAAACAGTAGATGATGCATAAATGTCGTCTTCTTTTTTTTCCCTTTAAACATAAATATATCTTTTTACAATACACATGTATTGCCAATGAAATATAAAAATGTAAATCCATGTTAATACACAGCATATCCTTCTTGTTCTTAATATAAAATTGAACTACAAAGTGACTCTTACAATGTACTTAATATTGATGCAATGTATCTTATGTTCCTTTAAAAATACATATGAGGAATGTGCTTAGACATGATGAAAGTGATATACTAATACATTACACTCTTGGATGACATCTCTAAAAACTAGAGGTGAAATTTTGGGGAGTTATATGTGATGTAATTTATGATTATGATGTAATCTATAACTTCATAGATGACAATTTTGGTCTTGTCATTCTATGTATTTGAATTATGTTCTATCTTAGAGGGTTGTTTGGTACGAGGGATTTCAAGGAGATGGGGGAGGAAAAATTTTTATGAGTTGAATTTTTGAGAGAGAGAGAGATAGAAGTGTAGTTACAAAATTTTAATAAAAAGAAAATATAAAATAAAAGAATAAGAAAAATTAATTAAAACTTTTTAACCATACTTCTCTAATTTCGAACTCAAAAATTTTTTCTCTTCCATCACTTTCCCCCCTTCCCCTCCCCTTATACCAAACAAGTCCTAAAAAAACACCTAACAATTCTCATATTATATAAATGCTTCTTTTTTTATGGTTAAACCGTTAAATAAGCATCCATTACTGATCTCAAAGAACTTAAGTATTCATTTAATTTTTAGTGGTCGAAGGTCCATTTTCCGAAGGGTGAGAGAAGGGCTAATTTTAAAAAGATAGAAAAAAAATCAATGGATCTATAGAAACAAACACGTCGTATGACTGATAATTAATTAATATTTTTAGAGAATATTATTACTTGGAGAATATTTCCAAATCTTAAAAATACTTGTTAAAATGTATGTTTTGATCTCGAAACGGTAAAAAAAAAAAAAAAAAACTTAAAAGGATTTATTTAAAGAATTGTCAAAATTTATGAAAGACAAACAATGACAAAGTACAGCATAGAGTAACAACATGGGATGTTAGGATATGGGTAGGAGTATTATTTGTATGAGGCCTATCATCACTGAGTGTGAGGGTAAGAATATACCTCAATGCATACATGATATAAGTGAATCCTAAGGGTGTTTTTGGTTTGAGGGGAGGGGAGGGGAAGAGATTACATTATCTTTTTGGGTTGAAGGTATTTAAATTTTGGACGGAATCCTCAATATATGTTTGGTTTGAGGGGAGGGGAGGAGATAAAGATAAAATTATCTTTTTGGATTGAAGGTATTTAAATTTTGGGCAGGAACCCAAAATTTAAAAGAAATGAGAAAGTAAATTTTGAGCGGGAATTCAAAATTTAAAAGAATAAGAGGATAAATTTTGGGTTTATCTCATCTAAAATTATAATTTGCTACCCCTCTCCTCGTTCTCCCCTCAAACCAAACACACCCTAAAAACTTGTCCTCCTTAAGAAGGAAATTAGTACTTTTATTTAACCCTATAAAAAAAAATCGAGATCTTATCATAGAGGTGTAAGTAGCCATATCAAATCAAGTTGTTTAAGTACATTAATGCTAAAACACCATTACAACTTCTTACATTGAATATTTTATTTTTCACAGTTTCATAACCTAGAAAAAGAACCTGATGCAACACACAAACACCCTCTCTCTCTCTTTCTCTCACACACACGCACACGAGAGTGCACTTGTTCTAATGTACATGGGCTTAAGTTCTCTTAGAATCCTTCTGCTCTATTTTTTTAGAATACTATCTCAACCCTAAGACTTTAAAAATAGATGGTCCGGATTTTATATTATATAAAATTATTATTTTAAATATAAATAAATAGATTTAAATTATTAAAATATGATCCACACCATTCATAACTTCAATTCAAACAAAATTTTAAAAAATTAAATTATAAAATATTATGATAATTGTTATATAAAATATTAAATCTGAATCATTCATTTCTTATCTGAGGGTGGAGATGAGATTCTGAAAAGAAAATGAGAAAAAGGATTCTTAGAGGATTCTCTTCCAACGTAAACATGGAGGATTTAGGGAGAAAGGTTACCCAAAAAAAGAGGGATAAGGGAAAAAGAGGAATCACAAGGTCAAAATATTTACAAGTGAAAGCTATTAGGCTATTTATAGAAGGAGATTTCTTTCCCATGAAGAAAGTTCAACAACTGGCAAATAAAAGCAAAAAATAAATAACTTGCAAAAATAAAATAAACCCACTTGCTTTCCCACCTACAAAATAAAATAAACTAATCTCACTTGCTTTATCCACTTGCAAACTAGCCAAAATTAAAACATCAATTTCTTCTATGATAAGCCTTTCCATATTTTCTATCAGAAAATCATCATGTTCATCTGTAAGTTCAAATTCTTTTCAAATACCTAGGAAATTGAAAAACAAGCATTTATAGTCATTCTTCTCAAACAAATAACAGCTATACAATCCCACAGTTAAAAGAAAAGATAGATCAATCAAGACAGCCCCATGTTTAGCCTCTAGCCTAAATACAAGAAAAAGGTTTATAAAACAAGTTCCTTGCTTTATAATTCTAAATTGTACATATGATTTACTTAAGCTCAATTTTTGGTTGCAAGGGTACTATAGCTGTATCAAAAGAGTCATTACTGGAAAGATTCTGAGAACTCCCTCTTGTTATCACATCAATAGAAGATGAAATAGATGCTGCTATTGAACCAGAAGTGTTGTTCAAACCATTTATCAGCAAAATGCTTTCAATTTCTTTTACCACATCATTCATTGAAGGCCTGTCATCACCTGTCTCTTGAAGACACTTCATTGAGAGATCCACAAAGTTCTCTAAACCCTTCAGTGTTGATGGTTCTGAACCAATCACAGGGTCAATAATTTCTTCAAGACCATATAACTCCTGTGCTCTATCAATTGAATTCCTAACCACTTTCACAATGTATTTCCCTTTCTCTATAGGTTTTCTTGCAGTTATCATCTCCAGCATTAGAACTCCAAAGCTGTAAACATCGCTCTTTTCGGTCAAATGTTGAGTTGTGTAATACTCTGGATCTAAATAGCCCTATATCAAAAGTAAATAAATCCATACTCATCAAATTAATTTGAAAAAGCTTTATATTATCTAAAGGGTTAATATAACTTTTGGTCCCTGAAGTTTGATCCAATTTTGGTTTTGGTCCCTTAAGTTTGAAATTGGTGGTTTTGATTCCTGAAGTTTCACCCAATTTTGGTTTTGGTCCCTTAAATTTGAAATCGGTGGTTTTGGTCCCTAAAGTTTCACCCGATTTTGGTTTTGATCCCTCAAGTTTGAAAAGGACTTGGTTTTTTTCCAAGTCGGGTCGGGTTTCAAAAACAAGTCGCCAAGTCCTTTTCAAACTTGAGGGACCAAAATCAAAATCGGGTGAAACTTCAGGAACCAAAACCACCGATTTCAAACTTGAGGGACTAAAACCAAAATTGGGTGAAACTTCAGGGACCTAAACCACCGATTTCAAACTTGAGGGACCAAAACCAAAATTGGATCAAACTTCAGGGATCAAAAGTTATATTAACCCTTATCTAAAAGATTTCTAGATATTAGGTTCTGTGGTGGGTACCTAAGTGGGATGGTGAACCCTACCTCAAAAGCTAACTGTTGAGGTGGGAGAACCAACACACTCAAATACCCTATTGAGCATCCCATACTACTCAATGCAGGACTTCATATCCCATAATACAAAGTCTCCATTAGATTCCATAACCACAAATAGAATTGCATTATTGTAGATTCAATTTGTACAATAAGATAAAATCCTCTCATAAGTCATAACTAGACCTACCATTGTTCCTTTAACTTGAGTGGTGATATGATCTTTGTCGGGATCAACCATAGTCTTGGAAAGCCCAAAGTCAGCTACTTTGGCATTTAAGTGATCATCCAGCAAAATGTTACTTGACTTGATGTCCCTATGTATGATACAAGGATTCGCATGATCATGAAGATAAGCCAAACCTTTAGCAGCACCAAGGATTACCTTTAGCCTTCTAGGCCAGTCCAATCTCAGTCCTGATTTCCCTGAATACAGTCACAGATCACATCTGTGTTATTTGTAAAAGAAATGCCAAGTCTATCGCGTCCCACTTTATAAACATTTTTAGTTTTTTACAGTATGTTAGTTATGTAAAGATGTTAGAACAAGGATTTTCTAGTTTTTAAAGGTCTAGTAACAGGGATGAAAATTTTGGCCAACTTATTGGTATTCAATTCGTATCGTTTATAATATATTACATGCCATCTAGTTCTAATTATAAGATCTAGATATGAGGTTTACTTTGATCCTAAATATAAAATCTTAATTCACTTTATCTCCAAAATTTATAATTTTTTTTTTCTCTGAAGCATTCCTATTGATTGTGCATATTAAGGAGTTTCTATTAAGGGTTAGTTCCAACAATAGGATATTTTAGGGAAACAAAAAAAAATTGTCACAAATAATTAAGTTAACTAATTTTCTTAAAATCTGCAAATTAGTTATCTAGTTCTTATATTAAGAACTAGAGGGAGCATAAACATACAAACTAATCTGAAAAATTTGTCTACTCTGCCCCATTATGGTTCCTATTTCTTAATCATACAAAAGCTCTAATTGGTAGGTCTTAGGAAACTGCATTGTGCCCAAAAGCTGAATTTAGAAGCCAAAAAAGATCCATATAAATTTTCGACATACTCATAAACCAGCATTTGTTCTCCTTGCTAGAAGCAAAACCTTACAAGGCTCAAAGCAAAATTGCATCTCTATTTACATTTACATCATTTTGTATAGGACAAGTCTTGGGGATAGGAAATTGTGGTGATTGACCAAATCATGTCGTGAATCATGCCACTCCCTTGTATTCCATTATACTCCTCTCAGCGTTGAGATCCATGTGTACAGGTCACAGAGCATGATCCTCATGGTCAAGCTCACTATAAACACTCACCCAAACAAAGAAATAAAAAGCTTACCATGAAAATGACTATGGCTTATGGGTTTTTTTGTCTTTGAAATACTTTATTTCATCAACAAACTGTTGGTTAAGGTGCTTAGAGGCCTCACCATTGTAATCATAAAAAGGAACACACAAGTTCAAATCCAGAAAAATGTACTTGATGAAAACCCAAAACCCTCTGCCCTCCAAACCTCAAAAGGGAAACCCTTATTATTAGGGAAAAAAAAGCTTTATTTCTGTTTGAATGATGAATTTTAAACTAAGGATGGTCTAATATCTATCACTTCATATCTAAACTAAAAATCTTCTTCTTCATAAGCCTTTAGGCTTTAGCAGAGCAATTATGGCTGCCCTGAACACCACAGAACGAAATAAATTCATTCAATACGTTCTATTACATGGAACTGTTGATAAATCAGGAGCTACCGGTTAAAAAAACACACTAAAGGTGCTCTAAGATTTACAGAGGCAGATAAAACATAGTACCACCTTTGAGAGAAGGGGGAAAAATTAGTAATCAATGGAATCAAAATCACACTTTTCGAAAACTCCAGAATGCTCAAGAGATAAGCGAGTTCGCGAAATTGCATAAAACTGTCTCTCTAACCTCTTCCAGCTTCCTCTTCATCTCCAACAGCTCCTCAAAATTGTCACTCCCTTCCACATTTATCGGCCCCACTTGTCCTTTCAAACTACATCAATGGAGGCAGAGTCCGGAACAGAGCACTCCATAACAGAGCTCCCGGCGGTGTTGTTGGTTTTGGCGGTTGTCATTGACGCCGCCGTGGAGCTGTTAAGAAAATTTTCAACGATGGGGTAGAAGGAAGGGGATCCATGGATGTAGGATCTTCCAGTAGGAGAAAAGACCAGCACTGCAATGAGGGATCCAGAGATTTTGTTGTATTGTTGAGCCTTCTTGAATAGTCCTTTACGGCGCTTTGAGAAGCAAACATACCTTGCCGACTTGTTCTCGATTTTCTTTATCTCTGTGTTCCCCTGGCCGAATCCCATGGCAGTTGGCGACGGAGGGCAAGTCGGAAACTGATTCTCTGGAGTCGGGAGGGGTGTGCAATGGGGAAGTGGCTTCCCACTTATTCCCCAGGTTCGAAGAACCGGATCGGTTATTGAAATGGTTGAGATAATGGTTTAAGGTGAGTACGTCAAATCGGGGTCAAACTGATTATAATTAAAGTAATATAATTTAATTAAAATATACAAAATATTAATATTTAACTATACAAAATAATATTTTAAATCAATTCATGGCAATAAAATTAAATAAATATTTAAAATTGAAATAAAAAATAAATATTAAAATATTTTTACTTAAATTTTATTATAATTAAATAAATGCCAAATGTTTGAGTAATAGACTTATAGGATAATCTTATAAGCTAGAAAACTAGATATCAGGCCTCACATATTTACGATTTATTTTAGATTGGGAAAACATGAGATGAGACATGAACTTTAAATCTTTTCATCTCCCATCATACAGCTATTTTTTGACTTTTTTTTCCAACCCCAATGTCCAACTTTTCTACCTCAAGAAACTCCATTTTAATTAATTCAACCCACTTCTCCCATCCTCTTCAATTTTTGCCTTTCGAGCAAATGAAAAAACCTTCTCATATAGACGCTCTCTGTTCCTAAGATGCTAATGCTTCAACAATTTAATATGATGCCGATGAAGAAGACAACGGCTTCTTCTGAAGTACTTCAAAGAAACTTCTTTCTCTTCACTAAAGGACGCGAGAAGAGGCAGAGAGACACAGCCTCGCACCTCCACAAGTAGTGGGCGTTTGGTTTCAAAGTTCCGGCATCGTTTACGAACCAGTGAGAAACTCCGGCACCATTGTGAGTGTTTGTTTGAAATTTTTTTTAGTTAGCCCGGGTAACCCCCTAATTCGGCGGGTTACCCGAGTTACAGCCGGTTTGTGCCGGTTCAAGGCGGGTTGTTCCGGATTGCTCTCCATCCGAGTCAAGCAGTAAACCAGACCGGACAAGTGGCCGGTTCGCCGGTTTCCGGTCTGACCGGCCGGTCTGGTCCGGTTTTTTGTACAATGCTTATTCCGTCCCTTGCCCTCCCTTTTTATAAAACTGCGTCGTTTTGTCGCAAAATATTGAACCTGACTCTTTTTTTTTAAAAAACAATAATAATAAGCATTCAACATTCTAAAATATATTTTTGTAATATCATCCAATATCCTAAAATATTTTTTTATAGCACTCACTATCCTGAAAAAAAAATTTTAGTCCACTTGCCACCCTAAAATATCTTTTAATACCATCCAATATCTAGCATTCAGCACCTTAAAATATTTTTTTACTAACATTAACTCATATCATAAAGTAATTTTTATTGCATTTAGCAACCAAAATATTTTTTCGGTAACTCAGTGTTTCAAACTAATTTTTGGTACCATATGTTAGGGTGCTAGATATACTAAAAATTAGTTTAGTATACTGAATATGTTAGTAAAAACTATTTTAGGGTGTTGAATGCTAGATATTAGCTAGTATTAAAAAATATTTTATAGTGTTAAGTGGACCAAAATTTTTTTTAGGATACTGAATGGTATTAAAAAAATATTTCAGGATACTTGATGGTATAAAAATATACTTCAAGATGCTAAATGTTATTTTTCAAAAAAAAAAAAAGTAACCAGCTTCAATATTTGGGGCAAAACGCTTCTGTGGAACAATAAAGAGAAAGAAAAACGCAATGGTATAGTTTTTCTAGGAAGATCTCACCTAGCCAAAAAGAAAGCGGAAAAGCCTTAAGGGGCAAATTTGTAGAATATGGTTAAACAAGTGTACATATTTTGTATTTATAAGTTTCTATTTTCGGCCCAAGTACTCGGTGGGTTGAGTAGAGCCGGGAATTCGGGCCGAGCCCGTCGGGCCAGCCCGTTTAGGCCCGAGCCCGTCAAGGGCCGGGCCAGTGATTTAAAGTGAAAAAATGGAAGCGGGCTTAAACGGGCCGGCCCGATGGGCCGCGGGCTTAAACGGGCCGGCCCGAAAGCCCGTCGGGCCGGCCCGTTTAAGCCCGTTTAATTTTTTTTTTTTTTTTTTAGAAATCACTATAGCAATGTTTTTTTTTTTGCCCTATTGTAGCTATGAACTTCTTTGGTTGTAGTTTGTCAACTTGTTTGATTGTGGTCTTGTTCTTGTAGACTTATTTGATTATGGCTTTTGTCTGTAGTTTATGAACTTGTTTGAGTGTTTGACTGGTTATGGATATTAATTATGGTTTGTTTGTTAGGTTTTAGTGTTTATGTTTTATTGAATATAGATGCTATATATGTTTTAAGTAGTTTTAATAATATTTATATGTTAGATTATGTATTTTAGTCATTAGGGGCATAAAGGAGAGGGAAAAGTTAAACGGGCCTGAAGCCCGCGGGCCGGCCCGCGGGCTTCAGTTAAACGGGCCGGGCCGTTAAAATAGGGGTGTTTTTAGGACGCGGGCCTAAACGGGCCGGCCCGTTTAGGCCCGAGCCCGTCACGGGCCGGCCCGGCCCCGTTTGCCCAGCTATAGGGTTGAGCCCAAGTAGGTTAGTTAGAGAGATTCTATATATATGCGTGTATGTTGTACAGTTGGTTGTTGTTCAATGGAAATGCTCTTTGTTTTCTGGACCAATCAATTTAACATGGTATCAGAGTAGGTTGTTCTTGGGTTCATGTTTTCATAGGCCCAATGGATTCTTTTGCTGTCCAGCTTCTTAAAAGCTTACCAATCTTTATTTTCCATTGTATGATCAATCTGACGTCTGGCCTTCTTCTCTTTCTTTGATCACGATTGGAAACTTTCCTCTGTCAGTACCTTCTTCATGCCAATAAGGGGAGATCATCACCACCTACATGATTTCAGGCAAGCTTTTCTGACTAAGCATCACGAAAATCTGGATTGTCACTACTTTGTCGCCGTCCGGCAATTCCTGCCATACCAATCTAATCACACCTAACGCGATTCCGCTACAATCGTCGGCCAATTCTCGGATCGTTACCAATTTCTTGCCATTCGAGAGTTGTTGCTCATAGGTTTTATGAGCTTCCTTGATCATTGTTGAACCGGTAACCCGATCCAAGATGACAGTCTAAGGTTACCCTATTCGGAGATACAAAGTCCAGCGACCAAAAGCAGATTTCTTTGTCCGATTGTGGGATCGTATCTTCCCAAGATTCCATGGGTGTCGATTTATAGATGGAAAGGTGTCTGAATCTCATTCTGAGTCCTACAACTCGCCCCCACCCGTTCTTTCAATTTCTTGGTGATTCATCTGTGTCGCTGAACAAGAAGTTCTTTAGTTGGAAATTGATCGGTGATTATAGTAATTCTCTCTCTGATTCGTTGGTATTCCTGTTCATTATCGGTGTTATCCTCTGGTTCATTGGTGATTCTACTAGTTGGTGTGTCTATCGTGTTCATCGATGTTGGAAATTGATTGGTAATTTTGGTTATTTTTCTATATGATTTGTTGGGATTTCTATTCATCAACGGTGTTATCCTCTAGTTTCATTGGTAATTTTTCTCGTCGAGGAGTCTATTCTGATCATCACCATTGCTTATCTCCGGTTCATTAGCAATATATCTCCTCTTTTGTCAAGTAAACACTGTCAAAGTGCACAGGTTCTTTGATTCAACCTTGTTGCTGATATTTTAGACAGTGGCCATATTTTTTCTTGGTATTTGAGAGAGGATCAGAGATTCTGGTGTCTTGATACCGAGATTTTTGGGCTGATGATTAAGGTCCTGAAGAATGGAGTTTATGGACATGTTAGAAGCATTTTAACACAGGCTTGGCATATATTTGAGTCCTGTATGAAAGTAATCAAGCTATTCATCAATTGACTTGGGCTGCTATTAAAGAGCCAATGGCAACAATAAACCCAACCTCACAAGACCTATTTCTTAAGTATGATGTAACTTGGTATTAGAGTCTTGACGCATAGATTTTTAGATTGATGATTGAGGTCCTGAAGAATGGAGTTCATGAACATGTCAGAAGCATCTTAACACAGGCTCACCATATATTTGAGTCTTGTATAGAAGTAATCAAGCTATTCATCAATTGACTTGGGCTATTTTGAAAGAGCTCACAACAACAATAAGTCCAACCTCACAAGACCTATTTCTTGGGTTTATTGTAACTTGGTATCAGAGTCTAGAGCCAATCAATTTAACAAATTTTTTCAAGAAGTTTTTTCTTAGTTGCGATTTTATCTTGGAAGCGTGAAAAAAGGGAGTAATTTTGTCCTAGCCATTTGAGTTGATTTTGACTGTTAATTAACCAAATATACTGAGATAGCAGTCCAGATGTTATCAACGTCATTTTTGTTAAGGTGCAAATTTGCCTTGGAAGTCCATTTGTCATCTACTTCATTTTTTTTTCAAAGTTAGATTTAAAACATTCGGGGCAAATTTGCACCTTAACAAAAATGACATGGATGACATATAGACTGCTAGCTCAGAATATTTAGTTAACTAATGGTCAAAATTAACTGGGATAATGGTTAGAGTAAAATTGCCCCTTATAGAAAACTTTCAGCACATAATTGCTCCTTAACCCAAGCCAAAAATAAGGAGTGATTTGGTCCTAATGATAAATCCTCTTACTTGTGCGCTAATCTTGCCCCTAACATCTATATTTTTGTCCACTTTAGGAAATTCTACTCAACTTCAGTTAGGCATTTATCTCTTGATTGTTTATTAAATGTTTAATAATCAAAGTGAATATTTGAATGAAGTTTAGTAAATATTTAATTAATATCTTTAATATTTGCAAATTAGCTATCTAACTCTTTTTTTAATATTATTATTAGTCAGAAAATGATTCTATGATGGCGGGAGTGAAGCTTTCTTAGTTAAGGAGTGAAAAGGAAAGTAGAAAATAAGGATGTTACAAATAGTATTAGGGTCAAGTAATGGGATGTTATAATTGGTATTAAAGTCAAGTGCTGGGATGTAACAATTGGTACTAGAGCCAAGCCTTGGAATGTTATAATTAGTATTAGTGCCAGGTATTGAGATGTAATTATTAGTCAAAAAATGATTCTTTGGTGGCAGGAGTGAAGCTTACTCAGTTAAGGAGCAAAATGAAAGTCGAAAACAAGGATGTTACAAATAGTATCAGAGCCAAGCATTGGGATATTACAATTGGTATCAGAGTCAGGTGCTGGGATGTTATAATTGGTATCAAATTCAAGTTCTGGGATATAATTATTAGTCAGAGAATGGTTCTTTGGTGGCGGGAGTAAAACTTACTCAGGTAATGAGCGAAAAGGAAAGTGGAAAATAAGGAGTAATTTGGCGGTTCTTGTCTCCCTCTCATTAATGATGAACCCAGTTATATGCACGCTAATCTTGCCCTTAACAACTAGATTTCTGTCCAGTTTATGAAATTTTAAACAAATTCATATGGGCATTTATTTCCCGATTGTTTATTAAATGTTTAAATAATCAAAGTGATTATTTGAATGAAGGTTAGTAGATATTTAATTAATATCTTTAATATCTGTAAATTAGTTATCTAGCTCTTTTTTTTCTGATATTATTATTAGTCGGAAAATGATAATCTGGTGGCGGGAGTGAAGCTTACTTAAGTAAGAAGCAAAAAGGAAAGTGGAAAATAATGAGTGATTTGGTGGTTGCTATAACATTTTAGCACCTTACTCTTGATATTATCCACTTTGAAGCTCACATCACCTCTCAAGTTTTAAAACACGTCAAGAGGGGAGGTATCTAAACCCTTATAATGCGTCTTTCGTTCCCCTCCCCAGCCGATACAGGACACGTCGAGAAGGGTGACAGGATCCCAAAGCGGACAATATCGAGAGCGAGGTGCTGAGATATTACAGTTGGTATCAGAGCCAAACTTGAGTAGATGTGAGCCAATATGCCAATAAAGATGCTAGGCCCAAAGGTAGGTGAAGTCTTATACCCCACATTGGCTGGAAGGGGAATGAAAGACACTTTATAAGGGTCTACCCTCTTGACGCGTTTTAAAACCATGAGGGGTGACGGGGTCCCCAAAGTGAACAATATCGAGAGCAAGACTTACAAATGGTATCAAAGCCAGGCATTAGGATGTTACAATAGGTATCAGAGCTAGACGTTGGGATGTTACCGTTGTCGTCTCCCTCTCACTAATAATCAAAGTAAATATTTGAATGAAATTTATTAAATATTTAATTAATATCTTTAATATCTACAAATTAGTTATCTAGGTCTTTTTTTTTAATATTATTATATGGTATCCAATTCAGGTTTATGGATGCCCCTCCCAACACATATATTTCCTCTAAAACCCGAACTCAAGACTAAAAGGGATCTAATGGGACCATGCACAGCTAGATCAAGAGTTATCTAGCTCTTTAATTAATGACTAGAGGGAGTATTGACATATATAAATTGGTATGAAAAACCTGTCTATTCTCCCCCATTATAGTTCCTCTTTGTTAATTATGCAAAAGATCTTGTTGGTGGGTTTTAGGACACTAAATTGTGCTCAAAAGCTGAATTTAGAAGCCAAAAAAGATCCATATAAAATTTCCAGAACACACTTGAACAGACATGTTAAGTAGTTAGTGAAGAGTAGTGGATAGAAATACCTGAGATAGTATCATATAAAGTTCCATTGGGGACATACTCATAAACCAGCATTTGTTCTCCTCGCTCAAAGCAGAACCCTAAAAGGCTTACAAGATTATTATGGTGAACCCTTGACAGAAGTTCAATCTCAGCTTTAAACTCAAGCCCTCCCTGCTTTGAATCTTTTCTAGCTCTTTTTATGGCTACTAGTTGCCCATTGGGAAGTGTCCCTTTATAAACCTGTCAACAAATACTTGCCAAATGTGTAATTATAAATATTAATTTGACCCCAAAAAAATCCCTGTGGAATACATGACAGTATTAGTGATAGTCATTTTTCAAAGTTGAAGGGATAAATTGTATAATATCCTCTGTGAAGGAAAGTTATTTGCATTTTGATCCCCTTTTTTGGAGAGATTAGAGAACACTAAATAAATTAGCTTAAAGTATTTATATTTATCGTTTTTCTTCAAACTAATATGTCAGACTTATAAATTAATAAATAATTTAATGATCCTTTTTTAACCAGCTATATATATATATATATTAAACCACATGAAATTGAAGATGAAGATGAGAAATGACCTTTCCATAACCCCCGGATCCGATATCATTGTCTTGAGAAAAATTTCTGGTGCATTTCTTAACCTCTGTAAAAGAGAATTGCCTTACTCCTGTCAATTGAGGGATCATGATTTTGCTGTCCTTGGGAACCCTTTGTCCTGCATATTATATAGAATCAAAAAATTTTCTAAACTCAATTTTATTAGATTGTCTAGAAATTCTGGAGTTATGTGTAGAAATTTATAAATAAAATAAATAACTTAAAGGGTTAAAGTACAAATTTGCCCCGGAAGTCTTCACTAAAGAACAATGTTACCTCAGAAGTTTTTTTAGGTTCAACGTTGCCCTAGAAGTATTACAATGGAGCAACATTGCCGCTTACCATTAAAAGATTAATAGTCAACGTCAATTTTTTAATGGTCAACATTAGTATTTTGACAGTATGGGGTAATATTACTATGTTTTGAAACTTCCAGAGCGACATTGAACCTGAAAAAACTTTCGGGGCAACATTGCTCCTCAGTAAAAACTTTCTAGGAAAGTTTGCACATTAGCTCTAACTTAAATGTTTCTTTATTTTTCAATCATATAAACATCTCCCTTGAAACAAAAAATAAATTATACAGGCCTAACTCAAGTTTGACTAAATTAAATAAACCTCTCCTTTATTTTTTTTTTTTAAAAAATATATGGAGACTTCCTCTAAAAAAGGGGGAAAACATGGGCAGGCTCGCAGTTTCAAGAAAACTTGAGGGAAGTTTTGTAATTTACTTTAGTTTGGGAGATGTATATGGGTTTTTAAAATAGATAGAAGGTCCATCAAATTTCAAAAAAATGGAGAGAAACTGTATGTTGTTTTGAACTAAACTAGGATTTACCTCTCATAATCGATGTCTCACCAAAAGGATTGCTTTGAGCAATTGCTTTTTTTGCCCTCTTCTTTTGGTAGAAAGCATAAATGCCAGCAAAAAGAAGCAAGAGCAGCACAACAGAACAACCAACAATTGCTCCATTTACAAAAGCAACATTTGAAGATTTACTTGATTCCATAGGTTCTTGCAAATGACATGAAAGAAAAGGAAAAAAAATTAATATGAAGCAATAACTAATTGTGTAAAATAACAGGGGAAAACCCATTTGACGGTACATATACTTTTCTTTAATTTTAAATTTGGCATATGTGTGTTTTTTCCTCCTAATTAAATGCTTTAATTTTGCTCCATCAATACTGTTAGCTTCTGTACATGGGCTAACATTGCTAATAGAGCAAAGTTATAAGAGTTAACAATGTTAATAGAGCAAAGTTAATGATTTAATTAAGAGAGAAAAAACACACATGTACTAAATTAAAAATTGAGTGAAAGTATAGGTAGTGGCAAATAGGTTTTCCCAAATAACAGGATAACCAAAGTAGTTACCATAGTGTCCATTGGGGTATGGATAGAAATAGAATGGATAATTGGTCAGGTTGCTTAAAAGAGAAGTTATACTAGAAATCTCAGTTATGTTGAAATGATCTTCCCTTGAAGGGAACACTTGTATGCTCAATTCAACATCTTGAAGTTGATTCAGGGTTAGATTTTTCAGAGAAACTGAATCCACAGGTAGATAATTAGCTTTAAGATAACCCAATAGACGTTCCTCATAATGAGAATAGTTTTGCCAGTCTGGGAAGGAAGGTGTTCTGAAACTTAAAATTCCCATTAATGGATATGCGCATTTGCAGTTTGGACTGAGATTCTGATCTGATCTGCAGGTAATAGGAAGGCAGGAACTTGTTGGTGTAGTATATGTTATATTGGCTGGCACATCAGAACAGTAACTTTGTGTTTCTCCTTCTTCATGGCAAACAGGATTGTTCACCAGTCTGAATAGAAAAAAGATGAAAATGTAAAATATGCAATGGATTGAGAAATGAAGACTCCTTTGAAGTGAATAAATTGCCTTTTCTGTATACTGCTAGACGATAAAGAAACCCATAATCATTAAAATTTATATAGTTGATGCTATTTTTAGTCCTTATAGTTTTATCAAATTTTGGTTTTGATCTTTATAATTTTAAATAATTGGTTTTGGTCCCTATAATGTCATAAACATTTGGATTCAGTTTAATGAATGGTTCGTATCCTTTTAGTGAGTTTTTATTTTAATCCTTATACTTAAACTCATACCAAGTTTTTATGAAACTATAAGGATCAAAAACAAAATTCGATTAAATTGTGACGACCAACAGTAATATTAACTCAAATTTATATCTTACACTATCTTGATGTTGGAGGCATTGGCAAGATCTTGTTGCTCAAATCTGTCAATTCTGTTATCCTGCAACTCAATTAGTTTCAGTTGCTTGCTATAGTTGGTGCCAATGTTCAAGGAGCCATTGAGATTATTAAGATTTAGCACCCTGTAGTCACATGTCAGAACATGTTAGCAGATATTAACATGAGAAATTTCCTCTTTCTTTCCTGTTTGGACGTGATCATTAATTATATTAGAACCTTACACTAGTTAAATCACTCTACTAAATTGCATCTTCTACAATTATATTGCAAAACATTCCAAGAGAGAGGAACAAAAGGAGTGAGACTATGAATAGGATTCAAACTCCTTTTCTTCTATCTCTCTCTCTGACTACATTATATGCAATTAATTTGTGACTGTTGAGGTTTCAAATTACATGGTACTAAATTAATTCCTCTATTACTCACACATTCTGTAAATGCACAAGACTGAAGAAAGTAGCAGGAATCTCCCCTGTAAGTTTAGTGTTCTCCATCTTTCTGCCATGGGAAAATTTGTCAAATCCCAATGTTGTTAAAGACATAAAATGTTGAAGTGCAAAAATAAATAAATAAAGACGTACAATGTTGTTAAATTCCATAGAGTAGAAAGCCATGGTGGAAAATCTGAAGGATCGAAGCTGTTGTTGCTCATATCACTTCAAAATAAACAAAGTCAGCCACTACCATAGGAGTAACATTCTCTTCTTCACAAAATAATAATATGATTTTCTTAAATTCATGCATTGATAAATAATTTACAGGTATTTGAGTAAATTCATTCCACTCAGGCTTGGCATAGGACCAGACAGCTTATTGTTGGAAAAATACCTGCAAGCCAAAGAGAGAAGGAAAAAAAAACACAGAACCTTGATCAAAAGTCGAACTTTCCATAGCAATTACCAAAGGTAATCTAATAGAATAATAAAGCTTTTCTGGTAATTAGTTAATTAATCTCTGCTTACATCTCGGTAAGATTCTTAAGAATGTTGATGTTTTGAGGCAAGTGTCCACTTAAGGAATTATTGTCAAAGCGCCTGTAGCCATAGAAGGATTCTTGAGCCAGAAAAAATCTAAGTTGAATTATAACATGTTTGAAATATGTAACATAGAGACACTTACACCACCTCCAGACTCTGAACAAGTCCAAGTGTTGAAGGAATGTTTCCTGTAAGCTGATTGTTATCTAAAATCCTGCATCAAAAGATGTTCAGTCAGAAAGGCAGATTCAGATAGTCTAATATAGTAGAGTCTAAGAATGTGAACATGTCCCTAAGAATATACTCCCTCTCTCCGGTCCTTAATATAGGATATATTTAGAGAGTTGATCTTGGTCCTAAATATAAGACATAATTTTTCATATTTATCAGTCTTTTCCTAATTTACCCATATTGATATTCCCTCAACAATAATTGAGGAGGAGAGTGAATGAGAAAATTAAAGAAGATGATTAGAATGTTTTAGAAAATACATGCCATATTAACTAACATCCTTGATCTAATTCAATAAGGTAAATATGTCTTATATTAAGGCCCAGAGGGAGTAAATCATTGTGTTGTTCACTTCTATATCACTGACTCTTTCCTCTATACTTTCAATCCCTGGCCTAGCATCATAAAAATACCCATTATCTATTATCTCCGTCCTTTTTTGTTTTGGTAAAATTAATCTTTTGATTCCTATAGTTTTAACTTAGTTGTAACTCAGCCTTTAAACTTTGACTCAATGCAACTCAGTCTATATAGTTTTAACCATGTAAAACTTTAGTCCCTAATCTTCATGAAATACATAATTTTATCATCTAAAATATAGGGACTAAAGTTTTAATTGATTAAATTATAGGGACTGAATTGTATCAAGTCAAAGTTCATTAATTGAATTACAATCGAGTCAAAACTATAGAGACTGAGTTGCACCAAATTAAAGTTTAGAGATTGAATTACAACCATATCCAAATTATGTGGACAAAATGATTAATTTCCCTTTTTTTCCAGTTTCTTTTCTTGTTCCTACTTTACACAGAGAACTATTGATGTATACAAAATAAAAAGGTATATATTTGGGTAATACTCTGCGCCTTGCTTAGTTTCAATATGAGTAGGAAATATTACATACTTTTCTATATGTTAAATACTTACACATGTATCAGAGTCATTTCTGCGCTAAAAAGCTGAGGGGGGATTTTTCCTGAAAGCTTGTTCTTTCCAAGATGACTGTAGTAAATAGAAATGTATGAATGAAATAGGGATCAACTCATGAAAGCTATTCATTGTTGGGGGAAAACCGGTAAATATTGCAGAGGAGAGAGTTGAAGTACAAGTGCTTTGCATTGAGTAGCTTATCAAGACCAGGCATACTTCCACTTGATACTGGGATTGATCCTTCAATACCATTTTCAGTTAAATCCAGCCAAGTAAGTTTTGACAGATTACCAACTGAAGGCGGAATTTTCCCTGAAAATCTGTTTTTATTCAAAGATCTGAAATAATAAAAAAGAAAATAGCTGATTTAGAGTGTCACCCCAGAAACCAGTCCACCAACAAAATATATAGACTTGAACAATGGAATATGAACAGATGCTAAAATGTCATAATTCTTACAAGAAGACAAGCTGGTTCAGGGATCCTATATTGTCTGGAATAGGACCAGTGAAACTACAATCAACAAGAAACCTGAAAATAAGAAAGAAGGTTTATTTGTTGAGAATCATTTTATATGAATTAATTTGAGATTAGGGTTGTACTCTTAGTAACAATCAATACACTATTACAAATTGGACAGTTTCTTCAAGCTTCCAATTTCTGGTGGAAGTGAACCAGTTAAGCCCATGTTGTAAGAGAGGTCCCTACACAAGGACAAAAATCAGGAAGAATTTGTGACAACAGTTACAGAAAACAGTTTCTAACAAAAATCATAAAAACTTTAAAAGCATATATGGATAAAACTAAGATTCAATCTTTAGTCATATTTGAAGATAGTAGCCTAACACAATTCCTTCCAAAAAAACGAAAGATGTTCCCCCTTTGCTTTATGTTTCATATGAGAACCTCATAGCAAGTATTCCTCCGGTCCCTGTTATAAGAGCTAGACAAGAGGTTTACTTTGGTCCTAAATATAAAACCTCAATCCATTTTCTTTTCCAAATTTATAACTTTTGCCTCAAAGTATCCTTATTGATTGCACATATTAAAGGGATTTTCGTTAAGAGGTAGGTCTAATGCACATGATTTAAAAGGATATTTTACAAAAATCAATACTCATTCATTATAAATAACTAAATTAATTTCCTTAATATCAACAAATTTTCTGCACAACCCAGTAACAGAAAGTTGACACAAACTGGGAAGATTTGTTGGTCATAAGAAATTTGATGATTGCCTATAGGCTTAGAAGCATGAATACCAAATACAACAAAGTACAAACACAATGACATGGCAAAATATTTGTTGAAATGTAATATGAAGTTTTATGTCATGTCTAATACAAGAGATAGATAAATATCAAATACAAAAAAGAAAAATACTAAAAGCAAATCTTCACCTACAATGTTTCCAATTCAGATAGTGAACCAATATCTCCTGATAGCTGGCCTGTCAAACCTGTGCTTGATAATTTTCTGAAATATTAAGAAGCAAGTTAATCTCACAACATAAGACATAGTAAAAAACCAGGCAACTTCACATGAAAGTCCAAAAAGAAAAACTACATGGAAGTAACACGAGAGTCGATGCAATTGATTCCACCCCAACTATCGCCACAAGGATCTGAACCTGACCAACTAGTAGGAGTGTTCTTCATCGTATCCATAAGAGACCTTAGAGCTATAGCTGCATGAGAAATTACAAACACTAAGGTCAAAAAATATACATTAAAAGTATACAGATTTTGATTGCAATGAAAATATGCAGAAGAGAAGATGGAATAAAAGTATACATTAAAAAATATAAATGACGAATCATGAGTTTAAGATATACAAATATGAGTATCCAACTTTGGATTACACAGAAAATGTGCAGAACACAAGGTCAAATCATTAAGGGCTTCAAGTTTCATTCTTTTTAGTACACTAAAGTTAAAATTCAAAAGTTTGAAGCTAAGGTAACCTGCTAAATCTTGAAGATATACAGGTTTTGCATAACTTCGGGTTGAGAAGATTCTATATGCAGAAACATTTGTAGGAGTATAGAAGTTATCAAGAAATCAAGGAAGTCATATAATACATGACTCGAAAACTAAACTTACAATCCTCATGATTTGTTTCTGCTTCTGCAACCAGGAAAAAAGTGAAAACAAGAACCACGAACACAAACACTCTTTCACCCATTATCTCGAGTTATGGAGGAACTGTTAGCTTCACTCTCATAACTTCCCTTTGTTGAATTATCAAATCTTTTGTCATCTGCCTATCAGCCCAATGCACTGATATAGGAATAGTTAAAATGGCATTATTCTAAGATATTTTCTCCCCAGTTTTGTAACATTTACCAAAGATATTTAGAAGTATACACGCGTCCAGTACGGATGTGTTAAAAGCGTGTATAAGACTTGATCTCACTTTGTACTTTACAGTATTTTTCTGTTCCTATTTTTATATCATGCCTTATATCAAGTTAACAAGGGACACCGACACTACTAGCAACCGACTAATCTGGTTCGTGGGAATATAGGCCTATTATGGGGGGCACTTTACTATCTCCAAGTATTTATCGCAGCTGCATACCCAGTACTTGAACGCAAGACCACTGATTAAGTTGGAACAACTTTTTTACCAATTGATTCAAACGCTTGGTGGTTATTATTGTTAGATTTAACACTTAGTACTAGAACAATAACACAATATCAATTTTTTTACTTGATTAGATCAGTTCAAATACCGAGTGAGACTTTTTGGTTAATAATTTATCCTTTTTACATGATTGAATCAATTCAAATACCGAACAGAACTTTTTGATTAATAATTTATCTAAATATTTGGTGCATGGCTTGGATAATGTTAGGTTAGGGAGGCTCAAAATTAAGTTGCGACAAGAAAAGCTAGTTGGATAAAAAAATTAATGTTTGGATAGTGACAGAAACATGAGTTTTTTTTCCTTCCCCAAAAACTATATTAGAGTAAGTGTGTGTTTGGGTAACTCTTAAACCATGGTTTAAAAAGCCCTTTTTCATAAAATAAAACAAGACTCTTCTCATATACTTATCTCGTAAATCGTAAAAACTATTCTCTAAAAACTAATCCAAACACACACTAAAAGCAAATCTTTTTTAGCTTTTGGCTTTTCTAATTTGAATATTTTAAAAGAAACTATTTTATAAAAGTCTATTTAAACATAAATCACATTGTATTAATTGATTTTTATCCCAACTTTAATTTATAAGAATCATTTAGAGTAAAAGTCATTTTTATAAATATGTTAATACAAACAAACTAGTTGTTAATAGAGCACAATAATATTGTACGAACTCACCCAACTAATGGAGTTACATTGAGACTACTCAATTCAAATACCATCTGACTCGACCTTTTACTAGGTCTTATCAAGAAAACATGGTTAATTAATCATCTAATACAGTAAACCAACAACGGCCATACATTTCTTGATCATCAAAAATAAAAGGATAAGAAAATGAAAATAAAATCTCAGTACCCTGTATCTAAAACTAATATAAAATAGAGAAATATCAAAGCCTGATGTTGCACGTGCTAGGAAAAACAGGGCATGTCTTATCGTTGGAAGACCTTGAACGTCGAGTCTTCCATAATAATTCATAAAAGGCATTAATCACACGTCATATCAAATACATAAGATTACAAGAAAAGTAGAGTAGACACGGGCATGGAGAAAGGGCAACATACGAAGTCGTGCTCAAATGTTGTTTTCCCTACTTGGGAAGGTATTGACCAAAAAGATAAGAAGCTTATTATGCTCATCGTACTTACAGATTGAATCAAATTATATTAATGACGTGTTCAACGTAACTCTGGATTCATAGCTTAGCTTGAAAAAAGTGCATAGCTCGAGTCTTCTGGAGTCACGTGTCAATATGGTGTAGTCTACAACTTTGTATATAAGAATCCTGCTCTAGCCGTTTCATGTACGACAGAGAGAAGAGAGAGATTGTCCCGCGTAGTCATAGTTTGCAATGCCTCTATTTATAGTTCTATCCTTTCACTGGTGTGTAACTTCTTTTTTATGGTTTGGAAAAAAAAAATGTAACTTCTTTTTCATGAGTACATGTGTTGTAACTTCTTTTATATATATATATATAAAATTAATTTGTAAAGATTAATCAAATTAGTGAAGTTAGTTATATGGAGGAGAATGCGTATTGATTTTCCTGGCAAAAAAAAAAGTGTTGATTTTTTTTAATTACCTGATTTAATAATTTACATTTTTTTAACTGATTTAATAATTTATATTGAAAACTATCCCTTTGATGAAATCCTTTAATATGTGTAATTAATAGGGATAACAAGTCAAACATTTAATCCATGAGAAATACTTACATACTCCAGGAGCGTCATTTCATCTGTATTTTGACTAATTAAAATATAATAACTCATCTTCTTTTAATCTTATATGACAGATAAGTCATCTGGAGAATTCAAATTTTATGATTTTGGGATTTTGAGAGGGAATTGCGCTTTTTGTTTTTCTAAATTAAGTACTTTATGTTGTTTAAAATTATAAAATTTGAATTTCATGGATGACTCATCTGCCATATATGATTAAAATAAGATGAGTTGTTGCATTTTAATTAGTCAGAATACAGATGAGGTGACGCTGTTAGAGTTTGTAAGTATATCTCCCTAAGCCTATTCATTGCTACATTAATTTATGAGTCATACTGAAGTTAAAAAAATAAAGTGGACCAATATATTACACTTCAAACAATAGAAAGTATAGAGAATAGGTCATAATTATGTTAAAAATATAGATATTAAAAGATTAATTTTTCAAAAAAATGATAAATTTAAGATTCAAAACAAATACTTTAACTAGCTCATGTATTTAAGATTGGAACTGGAATGGGTAATTGGGTATAATGTGTTTAAGGAGATTGATCACATGTAAAGTTGGTTTGTCTTAATTTACAGCCTAATTTAATCGTCTCTACCTAATTGTCCCATAGAAAAACAAATATTAAGATAACATAAGGAGATCACGTCATGTTTTTGTCCAGCAAACAAGGATATCAGATCACATCAATGATAACACTAATTATGATGAATTCAATTATTACAACATTAATTATGATAATTTAACTCTATTTAATAACTTAAATTGATCTCTTAATTTTAGCGTGTTAATAGTTGCCAGGACATTGATTTTCATGGGAACTCTAACAAAGACGTAACTTGGACTTCTATGTTCAAATGCTTGGTAACATACACAATGTTTACTGCTTATCTATACTGCTTTTTTTTTAAAAAAAAAATGAATTGAACTTAGATCTCTAAGCATAGATTAAGTGAGTGTTTGGCAACATCTCAAACCAAGGTTTCAAACCTAGGTTTGCGTAAACCGAGATATAACCCATCTCACACACTTACCTCATAAATCGTAAAAGCTAATCTAAACACACACTAAGCCCAATTCCCTTGTACAAGATCTTTCTTAAGCCCAATATCTCTAGGCCCAAGAAACTCAAGGCCCAAAAGAAGTTTTTGTATATAGATTTTTCCTTGAAAGAATGTATCTAGAATTTGGATCTTCTACCACGGATGCTTGCGAAACACTAGAACTATGGTTTTAAAGGCCTTTTTTATAAGTTGAGATAAAATTATCCTCATATATTTATTTCATAAATCATAAAAGCTATTCTCCAAAAACTAATTCAAATATGCACTTAAAGCAGTTTCCATGCTCGATCCAATATTCCAAAATGATAATATTTAGAAGGATTAATATCATCTTTGGTCCCTCTAGTTTGCTCTCATTTTGATTTTAGTCCCTTAAGTTGTCAACACCCGTTTCCATTTCGATATTCACAGAGTAATAGAGACCAAGTTCCACAGACATACATAAAAGTACATATATATTGATAAAAGTATTTGTTTACAGTCCAAAGTTAAGATACAAAAGGTGACAATATTTACAACATAAGCTATCTATAACCACAGACTTTAACTTCGCCTCAAGACACGTGCCAGTCACTTTCCTTTATTCACGTCCTTGCCTTTTGATCCGCTAGCTCCCGCTAAGATGTTTGGTTTAGAAAAATGGGTAAGATTTCAAGGAATCTCAGTAGAAACATACGATTAACACATAAAATGCGAAAATTAAATATGCAATGCATCGTATCTAGTAAAATGAAAACTCATATCATCCGTGTGTGTACACAAAATTCAGAGCCAACTAACCCATTGAAACCCCTACATGTACCTCAGCTGAGTCTTTGACTACAGCTAGGTAAGACTAGTGTACCTCAGCTAGGTCCTATACTACAGCTAGGTAATGTGCCTCCAGAACGTGTTTAGATAACAAATTACAGTAACATGCATCATACAAATAGTCACATAGTATATGAGAGATAATAGTCCCTACCTTAACCTCTTTCTTGTCTCAAAGGGTCCGCCTCGTAAAACGTGTCAACTATAGGCGTCTAACTCGGTCATAAAACGTCAAATGTACAAGAAATATGTTATAACCTATCCAAGTATCATTTTAAACACTTCCATAGTGTTTCTTGTGGCTATATTAGCCTATGGTGAAAATTTATCAAAATGCCTTGGGACCCCAGCCCAACTCCGCCGTACACGGCCCGATGGCACGTTTTCCCAGATTTTTTACTAGGGCTATCCTGACGTATTTTCGTCCAAGGAATCCATTTCCGGACTCAAAATTACCAAATTCAATGTCAAATTACGAAATTTCCCTTAACATCCCTACTTTTAGGGTTTTAGGGGCGTCTCCGTAATTATGCTTTCTCGGCTTTTTCTGAAAAAGTGCCAAACTGTAACCCCACCTAATTTTCCCTCTTGAACCCAATGAAACCATCAAATCATTGAAAATCCAACTCTAAGGCCCTCAAACATCCCTGGCCGAAATTATGGTGTTCTTCGGAAAAAATTGGGGTTTTACGATTTCGGCTCCATAAACACGTTCATTTCTACTTCTAACCACTTTATTAACCATCTAATTGAGTTATAACAACCATTTGAACTAAAATTGGGCAGCATAACCCTTAGGCACACACTTTTCCAAAATTTAAAACCAATGGCAATCCGGCAAAATTTCACCAATTAAATTGCCCACAGCAGCCAGAATAGTTAATATACGAAGGTTTGGAAGTTACCTCAAGCTCCCACAAGCTTTTCTCAAAAATGGCTGAAACCCTAACCTTTAGAGAACATATTTTTGAGCCTCCAAACCCTAAAGAACAAAGAGGAGTAGCTTAGAGTCAGAGTTATACGCGTTAGGAGCTAAATCGTCGGAGAAATCGGCTTAACTTACGAGATTTCTTCCCTTTCTCTCTCTAAACTCTCTAAACTTTCTCTCTCTTATTTCAGGTATGTTGCAGCACGAAAATTGGCTGAAGAGGATGATGATATATTTAGTTATCATATATTTTGCAATATTTTATTTATTTGTTTTATTTTCTAAAATTTCAAAAATGAACTTATGTACATAAATCCTTATGTACATATAACCATACTCATTAAGCCCAATCAATATTTCCTTATTTATGCCACATGTAGGAGACACTTAGGGGTCCCTCCCTATGGTCTCAATTGGCTTCACAACTTGTCCAGGTTACGTATACACGTAAAGTCTCAATTTTGGTCAAAATTGCACTTTTTGCTCAAATTTTCCATAAATTCATATTAAATTGACCAAAATATTCTAAATATATTTTTAACCTTTATTTTCCTTAATTAATTGAAATTAACTAAAATTAATTGAAAAATAATTTATTTTGTGCTATTTTGGCAAAATTACAATTTTGCCATTACCTTTTTAATCCAATTTCTTTTCTTATTTTTCTTTGGCCAGTTTCCATCTATTTTTGGATCAAATATTTTCTCTAATATTCCTTCATTTTTGGACATTAATATTGGGCTTTTTAAATGACCCAAATTAATTCCATAATTATTTTTGCCCAATTTCCCATGATATTGAACATTTATGAAATTCATAAATTCCAAATTCATGAATATTCACCATTTTATTGAATTTCCCAAATAATTACAATATATTTGGTGAATATAAAATTTGGGGTGTTACATAAGTTCCAGGCCATTAGTTTTGATCATTTTGAGGACAAAATGGTCTAAATTTTTATTAAGTTATAGGAACCAATGTTATTAATGAAATGAAAATTGAGGGACAAAAATATATAATTTGAAGCTTGAGGGACTAAAGCCAAAAGAAGGAAAACTTAAGGGACCAAATATTATATTGACCCTATTTAAAATTATAATTCATGATCCAGCATGTTTAGAATTATTTTTGAGGCATAAAAGAAAAGAATTATTTTAGCTTCAATTAAGTTTATATATTTGACCATATTTTATGTTATATAATTGAAATATATTGTTTTGGTTAGCTTTTAGTTTAAAGAAGAATTTTTTTTTTTCCGAACAGTCTAATTATGGAACCAATATATTGTCTACTTAAACCAAACTGAAAATAAATAAGGGAAAATAATAAAAAAAGAAATTTAAAATTACAAAATCCTAAATCAGGTTTTTAAAAAAGAGTTGATAAAAGAATGATAAAATTTGATAACTACTCCTTCCAGTCCTATTTATAAGAAACTTTCTTTTTCATAGGACTAATTCCTTTTAGAAGCAACTTTTACTTTTTGTCTGAAAATGTAAGCTTCATTTTTCTATTTTACCCTTATTAAATGTTCATTCTCTCTTATATCTTATATTTATTATCTCTCATACTTTTTATTTATTCTCTCTCATATACTCTTTTCATAAATAAGGGCATATATGGAAAAACATGGTATTTTTGACACACTTATTGTTTTTAACTACGAGTTCGTTTTGCACAATCAAAAAGAAAGTTACTTATAAATAGGATCGGATGGAGTAATTCACAACCCATATTTTTAGGAAATAGTAATACCCTATATAAATTTTTGCAATTTTAAAATTTTTTTCCACTCATTTTCCCAATAAATTAATAAGATAAGGAAACAAATGGCATTTGCACAACATGCTAGATGGCTGGCACCAACGGCTATATTTGATTATTTTTGGGTGCATTGATAACTGGGACGTGGCTCCATGGAAAACTTGGTCTCAAAAATAGCACAGTAACAGAGGATAAAGGAAAGCGCTAATGTAATTGGTGCGATACCAAAAACGACGTCGAACAGAGAGAAAGAAAGAAGAATGCCAAGTGATCGTCCATGGCGGTGGTGCGAGTTGGAGCTTCCACTGGGGATATCGGCAGAAGCATTTGAATTGAAGACAGCTGTGTGTAGCCATGGCCTCTTCATGATGGCTCCTAACTATTGGGACCCACTCTCTAACACTCTCACGCGTCCTCTCCGTCTACCTCTCTCCGGCGATCGCCCCTCTTCCTCTTCTTCTTCATCTCTCTTTGGATCTGTCACCGTCACAATTTCTCAGCCGTTGCACCGTCCCGGCTCGCTCATTCTTCGAGTTCATGGCACCAGATCCATCTCTCCTCAACAACAACACGAATTACTGGTATAACCGCTGATCAATCCTCTTGAAAATCACTTGGGAAATATACTTCCTTGAATTTTTCGCCCTTTCTATTAGATCGGAAAAAAATTGATTCCGACTTGGGTTTAGAGTTGCACGGGAGTGTCAATTTCAGTCACTCAAAAGATTCTGAAACCTAACTAATGAAATTAAGTTTTATGGGTAAAAATACAACGAGGTACTTACTTTATTTTTTGAATCTTCCTGTTTGTCCTGTGAATGCTTTCATTTATCTTGTTAATTCCCTTATTTATTCATAGCAAAAAATAATTATTTTAAGCGTAATTTGATGGACCTTAAAAAAGATAGATATGTAATTATGATCATTTTCCCTGATGTGGCCAGGCTCAGGTGTCAAGAATGCTGCGTTTGTCAGAGACGGAAGACAAGGCTGTGAGGGAGTTTAGAAACAAATCCATCTATGGCGAAGAAGATGATCAGAATAAAAGCTTTAAAGGAAGAGTCTTTAGGTCTCCCACTTTATTTGAGGATATGGTCAAGTGCATCCTCCTCTGCAACTGCCAGTGAGTCCTATTTTACTGTCTTTAATCATCTGTGTACTGATTCTAACTTGGTGACTGGCACACCATGTGATTGATACAATGCCAACATGAAGATATCAAAACTACTTCTTCAAGTCATTTTATATATCCTGCTTCTGGGTTTCTTCTTAACAAAACACAGATTTCCTTAATAATATATAACTCTAAACAGTGGAAATATATCTGATTTAGATCCTGAAGTTGAAGTGCTTTCTGAGATGAAAGATATTGTGATCCTAGATGTGAGAGTGTATGTGGAAGTTGCCTCTTATCCTTTCCATCTTTCTTGATAGAAACTTTACAAGCTCCTAATTTCAGAGGATTTAGATCTGAAATAATCACTGTCCATCTTTTTATGAAGCTCTGAATAATGGAATAGAAACTCTGTCTAGTGATTACTTGACTCCAATCTCTTCGGAAATCCTAAACTAACTAGGAGAAAATTCAGGTGGTCGAGGACTTTGAGCATGGCTCAGGCACTTTGCGAGCTTCAGCTGGAATTGCAAAATGTATCCTCCACCCCTCGGTTGTTGAAGGGGAAGCCACAGTTTCTACAAGTCAAAAAGAAAAAGTTGAGAATGAACACTACATTCCAAAGACACCAGCAACAAATGAAACCAAGAAAAAACACAAGACCTCTGGCTTTTCTTCAAAAGGCAAGTTTCTTAAGAAGAAACTGGAGTTCGAAGAAGATGGAAATTCACGGGAAGACCATGTTACTGCAACAAGTTTGAACTCAAACTTGCCTCTAACTGATACTGATGAAAATTCGTGTCAGAATTCTGAATCTTGTGCTAATTCAAAGGAGTTAAGTGTAGATGACGAATCATTTCTTGGGTTCTCTAATGGAGAAGACTATTTTGCTAACGGGGGTATTGGGAATTTTCCATCCCCAGAAGAGCTAGCAAACCTTGATGAGAATTTTCTGGCGAAGCGATGCAAACTTGGTTATAGGGCAGGTCGTATTGTAAAACTTGCTCGAGCCATTGTTGAAGGTAGAATTCAATTAGGACTCCTCGAAGAACTTTCTAAAGATGCAAGCTTATTGAGCTATGACCAGCTAACAGGCCATTTGAAAGAAATTGAGGGATTTGGCCCTTTTACTCGTGCCAATGTTCTTATGTGCATGGGTTACTACCATGTTATTCCAGCCGATTCTGAAACAATTAGGCATTTGAAACAGGTGTTTGTTAGTTTCAAACATTGCATGTTTTCTCTGTCCATTTTTGAAACGCTCTTGATCATTATGAGATGTGTTAATGCAGGTTCATTCAAGAAAATCCACAATTCAAACAGTTCAGAGGGATGTTGAAGAAATTTATGGAAAGTATGAGCCGTACCAGTTCCTGGCATACTGGTAAGTACCAAGAAGGAAAGTAAAAACTAAAACCAGATATGAGTGTGTCAAAGTTTTTGAAATACGGAGTTGTTGGCTTGGGAGGGTCGCCTTGTTATGGGCCTCTGCAGTACCCGAATATGGATTTGTCTGGGCCTGTTGGGTTCTCCATAATATAGGGGCTGGCTTGGGATACTGGATATGCAAGCAAAAAAAAGTTTTTGAAATATGGAACAAAATATGAATTTAAGCCATGTTATTTAGAGGTAGTCTTTTGGGTTTCTATAATGGACCTTTCCACGCAAGTTTCCTAATCTGATTCTACTATGGCCAGGTCTGAACTATGGGACTTCTACGAGAGAAGATTTGGGAAAACGAATGAAATGTCTTGCTCTGATCATAAACTCATAACTGCTAGTAATATGAGAAGTGAAGGTAGAGGCAGCAGAGAGAAGAGGAAACGAGTAACTTAGTATGCCAAAGCCAACAGCACTGAGTTTTTATATTTAAATGAGCTCTTCATGCTTGTTGCCTGTAAAAGCCTAGTTGGAAGAAAATATTTGGGCAAGAACTCACATATTGTTCAACGTTGATTATAACTCCTAAGTTAGACGTATGTATATTGGTCCAAACATATTTTTCACGCTTTCATTTGTGCATAAATTTTTAGGCCGCGTGAAGATTTGAAGATATGTCCTATGTGGATCCGTAATCTCAGGAAAAGGATTGGCTCTGAGGGCTGGGCATCGGCTACAGGCCTGCTGCTCGAGCTGCTCCCGTAGTGAGAACGAGTTGCCGCATGCTGGGCGGGGGACGGGACTGGGAACAGGCCCTTTGGGGTCCCTTCCCCGGGTGTCGAACAGTTGACTTAGAACCAGTTTTGGCCCTATGCATAGGGGGAACCAGTTTTGGTGCATATATTTTGGAGGATAGGTACTATGAGCTCGTCTCATATCGATCATCTATATGAGATTTGAACGGTCAAGATTTAATTTTTTCAACTAATGATTTTTAAATAAAAATTTTAGTCAAGAGATTATTTTTATTTTAAATCATCTGCTCATTAAATTAGTTAAGGGATTAAGACGGTTCAAATGAGACGAACTCATGGTTTGGATAGGTACCAAAACTAGTTCCATGCATAGGGCTACAAACTCGACCGACAACTGAACACCTGAACGTAAATAGTAAATTAATATGCACAAAACACAAAGTGGACCCCACACAAAATATTGAGCCCGCACTCTAATTCAAACACAATCTTATTATGTGTATGTTTGGATTAGCGGTAAAAATTATTTTTTTATCCTATTTATAGTGTATAAGATAAGTATATGAGGGAAGTTTTACCTCGACCTACGTGAACATATTTTTTAAACATCAACTCAACAAGCCTGCACATTGTTGTGTAAGGTTTTTAACTTGAAGTTAAAACAAACGATCCTTCAGCAATTTCGTTTTCTTTTTTGACCGAAATCCTCCAATCATTTCGGGAGCTCTTTGTGATCTGATCGACAAAAGATGAGCATTGACAAATTTTATATAGTGCAAAAAATAATAAATGCAAGCATAGTGAATGTACCGGGCCGTATGGCTCAAGTAGGTGGCACTGTGCAATTTTAACCACTTGATACTTATATAAGTTCAGCTTGGCTCTTATAGCTTACTGGTTCAATACAAGTTATTAACGACCTGCAGGGATTCTTATTATATAACACTTTCAACTAATTTATATGTATTAACAAATGACACAACTCATTAAATCTTTTTTAAAATTAATAAAATTTTTAGACTTTACCTTGATTGATGAGGTTTTGAGGGAAAGAGAACAATACGAAGAGTTGCATTTAGGTATTAATTATATAAGAAAATTGACAAATAAACATTAATGATTTTTCAAGTGACTTATCCTATAGACAAAAAAATCTTTCTAGAAGGTACCATCAGATAGGAAAAGGTTAGTATTATGGTAGGAGTAAGGGAATCAAGTTGAAGATACTTGTATATACTTTAGATTGCAAATTGGGAAAATTTTAGTTAAGGACTACCTTACCAAAAGAGTTTTCATCTACCTCCAAAAAATTCTGAAAACTTCATTATACACTTTTAGCTAATTTTTTGGGGGCAATTTTACCCCGAAAATGTAAAAAGGGGCAATTTTGTCTGGGTCACTATCCCAGTTAGCTTTAATTGTTAATTAACCAAATATGTTGAGCTGACAATTTATATATCATTTTTGTTAATATGTAAATATGTCTTTGGGTGTTTTAAATATAACTTTATATAAAATGAAGTAGATGACACATGAATTTTTGGAGTAAATTTGCACTTTAACAAAAATAACATGTAGACTACCAACTCAACATATTTGATCAATTAATAGTCAAAATTAACTGAGATAATGGTTAGAGCAAAATTACTCCCTTTTTGACACTTTCGGAGACAAAATTGCCCCTCAATGACAATTTCAAGACAAAATTGCCCTTTAACCCTTTAAAATATAATATTACTCTACGCAAGGGACATTTTCAATTCTCGAAAAAAGTATGTCTAAACTCATGTTTTTCAGCTTTCGTTTTAAAATGAAGTAAATAGTAATAATAAAACCCAGCTAATAAACGCAAATTTGAAGCTCTAATTTTCCTGGGAATCGACTAAACATGAATCAATCAATTTTATAATAAAAGACCAACGCAAGCCAAAGTGAGTGGGTGAAAAAAACAATTCGAAAGCCACCTACCAGCATTTGACTGTTTTGAGTTACTATTGCAGGACTAGATTTCTATTTACCATTATAACTTTAACAAATAAATTCTTACTCAATATTTAATTACTATTAAATAATACATAGGTATTTTCAAGTTTTATTTAAGCAACATAAGGGAGCATTTACATTCTAAAATGTGTATTTTCTGTCATTTATATTCTAAAATGTGTATCAGTAATGAACTCATTTTTGCAAAAACCTATATAATACTACTCAATATTATATATTTAATTGCTATGAATTTTTATTGTCTCCATTCATGGCATGGGAATAAAATCCAATTTTTTAAAATAAAGGAGTACATGTAATGTTTCATATTCACATTATAATCTTATTGCCACAAAAAGGCATATTACGTGATTGTAAAAAATTGAACCTAAAGCTAAGCAAGACGAACCTCCAGCAATTCCAAGAACTTTATTTTTGTGATCAATAAAATGATAAACATTGTAATATTATTTAGTGTGAACAAAATAATAATAAATGCAAGCATATTCAATGTAAAATAGACTCTTCCTCAATAAACTTACAATAATAGGAAGTACATTATAATATGCATGGGTCATTTAATATTACCTCAAGTGATTCAGGGATCAACAACTAAGCTCCTGGAGAGGGAGTATTTGGCTGGTTCTCCGGTGAAGCCTCTTAGATCGCCAGGGGACCTCATTGTAAGTTTCCCTCAATCTTGCTAGAGCAGGGAACTTATAAAGGAAAATTAAAGAATATACATGTTTTTCTTTTATAACCCTTTGGGTCATCGAGTGTCCAACGCTTTTTCTGGATCCTATTATCATATATCTGAGCAACCGACTAATCCAGATTGAGACTTTATGATCAGGATTTTGAACTCATAAACCTTCATCACCTCCCTTTATTCTTGATTGAATGTTCTTTGACTAATTAAATATTTAGGACAACGGTTACACTAAAAGCTTATAAATGATCAGCAAGTGGCAAAAGGCTTGTAAGTCATAATATAAAGGCTATGGAATAAAACTTCCTTTCCTTTACGTCAAATTTTAAGAATGGTGATAAGGAAGACAGATCACACTGTGGACCATGAAATCAAAGAGGCAGAATCTCATTACAGAGTAATACAATAAGTCAGTTACTTTAATACCACTCAAGCCTAAAAAGATGGTATAAATGCAACAACGTACAGAACATTACCATGTCAAAATTGAACCTTGTTGCAGCATATACTATTTGAGGTACTATAAACAAATCTGCCTGCAAATGATGATAGGGGTGAGTAAATCTTAACCGAAACCGAAAACCGAACCGAACCGAACCATACGTAATTCGGTTTTTTTTTCCGGTTTGTAAAATAGGTATATTTCGGTTTTCGGTAGAGCTATCAAAACGGGCCAGCCCACGGGTTGCAGGCTGGCCCGCACCAACCCGCGGGCCACACGGGTCGGGCCCGTGCGGCCCGCACTTCTGCGGGTTGGCATTTTGCCAACCCTAACCCGCAGTGTGCGGGTTGCGGGCCAGCCTGCAGGCCCGCATATTTTTTTTCAAAAAAAAAAAAGATTCTATTTTGTAAAGGTAGTCGAAAATATGAGACACACATATGAATTATTAAATTTTTCTAGCATCAATCATTCCTCTTATAAAAATTTAAAAACATAATTCACAATTTAAGAGATAAAGTTATTAAATTTGTCAAAGTTTATAAGCAAAATATAAACTCATTCTCAAACAACCAAAATATAATAATTTTGTTTAAAAAAGAAGGGAAGAGGCTAAGATTTTTTCTCTTTGAATTGGGAAGTATCATGATAGGAGTGGACAACTTATAAATATTATGAAATTATTATATGTAAAAAAAAAATTTTGCGGGCCAACCCGCGGGCAACGCGGGTCAGGCCCATGCGGCCCGCACTTTCGCGGGTTGGCATTTTGCCAACCCTAACCCTGTTCCAACCCGTGGGCCCGCGGGTTAGACCCATTTTGACGGCTCTAGTTTTCGGTGCGGTTTTTCTGAAATTAATTCGGTTTTAACCGAATAACCGAACTTAATTTAAAACGACGTCGTTTTATGTTATTTTTTTCAAGCCATCCAACCCAACAGGCCAACACAAAAATACCCAACCTGCCAACCTAACCCAAATACCCAACAGTCCAACACCCACCCAGGCCCAGCCAACCTCACGCCCCCCTCGCTCAGTGAAGTCGTTCACTGACTTCTGTCCTCTCTTTCGTCTTTAGTCGTTCCTGGTCAGTGTCACTCCCCACTCCCCAGATGCTCAGTTCTTCTCTTCTCTCATTTGTGAAATGGAAACCTAGCCGGCTAGCCCTCTCCCTTCAGTCCTTCACTGTTCGCCATCTCCCGAGTGATGAGTAACTGAGTAAGACCTCTCATCCTCACCTCCTCACTTCGTCGTTGGCCTGACTCTTCCGCTTCGTCACCTGTGAGATCTCACTTCGCCCTTTCTGCCGACTAAGACCTCTCGCCTCTTCACTTCACAGCACTGGTAAGCCATCTCAGCCGGAAGCAAAGCTCGATCTTGCCGTCTCCACCTCCTCACTCTCACTTCGGCGTCGCTATCGACTGAGGCCCTTCTCGCCTGCCATCTCAGCCACAAAAAAAAGCTCGATCTGCCGTCTCAGCCTCGTCTCTTGGGTGAGTTGCTTCACTTCCCTTCGGACTTTTTTTTCATGATTTAACAGAAGCTGAGCTCGGTCTCACACTTTCACTTGAGGGAACCAAGATCCTGTACAAAAAACTCTCTTTTCTTGAGAAAAATGTCTCGTTTCATATGACAAAATATCTCCTTTCATACAAAATTGGGTTTCTGATGTGTGTTTCTGTTTTTTTACGAAAATTGTGTTTCTGATGTGTGTTTCTGGTCTCATTGTTTTGTATTTTAGCTTTTCTGATGTGTTTCCATTTTTTTTAAACAAAAATTGTGTTTCTGATTATTATGATCTTCATTAAATAAGCATTATTATGAGATAAGAATGTTCTACTATGTAGTTTCATAGTAATGGAATTTATTTATGAATAGCAAGATGCTGTGTTTTGTCATGGGAAACAGTTTCATGGTAATGGAATTGATTCAACTCAGTCCATACGCATGCTGTGTTTTTATGATAGAGGTTATGTATCTATTTGAATGTATGAATGCCTATAGTAGCTGGTCCATAATTAATTATAAATTTATTTGTTTTCTCTTTGTGCTTAGTGTATCCAGATGCTGATCTGTTAGATTACCTTATCAGACTTCACAGCCTCTTCTGGTTTATACCAGAAAGAAACGCATGGCAGAGAATTAGTGAGAAGTTGAGAACTGTTAGTAGGAGTAGGTTATTATGTTTGTGTTAGTTATCATTTGGGTTTATTAGGATAAGGTAGATATGTTTTAGTCAGTTATTGTACTTGTCAATATAAGCCAATCTATAAGACAATTAAGGGTGTTGAATATTATAACAGAATATGTTGTCTTAATCATCTAGGATTCCAGATTCTCATTCTAGATAATTTCATACTTGAATGTTATGAAGAAATCCTCCAAATCCTAACATGATCACATGAATGTTCGTCAAAAATTTGAATGGGTTGCTACATAACTCTCTTTTATAAATCTTGTTTTGTTTCCATCTTTATGCACATTAATCTTGTTTTGTTATTTTGGTCAATCACTTGTTTTGTGATTCTATCCGATAGGAGTTTTATGGTTCTGTGATTCTGTTAATCACTTGTTCTGTTATTTTAGTTTTTTTTTGTGAATCATATCTGTTCTGTTCCTAATTGAATGGGATGTGGATATATCTTCTGCAGGTGAAATTATGGCTGACCAAACTGCTGGTCAAGCAATAGCTGGGGATGGTGGAAATCAGAGCAATGAATTGGTGCTCCAGTTTATGTAAATTGGAAACATTAATTGCTGTCAAACTTGCCTTGTTTATCATATGGCAAATGAGCTGCAACTTGTATGGTGCCATTTTTTGTAAGATAATTATTGCCTATTGGCCAACATTGCTATCAAACTTGCTTTTTTGGTTGATATTGATGATTATTGGCCAACTTATAAGCTTGACAGAATATAGTGTTGATTATTAGCCAACCTATAAGACTTGTATGATACTTTTTTGTTGATATTGCTGCAAACATTGCTGTCAAACTTTCCTACTTCTAATGCAATAGATCATTTCCTTGTATAAATGATAGTTTACAGTAGGGTTTGAATTGTAATCAGACCTTTTTCCTTTTCAGATTTTTTGTTCATGGTTTGTTTCTTAATTGTTAAAACTTTAGGTGTTGTGTGTTGACAAAAAGGCTCTAAATGTGGACAGGCTTAAACCAAAAAGGCCTTTATTTTTAGGTTTTTTGGATTGGACAAGATTGAACAAAAAAAGTTCAAAATGTGGCCCAAACACTGAAAAACCGAACCGAAATAATTCGGTTGTTCGGTGTTCAGTTTTTTAATCATTTCGGTTTCGGTTCGGTTGAGAAAATAGACATATTTCAGTTTTCGGTTTTAACCGAACACCGAACCGAAAAACCGTTTGCACACCCCTAAATGATGGTGTCATGAAACACAAAGTCAAAAATTAAACTCAACAGATATAAATCTACTCACTTATGGCACTAGCAAATCTTATTATCATTTGCAATCAGTGATTTGGGAATGAAATAGAGTAATAGACCAAATCCAAAGACAGAATTACACAGAACTTGTTATATCCAGTTGTGAGAAGGATGAAAGATAATATCTTAAAAGACTCAAATTTGTGAATCGATGTGTCACAAAATATAAGCTTCATTTTAGATTTATTTAAACATTTATTGCATCTTTTTTTCCAACTTTACCACTTGTTAATCATATTTATTGCATTTATTCTCTCTCACTAATCCTCTTTACACAAAAGAGCATAGTTAAAAAAATAATACATATTTATTGCATTTAACTAATTTAAACTGAAGCCAAATCAGTTATTTAAAGTTTATAATAAGGGATAGAGAGAATATTATGGACATAAACTTCCAAAAGAAGAACAAACGCCTCTGTTTGGAACTATATCAAGAATTCTGTCCGTCCATGTTAATTTATTTTGCTGAAGAAACAAGGACAATCAAATTAGCTTTATCTATGCTTAATTAAATGGTAATAGAATTCTAGTTTTAGAGTGCATAGATTAACATATTAATATCAAGACATGAAAATAAATAGAGCATTAGATAATCTTCAAAAAAAGCACATGGAAATTTATGCTCCCAATTTTGCAATAGTGTAAAGGAATCTGTCATTTGTATTTCATATTACATGGTAAATGTCTTTAAAGATGAGTCGAATTACAAGGGGTACTTGTGAATTTTTTCCCAAAATAAAGGAATTTATAGCTGGAAATTGAGTGCTCTTTTCTGTAAATCAGGAGGCTGCAATGGACGCTGAGTAAACTTATCTTCCAGATACTTCATGTGTGTTAAATCCATGAAAAAAAAAAAAGCAATGTAAGAAGTTATAGAAAGAATTTGAATTTCCAAACTCCAAAGGAGAGCAGATAGATAATCACCATAATGATGGCAAAAGAGTCAGAAACAACAAGGTTCAATACTTAATATAAGATATATTACCTAATTTAATTATATTAAGGAAGTTAGTTGACATGCACTACCTCTGGTCTTAAATATAAGACACAGTTGACTTTTTTTAGGAACATTAAGGAAGTTAATTAAATTATTTCAAAATATTTGTATTTTTATTTTTTCCTCAAAACTAAATTGTTTGACTTATAAACTGATATATAATCTAATGATACATAACATATGATATGATTAAGTAACTTATTTTGCTTCCTTAATCTTTCCAAAAAAAGGTCAACTGGATCTTATATTTATGACTAGAGGTAGTGTTTTCTAAAATATGATAATTATCTTCCTTAATTCCCTCATTCTCTCTCTCTCCTTGATTATTATTGAGGGAGAATAAATAGAGATAAATTAGAAAAATACTGATAAATATGAAAGCCATATGTTGAATATTTAGGATGAAGATTAATTCTCAAATATGGCTTATATCAAAGAGAGGAGGGATTACAAAAAACCCACCCACCCTCCCAGTAATCTGTCAGCTCCCTAAACTCACAAATGATTATATACTAATAACACCTTTTCTTTTTCTGTTTGTTGCAATTTCGATCAGTTTTACAAAGTACCAAAATGGAGCGATGAAACAGAAGGAGAAAACAAACCAGGGTCATATTGTTCTTCCTTCTGCAAATTGACTGCTTTGCACTCATACTTAACCCCTGAAGTCAAAACACACAAAGTGGCATTTATGCACACAAGACATTTTACTTGAAGAGTTTCAAGCGAAGTAGAGAAAAGGGAACCTGAGGTTGAGAACAATAGTAGAAATCAAAAGAAAATCAGCACTCTCTCCATGTTTGTCTCATGATGCAGGATTTAACAAAGTGGCATTGTACAGAGGATACCATAGTGATCAGTGACAGTGAACAAGTGAAGAGCCAATACAAGAGGATATCCAATTAGGGCTTTTTGAGCCAAAATTATTTATTAACATCTGCATTTAGTACAGAGCCCCTTCATGATTGGAGTACGAGTTCTGCACTATAATATTTTTTTCAATAATTTTTATTTTTACAAAAGGTGGCCGAGCTAGCCTGCCCCATGGCCCCCCTTCTCCTCAAAACACCCGCATATTTGTCTCCCCACAAAGCAGGTAAGTGATGCCCCTTAATTTTTTTTCCTTGGGGGTAAAGGGCTTAGATGTTCCACAAGTTTTAGCATACGAGCATTGGGCACTTGAGAGTTTTTGAGTGGGTAAATGTACCTTGAAAGTTTCAAAAAATGGGGCACTTTTACCCCTCCATTAACCAATCTTAATGGTCAATATTTGTTGACCAAATATATAAAGGTGACATGCCTATTGATATTCACCTCACCCTTTTTTTATCCATTTCAGTCGCAAGATTCCATCATCAATGGCCCATTCGTGAAAATTTCTGGCCATTTAAGCCCTTTAACCCTTTGCTTTAGTGTGTGTTTGGAATAGCTTATTTTTGGGCAATAAGTGCTTATAATTTGTGATTCACGGTATACGAGGTAAGTATGTGAGAGGAGTTTTTTCTCGGCTTGCGTAATAAGGGCTTATTTCCCAAATATAAGCTCTCCCAAACATGCACTTAATCGTTGTCTCCTTCTCTCTTCGAATATGTTTTGTTTTGGGTCCATCACGTGTAGACCGCGACTGAGAACTGCAGATGAGAATGATGACTGATTTATGTTTATGATGGGAAAAAAAAAACCAAAAATCCCAAGGAAGCTGAAATGAAGCTGGAGGGTAATTGCTTCTCAAAGTTCACTGAAGCGGTCCATACAGTTTCTTTATCTTCAAACTTATATCTTTGACTTTAGTGAAGCACTTCATCCGTTTGTCCTCTTTCTGTGTCTCTTCTCCATCTTATCGTTGCCCCTGTTCCTTCTTCATGTTCTCATTTATGGCATAAATCTGATTCCTCTTTTTTCATTTGGTTTTTGTATTTCTTGTTTCAATGCGATTTCTTTTCCTCTTTTGTTTTTTTTTCAGTTTTCTTTGTTCTTCATTTTATTCTTCCCTTAGTATTTGTCTCCTTTTTTTCCCCCATTCAGTTTTCTTTCTTTAGGGGGGGAAAAATTAAGCAGTCGAAACCAAGCAAACTGGTTTCAAGTTCTTCTTGTTTTCTTCATTTAATTAATGTTTGAATTAGATAGCATTAAACCAGCATGTTAAACGATTTCCTGTCCAACTTTTAAAATTTTACGTAAGCGACATTTCAATTCTCCTTATGTTTTTTTAATAAAAGATCAAATGCATTAAAACTTAACCAGGAAAAGTCTTACAGAGTAAAATAAGAAACAGGGCAAGCATTAAGAAAATGAAAAAACTTAGGCACTATAGAGTTTGCTAGCTTAATAGAAGAGAAATTAAAGTCTTTTACCATCTGAACAATATCATGGTACCGGTGGATAATAATTGTAGAATCCTTCAGTGCACCTTCTTCAAAAAGTAAACTTCAGTGTATCCAAGAAGAAATTTGAATCACGTATCCAATGTAGACATGCTCTAGAACACGAGGCACCACAATGGGATGACTGCGAGTAACATTTCTTCCATATTATAAGCTGAAGAGAAGATACTTGGTAACAAATCCATGTTTTGTAGTAAATTTTCTCATAAGATTTATACATGGTCCAGCCAAGCATATCTAAATTAAAATTTAAAATTTTGGAATAACAAATCGAAGAAGAACTATAGTTGTCTTTAATTGAATCTCTGGAAGATGGGCTATGTTGATGAAAGAAGCCAGATGTTGAACTTCCTTAACAACTAATTGAGGAATAAGACAGACTACTTATTTCTAAATTCATGTTAGTTTTGGCTTTCACTTTAAAATGAAGTAAATAGTAAGGTTCTGAAACTCAAACCGATCGGGGTTCTAGGTTAAGGGTTAATGGGGCAAATAGAGTTAAAACGGAGCTAACCCGGGGCCAGACCGGTGAGGGGGTGAAGATTTCAAAATTATTTATATGAAATTCTGAAAAAAAATAAAAAATGAATTAGTTTAATTTTTTTAATTTTAAAAAGGTTGAATTGGTCCAACCTACCATACCAAGCCAATTGAACCACTGGTTGGCCGGTTTCTGACCCAAACCGCCGATCCGGTCTTGTCTTCAAAATACTGATAAATAGTCACTATACAATCCCAAAAATCAACCCCAACTAAAGCCTAAGACCCACAAACTAAAGTAGTAAATCTCTCACTTTCCTGGGAGACGACTAAACACCAATCAATCAATCATGCTATAACCAAAGACAAACACAAGCCAAAGTGAGTAGGTGGTGAAAAAAATTCCAAGGCCACTTGTATTTGACTGTTTTGAGTTCATCAAAGGTATTCTATTTGCAGGACTAGATAATTTATTTCTATTTATCATTATCGCTTTACCAAATGAATTCTTACTCAATATTTAACTACTATTAACAAACACACAAGTATTTGAAATATTTATTTGAGCAACATAAGGGGGCATTTATTTTCTAAAAAATGTATATGAGTTCTTCTTCACTATTTTTTATCTATTGGTGTGTGGGTTACCGATAAATGAACCAATTTTTGCAAAATCCTATCTTGATACTATTCAATGTTTAATTACCATTAATTTGTAACGTCCTCATGCATTGTATGGAACCTATCTTACCTCTCTCTTTGGGAGAGGGGTCACACTCACATGTTCGACATGTGCCTTGTGTGGGTGTGTATTTTGCGTGTTTAATTAACCATTCTGCATGCTTTCATTTGATCCTTGTAAAAAAAATGTAGAATCTAATTTTTAAATATCCAGTAATAAGATGTATCATACAAGCAATACATGAAAGATAGCTTATTGCAAACAAACAAAACAAAACTATCCATAATCACATTACAACTTTATTGCCACAAACGGTTATGTTACATGATTGTAGAAAATTTAACCAGAAGCTAAACCGGATGATCCTCCAGCAATTCCAATAACTCTATTTCTGTTATTGAAAAAAAAGATAAACACTGAAATATTTTTTTAAAATAATGCAAGCAAGCATAGTCAGTACTGTAAAATAGACTATTGGCTTCAAGAAACTCATAATGATAGGAACTATAATATGCACGTACGGGTCATTCAATATTTACCTCAAGTGATTCAGGGATCACCTACATAATACTTTCACATTATAGGTTCAACTAATTTCCTCGAGAGGCAGCATCTGGCTGGTTTGTAACATCCCAAATTTTATTTACCAAAATATATTATAATTATTTGAAAATATTCAATAAAAATGGTGGATATTCATGAACTTGAAATTTATGAAGTTAGTAAATTTTCATTTTCATAAGAATTGGACTAGAATAAATTCTGGAATTAATTCTTGGATTCTTCGAAAAGCCCAATATTGATGTTCAGAGTAGAGAAATGCAAGAGAATAATATTTGGCCAAGCAAAAGAAGAAAAGGAATTTATACCAAAACGTAGTGACAAAATCATAATTTTGCCAATAAAGCATAAAATTAATTCTTTTTCAATTAATTAAAGTAAATTTCAATTAATTAAGGAAAATAAAGGGGAAATATATATTTGAAATATTTTGGTCAAATAAATGTGGATTTATGAAAATTGGAGCACATGTTTAAGTTGGACCAAAATGTTACATATGTGTACATGTAACTAAAGCATGTGTAATGAAGCCACTTGGCACATGAAAAGAGGGACCCTAGGCATTTTTTTCATGTAACCAGGGGAGGAAAGGTTAGTTTAATTCTAATGGAACTTTATGACATAAATTGGGTCAAGATACGGTTAAAGTACTTTATATCATAAAATTAGATTTCCTTGTAATAAATTAATTAAGGGAAAAAGGGAGATATTTATAAAGCTATTCCCTTCATCTTTTCTCTCATTTCTGTCAGCCCAAGAAAGAGGGGAGAGAGAGAGAGAGAGAGAGAGAGCTCAAGAAGGTGATTTAGAGAGAGGGAGGAGGAAAATCAAAGGTAAGTTGTGATTTTCCTTGTGATTTAGCTTCTAGTTTGTGTAATTCCTTCCTTTTAAGCTTCTCTTCTCCATGGATTGACATGTTTAGCAAGCAAAACATCAAGTTTTGAGGAGGGAGACGTTTCGGTTAGAGAGAGAGAGAGAGAGAGAGAAGACGAGAAATCAAGAGGTAACTTCAAAACCCTCAAATCTTTAATGTTATTGTTGTTGTTGTTGAAGTTGTTGGTGGATTTGTGGGTTATTTGCTTTGATTTCTAGGTTTTGGAAGTGCTAACTCTAAGGGGTTATGTTGCCCAAATTTCCTCAAATATTGGGTATTAGGTGTTGAAATGGTTAATCAAGTTATTAGAATTGAAAAGGAGCAAGCTTTTGGTGTTAAAATTCAAAAATCCAATTTCCCTTTTCCTTCCCCTAAGTTTCGGCCAAGTGAAGAAATAGGGGTAAGAGCTGGATTTTCAATAATCTGATAATTCTATTGTCATAAAAGAGGGAAAATTAAATGGGGTTGATGTTAAACACTTTTTCAGAAAAGCCTCCGAATGTGAAATTGCAAAAATAACCCTAAAACCCTAAATAGGGGCTATCAAGGGCAAAACTGTCATTTGACCGAGATAAAAAATGGATTCTTTGGGGGAAAATATGTCAAAATAGCCTAGGTCAAAATTTCTGAAAATGTACGGTCGCACTAGGTACGGTAGAGTCGGAATCGGGTTCCTAGGGGCATTTTGGTAATTTCCAACTTTAGACGAATTTAACCAATAAAAACACTTTGGAAGTGTCTAGAATAGTACATTAATGAGTTTTAATCTAATTCTTGTACATTTGAAATTTTAGGACCGGATTAATAACCCGAGCCGTTGCACAAAAGGTAATAACTTTATCTCTCATACACTATGTGAATATTGATATGTTGTATGTTGTTGTATTTTGTGATATGAACACGTGCCTGGGGAACATTACCTAACGGTGGTTGGGTTCTCAGCTGAGGTACACGGAGAAGTAGGGGATCTAAGTAGTCATTTTATACACACATTATAGTATGAATTTTCATTTTACATTATATGTGCATTGCATATTTATTGACAGAGAGATGAATTGGTGAAAAATTGTTCGTGTATTCCTTAAGTTCTTTGAAAGAGAACCTCCTTGCTCCATGTAATTGAGGGTTGGCACCACTGTTGTCGCTTAGATCCCAGTGTCCTACATTTTGTGAAATCAGATATGCAGGTAAACCTAAATTACAAATGAATGAGTAGCAATTAAGGAGCTGAAAAGAATAAAGCTATTTGACCAAATGGATTGCTTTCTTCAATTTCTTTCTCTACTCTTCTCGTTTGACAAAAAGCATAAACACCTGCTAGGAGAAATAGCACAACAGAGAACCACCAACTATGATTCTGGTGTTTGACGATTCCACTGGTGGTTTATCATGAATCTTGCAGAGAGTGCTTGTTTCAGAACCTGATTCATGACAAGCAGGATTGTCCACAAGTCTGAACAAAATGCAATTATTACTCATCCATGCAGGCGCATAAAAGAAACGAAAGATAGATTTTGTGGATACCAATTCATTCCAAAGGCGCAATCTGTTTATAATATGAGAGTATATTATATGCACCGCACACAATTATTCTTGAAATTACTGAGACCTTATTTTCATTTACAAAGCCAACAAAGAGTGCCCTTGATCTTTGTAAAAATTATACAGATATCTCTTTCATTTTCAAAATTTACACAAACCCTCCCTTAAAAAAGAGTAAATTACAAAAATTCCTTGAATTCGGATCAAATTACAGACTTCCATTCTATTATCAGGGGAGGCTTCTATAGCTTTTTAAAATAGAGTGCATGTCTATGTGTAATATCAACAAAACTTGAAGGTGATATGTATATTTTGCCTCTTGTTCACAAGTCATTTGTTTATGTCTTCTAAAATATAAGGGAGGTGCATGCAATTTTAGCAAAATTTAGAGAAATTTACATTGATTTTAAAAATATAAAAGACGTCAATTCAACTTCCGCAAAATTCAGGGTAGCTATATGTAATTTACTTTGCGTACATAATTTATTGTGTATACATACTTTATTCTTCATAGGAACTAGTCAGATATAATCAAATGACCTATGCAACACAAGATTGAAAAATGACTAGAACCATTAACAACTATGCTTACATTATTGTGATCCTAGAGGCTTGGTCTAGTTTGTTAAAATCCTCAATAGTATTATTCTGCAAATCAATCACTTGAAGTTTTTTGCTGTAGTTGGTGCCAATGTCCAGGTTTCCACTGAGTTTATTGTCTTTCAGAACCCTAAGATCAATGCAGAATATTTGTCATAGATAGCACCATTCCTATGATGAATAGAAGTATCACTGGTTTAGATAATTTGGCACTTACACAGTCTGTAAATTGACTAAGCTAAAAAAGGTAGCAGGAATCTTCCCTTTAAGACTTGTGCTTTCCATTATTCTGTCGTCAAAAAATAAGAGCTAACTGCATTTGAGTGTTGAAAATTACAAACACACATAGAACTGATGTGAGAAAGAAGAGAAATAAGAAAGACATACAGTGTTGTTAATTGCGGTAAATTTTGAAGCCATGACGGAAATTCAGATGGCTCAAAGCTATTGTTGCTCATGTCCCTACACCAATGATTTCAAAAACTTAACCAATATCACAAAAATATGTGAACTGACATTTTGGTCCTCAAGTAAATCTGGTTTCATTTCACTACTTCAAAGAGTATTTTATCTTCAATATTATCCTTATGTTAAACCCAGGCAATAGAGAAGAGCACCATCAGCTAATGTGAATATAATGCAAACGCTATGTGCTCAGCTGGCCATTTAAACTTACCCTGGTAGTCGGTAGAGCATCAACATGAAGACAAAATACTTTTAGGAACTAAATTGAGATTATACAACTTTGAGGAACCAGATTGCGAGTGTATCAGTATGCATCAATAGAGGACCAAAATAATTTATTCATTTAAACTTTAAAAAAGGTTAATTTGGACATTAGATGATTATTTTAACTAAAAAATTATGATTTTTAAAAATAATGTATCTCAATTTAAACCAAAATAATAAATAAATTGTAAAACTTGAAAAAAATAATTTTTTGTATTAAAATTAATTTAAGCCCATTTAGGCACGAGCCCGTGAAGGGCTAGCCTTGTAGGGTCGTGGGCTTAAAAAATATGGGACTTTTTAGAAAGCGGGCCTAAATGGGCTGCCGTTTATACCCGAGCCCGTGAAGGGCCGGCCCTATAAGGCCGAGTATAAACGAGTCAGCCCATTTAGGCCCGCTTAGGGCCAGGTCGGCACATATTCCTAGCTCTACTCTCCTCCTCCTCGACTCTCCTTCCCCTTTGACTACTGAATCCACTCTCCTTCCTCCTCACGAATTGGACTTGCCGCAAACAGGGCTCTTTTCAAACCCTAGAAACCCTTACTGGTCTTGCTCCTCCAAATGTCGCTGTCAAACCATGCCGGTGTTTGGGCTAGTGTGGTGCTGGTCGCAACTTGGCAGTCTAGCCAAACGGTCTAATTTTTGGTGATTGCGGAACGGCGGCTCGAGCGGTTGAGGTCTTGATGGGTTTGGTTTCAGTAGGAGAAGGTTCGAATTCATATGATGTTGGTGCTGTCAGTTTGTTTAGTCTCCGTGGAGGGCCACTATCACTCACATCTCATATTAAACAGTAAGGAGATTGGAAGTTTTGGCCTTGAATAGCCTTGATTCTTATTGTGGAAAAGGATTGAGTAAGAGTTTTGGTGAAATTTTTAATGGTTTTGACAAAATCTGAAATGTGATTGATGAAATACATAGTAATTTTGATGAAATTTGTAATGGTTTTGACAAAATCTATAAAGAATTGATAGAGTTTTGGATTATGACTAATTGAGTAATGAGATTTACTAAAAGAGTAATGGTTTTAACTAAACGAGTAATGATTTTGACAAAATATGCAATCGTTTTGACAAAATCAATAAGTATGTGATTAGTGAAATGAATAGTAGTCTAGAGGAAATCTATAATGATCTTAACGAAATATATAAAAGAATTGACAAAGAGTTTTGGATTGTGATGAATTGAGTAATGAAATTAATTTAAAGAATAATGGTTTTAATTCGTAAGTACTGACAATATGTATAAAAGAATTGAGTAATGGAGAGTTTTTTTGTCTTTTCTCCCAAACATGAAAAACACATTACCACGCCATCCCTTCTCTGTCTTTTGCATGTGTTAAGGGACTTTTTTGGGTTTTGGAAGTTGAAATGATATTTAGTTATCATTTTCCCCATTTTTAAAGAAACAACTGTTGTGAGCCGAAGGATTTTTTTTTTTGTTGGTAAACAAAAAGGGTATATTTATGCATAAAAAATAATTGAAAGACAAATATTTTCCAACAAAGAAAAAGAGACATACTACCAGTATTGTGTGATTGAAGGAGGAAAAAAACAAGAAGAAAATGAAGAAGGAGGAAACTTGGAAGTTATGGATGAAATAGGCCTTGATTTGTGAATATAGAAAATACCCTTAAAAAATTACTCAAATTTAAATCACTAATATTCGATCTCATGTACGTTTATACACACATATTTGAGGTTACATTTAGCCTGCAGCCATGAAAAGGAGGAAAGAGAAAATCATGGTGCGCTTGGCATATGCAAATATGCGACAATAGCGGCAGATTAGCTTGCGGTATATGAGAAAAGGTGTCTTCACTGACATTTCTTTCTATTTTAATTTCTCCATTGTTAAATTAATCTTTAATGGTGGAGATTTTATGTCATACTAAAAATATTATTGTAACATAAAATATTAAATGATAATAATAACTTTACAAAACAAATCTCTGCCATTAAAAACCAATCTAATAATGGAGAAATTAAGTGGAAAGGAAGTGGAGAGAAGAGTTAGTAGAGATATCAATTAACTTTTAATAATCCAACCAGTAAAAATGTTAAAATATTATTTAGCCCCAACGAATTTATTTTAGTTTTTTAGTCTCCTGCCTGTTAATTTCTGAATTCCTGTTCCTTATTAACAAGGTCTTCATCAAAAGTTTTAGCACGGAAACTTAATCATCAATGTGAACATCAATATTAATAGCACATCATATCTTTGTTAACATCAATATCAATATTTGATATAAAATATAAATTCTACAATAAATCATACTTTTCACAAATCATAATTATACGCGAACCATTTCCTAAACTGCATACAATGCATGAAAAATCACACACACTTAAAATTAGTGCATAAGGTTCCCACTAATTGATATTTAGATATAAATAGACATATACAACCTTATCTCCACAAACAAAAAGAATGTTTCCAACATTATTGAAGGCATCAGATCATGTCAACATCAAACACTATTATTAATAAAATAAGAATGGCCATGGAGAAAACACCTCGTGTCCTTCATTTATGTTGGGCCCGTGGCTATGGGAGAATAAGAGTGGCTTCGGATTACACAATAGCAATCAACTTGATCCTTCGGGGATGCCCAATGAACCACATTTATAAGAATATCATTGATGAAGCTCCAATTTTAATTCTTAGACATTGGGATGTTATTTTTTTTCATGTTCCTAGAGATAAGATAAGCATAGCTGATAAACTAGCAAGGCTTGCTCATGGACTAGTTGAAAATTATTACATCCTTCATCAACCAGCACCTCCCCACTGATTTGAGGGGGTGTTTGATGAGGGATCTCTAATGCCGTGTTAGGTTTTCTTTGTTTTTTATCATAGATATAACATTGTAATTCATGTTATGATTTAATGATATACAATTTTGCCTGCAAAAAAGAAAAAGGTAATGACAAAAAAGGGGAAGATAGGTTCACCATTGAACAAGTCATAAGGAAGAAATAAAAATATGCAAGAAAAAGCTCTCTAAACAAAATGAAGTGGAAGCAATAACGCATGACCTCTTTTCCAAAAGAAGAGTAAGATATGAATAGGTAAAAAAGGTAAAGCGAAAGGTCTACAAATTTGTTCCAGTATTGTAATGAAACATACATAGCAAAGGTGAGGATGAGACAATAAAGGTATGCAAGAAGAAGCGTAATACTTCACATCTTTGTTTGAATGTTTTACTTGAAGAAAATTTAGTGACAAGATCCCAAGATCAAAAAAGTGGCATCTATGGTAATGGAACCACACATGACATGACCATTTGCATATACAAATTTACCTTCAAGTAAACAAGAATTTATTGCAGGCAACCACAAATGAATATGCAGAATTTGTGATTCTGGAACTAGAAATTTAACAGTCACCAATAATCAACACACGAGCAAGTCCCATGCTGAAAATGGTGAAACCGATTCATATCTCTGATAATAATATCTCGCTGCATGATTTTGGAGATCAACTTCATCACAATGTGGCAATCTACACATATACGGAGATTTTTTATGATATGTATAGGGCAACCACGTGGCAATCGAATCAGTCCAAACGCCAGAGCTAATCTTTCACTGTGAACCCACAAGAGACGTGCCTTTTCAACATCCTCCATATCGAGCAAAACAGCATCGATATTGGGTACGTATCCTTCCTCCCTAGTTTTCATGTTTAACCATTCAAGCATTGTACTGATAAGTTTAATGTCAGGATGCCTAGTGTTCCCTGCAGTAAAATAGTGAACCACACCTTGATCCTCAATCCAACTTAACCCAGGTTCCTTCCTGACTCTTTTCGTGTGCATAATTTTCCTAATAGAAGCAACACTGTCCCATCTCCTTGCTGTGGCATACATGTTTGACAGAAGTACATGGGTTGCATCGTCATGTGGATCCATCTCAAGTACACGTTGGGCACAAACTCTTCCAAGATCAATATTATTGTGGATGGCGCAAGCACCAAGCAATGCCCGCCACACCATAACACTTAGCTGAAATGGAATTTCACCAATGAGTTTCACTGCTTTCTCAAGTTGGCCTGACATTCCAAGAAGCCAAACCATACAAGTATAATGTTTTATACATGGCTCGATGCCATAGTCTTACGTCATTGACTTAAAGAGCGCTTGTCCTTTATCTAGCAGTCCTGCATTGCTACAACCAGATAAGACACCAACAAAAGTTAGTTTCTTTGGTTTACAATTAGACTGTTGCATCATTTCAAATATATTTAGAGCCTCCACTCCTAGGCCATGCATGGAATATCCACAGATCATAGCATTCCATGAAACTTTATCTCGTGTTCCCATCTTATCAAATACTATTCGGGCATAACGAATGCTACCACATTTGGCATACATATCAACTAACGAATTGGCAACTACAGTGTCCTTATCATATATGGTTTTGACAGTTAAAGAATGAACCTGATGTCCTTGCTTCAACGATGTTAAACTTGCACAGGCACGAATAACACTTGAGTATGTCACTTTAGTTGGCTGCATGGGATAAGCAAGCATGGATACAAACATATTTAGTGCCTTCTCCTCATCTCCTAACTGCACATAACCAACAATCATGGTATTCCAAGTCACGTCATTATGTTCAGGTGATTCCACAAATAATTTCATAGAGTTCTCCATTTCACTACACTTGGCATAAACATCCATGAGGGTATTAGACACAAACACATTTGAGTCAAGACCAACTTTCAGGACACAAGAATGAATTTGCTCTCCCAAATTTAATGCAGGTAGAGTGGCACAAGCTTGCAACACACTAGCAAATGTGAACTGATTAGGGACAATGGATGATTGCCTCAAACGCTGGAACAACTCCAAAGCCTCTCTGCTTTTGTCACTCTGAGCATACCGGGCGATCATTAGACTCCAAGGAATAAGATCATTTTTAGGCATTTCCTTAAAAAATTTCCGTGCAGCATCAAGGTCTTGGAACTTGCTATACAATTCCAGCAATGCAAGCCCAACATAAAGATCCTGTTCGTAATGAGTTTTCAAAGCACATGCATGAATACTCATCCCAAGGCGAAAGGCCTGTAGGCCAAGACAGGACTTAAGTACCGCAGTGATGAGAAAGTTATTTAGTTTATAACCTATTAGCCTCATGTGGGAGAAAAGTTGTAATGAAGGGTAAAAGCAGTCATTCTCAGCATAGCAAGCTACCATGCCAGTCCAAGTGACCATGTCCTTATGAAGAATGTCATCAAAAACATTTCTAGCAATATCAACAAATCCACATACAGAGTAGGCATCAATAAGAGCAGTACCAACAAATGCGTCAGAGTGATAACCAAGCTTATAAATAGATGCATGAATGGCAAAACACATCTGTGCACTGTCCATACTAACAAGCAACTTGAGAATAGATGTGAAAACAAAAGGATTAAGCTGGTGACGTCCTCTGAATAACCTAAGGAGTAAGTCAAGAGCTGCAGGGAATTGAAGTGAACGCATATAACCCTGGGCCAGTGTAGTGAAGGAGACAATATTACTACTGGGCATTTCGTCGCACAGTTGAGATACATCGGACAAAGAATCATATTTTACATACAGATTAAGAAGAACGTTGAACGCAAATAAGTCCAAAGCCGCGCCTGTCTTAATTACGTGACAGTGAAGGCGTTTTCCGGAGTCGTAATCGCCGGTTTGTATGCATTTTTGAAGTGTAGCTGCGTAGAGATGGGAATCGAACTCCACCGAAGCTGTGGATTGATAATGGTGGTGGCGGGTTAATTGAGAAGAAATAGAATGTGCTGACAGAGTGATGCATGATCGAGTGGTATAGTTAGTGGGACGGAACAATCTGATCATGCGCCACCATGATCGCCTACTGCAATTCCAAAACTGGCCCCGTTTGGTTCAATGATTTGAGTCTTTGGACGAAACGGAAAGGAAACCAAAATCAGGGCTTTGATTCTGAATCGTCTAGTTTGAAGAAGCTGTACAGCATTCCTTTCCCGCCGGAAAGATTATGGTCGCATATGGAGAGAATCAGAGATAGGATGATAATGATGAGGTTGAGGGACCCCACAAGTGGGGGTGTTGAACAGAGTTGATAGGGTGGGTTTGTGTCTTTGTGAATCAATGCGGCGGAACTCAGCGCTGGAGGCGGCGGTGGCCGGTGATTGAGTGGTGGCTTGATGCAGAGTAGCAAAACTGGGAGGATGGAGAAAGAAACCGCCAACAATATCAGAAGCTTTTTTTTAAAAAAAAATAGATATAATTCTGCATTGCATTGATTCAAAAAAACATATTAAGAAAAAATACTCCAATGTTATTGTTTATGGTTAAAATGTATCCAAAAAAAATTGTTTATTGTTAAAATTACTGGCAGGATATCAAGAAATAAATAGTAGATGATGCATAAATGTCGTCTTCTTTTTTCCCCTTCAAGCATGAATATGTCTTTTTAGAATACACATGTACTGCCAATGAAATATAAAAATGTAAATCCATGTTAATACACAATATATCCTTGTTGTTCTTAATATAAAATTGAACTACAAAGTGGCTCTTACAATGTACTTAATGTTGATGCAATGTATCTTATGTACCTTTAAAAAAAAAGTACAATATACCTTGTGTAATCCACATGAAACTATTTGAATATGAATTAGATTTCAGACAATTATATAAAAATACATATAATGAATGTGTTTAGACATGATGAAAGTGATATACTAATACATTACACTTTTGGATGACATCTCTAAAAACTTGAGGTGAAATTTTGGGGAGTTATATGTGAAGTAATTTATGATTATGATGTAATCTATAACTTCATAGATGACAATTTTGGTCTTGTCATTCTATGTATTTGAGTTATATTCTATCTTAGAGGGTTGTTTGGTATGAGGGATTGCAAGGAGATAGGGAGAAAAAATTTTTATGAGTTGAATTTAAGAGAGAGAGAGAGAGAGGTGTAGTTACAAAATTTTAATAAAAAGAAAATATAAAATAAAAGAGTAAGAAAAATTAATTAAAACTTTTTAACCATACTTCTCTAATTTTTTTTAAATCAAACTCAAAAAAATTTTTCTACCATCACTTTCCCCCCTTCCCCTCCCGTCCCCTCATACGAAACAAGTCCTAAAAAAACACCTAACAATTCTCATATTATATAAACGCTTCTTTCTTGATAGTTAAACCGTTAAATAAGTATCCATTACTAATCTCAAAGAACTTAAGTATTCATTTAATTTTTAGTAAGTATTCATTTAATTTTTAGTGGTCGAGGGTCCATTTTCCGAAGGGTGAGAGAAGGGCTAATTTTAAAAGGATAGAAAAAAAATGAATGGATCTGTAGAAACAAACACGTCGTATGAATGATAATTAATTAATATTTTTAGAGAATATTATTACTTGGAGAATATTTCCAAATCTTAAAAATAGTTGTTAAAATGTATGTTTTGATCTCCAAACGGTAAAAAAAAAAAAAACTTAAAAGGATTTATTTAAAGAATTGTCAAAATGTATGGAAGACAAACAATGACAAAGTACAGCCTAGGCTTTGCGCATAGAGTAACAACATGGGATGTTAGGATATGGGTAGGAGTATTATTTGTATGAAGCCTATCATCACTGAGTATGAGGGTAAGAATATACCTCAATGCATACATGATATAAGTGAATCGTAAGGGTGTCTTTGGTTTGGTTTGAAGGGTGGGGAGGAGATTAAATTACTTTTTTAGGTTGAAAGTATTTAAATTTTGGACGGGATCCTCAATGTGTGTTTGGTTTGAGGGGAGGGGAGAAGATGAAGATTAAATTACCTTTTTGGGTTGAAAATATTTAAATTTTGGGCGGGAACCCAAAATTTAAAAGAAATGAGAAGGTAAATTTTGGACAGGAATTCAAAATTTAGGCTGTGTTTGGAAACACGTTTTGGGGGTAAATAAGTCCTTATTACGCAAGCCGAGATAAAACTTCTTCACATACTTACCTCGTATACCGTGAATCACGATTTATAAACACTTATTGTCAAAAAATAAGCTATTCCAAACGAACACTTAAAAGAATAAGAGGGTAAATTTTGGGTTTCTCCCATCTAAAATTATAATTTGCTACCCCTCTCCTCAAACCAAACACACCCTAAAAACTTGTCCTCCTTGAGAAGGAAATTAGTACTTTTATTTAATCCTATAAAAAAATTCGAGATCTTATCATAGAGGTGTAAGCAGCCATATCAAATCAAGTTGTTTAAGTACATTAATGCTAAAACACCATTGCAACTTCTTACATTGAATATTTTATTTTTCATAGTTTCATAACCTAGAAAAAGAACCTGATGCAACACACACACACACCCTCTCTCTCTTTCTCTCACACACACGCACACGAGAGCGCACTTGTTCTAATGTACATGGACTTAAGTTCTCTTAGAATCCTTTGGTTCTATTTTTTTAAAATACTATCTCGACCCTAAGACTTAAGAAATAGATAGTCCGGATTTTATATTATATAAAATTATTATTTTAAACATAAATAAATATATTTAAATTATTAAAATATAATCCACACCATTCATAACTTCAATTCAAACAAAATTTTAAAAAATTAAATTATAAAATACTATGATAATTGTTTTGTAAAATATTAAATCTGAATCATTCATTTTTTATCTGAGGGTGGAGATGAGATTTTGAAAAGAAAATGAGAAAAAGGATTCTGAGAGGATTCTCTTCCAACGTAAACATAGAGGATTTAGGGAGAAAGGTTACCCAAAAAAAGAGGAATAAGGGAAAACAGAACTTGAAGGGGATAAGAGAGAATCGGATGACAAATGGAGAAGAGGAATTACAAGGTCAAAATATTTACAAGTGAAAGCTATTGAGCTTTCTTTCCCATGAAGAAAGTTCAACAACTGGCAAATAAAAGCAAAAAATAAATAACTTGCAAAAATAAAATAAACCCACTTGCTTTCCCACCTACAAAATAAAATAAACTAATCTCACTTGCTTTATCCACTTGCAAACTACCCAAAATTAAAACATCAATTTCTTCTATGATAAGCCTTTCCATATTTTCTATCAGAAAATCATCATGTTCATCCGTAAGTTCAAATTCTTTTCAAATACCTAGGAAATTGAAAAACAAGCATTTATAGCATTCTTCTCAAACAAATAACAGCTATACAATCCCACGGTTAAAAGGAAAGATAGATCAATCAAGACAGCCCCATGTTTAGCCTCTGGCCGCCTAAATACAAGAAAAAGGTTTATAAAACAAGTTCCTTGCTTTATAATTCTAAATTGTACATATGATTTACTTAAGCTCAATTTTTGGTTGCAGGGGTACTATAGCTGTATCAAAAGAGTCATTACTGGAAAGATTCTGAGAACTCCCTCTTGTTATCACATCAAGAGAAGATGAAATAGATGATGCTATTGAACCAGAAGTGTTGTTCAAACCAACTATCAGCAAAATGCTTTCAATTTCTTTTACCACATCATTCATTGAAGGCCTGTCATCACCTGTCTCTTGAAGACACTTCATTGAGAGATCCACAAAGTTCTCTAAACCCTTCAGTGTTGATGGTTCTGAACCAATCACAGGGTCAATAATTTCTTCAAGACCATATAACTCCTGTGCTCTATCAATTGAATTCCTAACCACTTTCACAATGTATTTCCCTTTCTCTATAGGTTTTCTTGCAGTTATCATCTCCAGCATTAGAACTCCAAAGCTGTAAACATCGCTCTTTTCAGTCAAATGTTGAGTCGTGTAATACTCTGGATCTAAATAGCCCTATATCAAAAGTAAATAAATCCATACTCATCAAATTAATTTGAAAAAGCTTTATATTATCTAAAAGATTTCTAGATATTAGGTTCTGTGATGGGTACCTAAGTGGGATGGCGAACCCTACCTCAAAAGCTAACTGTTGAGGTGGGAGAACCAACACACTCAAATACCTTATTGAGCATCCCATACTACTCAATGTGGGACTTCGTATCCCATACTATAAAGTCTCCATCAGATTCCATAACCAAAAATAGAATTGCATTATTGCATCAAATTCCATTAGATTCAATTTGTACAATAAGATGAAATCCTCTCATAAGTCATAACTAGACCTACCATTGTTCCTTTAACTTGAGTGGTGATATGATCTTTGTTGGGATCAACCATAGTCTTGGAAAGCCCAAAGTCAGCTACTTTGGCATTTAAGTGATCATCCAGCAAAATGTTACTTGACTTGATGTCCCTATGTATGATACAAGGATCCGCATGATCATGAAGATAAGCCAAACCTTTAGCAGCACCAAGGATTACCTTTAGCCTTCTAGGCCAGTCCAATCTGAGTCTTGATTTCCCTGAATACAGTCACAGATCACATCTGTGTTATTTGTAAAAGAAATGCCAAGTCTATCACGTCCCACTTTATAAGCATTTTTAGTTTTTTACAATATGTTAGTTATGTAAAGATGTTAGAACAAGGATTTTCTAGTTTTTAAAGGTCTAGTAATAGGGATGAAAATTTTGGCCAACTTATTGATATTCAATTCGTATCGTTTATAATATATTACATGCCATCTAGTTCTAATTATAAGATCTAGATATGAGGTTTACTTTGATCCTAAATATAAAATCTTAATTCACTTTATCTCCTAAATTTATAATTTTTTTTCTCTGAAGCATCCCTATTGATTGTGCATATTAAGGGGTTTCTATCAAGGGTTAGTTCCAACAATAGGATATTTTAGGGGAACAAAAAAAAATTGTTACAAATAATTAAGTTAACTAATTTTCTTAAAATCTGCAAATTAGTTATCTAGTTTTTATATTAAGAACTAGAGGGAGCATAAACATACAAACTAATCTGAAAAATTTGTCTACTCTGCCCCATTATGGTTCCTATTTCTTAATCATACAAAAGCTCTAATTGGTAGGTCTTAGGAAACTGCATTGTGCCCAAAAGCTGAATTTAGAAGCCAAAAAAGATCCATATAAATTTTCGACATACTCATAAACCAGCATTTGTTCTCCTTGCTAGAAGCAAAACCCTACAAGGCTCAAAGCAAAATTGCATCTCTATTTACATTTACATCTTTTTGTATAGGACAAGTCTTGGGGATAGGAAATTGTGGTGATTGACCAAATCATGTCATGAATCATGCCACTCCCTTGTATTCCATTATACTTCTCTCAGCGTTGAGATCCATGTGTACAGGTCACAGAGCATGATCCTCATGCTCAACCTCACTATAAACACTCACCCAAACAAAGAAATAAAAAGCTTACCATGAAAATGACTATGGCCTATGGGTTTTTTGGTCTTTGAAATACTTTATTTCACCGACAAACTGTTGGTTGAGGTGGTTAGAGGCCTCACCATCATAATCATAAGAAGGAACACACAAGTTCAAATCTAGAAAAATGTACTTGATGAAAACCCAAAACCCTCTGCCCTCCAAACCTCAAAAGAGAAACCCTTATTATTAGCGCAAAAAAAAGCTTTATTTCTGTTTGAATGATGAATTTTAAACTAGGTATGGTCTAATATCTATCACTTCATATCTAAACTAAAAATCTTCTTCTTCATAAGCCTTTAGGCTTTAGCAGAGCAATTATGGCTGCCCTGAACACCACAGAACCAGATAAATTCATTCAATACGTTCTATTACATGGAACTGTTGATAAATCAGGAGCTACCGGTTAAAAAAACATACTAAAGGTGCTCTAAGATTTACAGAGGCAGATAAAACATAGTACCACCTTTGAGAGAAGGGGGAAAAATTAGTAATCAATGGAATCAAAATCACACCTTTCGAAAACTCCAGAATGCTCAAGAGATAAGCGAGTCAGCGAAATTGCATAACACTGTCTCTCTAACCTCTTCCAGCTTCCTCTTCATCTCCAACAGCTCCTCAAAATTGTCACTCCCTTCCACATTTATCGGCCCCACCTGTTCTTTCAAACCCACGTCAGTAGAGGCAGAGTTCGGAACAGAGCACTCCGTAACAGAGCTCCCGACGGTGTTGTTGGTTCCGGCGGTTGTCATTGACGCCGCCGTGGAGCTGTTAAGGAAATTTTCAATGATGGGGTCGAAGGAAGGGGATCCATGGAAGTAGGATCTTCCAGTAGGAGAAAAGACCAGCACCGTAATGAGGGATCCAGAGATTTTGTTGTATTGTTGAGCCTTCTTGAATAGTCCTTCGCGGCGCTTTGAGAAGCAGACATACCTTGCCGACTTGTTCTGGATTTTCTTTATCTCTATGTTCCGCTGGCCGTATCCCATGGCAATTGGCGACGGATGGGAAGTCGAAAACTGATTCTCTGGAGTCGGGAGGGGTGTGGAACGGGGAAGCGGCTTCTCTCCTATTCCGTCCCCCACCCTCTTTTTTTATAAAACTACGCCGTTTTGTTGCAAAACATTGAACCTGACTCTTTCTTTTAAAAAACAAAATAATAATAAGCATTGAGCGTCCTAAAATATTTTTTTTCTAATATCATCCAGTATTTTAAAATATTTTTTTTATAGCACTGAGTATCCTAAAAAAAATTTTTTAATCCACTTACCACCCTAAAATATCTTTTAATCACCCAATATCTAACATTCAGCACCTTAAAATATTCTTTTACTAACATTGACTCATATCATAAACTAATTTTTATTGCATTTAGCACCCAAAATATTTTTTCGGTAACTCATAGTGTTTCAAACTAATTTTTGGTACCGTATGTTAGGGTGCTAGATATACTAAAAATTAGTTTAGTATACTGAGTCTGTTAGTGAAAAACTATTTTAGGGTGTTGAATGCTAGATATTAGCTGGTATTAAAAAATATTTTATGGTGGTAAGTGGACCAAAAAATTTTTTAGGATACTGAGTGCTATTAAAAAAATATTTTAGGATACTGGATGGTATAAAAAAATACTTCAAGATGCTAAATGTTATAATTTTAAAAAAAAACAGGTAACCAGCTTCAATATTTAGGGCAAAACGGTGTAGTTTTATAGAAAAGGAGGGCAGCGGACAATATAGGAATGTGAAAGAAGCTGCTTCTGTGGAATAGTAAAGAGAAAGAAAAACGCAAGGGTATAGTTTTCCTGGGAAGATTTTACCTAACCAAAAAGAAAGCGGAAAAGCCTTAAGGGGAAAAATTTGTAGAATATGGTTAAACAAGTGTACATATTTTGTATTTATAGGTTTGTATTTCCGGCCCAAGTACTCGGTGGGTTGAGCACAAGTAGGTTAGTTAGAGAGATTCTATATATATGCATGTATGTTGTACAGTTGGCTGTTGTTCAATGGAAATGCTCTTTGTTTTCTGGGCCAGTCAATTTAACATGGTATCAGAGCAGGTTATTCTTGGGTTCATGTTTTCGTAGGCCCAATGGATTCTTTTGCTGTCCAGCTTCTTAAAGGCTTACCAATCTTGATTTTCCACCGTATGATCAATCTGACGTCTGGCCTTCTTTTCCCTCTTTGATAATGATTGAAAACTTTCCTCTGTTAGTACCTTCTTCATGCCGATGAGCGGAGATCATCACCACCTACATGATTTCCGGCAAGCTTTCCAGTTGAGCATCATCAAAAATCTGAATTGTCACTACTTTGTCGCTTTCTGACAATTCCTGCCATACCAATCTAATCAAACCTAACGCGATTCCACTACGATCGTTGGCCAATTCTCGGATTGTTACCAATTTCTCGCCGTTTGAGAGTTGTTGTTCATAGGTTTTGTGATCTTCCTTGATCATTGTTGAACCGGTAACCCGATCTAAGATGACGGTCTAAGGTTACCCTATTTGGAGATGCAAAGTCCTGCGACCAAGAACGGATTTCTTTGTCCGATTGCTGGATCGTATCTTCCCAAGATTCCATGGGTGTTGATTTATAGATGGAAAGGCGTCTGATCAAGAGATTTCTGATTCCTACGACTTGCCTACACCCGTCCTTTCAATTTCTTGGTGATTCATCTGTGTCGCTAAACAAGAAGTTCTTCAGTTGGAAATTGATCAGTGATTCTGGTAATTCTCTCTCTGATTCATTGGTATTCCTATTCATCATCGATGTTATCCTCTGGTTCATTGGTGATTCTGCTAGTCGATGTGTCTATCGTTTTCATCGATCTTGGAAATTGATCGGTAATTTTAGTTATTTTTCTATGATTTGTTGAGATTTCTATTCATCAACGGTGTTATCCTCCAGTTTCATTGGTAATTTTGCTCGCCGGTGAATCTATTATGATCATCACCATCGCTTACCTCCGGTTCATTAGTAATCCATCTCCTCTTTTGTCAAGTAAACATTGTCAAAGTGAACAGGTTCTCTGATTCGACCTTGTTGCTGATATTTTTGACATTGGCCATATTTTTTCTTGGTATTTGAGTGAGGATCAGAGATTCTGATGTCTTGATACCGAGATTTTTGGCTGATGATTGAGGTCCTGAAGAATGGAGTTCATGGACATGTCAAAAGCATCTTAACACAGGCTCGACATATATTTGAGTCCTGTATAGAAGTAATCAAACTATTCATCAATTGACTTGGGCTGCTATGAAAGAGCTCATGGCAACAATAAACCCAACCTCACAAAACCTATTTCTTGAGTATGCTGTAACTTGGTATCAGAGTCTTGATCAAAGATTTTTGGGTTGATGATTGAGGTCTTGAAGAATGGAGTTCTTGGACATGTCAGAGTCATCTTAACACAAGCTTGACATATATTTGCGTCTTGTATGGGAGTAATCAAGCTATTTATCAATTGACTTGGGCTGTTATGAAAGAGCTCATGACAACAATAAGTCCAACCTCACAAAACCTATTTCTTGGGTTTGCTATAGCTTGGTATCAGAGTCTAGTGCCAATCAATTTGACAAATTTTGCCAGGAAGTTTTTTCATAGGTGCGATTTTATCTTGGAACCATAAAAAAGGGAGCAATTTTGTCCTTGTCATCCCAGTTGATTTTGATTGTTAATTAACCAAATATGCTGAGATAGCAGTCCAGATGTTATCAATGTCATTTTTGTTAAGGTGCAAATTTGCTCTGGAAGTTTATTTGTCATCTACATTGTTTTTTCAAAGTTAGATTTAAAACATTCGGGTCAAATTTGCACTTTAACAAAAATGACATGGATGATATGTAGACTGCTAACTCAGCATATTTGGTCAACTAACGGTCAAAATTCACTGGGATAATGGCTAGAGTAAAATTGCCCCTCATAGAAAACTTTCAGCGCATAATTGCTCCTTAACCCAAGCCGAAAATAAGGAGTGATTTGGCCCTAATAATAAAGCCTATTACTTGTGCGCTAATCTTGCCCTAACATCTATATTTTTGTCCAGTTTAGGAAATTCTATTCAAATTCAATTGGACATTTATCTCTTGATTGTTTATTAAATTTTAAATAATCAAAGTGAATATTTGAATGAAGTTTAGTAAATATTTAATTAATATCTTTAATATTTACAAATTAGCTATCTAACTCTTTTTTTAATATTATTATTAGTCAGAAAATGATTCTATGGTGGCTAGAGTGAAGCTTATTTAGTTAAGGAGTGAAAAGGAAAGTAGAAAATAAGGATGTTACAAATAGTATCAGAGTCAAGTGGTGGGATGTTATAATTGGCACCAAAGCCAAGTGCTGGGATGTTACAATTGGTATCAGAGCTAGGCCTTGGAATGTTATAATTAGTATTAGAGCCAGGTGTTGAGATGTAATTATTAGTCAAAAAATGATTCTTTGGTGGCCGGAGTGAAGCTTACTTAGGTAAGGAGCAAAAATGAAAGTAGAAAACAAGGATGTTACAAATAGTATCAGAGCCAGGCGTTGGGATATTACAATTGGTATCGGAGCCAAGCGCTGAGATGTTACAATTGGTATCAGAGGCAAGTTCTGGGATGTAATTATTAGTCAGAGAATGGTTCTTTGATGGTGGGAGTAAAACTTACTCAGGTAATGAGCGAAAAGAAAAGTGGAACATAAGGAGTAATTTGGCAGTTCTCGTCTCCTTCTCACTAATGATGAACCTGGTTATATGCGCGCTAATCTTGCCCTTAACGACTAGATTTCTTTTCAGTTTATGAAATTTTAAACAAATTCAAATGGGCATTTATTTCCTGATTGTTTATTAAATGTTTAAATAATCAAAGTGAATATTTGAATAAAGGTTAGTACATATTTAATTAATATTTTTAATATCTACAAATTAGTTATCTAGCTATTTTTTTCCGGATATTATTATTAGTCGGAAAACAATAATCTAGTGGCGGGAGTGAAGCTTACTTAAGTAAGAAGCAAAAAAGGAAAGTGGAAAATAATGAGTGATTTAACAGTTGCTATAACATTTTAGCGCCTTACTTTTGATATTATCCACTTTGGGGCTCACATCACCCCTCACGTTTTTAAAACACGTCAAGAGGGGGAGGTATTCAAACCCTTATAAGGCGTCTTTCGTTCCCTTCCCTAGCCGATACAGGACGCGTTAAGAAGGGTGACAGGGATCCCAAAGTGGACAATATCGAGAGCGAGGTGCTGAGATATTATAGTTGGTTTCAGAGCCAGCCTTAAGTTGATGTGAGCCAATGTGCCAATGAGGATGCTCGGACCAAAGGTGGGTGAAGTCTTATACCCCACATTGGCTGGAAGGGGAATGAAAGACGCCTTATAAGGGTCTACTCTCTTGACGCGTTTTAAAATCGTAAGGGGTGACGAGGTCCCCAAAGCGAACAATATCGAGAGCAAGACTTAACAATGGTATCAAAGTCAGGCGTTGGGATGTTACAATAGGTATCAGAGCTAGGCGTTGGGATGTTACAGTTGCCGTCTCCCTCTTACTAACAATCAAAGTGAATATTTGAATGAAATTTAGTAAATATTTAATTAATATTTTTAATATCTGCAAATTAGTTATGTAGGTCTTTTTTTAAATATTATTATATAGTATCCAATTCGTGTTTGTGGATGCCCCTCCAACACATATGTCTCCTCTAAAACCCGAACTTGAGACTAAAAGGGATCTAATGGGACCATACACTGCTAGATCATGAGTTATCTAGCTCTTTAATTAAGGACTAGAGGGAGTATTGACATATATAAATTGAGATGAAAAACCTGTCTACTCTACCCCATTATAGTTCCTCTTTGTTAATTATGCAAAAGATCTTGTTGGTGGGTTTTAGGACACTGAATTGTGCTCAAAAGCGGAATTTAGAAGCCAAAAAAGATCCATATAAAATTTCCAGAATACACTTGAACAGATATGTTAAGTAGTTAGTGAATAGTGGATAGAAATACCTGAGATAGTATCATATAAAGTTCCATTGGGGACATACTCATAAACCAGCATTTGTTCTCCTCGCTCAAAGCAGAACCCTATAAGGCTTACAAGATTATTATGGTGAACCCTTGACAGAAGTTCAATCTCAGCTTTAAACTCAAGCCCTCCCTGCTTTGAATCTTGTCTAGCTCTTTTTATGGCTACTAGTTGCCCATTGGGAAGTGTCCCTTTATAAACCTGTCAACAAATACTTGCCAAATGTGTAATTATAAATATTAATTTGACCCCAAAAAAATCCCTGTGGACTACATGACAGTATTAGTGATAGTCATTGTTCAAAGTTGAAGGGATAAATTATATAACATCCTCTGTCAAGGAATGTTATTTGCATTTTGATCCCCTTTTTTGGAGAGATTAAATGACACTAAATAAGTTAGCTTAAAGTATTTATATTTGTCTTTTTTCTCCAAACTAATTTGTCTGACTTATAAACTAATATATAATCTAATAATACATAACACATGCTATGATTAAGTGACTTATTTTGCTTCCTTGATTTATTCGAAAAAAGCCAATTGGCTCCTATATTAAGAACCAGAAGGAGTACCATAGCAGTATTATAGTGATAGTCATTGTTCAAAGTTGAAGGGTAAATTGTATAATTTCCTCTGTTGAATGTTATTTGCACTTTGATCCTTTTTTTTACCAGCTATATATATTAAACCACATGAAATTGAAGATGAAGATGAGAAATGACCTTTCCATAACCCCCGGATCCGATATCATTGTCTTGAGAAAAATTTCTGCTGCATTTCTTAACCTCTGCAAAAGAGAATTGCCTTACTCCTTTCAATTGAGGGATCATGATTTTGCTGTCCTTGGAAACCCTTTGTCCTGCATATTACATAAAATCAAAAAATTTTCCCAACTCAATTTTATTAGATTGTCTAGAAATTATGGAGCTATGTGTAGAAATTTATAAATAAAATAAATAGCTTAAAGGGTTAAAGTACAAATTCACCCCAGAAGTCTTCACTAAGAAACAATGTTACCTCATAAATTTTTTTAGGTTCAATGTTGCCCTAGAAGTATTAAAATGGAGCAATGTGACCCCTTACCATTAAAAGATTAATAGTCAACGTCAAATTTTTAACGGTCAACATTAGTATTTTGATAGTATGGGGTAACATGATTATATTTTGAAACTTTCGGGGCTATATTTAACCTAAAAAAACTTCCAGGGATATATTGTCCCTTAGTGAAAACTTTTGGGGAAAATTTGCACGTTAACTCTAACTTAAATGTTTCTTTATTTTTCAATTATATAAACATCTCCCTTGAAACAAAAAATAAATTATACAGGCCTAACTCAAGTTTGACTAAATTAAATAAACCTCTCCTTTATTTTTTTTAAAAAATATATGGAGACTTCCTCTAAAAAGGGGGAAAACATGGGCATGCTCGTGGTTTCAACAAAACTTAAGGGAAGTCTTTGTAATTTACTTTAGTTTGGGAGATGTATATGGGTTTTTAAAATAGATAGAAGGTACATCAAATTTCAACAAAATGGAGAGAAACTGTATGTTGTTTTGAACTAAACTAGGATTTACCTCTCATAAATGATGTCTTACCAAAAGGATTGCTTTGAGCAATTGCTTTTTCTGCCCTCTTCTTTTGGTAGCAAGCATAAATGCCAACAAAAAGAAGTAAGAGCAGCACAACAGAACAACCAACAATTGCTCCATTTACAAAAGCAACATTTGAAGATTTACTTGATTCCACAGGTTCTTGCAAATGACATGAAAGAAAAGGAAAAAAATTAATATGAAGCAATAACTAACCGTGTAAAATAACAGGGGAAAACCCATTTGCCCGTACATATACTTTTCTTTAATTTTTAATTTGGCATCTGTGTGTTTTTTCCTCCAAATTGAATACTTTAATTTTGTTCCATCAATATTGTTAGCTTCTGTACATGGGCTAACATTGCTAATAGAGCAAAGTTATAAGAGCTAACAATGTTAATAGGGCAAAGTTAATGATTTAATTAAGAGAAAAAAACACACATGTACTAAATTAAAAATTGAGTGAAAGTATAGGTAGTGGCAAATAGGTTTTCCCAAATAACAGGCTAACCAAAGTAGTTACCATAGTGTCCATTGGGGTATGGATAGAAATAGAATGGATAATTGGTCAGGTTGCTTAAAAGAGAAGTTATACTAGAAATCTCAGTTATGTTGAAATGATCTTCCCTTGAAGGGAACACTTGTATGCTCAATTCAACATCTTGAAGTTGATTCAGGGTCAGATTTGTCAGAGAAACTGAATCCACAGGTAGATAATTAGCTTTAAGATAACCCAATAGAAGTTCCTCATAATAAGAATAGTTTTGCCAGTCTGAGAAGGAAGGTGTTCTGAAACTTAAAATTCCGATTAATGGATATGCACATTTGCAGTTTGGACTGAGATTCTGATCTGATCTGCAGGTAACAGGAAAGCAGGAACTTGTTGGTGTAGTATATGTTATATTGGCTGGCACATCAGAACAGTAACTTTGTGTTTCTCCTTCTTCATGGCAAACAGGATTGTTCACCAGTCTGAATAGAAAAAAGATGAAAATGTAAAATATGCAATGGATTGAGAAATGAAGACTCCTTCGAAGTGAATAAATTGCCTTTTCTGTATTATGCTAGACGATAAAGAAACCCATAATCATTAAAATTTATATAGTTGATGCTATTTTTAGTCCTTATAGTTGTATCAAATTTTAGTTTTGATCTTTATAATTTTAAATCATTGGTTTTGGTCCCTATAATGTCATAAACATTTGGATTGAGTTTAATGAATGGTTCGTATCCTTTTAGCGAGTTTTTATTTTAATCCTTATACTTAAACTCATACCAAGTTTTTATGAAACTATAGGGATCAAAAACAAAATTCGATTAAATTGTGAAGACCAACAATAATATTAACTCAAATTTATATCTTACACTATCTTGATGTTGGAGGCATTGGCAAGATCTTGTTGCTCAAATCTGTTAATTCTGTTATCCTGCAACTCAATTCGTTTCAGTTGCTTGCTATAGTTGGTGCCAATGTTCAAGGAGCCATTGAGATTATTAAGATTTAGCACCCTGTAGTCACATGTCAGAACATGTTAGCAGATATTAACATGAGAAATTTCCTCTTTCTTTCCTGTTTGGATGTGATCATTAATTATATTAGAACCTTACACTAGTTAAATCACTCTACTAAATTGCATCTTCTACAATTATATTGCAAAACATTCCAAGAGAGAGGAACAAAAGGAGTGAGACTATGAATAGGATTCAAACTCCTTTTCTTCTATCTCTCTCTCTGACTACATTATATGCAATTAATTTGTGACTGTTGAGGTTTCAAATTACATGGTACTAAATTAATTCCTCTATTACTCACACATTCTGTAAATGCACAAGACTGAAGAAAGTAGCAGGAATCTCCCCTGTAAGTTTAGTGTTCTCCATCTTTCTGCCATGGGAAAATTTGTCAAATTCCAATGTTGTTAAAGACATAAAATGTTGAAGTGCAAAAATAAATAAATAAAGACGTACAATGTTGTTAAATTCCATAGAGTAGAAAGCCATGGTGGAAAATCTGAAGGATCGAAGCTGTTGTTGCTCATATCACTTCAAAATAAACAAAGTCAGCCACTACCATAGGAGTAACATTCTCTTCTTCACAAAATAATAATATGATTTTCTTAAAATTCATGCATTGATAAATAATTTACAGGTATGTGAGTAAATTCAGTCCACTCAGGCTTGGCATAGGACCAGATAGCTTATTGTTGGAAAAATACCTGCAAGCCAAAGAGAAAAGGAAAAAAAACACAGAACCTTGATCAAAAGTCGAACTTTCCATAGCAATTACCAAAGGTAATCTAATAGAAGAATAAAGCTTTTCTGGTAATTAGTTAATTAATCTCTGCTTACATCTCCGTAAGATTCTTAAGAATGTTGATGTTTTGAGGCAAGTGTCCACTTAAGGAATTATTGTCAAAGCGCCTGTAGCCATAGAAGGATTCTTGAGCCAGAAAAAATCTAAGTTGAATTATAACATGTTTGAAATATGTAACACAGAGACACTTACACCACCTCCAGACTCTGAACAAGTCCAAGTGTTGAAGGAATGTTTCCTGTAAGCTGATTGTGATCCAAAATCCTGCATCAAAAGATGTTCAGTCAGAAACGCAGATTCAGATAGTCTAATATAGTAGAGTCTACGGCTGTGAACATGTCCCTAAGAATATATTCCCTCTCTCCGGTCCTTAATATAAAATATATTTAGAGAGTTGATCTTGGTCCTAAATATAAGACATAATTTTTCATATTTATTAGTCTTTTCCTAATTTACCCATATTGATGTTCCCTCAACAATAATTGAGGAGGAGAGTGAATGAGGAAATTAAGGAAGATGGCTAGAATGTTTTAGAAAATACATGTCATATTAACTAACATCCTTGATCTAATCCAATAAGGTAAATATGTCTTATATTAATGATTAGAGAGAGTAAATCATTGTGTTGTTCACTTCTATATCACTGACTCTTTCCTCTATACTTTCAATTCCTGGCCTAGCATCATAAAAATACCCATTATCTATTATCTCCATCCTTTTTTGTTTTGGTAAAATTAATCTTTTGGTTCCTATAGTTTTAACTTAATTGTAACTCAGCCCTTAAACTTTGACTCAATGCAACTCAGTCCATATAGTTTTAACCATGTAAAACATTAGTCCCTAATCTTCATGAAATACATAATTTTATCATCTAAAATATAGGGACTAAAGCTTTAATTGATTAAATTATAGGGACTGAATTGTATCAAGTCAAAGTTCATTAATTGAATTACATTCGAGTTAAAACTATAGGGACTGAGCAAATTAAAGTTTAGAGATTGAATTACAATGATATCTAAATTATGTGGACAAAATGATTAATTTCCCTTTTTTTCCAGTTTCTTTTCTTGTTCCTACTTTACACAGAGAACTATTGATGTATATAAAATAAAAGGTATATATTTGGGTAATACTCTGCGCCTTGCTTAGTTTCAATATGAGTAGGAAATATTACATACTTTTCTATATGTTAAATACTTACACATGTATCAGAGTCATTTCTGCGCTAAAAAGCTGAGGGGGGATTTTTCCTGAAAGCTTGTTCTTTCCAAGATGACTGTAGTAAATAGAAATGTATGAATGAAATAGGGATCAACTCATGAAAGCCATTCATTGTTGGAGGAAAAATGGTAAATATTGCAGAAGAGAGAGTTGAAGTACAAGTGCTTTGCATTGAGTAGCTTATCAAGACCAGGCATACTTCCACTTGATACTGGGATTTCTCCTTCAACATCATTTTCAGTTAAATCCAGCCAAATAAGTTTTGACAGATTACCGATTGAAGGCGGAATTTTCCCGGAAAATCTGTTTTTATTCAAAGTTCTGAAATAATAAAAAAGAAAATAGCTGATTTAGAATGTCACCCCAGAAACTAGTCCACCAACAAAATATATAGACTTGAACAATGGAATATGAACAGATGCTAAAATGTCATAATTCTTACAAGAAGACAAGCTGGTTCAGGGATCCTATATTATCTGGAATAGGACCAGTGAAACTACAATCAACAAGAAACCTGAAAATAAGAAAGAAGTTTTATTTGTTGAGAATCATTTTATATGAATTAATTTGAGATTAGGGTTGTACTCTTAATAACAATCAATACACTCTTACAAATTGGACAGTTTCTTCAAGCTTCCAATTTCTGGTGGAAGTGAACCAGTTAAGCCCTTGTTGTAAGAGATGTCCCTACACAAAGGGACAAAAATCAGGAAGAATTTGTGACAACAGTTTACAGAAACAAGTTTCTAACAAAAATCATATAAACTTTAAAAGCATATATGGATAAAACTGAGATTCAATCTTTAGTCATATTTGAGGATAGTAGCCTAACACAATATGAAGTTTTATGTCATGTCTAATACAAGAGATAGATAAATATCAAATACAAAAAAGAAAAATACTAAAAGCAAATCTTCACCTACAATGTTTCCAATTCAGATAGTGAACCAATATCTCCTGATAGCTGGCCTGTCAAACCTGTGCTTGATAATTTTCTGAAATATTAAGAAGCAAGTTAATCTCACAACATAAGACATAGTAAAAAACCAGGCAACTTCACATGAAAGTCCAAAAAGAAAAACTACATGGAAGTAACACGAGAGTCGATGCAATTGATTCCACCCCAACTATCGCCACAAGGATCTGAACCTGACCAACTAGTAGGAGTGTTCTTCATCGTATCCATAAGAGACCTTAGAGCTATAGCTGCATGAGAAATTACAAACACTAAGGTCAAAAAATATACATTAAAAGTATACAGATTTTGATTGCAATGAAAATATGCAGAAGAGAAGATGGAATAAAAGTATACATTAAAAAATATAAATGACGAATCATGAGTTTAAGATATACAAATATGAGTATCCAACTTTGGATTACACAGAAAATATGCAGAACACAAGGTCAAATCATTAAGGGCTTCAAGTTTCATTCTTTTTAGTACACTAAAGTTAGAATTCAAAAGTTTGAAGCTAAGGTAACCTGCTAAATCTTGAAGATATACAGGTTTTGCATATCTTCGGGTTGAGAAGATTCTATATGCAGAAACATTTGTAGGAGTATAGAAGTTATCAAGAAATCAAGGAAGTCATATAATACATGACTCGAAAACTAAACTTACAATCCTCATGATTTGTTTCTGCTTCTGCAACCAGGAAAAAAGTGAAAACAAGAACCACGAACACAAACACTCTTTCACCCATTATCTCGAGTTATGGAGGAACTGTTAGCTTCACTCTCATAACTTCCCTTTGTTGAATTATCAAATCTTTTGTCATCTGCCAATGCACTGATATAGGAATAGTTAAAATGGCATTATTCTAAGATATTTTCTCCCCAGTTTTGTAACATTTACCAAAGATATTTAGAAGTATACACGCGTCCAGTACGGATGTGTTAAAAGCGTGTATAAGACTTGATCTCACTTTGTACTTTACAGTATTTTTCTGTTCCTATTTTTATATCATGCCTTGTATCAAGTTAACAAGGGACATCCGACACCACTAGCAACCGACTAATCTGGTTCGTGGGAATATAGGCCTATTATGGAGGGCACTTTACTATCTCCAAGTATTTATCGCAGCTGCATACCCAGTACTTGAACGCAAGACCATTGATTAAGTTGGAACAACTTTTTTACCAATTGATTCAAACGCTTGGTGGTTATTATTGTTAGATTTAACACTTAGTACTAGAACAATAACACAATATCAATTTTTTTACTTGATTAGATCAGTTCAAATACCGAGTGAGACTTTTTGGTTAATAATTTATCCTTTTTACATGATTGAATCAATTCAAATACCGAACAGAACTTTTTGATTAATAATTTATCTAAATATTTGGTGCATGGCTTGGATAATGTTAGGTTAGGGAGGCTCAAAATTAAGTTGCGACAAGAAAAGCCAGTTGGATAAAAAAATTAATGTTTGGATAGTGACAGAAACATGAGTTTTTTTTCCTTCCCCAAAAACTATATTAGAGTAAATATGTGTTTGGGTAACCCTTAAACCACGGTTTAAAAAGCTTTTTTTCATAAAGTAAAATAAGACTCTTCTCACATATTTATTTCATAAATCGAAAAAACTATTCTCTAAAAGCTAATACAAACACATATTAAAAGCAAATCATTTTTAGCTGTTGGCTTTTCTGATTTGAATATTTTAAAAGAAACTATTTTATAAAAGTCTATTTAAACATAAATCACATTGTACTAATTGACTTTTATCCCAACTTCAATTTATAAGAGTCAATTAAGATAAAAATCATTTTTACAAATATATTAATACAAATAAATTAGTTGTTAATAGAGTACAATAATATTATACATCCTATCCCACCTAATGGAGTTACATTGACGACTACTCAATTCAAATACCATCTGACTCGACCTTTTACTAGGTCTTATCAAGAAAACATGGTTAATTAATCATCTAATATAGTAAACCAACAATAGCCATACATATCTTGATCATCAAAAATAAAAGGATAAGAAAATGAAAATAAAATCTCAGTACCCTGCATATAAAACCAATATAAAATAGAGAAATATCAAAGCCTGATGTTGCACGTGCTAGGAAAAACAGGGCATGTCTTATCGTCGGAAGACCTTGAACGTCGAGTCTTCCATAAAAATTCATAAAAGGCATTAATCACACGTCATATCAAATACATAAGATTACGAGAAAAGTAGAGTAGACACGGGCATGGAGAAAGGGCAACATACGAAGTCGTTCTCAAATGTTGTTTACCCCACCTGGGAAGGTATTGACCAAAAAGATAAGAAGCTTATGCTCATCGTACTTACAGATTGAATCAAATTATATTAATGACGTGTTCAACGGAACTCTTGGATTCATAGCTTAGCTTGAAAAAGTGCATAGCTCAAGTCTTCTGGAGTCACGTGTCAATATGGTGTAGTCTACAACTTTGTATATAAGTATCCTGCTCTAGCCGTTTCATGTACGACACAGAGAAGAGAGAGATTGTCCGGTATAGTCATAATTTACAATGCCTCTATTTATAGTTTTATCCTTTCACTTGTGTGTAACTTCTTTTTTATGGTTGGCAAAGAAAAAAATAAAGAAAAATCTAACTGTATAATGAATCGGTCACAACACAAGTTTAAAGTTTAATGGATCAACCGGGATCTAACAAGTAGTTGAACCGGTCATATTAAAATATTATAATTTATTGGTGGCAATATATATTAATATATTTTTAAACTTCTATAGATAAAAATAAAGATTTTTAGAAAAAAAAATACTTAAAATATATTAGTATAAGTTATAATGCTTATACTTATGCAATGATATCTCCTTTTCTATAATTATTATATCTTTTTAAATAATGTTTTTCATTATCTTCTTCATTTTTTTAGATTTTTTTTCTTTACCTATTTTTCTCTTCATATTGGTCTTCAACTTCCAATTTTTCTTTAAAAAAAGCAAAAAATAAAAAAAATGAAACCGGTATAACCGGTTGAACCACCGATTTTACCGGTTCGACTGGTTCCCGGTTCAACGAGTCGAACCGATCGGTCCAGTCCAATTTTTGTACCGTGGAAAAAAAGGAACTTCTTTTTCATGAGTACATGTGTTGTAACTTCTTATGTATATATATATATATATAATTAATTTGTAAAGATAAATCAATTCTTTAAAATTATAAAATTTGAATTTCATGGATGACTCATCTGCCATATAGGATTAAAATAAGATGAGTTGTTGTATTTTAATTAGTCAGAATATAAATGAAGTGACGCTCCTGGAGTATGTAAGTATATCTCTCTAAGCCTATTCATTGCTACATTAATTTATGAGTCATATTGAAGTTAAAAAAATAAAGTGGACCAATATATTACACTTCAAACAACATAAAGTATAGAGACTAGGTCATAATTATGTTAAAAATATAGATATTAAAAGATTAATTTTTCAAAAAAATTATAAATTTAATATTCAAAACAAATACTTTAACTAGCGCATGTATTTAAGATTGGAACTGGAATGGGTAATTGGGTATAATGTGTTTAAGGAGATCGATCACATGTAAAGTTGGTTTGTCTCAATTTACAGCCTAATTTAATCGTCTCTACCTAATTGTCCCATAGAAAAACAAATATTAAGATAACATAAGGAGATCACGTCATGTTTTTGTCCAGCAAACAAGGATATCAGATCACATCAATGATAACACTAATTATGATGAATTTAATTATTACAACATTAATTATGATAATTTAACTCTATTTAATAACTTAAATCGATCTCTTAATTTTAGCGTGTTAATAGTTGCCAGGACATTGATTTTCATGGGAGCTCTAACAAAGACGTAACTTGGACTTCTATGTTCAAATGCTTGGTAACATACACAATGTTTACTGCTTGTCTACACTCCTTTTTTTTTAAAAAAAAAATGAATTGAACTTAGGTCTCTAAGCATAGATTAAGCCCAATTCCCTTATACAAGATCTTTCTTAGGCCCAAGAAACTCAAGGCCCAAAAGAAGTTTTTGTATATAGATTTTGCCTTAAAAGAATGTATTTAGAATTTGGATCTTCTACCATGCATGCTTGCCAAACACCAAAACTATGATTTTAAAGGTCTTTTTTTGTAAGTTGAGATAAAATTATCCTTATATATTTATTTCATAAATCATAAAAATTATTCTCTAAAAACTAATTCAAATATGCACTTAAAGCAGTTTCCATGCTCGACCCAATATTCCCAAATGATAATATTTAGAAGGATTAATATCATCTTTGGTCCCTCTAATTTGCCCTCATTTTGATTTTATTCCCTTAAGTTCCAGACCATTAGTTTTGATCATTTTAAGGAAAAAATTGTCTAAATTTTTATTGAGTTATAGGAACCAATGTTATTAATGAAATGAAAATTGAGAGACTAAAGTCAAAAGAAGGCAAATTTAAGGGTTCAAATATTATATTAACCCTATTTAAGGCAAAAGAAGGCAAAAATTCACGATCCAGCATGTTTAGAATTATTTTTGAGGCATAAAAGAAAAGAATTATTTTAGCTTCAATTAAGTTTATAGATTTGACCATATTTTATGTTATATAATTGAAATATATTGTTTTGGTTAGCTTTTAGTTTAAAGAAGAATTTAATTTTTTTTTTTTCCAACATTCTAATTATGGAACCAATATATTGTCTACTTAAACCAAACTGAAAAAAAATAAGGGAAAATAATAGAAAAAAAACTTTAAAATTACAAAATCCTAAATCAGGTTTTTAAAAAAAGAGTTGATAAAAGAATGACAAAATTTGATAACTACTCCCTCCTGTCTTATTTATAAGCAACTTTTTCTTTCATAGGACTGGTCCCTTTTACAAGCAACTTTCACTTTTTATCTGAAAATGTAAGCTTCATTTTCCTATTTTACCCTTATTAAATGTTCATTCTCTCTCATATCTTATACTTATTTTCTCTCATACTTTTTATCTATTCTCTTTCATATACTCTTTTCATAAATATGATCATATATGAAAAAAATCATGGTATTTTTGACACACTTATTGCTTTTAACTATTAATTCATTTTGCGTAATTAAAAAGAAAGTTATTTATAAATAAGACCGGAGGAAATAATTCACAACTGATATTTTTAGGAAATACCCTGTTTAATTTTTGCAATTTTAAAATTTTTTTCCACTCATTTTCCCAATAAATTAATAAGATAAGGAAACAAATGGCATTTGCGTCGCTACATGCTAGATTGCTGGCACCAACGGCTATATTTGATTATTTTTGGGAGATTTACATTGTAGTCCCATGGAAGCTAAAATACGAAGAAACGATCCCGGGAAAATCTGAAATTACCCTCAAGTCCCAAGGGACCATTTTGTAATAAATTAGAGTTGGAAAAAGACATATACACCCTTAAGAATTGGGCAAAAAACAAAATGTGAGGAGCTGCTTTCCTCATTCGAAATTGAATCCCACCGAGCCCTAGCCCTTCCCTCTTCGTCTTCCTCAGTTCCTCTCGTGGCTCCGTGTCTCGTCTTCCTCAGTTCCTCTCGTGTCTTCGTGGCTCGTCTCCTCTGCTCAGTGCCTCAGTGGAGCTTCAATCGCGACTCGTGAGTGGCGACTCAGGGCGACTGGCGTGGTAGCGGTGCCCATCTGAAACCGAAAATTCGTACATTGAAAATCCAGCTTGAAATTCCTCGAAAATTTGTTTCGCAGACTCAAATGCTCTTACCCTACGCCTCAGCACGCCACTCTCCCTGAAATTCCTCTCCAGAAGAGACACCTTCACTCGCATCCTCAGTACTTCCCCAACCCAGAATTACATTTACCCCGACCCAATTCTCGAATTCGCAGAATCTGTAAGAATGAATTCTGATGACTGTTATGTGTGAAATTCATGAGTTGAAAGCTTGTGTTTAGGTTTCATTCTATGAGCTAATACAGGAGACGCAGAAGTTCAGAGTCGAGCTGTTTGAGAGGCTATCTGAGGACAAACACGAGTTTGGGGAAGATCTTCATGCCGTCGTCCATGTTTGTGCTTAGGTGAGTGCCGTTTTCTTTCGGAAGAATACAAATGTGTGTTGTTAAGATACGGTTCATCATATTCTATTTCTTGAGTTGCGATAACATCGAAAAATGGTTATGATTCACCTGGCTGATTCATTAGTTATGAAGATGGCGATTTGAGGGGCGTCGTTAGTGCTTTGAGCGTTACATGTTCGATAAAATGCGTGAACAAGGATAAGCTTTTCTGTTGTGTCGGACAGTGCAAGTTTATGTTGTGCGTTTGGTTTAGTGTGCTGAACTTGGAATAAAGAAGCTAAAAATTTATTGAAGATTTTCTGTCTGTGTTTTCTAAATGTTTAGAAACTCTTTTAAGGGTTTAAAGATAGGAGTGTTATAAGTGTTGAAATGGTGATTTTCAAACCTGGAAAAATAGTTTCAGGATAAGGAAGATGATATGATGTATGAGAGTGAATATATGGCTTGGTGGATTGAACTTTTGAAGTTGAAAGTTGACAAGGAACTTACTATTTCATACTATTATTTTAGGAACTAAATAGGTATTTGGATTGTTGAAGCATGTTTAAGGTTTCATTACAATGACTAAATTGACATGATAAGTTGGTGGAAATTTTTCTGCACCTTAAGAAGAGTTTTGAAAATTCTGCAAAACGAGTATGTTATCTCCCAAAACGAGTATGTTATCTCCCAATAGCCTCATATCAATTGTTTGTTTTTTTTGGTTTGCAGGGAGAACAGTCAACCCATGTAGAAGAGTTGATGAAAAAGTTTGAACCGACACTTCCAAAGGTTCTCTGCCTAATACTCTGGTGTTTAGTTCTTTTATTTATATTTGATGAATTAAATTTATAGCTAATACTTGTCCAGTATTATTGATGAGCAGTCAACCTATTTCTGCACAAGTAAAAGTAAAACATGGATATTAACCACTTGTCCTACCATTAATGCATCCTTCTAAGCTTCTGCTGTTTAAATTTCCTTTATTAAATAATTAACGAAATTTTCACAGAAGGAAGAAGGGAAAGGAAAAGGAAGATACAACATTCTTGTTGAACAAAGCAACACATTAAAAACACTGAGAGTTTTTATATGCTTGTCTGATGCATTAAACTTTACCCTGATGTTATGAGTGTATTTTGGATTTTGTTTTTGCAACTAGTTCATTCTTCTCTGCTTCTTGCATTTGTCTTCGTTGTAAATCTCTGAAGTCACAAATCTGGCTCTTTTTCTGTATTTGTCTTTTATTTTCATTTATGTTAAATACGCTCTAATTAGTTACTATCTGTGCTGCCTAGACTGAATAATTGAACGGTGGTGAAGTTGGAAATAGTTCATAGACGAAAGAGTTACTATTTGTGTTATGTGGACTTATTCGTTGTCGATTAAGTTCGGTTTTCTTAAATATGGTAATGAGTTAATATATGTTATATTTATTTGTCCCTATCCAACTGTTAATCAATTGTGTTATATTTCAGTTGTTTGTATAGCTTAATTCGTTCTGAACATAGAGGTATGATGAGGAAAAATCTGTGTGATATGTTAGAAGTGCTCAATTGGTGTACATTAGCTTCTTCATTACTGATCATGTATTGTATGTTTTCAATTTGCTTCTCTTTGTGCCTCAATATTCTGTCAATCTCATTCGACATGTTGTCCCTTTCGTTGAGAATTATTTGAATCTCTGCTACCATCTCCTCCCCCTCATGTAATTTCTTTTCCCATCCCTGTAAGTCCTCTGTATGCTTAGAAAATGTTGTGTCATGCATTCTTTTAGATGGTCTATTATGTTAATATTATTATCATGTTGCCAGGTTTGATCTAATTGTTTGTTGTCAGGATATTTTGTAACTGTCTCAAGTTTTCTTACTTGTGAACTACCACTCAACTATTACTTGGCCCAAAAAAACCTCCTAGCCTCATCTAAAGTTAGGAGGTTGTCATTATAAGGAGGCTACAGAGGCTGCTGCTGAACGTTCACAAGGAATATTTGAAGCTACTTAAGTTGTCTCTAACTTTGAGGTTTGGTTTATTGAATTATAAATTTTCATATCACACAGGTAAAAAGTTTCAGCAGTTGAATCTTTATGACATTATTTGCACCAATGTTCTTGTTTTGCCTGCAAATTTTAATCATTAGTAATCAGCAATTATAAGGCATGGTTTGCGTTTCCAAGTAGTTAATTCCTCTCTACTTTGGCATTATTTTGCACGAATGTTGTGTTCTTTGTCTTATATTTCAAAGTTTGAGTGGTCATTGTTTTCGGACATGGATTGATTAAATTATGCATTTAAATATTATGGTCTGCCATGTTTGGTCTTGTAAATAAAGTTTTGCTTATATGATAAGATTTGGGGAAAATCCGGAAATTTTCTTTGGCTATGTGTGTGGTTTATGAAAAATTCTGAATCTGATGGGCCTCTCTTTGCTGCATATGTTAATTTTCTTAGTAGATCCATCTTAAATGTATAGCAGCATATAATTTAATAGTAAAGTGCAGTAGGTCTTTGTATAAAAGTATGACCTATTTTTCATTAACCATGTCCAGGCAAGGAAGATGGAAACACGTGGTTCTGGCAAAACCAAACAACCAACAAACAGCCCCACAGGAACAAGGCCAGCCAGCTTTTCTGGGTATACTCTATTCACAGAAGAGTTTTTCAGCCAGAAAGAGAAGAAGCAGAAGGGAAAGGTGAAGGACAAAGAGAAGACAAAGGTAAATAAGGTGCACAATTTTCAAAAGTCAAACCTAGAGGTGAGGGAGGCTTGGAATGGATTAAGTGAAGAGCAGAGAAAAGAATATGGTAAACGGGCTGAAAAGTTAAGAGGCCCTAGCAAAGGGAAGAAGTATGTCGTTCCTTTTTTGACCCGATGCGCACCAAAACAGTTTATGGCTGTGTGCAAAAACCTGAAGTCCAGACCCGACGCCATGAAAAGGCTGAAGAAAATTGGGTTTGACAAGCTGGTGCATATTTGTTGCCCACAAATAAACCGGCACATCTGCGCGGAGTTCATGCGATGTTTTGATCCTCCGACCAACCAAATATCATTTCAAGGGCAGATGCGTGAGTTAAAGCCTAAAGATGTGCACCAATTGCTTGGGCTGCCTAATGGTGGGGTAGATATTCAAGTACATGTGAACGAGGAAGATAGAATATTCAAGGACCTTAGGAGCGTATACAGAAATCTAAAATACCAACAAATAGGGGATTTGTTGACGGGTGCTTTAGATGAAAATTTGAGTTCCTCTTTGTCATTTTCGCCTTAGGAACCTTATTGTCTCCAAGTGCGAGCATTTATGTTAGTGACCGTGTCTTAAAGTTGATGACACTAACAAAAGATGCACTTGGTGACTTCAATTGGTCATCCTTCATTCTCAATGAACTTTGTGCTGCAATTGGGGATTTCCAAAAGGAGTTGAGGAAAGGGAACACTAAATGCAGAAAAACTGTTGGAGGTTGTATATACTTCCTCATGGTACGTGTCTATGTTGTCTTTATTTTCTGCAATTGGAAACGTCAATGTATAGTTGCTAATTGTGATGCATATGTGTTGCAGATGTTTTGCCTCCAACATTTTCCTATGGCCAATCTGAAAGCTAGTAAAGATGAAGATGCCATCCTTTATTGGAATGAGGAAAGGGTGAGGAGCAGAGTTCAATTAGAGAAATCTAGTAAAAAAGGCCTTCTTTATGGTGTCGGGCAGGGGGATGGCCCTTCATCTACATCATTTCATCCTGAAATGCTAACCCACCCGGTAATTATTCCTATTTAAATATGTACACTGTTGTAGATTGCATTTCAGTTAACTTGCTAATGCCTTAATTACAAAATGTGATGAGTATGTTAATGTTACAGGAATTGAAGCGGACATACACTAGGTTGGTTAGCATTATTGGCAATGAGCTGCTTGCGCTTCAAAATAGGTTGTTGCATGGAAACAACAACGAAGTGGACGATGAGAACGACGATGAAAATGAAGAAGAAGATGTAACAATCCACAAGCCATCAAGTTCAACGTTTTTTGACAAGGATAATGACAAGCCAGCTGAAGAGGAAGAAAATGAGGATGATAAGGAGGAGGAGGCATACACACACGGAGAGGAGGATGAATCAGAATGTGAAGACAAAGGTCCTGATGATAAGGACGATGACGAAGACGATGAACATCATGAGGCCATCATTGAAATTGACGCACTTGATGGAGGTGAACCATCAAAAGAGGAATTCCAGCAGCATGAGCTTGGAGAAAACCAACAAGAAGGGAGTTATGTGGAAGTGAGAAAGTCTAAAAGGATCATAACTCCTAGTTGGGTTGTGAAATCTCCATGGATAGATGCAACTAAAAAGTCTAAGGGGAAGAGAAAAGTAGACGAGAAGGATAGTTTATTTCAGTTATGCATAACGCGGTGTAGTGACAAAGAGGGCGACGAGTAAGGACGTAGTAATACGTTGCAATTGTATTACATTGCTGTTATAGTAATAATTACATATTTTCTGTTTCTTTTATTTCAGGGAGTTTATGGCAATGCATGATGACTTCCTGATAAGGAGGGAACTGCAGTGTCTAAGACCAAGAGCATGGATAAATGATAGAGTATGCAACAGAAAAATAATTACATATTTTTTTGTTATCGCTTTGCTGTCATATTTCGGTTGCGTAACTTTTTCACGTCATTTCTGCAGTTAATGACGATTGTCGCAAAGACATTTATTGCTGATCAACAACAAAAGGAGGGTAGAGTAACAAGACATATATTTACTGCCGATTTCACGAGAAAACTTGTTGCTAACCCATTTAAATGGTCTTTGCCTGAGCATGAAACACAAATCCTCCCCAAGTACATGGGATATAACATTGGGGATTATGATTTCATATTTGCCCCATGTCTCTGGCATGATCACTGGTTCTGTTATGTTGTTGACACCAAAGCCATGCGTTGCTATGCCCTTGACTCGTTGGTTGACATCCGAACATATGCTAGGAGGCAGCGGGAATTGGAAGAGGGGTGTAAACCAATTGAGCCAAAGAAGAAAAGGGGGAAGCGTAAAGGAGAGATTGACGGAAAGGAACACATGGCACAAGCAGTTGTATGGAATTTTGTCCCATGACACCTCACACTCTGTTTACATTCATATGTGGTAATGATGTTGTATTTCTGTTTCAACGAAATTGCTTATTCCAAATTCTGCGAAAAGTGAAGCCAGAACTATTTGCTGATGAGAACAAAGTTGAGCCTGGATTCACTTGGGCCAAAGTACATGTACAACATGACACGTGAGTTCCCTCTGTGGTTTTGGTTCATAGTTTTACAATATATGAAAAATGACAGCGATGGTTTATTACCTATTAATGTGTTTGTGCAGGGATTCATGTGGTGTGCATGTACTATCATGGCTACAGATGTGGGATGGCAATGAGCAAGGGGAAGACGGCTACACCATGCCCTACTATACCAGCGAGGAGCTCCACGAAATGAAGGTCGGCTTCTTGTGGTGGCTCGTTACCCACTCGCTCAACAAACACGTAGACAAGGTTATGTCTTTGGTTCAAGGCATGCATAAGAGGACCAGACCCAATTAGGTAATCATTGAACCTCTTTATCAGCTCCGATCCATGTTAATGTTCTTATAATGTATGCACAAATGCCATTTCGAGGTTATGTTCATTATTTGTTTGTGGAAGATTTTTTTTGCTTGATTCGTTCATGGTTTTGAAATCTGGATGTGAACATATTAAATTATGTTCATTCCCTTCCATTCTGATCTGTGATGATTTTACATAGTGCCTACTGCCAAATTATTTTAGTCCTGGAGTTTTCATTCCCTTTGTACGTTTTATTTTTCATGTTGAGGTCATTATTTTGGTGTGATTTTTTGGCTGGTGCATTGCCAATTCAAATACACTTCAATTATAATGGGTCTGACAATTGTATTACCAATGCATGCTTTTGTTGTTGGCGAGTCTATGCTTTAGAAATCTGATAGTATGCATTAAATTTTATTTCAGCAGGCACAAATTCATTTGACTCCAGTTCTGGATGACTGATTCTTCTCCTCTCACTGACAACTGATATAGCAAAGACAGCTCCATTTCAAGTGCTAAGTCTAGCCTGTCCATTGTACATCACCTGTAAATTTGAAGGCAAATAAAGCTGGAATATGTGACTTGATTGCTGGCCATCCCTTGTGCAGAAGTTAGCAGCCACCTGTCTGAACCACATGCCTTGTTATCTGGAGCTACAATCATTAACATTAACCTTTGTAGTCATGTTCATTTTGCCATTTATGCACTGAAGAAGAAGCTCTATATTGTTTTTCTCTGTAATGGTAGCCTCCTAGTATGTTGTAGAAACTTTGTTGCCTTATTTGAATTGGCAATTTATGTACACAAAGAAGCTACTTGTTTATTTAGTGAAACGAAAAAACAGCTTTGTAATGTTTTCAAACTTTGTAGCCTTGTTGAATTTCTAGTTTATGAAATGAAGAAGGTGATACTTGATTCGTTCAATTACAACATATGGTTCTAGTTTATTCAAACGCACAGCTGCACTTTTTCAGGACTTGCTACGGCAAGTCTGTCAACTTGCCGTAGCCAGTTACACAGAGAGCCAATTCTTCTTTTGATTCTTCACTTGCTACAGCAAGTTTGTCAACTTGCTGTGGCCAGTTACACAGTGAGCATACGAAGATCACTTGCCACAGTAACTTCATCAACTTGCTGTAGCCAGTTACATAGAGAGCACACGAAGATCACTCGCCACAGCAACTTCATCAACTTGCTGTAGCCAGTTACACAGAGAGAAAATTTCTTGAGAATGTTTACTTGCCACAGCCAGTTGATCAACTTGCTGAGGCAAGTTGCATAAGCGCCTTCTATCTTTGCACTGCTTCCTCCTTCGCTCTTTCCTTGTTTCTTGGGCTTTAAAACTTGTCTTCATCCTCCTACCAAAGAGAGAAGATTTATAAATTCTCAATTAATTCACAAATATAACAAGAATTTCTTTGATTTTTTTGATTTGTACTTTGATGCACATTTTCTTCTATACACTTCTTTCAATGTACATTTTGAACCCAAAAGTATGTAAAAAGAGAAGAAAATGTGTTGGAATGTTAAGAATTTCTAAGAGTCAACACGAAGCGAAACCAATCACACACTGACACTGACTTGACAATTCATAACAGTATAAGTGTGTTAACAACTTGAGGGGCTCCACTGACAACTCTAGGGGCCTCCACTGACAATTGAAGGGGCCTTCATTGACAACTCAAGGGGCCTTCACTGACAACTCTAGGGGCCTCTAGTAACAACTCAAGGGGCCTTCACTGACAACTCAAGGGGCGTTCACTGACAACTCTAGGGGCCTTCATTAACAACTGAAGGGGCCTTCACTGACAACTCTAGGGGCCTCCATTAACAACTCAAGGCCCCTTCACTGACAACTCTAGGGGCCTTCACTGACAACTCTAGGGGCCTTCACTGACAACTCAAGGGGCCTTCACTGACAACTGAAAAGGCCTTCACTGACAACTCTAGGGGCCTTCATTAACAACTGTAGGGGCCTTCACTGACAACTCTAGGGGCCTCCAGTAACAACTGAAGGGGCCTTCACTGACAACTCTAGGGGCCTTCACTGACAACTCTAGGGGCCTTCAGTAACAACTGAAGAGGCCTTCACTGACAACTCAAGGGGCCTTCACTGGCAACTCAATGGGCCTCCAGTAACAACTCAAGGGGCCTTCACTGACAACTCAAGGGGCGTTCACTGACAACTCTAGGGGCCTTCATTAACAACTGAAGGGGCCTTCATTGACAACTCTAGGGGCCTCCATTAACAACTCAAGGGCCCTTCACTGACAACTCTATGGGCCTTCATTAACAACTCAAGGGGCCTTCACTGACAACAAAATTTACATCAGCTTGAAACATTCAAAACATGACAGTGCTTTACACAAATGTCAACATTACTACATAAATATACATTGACAACTCTATGGGCCTACATTGACAACTTGACGTCCCTTCACTGACAACAAAATTTACATCAGCTTGAAACATTTAGAACATGACAGTGCTTTACACAAATGTCAACATTACTGCATAAATATATATTAACAACTCCATGGGCATACACTGACAACTCCATGGGCCTACATTGACAACATAATTTACAACTCATTACAACCTTCCATAAATGAAAGTGGGATACCAAGCCATATTATCATGGTGATCAGACCCGGACCGGACCGGCCGGTTCGGACCGGGAACCGCCGAACCGGCCAAAAAACCGGTCCGGGTCACTGAATGAACCGGGGTCACACCGAACCGGTAGACCCGGCATGACCCGGTGTGACCCGGTATCAACCCGGGAGACTCGGCCCACCCGCCGAGTCGCCCGGGTTGATTTTTTTTTCCCTCTGGAAGGACGAAACGACGTCGTTTCGTCATTTTTTTTTTTTTTTTAAAAAATTTGAAAATCCTGACTCACTTTCGCAGTTTCTCACTTTCTCTTCTGCTTTTCAGTTTCTCATTCTCAACTTCATTCTCAATCTCCCGAGTCCGAGGCTCCGAGCGTCACCGGCCACCACGCGAAGCCGCCTTCTTCTTCTTCTTCTCAGTCTCGCTCTCAACTCCCTGTCGAACGGCGCTTGAGCGACCATAGTCTGCCTGTGTTGGGTCGCCGTTTGCGTCGGTGGAGTTCGCCTTTCTTCTTCCCCATCGCTCGACCTGCCGCCGTTCGCTGGTGGTCTTCTCAGCGTGGGTGTCGCCGTCGGACGCCATGGTCGGTTGTAAGATCTGAGCTTTAGGGTCAGAAAGGTATGAACTTCGGTCCTCCATTGTTTCTCCTTCATTTGTTTCTTCAGCCGATTGAAACGAAGGGTTTGGCCGTTCCGATTGAAAAGAAGGGTCTGAGCTTTGTGGTTTACTTTGTATGTTGTTTGATCTCTATTTCAGTTTTTCTAATGATAGTTCCTACATTCATTATTTTTCTTCTATGGCTGTGCGGTGAATCCGTGAATGTGATGCTCTGTTTTAATTTTTTTTTTTTGTGAACCAGAAGGACATAATGAAGGAGCTGAGAATGTTCTGGTGATTAAGCTTTAAGCCATTAAGGTCAGTGTTCTGTCTTCGTGGCAGCTGAAAACAGAGAGAAAACTGAGATGATTGTTTATGTTAATTGACTCAATAAACAGATTATGTTAATTACTTAATTGACTCCCCGTATATATTTGTTTATGTTAAATTGTTAATTGACTCTGCTGATGCCTGATGGGTGTATTGGTTTGCTATTGCTTTAAAGTTTAAACTTTAAAATAAAATGTGAATGGTTGTCGGCTGATGCTCTGTACGTTTTCTTGTTGGTTTGGTTGGTTCTTTTGTTTCATTGTAGCTCTCAATCCTCTGATAGTGATTATTAATCAACTGGGGTGCTTGTGGTTTGCGAATTGAAAGGGTTCATTTGCTGTTTGCTTTGGTTTTGGTTTCTTAATGGAGGGAAATAATGAAGCACCTGAGAATGTTGCTGCCAACCCCAATCCCGATACTACCAATCCTCCTAATAGTAGTTTACCCCCTCCACAGACATCAGGGATTTTTAAAAAAACAGACCCAGCTTGGCAATACGTTTCTCTTAAAAAAGAGGGAAAAATAAATGTTTTCACATGCCTCTTATGTTCTTCAAGTTATAGGGGAGGTGGGATAAATAGGTTGAAACAACATTTAGCTGGTGTGAGTGGTCAAGTGAGTTCATGCAAAAAAGTGTCTCATGATGTACGTGCTAAAATGAAAGATTCTTTGTTAGAAGGTTCAAAGAAAAAACATGTTGTTGAGGAGGAAAATGAAGCTAGAGAGGTTGAGGAACCAATTGCTTCTTTAAAGAGGAAAGCTCCTATAGTTGGGAAGATTGATAGTCATTTTGCATCTAGGACAACTCCTGGTAGCCAACCAAGCATCAAGAGTGCTTGGGCAAGTCAAGAAGCACAATATAATGCAAAAATGGCATTTGCTCATTGGGCTTATGTTAATTGTGTTCCATTTAAGGCAATGACTTGTCCCTTATTTCAAAAAGCTATTGATGCTGCTACTGCAATTGGGCCTGGGTTTAAGGTTCCAAGTTTTCATGAGTATAGAGTTACCATGTTGAGAGATTGTAAAAAGGAACTTCAACTATTGATTGATAGCCATCGAGCCAAATGGAAAGAAAATGGTTGCACACTCATGGCTAATGGTTGGACAGATGTTAGACAACGAACTTTGATTAATTTCTTAGTTTATTCATTACATGGCATGGTATTTGTGAAGTCAGTTGATGCTTCGGATATAGTTAAAGATGCCAACACTTTATTCTCATTGTTCACAGAGGTTATTGAGTGGGTTGGTCCTCAAAATCTAGTCCATGTGGTGACTGACAATGCAGCTAATTATGTAGCATGCGGTAGATTGATAAAAAGAAAATACAAAACTATTTATTGGTCACCGTGTGCAGCTCATTGTTTGAATCTTATTTTGAAAGACATTGCAGCCATGCCTCATGTGTCAGAACTTGCGAAGAATGCATCTAAAATCACTGTTTTTGCATATAATCATATGGTCTTCTTGTTATGGTTGAGGAATAGACCAGGTTGGAAGGAAATTGTACGTCCTGGTGCGACAAGATTTGCCACCACATTCATCACCCTTCATAGCATCTATTCACATAAGCATGATTTACAAGCTTTAGTTGTTGATCATCATTTTGTGCAGCACAAATTATCAAGCACTGAACCTGGAAAAATTTTCAGTGCAATCGTTCTAAATAATCAGTTTTGGGACGATTGCTTTGAAATTGTGAGACTTGTGTCTCCTTTGATAAGGTTGTTGAGGATTGTGGATTCAGATGAAAAACCTTCAATGCCTTACATCTATGAAGGCATGCAGAGAACTAAGAATGGAATCAAGGAAATGTTTCAAATGAAGAAGGAATTGTACAAGCCATATACGAATATCATTCAAATTCGCTGGGATAAGCATTTGAAAAATGACCTACATGCAGCGGCTTATCTCTTGAATCCTGCATTCTTGTACAGTCCTAACTTTGTTCGAAAGCATAGACTGATGGATGCTGTGATCAATTTGTTTGAGGCACTCTCACCTGACAATGATGATCATTTTGTTACAATGATGCAACAAATCAGTGTCTACCGTGAACGTAAAAACTCATTTGATAAAGTTTTATGTGAGAAAACAGCCCAAAAGCTAGTCCCTCGTAAGTATATTAAGTTTTATATTTTAAAGCACTTATTATTTAATATTTATTAATAGTTTAAGACATACTAAATGTTTTTACTTTATTTTGAAGATGAGTGGTGGTTGTATTATGGGGGTTCAGTAACAGAATTACAACAAATTGCTATACGTGTTCTTAGTCAAACTTCTTCTTCTTCTGGATGCGAAAGAAATTGGAGCTTATTTGAACGTATCCATACTAAAAGAAGAAACAGATTGGAGCATCAAAGGCTTAATGATTTGGTTTTCACAAACTACAATCTGAAGTTAAAGTTTAGGTAATCTAAAAAGTCATGATTGAGGAATGCTTGTTATATATTTTTAGTAAATAATGATCTTCTATTGTGTTGGCATTATAGGAACCAATTGAAGAAGAAGAAAGATAATTACGACCCCATTGATTATGAATCAATTGATAGACTAGACTTTTGGGTTCTTGACGAAGATCCAACTCCTGAATTTGAAAATGTAGAAGCGACGGATCTTCAATTTCAACAAATGGCGCAGGATTATGGAGGTTTCTAACCATCTTTTTAATTATCTAAGATTAATAGATTATATTCTTATTTCTTACACAAAAGAAGATAACCATATTTTGAGCATAATTAGTACTAATTTTATTCTTTTGATATATAGGTGATGATGATGTTGTTGGGGCTCCATCATTAAATGTTGACTCTGTTGCCTCTAGTGCCTTTACTCTTCCTCCTACAGCTCCACCTCCTAATGTCTCAGTACCTAGAGAGTTGAATGATATAGTTGATGCTTATTTTAATGATGATAATTAATTATTAGTTTACTACTTTTGTTAGCATAAACATTTTGATATTTTGTTATGAACTTATGATAAATATTTTGATGAGAAGTTACAATATTTTTCAATTTTTTCCTCCTCACCGGTTTAGGTTCGGGTTGACTCCGGGCTGACTCCGGTCTGACCCACTAACCCTTGACCCAGTACCCCGACCGGTTCACTGACCGGTCCGGGTTTAATCACCTTGCATATTATATCCGACCTTCATATCCAACCTTCATTTACAGCTGAAAATGCATGCACAAGTAACACAAAAGTGACATACCATTGCTATATAACTAGTATGGACTTGTAGCTATTCATATTTACACAAATACTATGACATGCACTTTCCAAAAATTATAAGAACCAAAAGGATCATGATTTATCAGCTGGGATTAGGATTCTTGCAGGTCTTTACAGTGTAGCCAGCTTCATTGCACCTGCCACAATGATAAACCCTTTTGTCTTGAAACTGAGATTCAATCCTTTTTCGTTTTGGCCTTCCCGGGGGCCTTCTAGTAAGTGGTGGTCGCAATAAATTCTCAGTCATCAGCTGTGTCACTGTAAGGGCTTCACCACGTGGGCAATCATGCGTTGCTACAAGCCTCATGGCCGTTGCATATATTTTTTCTTGGGTACACAGTTTGTAGCATTCATCGACGTACGAGTAGACACTACGATGAACTAACTTGATTGCTGCACATGCATGTGGACAAGGGATTCCGCTCATCTGCCATGCAAGGCAAGTGCATGTGTGCCCTATGAGGTCAACACTCAGATGGATGACTCGGCTGTCACACACTGTTGCAACTGAAATCATATCATCACTATAATATTCACATTGCAGATTCTCAGCGCCCTTGACTTGTTCCATCAACTTAGACTCTATATTCAGCCCAATCCCATTCCTCCAATTTCTCATTGCTGCTTTGCACGCAACCATCTTCTTGGCTAATTTTTCTCTATGCTCATGAATGAGAACATCAACATTGTGCTTCCTCTCTTTCAATACCCATGCATTAAATGACTCCGCAACATTAGATGTTAATTTATCCCATCTTTTGTGAGGAAACTTGCTCTGCGCCCATCTTTCAACGTCTCCTTCAGTCTCAACCCACATACCTAACTCCAGAGAAAACAATTTCAGCCTACCTAATGCAACATTATATTCATGTTCATGTCGTGCATATGTAATAGCATCAAGCATTTTAAGTGCATCTTCTTTGCTGTTCGAAGAAGTCCTATCCTTTACTCTTCTAAGCTTGACAAACTGTGAACTAAAGTTTTCCTTGACATGCCGGTAACAAAATGCGTGTCTATGAGATCCAAATATACAACAAACAGCACTTATGATGGCAAGATTCCTATCTGATACTATTGTGATCTCCCTTGTGCCAATGATATCCTTCACAATCTTAAGAAACCAACTCCAATCATCATGTGTTTCTCCACTGACTATGCCATATGCCAAGGGAAACAATTGATCATCAGCATCATACGCATTAGCTGAAACCAGTGTTCCCTTGTAAGGGCCACTGAGGTGACATCCATCTATACACAGTATGCCTCGACACCCTTGTAAGAAGCCTTTAATCGAGCATCCATAAGCAATGAATAGCCTCTCAAATCTGTCACCCTCAGAGAATTCACACCGGGCAACCGTGTCTGGATCGGTCTCTATAAGCCTATCACATATCCAAGGAAGAGTCATGTATGAATCTTCGACGCGGCTATGTATTTCCATCACTGCTCTTTCTTTTCCCCTGTACGCTTGACTATAATTTAGACGCACCCCGTAATCTCTATACATATCTCTCATAACCTCATTTGCATTCTTGTCTATGTTACACCTCAAACTGTCTGCGATTATTGATGAGGTTAATTTGGATCTCTTCAAGTGAGGTACAAGTAGATTATCCTGTGCGTCATGTTTGTGGTTAGCTTTGAAAGTCCTTATAGTGAGGAATTCTATATCTTGTCGTTCACCCATTGAATATGCTCCCAAGTACCATGGACATCCATCAACCATGTATTTGGCGATGATCTTTTCCTTGTTGTTTTTTACATATTTATATGCAAACTTGTGGCCAATGGCATACTTGTATAATGTTTGTCGAAGGCCATCTGCATTGACAAAAACTTGTCCCTCCCCGATTATAAGATCCTTCCACTTTGTAGAGTTCATTTCAGGTGTTCCTATTGGCACCATTTGGACAGCGCATTGCAATGCAGGAGAATCTTCAATAGATATAGTGGCTGATCCTCCATCCCAACCTTCTGACAAGTTATCAAACCTGCACGACATTGCAAAGTAAAACATGTTACTAACGACAAGCTCATTTGCATTCGTTCACAAGCTTTTTCTTATAACGATTTTACACTTACACATATTGCTCATCACTTCGATCATCCCTTATTGCCGTTATATTATCATCTTCATTTTTTCCTTCATCTACATAGACATGCCCACTTTCTCCGCTATAATTGATTAAATGTTCAATTGCTTCATCATCTACTATGTCCACAAATGTTGTTCTATCACACGGCAATGTGAACTTCATAACAAGTCCTCCACTCTCTTTTCCTACAATGGAGGATATCATTATTTTAAACTCTTCTAAACTTGTTCCTTCTTTAATGGTTCTAGATCTGACGCTTCCACCAACATATGTTAAATCACCATCTCTACTTACTTCAAACCTTCCCCTTATATGAAGGAAACATAGTAGAATCTTGCCGGACGTCGTAGCCATCTCCGCTGTCTACTGCACAAAAAAGTTGTCATTAACAATGTCAGCAGCCTTAGTAACAAATGCCACAGCCCCTATTAACAACACTTTCTTACTACATAATCAACACCGCCAACCATACATATTTCACACCTTGTTCATTAAATCCCACTTATAATGACTGAAAACGGCACAAAATACTGAAAAACATTCCAAACTTTTCAGCCCCATTCCAAACACCATTACACCACAAGGAAAGAACATTTCAATATGATCTTAGTTGTTATTAACAAGTTATGGAGCCTCCATTGACAATTATCGCTGCTGCCATTAACAACTCTTTTTTTCCTACGCAAATAAGGTTATGTAGCCCCTAACTTTTGACCCTCATCTTCATTCCTTACCTCTTCTATTGCAGAACCACACCAGCGTACACCAGAAAACAGAGCATAATGACTAAAAAAACAGAGCACACAAAATCATAGCAAAACGCATTGAAAACTTAGCCATAACATATTCATTGCATTTACAAGACCTTCCTTTATAGCTTGCAAACATATGGAGGACAATTCCCACAAAAATCTTGACCAAAACAAATATCAATAAAAAAACCTTTAGTTGTCACAAAAATCATTTAAATATGACCTCTAGTTGTCATTAACAACTTAAGGCGCCTCCATTGACAACTATCGCTGCTTGCATTAACAACTCTTTTTTCCCTACGCAAATCATGTTATGTAGCCCCAAACCTTTGATCCACATCTTCATTCCTTACTTCTTATATTGCAGAAACACATCACCATACACCAGAAAACAGAGCTAATAACACCAAAAACAGAGCATAAAAAATCATACCCAAACACAATGCAAACTTTGTCAAACCATATCCATTGCATTTAATAGATCTTCCTTGTTAATTTGCAAGCATATACAGGACAATACCCATCAAAAGTACATAACTTTTTCCATTTTGATGATCAAAACGAAAATAACTCAACAAAACCTAAACCTATGTTTACCAACTAAACAGAATATGTGAGTCATGTGGAGCTTAATCAATACAAGAGAATGGATGCCATGAAATCCCTACCTTAATCTTCATCCATGGATGCTGATCTTCGCTGCATTTTTTCCCGCCTTCTCCGGACGTAACATGCGTCATTCACAGCATTTAATCACATTTTTTGTTGTTTGTCTGACAGGGGCAATTGTGACATTTCTCACATGGATTTTATTACAAAATGGTCCCTTGGGACTTGAGGGTAATTTCAGATTTTAATGGATCCGTTTCTTCGTATTTTAGCTTCCATGGGACTACAGTGTAAATCTCCCATTATTTTTGGGTGCATTGATAACTGGGACGTGGCTCCATGGAAAACTTGGTCTGAAAAACATCACAGTAACAGAGGATAAAGGAAAGCGCTAATCGAGACACAATTACGAAGGTTTATAAGTTATTTTTTACGTAAATCGAGACATAACTCCTCTCACATACTTACTTTATATACCGTAAATCACTATTAAAAAATTACTTATAAGCAATCTAATCGTTAAAACAAACATAACCAATGTAATTGGTGCGATACCAAAAACGACGTCGAAGAGAAAGAAAGAAGAATGGCAAGCGATCGTCCATGGCGGTGGTGCGAGTTGGAGCTTCCACTGGGGATATCGGCAGAAGCATTTGAATTGAAGACAGCTGTGTGTAGCCATGGCCTCTTCATGATGGCTCCTAACTATTGGGACCCACTCTCCAACACTCTCACGCGCCCTCTCCGTCTACCTCTTTCCGGCGATCGCTCCTCTTCTTCTTCTTCATCTCTCTTTGGATCTGTCACCGTCACAATTTCTCAGCCGTTGCACCGTCCCAGCTCGCTCATTCTTCGAGTTCATGGCACCAGATCCATCTCTCCTCAACAACAACACGAATTACTGGTATAACCGCTGATCAATCCTCTTGAAAATCACTTGGGAAATATACTTCCTTGAATTTTTCGCCCTTTCTATTAGATCGGAAAAAAATTGATTCCGACTTGGGTTTAGAGTTGCACGGGAGTGTCAATTTCAGTCACTCAAAAGATTCTGAAACCTAACTAATGAAATTAAGTTTTATGGGTAAAAATACAACGAGGTACTTACTTTATTTTTTGAATCTTCCTGTTTGTCCTGTGAATGCTTTCACTTATCTTGTTAATTCCCTTATTTATTCATTGCAAAAAATAATTATTTTAAGCGTAATTTGATGGACCTTAAAAAAGATAGATATGTAATTATGATCATTTTCCCTGATGTGGCCAGGCTCAGGTGTCAAGAATGCTGCGTTTGTCAGAGACGGAAGACAAGGCTGTGAGGGAGTTTAGAAACAAATCCATCTATGGCGAAGAAGATGATCAGAATAAAAGCTTTAAAGGAAGAGTCTTTAGGTCTCCCACTTTATTTGAGGATATGGTCAAGTGCATCCTCCTCTGCAACTGCCAGTGAGTCCTATTTTACTGTCTTTAATAATCTGTGTACTGATTCTAACTTGGTGACTGGCACACCATGTGATTGATACAATGCCAACATGAAGATATCAAAACTTCTTCGTCAAGTCATTTTATATATCCTGCTTCTGGGTTTCTTATTAACAAAACACAGATTTCCTTAATAATATATAACTCTGAACAGTGGAAATATATCTGATTTAGATCCTGAAGTTGAAGAGCTTTCTGAGATGAAAGATATTGTGATCCTAGATGTGAGAGTGTATGTGGAAGTTGCCTCTTATCCTTTCCATCTTTCTTGATAGAAACTTTACAAGCTCCTAATTTCAGAGGATTTAGATCTGAAATAATCACTGTCCATCTTTTTATGAAGCTCTGAATAATGGAATAGAAACTCTGTCTAGTGATTACTTGACTCCAATCTCTTCAGAAATCCTAAACTAACTAGGAGAAAATTCAGGTGGTCGAGGACTTTGAGCATGGCTCAGGCACTTTGCGAGCTTCAGCTGGAATTGCAAAATGTATCCTCCATCCCCTCGGTTGTTGAAGGGGGAGCCACAGTTTCTACAAGTCAAAAAGAAAAAGTTGAGAATGAACACTACATTCCAAAGACACCAGCAACAAATGAAACCAAGAAAAAACACAAGACCTCTGGCTTTTCCTCAAAAGGCAAGTTTCTTAAGAAGAAACTGGAGTTCGAAGAAGATGGAAATTCACGGGAAGACCATGTCACTGCAACAATTTTGAACTCAAACTTGCCTCTAAGTGATACTGATGAAAATTCGTGTCAGAATTCTGAATCTTGTGCTAATTCAAAGGAGTTAAGTGTAGATGACGAATCATTTCTTGGGTTCTCTAATGGAAAAGACTATTTTGCTAACAGGGGTATTGGGAATTTTCCATCCCCAGAAGAGCTAGCAAACCTTGATGAGAATTTTCTGGCGAAGCGATGCACACTTGGTTATAGGGCAGGTCGTATTGTAAAGCTTGCTCAAGCCATTGTTGAAGGTAGAATTCAATTAGGACTCCTCGAAGAACTTTCTAAAGATGCAAGCTTATTGAGCTACGACCAGCTAACAGGCCATTTGAAAGAAATTGAGGGATTTGGCCCTTTTACTCGTGCCAATGTTCTTATGTGCATGGGGTACTACCATGTTATTCCAGCCGATTCTGAAACAATTAGGCATTTGAAACAGGTGTTTGTTAGTTTCAAACATTTCATGTTTTCTCTGTCCATTTTTGAAATGCTCTTGATCATTATGAGATGTGTTAATGCAGGTTCATTCAAGAAAATCCACAATTCAAACAGTTCAGAGGGATGTTGAAGAAATTTATGGAAAGTATGAGCCGTACCAGTTCCTGGCATACTGGTAAGTACCAAGAAGGAAAGTAAAAACTAAAAACAGATATGAGTGTGTCAAAGTTTTTGAAATACGGAGTTGTTGGCTTGGGAGGGTCGCCTTGTTATGTGCCTCTGCAGTACCCGAATCTGGATTTGTCTGGGCCTGTTGGGTTCTCCATAATATAGGGGCTGACCTGGGATACTGGATATGCAAGGAAAAAAAAGTTTTTGAAATATGGAACAAAATATGAATTTAGGCCATGTTATTTAGAGGTAGTCTTTTGGGTTTCTATAATGGACCTTTCCATGCAAGTTTCCTAATCTGATTCTACTATGGCCAGGTCTGAACTATGGGACTTCTACGAGAGAAGATTTGGGAAAATGAATGAAATGTCTTGCTCTGATCATAAACTCATAACTGCTAGTAACATGAGAAGTGAAGGTAGAGGCAGCAGAGAGAAGAGGAAACGAGTAACTTAGTATGCCAAAGCCAACAGTACTGAGTTTTTATATTTAAATGAGCTCTTCATGCTTGTTGCCTGTAAAAGCCTAATTGGAAGAAAATATTTGGGCAAGAACTCACATTGTTCAACATTGATTATAACTCCTAAGTTAGACGTATTTATATTGGTCCAAACATATTTTTCATGCTTTCATTTGTGCATAAATGTTTAGGCCGTGTGAACATTTGAAGATATGTCCTGTGTGGATCCGTAACCTCAGGAAAAGGATTGGCTCTGAGGGCTGGGCGTCGGCTACAGGCGGACTGCTCGAGCTACTCTCGTGGTGAGAACAGGTTGCCGCATGCTGGTCGGGGGACGGGACTAGGAACAGGCCCTTTAGGGTCCCTTCCACGGGCGTCAAAAAGTCGACTCAGAACCAATTTTGGTGCATATCTTTTGGAGGATAGGTACTATGAGCTCGTCTCATATCGACCATCCATATGAGATTTAAATGGTCAAGATTTAATTTTTTTAACTAATGATTTTTAAATAAAAATTATTTTTTAAAAAATGTTAGTTAAAATATTATTTTTATTTTAAATTATCTGCTCATTAAATTAGTTAAGGGATTAGGGTGGTTCAAATGAGACGAACTCATGGTCTAGTTAGGTACCAAAAATGGTTCCATGCATAGGGCTACAAACTCAAGCGACGACTAAACACCTAAACGTAAATAGTAAATTAATATGCATAAAACACAAAGTGGACCCCACACAAAATATTGAGCCTGCACTCCAATTCAAATAAGTCCAAAAGCGCGCCTGTCTTAATTATGTGACAGTGAAGGCTTTTTCCAGAGTCGTAATTGCCGATTTGTATGCATTTTTTAAGTGTAGCTGCATAGAGATGGGAATCGAACTCCACGAAAACTATGGATTGATAATGGTGGTGGCGGGTTAATTGAGAAGAAATAGAATGTGTTGACAGAGTGATACATGATCCAGTGGTATAGTTAGTGGGATGGAACAATCTGATCATGCGCCACCACTATTGCCTACTACAACTCCAAAATTGGGTCCGTTTGGTTCAATGATTTGAGTCTTTGGACGAAATGGAAAGGAAACCAAAATCAGGGCTCTGAGCCTGAATCGTCTAGTTTGAAGAAGCTATACAACATTCCTTTCCTGCCAGAAAGATTATGGTCGCATATGGAGAGAATCAGAGATAGGATGACGATGATAATGATGAGGTTGAGGGGCCCCACAAGTGGAGGTGTTGAACAGAGTTGATAGGGTGGGTTTGTGAATCAATGCGGCGGAACTCAACGCTAGAGGCGGTAGTGGCCGGTGATTGAGGGGTGGCTTTACGTAGAGCAGCAAAACTTGGAGGGTGGAGAAAGAAGCTGCCAAAAATATTAGAAGCTTTTTTTTAAAAAAAATAGAAATCATTCTACATTGCATTGATTCAAAAAAACATATTGAGAAAAATACTCCAACGTTATTGTTTATGGTTAAAATGTATCCAAAAAAAAATTGTTTATTGTTAACATTACTGGCAGGAGATCAAGAAATAAACAGTAGATGATGGATAAATGTCTTTTTACAATACACATGTATTGCCAATGAAATATAAAAATATAAATCCATGTTAATACAGAGTATATCCTTCCTATTCTCAATATAAAATCTATTTTAATATAAAATTGAACTACAAAGTAACTCTTACAATATACTTAATGTTATGCAATGTATCTTATGTACCTTAAAAAAAAGGTACAATCTACCTTGTATGATACACATGAGACTATTTGAATATGAATTAGATTTCAAATGGTTATATAAAAATACATATGAGAAATGTGTTTAGACATGATGAAAGTGATATACTAATAACATAACACTCTTAGATGGCATCTCTAAAAACTTGAGGTGAAATTTTGGGTAGTCATATCCGAAGTAATTTATGATTATGATGTATAACTTTATAGATAAGAATTTTGGTCTTGTCATTCTATGTGTTTGAGTTTTATTATGTCCCTAAAAAAACACCAGGCAATTCTCATATCATACAAACGCTTCTTTCTTGATGGTTAAGTGCCTGTTTAGATTAACGGTGGAAGCCATTTTTCTGATATGATTTACAGTATATGAGGTAAGTATGTGAGAGGAGTTTTGTCTCGACTTGCATGAACGTATTTTTTAAACGCCAACTCAAACAGACCTTAAATCGTTAAATAATTATCGATGACTTTATTTTCAACTTTTAATTAAACTTAAGTATCCGTTATTGATTTCAAAGAACTTAAGCATTCATTTAATTTTTAGTGGTGGAGGGTCCATTTTCCGAAGGGTGAGAGAAAGACTAGTTTAAAAAAGATAGAAAAAAGTCAATTGATCCGTAGAAATAAATATGTCAACATCCGTTTCCATTTCGATATTCACAGAGTAATAGAGATCAAGTTCCACAGGCATACAGAAAAGTACATATATACTGATAAAAGTATTTGTTTACAGTCCAAAGTTAAGATACAAAAGGTGACAATATTTACAACATAAGCTATCTATAACCACAGACTTTAACTTCGCCTCAAGACACGTGCCAGTCACTTTCCTTTATCCGCCTCCTTGCCTTTTGATCCGCTAGCACCCGCTGAGATGTTTGGTTTAGAAAAAGGGGTGAGATTCCAAGGAATCTCAATAGAAACATATGATCAACACATAAAATGCGAAAATTAAATATGCAATGCACCGTATCAAGTAAAATGAAAACTCATCATCCGTGTGTGTACACAAAATTCAGGGCCAACTAACCCGTTGAAACCCCTTCATGTACATCAGCTCAGTCCTTGACTACAGCTAGATAAGACTAGCGTACCTCAGCTAGGTCCTAGACCACAGCTAGGTAATGTGCCTCCAGCATGTGTTCAGATCACAAAATACAGTAACACGCATCATACAAATAGTCACATAGTATATGAGAGATCATAGTCCCTACCTTAACCTCTTTCCTGTCTCAAAGGGTCCGCCTCGTAAAACGTGTCAACTATAGGCGTCTAACTCTGTCCTAAAACATCAAATGTACAAGAAATAGGTTATAACCTATCCAAGTATCATTTTAGACACTTCCATAATGTTTCTTGTGGTTATATTAGCCTATGGTGAAAATTTACCAAAATGCCCTCGGGACCCCGGCCCCGCGATACCCAGCCCGATGGCACGTTTTCCTAAATTTTTGACTAGGAATATCCTGACGTATTTTCATCCAAGGAATCCATTTCCGGACTCAAAATTACCAAATTCAATGTCAAATTACGAAATTGCCCTTGGCAGCCCTACTTTTAGGGTTTTAGGGGCGTTTCCGTAATTATGCTTTCTCGGCCTTTTCCGAAAAAGTGCCCAACTGTAACCCCACCTATTTTTGCCCACTGAATCCAATGGAATCATCAAATCATTGAAAATCCAACTCTAAGGGCCTCAAACATCCCTGGCCGAAATAATGGTGTTCTCCGGGAAAATCGGGGTTTTATGATTTCGGCTTCGTAAATGCGTTCATTTCTACTCCTACCCACTTTATTAACCATCTAATTGAGTTATAACAACCATTTGAACTAAAATTGGGCAGCATAACCCTTAGGCACACACTTTTCCAAAATTTAAAACCAATGGCAATCCGGCGAAATTTCACCGATTAAATTACCCACAGCAACCAAAATAGTTAATATACGAAGGTTTGAAAGTTACCTCAAGCTCACACTAGCTTTTCTTGCTCTTGGCTGAAAACCCTAACTTTTAGAACACCAAATTTGAGCTTTCCAAACCTTAAAGAACAAAGAGGAGTAGCTTAGGATCGGAGTTATACGCGTTAGGAGCAAAATCGTCGGAGAAATCGGCTTACTTTGTGAGATTTCTTCATCTTCTCTCTCTCTCTCTAAAACTTGAATGTCTCTCTCTCACTTTCAGGTATATTCTGTGCGTGAAAATGGGCTGAAGATGAAGATGCAACATATGTTTTATAATATATAACATTATGCTTTAATTGTTTAACAATTTTTCCAAAATTCCAAAAATGAAGTTTTATGTACATAAACCTTATGTACATGTAACCATGCTCATTAAGCCCAACTAATATTTCCTTATTTATGCCACATGTAGGAGACACCTAGGGGTCCCTCCCTATGGTCTCAATTGGCTTCACAACTTGTTTCGGTTACGTATACACGTAAAGTCTCAATTTTGGTCAAAATTGCACTTTTTGCTCAAATTTTCCATAAATTCATATTAAATTGACCAAAATATTCTAAATATATTTTTAACCTTTATTTTCCTTAATTAATTGAAATTAACTTCAATTAATTGGAAAATAATTTATTTTGTGCTATTTTGACAAAATTACGATTTTGCCATTACCTTTCTAATCCAATTTCTTTTCTTATTTTTCTTTCGCCAATTTTCATCTATTTTTGGACCAAATATTTTCTCTAATATTCCTTCATTTTTATACCTTAATATTGGGCTTTTTAAATTACCCAAATTAATTCCATAATTATTTTTGCCCAATTTCCCATGAAATTGAACATTTATGAAATTCATAAATTCCAAATTTATGAATATTCACCATTTTATTGAATTTCCCAAATAATTACAATATATTTGGTGAATATAAAATTTGGGGTGTTACAGTTGACGCCGTATGAATGATAATTAATTAATATTTTTAGAGAATATTATTACTTGGAGAATATTTCCAAATCTAAAAAGTAGTTGTTAAAATGTATGTTTTAATCTCAAAACGGTTTTAAAAAAAAAAACTTAAAAGGATTTATTTAAAAAATTGTCAAAATTTACGGAAGACAAACAAAGATGAAGTACAGCCTAGGCTTTGCGCAGAGAGGAACAGCATGGGATGTTAGGATATGGCTAGGAGCATTATTTGTATGAAGCCTGTCATCAATGAGTGTGAGTGTAAGAATATACCTCAACGCATATCAGTGAGCACTAAAAATTGTGCAGTTAACAAAGCATATTTAAATTTAAATTTTTAATATAATATATGTAAATTATTAAACTAAAATAAATCAAAAAATTATTACAAATGAAATCAATTCGATGTTTTAATATTTATATTATTAAACTATATTTTTTGATACAATCGAGGTTTTAACATTGATTGCTTCATTAGATTTTTTAATATTTTTTAATTTACATATATTTTAAATTTAAGAATAATATCATTTAATTATATAGTTATCATTTGAGTTTGTTGCACTAGTGTTTTTTGTTAGAAACATTGACGATGTTATAATTATAGGACCAAAAATATACTTTATAAAATTAAAGGACTAAAAGTATACCATACGTAAATTTAAAGGACTAAAAATATACTTTAACCTAATATATTATAATGGTAAGTTTAAGAGGAACTTGTTCAAAGTTGTTAAAATAAAGCATTATATAATTGAAACATCTTGTAAGAAGAATAGTAATGTATTAAATTAATCATCACCAAACACAAACAGCACGGCTGCCTCTTTCAAATTATAATTCCTTTCCCATTTTAGGAGCACATAAAAAAAATTACCAAAACAAGCATACTAGAACAAAACCAATTTATCAATTCTCACTCTATATTCAAAGGCTAATATACGAGGATAATTTACACATCAATGAAGGATGGAAAGGAAAGTTAGTTGCTGTTTTTACAAGTTTGCTAGGCAGTTCTCCAATAAAAATACACAATCTACTCTTTCAAAAACTCTTCTTTACAAATTATTTTTTAATTCTAAAACCTCTACTGCCATATTCTCTTGGTAAACATTGTCCCTACTTCTCCTCTTTGGTCCTGCAGTGCTTGATAAGTACAAGCTGCCTTATAGTTCAAGCATGAACAGAAGACTTACCTGGGCTCATTCTCGCTGATATTGCAGAATGAATTTGAATTCAAAGACTCATTGCTGTTGAGAACATGCTGGGCAGTTGCATTGCTTACCTCCTGAAAGCGAGCTAAATTAGATGCTGATGATTCAATTACAGACTTCAAACCAGCAGATTTCAACATGCTTTCTATTTCTTTCACCACGTCACTCATTGTCGGTCTGTCTGCTCTTGAATCCTCAACACACTTCATTGCAAGATCAACAAAGTTCTCCAGTTCCTTCAATGGGGAGTCTAAGCCAAGAGCTGGGTCAAGAATTTCTTGAAGGCCACCATGCAAGTTTTCTGCCTTGCCAATTGTACTCCTAAATACTTTTACAATATGTTTCCCTCCTTGTATTGGCTTTCTTGCAGTTATCAGCTCCAACATCAGCACTCCAAAGCTATAAACATTGCTTTTCTCGGTCAACAGATGAGTTGTGTAATAATCCGGGTCTAAGTAGCCCTGTGTGAAGAACATTGATCAATTTGACAAGATCCAAAATATTTTTGAAGAGAAAACTTATAACTATCGAATTCTCCAGTAAAATTATGTTACCCGAATATCTTTCACAACTAAACACTACATTATTGGTTCTTTCCAAGACAAAAAATAAATTAGAGCCAATGAAATCAATCACTTTCTACCTTGTGCTTTTTTTTGTTTGTATAGTATAAAGGTTTAAAAGAATACTGTACCAACCATCGTTCCCTTGACTTGTGTCGTAACGTGATCTTTTTCACAATTCTCCATGGGCTTGGAAAGACCAAAATCAGAAACTTTTGCATTCAAGTGTTCATCCAGCAAAACATTTGTTGATTTAATGTCTCTATGTATAATAGGAGGATCGGCATGTTCATGGAGATAAGCCAAAGCCCTAGCAGTAGCAAGTGCTACTTTTAACCTTCTAGTCCAGTCCAATCTTATACCAGACTTCCCTGCATAGACAATTTGCATTGAAAGAGTTTACAATAAGAACTATTAATGAACCTTCAAGTACCAACTTAAGCTTTTGATTTAGTGCATGTTTGGCTGAGCTTTTTGTACAGGAAATAAGCCCTTATTACGCAAGCCGAGAAAAAACTCCTCTCACATACTTACCTCGTATACCGTGAATCACGAATTATAAGCACTTATTGCCCAAAAATAAGCTATTCCAAACACGCACTTAATCATGTGAAAAAGGGTTATGAACTGATCATGTCTCTTCTATTGAACCATATTTTTTTCTTTTTTTTCCATAAACCATAGTTAGGTCTAATTATGATTGTTACATGAGAGATGCTAGAACTAGGTAAGGATTGAAGAAAATGTGAATGCAAAATAATCTAAGTGCTTGAGTTAAATGGCATCTAAACTAGAGTTTATTTCAGGTACGTGAGATTAGAAGATTTTCAAACTGAATCAGACTAATTAAACCAATTCAACTTGAACAAAACCAAACAGAAATGAAGGCGGAAAAAAGAAAGTGAAATCAGTTTCCCACATGTCAAAACTAAATTTAATCAGTTTAATTGTCAGGTTCTCTTTGTTATATTTGTTGAAAACCGAACCAATGGTGGGGTGTGTGTGAGAGAGAGAGAGAGATTGAAGAACACATTGAGCTAATAATGATATGATATTCTTGAGTTTTCTTTTACCAAAATTTTGTTGAGATTGATTTGTATACCCTATAACAGCATAAAGTCCAACTGAAATTATTTAAAAAAATTGAAAAAATAACACTAAACTGAACCAATCAAAATCCAAAACAACATAGAGAAGTCGAAGAGTTCCGTTTTGCAAAATCAGTTTAATCCAACTTAGTATTGGTTCAAAATCAAACGATATCATACCAATGAACCCTCTACCTGAGATGCTATCCTTTAAGGTTCCATTAGGAACAAATTTATAAACTAGAATTTGTTCTCCTCACTCGAAGCAGAACCCTAAAAGGCTAACCAGATTCTTATGATGGACTCTTGAAAGGAGTTCAATCTCAGCTTTAAACTGAAATCCACATTGATTTGATTGTTTTAGACCTCGTTTTATTGCAACCAATTGTCCATTGGGAAGAGTTCCCCAAGAAACCTGTGGACATTCATCTATTACAATGTAGGCACAAATATATAACATAGGCACAATAACATTGTCACCAACTTGTTCATATAACTTGTCCCAAAAACAAAACTTGTACATATAATAGTTCCTACTAAAAGACTGCCATGTTTCCTGAACCAAATACAGGAAGTATCATTGATTGTATCATCACAGTTAATTTGTTCACGACAATTTTCCAATGCTATTGTAAGTATATTAAGAAGATTCCAAATCACGATAACTCTTTTTAGTGTATTACATTAGGGATTTCATTAGATTTGCCTAAAACTAAATTTCCTCACTGGAGAGAGGATACACTCCTCAAAATTGACCTATTGTATATTTAGGTTATTATTCTCTCAGTACTCTCTGGAGAGCTCGAATTCAAATTAGTGAGAAGAGATAATGTCTCTCCTTAACAACTAAGCTAACTCTTTAGGATTCAAATCTTATATTATTTAGGGATGATTTCAAGGACCTCCCATAAGTTTTATTGAAATTACACGGATTTCTCTCTTGTTCTCAAAACCTATATAAAGATCTCTTAAAAACAAAAAGTAAATTATCGAACTCTTCTTGTGTTTCGTTAAAACCTGAAATTACCCATACTTCTCTTATATCTACAAAACATACACAAACCCCCTTTCAGTAAAAAGTATATTATATAAACCCTCGCTGAGTATTCCGAAATTAAACAACCCTCTCCTATTTTTAGAAATACTTTTTGTGCATTTTAAATATAAATAAATGGGAAGCCTGTGTGATTTCAAAAAAGCTCATAGAAGGCTGTTTAGTTTACTCTTCGTTTTAGGAAAGACTTGTGTGATCTTGAAATTGAGGGGAAGTTTGCGTAATATTTAACAAAGGAGATATTTGTATTGTTTTAAAAATAAAAGGAAAATCTGTGAAATGTGGACAAAATTTGAAAAAGGTCCTCATAATCTATTGGATTATATATGAAACAAAGCTGCAATATACCAGTCCCAAAATTAAGAGACAAGGGAACTCTGGAATTGAAGAGGCTAGAGTCTATTTCTTAACAAGAAAAAGATCATTACCTTCCCATAACCCCCAGATCCTATCTCATTGGCTGGTGAAAAATTGTTCGTGTATTCCATAAGTTCTTTGAAAGAGAAGGAGTACCATAGCAGTATTATAGTGATAGTCATTGTTCAAAGTTGAAGGGTAAATTGTATAATTTCCTCTGTTGAATGTTATTTGCACTTTGATCCCTTTTTTAACCAGCTATATATATTAAACCACATGAAATTGAAGATGAAGATGAGAAATGACCTTTCCATAACCCCCAGATCCAATATCATTGTCTTGAGAAATTTCCGGTGCATTTCTCAACCTCTGCAAAAGAGAATTGCCTTACTCCTTTCAATTGAGGGATCATGATTTTGCTGTTCTTGGAAACCCTTTGTCCTGCATATTATGTAGAATCAAAAAAATTTCCCAACTCAATTTTATTAGATTGTCTAGAAATTCAGGAGCTATGTGTAGAAATTTATAAATAAAATATATAACTTAAAGAGTTAAAGTACAAATTTCCCCCGGAAGTCTTCACTAAGGAATGATGTTACCTTAGAAGTTTTTTTAGGTTCAATGTTGCCCTGGAAGTATTTTTTTATTTGATATTACAGACGGCCAAGAAAAACTTGGAGATTACAAAAGAAGTTCAAATAATGACATTAGGCCATATAGTCCTGAGCCATATAGGCATTACATTTAGGAGGTGGCACCTGCAAAATGGTTGCCCTGAAAGTATTAAAATGGAGCAATGTTGCCCCTTACTGCTAAAAGGTTAATAGTCAACATCAATTTTTGAATGGTCAACATTAGTATTTTGACGGTATGGGGTAATTGTTGGAAAGTGCCGATCATGAGAAGCCCAAGCCCACATGATTAGTTAGATTTTATTTTAATTAATTAATGCGGTTTATTATTTGAATTATTGTTTCCATAGTATTAGGATAACATAATCGGATCTTAGGGATTTAGAATCAGATTCGAAATTTAAATTTCTGTTGTGATAGGGTATTCAAACAAACCCTAATTCACATCCTATATGTATCACCGTGGCTCTCACATGCTGAATAAGAGAAAAACATCTATTCTCTATCAAATAATTTCATGGTATCAAAGCCATGGCTGCCGAAAATCTCAAATTCGGCGATTTCCAGGCCGAAAATCTTACATTATCTTGATGTTGGAGGCAAGATCTTGTTGCTCAAATCTGTCAATTCTGTTATCCTGCAACTCAATTCGTTTCAGTTGCTTGCTATAGTTGGTGCCAATGTTCAAGGAGCCATTGAGATTATTAAGATTTAGCACCCTGTACTCACATGTCAGAACATGTTAGCAGATATTAACATGAGAAATTTCCTCTTTCTTTCCTGTTTGGATGTGATCATTAATTATATTAGAACCTTACACTAGTTAAATCACTCTGCTAAATTGGATCTTCTACAATTATATTGCAAAACATTCCAAGAGAGAGGAACAAAAGGAGTGAGATTATGAATAGGATTCAAACTCCTTTTCTTCCATCTCTCTCTGACTACATTATATGCAATTAATTTGTGACTGTTGAGGTTTCAAATTACATGGTACTAAATTAATTCCTCTATTACTCACATTCTGTAAATGCACAAGACTGAAGAAAGTAGCAGGAATCTCCCCTGTAAGTTGAGTGTTCTCCATCTTTCTGCCATGGGAAAATTTGTCAAATTCCAATGTTGTTAAAGACATAAAATGTTGAAGTGCAAAAATAAATAAAGACATACAATGTTGTTAAATTCCATAGAGTAGGAAGCCATGGTGGAAAATCTGAAGGATCGAAGCTGTTATTGCTCATATCACTTCAAAATAAACAAAGTCAGCCACTACCATAGGAGTAACATTCTCTTCTTCACAAAATAATAATATGATTTTCTTAAAATTCATGCATTGATAAATAATTTACAGGTATGTGAGTAAATTCATTCCACTCAGGCTTGGCATAGGACCAGACAGCTTATTGTTGGAAAAATACCTGCAAGCCAAAGAGAGAGGAAAAAAAAACACAGAACCTTGATCAAAAGTCGAACTTTCCATAGCAATTACCAAAGGTAATCTAATAGAAGAATAAAGCTTTTCTGGTAATTAGTTAATTAATCTCTGCTTACATCTCCGTAAGATTCTTAAGAATGTTGATGTTTTGAGGCAAGTGTCCACTTAAGGAATTATTGTCAAAGCGCCTGTAGCAATAGAAGGATTCTTGAGCCAGAAAAAACCTAAGTTGAATTATAACATGTTTGAAATATGTAACATAGACACTTACACCACCTCCAGACTCTGAACAAGTCCAAGTGTTGAAGGAATGTTTCCTGTAAGCTGATTGTTATCCAAAATCCTGCATCAAAAGATGTTCAGTCAGAAGGCAGATTCAGATAGTCTAATATAGTGGAGTCCAAGACTGTGAAGATGTCTGTAAGAATATACTCCCTCCGGTCCTTAACATAAGACATATTTAGAGAGTTGATCTTAGTCTTAAATATAAGACATATTTGTCAGTCTTTTCCTAATTTACCTATATTGATGCTCCCTCAATAATAATTAAAAAAGAGAGTGAATGAGGGAATTAAGGAAGATGATTAGAGTGTTTTAGAAAATATATGTCATATTAACTAACTTCCTTAATCTAATCAAATTAGGTAAATCTTTCTTATATTAAGAATTAGAGGGAGTAAATCATTATGTTGTTCACTTCTATCATTGACTCGTTCCTCTATACCTTCAATCCCTGGCCTAGCACCACAAAAATACCCATTATCTATTATCTCCCTCCTTTTCTTTTTTGGTAAAATTAATCTTTTGGTCCTATAGTTTTGACTTAGTTGTAACTTAGCCCTTAAACTTTGACTCGATGCAACTCAGTGCATATAGTTTTAACCATGTAAAACTTTTGTCCCTAATCTTCATGAAATACATAATTTTATCATCGAAAATGTAAAAGTTTTAAATGATTAAATGATAGGGACTGAATTGTATCAAGTCAAAGTTCATGAACTAAGTTACAATCGAGTCAAAACTATAGGGACTGAGTTACATCAAATTAAAGTTTAGGGATTGAATTACAATCATATCTAAATTTTGTGGACAAAATGATTAATTTTCCCTTTTTTTCCCGGTTTCTTTTCTTGTTCCTACTCTACACAGAGAACTATTGATGTATACAAAATAAAAAGGTACATATTTGTGTAATACTCTGTGCCTTGCTTAGTTTCAATATGAGTAGGAAATATTACATACTTTTCTGTATGTCAAATACTTACACATGTATCAGAGTCATTTCTGGGCTAAAAATCTGAGGGGGGATTTTTCCTGAAAGCTTGTTCTTTCCAAGATGACTGTAGTAAATAGAAATGTACGAATGAAATAGGGATCAACTCATGAAAGCTATTCATTGTTGGGGGAAAAATGGTAAATATTGCAGAAGAGAGAGTCGAAGTACAAGTGTTTTGCATTGAGTAGCTTATCAAGACCAGGCATACTTCCACTTGATACTGGGATTTCTCCTTCAACATCATTTTCAGTTAAATCCAGCCAAATAAGTTTTGACAGATTACCGATTGAAGGCGGAATTTTCCCGGAAAATCTGTTTTTATTCAAAGTTCTGAAATAATAAAAAAGAAAATAGCTGATTTAGAGTGTCACCCCAGAACTAGTCCACCAACAAAATATATAGACTGCAACAATGGAATATGAACAGACACTAAAAATGTCATAAGTGGAAAGAAAGTGGAGAGAAGAGTTAATAGAGACACCCATTAACTTTCTATAATCTAACTAGTAAGTCAAAATATTATTTAGCCCCAGCGAATTTATTTTAGTTTTTTAGTCTCTTGCTTGTTAATTTCTGAATTCCCATTCCTTATGAGCAAGGTCTTCATCAAAAGTTTTAGCATGTAAACTTAATCATCACTGTGAACATCAATATTAATAGCACATCATATCATTGTTAATATCAATATTAATATTTGATATAAAACATAAATTCTACAATGCATGGAAAAATCCACACACTTAAGACCAGTGCATAAGGTTTCCACCAGCTGATGATTGAATATAGATAGACCTACATAACCTTACTTCCACAAACAAAAAGGCTGTTTCCAACATTATTGAAGGCATCAAATCATTGTTAACATCAATATTAATATTTGATATAAAATATAAATTCTACAATAAATCTTACTTTTCACAAATCATAATTATACACCAACCGTTTCCTAAACGGCATACAATGCATGAAAAAATCCACACACTTAAGACCAATGCATAAGGTTCCCACCAACTGAAGTTTGGATATAGATAGAGACGTACACAACCTTACCTCCACAAACAAAAAGACTGTTTCCAATATTATTGAAGGCATCAAATCATGTCAACATCAAACACTACTATTAATAAAATAAGAATAGCCATGGAGAAAACACCTCGTGTCCTTCGTTTATGTTGGGCCCGTGGTTATCAGAGAATAAGAGTGGCTTCGGACTGCACGGTAGCGATCAACTTGATACTTAGGGGATGCCCAATGAACCACCCTTATAAGGATATCATTAATGAAGCTCCAGCTTTAATTCTTAGACATTGGGATGTTATTGTTTTTCATGTTCCTAGAGATAAGATAAGCATAGCTGATAAACTAGCAAGGCTTGCTCATGGACTGGTTGGAAATTATTGCATCTTTGATCAACCACCACCTCCCCATTGATTTGAGGGGGTGCTTGATGAGGGATCTCTGATGCCGTGTTAGGTTTTCTTTGTTTTTTGTCATAGATATAGCATTGTAATTCATGTTATGATTTAATGACATACAGTTTTTCATGCCAAAAAAAAAAAGGTAACGACAAAAAAGGGGAAGATAGGTTCACCGTTGAACAAGTCATAAGGAAGAAATAAAAATATGCAAGATAAAGCTCTCTAAACAAAATGAAGTGGAAGCAATAAAGCATGACCTCTTTTTCAAAAGAAGAGTAAGATCTAAATAGGAAAAAAAGGTAAAGCGAATGGTCTGCAAATTTGTTCCAGTATTGTAATGAAACATGCATAGCAAAGGTGAGGACGAGACAATAAAAGTATGCAAGAAGAAACGTAATACTTCACATCTTTGTCTGAATGTTTTACTTGAAGAAAAGTTAGTGACAAGATCCCAAGATCAAAAAAGTGGCATCCATGGTAATGGTACCATACATGACATGACCATTTGCATATACAAATTTAACTTCAAGTGAACAAGAATTTATTGCAGGCAACCGCAAATGAATATGCAGAATTTGTGATTCTGGAACTAGAAATTTAACAGTCACCAATAATCACCACACGAGCAAGTCCCATGCTGAAAATGGTGAAACCGATTCATATCTCTGATAATAATATCTCGCTGCATGATTTTGGAGATCAACTTCATCACAATGTGGCAATCTACACATATACGGAGATTTTTTATGATATGTATAGGGAAACCACGTGGCAATCGAATCAGTCCAAATGCCAAAGCTAATCTTTCACTGTGAACCCACAAGAGACGTGCCTTTTCAAAATCCTCCATATCAAGCAAAACAGCATCGTTATTGGGTACGTATCCTTCTTCCCTGGTTTTCATGTTTAACCATTCAAGCATTGCAGTGATAAGTTTAACGTCAGGATGACTAGTGTTCCCTGCAGTAAAATAGTGAACCACACCTTGATCCTCAATCCAACTTAACCCAGGTTCCTTCCTGACTCTTTTTGTGTGCATAAGTTTCCTAATAGAAGCAACACTGTCCCATCTCCTTGCTGTGGCATACATGTTTTACAGAAGTATATGGGTTGCATCGTCATGTGGATCCATCTCAAGTACATGTTGGGCACAAACTCTTCCAAGATCAATATTATTGTGGATGACGCAAGCACCAAGCAATGCCCGCCACACCATAACACTAGGCTGAAATGGAATTTCCCCAATGAGTTTCACTGCTTTCCCAAGATGGCCTGACCTTCCAAGAAGCCAAACCATACAAGTATAATGTTCTATACATGGCTCGATGCCGTAGTCTTGCATCATTGACTTAAAGAGCGCTTGTCCTTTATCTAGCAGTCCTGCATTGCTACATCCAGATAGGACACCAACATAAGTTAGTTTATTTGGTTTACAATTAGACTGTTGCATCATTTCAAATATATTTAGAGCCTCCACTCCTAGGCCATGCATGGAATATCCACATATCATAGCATTCCATGAAACTTCATCTCGTTTTCCCATCCTATCAAATGCTATTCGAGCATCACGAATGCTACCACATTTGGCATACATATCAACTAATGAATTGGCAACTACAATGTCCTTATCATATATGGTTTTGACAGTTAAAGAATGAACCTGATGTCCTTGCTTCAATGATGTTAAACTTGCACAGGCACGAAGAACACTTGAGTATGTCACTTCAGTTGGCTGTATGGGATAAGCAAGCATGGATACAAACA